>OZ008368.1:294110270-296542549 GCA_963931995.1 Phaonia tiefii
GAATTGAATGAATTGAATTGAATTGAATTGAATTGAATTGAATTGAATTGAATTGAATTGAATTGAATTGAATTGAATTGAATTGAATTGAATTGAATTGAATTGAATTGAATTGAATTGAATTGAATTGAATTGAATTGAATTGAATTGAATTGAATTGAATTGAATTGAATTGAATTGAATTGAATTGAATTGAATTGAATTGAATTGAATTGAATTGAATTGAATTGAATTGAATTGAATTGAATTGAATTGAATTGAATTGAATTGAATTGAATTGAATTGAATTGAATTGAATTGAATTGAATTGAATTGAATTGAATTGAATTGAATTGAATTGAATTGAATTGAATTGAATTGAATTGAATTGAATTGAATTGAATTGAATTGAATTGAATTGAATTGAATTGAATTGAATTGAATTGAATTGAATTGAATTGAATTGAATTGAATTGAATTGAATTGAATTGAATTGAATTGAATTGAATTGAATTGAATTGAATTGAATTGAATTGAATTGAATTGAATTGAATTGAATTGAATTGAATTGAATTGAATTGAATTGAATTGAATTGAATTGAATTGAATTGAATTGAATTGAATTGAATTGAATTGAATTGAATTGAATTGAATTGAATTGAATTGAATTGAATTGAATTGAATTGAATTGAATTGAATTGAATTGAATTGAATTGAATTGAATTGAATTGAATTGAATTGAATTGAATTGAATTGAATTGAATTGAATTGAATTGAATTGAATTGAATTGAATTGAATTGAATTGAATTGAATTGAATTGAATTGAATTGAATTGAATTGAATTGAATTGAATTGAATTGAATTGAATTGAATTGAATTGAATTGAATTGAATTGAATTGAATTGAATTGAATTGAATTGAATTGAATTGAATTGAATTGAATTGAATTGAATTGAATTGAATTGAATTGAATTGAATTGAATTGAATTGAATTGAATTGAATTGAATTGAATTGAATTGAATTGAATTGAATTGAATTGAATTGAATTGAATTGAATTGAATTGAATTGAATTGAATTGAATTGAATTGAATTGAATTGAATTGAATTGAATTGAATTGAATTGAATTGAATTGAATTGAATTGAATTGAATTGAATTGAATTGAATTGAATTGAATTGAATTGAATTGAATTGAATTGAATTGAATTGAATTGAATTGAATTGAATTGAATTGAATTGAATTGAATTGAATTGAATTGAATTGAATTGAATTGAATTGAATTGAATTGAATTGAATTGAATTGAATTGAATTGAATTGAATTGAATTGAATTGAATTGAATTGAATTGAATTGAATTGAGTTGAATTGAATTGAATTGAATTGAATTGAATTGAATTGAATTGAATTGAATTGAATTGAATTGAATTGAATTGAATTGAATTGAATTGAATTGAATTGAATTGAATTGCATTGAATTGAATTGAATTGAATTGAATTGAATTGAATTGAATTGAATTGAATTGAATTGAATTGAATTGAATTGAATTGCATTGAATTGAATTGAATTGAATTGAATTGAATTGAATTGAATTGAATTGAATTGAATTGAATTGAACTGAACTTAATTGAACTGAATTGAATTGAACGGTATTGAATTGAATTGAATAGATTTGATTTGAATTGAACTGAACTAAATTGAATTGAGCAGAGCTGAATCAATCTGAAGTTTATTAATTATTTAGTAACAAAGGAAATTTTAATTTTGAAAGTGAAACCGGTTTACCAACTTTTCGGCTTCGGTTTGAAATATCCTAGTGTGAAACAACACAAAATTTTAAAACGGACTGTATGAAGGAGACTTCTGCATCCCTTGCTCTGATCTAATGGAAAATCAATTTGTATTTGTAAATCTACTGTAAATCACTATCACCAACTCACCTTATCCCACAGTTAAGGTTATCTTAAAGTTGTACCTGTCAGTTGGAGGGAATTAAAAGTCATAACTGTTATTTAGCTCTAACCGGGCATTCTGATAAATAATGACCCTTAAAATATGTTTATATGTTCTTTGTATCAGGATTGAAGTCATTCTAGGCGGATACAGTGTAACCTACAACCCCTTATAAGCACTTCAGAAATGTTGCCATCATTTAAATTTCATCATTATAAATAACAACAGTTGCTGCCGGTTATCAACCAAATAAGCTTGATCCTGATAGAATAAAAATTGAAATTCATATCCCTTTCGCAGAAATGATTTCAGTGAAATCCCTAGCGAGTCAATCGAAAAGTTATGTAAACTTTTAGTTTTACCTCAGGACAATCAATCACATCACTGAATTGTATCATTTGCGCAATACATGCTTGATAGCAAATTAAACAATTTTTCCTCAGTCTATGGATAAAATATATCCCTATACCCACCCATGCATACACAGGCAAAATAACCAAAAACTCACACAATCAAATTGCCACATGTACACACACACACATGAACGAGAGCATAGAAACGGACACAATGGTTACCAACAAAACCCCGAAGCAATTAAAGTTCAGTCAAATTTCAGTTATTTTGTCTTTATTGTCTGCCTTTGGGGTATTGGAGTTTTTTTTTGGGAAAAGATCTGCAAGCGATGCAAATGCACTTGTAGGTGTACGTATGTGATTGTGTATGTTAATGTATTGATATATGTGATTGTCCATGAGACGATGTCTGTATGTAAATTTTTGTTGCCCATTGTTACTAGACACTACTACATGATAATCATTCACATACACATATGCATGCCTGCCATGTAGTTATATTTGCATATGTGTGGATGTATGTATGCACACATGCAATTGCTTGTAGTATCAGTTGTAGTTGCTGTTGGATGTATCAGTCGATGGAATTGTAGTGGTGTGTGGTATTGTTGCATTGTTACATATCAGACTTTGGTATTTACACACATTCTCATACACACACACACTCGCAAATGTACTCTACATGTACTTGTACCTTAAATGTTTAACAGCAAATTTACATTACAAAAACTCTTCTACAACGAAGCAAACCTACACATGTGTGTAGATATGAACGAATGTCTGTGGGTTTAAGTGTATATTTTGTGTAAATGTTTGTCACTTGGTCTATATATGTTTTTGCCATGTGCCTGTCATTCACTCACTTAAAACCATAACCTCTTACAACCGCCTGAGACCCCCTGCACCCCTCTTTAAACCCGTTTTGGACATCCATGGTGTTTTTATTGAGTCGATGTTATTCTATTTCTCGTCTATCGTATTTATTCTCAATAGTGCAACCTACGCAATTTTCACACTAAAATCATTGTTCGTTTAACAATCCTGTCAAATGTATGCATTTCTCTGTTATAGAATAGAATTCTGCACATGGAATCAGGGGCGATGTAATAATTAGGTAAATGAGATTAAGAAAAATTCAAATGGATGTGTAAGGTTTACAAATATTTATTAAATGATGCTCAAATCCCTCTAAAAAACATACATGAGGATATTTAATTATACGACAATTAAAATTTGCAAATGTAATTTATAAATATAATATATTAAAAAAATTGTCAATTGTACTTATTATCAAAGCCATTTACTTCATATCTGCTAGTTTTTGGTTTTCAAATATTTTACATGTGCAGAATTATGAATTTGGAAGTACTAGGAGGCAACACAAATCGAAGCCACAAACGTCTACATGTCTTCTTCTTTTATAAATAAATAAATGGTTTCCCGTTACATCCCACGTAGGGATTAGCGAGAGCTTCTCACAGTCAGGGAGCTGTGCGCGTTCTAGTTTTATTGGGACCTACAGTTTTACACCGATTCCGAACGGTATTTTGAGAAGCTTTTTCATGGCTAAATACTTCATAGTGTCGTCATCATTAACCGAGGTGACTGCCGAACAAGGAAATTTAAGGTGGTCAGAGCAGGGATCGAGCCCACGTTCTCATGCACAAGACTCGCGCACACTACCATTGCACCACCAACGGAGCAATTTTCCACTTCTTTTATTAACTATTTTACAACCTCAAGAGGTCAGTTGTCGTACACATATAAATTGAACAAACAAATTAATTCCAATTTTCCCGCCAGTTGGTAACACCAGTTGGTAACACCAAGGGATTCTTCGGCTCGGTCTTTCCAGCGGAACCCTGGTCGTCCTCTTTATCTGCTTCCATCGTATCCATTCGGATAACATGGCCTAGCCAACGCAGTTGGCCTGATTTGATTCGCCTAGACATGTCCACGTCAGGATATAGATGATATAGCTCTTGGTACCAACAAGGTCGGTACTCACCGTTTCCCTTAACAGGACCATATATTTTACTCCCAGATTTCGCAGCCATATGTGGGGATGGGGAAAATAAGACTATATATTTTACTACCGGGTATTTTCCGTCCTCTAGCGATATGACCCAAGTTTCGGAGCCATATGTCAGGATGGCTAAAATGAGTATATCGAGAGAGGAATTTGTTAACAAAATAGAATCTTTTGGAAGCATAATTCTCCTATTCACCTCCAGGCTGACGTTGTCGTCCTTGTTCAAGGCGGACCCAAGGTAGACAAATTCATGTACCACTTCAAAATTAAATCCGTTGTTAACGTACAATTGCAGACCAAGTCCAGAGGTTTCTCCAGTCGTTGACACCATCAATTTTGTATTGCCCTCATTAACAGCAAGACCCACCGTCGCTGACTCTTTTTAGATTCTTGAAAATACTGCAGTAAATTTTTGCAAATGTCGCACGATGATGTCGATGTCGTCAGCATACGTCAGCAACTTGTGGCCTTTCGTGTTAATGGTCTTGTTCGTATTCACTGCGTATTCACTATTGAAGAGATTGCGCAATTAAATAGGTTGTCGTCGTCTAAGTGCGGACCAATTCGAGAGGTTTGTCTAGTTTTTGCCACTGTCAAATTTGTCTCGGCCTCATTAGCAGCACGACCATCTTTCACTGATTCTGTTTCGATTTTTGAAAAATTTCCAAGCTCTCTAAAATTTCTCCCAATCCTGTCCTTGTCGTCAGCATACGCGAACAACATACGACTTCCGTGTTGATGGTCTTGTTCGTATTCACTGCAGCTTTTCTCATTATTATCACCATTACGATGTTGAAGAGATTGCACGAAAGAGTGTCGCCGTGTCTCAGCCCTCGCGTGGTATAGAATGTTTCAGTGAGGTCTTTCCCCATCTTCACAACTGATTCGGTGTTGGTCAGCGTCAACAGAGGCGGACCAGTTTTGCCCGAATCCCAAGTTCAGATATAGCTTCGTACAGTTTTCCCCGTATGGGGCTACCGAAAGCAGCTTTGTAATGCCTTCAATGGGCCTTTCCAGGATTTGTCGTAGCGTCAACAGAAGTCTTTCGCTATCCGCACTAGCGTCTTTATTATTCCTAAACCGTGAGATCACCATTCTAATCTCGTCTTGGGTGGGGGGGTTGTACAATCTACACTGTCTTCCACAATCGTTACATCTGATCTTCAGTGGAAGAATCTGTGGTCTCTCCACATTTTAAGCACACCCTATTTATCAGTCACCAGATTACCATTCTCGTCCGTGCAGGAGGGCAGCCCATTATTCGGCACGTTATTCGATCTTCTTACCCTGTGGAAAAATTTTCGGGATTCATTATTCATCCTGCACAATTCAGTCTTTTCACTCTCCCTCTGCTCCCACTGCCACCCTTCTCCTCCTCTTGTACCGCTCACTCGTAGCACGCGTTGTAACCGACTGTTTCGTTGCCATACGGGCAGCATCTTTTTCATCAGCTGTAATGCGACATTATTCGTCGTACATTGGCTTATCCTTCTGCGGATGTTGATAGTCAAGTTCAGTCCCTGCTGCGGTTTCCAAAGAATGGTAGATGTGCAACCACAGCGCATAGATAGTTCTCATGCAGCTAAAAAACACCCCCTAGTTGAACCAATTGGACATCTTTATAATAACGAGTTTTTCAACAGAGACGCTACAAAAGTAAATCGATAGGGACAGCAAACGACGCCATATTTTTCCCCGCTCTTTTGACATTTCTCTTCAGTAAGATTTGCCATTTCATCATAGTAAGATATACGAGCCAACAACGATTCGAAATTATTAAAATTTACTACAGAAATTTGGAGTCAGTGGCCTCAACATTAAGAGAGCTACGTCCAATTTATGGTCGTCATAATCGTCCTACCAGATCATCAATTGAGCGTCTAGTGGAAAAATTTGAATCCACAGGCACATTACAAAATGTTCCCGTGCCAGTGAGGCAAAAAAGTGCCCGTAGTGTCGAGAATATTGCTGCCGCTGGGGCTTCAGTTCAAGAAAGCCCAAATGTGTCTCTCACACGTCGTTGTCAAGCGTTGGGCATCTCTGTGACGTAGTTGTGGCGAATTTTGCGAAAAGATCTTAGCCTACATCCTTACAAGATCAAATTGACGCAAGAACTGAAGCCGCTTGGCCACCATAAGCGTCGTATGTTCGTAAATTGGGCTGAGCAACAACTTGAAAATGATTCGGATTTTCATCATGCATGCCCGTGATGGCCATGCAAAAGAAGTCGAGTTCCATACATAATGGCATCGAACGCACTCTCACAGGAATAAAGAATTTCATTGGTATCTAAAACCGGGTTTGTTTTATTTAAAAAAAACTTTTGTAGCGCTCTTATTGAAAAACCCGTTACATTCAAAGAAGTCTGGTTCCACAAGAGGGGCTATATTCGGCTTCCTTGTAAATAATAGTTCCCTTTTATTCCGGTTTACATTTGGGTACTTCAGCGAAGAATAGTCGGATGTTTTCCATAAAGAAATAAGAGGCATATAACCAGCATAGCTTAAGTGCTTGCATCCATCGTTGGCTTAAATTCTGAGTAGACGGTTTATGGTGGTGACGGGAAACTTTTTCCCAACGCGTATATGTATTAGACCGGGTCACGATAAACCTTCACAAACTCGATATCAAATATTAAAGATCACCTCGACACAATTTAAAAAATATTGTCAATTCCGAGTCCGTGGAAAACAGCCAAAGTTGTTTTTTATCATAGTTTTTTTCTTTGTGTCTCGATTGTAATATACCAAAAAGGATGTACACGTAGAGAAGAAAAAACCAGCGTAATTTGGCAACCTTAGTAGAAGAGGACCAAACAAGTCGACGCGATTCACTCAAACGTATTTTTTCCCGCATCATAACTTGATTATTTCACACTTTTTACATTCTTTATGTAATTTTTTTTAAATATGGTTGGAATTTTTATAGTTAGATACAAAACATCATCAGAAAACTGCTCGTGTATTGAAATATTCAACGAAGAGAGTAACAGAGAGCATGGAAACGACGTGCTTCAGTCGTTTTCTTTGTTGGCATTCCACTTCATGAGTATATTTTCTTCTCTATACCACAGTTGCTTTATGAATATACAAGACATAGTTGTATAGGCCACGGCGAGTACTATATTTGTCCAATGCATTAAATGAGGCCATCATTAGAAAATTATGTTTAGGGCATTTTGGAAAGGTGAGAGGTAGGGCTATCGTTTAAGAGAAAAAAATCATAAGTTATCAGAATCAAATAAAATAAATTTTTTTATTGATTCTGAAAGGTCTACTAAAGACCTTTCCAACAAGTCTAAAAATCTGACCACTGGTTCAGAAGTTACCAATTTTACACTACTACTTTCCGACCGGCAATCCGAAAATTTTCAAACCGCTGCCATTTCGCCCGTTGCAGTTTCGGGGATGGTCGTAGATGGACATATTTGCATGAAATGAGCCGACGAATACGCTGGTCAATTTTGTCCAGGTGTGACTGAAATACCCTGAATATCCTTACAAAAAGACCTAAAACTATAATTTAAAAAAAAAAATACATTTTATAAGACAAAAATTTCTTAAAAAAGTTTATCATTTTACAAAAACTATCTTTTCTTAAAGATCCACTTAAATTGTCGTATTTTTCAACAGGTGCCATGATAGGAACTTTATTCCAACCGGGTGTCACCTGAGAGCTCATGTGATTTTATTTCCTGTGTTTTAAATTAAAATTCTATAACTCTAAAAAAACTTCCTTTATATAGAATGCATTCAGATGAAAATGATAACCATTATAATTGTGAGGTGGTGTGCCAAATTAGGGTACCTTGAAGATAAAGGTGTTCAGATGGCCTAATATGGGTGATAGATCATTCAAAGTCAAAATGTGAGTGAGAGTCAAGTTACGCCAACCGGTTCAACCAAATTTTATGATGACAGATAATATCATGTGTTAAGAACCGGTTTCAAGAACCAATTTTACAATCCAGAAAAGGGTCGTGTTATTTCATAGTGCTGTAATTAGAGTCGGAGTGGAGTCATGAATTTTCATAATTCTGGAGCCGGCTTTGGTGTCGGAATCGTCAAATTTTGGTCAGTCTCCACACCGCTGCTTAAAAGGTACCTTAGATTTGAGAGTTTAACCATAAACATATGCAATATTTTGTAGGCCTTTACGTAGTTGAGGTCTGTCAAAATCATATGCTTGAATTCACTACAGTCGTCAAATTATACCCCTAAAAATTACCATCCTTAACAGACCTCCCGACCTATAATGACATGCATTCATTCAATGGAAATTGTGTGAGCTCATCTTCTTTTTTGTTGACAATATTTGTTTTTCAAAACAAAAAAAAAATACTACTGCTCGAAGGGGTACAATTGGTTAGACAATTGTGGATTGGACCCGTTATTGCAGCGTTTTTTTTTTATTGTGTGGCGGCTCTTTTGTCGGTGCCATTGGTGTCGTTATTGTTGAGCTTGATTATTTTGTTGTTGTTGCTGGTCCTGATGGTGCTGTTGGTGATGCTGGCGATGCTGTTGATGATGACGATAGTGCTTTTACAATGAAGTAAATTTGTTGGGTTTTTATTTAAAATATATGTATACATAGTTTCAGTGGGAAGGGTAGTCAGTGTCAGCGAAAAGTGTATTTAAAACACATTGAAGGCCTGATTACGGATGTAGGCTGGCTGCATTCCCCATTTACAGATAGAGATTTTAGTGATATTGCTTGAAGTTAATAGTGTAGCTAAAATGCCAGGAAACGCCAATTTCTGATCATAGTTGGTAGCTGATCATAGATTTAAAAACGATTCTGAGCATTAGCCAGATAATTTGAATATGTCCTTTTGAAGGCTTTGTACGGGTTTGATCGGTTTTGGGCGAGAAGATCTTCCGTTATGTCTTTTTTTTATGTTCTAACAGCTTTGTAGAAATATGTAGCTTAACTTTGGAACCTTAAAAAAGGCATTGCTTCAGCGGGCCTTAAAAATTCCAACCCTAAGATGTTTGCTACATATAATCGCTTGAATTTGAATATGTGGCAACGAATTGGTTCAATTGTGTGTTTAGTTGTTTATTGCAACAAATTTTGCGGGAATAGAACAAAAACAAAAAGTTCGATCACATAAATTGTTCTTACTGAAGGAAAGATTCGTTATTGTGCCAAACATTAAATGCCGTTAAGGAGAAGTTGCTCCTTTTAAATTTTAACAATGATGTTATTTAGATAGTGATAGATATCTTAATTAATGAGGAGACATATATTAATAATATTAATATTATATTTTATAATCAGATTTCACTGACGAGGGGTTTTTTTATCGAGGTTGTAAATGTCGAATATGTTCGGGAATTGACATTCAAATCAATAGTCTATAATTGGCGTATTACATTTTAATCGTGACGGACTCAAAAGATTGTGTTGAAGAGCTGATTACCGGTACATCAAACTATTTTATATGATGGTACTTATAGCCCCCCACCGGCCATTGAAGTTTTGACCATTCAGTACACTCTAAACGGAAAGGGAAGAAAGGTACAACACATTTTTCCAGTGCTTAGAACTGATCATTGGTTATCGTCGTCAATCAAAAAAATAAACTTTGCAAATTTTGAGTTACGCCTGTCATTTCCTTTTCAGATGTCATTTCTTCTGTATTTACTAACATATTTCTTTAAGTGTACAATTATTTATTTATCTAAATAATTTTTTTAGTTTAGTTTATTTGCGAACTTATTTTGCCATCCAGTAAATGCTTAATGTTATTAATATTAAACTAGTGTTTGGATTATACTTATGTCCCTTTCCCATGTCAAATATCCATTTGGTATATATCGTGATGTCTGTGAATGTTGTTGGTCGCAAATCACTGCACATACTGCTAAATGATACAATTCCCACCAGTTTCTTATTGCAAATCAATGGCGCTCCTGAATCACCACGACACGTGTCGACAAATGGGTCCTTTGGATTGGCAACACACAGCAGATCGCTAGTAAAATGATCACCATATGCCTCCTGACATACAGAATCTGGAACTATACTAAGATTGCCATAGGTAATGCGATCAGAGTAGGGGCCATCCTGCAAATAAGAAACGTCACACCGATTAGTAAACTTCTTTTTTGTTTGATTTCATACCAAAATTAACCAACAAAATCGAGGAGTTTCCAAGGGTTTGAAAGACAAGCTATTGCTACAGCTACAAATACAACAAGCCCACACTAACTCGCATTTAGTTTCTGTTTCGTATTTATCCATGCGCTACAAACAATTGGATGATATGTCTCCATAGCCACATTGCGGACATATCATAATCTTATCGTCAAAACAACAAAAAATATTAGCGCAACATATGCGTAGCCTACAAACCATTGGAAGATACGGCGGATCAATAAGTCCGTGAATTTTCGAACTTCCCTCGTAGTTATATGAAATACAACACTGCTCCCATCAAATACCACCTGTTAATAGACTACACGTTCCCTTTTTTACTTTGCGTTTAACAGCTGTTCGAAACATACAACCTCGTGCATTTTTTTA
Source organism: Phaonia tiefii (assembly GCA_963931995.1). Taxonomy (NCBI): domain Eukaryota; kingdom Metazoa; phylum Arthropoda; class Insecta; order Diptera; family Muscidae; genus Phaonia; species Phaonia tiefii. The sequence goes on from OZ008368.1 coordinate 294,121,117, forward strand.
AAAATGGAAAAAAGTGCATTTCGATTGCTCATTAAACACTATTTTTTGCAAAAGAGAAACCGTCAATCAAACCAAGAAAAAGCTTGATAAATACTATGGGGAGTCTGCACCATCGATTTCAATGATAAAAAAGTGGTTTACTGACTGTCGTTGTGGTCGCACTAGTACTAAGGAGGATGATGAAAGGAAGGTATATAAAAATATTACTTGATTTATATTTTTATGACATTAATATCTTATATGTATCTCCGTAATATCGCTATGCAGATATATCTTCATATGATTTGTAGGGTACGCAAATGTTGCCAGCATTAAAAGTAAATAAACCAATTTTGACAATTCATATAAAATGAACAAAAAAAAATCAGCTGTTCTAGTGTTACCGCCATTTCAGTGCCCTTGATTACATGGTTGTAAACAAACGTACTTTTAATGCGAAATCAACAGATAAACAGTATTGCATATTTTTCTTGGGACTCAGGTCTCAAACAAAATCAGAACATCAACAGTATTCGTGGAATTCATCCAGAGGAAACAGTTGGATATTGTAAATAAAAACTTTTTAGGTTTTCAGTGACAAATAAAGAAAAATTAAATTTTTCCATGAATATTGCTGAAATATCTCGAGAATAATAAAAGGAGGATACTTGAAAATACATATTTGTTTGTATTTGTAAGACATCTAAATCTGATATCTCCGCAATATCGCTATGAAGATATATCTTCCAATGGTTTGTAGGGAACGCAAATGATGCCGACATTACACGTTAATGAAATAATTTGAAAATTCATATGAAAAGAACAAAAACAAATAAATCATCAGGTCTAGTGTCACCGCCTCTACAGTGCCCCTTCATTGGATGTTTGTAAACAAATGTATTTTTCATGCGAATTATAAAGTAAAACAGTGTTCCACATTTTCTTGAATCCCAGGTCTGTAAAATAATCAGAACCTCAACAAAATACGTGAAATTCACGCAGAGGAAAAAGTTGTCAATTGTAAATTCTTCAATAAGAAAGAGACGAATCAGGTTAGTTTAGTGTAGGTAGAAGTGGCTTAGTCTAATGAAGATCATTGTGGTGCCACGGGAGTTATATTCCGGATCCACCGTTGAACCTTTAAATTGACTTGGTATGGCTAAGGGACGTCCAAGCAATATGATACTTCATCCTGATGTTCGTACATTAGTACCAGGCGAACCAATTATTTTTCTTCGGAAATGTCATAAGAATCATTTAGCTTAAATTCCCGAATATCCGATAGTTCCAACTTGAAGCAAGATGCTATATAATTTGTCCCACTCATTAAAAATTCCGGACAGTAGCATGTGAGGTGCTCGAAGCTCTGGTCCTCCTGATCATCACCACAGCTTTAGCAGTAATCATGAACTGAGAGGCCAAGTCTAAACACGTGTCTGCCTATTAAACAGTGCCCAGTGATCACAGCTGCTACAAATGAGATATCTTGTTTAAAAATGGATACCAAGTTTAGCATACGATTCAGGCCACAGCTTGGTCATACTAGATCCGACATGATGTATCACCATGGGGATAATTGTGTAAGAAGGATATCGAATTCATTATCGTTGTGTCGGTAGTGAAGTCATATGAACGCATTTATTTTAAATGGTAGATGCTAAATTATTTCTGAAGTAAAGAGAGAGAAACACGTTGACAAGTCATGGAATGCTGTACTCCGCGGAATACTCCTCACTATAATTTTACGCAATAAATCGTCAGTGATTTTGGTACAACGCGAATTATGGGAGCAGATTTCCTACGCCAACTAGTTGGAAACTAAGCTGTGCATGCCCCGAAGAGGATGTAACATGACAAAAAAACGTACCGGAAGGTCCCGAAGTACTTGCTCCGACGAGAATGTCCTCGCTGTGACTGTGATGTCGCGGATGAGCGGGCAACGTCGAATAGACCACGTTTCACTCATCTGGTCAGTACAGTTTAGCCTCTGAAGCTCATTTTGCTAAAAGACTTGAAGATTTTCCCTTATAAAGTGCAAGCAGTCCATCCGAAACTATACTCACGCTCTCCTGAACCTCAACTATGAAAAGGACGATTTTCGGTCGAATATCACTTTCACCTGAATGGATGCGTAATGGATGCAGTGTTTCTTGGGGTCTGCGGATCCATGCATCCATGCATCCACATATCGTTCACGAAGAGCGCATACATATACCCAGAGCCATTCAATGTGTCGCCATACGTTGGTCTCTGAGAATCCACGAATAATTCACGAACAGCCCGTACATCCACTCGAAGTCACTGCATGTGGCCCTATTAACACCGCAGGTTTCATCGAACCTTTTTTATTTCGAAGGGGCTGTGGTAATACGGTTACTGTGACTCGTAAGCGATACAGAGCCATGACCAATGAGTTATATTGCCGAAAATTTATGAATTGGGCCCTAACAGCACGATGCAACTGCGTATATAGCTTGAGCGACAATGGGCATTTTCAAGGATGCATTTTTAGGTCACCCAATGACTGATTGTGGGTATTTGCAGTTGTCGCCAAGATCGTCGGATTTGACTCGTCCAAGTTTATTTCTTTGTACAAGCCAAAACCTCGTGAAACCCTGCAAGAGAACATCCGACGAAACTGCCAGAACTTATCGCTTGCCAGACTGATTGAAACTGCGCTGGAAAGACCCAAAATTATCATCATTTATGGCGGCGCCCACTTAATATTTATCATCTTCAAGAAGTAATGGAAAAAACCTAAGGTTCCAAATACATTTTTAACAAATACAAAATTAAGTTAATTCATTTTTGAGTTCTAGTTTAACAACATCGGTTGCACGTTGTTGGGTCACCCTGTACATTCTTTGAGATTTTTGGTAACAACCAATATTGTGACTAGCGTGTGGCGACGCTTACTGTATTTGACAATCATCGTTTTATGTATGATTAGATTTGGATCTAGGATGCATACATTTCTTTAAAATCTGATGCCAGATAATTTTGCTATACTCCGAGAACTAATTGCTTGAAACGAGGTTGTAGCGACTAAAAATTTGGCTTTTGCCACCGAATAATTTTCTTCGCTTTGCAATTATTTCCGAGAATACAGGAAAATAAATCATCACTAAATTAATAGGCAACAATTTAAACTTTCAGTTGTGACATAATCTAAATTTGTTTGTGACAACCTCTAATTCGGTTGAGACAACTTCGCATTCGACTGCGATTACCATTAGTATGGTTGTGAAAACCTTTAAATTCGATTATGGCTAATTCTGCTGCCTCAACCAAATTCCTCCGTCAGTGTAGTAATAAACCGTATATCGATCTTTAAGCTAATCCATTAATACATTACCCAAAATAGTTGTCCCCATCCTAGCGTATAACAGGGAGTACCCACATCCGGTCTGGCGCTAGCCAAAGATAAAATCTTAATTTTTGCATTCGATCTGGGTATGGAATCCGCTAACACAAGTAACGCTATATCGTAACCCCTCATACGATTAAATTTCAAATGCGGAATAACTTTCGCAACTTGAAATTCCAAAGTCGTCTGTTCCTTCTTCAAACGATATGATGAACCTGCTACGACTCTCAAACGTATAGGACGTGTAACAATCCGTTGGCCACTAGGAGAATTAAAATATATTTATTAAATATTAAATAAATAATTCCAGAAATTTTTGTAATCCTTACTCCACCACACAATGAGCAGCTGTGATCACCATTCTTGATGTTATTATAGCTCCCGTGCAGAAGTGATTATCACCAAAATATGCTGTCGGCTGGCGAGTCCTTATGGAAACCACGAAACGATCTAACTTTAGCATTTTTTGTGGCCTGAAGCCACTACTGATGTAGAAGGTAAAATTGTGGCGTTTCTTAAGTTCCGACAAATCCCTTGGGTCAATTAGATCCTTTTCGCCCTTTTTCAGGGGTCTAAAATGACTAATCATATTGTAGGATGTAGCACTATAAGGTACAAAGCACATGATCACTAACAAAACGGACCATTTGCCCTTAAGTAACATTCTATTTTTCGTATTTAAATTTTTGTATAATTTCTTTATATTTTCCAATACGAGTATATGATTCAAACTGAATTTCAAAATTATAAAATTGTCAACAAAATACAATATAGAACTAAAGTAATTATCGAAAACGTGGGGTATATCCAAGAGGCTTTACTGATATTTTCCTTTATCCATTGGCGATTATACCAAACATCTGTGTACAAGCTAGCCGGCCGCACACTTCCGCAGCCTATGGTCCAGGATATGATTCCTGTCAGAGTGTCATTGCATATTAAAGGACCACCACTGTCTCCACGGCATGGATCTTGTTTAAATGGACTCAATTCGCCAGCACAAAGCATGCCCTCTTTGAATTTCTTCGGTAGTTGCTGGCGGCACTCTTCCTGGGTAAACAGTTTTACTCTCAAGTGGGTAGCCAAAGCTGACAATGGGCCATTCTAAAGAATCCAGAATCAAGTTCCTTTTCATGAAAACATAAATCTCTTTCGAAAGTTCTTTTTTTGGTTTATATTTCCTTCTTACCCTGCACAATCTGCCCCAACCCAATATCGTACAATACATTCCATACGGAGGTGGTCCCTCTGGTAACTTTATTATCTTGATATTTTCATTATTATCAGGAATTTGATTCTTCAAACGTATAATGGCAATATCATTCAGATTTCTTCGTATAAAATTCGTATTGGCCGTGAGTGAACGGGCCGGAAACTGAACAGTTGTGTGAGTAGGTTCCAATCGATTCGGAGTTCCTGCAACCAATAGAAGTCTACGTGGTGTAGTAACAACTCTGCGTTTGCTAAAATTACTGCGAGTTAAGTTTCCATTTCCCAAGGGAATTTTTATGTTTTCTTACTCCATAACACAATGGGCTGTAGTCAATACAAGATCCTTTCCGAAAATTGTCCCAGCACAAAAATGATTGTCACCAAAATACTTTTGTGGATTACGTGAGCGTATTGATACCATATAGGGGAGATTCTTTTCCATTATCGCCGGTTCTCTAATTCCACCGACTATGAGGAATGTGAATTCAGGCTCAGGGTCTTGCATTTCCAATAGCAAAGAGTTTTCAATTGCGAAACTGTGTATAGTAGTATTTCCGATCACGGAGAAATATAAAACTAATATTGTTAATATTACTATGACTCCAGCAAAGATATTCATTGTTTTTCAACAATTGTATTTTTTTTTGTGAGCGATCAGACAAATTGTCATTTGATTTTTGAATTATTTCACTTGGTTTTTGTATCGATAATGACAATTTATTAAATCCTGTATTCAAGATGTATCAATTACAGGTGCAAGCGTTAGCACAGCTAGTTTCATTTTTTCTTATCGTTGTGGTCCGATAATGTCAAATGTTGTTTATACCAATTTTCAAGTTGTACCTAGTACAGGTGGTAGCATTAAAATAGCAGATTAAATTTGTTCTTGGCCTTGTGGTTGTTGCCGGAAATTACAACAATTCCTCCTGATATAATACATCTTGACAATTTCGATCATAGATAAAGGAAGTACTAGATATAGCGCGCCCATTGTCAACTTTGTTCACTGGGTGCTGTAACAACTCTACGTGTACTACTGTAACTTTCATTGAAGTTTCCCATAATTCTCATTGACATTTATTCAAAATTTTGGGAAATTTTTGTGAAAGTAATTTAAGCAATGGAAAATGTAACAAAATTTAAATGATTTTATATAATAGCATTTGTTTCTTATATAAAAAACTATTTAAAAGCCATGAGGCCGGTGTTGGGATAACAATAAGAGAAACCCCGTAAGACCGCAAAAAGATGAACATGCTGGAACGCCTATTTAATCTAAAAACTTCTCCGGCGAAAAACTGTATCTACTTCTGTGGTCGCAGATGCCAAACCATTAGAGTGTCTGAGGGCTCTCAACAAGGAATGGCAGCTGAACCGGAGGAAGAACCAATTTATTAGGACATAGTCGGTGGTGACATGGATTTGCAATGCGATGGCCGTCAGATGTTCTACTTTAAGGACGTGTTGTATTCTTGTTTCGAAGTGATGTTTTCGTTGAAAATTATTTTTTCTTTTGATATGTATAAAATTTTAGAATTTTAATGTTGTTTTTGTTGACTTTTTTTTTGGAAAAAATCCCATTTATTGCTTTCAACGACATCTACAAAATAACCCATTACACTACATTTTTCCCCACACTTGTGTTTCATCTATTAGTTTATTTTATCTATGATAAAAGGCTCCCGAAATAAAAACAAAATGCCTTCAATTCCTACTGCTTCTACCTTACTTCTTTTGCCATGCTTGTATTCACAGTACTAACCAACCAACCAAAACACGTGCTGGTGTCAGTTGCGGAAAAAGTCGAAGTATATTCGTCTCTTTTCATCTTTCTCATTAACACTGTTCCAATTTTCAAATTTTTGATGTGTTAACATCTATAGGCACGGGTAGGGCAATCTATCAATGTCAACACACGCAAAGAACACACAGCGTTAGCATCACATACGTGGTTGTCGTACAAAAATTGTCTCTGCCTGAAAATAAGTATGATGGTATTGATGTAGCGGCAGCGAACAAACAAGCAGGTCGTCGTCGCACAAAGAGTATTAAATAGTATAGAGAACTCATGGAACGAATTGTATAACTCAAAAGAACTATCGACATTTGACGAATGATTCAAAACATAATACTCTCTTTTTGTCATAACTTGGTTCAATCATAATTTCAATGTGAAACATTAGCTCTGTTCCCGTACGTACTACAACTTACTAGTTTTACCACTTTTACGACTTTTACTCGAAGAAGCGTTCCCGTACTCAAGAAAATAGTAAGCATAGTAAGAACATTTAAGAGAGAACTGAAAAACATGGCGTTCTCTTTTACAACTTTCTGCTAGTTTTTACTCGAAGAATTTTACCGAGTAAAAGTAGTAAATTTGTCATTCTCTATCGAATTGTCAAAATAAATTGAAAATATAATTTAATATCGGCAAATGAATGGTTTTTATTGAAAACAGAAACCGAAATACATAATATTATATCACTGCGGTTGATTCCAGCAGTGCGAGGTAATACCTGTTAGATGTTTCGGACGAGGACCATGTTGTGGATACATTTTTGACATAAGTTTTACCACATTTACAATTTTTTCGTTCCCGTACTTTTTTGAAACTTAGTCTCTAAGAGAGAATTTTTTGAAGTTTCTGGTGAAACTCTCTTTCACTAGTGTTACTATTAAAAAAGTACGGGAACAAACCTTTTAACTCCTTTTGAAATATTTATGCGTTTTGTATTGCTTTGTATATTCTATAAAGAGAAAAATAATACTCGTTTATGCTCTTTTACTCAAGCCTCTCTACATGAGAGCGGAACAAGGGTGCAATAAGTTCACTATACTATTCAATACTTTTTGTTGCCGTTCGGTGAGCTAAATATTGTTATTCAGTTGCATGCCATCATTCAAAGAGGCAGGCCGTCGTCGCTCTGTTTCTGATAAAACCAAACCATTTATTTCAGTGAGCGAAATATTGATTTATTTATTTTAACAATATAAAATTTTGACAATAAAGGATATGTAAGAGAAAATAAAGTGCAATAGCAAACCAGCCTTCAGTATAAAAACTATTCTTTTTTTATTTTCCAATGTAACATTTACTAATGTGTTCATAGAAATCGAATAGGTACCGTGTAACAAAAATGTGTTAACATACCGTCCTTGAGTTCGAACACTCATTAATTAGTTTTACATATTTAGAAGCTTTGTATGGAACTCGAAAATCACAATATTTAGCATCAGAGACAGGTGAATATTTTTGCCTCTGGCTTCACGAAGAGATTATTTCGTTGTCGAGAGATTCTGACGGTGAGTACGAGATGTCAAGATGTAATTTATTCCAACTTCGATTAGGATCAACATAGGTACGAACTATTTTAGTTGCATAATCTTGCAGCATTCGCAAAATAGAAAAGGTTAAAAATTTTAATATTGACAGTGCGGATGAGGACATAGAGCAAAACATCGCTTTTGTTCTTAGCATAGGCTCAATAGTCAATACACTTTGTCAAAATCCCTTTACATCCAGACATCCTGAAAGGTTCGCAAATAGTAAATCGTCGATAGGGGCTCAGTCTAGAAAACATTGCGGTTGTGGGAGCAATTCGTAGCACAATACATGAATACTCAATTGGTCCATTAATTAATTGTTTGTTCCTTTAGGAGCCGTCCTAAATAGTGTCGCTTCGACAAAAACGTGCTCATGGCATGGTAAATATATATATAGAAAGGGTGGGCCATGTAAAATTGATAATTTAATTTCGCTTGACAAAAGTACTAATAGACATTTCTTCACAATTATGATTTTATTGGTAACACCTCGTGGTTCAAATGCCTTTCACGACTTGCTTTACAGTAACTTATTCGATGTTTCCAAGTTTTCAGTACATTTTTGATTGATTGGGCCTCCATATCGTGCACGACACCGTCGATTTCGCGTTTTCAGTCCTCAGTAGACTCGCGATTATTTGCGTAACACTTATCTTTCACGGCAACCCAGAGGTAGAGTCTAACAGGGTGAAATCCACATGTTTGGACCACACTTCAAACATTTATATGTTTGCAAGTCCTAAACTCACTTGTATTTAAATGCCAAAAGAAGCATATTTACTGGCAAATACATATGCTTTCATGTGGACACATAGGCGATCTTCATCCCAAACATCCATAAACTTACGTGGAAGCATTCGCGTGTTTCCCCCATACCTCCATATACTTACGTGGAAACACATGCGTATTTCCTCCCAAACATAATAATATTTAGAAACGAATTATTCTTTGGTTTCAATATATATATATTATTTATTATAATTAATTGTAGCAACATAAATCCACATTTATAATTAATTAGTACACAAAATTAAAAGATTTTAAATGACCCTTTTTACAGCTACTTGCATTGAATGAATTATCTATTTATTCATGAAATGAGAATCTGCTGCTCTTGTGATTCTCCTTTTTTTGTTGTCTCTCAAGTTTTTGTTTTGCGTTGTGTACCAACGACAATAGAGTTCATGCAAGCCAAGCGTGGATTAATTACTTGTGCCTTTTTTTATTATATTTCACAAATAGCCTGCAGTTCCGATATTCACAATAAAGGCTCGGTAAGAAAATGGGCTTCACGTTGTTGGCCTTGCCAGTTACTTTACTCAAAATCGTTTCTCACTTCGGTACAACACACATATACCAAACCGTTTAACCGTCCGGGTCTTTGTTTATTATGTTTTCACTGATCAAGCGGTTTTGATATCCTCTGTCTGACGAAAGCGACTGAATACTTGAAACTAAAACTCAATATATCAGTCAAAATAAGAAACACTGACTTCGTCTGCAATTTAAACACACATTCAGGAATATCTATGACTCACTGACTGCGAGAATAATGTAAAAATGCAGACACACACTTACAAGATAGACTCTTTCGTTGTCGCTGTTGTATTATCTTCGTCTCGAGAGAGCATAGTCAGTGCAACAAACACAGCTGTATTTGTATCACAAACATAAATATATGTGAGTTGCAAAGACATATATTACAACATATTAATCATTGTGTCTCAAACATGTAACATTGTATAGCAAACACTACGTGTTTGGACACAAGTTTATTATATTTTCGTCAAGTTCCAAACACACGTTATATTTGCATCCAAACAACAAAAAACGACAGATTTTTCAGAAAGTAGTGTATACGAAGGGGAGAATGGAATTGGATCGGTAATATATTAAGGCCAAGGTCTCGCAAAGTGCGGCAGTGCTTCCGAGCCTTTAAATAAATATCAAGAGAGGTTTGTGTAATAACTGAAGTTAATGTATTTAGGAAAAAAAAAGGTTTGATTTCCATCCCATGAATGAAACAAGGCTACATTACGGCAAATTTTACAATCTATATACTCGTACTGTGAAATAATTTAATTTTCTGTTAGTTTTAGAATTTGGTAATCTGTCTTTCCATAATAGCGGTCGACAACGTACACATGAAATTAAGAGCTCCACATTCATTATAGCCATTGTTATTCTTTGCCACTCAGTACCAACTAAAAATTAGAACAAGTTCTACTCCTGAGCGTCGCCGCTTAGCGTTCGTTACGTGGCTACTTCAATAGAATTTCATATGCTTTGCTTTTTTGCCACTCACCACTTTCTCACTCCCAGAGTGGCTTCTGCCTAAGGCGCCAAACATCAGATGTTGCTAGAGCGACAATTCCTGGAAAGGAATGTAATCAAGCTTGACTAAATCTCTCTCAAATCGTCAATCCTCTATTTAAAATTTGTATTGCAATATTGTTTTATATTGTTAGGTTTTGTTTAAATAAATAAAGGACATATACATATATATTTCCTACAATAACTTACAGGATTAAACGATAAGTTAATAATAATACAAATTAAACCTTAAGTTTGTACCACATTTCGCGAACTGTTTGTTGTCTCACGGTGAGGGTACATTTTAGCTATCTGGAAATCTCACTTTTTGAAGTGTCCCTTGTCTAACTACCCAGACACACACACACACATTCACACTTATTCTTATATTCTGCAAACATATGTTGTGCAACCCATTAAGGACACGAGTCTCGAGGTTTTTGTGGTAAATGGAGCTTTGCGTGTGTGCGTGAGTTTACATTGAACCAACATATTGTGCATTTTGTTTGTCGACTATTTTTCATCTGTAGACTTAACCACAAGGACGATTTTTAACTGCCACCGATTGTTTGGATTTCTAACGATACTCGGTATCTTTGCATATGTGTGTGGATATATGTCTGCGTGTCGAGTAGCATTATTGACATTTGTTGCCCTAAGCTATCAACTATGGCAGTTGTTACATGACTTAAAAGCTGAAAATGAATGCACTCTATGTCCCCAAAATGCTTGTATTGCGGAGAGGCTTAAACACAACATAGTTTTGGTTTTTAGAAACCATTTTGCGATTGAGCGATGCCAAATAAAAAAATCTTGCACTAAACCGATCGATGTATGCCGAAAGGCAACAAATGGATTTGTTTTTGTTATGCAGGAAAAATTGAGTCCTAAAAATCATCTACAAAAAGTGGTGCATTGGAATGGAGTAAATTGCTGCTATAGAAAACATCTAAGAAATTGCGTTTCATTTTTCGAACTGAAGAAATCGGAGAAAGTACTTAAGGGATTATTGTGATTACATGTTCTTTGATAAGAGACTTCAGTCTACAAATATCTAAAGCCTAACCATAATAGCATAACCGAAAGAATTATTTTCCAAAGTGTCGAGCTATTGGTAGTCTTTTGTCACCGGGTATACCCAGGTGTGTATGTGAACTTTTTTTTTCTAAAATATGAAAACTACAAATGCCTTCGTTAAATTCATTTCTATCGGAATCCGAATAGAGGCCTTGTTTCGTTTTGGCTTAATAGAAATATATGTATAAATATTTCGCTTACCAATTTCAATCGAATAATGACATGAAACGGTCTTAACTAAAACTCTAAATATGCCGGCAATTCAGTTGCTGATTTTGAAAATATTTTCAATTTGCTGATGTCATTTCATGACTCAAAAGAGGCGGCTAAATATATGTAACAAACGATATGAAATTCAATGTTGTTTAATTATGCCCCAAAGGCTATTACACGATGGCTGCAGCTTTGCGCAGTCTTTAAAGAATCAGTTCTATTGTCGATGTGAAATTTTAAATACTTACATACTAATGTGGCCTAAAACCATCCAAAGGGGCCAAGGGCCTTAAAAACTGACGGTACCATGTTTCCCCAAGTGCCTCGATCTGCACTTTTTCTCCTCCAGTTGGTAACACCACGCTCCTGGAGGCAATCTTCCACTTGGTCTTTCCAGTGAAGATTTGGTCGTCCTAATTTTCGATGTCCGTCGAGTACTTCTTCGAATACCTTTCGCATTGGGTCATTCTGTTCCATTCTACTGACAATATGATTTGCATAACAATAACCATTATCAACTGTGACCCGCAATTAAGGAATGCGATCAACCTTCCAGCGGAGAGTACAAGATTATTCGGAATACAGATTATACAGCTCGTGGTTCATCCGGTATCGATACATGCCGTTTTCTATTATAGTGCCACATACTTTTCGGAGCATCTTGCTCTCGACGACTCTTAGCGATGTTTCATCGGCAAGCGATATGACTCAGGATTCGGCCCTATAAAGAGAGACAGGTTGGTTGAGAGTTGGATCTTCGTTTCTGGAGAGTCTGAAGTGATTGCGTAGCCCGAAATAACACCGGTTTGTAAGCACAATGTTCCGCTTGATTTATAAAAAAAAAATAAATGGTTTCCCATTACATCCCATGAAGGGATCGGGGAGAACTTCTCACAATCACTGAGCTGTGCGCTATCCAGTTTTCACTCACTGATTGGGACCTACAGTTTCACACCGATTCCGAACGGTATTTTTGAGAAGCTTTTTCATGGCTATATACTCGATAGTGTCGCCGTTACTATGCGAGGTGACCGCCGCCGAAAGAAAATTTTTTTTTTTTAAGGTGGTCAGAGCAGGGTTCGAACCCAGGATCTCATGTACAAGAGCCGCGCACACTAACCATTGCACCACCGACGGCCACCCGCTTGATTTATAGGTTGGCGTTATTGCTTCTGTTCACGCCAGATCCTAGGTAATTAAATTCGTGCAGTACGTCGAAATTTTAAGGGTATCGATGTTCAGACTTTTACCCAATTGGGTGGTTAAGTCACCATACCAAAGTCTAAATTTAGTACAAGTATATAAATTAGTAATGAATCTGAGGGCAAGTTTTAAAGACTATATAAATACTAATACTAAGGAACGAAAGAACTGTAGAACTATCATGATGGCTTGTAACAAACCCTCTCTAAAATTTTACAATTTTGCTTGCAAGGCACACACAGAGAACTAATTGTTTGAAAAGAGGCTGAAGCAACAATACATTCGGATGAGATTGTCACAACTGAACTAAGTACCCGCTACTGAAATTCGGTTGAACCAACCTCGTTTCACAATTGATTCGGTTGTGACAACCTAGTCATCAATTATATTCGTTCTGACGACCAACTTTTCTATAATGTCGATTGCATTAACTGAATTTGGAAGTAATTCTGATGCAATACCAGCTATTGGTACCAAATACGGTAGCAGCAACCGAATATGGTATCAGTACAGTTGCAACAACAACATTTGGAATCAATCCGGTTGCAACCATTAAATTTGGGATCAATTCGGATGCAATACCCCAATCTAGCTTATCTCATGAATTCTATTGGTACAAACGAACTCATTTTCAATTCGGTTACCAAAACATAATTGAGTATATTTATATATTAATATATATCCATTTCCTCCAGTTAAGTAGACATTTACAGATTATTAACCGGTGTGAGAGTTGAAGCTAATCACATCTTACTTACTTACTCATCCGGTCACGACCAATCCCGAGGGGTCAGGGACCTTACAAAACGAAGATAACATATTTCGACAACCAGTTCGATCTTTTGCCTTATCTCTCCAGTTGGCAAATCCAAGTGTATGCAGGGATTCGTCAACCTGATCCTTCCAGCGGGGTCTTGGTCTTCCTATTTTTCGTCTTCCTTCGAGTTCGGTTTCGAAAACCCTTCGTGCTGGTTCGTCTTCATCCATTCTACTGGCCTAGCCAGCGCAATCGTGTTATTTTTATCCGGTTAACTATGTCAATGTCGGGATACAGCTCATACAGCTCATAGTTCATGCGTCGCCGATACTCGCCGTTGTTCACTATAGGGCCATACATTTTTCGGAGTATTTTTCTCTCGAAGACTCCTAAAGATGTTTCGTCCGGCTACGATAATACCCAGGATTCTGCTCCATAAAGCAAGACAGGTGGTATGAGAGTCTGGTATAATTGGACTTTTCTTACTCCAGAGAGGGCTTTATCTCTAAAGTGCTTGCTTAGCCGAAAATAACATCTATTGGCAAGCATAATTCTCCGCTTAATCTCAAGGCTGACGTTGTTGTTTTTGTTTACGGCAGATCCGAGGTAAATAAATTCGTCTACCACCTCGAAATTATAGCGGAAATCAACGTGCACGCTTTGGTCTAATCGCCTCGCGGCCCTGATGGTTGAAACCATTAGTTTTGTCTTGTCGTCATATACCGTCAGACCCACTTTTCCTGACCCCTTTCCAATTCTCGAAAACACCGCAGTAACTGCTCTAATTGTGAGCCCAATGATATCGATATCATCAGCATACGCGAGCAGCATGAGACTTTTGTTGCTGATGGCTTTATTCATGTTGACAGCAGCTTGTCTCAGAATAATCTCTATTAAGATGTTAAAGAGATCGCACGATAGGGTATCACCTTGTATGAGGCCTCGCTTAGTGTCGAAAGTTTCGGTAAGATCCTTACCAACTTTCACTGCGGATTTGGTGTTCGTCATGGTCATCCTGCAAAGGCAGGAATACCCAGCTCACACATTGCTTCGTAGAGTTTTCCCAGTATTGGGCTATCGAAGGCCATCTTATAATCGACAAATAGATGATAGGTGTCGAATTGTTTTTCGTCGGTCTTCTCCAGGATTTGGGGTAGCGTGAAAATCTGGTCGCTTTTGGATTTTCCAGGCCTAAAGCCAAACTTGTATGGTCCAATCAGGTCAGGGCTAATCGGTTTTAGTCTTTCGCACATCATGCTTGATAGAACCTTATATGCTATGGATAACAGGCTTATTTCACGGTAGTTGGCACATAGACTAGGGTCACCTTTTTTAAATATGGGACATAGTACACTGAGACTCCAATCGCTGGGCATGCATTCATCAAATTTTGGTAATGAGCTGATGCATGCACCTTATCAGCTCATCGCCGCCAGCCTTAACAGCTCCGCCGGAATCCATCGGCTCCTGCGTCTTTATTTTTCTTAAGCCGGGCAAAAGCTGTTCCGACTTCGTCTTGGTTAGGAGGGGGGCAATCGACGTCGTCGTCCAAATTTAGATCGATTGTCTCGTCATAGTCGCAACATACTCTGCACATCTGCGATGAGATTTCCGTCCTTGTCTTTACAGAAGGGGGGCCATGAACCATGTCTATTACTTCCGTTTTTGAATTTTTGGTAGAATTTTCGGGCTTCGTTCTTCCTTCTGTATGACTCAATTTTCTCACTCTCGCGCTTTCTCCACTGCCGTTTCTTACGCCTAAAGAGACGGTTTACCTCCTTTCTGTGTTCCCTATACCGCTCAGACGCAGCTCGCGTTGCAATTGACTGAAGCGTTGCCATGCGTGCAGCGTTTTTTTTTATCATATGCAATGCGACACTCTTCATCGTACCATGGTTTGTTGCGAAACGGGTTTTCAAAACCAAGTACGGTTGTTGCGGCGGTTTTTATAGAGTCGGAAATGGGTTGCCACTGCCCTTCAGGATCGTCATCGGGAGGGGGTGGGTTCTGTGCCAAAAGTTGCGAGAGCTTCCTTGAGTAGGCTGTGGCTACCTCTGGTAATTGTAGCTTTCCGATGTCCAGCTTCCTCTGCATCTGGTTTCGTACGATATTCGCTCTATTTAATCTTTCGCGAACCTTTGCTGCTACCAGGAAGTGATCAGAATCAATGTTAGCTCATCTGATCACTCGTACATGCATTACACTGGATGGGGGCCGTCCATGAATTACCACGTGATCAATTTGGTTGTTCGTTCTTTGATCAGGGAATATCCAAGTAGCCTTGTGGATGTCTTTATGCTGGCATCATGTACCACTAATGATCATGTTTTTTGCCGCGGCAAAGTCAATCAGTCTCATACCGTTTTCGAAACTATCAGCATGTAGACTGAAATTGCCAATAGTTGGATGAAACACATTCTCCCTGCCTACTTTAGCATTAGAATCTCCTAGTACAGTCTTAATGTCATGACCAGGGCAGCGGACATACGTTTCCTGCAGGAGCTCATAGACTATTTCTTTGGCATCATCATCTTTCTCTTCTGTCGGGGCATGCACACAAATTAGGGAAATATAAAAATAGTTCGCTTTCATGCGGATTGTGGCTATCCGTTCACTCACGGGATTGAACCCAGAGACTAGATGTCGCAGTCTTTTGCCAACTAATCACATCCAAGGTAATCACATCTACCAGAAGAAAGGTTTGAAAGAAATACGATTTTGCGCTAAATGTGTTGATTTATATGGGAGGTACCAGAAGGGGCGTGTCAAAACGCTCATTTTCAATCCCAAACTAATTTTGGCAAATGACAGTCTCTGGCAAAATTGCATTGTGATCTGTAAAGACTTACGGCAGTTATCATGTGGACCAGCCAGCCAGACAGACAGACAGACGAACATGGCAAAGATACTAAGGTCCTAAAGTAGCTCCTTTGATTCGTTACATTTTTTCCGTATTAACGGATATATACCCCCATCCTATGGGTGAGGGTATAAATATACCTTTGTGTTTTAAAAAAAAGTGTACCATTTCTTAAAAAAAGTGTATCATTTTACAAAAAGTATATTTTCTTAAAGGTCCATTTAAACTATCGTATTTCTCAATGGGGGCCATAGGCCCTACACCCTACCGGGTGTCCCCTGACACCTTATGTGATTTTTTATGAATATTAATATTGCGGTTTTGGTACAGTATTATATGTCACAATACGGTGAGTTTTGTTCAGCGTTATAATGCGTGAAAATAAATTTTAAAGAAGGGAAATGATGAGATGCGTTGGTGAGCATCGACATTCTCAAATACCAGATTATATATTAAAAAATTATTTTCGTGCGCTCTACATTTCTGGCTTTCATCCACAAAATCACAATTGTTCTATATATATAAAAAGAAGTTGTGTGGAAATATTTAATAGCTGATCTCGCCTTAAATCTTTAATATAGTTTCCTTTGCTTGCCTCAATAAAACACAACCCTGCAAATTTGATTCATGCATATTGTCGACGTCTCACATTTACTTCTTCCTTACTTAGCTTGCTATGCTACACAGAGAAAAAAAATCAAACAAACAGTGGACCGGGAACACAAGTGAATTACCAACATATGACGTCTGCTGCATAAAAACTTTTGACTCACCAGTAAACCGCCATGATGACACTTGGGATTTTATAATATGCAGTAAAAATCACAAGTACTGCCTGCACTAGAACTTATATTCTCGTGCATATATCAAAGTTTCCTTATTCAACTTTTAGTAGTCTCTTCATAAGGGTCTCTGGAAACCGGCAACTGTCTTGTGTTGCAAACAAAAAAACAGGAAAAACAGATAATATGAAATCTTTTACAATGGCTTAACATTAAGAATTTAGTATAAATGTTTTGGAAATTAAAATAACTGGAAGCAAAGAACCAAAATAAAATCAGTCACCCTGACAAAGTAGCAAAGAACCAGCACAAATAATTAGTCCAGGAAAAGTACAGTGTTTACCTTTGTCACACAATGAAAAGGGATAAAAGACAGTGGACACCTGCTACATGCTATTAGTCAACGAGAAAATCAAAGAGACACTTGAAATAATTGCAAGGAACCTGCGGTGAACCTACGTAGCGAGCAGATGCTGTATTTTCTCTATTTACGTTTTTTCAGTTTATTTTCTTACCATATTTTTCCCATTGTCATTTCATTCCCTAGATTTTTTCTTTTTAAATTTTCCCAAGCACTGCACATTTCCTGAACAAAAGAAATATGCTTCACTTCATAGTAAATCTTATCTTTGGAATCCATGGGGACTTACAAAATATTTGAGTTCCTTGCGAAAACGCTATTTCATGTGGAGATTTCTTTCACTCGGTTCCTGCTGAACTCATAATATATGCTCAAACGTTTAGAGGATGTGTTCTTTCTATTTTCTTTTATAACTCTCTTGTCCTTTCATCCTTGGTTATGCAAATAATTCCTAAAACATTTCCCTTTTTTTATTGTTTCTTCTCTTGTATTAGCAACATTTTTCTACCGCAATATTATGTTATTTTTTTTCCTTGTTGGGTTCTCAGATTTTTATGGACATTTAAATTTATGGTCTGCCCTCCTCTGCAACTACGAGTGAAGATTTTGTGCAACATTTTTAAGTAGTTTTATTTAACTGAACATTCATTTGGTTTTATTTATGTGAAATGTGTTCTGTATTAGACATTCGTAAAATTTATAAATGCAGAATATTGAGAACAAATTGGTTAGAGATCAGGCATTTGTGTTAATGGTATAGCAATTGGTAATGTTTCATTTCTATAATGACAAAGATTGATTTTGGGGTTTTTCATAATTACGGGGATTTTTTATTTGCGGTATAGAACTTAAAGTTAGCAACACTCTTTCTAGTGTCAGCCATTCTGATGTCATTTGATTTATTCCCAGTTTAGTTTGCCAGTTAATCGTACTCTGACTGACGACTGAACACGGCTTACAAATTATGCAGATGGTTGAAACGGGAGGCCAAATTTTCAGCATTTGAGGTCGTACATCAGTCATAGTAATCAATTACACAAAGATTTTCAAGTAAGAAGTATTCAAAATGTATGAAAACAAAAATAATAACAGGATTTTACAACACAATCATGCTGGCACAAGAACTAGAAACAGCCGCAAGGACGCTGCAAAGCACCCAACTTTCAGAGTAGTTATGGCGACAGATGCGAGCGATGCATTAACACCTTTTTTCACACGGTACCTTTTCGATTTCTATGAACATATTAGTAAATATTACATTTTAAAATAAAAAAAGAATAATTTTCTTGCTGAAGTCTCTTTTGCTATTGAAACTTTCTTTTTTTTACATCTGTTTAACGTTAGGTGTAATATAATAAATAAAGATATATTTAGCTCATTGAAATAACAGTTTTTATTTTGTCATAAATAGAGCGACGACAAAAAGTATTGAATAGTATAGAGAACTTATTGCACTCTTTTTCCGCTCTCATTTACACAGTCTGTGTAAAAGAGCATAACGAGTCTTATTTTCCTTATAAAATATTTCAATATAAATACACCATTTCGACAATGTCATTACATAAAACAATACAAAAAGCATAAATATTTCAAAAGGCATCAATGCTTCAATACTATATTATACTATTCAGTACTCTTTGGCGACGACGACCTGCTGTTTGTTCGCTGCCGCTACATTAATACCATTATTCTTATTTTCAGGCAGAGATTATTGTTGAACAACAACAGCATATTATTTTCAATGCTAACACTTTATGCTGTTTGCATGTGCTGACTTGGTTAGATTATACCCTACCCAGGCCTATAGATGTTAACACATATATATACAAAACAATATTTAGCTCACTGAAAGAATTGGTTTTGGTTTGTCATTAGTAGAGCGACGACATAAAGTATTGAATAGTATAGAGAACTCATTGCACTCTTTATCCGCTCTCATGTAGAGAGTGTGAGTAACAGAGGATAAACGAGTCTAATTATCTTTATAGAATATTTCAATATAAATGCACAATACAATGTTATTACATAAAACAATACAAAAAGCATAAATATTTGAAAAGGTATCAATGTTTCACACCAAGTTACGAATGGACCAAGTTAGAGTAATACGTTTTGAGTCATTCGCCAGATGTCGCCAGTGCTTTTGAGTCATACAAATCATTCCATGAGTTCTCTATACTATGCAATAATATTTAGCGACGACGATCTGCCTGTTTGTTCGCTGCCACTGCATCAATACCATCATACTAGTTTTCAGGCAGAGACTATTGTTGTACAATAACCACGTATGTGATGCTAACGCTGTGTGTTGTTTCCATGGGTTTACATTGATAGATTGTTCTACCTGTGCCTATAGATGTTAACACATCCATAAACAAACATAGCAAAAAGAAAAAAATTTATTAAAAAACACTATATGAATTCTTAAAATATTGTCATGAATTTTGTTTATGGTCCCGTTTAGCGATGGCTTACTTTTATTGACCATTTTGCAACCCCGTGAGGTCAGATGTCTCAGAACATATTTTAACATATTTCTCCAAGTGTTTCTATCCTTCGTCTTTTCTACCTAGTTGGTAACACCAAGTATACGGAAGGATTCTTCGGCCTGGTATTTCCAGGGGAGTCTTGGTCACCCTCTTCTACTGCTTGCTTCGGGTACGTTATCGAAAACCTTTCGCGCTGGCTCATCTTCATACATTCTTATAAAATGGCCTAGCCAACGCAACCGGCCTAATTTGATTCGCCTGGCTATGTCCACGTCAGAATATAAATGATATAGCTCTTGGTACCAACGACGTCGGTACTTGACGTTTTCTTTAGCAGGACCATATTTTTATTTTTATTTGTTTTTTATCAACTCAACACTCAGGGGATGCCCTTTATAAATCCGGCGCATTGTGTTGGCGATCGAAAATTGACGTAGTGGAGGGTGGAAAAAGGGAGTAGTGTCTGTTGAAATTTGACTTGAATTTTTGTATGTCGTAATCGGTGGGAAATACACTAGGCGGAAGTTTATTCCGCACGAAGAAATTACGGAGATTTTTTTTCTCGAATACTCCCAGGTGTTGTTCATCTCCTTGCGATATGAAATGAGAGTATGGTACAGCTGAACTTTTGTCTGTCCAGAGAGGGCTCTATTCTTAAACTGCTTGCTGAGCCAAAAATAGCATGTATATGCAAGCACAATTCTCCCATTTATCTCCAGGCTGACGTTGTTTTCCTTGTTCACGGCGGATCAAAGGTAGATAGATTCATCTACCACTTCAAAAATAAATCGGTTGTCCACGTTCAAGTACGGACCTAGCCGGGAGGTCGTTCTGGTCGTTGACACCATCAATTTTGTCTTGCCGTCATTAAGAGCAAGACCCACCTACGCTGATTCTTCGTCTATTCTTGAAAATTCTGCAGCAACTTGCGACAAATTTCGCCCAATGATGTCTATTTCGTCAGCATACGCCAGCAACATGTGGCTTTTCTTGTTGATGGTCTGGTACACATTTACTGCAGCTTTTCTCATTAAGTCCTCGATTGATACAGAATTCGGTGAGGTCTCTCCCCGCCTTCACTGCTGATATGGTGTGAGTCAGCGTCATTCTACAGAGGTGTATCAGTATTGCCGGGTTCCCAAGTTCAAACATAGCTTCGTACAATTTTCCGCGTATTGGGCTATCGAAAGCAGCTTCATCATCCAGAAAAAGATAGCATGTATCGATTTGTTTTTCGTGAGTCATACACAGAATTTAGCGTAGCGTCAATATTTGGTCAGTCTTTTACTTCCGTGGTCTAAAACCACACTGATAAGAGCTAATGAGGTTTTCAACATCTGGCTTTAGTCTTTCACATAATACGCTCAGCTCAACAAGCCCTTATCCGGATGATAAAAGACTGATACCGCGATAGTTTGAACAGACACACGGATCACCCTTTTTTAAAACAGGGTATAATGCACTGCGACTCCAGTCGTCAGGCATAGATTCCGCCATCCATATACCGCAAATAATTTGATGAATGTGGTCTAGCAGTCCTTCGGCACCTGCCTTAAAAAGTTCAGTTTCAGCGGGTAGCCCAAATACACCCCTGCTTTATTATACTTAAGCCGTTAAATTGCCGTTCGGATCTCATTTTGGCTGGAGGGTACAATCTACACAGTCTTCCACAAACATTACATCCTGATCTTCTGTGGAAGTATCTGAGGGGAGTAGTGCTGAAAAGTGGTCACTCCACATTTTAAGCGCACACTGCTTATCAGTCACCAGATTCCCATTCTCATCCTTGCGGGAGGGGAATCCATTACTCGGCCCTTTATTCAATCTTCTTACCCTCCGAAAAAATTGTCGAGATTCATTATTCATCCTGCACAATTCGGTGTTTTCAGTCTCCCTCTGCTCCCACTGAAATTTTTTCAGCCTAAATAGCTGGTTTTCCTCCCTTCTTAGCCACTTATACCGCTCACTCGCAGCACGCGTAGTAACTGACTGTTTCGTTGCCATACGTGCAGCGTTTTTTCAGCACTTGCAATGGGACATTCTTCGTCGTACCATGGCTTATCCTTCTGCGGTTCTTGATAGCCAAGTTCAGTATCTGCAACAGTTTCCAGAGAATGGGAAATGGTCTTCCACTGCGCTTCTGGGTCGTCAGGAGGGGGAGTATTCTGCCCTAGCTGGGGAGCGAGATTTTGTTGAGAGGATTTTTATATCTCCGGTATTTGCTGCTTGTCAATATCTAACTTTTCCCGTGTTCGGCTCCGTTCGTTTTTCAACCTGCTCAGTCTTGTACGATCTTTCGCAGCCAACAGGTAATGACCCGACACGATATTTGCACCTAGAATAACACATACATCCATAAAACTAGAAGAGAAAAGTCAAAATAATATGTCTACTAGTTCGAAGAGCTTGAGTGACAGGATCACCTAATTCGGCTGATACGAATATTGAATATTCTATTGAGGCTGATAAATAATGAGGTTGATAGTCAGATATAAAAACATTACAAAATGACAAATCATCAATCCTAAATTAATTTTAGGACTGCCTGTGTGCAACTCACTCGTTGTTGAAATAAAAACCTAGTGGCTCATGTTTAGGGACTACACACCCAAAATTTTTCCTTTAAATTCGGACAGTGTAAAAAAGTTACACTGAGAAATTTGATTGGAAATTGAAATGGCCAGAAGTTAGATGGTTCCCAATTCAAAATTCTTTTTAGAATTCATATATTTTAAAATATTTACTCGTAGTACAACCGAACTATATTCGGTAAAAACAAACTGTAACAAACTCCAACAAGCCAAAACTGATTACAATATCTCCAAATTGGAATATCAAGAAACATTCTTTTTCTTGATTTTCAAATTTCGAATAAAGCAGAATCAGAAATTCGAAGAGAATTAAAATTTGTTGGGCGCATAATGAACAATTATGTCAAGAACATAAAAAATAAAACTAAAATTGTTGTTTCTTTTAGAATCAAATTCCTTAAAACCAGATAATCCGACTGTTAATCGTAATATTTCCAAACAGACCCTGACTCCTTACCAGCAATCAGTTTTTTACAGAACTAAAAATTTATCACTGGATCTAAAGTCATTGATTTTGAACTAAGTTATATTTATAGAAGACTTTCTTATTATTATGATTTTCAATTTTAGTTTCAGATTGACGTCATAGGAATGGAAAAAAATTACATGAGGTGTCAGGGGACACCCGGTTGGAACGAAGTTCCTTTCGCTATATATTATGTACTAGTTAGTTCTAACACGCCTAAGGCTCCCGTTGAAAAATACGTTAATTTAAATACAATACGATAAATAAAATGATTAACTTTTTTTAAGAAAATTTTTTAAACAAAAGTATATATTTTAATCCTTTTTGTAAGATTATGTATTATATTTTGCCAAAAAGGTATTTTTGGAAGGAAGTACTTATTTTAAGAATAGGCACCTTTTAAAGAAGTGGTACTCTTTTTAAGAAAAGGTTATTTCTATAAGAAAATTTACATATTTACAGAAAGAAAAAAAATTTATTATTTCTTTTAAGAAAAGATACTTTTAAGCGAAAGAATTTTTGTAAGAAAACTTTTGTTTTCAAGAGATGATAGTTTATTGAAGAAAAGGTTTTTTTTTAAGAAACGGGAATTTTTTTAGAATTGGTCCTTTTTTTAAGAGAAGGTACATTTTTAAGACTAGGTACTTATCTCAAAAAAAGTTGATTTGTTAAAAAAAAAATTAATGTGAGTCCGATCACAGGGGAGATGTGTAAATATCTAGTAATGAAGTTGGAAGTACTTATGCTTTTAGTATATTTTTTTAATTAATCAATTAAAAGTATCAAAACTTTCAATATTGTAAATACATAGGAATTTGCTGGTTTTTGTTTGTTTTATTTAACTTATTTGGTTAATAAATGGGCACACTGCAGTATATATGTACTGCATTAAAAATTACAGTAAGCAGTAAATTTACTGATTACTGAAAAAATTCAGTAAATTTTTACTGATAATGAAATTTAATTTGCATTACCAGTCAAATCATAGGCCGCATTCATAATAATCAGTAATCGGGCATTACTGATTACTGAAAATTCAATGCACCTCATCATAATCATGTAGGCACTTTATAAAAATTGCTGAAAAAAAATTTAGTAATATATCATATGCAAGTGGAAAACGTCAAATAAAAATTTTGATAAAGCTTGCGACTGTGGGTTTGCAAAATTTGTATTAAAATCTCCACCCATAATAATTGGCATGAGATGGAGATTGTTACCCAATTGTCGTGCACCAGCTTCAGTGTAAGGCAACAGTACGTAATGAAGACATGTTATAATCTTAATTTATATTGGAATCTAATAGAAATTTTATTAGAATTAACATTACCTCCATTCAGCTTTGATACACTTTGTGTTGTTTTATGTTCTGAGCTATAATTTTTTTGGTGTTTTGTAAAATATTTTGTTTACTTAAATGTAATGCATGTAGTTATTTTACAGCAATGGTTTTCGAAAATTAGTAGCTACTATTGCACACTAAAAAAAATAAATGGTATCCCATTACATCCCATGAAGGGACTGGGGAGAACTTCTCACAATCACTGACCTGTGCGCTTTCCAGCTTTCACTCACTGATTGGGACCTACAGTTTTACACCGATTCCGAACGGTAATTTGAGAAGCTTTTTCATGGCTAGATACTCGATAGTGTCGCCGTCACTGTGCGAGGTGGCCGCCGCCGAAAGAAAATTTGAAGGTGGTCAGAGCCGGGTTCGAACCCAGGATCTCTTGTACAAGAGCCGCGCACACTACCATTGCACCACCGACGGCCACTATTGCACACTAGATGGTGCTTATATGCAGCTGTTAAGTATGAATGGCAATCTCAAAGACGAAGAAGACTTATAGTTTGCCAAGTTTAGTTTTCCTTATTTTGCTTTGTTTTAGTAAATTTCTTATTAAAAGTGCAAAAAATCTTTTTAAAAGTTATTAAAATTAAATGTTTTTGTATTCATTTTATTTATTTGTTTTCATTTGCCTACGATAACATAATGTACGACAATTAGTGCAAATTAGTCGCTACTATTGCACACTAGATGGTGTGGAGTATATTGTATGTTGCGTATGATTACACTAATACACTCATACATAGCTCACACCGATTTGATAACGCTTTACGATTGGTTAACGATTACATCGCACATCTTACTCTAAATTTGTGATTGTATTGTGAAAAAGATTTTTACCCCCAGCGTATAGATGTTTACACATCAAAAGGTACTCTTAAAAGAAAAAGTATTTTTTTAAGAAAAGGCAATGTGTTGTAAGAGGAAAGTACTTATTTACTTATTTAAAAAAAATTACTTTTTTTAAGAAAAGGTACTTTTTGTAAGAAAATTCACCTTTTTAACCAAATGTACTTCTTTAAGCTAAAGTATTATTTTAAGAAAATTTACATTATTTAAGAATATGAATAGGTACTTTTGTTTCTAAGAAAATTTACTTCTTTTAAGAAAAGGCACTTATTTAAGAAAATTTTATTTTTAAACTTCTTGCACTAAGTAAATTATTGTTGGGTTCAATACTACAAGATGTACTAAATATTGGTTACAGGCTGCACCTAAAAAACTTCCCAATAAACAAGTAATTTCCCAACATATTTTAGTCCAGACACAAACCAAAGCAAAGTACCCAGTATAGTTCATAATAATACTAGGTTTTAGTATAATAGTGTTAAAACCAGTACAGTAATTTTAGCCGGGTGGAACGACTTAAACATACCGTCACCCGAAGTCATCCATCGCGACCTAATTCCAGTGAATATTGGCAAATGTGCCAATATTCAATAGCAAAGTGTCATTGCGCTAAATATTATTCAATACCCAACCAAATAATACTGTTCAATACTCAATATCCTAAGTGATTATGGCGAGTTATCGTGAGTACCAGTGAATTTTTCGCCCAATATATATATGGGAAGTAAAAAAATGGGCGCGGACAGTAGTTGATCGTTAATTTTTAAGAAAACATTGCCGAGTACTGAATTTTATTAAGATCGCTTGTAGCCTACGAGAGTTATCTTGTTGATCAACCGGTCATCCGCCAAACTTTTGTGTGCAGTTGACCAAATTTTGTCTAGTGCTAAAGTTCATAGAGATTGGTTCGGTTTTGAGGGAGTTATCTTGCCGAACAACCAGCCGGCCTCACAACTTACCTTCGCAGGGCATGGCAAAATCACCCTTGTCTTAATCGGTGACTGGTTTTTGATGATGCGAACCTATTTTAATTAAGAACGGAAGTGTTTCACGCGACTTATATCATTTACAACCCGGACGACCACCATGCTTTTGTATGGGAGGTACCAGAATGGGTGTGGCAAATCGAATTATTTTCCATAGAATAATTACATTTGACTAATTTTTGTCTAGTACAAAATTTCATAAAGATTGGTTCGGTTTAGCGGAAGTTTTTATTTATTCTTTTTTCCCGTTGTAATTATAGAGTTTTGGCCCAATTTTATATTCGCTGAGTTTTCATTACAATGTTACCAAAAAAAATAACTACAAACTCGGTTCTTTTGAATGTGGAATGAATAGTCAAGTGTTGAAAAGACCCTCCACAATTCTGGTCCTCTGGCAATTGTGCAATTTCAAACTTATGATTTAAAACAGGAATTAGATATTTAAAAGCCACAGAAAAAATCAGTCGAGACGGCCGAATTAGTCGTCATCAAAATTAAAATTTGTCAGAACCGCATTCACCTCTGCTTGTGCTGGGCATTATAAGCAAATGATTTAACGCAAAATTCATTGTTACGATATTTGTACCATTCATCATAAACGCAAACATTTCCTATGAACACCGCGACTGCAACCATTCCAAGTCGCCCTTTTAATTCTTTCATATAAATGATTTTAGAATTCTAAAGGTCAGGGTGGCAATATATAGAATTATGGTATGGTAACCAAACGAAGATGAATTCGGTTACACCAACGGAATTCAAGATAATGCTGCGACACAATTTTTTCATAAATTCGGATGTTGTAACTGAAAGAACGACAAATTCGTTTGTTGCAAAACCAAACTCTGTTGTGGCGACCTAATTAAATGCAATTTCGGTTACTGTGATCGAAATTCGATGATCGTAAGCGACCTAATGGCAAATTTGTTTGCTGCAACCTATTTGATGTCACAGTAGGCTGTGTCAACCGAATTGGTACCAACATCGGGGCTTCCAACCAAATTGCGTATAAATTCGTTTGTTGTAGACGAATAGAGTCGAAATTCGGTTGTTGTAACCCAAAGTATAGAAAATGTAGTTGATGGAACGATTATAATTGGAAAGAGAAATTATTATGAAACGTGGTTGTTTCAACCGAATTGCAGTTGTGGGGATAAAATTCCGTCGTGAAAACCTCAATTTGGTTCTCTCAACAGCAATTCGGTGGTAATAGTCAAATTAACAGTTGCTGCAGCCTCTTTTAAAACAATTAGATCTGTCAGTTTAGGTTTGGATCTTTTCAGTTTATATAAACATGTTAATAAAAAGCTAAATAGGATAACTTTTAAGTGTATCCTGCAAAACCACACTAAATTGTGCAAGTATGAAAGGTGTGTCAAAACAGGTTACAGAGACCCGGGTTAAGCAACAGAAAAAATAAAGTTTAACACAGGATTTTAAATGCAGGGATTTAGCTTCAAATTTGGTACAAATTGTTACACTTTTGATCCTTGAAAGCATAACTGCAGTCGCGCCATACACTTTCAAGGATCAAAAGTGTCTAAATTTATTCTAAGTAACACTACAAAATCCCCACATTTAAAATCTAGTGGAAAAATTAAATTTTGTCTGTTACTTCAACCGTTTCTCTACAACCCGACCATAAGTCTTGTCACTTTTTACACTGAAACAGATTTACGACTTGTTACCAACAACAATTACCACATTAATACAAACGACTGTATCCTGGCGTCTGCCACTTCTTCTCACCATATGTCTTTATTTGTTATTTATAAATTGATGGTATCTACGAATGCAATTCGCATTTTAAATGCCTCTAAAATCCAAATGATAGTGAGATCTTACTTACTGCAGTCCAAGGGAAATTCTTCCAGTGTCCATTCCTAACAATTATTCGGAATAAGGATATATGTGCGGTTTCATCTGTATAGGAGTGTGTGCGTGTGTGAGTGTGATTGTGTGTTAATATTTTAAATAAATAACAATGCAATTTTTCTTTCAAATTAAACCGCAATATAAAATTTATTGTTAAGCAAACCATAGTAAATGGAAGACAAGCCCGACAAACGACTACGACTACGAGCACAAAAGCGGGAACATTTCTGTGGATGTGTGTCCTTTTTTTTTTGCTTTAAAGCAAATGCATTACGCTCAAACTGAACACACTCTCACACACTCGCTTTAGCTATCGTAGGAAAAGAAAAAAGAAAGCAACGCTTATTCGAAACATGAAAGCTGAGTGCGAGAAGAAGTCAATACGAGCGACGTGAAAATTGTTTGGTGCTGTGTTGCAACACAATGAAAGGCAAAATGCTAGAAATCAAACAACACAAAAGATGAACTTATTTCTCTTCTCTCACAAAGTAAAAGGAGCAGCAGGAACAACAAGAATAACAACTAGAGCTACTACAAGTACAACTATAACAACAGCAAGTGTAGCAACAACGACAGGTAAACAAACAATTGGGAACTTTAGCTGGTACAAGCGAACAATCCGTAACTTTAATAATAGAAAAACTTTGTGTTTTTAAAGGTTCCAACAACTACACACTCAATCTCACGTAGAGAACACTTGTACATGTTCACGATTCTAGAGTAGAAGGTTATACAATAGGAATTCCCAAAGCTGCAATAATTGCAAAGTGAATAGTCAAAGAATTCGATAGAGAAATTAAACATCTCTCTTACAGAAGCAACAGTATAAAACTGCCGTAAAATAACATATTTTGCAATAAAAAAAGGTTGGTGGTAGATCATATATATTTGCTAAATTTTTGGATTAAGACCAAATTGAGCTATTCCGAGTCCAATTGATCTAACTCCACAAAACAACAAATTAAGAAAATTAGTAACCTCCTTAGACCAATATGGTCAGCAATCAACTCACCAGACTACGGACTTTGTCAGTGTATGATCAGTATACTAAATAATTTGACGAAGGACTCCAGATATAATATCAAAGAGGCAATTGATTTTAACCTTCATAAGGTCCTCAAAAATACTAACGTTAACGTACTTCGGGTCAAATTTGACCCTCATAGAAAATTGTATATACTATCAGCAATGTACACAGTAAATGCAAACTATATTTGTTGAAAACATTTATTGCAAATTTGCGAATACAATAGTATTAAAGAGTTAATACATGTTATAACACATAATTGACAGCGAGTTCTTTTGGTTGCATTATTGCCTGATTCACAATGAGTTTTTCCGGATTTGGTAGAAGTTGACGGTTGTTGATCCTCTTCTGCTTTACCACGTAGTTTTTTTTGCGATTTCTTGTGCAATATAAGGCGTGGTGAGCTGCAAACCTACATTTTCTAAGAAGTGTCGACGTATAGCAAAACAATTTTCATTCCAGCAATGGTTAGTCGATGTAGATAATATAAAAGCATTGTAAGCAGATGTGTCCAACATATTACAAATTACCACTAGAGGCCTTCGGTTCTTCCTTTAGCAAGAGTAACATGACACTACTTTTTCCAGCGTATCTACCCCTCCTTTACATTTATTGTAATCTAATATTATCTGGGTTTTTTTTCTTCGCGATTACTAACTTCTGGGCTGTGATGCAAAGTGCTGTGTAGATTCATAGACTTGTTTTTTTTTAGGAATATAAGAAAGGAGTGTAGTATTCTTGGTATGAAAGAAAGATGACGAATGTAAAACTCAGCCTTTAGTTGCCAAAATCTCTGGTGGTAGTTCTGTCTTGCGTATTGTTCCAACTAATGTAATATTTTTTTCTAGTAATTTTTGTCCCAATTGATATGAAGTAAACAAATTGTCGGTAGTCAGATTACGACCTATCAGACCAACTACCAAATCAAGAACAACTCACATTCCTTGGGTTTTTTTTTTCAGGCATTGTTCCTATTTTCTTGACTGTATACGGTTGGATATTTCAGGTATAACTCGTGGCAGAATTACAAAGCACCCAAAACTGTATGTCATATTTTGCTGGTCTGGACGGAATGTATACCCGGAATGCACATCTTCCTCTGAATGCTACAAGTTGCTCATCGACTGTTACATCTTGAGATGGATTATAAAGTTTGGGGCAATATGCTAACCCATTGATTCCACAACCCACATATCGGTGCAAACTTGTCTTAAACTCGTCGCTCACTGCGAGTGTCCTTATTGTCAAATCTGATTACTCTCGAAATATTTTTGAATCTTTTCAATGGCATGATTGCTCTAAAAATAGGTCTACCTTTCTCAAAATCCAAAAAACTTTCCTTGATTTCATTATTTGACCGAAAGACTCCAGCTAACAAAAGAGAACCAATAAATGAAAACATTTCGGTGTCGTCAACTTTGGTCCAAGTATTACCAAAGACACGTTTACCTTCACTATATGTATATTTCAAAATAGTGTGCATCACAGGAGGTGGGAAAAATAGTTGAAAGCTTAAAATCTCTTCCTTCGTAATTCTTGAACAAGAATAACGAGTCGATCATGGCGCCATGTGGATAATATTCTCCGTTCAACAGGTTCTTTGAAATACTTTATTTCGCCATTTTTTGATGTCAGTACCTGAGAAGGTGCAATCTCACTTTCATTCTCACTAACACTATTAGATAGCTCAACATATTCTAGATGATCTTCGATTTCTGAACAAATTTCTTCCTCGTGCGATATTGCATTCAATATGATTTCCATTTCGCTGTCATCCATTTTCCTTCAAGAAACCGCAGACATATAAGCTTCCAAGCTTAGACACGTCTTATTCGTTCCGTGTGTATTTTACGACTGATAACAACGTTGCAGTAAGCAAACAAGAACCACATACATATGTACGTTGTATGATAACTCTTTTCAGTTTACCTATAAGCAAATAGCCCGGGGATCCCGGGTTTTATAACAATATTATGTTTAGCAAGTAAGGCGAGGAAAAGAGATAGATATATATTTGTATTTACTTGTACCGAAGCACAATTAAGTCGCAGAAACACAAGTTTTTCACTCGAGGTCAAATTTGACCCAAAGACCTTATGTGTAAAAAAAGATATAAATAAGTTGCTCGCAAATATTTGCATCCAACAGCCTAATGTAGCTGTTGATATTTAAAATTACATAAGAGACATAAAATATCAAAAGTATAAACCACTAATTTTCAGAAAAAAATCAACCGTTCTCCGAAAATGGGTCAAATTTGACCCGAAGACCATATGAAGGTTAAATCGAGAATTGAGAATATCAGGATAGATGATGACGAAATATTGGTGTCATTGGACGTGGTGTTACTGTTCCCAAGTATACCGATACATTTGGCCATTAAGACGGTAGAGAGCAAATGGAGTATACTGGAAAAATTTGCACAAATACCACAAGACTTATACATTGAATTGCTGAAATTTTTGAATAAAAAAGACGAGATGTTGTAAATACGAAGACAAATTTTATGAGCAAAGAAAAGGTATTCGTATGGGATCACCTGCTTCAAAACTGATAGCTGACATAATAATGGGGGAGCTACTTGACGAAACTTTGGCGAGTTTGGAAGTGAAGCGCAAAATCTTGACAAAGTATGTTTATGACTTATTTGTCGTGATAACGAGGAATGAAGTGTATAATGCACTTAAGGATCTTAACACATCCAACGGAAAAACAAAATTCACGATGGAAAAAGAAAAGGACAACATCTGCACTCTGTCGTAGTTCGACAAGGCAACCTGCTCAAACTTGATTGGTATCAGAAGACTACTGCGTCCGGAAGACTAATTAATTTCAATTCTAAGCACGCTAGAAGAATTATTTTCAATATAGCGACAAATTTAGTGAATAGAGTTCTGAAGGTCAGCGACAAGGAGTTTCATGTGGGGAGAATAGAAGGAGAATAAAGGAAATTTTTTGCAAAACGATTTCCCGGCCAGAGCAATAAATGTCCTACTGGATCGGAATAGACACACAGGACAATTTATGGAACGAGGACAAGATCGACCAGACGAAACCCTGGAAAAAATTTACAAATCCCTGACTTATATACCTGGTTATTCCGAAAGACTGAAGCATTCCGATATCTATGACAAAGGGTCAAATGAGTTGGCGTTGAAATCACACAATACCCTGAGCAGATAATTCAACCAGACAAGGTGCAAGGTGACGGAAAAGGATAAGTCTAATATTGTATACCGAATAAAATACAATGGGGACAAAACTGACGTATGCCAAAAGGTAAACGTTGGCACCACGATGGCAATATTTAAGACAACACTGTCTTCCCACAAATCAGATTTATGGGCCACCTATAAACCTATGGAAAAGAAACGGCATTAGCGGCCCCCTGTGCTACGACGGGTCATAATCCTAACTTTAATGGCGTTGACATTTTAGCGGAGGAGACCAATTACACACGACGATTGACTCTCGAAATGCTGAACATAATTAACGGTCACTCAGAGAGAAGACTCAATTACAAGATCGATACCGACCGATTCGCTCAAATATTTCGACAAACAGTAATTATAGGATAATGTGATTTATTTATTATTGTGATTTATAATACATGTAATTATTAGCAATACATGTAATTATTTTATGATCAATATGTTATTAATGTTAACTATTTTTGTATGTAGAACCCTGAGGATAATTAGCGATGCTAATCGAAATATTGGGAATATTTAATAAATCTTGAAATAATATTTACATTTTGTGAACTCAAGCCAAACTAATTAAACAGAAAAAATTTGTAACGAAATTTGTGACTTCTGTGTATTCTCATATAGACCTAGTCATATAAATCCGTTGAATCTTATATAAAAGGAGATTTCAAATATGACAAGATTCTTGTAATAAGAATGGAATCACAAAATTGCTAAAATTTGAAGTTGGATCAATTGGCATCTATGTATCGCAATTGACAGTCCGAAAATAATCGTAAGATTCTACCACAGACTCGGCAAAATTTGCTGATCACATATTAAGCCCATTTAAGAATCTTTTAAAGCACAAAAGTTGTCCAAATGACCAGTAATTTTAAAGGTTGTTATTTAGTCAATCTACTCGACATCATGATACGAAATGGCATAAAACTTCGAGAACGTATCAAAATTGCAGTGACTCATTGAGTAAAGGAAATATTATTCGCTAAAAATGTAGTCCAAGTTTTACCTTATTACGTTTTTAGTGTTGCCAGATACAATCCAGCTGTTACCACCTTTGCTGATTCCATATTAATTTTCGAAAATTCTGCAGTAACATCTCGTGGATTTATCCAAATGGTGTCTAAATCACCAGCAAGTGACTTTGGCAGCTGACACATGTATTCGTGCTGACTGTAACTTTTTTCACGACAATCTCAATAGAAATGTTGTAAAGATCGCATCTTAGGGTGTCGCCCTGCCTAGGGCTTCGCCTCATACAAAATGGTGCGGTCAGATCTTTTCCATCCTCTGAACAGATTTAACCACAGTTGCAGATTACAGTTCAACGGCAATTTGATTATTTTTGGAAAATCAAAAACAGAAAGGAGAATTTAAACAAGCATTTATTGATTACACTGTGCAGCAGTAGGTCTCAGCCAAACTGAAAAATTGTGAAAGTACTTGGACGTAGTATCACAAACCCCCGCTCGGTTTTCTCTATACGTAACATTTTTTTTTTACAGGCCGAAGAAAAGTTTGGAGGTGGGTCAGGGCCCTATTTCAGATTTACTTCAATAAATCCCAAACAGCTTGAAATCTTGTATTCTAGCCTTTAACAATATTGTAGCTATTATCATATTTCACAATTGTATATATTTCTATGGAAAAGAACACTGTTAATCGATTATTTTACGAAACGTGATGAGTACTTGCACATATTTTATATGATTTGACATTTGCTGCCAAACGGTAAATAAATTTCGGTAGCTGTCATCAAAAGAATTGTAGCTTATAAATTTCTTGATAACTTTTCTAAAAACACAAAAGTTATATTTAGAGCTCCATAATTGGTGTAGAAATGCTGCGATTAAACATTTTCTTTAAATATTCACCTACATATATCATTCATTCCATGTCAAACCGGACGATTTTCTGAAAAAACTTGGCAATATTGCACTACTATTAGCACTGTTTAATTTGTGGTTGTCAGAAAAAAAAAAAATTTTTTTAAGGAGTTATAAGCTTTTTAAAATGTTCAAAATCATGAATAATGTGCCGAGGTGGCTATATTGAAACGGGTGTAGGATCAAAACGCGACGGTGGATTTTAAAAAGCTATACCTTATTTTAAAAGTCTTGACGCGTAGTTTCTGCCAATCTAATTTAATTTTGTTATACAGGGTGCCGAACATTTGTATATTTGTGAAATTAATTTTGTAACGTGATTTTCACTATTTTTGCACCAATATTCCAAATTAACAAAAATACACGCATACTTCTCTATCGATTCTAAACAAGCCCTGAAAATTTTAGCTTGGAAAAATAATGCGTTATATTTGAAAAAAATTAATTACTTAATGTAGTCCTCGAAAATATATCTACCAAAAGTACTACAACTCTGCAAATCTATAGTGTGAACACCCTGTCGTATATGCATGTGAACACCCTGTCGTATATTCATATACGGAAATCTGAAAAACGTCAAAAATAGAAAGCATCAAAGCGTTCATATATTTGTATTTCACACAAAAACATACATACATATATCAAACAAACAACAGCTGATCATTTAGTACTCCGCATTTCATTTAGTACATCTGCAAAAGTTGTATTGTCGTATAATATACTTTTTTAAATCGAATCTTTTAATTAAAGTATTTATTATCACGTGAAACACGCTTGTCACGCCTTTAAAATAAGGTATAGATTTTCCACCGTCGCGTTTTGATCCTACACCCGTTTCAATATAGCCACCTCGGCACGTTTTTCATGATTTTGAACATTTTTAAAAGCATATAACTCCTTAAAAAAAAAATTTTTTTTTTTCTGACAACCACAAATTAAACAGTGCTAATAGTAGTGCAATATTGCCAAGTTTCATAAAAATCTGAAACGGTCGTGTAAAAAAGGTGTCCGGTTTGACATGGAAAGAACGATGTGTATTCAATATTCACCTGTATGTCAATATTTGGAGCAGCACCTGATTAAGACGAAACGACATTCCACCACTATAAGAACCTTCCTTACTCATAACTAATAGGAGTCCCGCAGTAGAATTTATTTTCCACCATAGCTAATACTTAGATTTAAGATTTTTGAACGTAATAAATAATGAACGCTATAAAAATAAAACAAAAATGCATGAGGTGTCAGGGGACACCCGGTTGGAACGAAGTTCATTTCGCTATATATTATGTACTAGTTAATTCCAACTCGCATAAGGCGCCTGTTGAAAAATACGATAATTTAAACGGATCTTTAAGAATAGATACTTTTTGTAAAATGATAAAGTTTTTTAAGAATTTTTTTTTTTATACAATGTATTTTTTTCAAATTATATTTTTAAGTCCTTTATGTAAGAGTATGTATGTTTTAATTAATTTTATTCTTCGATATTTCGCTACCCTTTGGGTAGCATCGTAATAATATCTATTATATTTTCCCGAAAAGGTTCTTTTTTAAAGAGAGGCACTTCTTTTAATAAAAGTCATTGTTTTTTAAGAAAAGGTACTATTTTTAACAAGAAGTACTTTCTGTATGAAAAAGCTTTAAAAGTATGAATTTTCTTTACAAAGAAGTTCTTTTTTTAAGAACGGGTACTTTTTAAAGAAATTGTACTCTTTCTAGGAAAAGGTTAATTTTTTAAGAAAATTTACTAAAATTCAAAAACGCTGCATTTCTCAAGAAGACAAAAAGCACTTTTAAGAAAAGTTACTTTTAAGAAAAGGCACTTTTAAGAAAAGGTACTTTTAAGAAAAGGTACTTTTAAGAAAAGGTACTTTTAAGAAAAGGTACTTTTAAGAAAAGGTACTTTTAAGAAAAGGTACTTTTAAGAGAAGGTACTTTTAAGAAAAGGAACTTTTAAGAAAAGGTACTTTTAAGAAAAAGTACCTTTAAGAAAAAGTACTTTTAAGAAAAGGTGCTTTTAAGAAAAGGTACTTTTAAGAAAAGGTACTTTTAAGAAAAGGTGCTTTTAAGAAAAGGTGCTTTTAAGAAACGGTACGTTTAAGAAAAAGTACTTTTAAGAAAATGTACTTCTTTAAGATAAGTTATTTTTTTTAAGAACAGGTTATTTTTGTAAAAAAATTTACACTTTTAAATGAAGTACATACTTCTTTAAGATAAGGTATTTTTTTTAAAGAAAACGTACTTTGTTTAAGAATATTAATATGTATTTTTTTGAGAAAATTTCCTTTTTTTAAGAAAATGCGCTATTTACGAAAATGTTATTTTTTAATCTTCTTTTACTTTGGCTCTTCTAAATTTTCTTTTTATTAGGTTCAAGACTAAAGTATATACTAAATATTGGTTACAGGCTCCGCCTAGAAAACTTACCATAAAACAAAAAAATTTCCCACATATGTTAGTCTAGACACAAACCAAAACAAAAGTAGCCAATATCGTTGATGCTACTGGGTTGTAGGGTAATAGTGTTAAAACAGTTGTTTAATTTTAGTTCATTTAGCGGCCATCCCGCAACGTGCGATAAGGAACTTCGTTCCAAAAATAATACATTTCCTTATCGCTTTCACTCATGCTTATACGAGTATTCTCGACAAAATCTTAGTTTACAATAAGTAGCAAGGAAATTGTCGAAAGATCTGGAAAAATTCATTGACCTCTTTATGTATAGCAATGTCCTTTTGGTCGTTGTTGGTTTTTAATTAATATTTTTCTTGTCGTATAAATTTAAATTAAATAAATTTAGATTGTATAAAAGTAGGATTTTTTAAAGTCGTACGCCCTTTTCAATTATCCTTACGTACAAACCCTGCATCCAAGTTTGTTACAATAAAACACAAGTACATACACATTTTGGCTTGCCGTTTGTTGTTATTGTTCGGTTGGTTTTATATTGCATGCAACAATGGAAATTAAAAATGTTTTGCCATTACATGTGAGCTGTGGCAGCAAGAGTCGCTGCCGATACCGCCGTCGTTTGCTCATTTTCCAAAACAAGATATGCAGCACAAAATAAAACAGAACACGAAGAAACTAGAAACTCCCAACTAGTTATAATCATTTATGCTCGTGTATTCGTACCTGAGAAAAGTGCAAAAAGTTGCGCTTTTTCATTTTTATGGGATTTTTTTTTCTTTCATTCGTTTCAAATACAGCTCTATACTTATATTAAAAGAGAAACAAAAGCGAATGTAATAGAAAGTAAACTTATAGGGAATATCAAGACCATGCATATAAGTGTGGAGGTAGTTATAATCAGTTGGGTGGAACGTGTATGAGAAGAAAATTAAGAGTTTGTAAGGATTGTATACCGAGAAATGTGAGGATTTTCGAGACAACACAGTATTATTGTATTTACTGAAAGTTACAAGTTTATAATTGTCAAACCTTTCGAAGATTGGTATCATAGTAAATTTTTCCGGCATAGTTCCTTCACAAAATTTCTTTGTCTTTCACTCGTACTGTTGCCTACAAATTTGTTTTAAGTTTTTGGAAGCTATCATCAATCGTTAATAGTTTAACACCAAAGAGTGAAGATGCCTGTATTCATTATTTAACAAAATTTCAAAGCGCATTAATTTTCGTTGGGTCGCTATCTCTGCAAAACCTATCGAGGAAAAGTTCAATGATTTTTGTGCTATAACGCATGCATAGTACTCTTTTTGTTTAGTTTTATACACGATGCAAAAACATTACCCAGCAACATATTGCAAGAACCATAACCATGTTTGCTTCCATTATTTTCGTGAATTGATGATATGCTGCTTTTTGTCTCACTGTTGTCAGTCACTTTATTGTTTTCAGCAGTTTTCAATAAACAAATTCACATATGGGTCACAAAAACACTCATTATAGCTTATTAATCAATGTGCCTCAAGAATGTAATATTGAATAAAAAAACAACGTTTTGGACACAAGTATACTATATTTGCGATGAGCCACAAACTACTTATTTTTGCATGCAAACAACAAAAAAGAAAGTCAGATATTTCAGCGTGTATGAATTCTGCCGATTTTAGTCGTGTCTTTCTTTTCAAATCGTATAACGGCATTTTTGTTTCCATTAGAATCCGAAAAAAGTATCATTTGATTTTTCATACGGTTGTGTGAAATGGTATTCTGCGAAAGTTCACACATACACTTGAAACGTCCTTTCTTAAATATAAGACACAGTACCAAATGTCATACCTCCGTTAGCTAAACCAATTGGGATTGAGAAGAAAAATATTTAACCGAGCTTTGACTTAAATCCAATTGAGTTCTGGAGCCTAATTGCGTATGACAATAATCGCCCAAACTATACAATATGTTGATAATGACATTTCATCTAGCATTTATAATAAAGGCGTTCACAGATCTCATTACAAACAAAACTACAATGAATATAAGTAGCCCCCGGTACTCTTTCTAAATATAAGTGCCCTCAACAAAAGATGTGTGTTATTTTCTTTGGGAATATTCATGTAGATTAAACCGGATATGTAGTTTTCCATAAATCACATTTTATAAGTCCCTCGTATATTTCTAGCAAACATCGAAAAAAATCTATATTTTCAATCAATAAGTCCGTGACCTTTCGAACTTCCATCGTAGTTATATGAAATGCAACACTGCTCCCATCAACTACGACCTGTTAATAGACTACTGTAAAATTTTGAGCAAGCATAGCTTGATAAATACTATGGGGATTTCAATTGTAAAAAAGTGGTATACTGACTTTCGTTGTGGACGCACAAGCACAAATGACGTTGAACGTTCTAGACAGTCAATTGAGGACAATACACCCGAAAATGTCGAAAAATCCACGATATGGTGCTGGTCGATCGAAGAGTAAAAGTGCGTGACATTGTTGATGCCATAGGCATTTCATATGGCAGTGTGGTTTCGATTTTAAATGATCAGTTGGGTTTAAGAAAGCTGTCTGCAAGATGGGTGCCGTGTTTGCTCTCAATTGACCATAAACACAATCGTGTGACAACTACAAAGGATTGTTTGGAGTTCCATGAATTGGGCTACGAATTGGTACCTCATGTGCCATATTTTCCGAATTTAGCCCGCAGTGACTATTTTCTATTTCCAAACCTACCGAAATGGCTCGGTGGAAAGAGATCCAAAGAAGAAATTATTGATCAAACAAATGCCTATTTTATAGACCTTGAAAACCCCTATTTTTTTTGGAAGGGATACAAAAAGGGAAGAAACGTTAGACTAATACATAGATTCTCTGTTGAGCTGATAAATTGTCAGACTTTTAAAATTTATCAGCTTTCTTGTCAGCTATGAAATTAATCGGTATTCTACAGAAACCCTGATAAGCTGATAGCTACGAAAACCCACCATAGCAAAAAAAAAGCTTTTTGGTGAATTTGAAGTACAAAACAGCTAGTACCCGTGTTTGAAAAGGCAAAGACGTTTTTGGTCGTCATAGGGTAACAAATCCTCCAAAAGTTTCCGACAGAATGACCGCGTCATGCGAAAATTTTTTATGAATTCTCTTTCGGGAAGAGTGAAGGGATCACTTGCATTACACAATGACTTTAATTGCACTCTCGTTTGTTTTTTTTTAAAACTGCTTCACTTCGTCATCACTCATGAGTAACAACAGCAACAATTCTTCTTCCATTTTTTTTAATTTTTAGTAATTAGTATTAATAATTTAACAACTTTCTTAAAACAATAAAATTATTGAAGTTTTTTTATTTCTTGCGCGCTCGAAAAGTAAACAAAAATCAATTGTCAGCTGCTTTTACGAAGCTGATAAATTTGTCATAAAAAGAGCTTTTATTTTAGTACGTGAATACCAAAAGCTGATAGTTATCAGAAACTTGGTAATTTATCAGCTATGTTGAATTTATCAGCTCGACAGAATCGATTTGTAAGTATATTGAGCTTTTTTTTGCAAAAAAAAATCTGTTTCATTCAAAAAGTCACGGACTTATTTATCCACCCTCGTAACTGCTTGCGGTCTCTCTCACACTTTGCATTGCTTTTAGGCCTTAATATTTTGTACCTAAAAACTTTTGAGTTTACAGTTCGCGAATTGATATTGGTTTTTTTACTTCTAGTTGCATTTTCAGATCCTGTGAATTCCTTTAAACCCTTTTGTTCAAAGTTATAAAACATTTGCTGTTTATGAACCGATAAGGTGTGCGATGTTGATAACATTGAAGTGGTTCACCTTGAAACGAAAATAGAAATGCAATTCTAAGATAACAATCTACAGATGACATAAAAATTAAAATGCCAAAGGATATAAGGCGAAAGATGTTTCGCTGGGCAAGGACGAAATATATTTGATGAAATTTAAGAGAGATATCATAATACTGAGGGTCAAGACCATGCCGTATACTACTGAAGCTCTTTCGGCGAGTTATCTGCAAGTAGGATACATATGAAAAGGGGTATAGGAAGAAATGTGTTAAGCTGGACAAGTACGAAATATTGAAGATGTTAGCTCACAGTGGACTGGGCTTGCCTTCCGCCACCGTGATATTGGCAGTGAAAATACAAGTCAAGAATGAGCCACAGAAACCCCCGTATTTGTTGACAATCCCCGCAAATGATAGAAGGACCACGATTTACGCATATGCACTTGGTGTGTTAGAACAGTATACAGATACTGCGTCACTATCAGACTGGCAGATGTCCTCAAGAACTATAAGGTTAATATTACTGCTATCCAGGAGATTCGATAGACAGGTCATGGCTCAACAAGGAAGAAGAACTGTTAGTGTAGTGCTGTGCTGTAGTATAGCTGCCATGAGAAAAATCATGAATTTAGGTGCGGATTTGTAGTTGGCAAAAGACAGCGACGTCTGGTCTCAAGGTTCACCTCCATGAGGTGAATTTGTAGCCCCCATCGGTATAAAAGCGACAGCCTTTAAAATATCGCTAATTTGTGTACATGTCCCAACGGAAGAAACTGGCGATGACACCAAGGGTCTAAAGGAAAACAACCAAACGACCGCTGCATGATACTAAAATTGTTCTAGGTGATTTTAATGCTAAAGTCGGCAGTGAAACCAATCATGGGTAAATTCAGTCTAAACGCCACCACTTCCAATAAGGGATTGAGACTGTCAGATTTTGCCGCGGCGAAAAATCTGCTTGTCAATAGAACGAGATTCCAACAAAAGTACATCCACAAGGCTACTTGGCTATTGCCTGATCACGGACGAAAAATCAGACTTAACACCTGGTAATTGATGAAAGGCACTATATAAATGTAGTGGACGCAAGTGAGATTCGAGGATTTCGATTCGGATAACTACATGTTTGCAGCAAAGGTTCGTAGAACGTGAAGCAGAGCAAAAGTCGTACGAATGCAGATTTATAGAAAGATGGACACCGGAAAACTGAAAATACCAGAGATAGCCATGGCCTATGCGAAGAAGCTCACTCAGCTACTGGTGCAGAACGCATCCAGAAGTGCAGTGGAAGAATTTTTCCCACTCTATGAAAAATGCTGCAAAGGCCTTACTCTGTTATGAAAACCCACTTAAAGGCAAATCATGATACGATGCCGAGTGTCCCAGGGCAAGTGATGAAAAGATGAAGAAAAGACGTATGGCAACGCTTGAGTCAGTTGTAACGCGAGCCGCTATAGAGCTGTATAAGCAGACGAGGAGAGAGGAAATCCCTTTATTTAGGAAGAAACAATTGTTGTGCAGAAAGCGCGAGAGTGAGAAAATTTAATCTAACACACTCAGAGAACTAATTGTTTGAAAAGAGGTCGTAGCAACCGTTGAATCAACCGAATTTCAAATTAATTTCGTTGCAATAACCGAAATTGGTACCTAATTCGGTTGGGGTAACCGAATCTGGTATTCGGTTGTAGTAACAGAATTTGACATCCGTTCAGTTGTAACTATCGAATTTGGTTCAATTCGGTCGCAATAACCGAATCTAGCCTTAATTCGGTTGCAACGACCGAATTTGGCGTCAATTCGGTTGCTGTAAACGGGTTTCTCATGAATTCTGTAGGTACAACCGAATTCGTTTTCAATTCGGTTACCACAACATAATTCTATGTATTTAAAATCCGACGTTTAAAATTTTATAATCAAATATTATTTTAAAAGGGTAAGTAAAATATATTTTGTATTAAACCGTCTTACTTTGCAGATGTTATTTAAGCAGATATCAACAGCTGATATATATGCTAGTCTCGATTCAAAAAGACTTTGGACCTAGAGCAACCGATACAACACGTCAGAATTAGTGCGGAGTCCCATAATGGCAGGGACTTCAATAAAGGTTGGAAGAGGCTTGTAAATCATATGTATTATTCTACTTATATAGATTACCCCATATATGACTTTATTTTCTCGCTTTTTGATTCATTATTAAAATACAAAAAAATAAATCATCACTTAATAATAAAAAAAACTTTAATAATTCATTTATGACAGAACCTAAATTCGGTTGTAACAACCTCTAATTCGGCTATGACAACCTCTAATTTGGCTGTGACAACCTCTAATGCGGTTGTGTCAACCTCTAATGAGGTTGTGTCAATCTCTTATGAGGTTGTGTCAACCTCTAATGATGTTGTGTCAACCTCTAATAAAGTTGTGGAAACCTCTGATGAGGTTGTGTCAACCTCTGATGAGATTGTGCCAAGCTGTAATTCGGTTGTGACAACCTCTTAAATCGGTTACGGCTAATTCGGCTGCTCAACCGAATTTTTCTGTGAGTGCAGAAGGAAGAATGAGGCCCAAAAATTCTATCGAAGAGTCCAAAGACAAAGTTACGGTCATGGACCAGTTCATCCTTTTGTAGAGATAAGGCTGTCAGTCTTCTCGCAGATGTGCAGAGTATGTTGGGAATATGGAGAGATCACTTCTCAGTTTTCTTTGTCCCTGGCGACTTCGATATAACTGAGGGTGTTGAACACATACAGGACGATGGCGTGGACTACCGCTCCTAGCGAAGGCGAAGTTAGAACTGGAATTTACCGACTTAAGAACCAAAAAGCCGCTGGTGCTGATGGACTACCAGCTGAGCTGTTTATGGTTGGGCTAAATTAGTTATAAAGGTGCATGCATCAGCCCATATTAAAAATCTGGCTAGACCACTAAATTTTCAACGATTGAAGCCTTAGCATACTGTGTCCTGTTTTCAAGAAAAAACAATCCGAGGATATCTACAAATATGCCTTTATCCATCGCATATAAGGTCCTCTCGCGAGTAATGTGCGAAAGACATCACTCGTTTGTTATAGACATGAACGGACCTTAACAATGTGGCTGTAAGCTTGTAAACTAAATTATCTACCACATATTCAAATTACGACAAATCCTGGAAAAAACAATTTGACACCTACCTCCTATTTGTAGATTATAAAGCTGGCTTCGATTGTCCGATTAGGGGAAAACTGTAGCAAGCTATGTCGGAGCTTGGTATTCCTACTAAGCTGAGACACCTTTGTAGAACAATACTGGTTGACACGAAATCCTCAGTAAATATCTCCATGACCTATTTAGTACGAAGCGAGCCCTCACGCAGTGCGAAAGCCTATTATGTGATCTCTTCAAAATATTAACAGAGATCATTGTGAGTCAACACGAATAAAACTATAAGCAGTAAAAGTAAAATGCTGCTCGCGTATGCTGATGATTTAGACATCATAGGGTGAAAGCTGTGAGAGTTTGCTGCAGTATTTTCGAACATTGAGAGGAATCTGCCAAAGCTTGTGTTGCAGTAAACGAGGACAAGACAAGAAAATGCTGCAACCCGATGGGATATGAAAGGGTGAACGTTGATAACCCTTCAAATTTCGAGGTATTGGACGAATTCATTTACCACGGATCTACTTTAAACAGAAGCAAAATCGTCAGCCGGGAAATCAAATGAAGAATTGTATTTGCAAACAAGTGTTATTTCGAGCTAGGCAAGCACTTCGGCAATCAGATCATATACCGAGAAATGAAGCTCGAACTATATCAGACTCTCATATAACCTGTCTTGCTTTATGGCGCAGAATTCTGGATCATATCGGAAGCTCATGAAGCATCACCGAGAGTTTTCGAGAGAAATATGCTCAGAAAAGCTATGGGCCTATAATAAAAAATAGCAAGTATCGACGACGGATGAACTAGGAGCTGTTTAATCTGTATCCCGACATCACTATAGTTATGCGTATCAAAATAGCGCGTTTACGCTGGCTGGGTCGTGTCAATAGAATGGATCAGTAGGAACTAGGGCGAAAGGTATTCCATAACGTACTCGAAGGACATTGAAAACTAGGACGACCAAGTCTTCGCTGGAAAGACCAGGTGGAAGATTGCATGCGGGAGATTGGTGTTAACAACTGGAGAAGAAAAACTGAAGATCGACCCGGTTGAAGAAACATGTTATCCCCATTTTGTAAGACCCTTGACACATCTGGGTTGATTGAGACATACTTGGAGCAAATACATTTTATAACAATTATTATTTTTTGTTTAATTTGAAATACTTTTCGAAATGCAAATTCAAAAAAAT
Source organism: Phaonia tiefii (assembly GCA_963931995.1). Lineage (NCBI taxonomy): Eukaryota > Metazoa > Arthropoda > Insecta > Diptera > Muscidae > Phaonia > Phaonia tiefii. Next base: position 294,165,833 of record OZ008368.1, read on the forward strand.
TTCAATACCATTGGCAATTGTACTTATTTTCAAAGCATTTCCTTCTTATCTGGCACTTTTGGGTATTAAATATTTTGTACAGTACAGGTTTATGAATTTGGAAGTACTATGAGGCAATACCTATCAAAGCCACAAACCTCTACATATAAAACACTTAAAAAATAGAATTGCCAGCCGTCAAACAAATTCAAAAAAATTAAAAACATTCCCTTATTTCATTACAATTGGCATCCGATTCCACAACCTGCATTTGCATTGCCTGAGCAAATGCAAATTGAAAATTGTTTAATTGCCACTGCGAATAATGGTAATTCTTTTGCATTTCCATTAGATAAAGTAATGCAAATTAAAAAAATCCATGTATGGTTTTAGGCCACCTAAGCAAATAAATAATATGTTCAAAGAGCCCTTATAATAATGAGCGTCAAGATGGTTCTGTATATTTCTTTAGAACGCGGCCTTTCCATTTGATTGTGTTGAAACTGTCAAGGAAACGGTCATCAAAAATAAAAACATCAGCTTGAAAGTAAATACAAAATCTCCTGCGGTGCTGTCAGAAATTCGCGAATAACGTTAGTTTATACTTCTTGTGTTAATATTTTTGGAACGAAGTTCCTTATCGCACGTTGCGGGATGGGAGCTAAATGAAAAAATTGTAAACAACTTTTTTTTAATAACTTTATTATAACCCATTAGTATTAACTATATTGGGGTACTTTTGGTTTGGTTTGGTTTGGTTTAATGTGAAATTTTCTAGGTGGAGCCTGTGTACTACATATTGTAGTTTTGAATGCAATAAAAAGTAAGTTTAGAAAAACCAAAGTGCTAGTCTGGCAAATCCATTAAATACAACCCTGCGCATGGAATTACATTTAGCAGCACACTTACTCTTACACTCTTACTTTTGATTTGGTTTGTGTCTAGACTAACATATGGGGAGAAATTTCTTGTTTAATGCGAAGTTTTCGAGGTGGAGCCTGTTTATTACATATTGTAGTGTTGAACCGAATAAGAAGTAAATTTAGAGAAGCCAAAGTGAAAGAAGTTTAAAAAATAGCATTTTTTTAAATAAGTGCGTTTTCTTAAAGAAAGTTAATTTTCTCAAAAAAATACCAATTCATATCCTTAAACAAAGTACGTTTTCTTAAAAAAGTGCCTTCTCTTAAAGAAGTACCTTTGCATAAAAAAGGAAATTTCCTTACAAAAAGTAACTTTTCTTAAACAAGGTAATTTTTTTAAATAAGGAAATTTTCTTAAAAAGTACATTCTCTTCCAACAAATTGCCTTTTCTTAAAAAACTAAAATAAAATCACATGAGGTGTCATGGGACACCCGGTTGGAACGAAGTTTCTTTCGCTATATATTATGTACTAGTTAGTTCCAGCGCGTATAAAGCGCCCGTTGAAAAGTACGATAATTTAAATGGATCTTTAAGAAAATTTACTTTTTGTAAAATAAAAAACTTTTTTTAAGAACATTTTTTTTCTGCAATGTATTTTTTAAATAAAATTTATATTTTAGGCCGTTTTTGTAAGAAGATGTATTATATTTTCCGGAATATATATTATATAGGTCATTTTTTAAAGAGAGGTACTTCTTTTATTAAAAGATAATGTGTTTTTTTAAAAAAATTTACTATTTTTTAGAGGAAGTACTTTCTGTAAGAAAAAGCCATAAGAGTATTACTTTTTTTACAAAGAAGTACTTTTGTAAGAATAGGTACTTTTTAAAGAAATGCTACTCTTTTTGCGAAAAGGTTATTTTTTAACAAAATTTACTTATTTTTGGAAAGCCTACTTATCTCAAGAAAAAACGGTAATATTTTATTTTTAAGAAAAGGTACTTTTAAGAAAAGAAATTTTTGAAAGAAACGATAAATATTTTTTTGAAGAAAATGTGTTTTTTTAAGAAATGGTATTTTTTTAGGATTGGTAATTTTTTCAAGAATATGCAAATTTTTAAGAGTATGTAGATAGTAGCTATTGTCCTTTTAAATGAGACAAAATTAAACCATACACAAAGTGTAATATTTAGAAATTATAAAATCATTATAAAATATCGGATTGATGCAACACGAGTTGGGGGAACTGCTATATTAATCAAGAATAACATACAATACTACAGTCACGATAACAAAAGTAAAGTAAAGTAAAGTCATACTCTTAGGCTTTTTCTTACAGAAAGTACTTTTTATTACAAATAGTACTTTTTCTTAAAAAAAACATTAGCTTTTAATAAAAGAAGTACCTCACATTAAAAAAGGACCTTTTCGGGAAAATATAATACACATTCTTACAAAAAGGTCGTAAAATTATACTTTTTTTTAAAAATAATTCAATAAATAAAAATTTCTCGAAAAAAGTTTATCATTTTACAAAAAGTATATTTTCTTAAAGATCCATTTAAATTATAGTATTTTTCAACAGGCCTAAGGAGTGTTGGAACTGACTAGTGCATAATATTGAGCGAAAGGAACTTCGTTCCAACCGGGTGTCTCCTGACACGTCATGTGTAATATTATAGTTTCCAACCAATCGACAATGTAACTTTAGGAGGCGTGTCGTGTATTGTTTCCTAGTTCAACACTAATATGTAAGATATGAAATAACTCGTACACTGTGAGTCATAAATTGGAGAAACTGTACGGGCTATTAGAACTAGAATAATGCGCATTTATTTTGCTACCAAATTTAAAAGGCTAGTATAGATTAGTTTTAAACGCATATGTTTGTTTTACCGATACAATGTACATATTTCATTGTTATCACGATGATGATACATTCCTATTTCGTCGATGAAATGAGCATGTTTCGTTGAGGCAATGAGAACGATTCATTGCTGTAGTGAACATTTTGCTTTGTGCTGCTCCTTGCATGGTATTTTTCGCCCCGTTGCACAGTGCGAGTCTCAAATATAATAGAATTAAGTCCCTAATATAAAAGAATTAAAAAAGTATTAAAAAAATTGAGCACACCCATCGCCCACCGCCCATACAAACTGAAATTATTATTGGCTGTAAAAAATTTCATGAAAATTGCGTGAAGAAATTGCCACCATATCAAAAAATATCATTTCATAACATTGACCATGCCCATCGCCCACCGCCCATTAAAACCGAAATTATTATTATTCTACGCAAAAACCAAAAGTGTTTTTAAAAACAGTTCTCCAATAGCAGCAGATAGGGACTTGTTGTTATTTTTCCCTGGTAGATAAATGTATCAATATAAATGTAAAAATATAAATGTTTTGTGGTTGCCAGTGATGCAATGGGTAGTATGCGCGCCTCCTGTACTTGAGTTCCTGGGTTCGATTCCTGCTCTGACCACCTTAAAATTTTTTTAGACGCCGGTCACCTCGCCTAGTAACGGCGACACTATCGAGTATTTAGCTATGAAAATGCTTCTCAAAAATACCGTTCGGAACCGGTGTAAACCTGTAGGTCCCAATCAGTGAGTATAAAACTAGAAAGTGCACAGCTCAGTGGTTGTGGGAAGCTCTCCCCGATTCCTTTTTTTTTTTAGATAAATGTATAAACTGGAAAACATAAAAATAATTAAAAAGACTTTTATAATTTTTGCGTATCAAATAAAAAATATATATTCTTTTTGAAGCCGCAAAACAGTATGATTTTAAATATCTTTGTTTAAAATAATATTTTTATTTATTATGTATATAAAAAACTAATAAAAACAACAAAACTTTAGTCAATTCAGATAAAAATGAAAGTTTGGAATTTTTTCGTGAAACTACTCGAATCATGATTTTGTTAAATCACGAAAAAGTCTTCGAAAAAAATTTTTTTTCGTTATTTGTTGGATTGATGGGGACCCATTCTTGTTTTCATCTGTAAGACAGATATATAGACTGCCGATTTTCTGCCGAAGATTTTCAATGTAGACAATTGTGAGCCTAGTTTGAAGGAAATCGGATAAAGAATTCTGGTACCTCCCATACAAATTGTAAAAATCTCTAAAATTTGTCGTTTTGAGTTGTTTGAATGCAAATATAACGTACGTTTGGAGCTTGCCGCAAATATAATATACTTGTGTCCAAACACATTTTGTTTGCTATTCAATATTACATGTTTGCGACACAATGATATGATAACATATGTGTTTGCGTACCAAATATATCTACCTTTGTTTGCCCAGTTTTTTCTACAACATTCTCTCAAAAAATCTTCCTTTACAAGCAGTAAGACTAATGAGGTGCATTTTTAACAGTTGTATTCTCTTAAATTACTTCCCATAAGCTTTCAAAAAGGCCAAAGTAATTCCGATACAGAAGCCAAACAAACCTGCTGACAACCCTAATAGTTATAGACCCATCAGTCTTTTGAGCAACATGGGAAAGATATATGAAAAGATTACCCACAATTGACTAAGGGACTTCACATCAGACCAAAATATTATATGTCAAAAACAATTTGGCTTCAAATAAGGTCACAACACGGTCCACCAAGTGGGCAGAATTAAAAACATTATAATTGGAAACAAACGCCACAAAAAATCCACAGGATTAGAACTGTTGGATATAGAAAAAGCATTTGACACTGTCTGGCATAACGGCCTTCTCTACAAATTAGCAGCCGTAAATACCCTAAAATACATCTACAATATTATAGCGGAGTTTCTGAATAATAGAACATTTGCAGTATCAGTCAACAATGGTACATCTTCATTTAAAATCCTACCAGCAGGACTCCCTCAGGGATCTATTCTGTCCCCTATTCTGTATTATATTTATATCTCCGACTTCAAACCTCCAAACGAAATAGAAATTGCGCTTTACGCGGCTGACACAGCTCTTATATCATCGAGTAAATTAACAAAGGCATTACTCAAGAAGATGGAACGCCGCCTTGTTGCATGCAACAATTATTTTCGAAAGTGGAAAATAAAACTTAACGAGCAAAAGACGCAAAGCATTATATTCCCTTGGAATAAATCGCCTAAGAGGACGAGGGGTTGTATTTCGGCAGTAGCTCTCTTCGCATCAACAACGAAGTTAAATACTTTGGTGTCATATTAGACAAAAAATTAACGTTTAAAAGTCATATTGAGATTTCTCGCGAAAAGGCCATAAAATCATTATGGGCACTGTGGCCTTTGTTAAATAAAAGTTCCGTCCTTACACACCAAAATAAAAAGCTTTTGTACAAATGTATTATTCGACCAATAATATCATTTGCATCGCCAATATGGTACAAAGCAGCAAAGTCTCACATTAAACGCTTGCAAATCATTCAAAACAAATGTCAGAAGATGATAAATAAAAAACATTGGCGTTACACCACAATAATGCTTCATGAGGAAACTGGATATGAACGTATCAACGATTTCATAACTCGGTTGAACTTAAACTATTTTCAAAAAATCTCAGACTCTCCTTATGAAATTTTAAGAGCGTGTAACGAATTATTATAAGTACATCTCAGAAATTTACCAAACCAAAATATTGATAAATAGAAAATTATTTTAACAAATAATGACCCTATCGTTAATATTTGTATCCTTTGTTTGAATCCTATCGTTTAGAATATTAAATAAGGTTTTCATCCTTTTTGCCTTAAACTATAATACGAATTATAAATAAAAACAAATGATAAAATTGCTATCAAATGTAAATATATACTAAGTTCCAGTTGCTGAAATATCAAATGATAAAACTCACAGTTATGTAACATATCTCTGTGAGATCAAATTGTATTTTTGGATTAATAAATATTTTTAATTGAATTGAATTGAATTGAGAGCCAGAGAAATAAAGAGGGACAATGATAGAGTTTATCTCGTAAGTGTGTATTGGTACATTTGCATTGTTCTCTCCGTCAGTGAATCATAAATATTCCCAAATTTGCATGTAAATTGAAGAAATCAATGATTCTTATTTTGGCTGATGTATTAAGTTTCAGTTTCAGACGTCAATGGTTCATCGGACAGAGGATTTCAAAAGCGCTTGATATTTGCAAATGGTTATTAAGAAATTTATAAACTAATTAAAGTGAAATTAATCTCCCACAAAATAATACATATTTCACTAACAAATAAAAAAGTATTTTTATTCACTTTTTTAAAAAGCTAAAATATAAAAGCAGCGGAACAAAGCGGAGTAGATTTTGCATTTTTCTAATATATTAAAGTTTAAATTAATTTATCATGTAAAAATATTTCATCGAATTTTATGACGTTTATTTATCGCCATCAAAAAATGATAATTTTTCAAATATTCATCTTGAAAAAGTAAATTTTTAAAAATCAATTAAATTTTTTTTTAAGATTTATACGAAATAAAAAAAAAACAAAATTTGTACCGCGTCTTACCTATCCAAAAAATTGAACATAATTTAATTTCTTTCACAAATGTATTTTTGAACAATATTTTCCTTCAACTACTAACGAACGAAACTAAAAAATCAAATAATTTAGCATACAAATCGCTCACTTTAAATTGCTCTGGAGGACAAAAACTCTATTTCTATGAAAAACAATTTGCTGATTTTTATTTGCTATGCTATTACCTTTAAAACGATACTACAATTCCAACAAAGTCAGATTTGTGTGCGTTGTGTTCTACTTTATTTGCATATAAACATATTTCATATTGAGTTTTCTTTAATGCAGACACAGTAGTTTACATTAAATTTCGCTTTAAATTACCAAATATTTCAAACTTTAGTACAATGCAAATTCATTAAAATGATTCTCACGGGGAAATGCGTCTACCACTGTCGGTTGCCACTTGAGAACCAGTTGTTGGTAGTCATTGTTCTGTCATGCTGATACCTCTCATTTCCTAATTTCTATCTATAGGGTACACTCATTTTGTCGACTCTCTTTCTGGCGTCATGTGTGTATATCATACATGGATTTTTTTAATTTGCATTGGATTTTAATTTGAATTAATTTATCTAATGCAAACGCAAACTAATTACCATTGTTCGCAATGACAATTAAAACCTCTTAAATTTGCTTTCCACAGGCAATGCAAATGCAGATTGTGGACTCGGTTGCCAATTGTAATGAATATGGGAATGCTTTTAATGGTTTTGAATTTGTTTGAAAGCTGGCAATTCTGTTTTTAAAGTATTTTATATGTTAGAGGTTTGTGGCTTCGATAGGTATTGCCTCATAGTACTTTCAAATTCATAAACCTGTGCTGTATAAAATATTTGAAAACCAAAATTGCTAGATATGAAGGAAATGCTTTGAAAATAAGTACAATTGCCAGTAGTATTGAAATTTTTTTGAATTTGCATTTCGACAGGTAATTCTTACCAAACTACAAATTACAATTGTTATATAATTATATAATTAGTATAATTAATTTGCCCCATGTATGGTGTATATGAAATACATTTGTTATTTTAAAATTAAAAATCAGTTTCGTTGCATTAACAATTGATTCGTTGAAGCAACGCATTTACTTCGACAACTGAAAATAATCAACAAACCTAAATAATAAATACATGAACCATTGAAACAATGGTCACAATTATAAGTAATGTAATCATTGCTGTAACAAAACATAAGTTGTTGCAACAAAAAACGAAGAAAAAAAACAATGTCTGAAAACATATGCGGTGACAACAACCAAATCGTCAGCTGGATGAATATTTTCATTAGACCAAAGTAAATACATTAACGGAAATATTTCATTCCTGCGGAAAGGCATTTTTCTCCCAGTACACACATTCAACTGCATACATACATGAAGTACATATGTATGTATATGTTTTAAGTATTAAATAGATCTTCAGCCAACCGTTCAATTGCATTGTTACGGTCAATGCATTTAGCTTGTAAAAGATTTCTGCTCAATTGCTGTAGCTCTTTCTACTGCCACTAAAATGGGAAAGATGAACACAGAGGTTATTTAAGTCGAACCGTAGATGCAATATGAAACCAAAAACGCACCCACCCTCTGGCAAAGCTTAAAGTCGAAAGGACAATGTATTGATGTGGTTTCGAAGACAAGGCAACGAACAAAGGAAGGCTTTACTTTGATTCATAAAAATTACAAAAAAAAAAAAATACCAACAAAATGTTTGTCGGTGTTGGCATTAAAGAGCATCTGAATAAAATGTGCTCTCAAACAAGCAGGAACTATTCCTGACATACATAAACACATAAAGTCATATACACACGTTCCAGGAGCAATATACATATATATAACTGACTATTTGGCCTGTAAGCCAAACAATCCAATTAAAATGAAATGCGGTCATAGTAACTAACACAATACCCGGACATTGTATACAATGAAACACCAATCTTAACACACAGCCACACACACGCATTACACACCGAATGTGTAAAAGGGTCATTTTACTCGCATACGAATACATTCATACCTACGCATTCACATATATTGTTGTTATACAATACGTAGCCGAAAAGTAGCCTCTGCATATTCTATTGCATCAATTGCCATTAAATAAGTCCTCTACTCATCTTGCAATGTTAAGCTAATGCTATGACCGCTTAATGTTGCATATGCTTGTGTGATTGTATGGGAATATATGTCCCTTTTATACCTAGTCACAGTGCACAGTGGGTAGAAAAAAATTGGAAGTGAATTATGTCTGTAAAAGACAAATATTTCCAGCGGATATTACAAAAACAAAATTAATCAAAGATTGTCAAAAAAAAAAAATAAAATATTATACAAATTTCAAAACTAACCTGGCGTTTACACGGGCCAGTTTTGCTCCGACAGTAGAAATACATTCACACACTTTTACTACCACACTTACACTTCTCTCACTTGCCTCGCCACTGTCTCTGATTTTTCAATGACAGTAACTTCGGCAAGAGATTTGACATAAGCGGCCAGATCATGGCTTAACTAGTAAAGGTTGGCGCAATAGAACAACTGATTTTTCTTTCTTATGACTCCATCTGTTAAATTCAGTGTATTTTGTTGTTGTTCTTTTTTGTTTACTGTGTTTGTTCATATGGATCTGTGTTGAATTTGACGGTTACAGTCATGAAACAAAAACTAAATACTTGTTGTTGGTTCACACAATTACAACAAATCCTACTGCGTCAACCTCTACTAGTTCAGCCATCGGCGCTATCGGTGATGTTTCGTAGTAATTTGAGAAAAAAGCAAAACATCGCAAACGACTTCACAAATTCGGAAATATATTTGTATTTGAAAATTTTTCTAATTTTTATTGACATATTGTTTGACAATACAAACATATAAATATGAATACATATCTAATTTTGCAGAGTATATCAGTTCCATTGTAAAAACAAAAAATCAGAGCACGAAATTTAACGAAACGACACTGTCGGCGGTAGCTTAAAACTGTACTGTCTTTATAACTGGCTGGACGCGTACGCCACACAAACTATTTTTCTGTTTTTGACAGTTAATACATATTCTCAACTGTCTTGTCTCAAACTGTCACGTGTAAACGCACCGTAAGGAAGCTGGAAACGACGGCAGAAGTCGAACCATAACTACGAAAAATTCAAATTTTAATTTTTATAAATTAATAAGCCATAACCTTTTATGATCAGTGCAACAATGCTTTATCCATAAGTATATCCTCTTTCCTTCGCCCGAAAATATTTTGAATATTACAAAATATTTTCTAACTTTACAAAACCTCTGATTGTCAATACTGAAAATTTCCGAATTATGCTTTAACAAACAAAACATTATTTCATTGCGCTCTATCGACATTATAGATTAATTGGCATTACTTAGGGAATGCAAATTTACTATTTTTAAGAACAAGTACTTTTTGTACCAAAAAGCCATAAGGGTATGAATTTTTTAACAAAGTACTTTTTTTAAGTGGTACCCTTTTTTTTAAAAAAGTGGTACCCGTTTTAGGAAAATGTTATTTTTTTAAGAAAGTGTACTTATTTTCAGAAATGCTACTTATGTCAAAAAAAGAAAAGAAAAGGTATTATTTTACATTTAAGAAAATGAACTTTTAAGAAAAGGAATTTTTTGTTAGAAACTGTATTTTCTTTCAGAGAAGGTATTTTTTTGAAGAAAAGGTCTCTTTTAAGAAATGGAAATTTTTTTTATAATTGGTCCATTTTTAAAGAATAGTAGTTACATTTTTAAGAGTAGGTACTTACCTCAAGCAAAGTTATTTTGATTCAGAAAAAGGTACTCTTGAAAGAAAAGGCAGTTTTTTAAGAAAAGGCAATTTTTTGTAACAAACTGTACTTTTTAAAAAAAAACGTTCCTTTTTAAAAAAAATACTTTTTTAAGAAAAGTTGCTTTTTGTAAGAAAGTGTACTTTTGTTAAGCAAAGGTACTTCTTTAAGATAAGGTATTTTTTTATGAAAAGGTGCTTTGTTTAGAAATATGAATAACAATTTCGTTTTTGAGAAAATTAGTTTTTTTTAAGTAAATGCAATTATTTAAGAAAATTTTTATTTTTATACTTCTTTCACTTTGGGTTTTCTAACTTCACTACAATATACAGGAATACCTCGCATAGTACTTTTTCTGTCAGTACGGGCTCTCTATAGTACGGTTTTCAAATTTAAAAAACTAAATTGTTCTTTGGAAAAAAATTGTTCTAAAAAAAATTAAATTGAATTTTTAAAATAAAAAATTATTAAAATAACATTTTTGGTATTTTCACTTTATTATGAAAACATAAAGTTTTCGGGTTTTACCCATTATTATGAAAACTAGAGATTTTCGGTATTTTCTCTTTATTATGAAATCATCAAATTTTCGCTATTTTTCCTCTATAATGAAAACGTAATATTTTCGATATTTTTCCTTTATTATGAAAACATACGGCACGCGATCGCCAATTTATCCGATCTGGATTCTGACAACGTAATTGAATGCATTCAATCTACCACCACCTAGCTCGATAATGAAACACTTATTAACATTGACGGGCAACGAACTTCTGAAGAGCAGAATGACAACGATGACTGTTTTGAAATGTCTGCAGAAGATTTAACGGCTGAACAGCCTTCAAAAATTATTGGAATGGCCGAAAAAGTTTTAGATCATATAATGAAAGTTGATCCTAATATCGAACGTAACATTACAATTCGTCGAACAATAAACAATGCAGCTACAAAGAATTGTATGAGGAGAAACGACCAAAAAGTATCCAGACAATGTTAATGCAATTTTTTTTGAATTGTTTCTGGTTATCTTTTTTAAATTAACCTGTTTTATTCATTTAATTTTATTTACTGGTTTCTTTGTTCAGTTATTTTTAATAAGTTTAAAATTAAATGAATTGTTTTTGTTGGTTTAGTTTTAAAATGAATTGTTTTGTTGTAATAAATATATGTTTGAATATACATATGTACTACACACTCTCCTTGTTTGTTTTAGTATTGAAGAGCAAAAAAAAAATTATATATAACAAATTATCGTTTTTTGCCTCGATTATCATCATCATGTCGTTTAAACTCCTTCATAGGTGTATACGGCCTGTAACTAGGCACATAGGGCCCATTTGTTGTATTGACAGTGTGATGAAAAATTCATCTAGGTCAAAAATTGGAATTAACCCGTGATATTTTTCGCGGGATAATTTTTTATGATTTTCGGCGTGGCTTATCAAGACAAGAGTGTCTCAATCAACTTGTGTAGACTTTTGGTAATGAAGCACCATGAAACACGCCTGTAAGTCGTTAGTACCAAGAGTTCAGTCTCGGACACCGTTCACTGCAGGATAAATTTCGTGAAGGTCGTCCAACTTCGGTCGTTTCGCCGGAAGCCATCGATACTGTGCGTGAACTGATTAAGCTATACCAACATGTGTCGTACTGTCAGATTGTGGCATCCTTGGGCATTGGTATGATAATCATCTATAAGATACTGCATGTTCATTTGACCGTGAAAAGATTTGTTCTCGTTGGATCCCACATAATTTGAGGAATGCTCAAAAAAAAAGGCTCGTGTCGATTGGAGCAAAGCAATATTGAAAAAATATAACCGCGGTAACTCCAATGTAATGTTAAACATCGTCACTGGTGGCGAATCACGGACCTGTGCATATGAGCCCGGAACAAAACAGCAGTCGACCGTATGGATCTATTAAGACGAGCTAAATCCATGCAACAAGTCATGTGGCAACAGTGATTTCAATGGAACGTAGGACGGTCAATTCTTAGTGGTATACCACCATTTTTAGCAAACAGTGTTGGAAGAAATAAGGAAAAACAACAAGAGAAGACGAATCACTTTGCATCAGGACAATGCGAGAACACCTCAGCTGAAACAATGGGCTATTTGAGCACACACCACGTCGAATTGATGGGTCATCTGTCGTACAGACCTGACTTGGCACCCAATGACTTCTTTTTACAGCTTGGTCAACGTTTTGCTACGGCCAAAGCAGCTGTTGAATAGCTCAAAAACCATGTTTTGGAGGTGTCTCAATCAGAGTGGAAAAAGTCTTCGAAACTTGGTTTGAGATGCAAAATATGTTGAAAATATGAGATTATTTTGAAAAACAATGAAACCATTTCCAAAGATAAATGATTGTTTTTTTATCGCTGGACCCAAAATATAAATACGAAAATTGACTTTTTTAAGCAAAGGTACATCTTTAAGATAAGGATAAGGTAAGAAGAGGTACTCTGTTTAAGAATATGAATAGGTATTTTTTTGAGAGAATTTTGAAGAAAACGCACTTATTTAGAAAATTTTATTTTTTTTAAACTTCTTTCACTTTGGCTTTTCTAAATTTACTTTTTGTTGGCTTGAAAACTACAATATGTAATAAACAGGCTCCACCTAGAAAACCTCCCGTTAAACCAAACCAAACCAAAAGTACCCAATACAGTTGATAATAATGGGTTGTAATGAAGTAGTTAATCAAATCTTTTCATTTAGCCCCCATCCCGCAACGTGCGATAAGGAACTTCATTCCAAAAACACAATATTAATATGAAGTACAATGGATTCAATTAAGTTCTGAATAAAACGTGTTTCAAATGGCCTCCACGTCTTCTTTTGCAGAAACGAATTCGATGAACACAATTTTGGAGCACTTTTTCCACTAAATCAAGTCGTATGTCATGAATAGCACGGTCAATATTGACTTGTAAAGCTTAAAGAGAGTCTGGTTTATTTATTATATAAATAGTCTAATGGTACTAAATTACAACTTCTTGGAAGCCATTCAATGTCACAATTTCTTAAAATAATCGAATCTCTAAACTTTTCTCGCAATAACTCGGTTCTAGCCAATGGCAAAGGTTCACTTCTTGAGTGGTAGCAATTTTATACGGATTCATTAGCCATTCATTAGGGAGTGGCCAGAAATGATTCCTACATTGAGCGGTCCAAGCAGCTCACTACTTCCACGCAGTATTTCCTGGGCAATGCTTTGTTGGAAACCTCCGTTAGCCAGCTAAGGTGGGAAGGTGAAACGAATGAGTAGCCAGATTAGTTATGCGATCACTGATACATCTCAGGCTTATTAGATGAAGATCATCAAGATATCGAGGACCCACCGGCTGATAAAAACCAAAAGACAAAAATCCAGGTTCCACATTTTGCATCCTGGTCAGCGTCTGATCCATAATGGGCGCCTGCAACCAAATATCCTGTCACTAGGTAAAATGCAAAAAACCCGGTGGCCTGGGATAGGCTCCCGCCACCGTTCATAATGGCAGTAAATATACAAAAACGAAAAAGAAATCATAAACAACGCCCATTTGTTGACGACCCCCGCAAATGTTATAAGTACAAGGATTTACGGATATGAACTTAAAATGTAAGAACTCTATACAGACCCGTTGCAAGTATCTAATTGGCAAATGCCCTCGAAAATTGTAAGGCTGCCATCACCGCTATCCAGGAAACGCGATGGACAGGACATGGCTGCACAAGGAAAAAAAATTAATAAGTGTTTGAACTCACGGGTGATGTAATAACATCTTTTCATTACACGGTACCTGTTCGATTTCTATGAACACATTAGTAAATGTTAAACTGGAAAATAAAAAAAGGATAATTTTTATGCTGAAGGCTCTTTTGCTGTTGCATGTTCTTTTCTCTTACATCCGCTTTAACATTAGATGTAATATTCTTCGAAAAAATAAAGCACCATTTAGCTCACTGAAATAATTGTTTTTGTTTTGTCATAAACAGAGCGACGACAAAAAGTATTGAATAGTATAGAGAACTTGTTGCACTCTGTTTCCGCTCTCATGTAGAGAGTCTGAGTAAAAGAGCATAAACGAGTCTTATTCTCTTTATAGAATATTTCAATATGAATGCATTATTTTGACAATGTTATTACATAAAACAATACAAACAGCATAAATGTTTCGAAAGGCATCAGTGTTTCACACCAAAATTATAAATGACAATTATACGTTTTGAATCATGTGAAGCCAGTGGTTTTGAGTTATACAATTCGCTCCATGAGTTCTCTATACTATTCAATACTTTTTGGCGACGACCACCTGCTTGTTTGTTCGCTGCCGCTACATCAATACCATCGTACTTATTTTCAGGCAGAGACTATTGCTGTACAACAGCCACGTATGTGATGCTAACGCTGTGTGTTGTTTGCATGTGTTCACTTTGATAGATTGCCCCACACGTGCCTACAGACGTTAACATATCAAAAGCTGCGACACAGTTGCCATTAGGAAAAATATAAATATGGTTGCAGATTTTTAATTGGCATAAGATTACGAAATCTAGTCTCTATTTTGAATCCTGTGAGTCACGTATAGCCTCAATACGCCAAAAAGCGAAATATTTTAAATTTTCCTAATTTGTGTGCATATTACATGTGTCAATTAACTTGGTGTGGGTTATATCCAGATCATTTCTCCGACAATATCTTTCCACTGTCCACTGCGTGGCCACCAATGAAGTGTATTGTGATCTATGTGTGTAGATATGTATGTAAGCCTATGTGGTTCAATGGTTTATGTTGCAAAGTATCAAAAGATGTTTATATGTATATCTGCATATATATAATTTTGGTCGTCGCATTCCAGGGCAGGCAGACGACAATATCAACAACAGCAACACCAGCAGCAACCACACAAGTACTACAAGCACTTATGTTGCAACCTGAAATTCCTCTTTATTTTGGAATAGATATTTCATTAATTTCCATTGACCCATCCGTATAGGGGCCACTGCTATAATGTGTTAGTATCTATGTAACTGTTGTATAAACACATATGTATGTATGGGTAAGGGTGTTGCTACCTGTGTTTGTGACAGTCTCTGACCAGCTATTGTATCATTTACATTAAAGTATTGTTGTCCTTATACAACTGATAGAAAATGTTCGTTTATACGAAAGGACGTTAGTAAATACAAAGGATGTGTAAGAGCCAGTTCGTTGAAACAATACGAATGAAAACGTGTTCTGTGAAATGTGCAACACTATGTTGGCCACAAAAGTCTCAACCTGTGACTACAATTTGTCACATTTGCTTTCGACTTGTGATGTTGCTATCAGACTTTAGATGTCAATTATTAGACTCATTTCTCTTTTCTCCCCCTTAAGCCACAATTAATACTTATTCATTCAATTCCAGGGTGTGCCGTTTGAAAATTTCTACAGCCAGTTTAGTAAAATATGTTCTGTGAATCGCTTGTAATTTATTCATTAACAAATTTGCTTGGGTCGCTCTATCTCGTTTACAACTTTAGGGGTTATGTCTTGAAATTGTTGCCACTTTAATGGGAATGCTCTTTAAATATGGATAGGCAGGATTTTTACTTAAAAGTGGGGATTTAAGGTGGACTCGTTACTTGGAAAGTAGTGCTTTTAGTGAGGGAAGGTAACAGATCTTTTGTGTGTTTAATTAATGATAAGTGTTGAATTTAAATGGTGGCTTCCAGGATCATATGCAACTCATGGAGTAAGAAAAAAAAAATCCATTCCTCTCCCTTTCAGTATGCCACAAGTTTGTTAGCTTTAGACTTCTAATCGAAATTGAAAAGAAATGTATTCTTCGTCGCTTCGACGTATAATCCATTTAATGCCAATTCAATAAATGAGTTTAATTTTCTTGTTGGCATTTAGCCTTATCCCCTTTTAATTGAAAACAAATGTATATTGCTCGAACGTCTAAAAGCAACAGTTGTAAAACTTTTTACCGAAATAAACGTGTTAGCTTTCTTTTTAACAAAACCCCGAGTTCATTTGATTTTGAAAACAAACAAAAAAAAGAAAATAATGAAGAAATAAGAACTCACGAAACCAATGAAAGATTTAAACGTACACACACACACACAAATAATTCCCTTCAGGTTTAATTACTTTTGGCCAGGAGTGAAAAAACTCACATGTAATAAAGTTAAGAACGACTATCTAAGACGCCAAGAAATCAGATTGGAAATCTTAATAAAACTCTAGGGTTGAGACGAATGTTAAATCCCTAGACATTACAGGATTAATAAACTGTTAATACCAAATATTGTTTTGTCATACCTCTTATAGTTTTCAAGATGCTCGATGTTCGAAAGCTGATACTTTCTATAAAATAAATTAGGCAACAAAATTGCAATCGAAACGCAGGTTTGAAGAGATAGCAAAAGTTTGAAAAGTCAAAAATGTATGAGCAAAATATACAGGGTATCGCAGTGAGATTACACTTCTCCTAAATTGGCAGCTGTCACATATATTTATTCCATTTATTAAAAATGGAGCGCTTTACTCATTACAAAAATATTGAAAGTTATGATGAGATCGCTCACAAACTTCGAAGAATTGTCAGTCGAGAAGTGCTCCTAATGTGTCAATCATTCCAAGAGTGCTCAAAAAGTTTTAAGAAACTGGGTCAGTTATTGACCCGATTATAACCCCTGCGCTGGGTAGTCATCTTGGTGTGATGTAGGCGCTTAAGTGTACATATAGTGGCCATGATGGAGGGCACGGAAGCCCCAGAGGGCCACCCATGCCAGAAGGGCACTACTACACGAACTAGGAACTACCCATCCCAGGCTGGTAGCGCCTGTCTATCCCTTAATAGAGCGGCTACCATTCAAAATCCACAAGTGTCTGTTGTACATTCGGCGGCTCCGTGGTCTGCATCTGTCCTATAATAGGCGGCAGTTCTGTCTGGTCCTTGTAGGTAATGTTCTCTAACTGCACCGGCACCTTTAATGATCAAGGTAAAAGAGCTGTGCTGAGGATCTGAATGGCCAGCAAGTGCTTTAAAGGAACTGGTCGCTAGTTTCCCCCCTGCGAATCCAGGCCACAGATCGGTAGTAGTTTAGTTGCCTAGTCTGCACAAGCCGTCTCTGCACACAACTGCACACAAATGTAATTTTTAAAGAACAACTAGAAAACAAACTGCTCGGTGGGGCTGAACAGCCCATCGAAAGAGAATCAGGACCCGGAAGCCGGTCCAAAAAGCCAGGTGAATATCATCAAAAACGTCCCCCCCGCCTAAACAGTTAACAGCAACAACAACAAATTAGACCAGTCCGTTAAGTCAGATACAACGATCTCTAAAAATACAACACGCAGATGTACTGCTGATGCTCGGAAGACACTGCACAAAAAGGCGAAGTTGATTCTTGAGAATATTCCCAATAATGAAGCCAATAGCTCAGTGCAGGAGCATGATGATGTGAACAAAGCAAAATACGCAAAAATAGTTGAGAAGTACGACGAGAAGAAGACCTCTCTACAAAGTGAAAGCAACATACCGTCAACCTCAAAGCGGGAAGGTTTTCGGATGGACGACGATGAACCCGCTAAGCGAGGAACGACAATAACAGAAAGACGGCGCTCTTGAACTAGGTAGTAAAAGACAGCTTGATGCTTGGCCTAGCAGGCACGAAGACCGGGTAGCTAGCTCCCATCACAGTCTCGGAAGGGAGTAAAGTGGAGTCTAATTTGTCAGAACTCGTGATGGAACACGTACTGTCAAACAAGGATATCCGTTACCCCATTACGACTCTAACGAGATTCTTCGAGGCTACAGGATGATTAAATCCGTGGACGAGTTCTCGCAGGACTTCCTGAAGAAGTCTATGGCTTCAATGAGCGATGCCTGGGATGATATCAGCCTGAAGCTGATTCCGGTTGCCTAAAATTAAAGATGAGTGTCTTCAGATTCTGGAGTATCTACAGGTCATGAGCCCGACTGTCCCGGATTAATATCTTCTCTGTAGTTGTCCGGCTCTAATGAATAGACAACCTCGATGAGATACACCAGATATATCTAGAGGATCTAGTGGGGTATCTCCGATTAACAGGTTGGATACAGTCACTGTACATTAGACAGTCCGGGGTGATGTAAGATTCAAAACCGTGTCTCAAGGCAATAATTGATGCTAAATAGAATATTTAGCAACCAAGTGAACCAATCAATCATAGACAGTAAGACTCTTATGCCTCAACATATCGGTCGGTCTCTTGAAAACATTTAATGCGTGCAAAATTCAGCTTACGCAGGAACTCAAATTCCCAGACCATGGAAAGCGTCGCCAATTTGGCAATTCGTTCAATGGGTAATGGAAAGGGAAGTCAATCCAAATTTTCAAAAAGATTCATCTTCTCCGATGAAGCGCACTTCCATCTAAATTGCTTTGTGAATCCACAAAATTGTCAAATTTGCGGCTCAGAAGATACTCATGCAATCCATGAGAAACAAATTCACCCACAACGAATGTTGCGGATTTTGATCAGGCGGCGTGATTGAGACTTACTTTTTTCAAGAGTAGTCCGAAATTACAGTGACTGTGTTGCAGTTCTTGTGGCCTCTACTGGATCTGGACGACATGTGGTTTCAGCAAAACGGCGCCACCTGCCACACCGGGCATGAAACAATCGATTCATTGCAGCAACGATTTCCAGAACAAATTATCCCATGAGATTCTGATGTCAACTGGCCACCAAGGTCACACGATTTAAAGAGTTTTGGAGTTTTGTGGAATCTTGAGTTTACGCGAATAAACCAGAAACTATTTCTGAGCTTAAATCCGAGATCCGACGCCGTGAAAAAGTCATGGAATATTTCGTGGAAAGATTAATGGCTGGTCATCAGAGCCGTGGGGTTCGTTTGACGGATATTTTAGTCCATACTTAATCGAAACGTATCTTCTTTACACTCCAATTATAAAATCACACCGATCTCAAAAAATACACGTTTATATTTTTTTAAAATTAAAATGTACATTCTTACTGAGAGGCGCTTTACAAACTACAAATTCCTTATACTCTTGTTCCCATATCTGAAACATTTTAGGAGATAACAACACTTATATTGGTTTGTTGGCAAAAAGAAGTTATTTCGGTTTTTTTGCTCAAAGTAATTTTCCATTAGCTTACACAAATACTTAATTTCTGCCATCGTTTGATTCCAGATTCATAGAATGACTGGTCTGTCCACAAATATACTCGAACAACTCGGTTTGTAGGTCCTCATCTGTATTGAAGGTTTTTCTATTCAAACAGTTTTGAAGACTCCAGAACAAATGCGAATCTGAAGGGGCCATATCAGGACTATAAACTCGATGTGGCCTCACTTTCCATCCAAACTCCAAAATTTTTATATAATATATGAGAAAGTCATACTTCAAGCTTACAAGCATTTTTATTATGATATCTAAAATAAAATAATTTTGTTCGAATAATACACAATTCACTTAAGCACACTCACTGACATGACTAGTTTCGAACTCTGAAATGACTATCATTTCACCTACCTCACGCACCTTCAGCCGACGATCACCCAATACCATTTTGTGGATTTTCTTAATCGTGTCTGTCGCAGACACCTCAATTGGTCGACCACTACGGTGTTCGTCTTGGCTGGTCGTACGGCCTCGTGTGATATCTGCTACCCAATATCATACAGTCGTAAAAGAAGGAGCAGACTCCCCGAGAGTAGAATTCTTGTATTTTTGCATGAAAATTTACTTTTTTTAAGCAAAGATACTTCTTTAAGATAAGGTATTTTTTTAAGAAGAGGAAATTTGTTTAAGAATATGAACAGGTTTTTTTTGAGATAATTAATTTTTTTTAGGAAAATGCACTTATTTAAGAAATTTTCTCTTTTTAAACTTCCTTCACTTTGGCTTTTCCAAATTTACTTTTTATTGTGTTTAAAACCAAAATATGCTTATATACTAAATTTTGGTTACAGGCTCCACCTAGCAGTCTTCCCATTAAACAACAAATTTCCCAACATATGATAGTCTAGACACAAAACAAAAGTACCCACTATAGTTAATAATACTCCACCTAGCAATCTTCCCATTAAACAACAAATTTCCCAACATATGTTAGTCTAGACTTAAACCACAGAAAAGTACCCAATACAGTTGATAATACTGGGCTGTAGCATAATAGTGTTAACAAAAGTTGTTTCGTTTTTTTTTATTCAGTACAGCCCAGCACAGCACAACCCCTACGAAGTGGAAGGATGGAGTGGTTATCAATATCCCGAAAATGGGTGACCTATAGCTGTGCAAGAACTGGACAAGTATTACATTATTCAATGCAATAGGCAGAGTAATGGCAACTCTTACTGGAGCTAACTATACTGAAGGAGCCGGCAGGGTTTTTTTGGAACGAAGTTCCTGATCGCACGTTTCGGGATGGAGGCTAAATGAAAAAAATAATCACCTTTTTTTAACACTAGTATGCTTCAACCCAGTATTATCAATTATATCCATACATGGGGCAAATTAAATATATGACTATTATAATTTGTTGTTTAATTTGAATTTCCTGTCGAAATACAAATCCAAAAAATTGTCAATACCATTGGCAATTGTATTTATATTCAAAGCATTTCCTTCATATCCCAAAGTGCCAGGTTTTCAAACATTTTGTACAGTACAGGTTTATGAATTTGAGAGTACTACGAGGCAATACCTATCGAAACCACAAACCTCTACATATAAAATACTTTAAAAACAGAATTACCAGCAGTAAAACAAATTCAAAATAATTAAAAGCATTCCCATATTTCATTACAATTGGCATCTGATTCCACAACCTGCATTTGCAAAGCCCGAGCAAATGCAAATTCAATGTTTTTTAATTGCCATTACGAACAATGGTAATTCTTTTGCATTTGCATTACATAAAGTTATGCAAATTAAAATCCAATGCAAATTAAAAAAACCCATAAATAATTATATTGGGTGCTCTCGCTTTGGTTTGTGTCTAGACTTACATATATTAGCAAGTTTCTTGTTTAATGGGAAGCTTTCTAGGTGGAGCCTCTGACCAATATTTAGTATATATTATAGTTTTGAACCCAATAAAAAGTAAATTTAGAAAAGCCAAAGTGAAAGAATATTTAAAAATAAAATTTTCATAAATAAAGTGATTGAAAAAAAATTAATTTTTTCGTAAAATGTACCTATTCATATTCTTACGCCAAGTACTTTATCTTAAAGAAGTACATTTGCTTAAAGAAAGAAAAGTTTTTACAAAAAGTACGTTTTCTCAAAACAAGTATTTTTGCTCAAAGTAATTTTCCATTAGCTTACACAAATACTTAATTTCTGCCATCGTTTGATTCCAGATTCATAGAATGACTGGTCTGTCCACAAATATACTCGAACAACTCGGTTTGTAGGTCCTCATCTGTATTGAAGGTTTTTCTATTCAAACAGTTTTGAAGACTCCAGAACAAATGCGAATCTGAAGGGGCCATATCAGGACTATAAACTCGATGTGGCCTCACTTTCCATCCAAACTCCAAAATTTTTATATAATATATGAGAAAGTCATACTTCAAGCTTACAAGCATTTTTATGATGATATCTAAAATAAAATAATTTTGTTCGAATAATACACAATTCACTTAAGCACACTCACTGACATGACTAGTTTCGAACTCTGAAATGACTATCATTTCACCTACCTCACGCACCTTCAGCCGACGATCACCCAATACCATTTTGTGGATTTTCTTAATCGTGTCTGTCGCAGACACCTCAATTGGTCGACCACTACGGTGTTCGTCTTGGCTGGTCGTACGGCCTCGTGTGATATCTGCTACCCAATATCATACAGTACTTTATCTTAAAGAATTACATTTGCTTAAAGAAAGAAAAGTTTTTACAAAAAGTACGTTTTCTCAAAACAAGTATTTTTTTTTTTTTTTGGACCGAAGTTCCTTATCGCACGTTGCGGGGTGGGGGCTAAATGAAAAAATTGTTAACAAATTTTTTGTAACTTTAGAAAATTTAGAAAAGCCAAAGCGGAAGAATATTAAAAAATAAAATTTTCATAAATAAAGTGCTTGAAAAAAATTAATTTTCTCGTAAAATGTACCTATTCATATTCTTACGCCAAGTACCTTATCTTAAAGAATTACATTTGCTTAAAGAAAGAAAAGTTTTTACAAAAAGTACGTTTTCTCAAAACAAGTATTTTTTTTTTTTTTGGACCGAAGTTCCTTATCGCACGTTGCGGGGTGGGGGCTAAATGAAAAAATTGTTAACAAATTTTTTGTAACTACTTTATTACAACCCATTATTATCAACTATATTGGGTACTTTTGGTTTGGTTTAGTGAAATGTTTTCTAGGTGGAGCGTGTTTATTACATATTGTACTTTTGAACCCAATAAAAAGTAAATTTAGGAAAGCCAAAGTGCAAGACTGGCAAATCCGTGAACTAAAACCCTGAGCATGGAATTACATTTGGCAGCACACTTACTGTTTATTGCATATTGTACTTTTGAACCCAATAAAAAGTAAATTTAGGAAAGCCAAAGTGCAAGACTGGCAAATCCATGAACTAAAACCCTGAGCATGGAATTACATTTGGCAGCACATTTACTCTTACACTTGTACTTTTGGTTTGTGTCTAGACCAACATATTTCTTGTTTAATGGCAAATTTTATAGGTGGAGCCTGTTTATTACATTTTGTAAATTTGAACCAAATAAAACGTATATTTAGAAAAGCCAAAGTGAAAGAAGTTTAAAAAATAACATTTTCTTAAGTACGTGCGTTTTCTTAAAAATAGTACATTTTCTCAAAAACAGTACCTACTGATATTCATAAACAATGTACCTTTTCTTAAAAAAAATACCTTCTGTTAAAGAAGTACCTTTGCTTAAAAGAGTAAATTTTCTTACAAAAAGTACCTTTTTTAAAAAAAGTAATTTTTTAAATAAGTAAAGTACGTTATGTTACAACACTTTGCCTTTTCTTAAAAAAACTAAATTTTCTTTAAAGAGTACCCTATTTGTAAACTAAAATAACTTTTCTTGAGAAAAGTTCTTTCGTAAAAAAAAAGCTTTTCTTCAAAAAAATATAATCCTTTTCTTAAAAATAAAATAATACATTTTCTTTCCTTGAGATAAGTAGCCTTTCTAAAAATAAGTAAATTTTCTTAAAAAAATAACCTTTACACTTCTTTAAAAAGTACCTGTTATTAAGAAAAGTACTTCTTTGTAAAAAAAAATGCATACTCTTAGGCTTTTTCTTACAGAAAGTACTTCTTATTAGAAATTGTAGCTTCTCTTAAAAAAACAATTGCTTTTAAAAAAAGAAATACCTCTCATTAAAGAAATGGCCTTTTCGGGAAAATATAATACATATTCTTAAATACATATTCATAAATATACATTTTTTTTTAAAAAATACATTCAATAAATAAAAAATTTCTTAAAAAAAGTTTAACGTTTTACAAAAAGCGTATTTTCTTAAAGATCCATTTAAATTATCGTACTTTTCGACCTGCGCCTTAGGTGTATTGGAACTAACTAGTACGTAATATATAGCGAAAAGAACTTCGTTCCAACCGGGTGTCCCCTGACATCTCATGTAATTTTTTTTTTTTAATAAGTATCTATCCTTAAAAAAGACATATTCTTACAACAAATTAACTTTTCCCAGAAATTTTTTGTGAAACAAAACAACTTTTCTTGAGATCAGTAAATACCCTTAAAATGTACCTATTCGAGAAAAGAGGACCAATTCTAAAAAAATTTCCCATTTCTTAAAACAAAACGTTTTCTTCAAAAAAAATATTTTCTTTAAAAAAAATCCCTTTCTTACAAAAATTCGTTTTCTTAAAAATAAAATAATACCTTTTCTTTTCTTTCTTGATATAAGTGGCCTTTCTGAAAATGAGAACATTTTCCTAAAAAATAGCCTTTTCCTAAAAAATAGCCTTTGCGTAAAAAGAGTACCACTTCTTTAAAAAGTAACTTCTGTTAAAAAAAAAATACTTCTTTGCAAACCAAATTCATACTCTTATGGCTTTTTCTTACAAAAAGTACTTCTTCTTAAAAATAGTACCTTTTCTTAAAAAAAACATTAACTTTTGGTAACAGAAGTACCTCTCTTTAACAAAATAACCTTTTCGGGAAAATATAATACATATTCTTACAAAAAGAACCTAAAAATATAACTAAAAAAATACACTCTATAAAAAAAGAAAATTTCTTTAAAAAAGTTTATCATTTTACAAAAATTTAAATAAATACAAGAAAAGCAAATCTGACCTCAAGCTCGGAAAATTCTAATAATTTATGGATAAAGAAAAAGTCGAACAACAGAATACAAATATTAAAAGTATATTTTCTTAAAGATCCATTTAAATTATCCATTAAGTTACCTTAGGCGGGTTGGAACTAACTAGTAGGTACATAATATATAGCGCAAAGAACTGAGTTCAAACCGGGTGTCCCCTGACATCTCATGTAAAATTTTTTTTTGGTTAGAGTTAGAATAGCTCGATTGTTCTAACCAACTTGCCAGGTAATGATCATAGTTTTCGTTTTTCGAAAACATTGTTTGAGTTTGGAGTTACCAACAATTTACGGAAAAATGCTGTTTGTTTTTTATACAAGGGTTTTTCAATAAGATCGCTACAAAAGTTTTTTTAAATAAAACAAAACCGGTTTTAGATACCAATGAAATTCTTTATTCCTGTGAAAGTACGTTCGATGCCATTATGTATGGAACTCGATTTCTTGCACAAGTCCAGACACTGAACCCAATTTTCGACGGTTTTCAAGCATAAAGCGGCCGATACTGCTGCAATTTCACGTTCGATATTCGTACGAAGTTCATCAATCGTCGCTGGCTTGTTGGCATAGACCATAGACTTGACGTAGCCCCACAGGAAATAATCTAACGGCGTCAAATCGCACGACAGGGGCGGCAATCGACTGGGCCATTTCGTGAAATAACACGTTCACCAAACTTGGTATCCAATAAATAGATTGTGGCATTCGCTGTGTGACTTGTGGCGCCGTTGTGTTGGAACCACATGTCCTTCAAGTCCATATTATCCAATTGGGGCCAAAAATATTCGGTTATCATTGACCGGTAGCGATTCGCATTCACAGTAATGTGCCGGTCTTGATCGTCACGGAAGAAAAACCGCACCAAACCGTACTTTTTCGGGATAAAATGATGAGTCATGGATTACGTGTGGATTTCTGTCTGACCAATAACGCATATTTTGCTTATTGACGAGGCTATTCAGCCAGAAATGAGCCTCATCGCTGACCACTGACTCCAAATTTCGGTAGTAGATTTTAGTAATTTCGACTCGTTGTTGGCTCGTATATCTTGGCAAACCTTACTGAAGAGAAATGTCAAAAGAGCGGGAAAAAATATGGCGTCGTTTGCTGTCTCTATCGATTTACTTTTGTAGCATCTGTGTTGAAAATCCCATTATGATTTTGTTTATTTACTATAACACATTGATGTGTTTGATGCAACAAATAGTCGTTTGCCACAACTACATTCCCTCAAAAATTTCGGTTATCTGCGACTATATTTGGACTTTACGACATTTTTCTTTATCTGTGCGAATGATTTCAAGGAAAACCAAATTTTGCAAGGTTTGCTTAAATGCTGCTCTCGACTGAGAAAATAAGATAAGCAAAAGCAAAGAACTTATGAACCACAACTGACTGCTTGCAGCAACTCCAATTCTCTAAATAGTCATTGCTTCGCTTGACCGTGTACTCAAGCCCCAACTGCCCAGTTAGATGAACGCAATGATTGTCATTCTCTTTTTCGTATTTACCATTTGCTCTTGCTGATTTACTATTCCTGGTCGTAACTAAGCAATTACAAATAAATTGAAAATAGTCAAGCACTTTCAAACACTAAATCGTATAAATTTAAGATTCCTTGGTGTAACACAACAAGTAAAAGACTAAACATACCGTCCCCGTTTTATCAATGGATGTAGCAAAAACCCAGTATAAACTTATGTTGATTTTTAATGCGCAAACTTAGATTGCACAGCCTGCATACTCATTGACTTCGTATTCAACAACGTTTCGTTTGGTTCATTATACTTTAAAACTCTGATACAAGAATATCCCAATTGCCGTTAATCCAAACACTCTGTACTAATACATGTGACGTATAATACATATGTGTATCAGAGTACTAACCAACATAGACGATGCTTTTCGGCAAGAGATTTAGGAATGTCTAAGTAGTAGGAGGAAGGATATATGAAGTACATACAACAATGTACATTATACATACATATGGCTGGGTATGCATGTGCCTATGTGTAACTGTGGCTTTGTTTACGTGCTGGAAAATAAAGTGCATGACCTGAAAAAGTTAAAACCCCGATTTAATTGTAGCACTGAAGGTTGCGTCGAAGAAGAGCACATTGCCTTTAATCAAACTTTCTTTGACAGAGATGCAACAACTGCTAATCGTATACACATTAATTAAAAGTCGAATTGTATTGAGTTTTCTTTTCAGTAATTTTGTATTTTTTCTGTATAAAGTAAGAGTCCCAACAGAACCAGACACGCTACCGATGACAAAGTTGTTCTTTCGCATATGTTTTTTATGACACACAGTGAGACAGAATGCCAAATATCTGGCCACAAGTGGAAAACGAAGTCAATTCGTTTAAAAGTCTGTACTCTTAGGTTTCGGGGTCGCTGATTATGAATCTGAAGCCAAGATTTGAAAAAAACAATAGGGATGATCCAATATGGCTGACAATTTATTCGAAAACGCATTCAATTCGGGTAAATATGTCTGTGCTTGGGGTTTTTGGACTCTCTGATTACGAATCCGAAGTCTAAATTTGAAAAAATAAAATAGCAGTTCCAACATGGCAAAATATTTCACTTATACCAAAATTACAATGATTAGCTTAAAAGTAGGTTTATACAGACATTAAATTGAAATTATAATGATGGACAGATACTTTAGTAACTACTATTAAATTATTGCGTAAATATGAAATAAAGACATACTACGAAATATGAAATTCGAAAATATTTACCCGTAATCTAGTTGGTTACGTACAAATCATTGTCAGCTGAATCACTAGATTCACAGTCAGTAGATTCAACTCGAAAAAAGCTTGAGCTTTATCACTTGTTAAAATTCTTGGAGCAGTTAATATCTGTACTGCTTCTGGCAGCAATGATTTCAACTGGTGTACATACTGGTGTCCTGCTGGTTTGACTCGCATGTATGTATATATGCATGTATGTATGTAGGGTGTTCTGAAAACTTTTTTGATGTATTAACATCCATATGCATGGGTAGGGCAATCTATTACATTGAACACATGCAAACAACACAAAGCGTTAGCATCACATACGTGGCTGTTGTATAACAATAGTCTCTGCCTGAAAATAAGTATGATGGTATTGATGTAGGCTTTTGTATTGTTTTATGTAATAACATTGTCGAAATGGTGGATTTATATTGAAATATTCTATGAAGAGAATAAAACTCGTTTATGCTCTTTAACTCTGACTCTCTACATGAAAGCGGAAAAAGGGTGCAATAAGTTCTCTATACTATTCAATACTTTTGTAGTCGCTCTGTGTGTGAAAAAACAAAATGCGTATTATAGTGAAATAAATATTGTGTGCTTTAAAAAAAGGTGTTAACACATCGCCCGTGATTTCGAACACTCATTGATTTTTTTGAAGGGGTTCTCAAACGACGCGTATTGAAGATCTGATTGCGAACGCTGATTTTCATCGTCTTCGTCATGCATGTATTTGAAGTTTTTTACATAAAAATTCCATAAAATATATTTGAGGGTGGTTTAGTGAAACATTAAGACAAAGTTGTGTACCAACTTGAGATTTATTGAAATTGCAAACATCTAAATTTTTATGTGGAATATATCATATTTCAAATTCACGTCGCGAAAACAATGGTCTGCGAAAATTTTGAAAATATTTTTTTATATATGTCCATGATGACGCGCCGTTTCAGGATAAATATGTCCAATAAAAAATGAAAAAGAGTTCGAACTCACGGGCGATGTATTAACACCTTTTTGTTACACGGTACCTTTCCGATGTCTATGAACACATTAGTATATGTTACATTGGAAAATAAAAAAAGCATAGTTTTTTTGCTGAAGGTTCTTTTGTTATTGCACTTTATTTTATCTTACATCTGCTTTAACATTAGGTGTAATATTGTTAAAATAAATAAAGCAATATTTACTTACTTACTTCTCCGGTCTCGAACAACCCAGAGGAGTCAGGAACCTTCGACCTTTTGCCTTATCTCACCAGTTGGCAATACTAAGTGTACGCAGGGATTCGTCACACTGATATGTCTGACATGGAACTGTCCGTGGAGGCGTAAAGTTTCTGACAGCCATTCACCTGGGAGTGGCCATGCAGTATGTTCTGGGCGATGGCTTTATCAGAAACCTCCGTTAACTAGTTAGAGTGAGAAGGAGAAAATAAATGAACAGCCTGATTGGTTATGCGATCACTGATGTGTCTCAGGCTTAGTAGGTGACTAAGGTTCCACATATTGCATCCTGCTCAGCGTCTGATCCATAATGGGAGGCTGCAATCAAATATCCTGGCAGTAGTTAAAATGCAAAAAAAATGCCTCCCGCCACCGTTCATAATGGCAGTGACGTTGAAATAACTGTTTTTGTTTTGTCATAAACAAAGCGACGAAAGACGACAAAATGTATTGTATAGTATAGAGAACTTATTGCACTCTTTTTCTGTTCTCACGTAGAGAGTCTGTGTAAAATACCATAAACGTGTCATATTCTCTTTATAGGATATTTCAATATAAATGTATCATTTCGACAATCTTATTACATAAAACAATACAAAAAGCATGAATGTTTCAAAAGGCATCAATATTTCACATCAAAATTATGAATGGACCAAGTTATGACAAAAAGAGAGTAATATGTTTTGAATCATTCACCCCGATTTCGCCAGTACTTTTTAGACATATAACTCGATCCATGAGTGCTCTATACTATTGAATACACTTTGGCGACGACGACCTGCTTATTTGTTCGCTGCCGCTATATCAATACCATCATACTTATTTTCAGGACTATTGGTGTACAACAACCACGTATGTGATGCTAACGCTGTGTGTTGTTTGCATGTGTTCAGATTGATATATTTGCGCTACCTGTGCCTATAGATGTTAACACATCAAATTTTTTTTCCGAAAATGTACTAGGAATCGATGCTTCAACGGCCGGTAATCATCCCTTCAATACGCGTCGTTTGAGAGCACCACACATTTGAAATTCCAAAAAGCGGTTTTCAGTACACTCTAATGTATGTACATCTT
This sequence comes from Phaonia tiefii, assembly GCA_963931995.1. Classification (NCBI taxonomy): domain Eukaryota; kingdom Metazoa; phylum Arthropoda; class Insecta; order Diptera; family Muscidae; genus Phaonia; species Phaonia tiefii. The sequence continues at coordinate 294,195,334 of OZ008368.1, forward strand.
GATGGAGGGCGAATTGCAATAGCAACAATAGCGCTGTTGAAGTTATTAACTTCAAATGCTTCATTGAGCCATTGTATTGTTATTGTTATTCCGTTTGACTTCGCTGCTGAGAATGACTGTAGCTACATGTTTGTCCAGTGTTTGGTGGTAACACGCAACACGATAGATAACTCACGTAGAGCCCTAAGAAAAAATTTTTTAAGAGTTTTATTTTAAGAGGAAATAAATCAAATTAATTTAAAATAAATAAAATCGGGCATAATTAAAAAAAATTACATGAGGTGTCAGGGGACACCCGGTTGGAACGAAGTTCCTTTCGCTATATTATGTATGCCTAAGGCGCCCGTTGAAACATACGATAATTTAAATGGATCCTTAAGAAAATGTACTTGTTGTAAAATGGTAAAATTTTTTTAAGAAATTGTATATTTATTGAATGTATTTTTTAAAAAAAAAAGTATATTTTTAGGTCCCTTTGGAAGAATATATATTTTCCCAAAAAGGTCGTTTCTTGAATGAGAGGTACCTCTTTATTAAAAGCAAATATTTTTTTTTTACGAAAAGCTACCATCTTTAATAGGAAGTGCTTTCTGTAAGAAAAAGGCAAAGAGTATGCATATTTTTTACAAAGAATTACTTTTTTAAGAGCAGGTACTTTATAGGAAAAGGTTATTTTTGTAAGAAAATTTGCCTATTTTCAGAAAAGCCACTTATCTCAAGAAAAGAAAAGAAAAGGTATTATTTTATTTTTAAGAAAAGTACTTTTAAGAAAAGGAATTTTTGTAAGACAAAGTATTCGTTTTAAGAGAGGGTATTTTTTTTTGAAGAAAATCCTCTTTTGCGAAAGAACATGTACAATTTTAAGAGGAGATACTTATCTCAAGAAAAGTTATTTTGTTTTACGAAAAAGGTACTCTTTAACCCTGCTGTTAGATTAGGACCATTTGGTCCAAATTTTTTCTGTTTTCCCTTGTAACTTTGGAACGGTGATATATACTGACTAAATTGTTCTGCTAATGGGGTCTTTTAATAAAACAATGTTATGTGCGAAAATTAAATTTTCTAACTTTATTCAGGACTGAGAAAAATACAAAATGACGAATCTTAGGTTAGAGGACCATTTGGTCAATAGTACATTTTTTCATTACCAAGCGAATGTAAATTCATGTCAAATATTTAGAAGATGTTTTTGATATGTCAAATACTTGCTTTAGAAATTATTGAACCAAAATAGTTACAAAGGATAAGATAAAATTATTATTTTGGATGAAAATTCCAGTATGGACCAAATGGTCCCTCAATCTAAGATTCGTAAGTTTTTTCATTACCAAGCGAATGTAAATTCATGTCAAATATTTAGAAGATGTTTTTGATATGTTAGCGGATGTTTTTGATATGTCAAATACTTGCTTTAGAAATTTTTGAACCAAAATAGTTACAAAGAATAAGATAAAATTATTATTTTGGATGAAAATTGCAGTATGGACCAAATGGTCCCTCAATCTAAGATTCGTAAGTTTTTTCTAATCTAACAGCAGGGTTAAGGAATTGGTAGTTTTTCAAGGAAGGACATTTTGCTGTAAGATAATGAACTTTTTTAAGAAAAGGTACTTATTTAACAAATTACTTTTTTAAGAAAATGTACTTTTTGTAAGAAAACTTACTTTTTTAGGAAAAGGTACTTCTGTAAAAAACGGTATTTTTTACAAAAAGTACTTTATTTAAGAATATGAATGGATTTTTTTTTGAGAACATTTACATTTTTTAAGAAAACGCACTTATTTAAGAAAATGTTATTTTTTTTAAACTTCGTTCACTTTGGCTTTCCTAAATTTACTTTTTATTCGGATCAAAACTACAATATATAATAAACAGGCTACACCTAAAAAATTTCCCATTAAACAAAAATATGTTAGTCCAGACACAAACCAAACGTACAAGTGTAAAAGTAAGTGTGCTGTCAATGTACTTCCACGCTCAGCATTGTATTTCATGGATTCGCCAGCCTTGCTTTACTAAATTTACTTTTTATTGGGTTGAAAACTACAATATATAATAAACAGGCTCCACCTAGAAAACTTATATTTAAACCTATACCCAATATAGTTTATAATAATGGGTTGTAATAAAGTACTTAAAAAAAGTTGCTTAACATTTTTTTATTTAGCCCCCATCCCGCAACTTGCGGTAAGGAACTTCGTTCCAAAAATCAAATCAACTGATCCCAAAGCGAACCACAGAGTTGGCATTCATGAGCTTGAGCTTGGTCGATTACTTTTTATCTGACTGATGAATTTGCAAAACATTGTACCAACATGACGGTGATGCGAACAACTTCGATTACATTCTTACTTCGTATCAAGAAGGGTGGTAAATCGATAGTAAACATCAACGATAGCCGATGACCCTGCGCATATTTTCATAGAAAGTGTTCCGCCGAGTTACATGGTCTCATTCCAGAAGTTAGGGTATTTAACCATGGATCGAACTGCGCATTACAGAAATAATTCGTACTTCACTCGAACAGTCCGTAAGTTGAATAAGCTTCCGGCAAGAGTATTCCCCACTTCTTACAACCTCAGCCGGTTTAAGTCAAACATTAACAGGTACTTCTCTCGCTTTTCCCCTACTCCTATCCCCTTTTCCTAAGTCCAAAGCAATGCACTGCATTTATAGGGGACATCCCCTTAGTGTTGGTCTTCGTGAAAAAAAATCAATGAGTGTTCGAACTCACGGATGATGTGTTAACACCTTTTTGCTAGACGGTACCTGTTCCATTTCTATGAACTCATTAGTAAATGTTACATTGGAAAATAAAAAATAATAGTTTATTGAATTAAATTACTTGTTTTGTATACACCGGGCAATGCTGAACATCAAATGACTCGTTTTGGTTGGCCATAGCAACAACAACGAAACAACCAACTTGCAAATGAAATTTTGCGTGGCTATCCTTTATATCTCCGTTCAACAACAGCAACAGACACTTGTACATACATACATTATTATGTTAATACATACGCTATAGACACAATTTCGTTTGCCTCAGCCCTGCCACACCACTCTTTCATTGCTCTCCTGCTCGCTCATTTTTGTTTAACACGTCATTATTCTCTTTCGCAGTTGCAGAAAATCTGGTTTTAGCAGCAGCATAAAATCTGGTTTTAGCAGCAGCAGAAAACATGTCTGTGTGTTGTTAACACATCAAAAGTCTGTGGTTCGCCTAATATATAAGCATTGAACGAGTGTGACGTGATGTGACAACCGGTGGACCTTTCCGTGGAAATGCCAAATGTGTATTATTTATAAATTGTTTTTATAAATTGTTGGGAATTTTAATAAAGTCTTTTGCCTCTACTGACAGTATAATATTTTGAGTCATGCCTATTCCGTATGCCGAATTTTTACCCTATCACAACGCAAATTCCGTTATGGACGACTTAATAAAATTTTAGAAAAACTGTTTGCCAAAATTTTTGTTTGAAATACGAGGGTTTCCATTTATATGTCTGGCAAAAAAAAAGTTTAGTCTTGTCAGGTGCAATCATTTCAGAACGAATTTCATGCAGGTCGTCCAATAGTTGTGCCATAAAACATATTGCAAATCGTACGCACGATTTTCTTTCTGCGGGAGGCCAAATTTGAAATTTAAGTTCAAAAATAGCACTACATTAAAAAAATACCTCTTACGGAAATAGTTTCGGGGAGGCTTGAGCCACACGTGGTTACTGTCATCGAAAGAAATGTACCGTGATCTGAGCAGGGATCGTACCCACGTTCTCATGTACAGGACACACACCACACTAACCATTGCACCACCGACGGCATGAAAATAATTATGAGAAGATGTGTATCAGATTATGCTCATCATGACACATTGTTTGAGCCACATTTTTTTTTTACCAAAATACACTAGAAAACGAAACTTCAATGACCGGTACGCACTGAAAAAAGGCCCCAGCAACATATTGCAGGAACCATGTATATGTTTGTATAAATTGTCTTCATAAAATGAAAATCTTCTGCTCTTTTTGTTTCTTTGTTGTCTGTGATGTTTCCGTTATCAGCAGTTTTCAACAAACAGTTCACACGAGTAAACTCATATACTGTAACTTAATAATTGTTGTAGCTCCAACATGTAATATTGAATAGCAAACACAGTGTGTTTAGAGGCAAGTAGAATATATTTGCGACAAGCTACAAACTCGTTATACTTGCATCCAAGCAACAAAAATATACCGATTTTCCAAAGTGTAGAGGGCAATAACAACCCTCGTATATTAGAGATTCCACATTCCCCTAATAAGCTCTTCAAAACGCATCACTTGATACCTCCCCCTCCAGAAATTACACCCTACTACACATCCATAGAAAAATATTTTTCTTAAACCACATTACTAAAATGTATAACCGCATTAGCCATAACCGTCGTTTATCCAGTTTGTGAATATGCGGAAGACTATTTCCACAGAGACGTATGGCATTGACATTTGGTGGAAGAATTTCGCATATTTATCATCTTAGAATTTTAAATTCACTTCATAAATTACGAGGTCTACGAGACGAAAACACCAAATATTGGTATTTCGTAGTGAACAATCAACGAATAATAACCAAGATGTAACATCGTATGCTCTAGGAGGTGTAAACTTAGAAGGACAAACAAAATCAATCGAGATGTTAGGATTTCATACACTATAATATTTGCAGTAATGTTTCAATTAAACTTACAATGTTAAAGATATGTGGTCGAATAGAAGATAGTGTCCATTGGCAACACAATTACCATGTTTTACCATTTGATTGTACATGGAAGCTGCATTGTACTTTCTCTGTTTTCTACACTATGCTAAGCATATATATATACATATATATATATATAATTCATGCATCCACAAACGATAACATCCACATTTCCACAATATCCGTACATGCAAACATTAGAGTAAACACCCTATAATATATATTTGACAAACTGTGTACATCTCGTGTTAACTACTGCACTATCAACATAATTATGAAAATAATGCCAACAGTTCCATTTTCGTCACCATCCCGCACTAAATTTCTCCTTATTTTATGTAAACTCCCCCTAACTATGGCTTACAAAGCCATATTTATGTAATGTCCTGTAAAAACTATGCACAACACAACTTTTGTGATATTCTCGTCGTGTTCTGTTATTGTTTAAAAAGGTGGAAAAGGTCAACAACGAAAGCTTTTATGCTTTCAATCCCAGCACAAATCCCCTAAAAGTACAATTTTTGTCTTTGTGCACCAAAATGGCATAACCGTACAGAAATGCATTGCTAACTCTTGACCAGGGGTTTTTAAATGAAACGAACGAGGAGTCGTCCTGCTAATGGTGTGCAAATTCTGTGGTTTTGTTTGAAGGCAGTGGATTTGTGTATGTATGTATATTAGGTAGTCTCTTTTTTCGGGAATTTGTGAAAATTTCTAGATTTTAAAAGAAACAATCTAAACGCGAATGTGGGTTCTTCGAAATGTATATTTTTATAAATTGTTTTTTGTTACCTGATTTAGGACGAATGTTATTGAAACAAACGCTGTTTGACTTTCATAGATTCCGCGATTAGATTTATTCGTCGACAAACTTTACAATATTTCAACACTTGGGGTATATAACTTAACATCAACTAAGGCAAAATAAGTAAGGTAGAAGCAGTAGGATGTGGCTGTCGGTGGTGCAATGGGTTGTGTGCGCGGCTCTTGTACATGGGATCCTGGGTTTGAACCCTGCTCTGACCACCTTAAAATTTATTTCAGCGGCGGTCACCTCGCATAGTGACGGCGACACTATCGAGTATATAGCCACGAAAAGGCTTCTGAAAATACCGTTCGGAATCGGAATAAAACTGTAGGTCCCAATCAGCGGGTGAAAATTGGAAAGCGCACAGCTCTGTGATTGTGAGAAGTTCTCCCTCTATCCCTTCATGGGATGTAATGGGAAACCATTTATTTATTTTAGAAGCAGTACGAATTGCAGGCATTTTGTTTTTTTTTCGGGGCCCGATGTTATCAAATTCAGCTGATCTAAATTGCCAGGATGTATTTTTTTCTGGGTATAGCAGGAGGAATTGTTGTAGTTTTCCGCGACAACCACAAGGACAAGAAAAAATTGTATCTGATGTTTTAGCGCTTCCACCTGTACTAAGTATATACATCTTGGAAATTGGTATAAACAACATTTGACAACGTCGGACCACAACGACAAGAAAAAATTTAAATCAGCTGATCTAACGCTTCCGCCTGGAATAGGTACATCTTGACATCAACTTTTATGAAAAAAAAATGCATAGACTTTGAGTATACTCAACTTGGCTCCATCCAATAATTTTTCCATTTTAATTTTTATTTGTCAATTTGTATATTTAAAAGTCAAAAACAAAATACTAAATAATACAATGTAATATATGAGGTGGTTATTCCTCATTGGCATTGCAGCAGCATTTTCTCATTTGAAAATTTGAAAATTTGAAATCTCCAAATACGATATTTCGATTGCATTGGTTCTGGACTTAAATGCCATATTGGGGTAAAACAAAATTGGAAAATAAATCAAGCATCGTAAACGCGCGCTCACAGCTCGACCGCTCGCCGCTGCCAGACTCGAGACCAGGGACAAAAACAAAACAAACAAAAAGCTAAGGCAACCCGCGTGCATTTGTTTATAAACATTTCTGCACGCTCTTCTAGATATCAAACGTGGACCTCGGGAACAGCTCGCATATCGGAAGCGTGACGTAAAACGCTATTGTGTAGAGAGTAGAGTGTCCAAAATACTTGCTTATCGGGTTTTTGAAAAAGATACTTTGTATAAGAAACACATTCAACGTTAATTCAAATACGACTAAAGTAACGAAAGTTGTGGTTCATCGGCATTAAACAAATATATAGATCAAAGAAGGAAATTAATTTAATTTTACAAGAAAACTATATTTTCGATAAAAACAGATAAACCAGTATTTTGGCCACTCTAGCAGAGAGGTGACTCTTTTCTATGTTTTCGAAACATGATGCCCAACGTCGTTCGTGAACCTTTTATATGTGTAAGTTTTTTATTGTAATATTGTTTTATATTTTTACTTTCTGTTGAAATAAATAAAGGACATAATATATGAAAACCCACGTAGTGTGTCAAATTTATCAAAAACCCTTCTAATTTCATATGAAGCCGCTCGAAAGTCTCAACAACATCGGAAAGTAATGTAAAAATGCAATTATATAAAACAGTAAACTATGAAAAAGCCAGACATAGGGGGAAACTGTAATTGCGTTTTACTCAAAAACTAGTTTTGAAACACTAGGTCGGTTTTAATATGGCGGGTCACATACAGTTTTTAGGGTAACAAATTCATTTTATATCCAGTTCCGACCGTTTTTGAACTCACGACCATCAGGGCCACCGCACCAATTCTGACGAGTTGTGAAGTGTGTGGCAATTAGGTCATAAACCTTTCTACTAAAAGACGATAGCTGAGCAGCTCAAACGACCGACATTGAAAAACGGAGCTGTTGACATCTGCGTGTACTGCACGCTAATAAATTTGACCTGTTTCTGCAAAATATGACGTTTTAATGTTAATAATTAAAATATTTTTACTTACCTTTTCTAATATCTATCCACCTAACCAGAAAAAAAATATTGGTATCAACGCGACCACAATAATCGTAACTTCTTTTTAGCTTGTTTAATATAATATTGGTTTCTTAAATCTTAACCGCCAGGATTGAAATATATAGAATTATGTTGTAGTAACGGAATTGAAAATGGATTCGGTTGCCGTAACAGAATTCATGAGAAATTCGTGTACTGCAATCAATTTGACGGCAAAATCGTCCAATGCAATTGAATTGGTGAAACATTCAGTTGCTGCAACAATGAGTTATCTGAGTGTATTTTTTCATAAGAACATTTTCCAAATTTCGACAATAAAAGTGCGACCAATAATATCGACGTTGATTATTTACATATTCATAAGTGCAGAAATATGTTCATGTATGTGATCCCTCAATTTTAAGTCTTCAAAATTGACAATTTTCAAATAAATATAACTGAAATAAGCCAGAAAATTGTAAAACTATGTATAATAAAGTTTTGGAACGAAGTTCCTTATCGCACTTTGCGGGATGGTGGTTAAATGAAAAAAATTCAAAAAAATTTTTTTACACTATTATGCTACAACCCAGTATTATCAACTATATTGGGTACTTTTGCTTTGGTTTGTGTCTAGACTAACATATGTTGAGAAATTTCTGGTTTAATGGGAAGTTTTCTAGGTGGCGCCTCGAAACAATATTTAGTATATATTGTAGTTTTAAAACCAATAAAAAGTAACTTTAGATATGCCAAACTGAAAGAAGTCTAAAAAAGAAAATTTTCTTAAATAAGTACAATTTCTTAAAAACGATCTTGAACCGCAAACATTATTAAAGAAAATAACATTTTAAAGTTCGAATAATAAAACTAAAATGGAACAATACGCAGGCGGTACCCTGTACGCCAATCGGTGAAAGCCTGCATAGAAAAGAAATGTTGTGAATATTGATGGTTATGTCAAAGTATTGTTGTGGATGTTTTCGCACAAGTAACAGTTTTAGACAATTCTCGCTTACTTGCGATTTGTTTATCCCTGTAATGTGTGATGATATACTTAAATACTTGTGGAAAAGGGAGCTGATGATATGCCTTGCCTATGTTCCCAACCATCCACCATAATAATCAATTTCACATTATTTTTTTAATAATACATCCTATAAAAGTGTACTTTTGGAACGAAGTTCCTTATCGCAAATTGCGGGATGGGGGCTAAATGAAAAAATTTTAAAAAACTTTTATTTGACTACTTTATTACAACCCATTATTATCAACTATATTGGGTACTTTTGGATTGGTTTGGTTTAAACGGAAGTTTTCTAAGTGGGGCTTGTTTATTGCATTTTGTAGTTTTCAGCCCAGTAACAAGTAAATTTAGAAAATCCAAAGCGCAAGACTGGCAAATCCATGAAGTTGCTTTATGTGGAACTACATCTGGAAGTACACTTACTCTTACACTCATACTTTTAATTTGTGTCTAGACTAACATAAACATTTTGTTTAATGGAAAATTTTCTAGATGGAGCCTGTTTATTGCATATTGTAGTTTGAACCGAATAAAATGTAAATTTAGAAAAGCCAGAGTGAAAGAAGTTTAAACAAATAACATTTTCTTAAATAAGTGCGTTTTCTTAAAAAAAAAAGAAAATTTTCTCAAAAAAAATTCCTACATATTCATATCCTTAAACAAAGCACTTTTACTTATCAAAATACCTTATCTTAAAGAAGCATCTTTGCTTACAAAAGAAAATTTTCTTACAAAAAGTACCTCTTCTTAAAAAAAGTACATTATCTTACAACAAAGTGCCTTTTCTTAAAAACCTACCCTTTCTTTAAAGATTACCTTTTTTGAAAAACAAAATAACTTTTCTTGAGATTAGTACGTACTCCTAAAATTGTACCTGTTCTTTCGTGAAAGAAGCTTTTCTTCAAAAAAATACCTTCTCTTACAAAAAAAAAATTTTCTTAAAAAAATTCATTTTCTTAAAAATAAAATAATACCTTTTCTTTGCCTGAGATAAGTACCCTTCCTGAAAATAAGTGAATTTACTTAAAAAAATAACCTTATCCTGAAAAGAGTACCACTTCTCTAAAAATTACCTGTTCTTAAAAAAAGTAGTTCTTTGTAAAAAAATTGATACCCTTAGGCTTTTTCTCACATAAAAACCTTAGCTTTTAATAAAAGAAGTAACTCTCGTTAAAGAAAGGACCTTTTCGGGAAAATCTAATACATAAAAATAAAAATGGTGTCCAATAACATCCCATGAAGGGATTGAGGAGAGCTTCTCACAATCAGTGAGATGTGCGCTTTCTAGTTTTTACACTCACAGATTGGGACCTACAGTTTTACACCGGTTTCGAACTGTATTTTGAGAAGCTTTTTCATGGCTAAGTACTCGAAAGTGTCGCCCTCACTAAGCGAGGTGACCGTCGTCGAAAGAAATTTAATGTGGTTTGAGCAGGGATCGAACCCACGTTCTCATGTACAAGAGCCGCGCACACTAACCATACCACTACCTTCTCTTAAACAAGTGCCTTTTCTTAAAACAAGGAAATTTTCTTACAAAATGTACCTTTTCTTAAAATAAGCAATTTATTTTTTAAATAAGAACTTTTTCTTAAAAAAGTACATTTTCGTATACCAAATTGCCTTTTCTTAAAAAACTACTGATTCTTTAAAGAGAACCTTTTTTCTAAAACAAATAACTTTTTTTGAGATACGCACCTAGTAGAGGTCAGCACAAATCCATTTGTATTTAAAGTGTACAGTGTACACATGAACTGGTGATGCATGAAAACTTATTTGCAGTGTCGTACAAAAATAGGTACTATTTTTTGTGAACAACAAAGACGTCGAATAACTACTAGTTGTTACTCAGCTGTGTTCACTACCAGCGAATACATAGATATTCCTCTTTCGCTCTTATTCATGTAAAGGGTTTTTCAACAGAGACGCTACAAAAGTAAAGCGATAGCGACAGCAAACGACGCCATATTTTCTCCCGCTCTTTTGGCATTTCTCTTCAGTAAGGTTTGCCATTTCATCATGGAAAGATATGTATACGAGCCAACAACGACTCGAAATTATTAAATTTTACTACCGAAATTTGGAGTCAGTGGCCTCAGCTTTAAGAGGCCCCAACATTCAGCGATCAGGCTCATTTCTGGCTTAATGGCGTTATTGGTCAGACAGCAATCCACACGTAATCCACGAGTCATCATTGTATCCCGAAAAAATTACCGTTTAGTGCGGTTTATGGGCCGGCGGCGTCATTGGGCCGTACTTCTTCCGTGATGATCAAGACCGGCACATTGCTGTGAATGCGAATCGCTACCGTTCAATGATAACCGAATATTTTTGGCCCCAGTTGGATACTGTGGACTTGTAGAACATGTAGTTCCAACAGAACGGCGCCACAAGCAACACAGCGAATGCCACAATCAATTTATTGGAAACCAAGTTTGGTGAACGTACATATTATCTCACGAAATGGCCCAGTCGATTTGCCGCCTCGGTCGTGCGATTTGACGCCGTTAGATTATTTCCTGTGGGGCTATGTCACGTTTATGGTCTATGCCAACAAGGCAGCGACGATTGATGAACTTCGTACGAATATCGAACGTGAAATTGCAGCAATATCGGCCGATTTATGCTTGAAAACCGTCGAAAATTGGGTTCAGCGTCTGAACTTCTGCAAGCGTGCCCGTGGTGGCCATGCAAAAGGAATCGAGTTCCATACATAATGGCATCGAACGTACTTTCAGAGGAATAACGAATTTCATTGGTATCTAAAACCGGTTTTTTTTTATTTAAAAAAACTTTTGTACCGCTCTTATTGAAAAACCGTTATACCTAGAGCGAGTATGTCGCGAGAGCGAAACTGAACGTAGTACTACATGTACAGCGTTCAGTTTGACAAATACAAAGAACAGTTGTTCTGCTGTCTATTTGTTGGAGGACGAAAACTATTCGACTATCCATAGGGTGTATATTTGTATTCATCGGCTGTCATAAAAACTTTAAAATAAAAGTTGAGTCACTATTATTAAGTAGTGCCTTAAAATAGTTTCTATATATAGTCACTATATTAATTAGTGCTTAAAAATATACCCATGTTCCATAACATCGCACTTTTTCTATTTCCGCCACAAATAAGCTAAAACAATATTCGGAAAGCTACATAAATATAACAAAAGCTGAATGCAAATCCTTAATGAGAAGCTGTCCTGAAAATATAAGTGGAAAAGATGAGCATATGCCTTCCACATCTAAAATATCTTCGTTCAACTCAGAGCTTCTCACTGACTTCGTACAAGAGTCCTAGGCATTGAACTGTGATGATAAAATTGAACACGAAATCCACCTGTATGAAAATACAGATGTAGAATTTAATTATGATTTTAATATTATGCAAAGTAAGCTGCAAACTACCATCCACTCCAGCAAGTAGCCCTGCATCCGAAAGGATTTTTTCAATGGCTAGAAATTTTAATTTAGTTGTCTTAGATACTCGTTATTTTTAAAGTTGTAATTTCCTTTAAGGCTAAGAGATCATGATTTCTCCGGTTAGTGAAAAAAATGTAAATGCCGCGGGTGGGATTCGAACTCACATTCGCTAGACGTCCGTTGGGATGTTTTTGAAGCATCATCTTCAGCAGCGTCTAGCCCGTTAAGCCACTGCGGTGTGTAGTCACTCTAGTCACCAACCGAAGTCATCATTTATTGTGCAGAGTGATTGTTTGCCACAACTTACACATTGCTTTCCTACTTACACGCACATAAGCGATCATGTTTTCTCCGGTTAGTGAATTTAATTTAATTTTTTATTTCAGTAAAAAGGTCAGTTATTGGTACTAATTCAGTAACCGTCAACCAAATAATATTTCTGCATTCGAATATTAAAAAACAAATATTTATGGGGAAGTAGAAAAATTGACTGACTGACTTTAAATGTTTCTAACTGAAAGTCTAACCAAATGTAATGCACTATTTCACATGTAATTAATTTATTTTTTATAAGAAGTATTAATTTATTTTTCTAAAATTATAAACATTAATAGTCATAGTACGTTAGGAATTATAATTAAATTCTGAAGTTCACTCATAACTTAGTTAATAGTTTTTTTACAACAATAAAGACTGAAATATTTCCCAGATTTTTGTTATTATATTTTGGTTAGTTAATCCATATTTTTGTTTAACTGCTTTTGTTCTGTAAGAAACCAGTTTGAATAACAACTAGTTGAATAATTAACTGAGTTTTAATGTATTTCACCTTTAAAAAATATTTGTTATATGCACAACATATTTCAATAATATTTTAACAATGAATTGCTTTTAGCTTTGGTCCAAACGTAATTGAGAAATACTCAAAGTACCACGTGAAGTGAACATAATGTTCTCTAGCCTTTACATTTTTACACCCTCAACCATAGGGATGGGGGTATAAGCAATATATTTTTTCTCGTTACTCTCAATGCACTGCGTTTTTGGTGTAGAATTTTAATATATTTATGAGTCATTAGGTATATTATGTCATAGAATGTAACCATTCGATCTCTTTTTCAAGTTAAGTGAAAAGTGATATTGTTTTTTCTGTTTCTGGTGCGAAATATATAACGGGTCCGCCAAATAACTTTTTTTTTTGAAAATACTATAAAAAAAAAACTACTGAATATTTTCTCAAATTTCTTTTTTTATTTGAAAGTACAATCCTTCCGGTTAATAACGGAAAATAATTTCATTCAAATGGCTGCCTCGGCTGGCCATGCAGTAGCTTACACGATCGGTCCAATTTTTAAGCACATTATCGATTGTGTGCAGCTGTATTTCACCAATGGCTTCACGAATATTGTCCTTTAAAGCGTCAATTGTCTCTGGCTTGTCGCCGTAACACTTATCTTTGAGGGCACCCCACAAATAATAGTCCAACGGTGTCAAATCGCAGCTCCGAGGTGGCCAAACGACATCAGCTCTGCGGTTGATAATGCGATCTTCACAAACAGGGCGCAACACATCGAGTGTAGCTCCGGCTGTGTGGCACGTAGCGCCGTCCTGTTGAAACCAAATGTTGCCAATATCCTCCTCTTCAATTTTTGTGAACAAAAATTCGTTCAACATGGCCCGATAACAATCGCCATTGACTGTAAGGGCCACTCCTTGCTCATTTTCGAAGAAAACTGGCCCAATTATGCCTCTGGACCAAAATCCGCACCAAACAGTGACTCGTTTTGGGTGTATTCGCTTTTCAATGTATGCGTGCGGGTTTTCTGTGCCCCAAATGCGACAATTTTGCTTGTTTACATACCCGCCAAGATCAAAGTGAGCTTCATCTGAAAAGATGATTTTTTTTTGGCAAAATTGGCATCTTCTGTAAGTCGATCGCAGGCGCATTTTTCCCATATTTCCCAGCATTGTTCAAGCGTATACACAACCATATTCGTTCAGCGGAAGGATAAAACTAATTATCTGTCAAATCAGACATGAGCTAAGTGTTGCCATTCACGAAATAAGCACTAGTTGAAAAAAAAAACGTTAGATGGCGGACCCTTTATAAAGGCATCATGGAAAAGAACTGGTATTCGAACAGTAGTAAATAGGAATTACAACATAAGTGAGTTGTCTTTGGTTTTTATTTTATTGTTTTAAAATTAACGTCGGTCAAATTAAAAAAAAATTAATTTATATAGAATACCGGGTGGAGAGTAATTACGTCAAGAAGAAAGGGTAAAACTGTAAGATTGTCATGATGAAGGGCTATCCAATCGGGAAATTTTGAGGCGATTGAAAAGATCTAACTGTGTCATTGTCAACTATGGTGGTCAATATGGAAGCACAAAACAACCAGGAAAGACTCCGCTGATCAGTAAAAGCGCCAAAAGAGAGATCAAAAGGGTTGCTGTTAAAGAAAACTTCTGTGATAAGGCAATTATTCCTGAATTGAGCAACGGAGCAGGGTTGGGTCGTGGTCAACAAATAACGAAACGCGACTTGAAACTGTTATATGGGAAAAAGTATGCAAAACTTAGTCTCAATCAAAGACATGAATTAGCCAGATTTAAATTAAAGTATTGTAAATGAAATATAAAGATTTTTGGATGAGAAGTAAAATTAAATTCGGATGGACGTGATGGCTCGGACAAATATTGGCGTTCCACAGATTTTTCAAAAATTATGCGTCAGCGCGCGAAATTTTTGCTGTGGGTCCCTTACGGTTTGGGCAGGTATGAGTTATAAAGGAACCACTTCAATATGTTTTGTTTCCACAAAAATGAACTCCGTGTATTATATTCGACTAGTGAATGTCATCTTTGATAATTCAGGAAAGGAAGTTTATCATCCAGCAGGACAATTCAGCAGTACATTGGTCTAAGAAAACTCCAAAGTTTCTGGAATCGAAAAATTATACCAACTCTTGACTGGCCTGCACTTAGTTCTGATCTTTATCCGATCGAGAACCTCTGGTCTATTTTACCTACCCAAGTTTACCGCCCAGGCCGCCAGTTGAAAAATGTATGCGTGATCCAACTCATATTCATTCGTTGAAAACTTTAATGCCAAGACGCTTAGTAGAAGTTGTCAGCGATGATGGAGATCATACGACTTACGAAAGGTTTTAAAATATTTAAATAAACCGTTTGCGTTTATAACTACTGCGCACTAGTACTTAGTTTATTTTTGTTGTTTCACCTTGAAGAGGTCATAGTCAAAGTAGTTTTGATGAAAAGTATTTTATTTTCAAAGGTCTAATACCTAAAGGCCTAATATTAAATAACAACTTGAAAGTTCATCTCAACATTTGGGAAAAACAAAAAATTGTGTTGCCTTTATATTTATTTCTCGTAGGTGTATCTTTTAATACGTAAAAAAATGTAACACATAGAAGGAGCCATATAAAACCCTTAGGACCTTTGGACGAAATTCGTTTTAGAACTTTTTAAGATATTTGAGCCATGTCCGTCTGTCTGTCTCTCTGACTGACTGGCTGGCTGGCTGGCTGGTCAACACGATAACTGCCGTAAATCTTTACAGATCACAATGCAATCTTGTCAGTGACTATTATTTGCCAATATTGAGTTTGGATTGAAAATGGGGATTGAAAATGGGCCCCTTCTGGTACCTCCCATACAAATCGACCCATTTAGCACAAAATCATATTTTTTTCAAATTTTTCTTCTGGTAGATGTGATTAGCCGCAATTCACACACAGGGTAATAGTCTGTAAATGCCTATTTAACTGAAGGAAATGGGCGAGATTTTCACGCCCATTCTGGTACCTCCCATACAAATCAGTGTGTTCGTCAGGGTTGTCAATGCAATAAATCGCGTGAAACACTTCCGACCTTAATGAAATTAGGTATAAGGCTTCACGTTATCAAACACCAATCACCGATTAAACCAAGGGTGATTTTGCCACGCCCATTGTGGTACCTCCCATACAAAAGTTGTTTGGCCGTTTGGTTGCTCGGCACGAGATGTCCCGCAAAACCGAACCAATCTTATGAAAGTCAAATGAAACCCTCCTGTAGAAAATGAGATGTTTTGCCACACCCATTCTGGTATCCCCATATAAAAGTTGGGCGGATGACCGGTTGATCGACACGATAACTCTCGTAAACTACAACCGATCTTAATAAAATTCGGTTCTAGGCAAAATTTTGCTAAAACCTACTGTGTAATTAATAACTAACTATTGTGCCACACCTAGTTTCGTACCTCCCATACAAAAGTTGGCCGTACTTCCTTTGCCGACTCGATATCTCCAATAAATCATAACCGATCTTAATAAAATTTGTTACTGATCAAAATTTTGGCAACAACTTGCCATGCCCATCTTTGTACCTTGCATATAAATATTGGGAGGAAACTAACTAATTTGGAAATTCAATAATATTTAGTGCAAGTCAATCTGCTATTGAATAGGGTCACTCTTGAGTTTGGCCGGCTTTAACCGAACTCCCACGCTTGGATGACGTAGGGTGAGGGTATTATTAAATCTGTTCACCAGACTGAAAGTTATGTACTGGTTATATGTTCCTTTTTTCCGGAACACATAGTGCTACGGCTACCTACTCGCTACTATTTGACAAACAACCGTTCACTTCACTTCGCTGCTTGCGGTCTGAGAGGCAGAGCAAGTATGTACTAAATTCGAATACGAACTTCACGTATGCAGCGAAAACTATTCTCTGCAGACCTCTGGTACCTACTCTTAAAAATGTACCTATTCTTGAAAAAAGGGACCTATTCAAAAAAATTCCCATTCCTTAAAAAAAACCCTTTCCTCAAAACTACCTCCTTTTAAAAAAATACTCTCTTACAAAAATTGATTTTCTTAAAAATAAAATAATACCTATTCTTTTCTCTTCTTGAGGTAAGAAGCCTTTTTGAAAATAATTACATTTTCTTAAAAAAATTATATTTTCCTACCACTTCTTTAAAAAGTAACTGATCTTAAAAATGTACTTCTTTGTAAAAAAAATTTCATACTCATGGCTTTTTCTTACAGAAACTACTTCGTGTTTAAAATAGTACCTTTAAAAAAACATAAGCTTTTAATAAAAGAAAACCTCTCCATAAAAAAAGATATTTTCGGGAAAATATAATACATATTCTTACTATTAAATAAATGGCTTCCCATTACATCCCATGAAGGGACCGTGGAAAAACTTCTCACAATCACTGAGCTGTGGGCTTTCCAGTTTTCACTCACTGATTGGGACCTACAGTTTTACACCGATTCCGAACGGTATTTTGAGAAGCTTTTTCATGGCTATATACTCGATACTGTCGCCGTCACTATCCGAAGTGACCTCCGCCGAAAGAACATTTTTTTTTTTGAAGTTGGTCAGAGTTGGTCATTGCACCCACCACCGACGGCCACAAGATTTAAAAGATACATTCTATAAAAAAAAAGTTTCTTAAAAAATTTTTATCATTTTTCAAAAAGTATATTTTCTTAAAGATTCAATTAAATTATCGTATTTTTCAACAGGCGCCTTAGATGTGTTGGAACTAACTAGTACATAATATACATAATATATCGCGAAGGGAACTTCGTTCCAACCGGGTGTCCCCAGACACCTCATGTGTTTATTTACTTATCTTTCCTAATGACCACAAAAAAATCCTTATATTACGGCAATCGTAACTTCTTTTTAGCTTGTTTAATATAATATTTACTTCTAGAATATTAACCGCCAGAATTGAAGTATATAAACATTTATGTTGTGGTAACCGAATTGAAATTGAATTCGGTTGACCTAATACAATTCATGAGAAACTCGGATATTGCAATGCAATTGAATTGATGCCACATTCGCTTTCTGGAACAATTACAGCTCTGATTGTATTTTTTTAAAGAGAACATTTTCATGTTTCCGCTAATACAAGAAAAGTGCGACCAATAATAACGATGTAGAGTATTTAAATATACATAATAAGTGTAGCAATATGTTCATGTTTGTGATCCCTAAATTTGAAATCTTCAAAATTAACAATTTAAAAAAAAATATAATTGAAACAAACCAACAAATTATAAAACTATAATAAAATTTTTATATCTTAAATAAATCTACTCATATTACCATTTGCTTGAAATTCAATATGTTTATAGTTTCATTTGCGTCAACCATAATATGCTTGCATTTTGGAATTATAAAAATATTTGTACAATTTTGCCAAACATATAAGTATATGTAATGCAAGCAAAATATGTTTGGGACAGATATGTTCCCACCTTCTTGCATACAATATCTTTAGTAGGTGGTCTTATGTACTCTATCCTCCCATCAGTGCAGAATAAATGTTCGTTTTTATAAACCTGAGCAAAAAACTTTTCATCACCAGATCTAGTAATGTGTTAATAGAAGACGTGTCATATCTGTTTGAAGCTAAAGAGTTGTCGTGCAACCCTTGTTTTACTAGCAAAAGTTTTAAACAAACATAAAAGTGATCACCCTTACGTGTATACGTATGCGTGTAGCTGCTACGCAAGGATAACTGTATACGTGTGCGTGCACGAGAATATGACAGAGAGTGTGAGAGAGCGCAGGGTATTTTGTTTGAGTTTTTGTTCAACATATGTTTACATTAGATTTTTCTTTTTTGCATTTTTAAACTAATTTAAAAAGTTATTTGGGTTAACAATGTTTTAATTAGTGTTGATGTAAAATTTATACCATGACAAATATTCACATATTCATACAACAACGCACAGACACTCGACATTAGAATTATAAAAACATCAATGCTGATAACATGTAATAGTGTTTTTATAATAATTTTTAATTTTTTCTATTATTATTTTCGTGTATACATTGTTTTAGTCGAAATATTGAAATTAATATGAAAACAAATCTTTCTGTAATTTAAATGTTTATGAATGAATCTATGAATCAATGAATGCTATTTTTTTTTGTTGCTCATGAAATTTCTATATAAATTAATTGAACATAAAATTTCCATAAAGGCCATTTAATATGCATAGACAAAAACAGATTCTGATTAAAAGAGAGCAAAAATTGATTTAATGGATTTGTTTAATTTTTGCCAACATTACATTAGGTAAATTGTGCTTTTGACAAATCATGTGCTTGGGTAAACCTCAGAAATAAAAATCAACAAGGGTTGACTTAAGTGGCCCAGTACAAACAAATTCATATTTCAAACTGAAGTCGTCAACCACATCACTCTTACTGAAAAATTATTTCGAAAGGCCTGTGGATTGCCAACTAAGTTTAACGTTAGCTGAAGTGCAAGAGAACATAACGAAAGTTCTTATTTCTAGCAGAAGTTGAAAGAAGCCTTAGAAAATGGTAGAAAATACAAATTCGGCAACCATATTTTCGAATTCTACTTAAGTACGATTTGACAATATATATCTTAGTTGCAGTACAAGAGGCTAAGAGGGGAAGTAAACCTAATATTTAGGCGGAAGACATAGCAGTGGGAGCAGAGAGAGAGAGTGAAAACACAACAATAATGAATCGAATAACGGGCCGAATAATGGGTTGCTGGACGAGAATGGGAATCCGGTGAAAGATTTGCAGTGTGTGTTTAAAATGTGGATAGCCCACTTTTCGGTACTATTTAGGAATGAATGACGGACCTTAATTATTCCATCTTGCATCCCAAAGAGTTGACTGAATCTACGTCTTCAATTATCGAATATTTTTTAATACGCATTAGCTTTGTCTTCTTTATATCTATTCTGAATCCTACTTTTTCGCATTTTTGGAGAGCCAGTTTTATTTGTACTTGATGTCATCAAATTTGTGGGCTATGAGACATTTCATCTACGTAGGCGATATTTGGTAGATGTTAATATATATGCTCCACAGAATTCCGAAAGATGCTTCTGCATAACTTCGTCCATAAGTAAAAGAAATAACTAAGGGGCATGGCACATCCTTATCTAACTCCCGCAGACGTGGTGAATGGTTGGATATCCTCTCCTTTAACTGTTTTCGGCACACGAACGACCAGGCCTGAAACCCACCTGCTCCTTCCGCACAATTTGCTCCACCACCGGCGGGAGCCGTCAAATTACATTGCCTATTGCATTGAGCAATATAATACCTCTCTAGTTCTTCCACTGGGTTAGATCACCTTTTTTGGGCATAGTGATACACACTCCCACTTTCCACTCCATACGAATTTTGTGTCTATCCATTCACATCTGATGAACAGCGTAATAACATCTGCCAATGCTAGTGCACCGTATTTCAACAGTTCCGTTCGAATATTATCAGGACCAGATGATTTATTATACTTTAATTTCTTAAGTGTCTCTTGCGATCTCTGATTGCGACGGGGGTTCCATTGAAATACCTCTACTCATGTTGCGACATGTGTACACTGCCGATGTGCTACGATATTCACCATCCGGAAATCTAGACTGTGTTGTAAAGAATTCACGCCATCGCTCAACTGATCTCGTGATGATATCTCGTTGCCATCATTTGCTTTTAACGACGCAGTATTCCTGATGTTGTTGTTGCTCACCATTTTTTATTGAAGATTACACAATATGAACGATACCTGTATTTGCAGCTATTTCGGTTTCCTCCGCTCTATTGTTCAGCTAATTGTCGTA
Organism: Phaonia tiefii; assembly: GCA_963931995.1. Classification (NCBI taxonomy): domain Eukaryota; kingdom Metazoa; phylum Arthropoda; class Insecta; order Diptera; family Muscidae; genus Phaonia; species Phaonia tiefii. The sequence continues at coordinate 294,216,049 of OZ008368.1, forward strand.
ATTGTAACGGATCATGTGACCCGTTCTACGAGGTGATTGCCTATAATCTGATTTTAACTGCCTCTTCAAAGTTGGTATAAATATTCGACGACGTTTTTCTCTCAAAGACTTCAACAGACCGGTTGTATGAGAGTCAGGTAGCTAGACTTCTGTTACTCGAGAGAGGGTTTTGTCTCTAAAGTGCTTGCAGGTCCGAGGTATATAAATTCGGCCACCACCTCGAAATTATAACGGTCATCAACGCTAACACTTTGGTTTAATCGAGTGGAGACACTAGGTGAGCATTCAAATCTCCTAGTACAATATTAATGTCATGGTCACGACAACGGTCACACGTTTCCGGCCATCGTTGGCATCATCATATTTTTCTTCTGTCGGGGCAGGCACACAAATTAGGGTAATACGTTCACTCACAGAATTGAATCTAGAGACTAGATGTCGGAGTCTTTTGCCAACTACAAATATGTCGCAGTTGTCTATCGCATTTCCTGGATAGCGGTAATGTCAGCCGTATAAATTTCAAGGACATCTGCCAATTGGATACTTGCACCCGATCAGTATGGGGTTCTTACATTCCAAGTCCATATCCGTAAATCTTGGTCCCTATAACGCTTTCGGGGGCCGTCAACAAATCGGGACTGTTTGTGTCTCCTTTTTCGTTTACGAATATTCACTACCATTGTGAACGGTAGCGGTAGGCATTCCCATGTTTACTTGTGAATATTTCTGTGGAGGAATTTCGATCCGCTGATTAACGGTTGATGGCGAGTATAGATATCTATGAGCCTCTGTCACCATCGTAATTTCTCACTTTTTCCAAGACCATGAATTCCCATGACTTCTTGTAAGTTGACCAATGATTTGACGTACCCGCAAAGAAAAAAGTCTAGAGGCGTTAATTCATACGAACGAAGCGGCCAATTGACAGCGCGCACCAAACTTACTCTTCAATAAATCGATTGTAACGTCTGCTGTGTAGCTTGAGGCACCGTCCTATTGAAACCACATGTCGTCCAAGTCCATGTTTTCATACTCGGGCCAAAAAGAATCGGTAATCATGGCGCGATAACGATTTCCATTCACAGTAACGTGATGATCGTTATTGCCGACGAAAAAATATGGCCCAACGACGCCGCCGGCATGCAAACTGCACCAAACAGTTATTTTTTGTGGACGAAGTGGTGATTCATGATGCACATGTGGATTTTCACCGAACTAATAACGCATATTTTGCTTACTGACGAACTCTTTGAGCCAAAAATTAGCTTCGTCACTGAAGATTATTTTGCGATGAAATTCATGATCTTGGCGCATTTTCTCAAGAGCCCAATCGGTGACCGTACGTCACGTCAAATTGTCCATCGGCTTCAATTCTTGAGTCAGCTTGATCTTTTATGGGTGTAAACCAAGATCTTCACGCAAAATTCGCCATAAAGGGGTCTTGGCGACTCTCAGTTCGTGAGAACGCCGGGGAATCGACTGATTTGGATCGTTTGCTACGGATGCCTGAACAGCAACGATATTTTCGCCACTTCGACCACCCCGTTGTCTCACTGGCACAGCAGCATCACACAATGAATATGTAGTCTCAAATTTTTGCACTAAACTTGTTATTGTTTGTCTACTAGGGCGAGCACAACGACCGAAAATTGGAGTTAACGCTCTTAAAGTTGCGGTCACCGCCTCCGAATTTCGGTAGTACATTTTTATAGTTTACATACGTTGTTCGTTCGTGTTAATAGGCAGGTATACACCCTGTCTAACGAAGGTATTTGAATCGACTTACCAGTCTAGATCCTAAGTGTATAGTTAACACCATTGGCACCTCGAGAAGGATGTGGCCCTTCACCAAGCACTACGATCGTGGCAGGAACTTTTCCTGTCGCTATGCACTACCAACTTTGCACTCGCCCCCAAATAGGGGTGTCAGAACTAAATTCTTTATATTTTGATAACGATTCTTTCTTCCCCAGTAAACAAGAAAATAATAATAAGTGCAGTTACATTGTTTCGCATTTCACCTGACGATATACAAATCAGGCCTTTTCAATTAATTAAAATTGTATCATATTAAACTTTAAAAAAAGGTTATTTATCGATAAAAAGTTCCCTGTAACTAGGTAAGTGGAATAATTGACTTGTGCGCATAACAATTATGTTTTATAGATTTAAAAAACCAACACATTTTCTTAAGCGTTCTTTGACCCATTCAGCATCTTAAGCAAAAGTATACAAATTACAGGCAAATATATCCAATATCTTTTCTAAATTGCCACTATGTCACGCAATTAGCAACAACGCATTCTTTAATACAACCGATGTATTGTACCTTAAAATTTCCAATAAACTACAATATAAATGCCCCTTATCCTGTCATAAAAATGTATACAACATCACATAAGTGTCATTAAAATATCAACTCTATGACATTTTATGTTTTCAAAATTACGAGGAAATATTACAGCAACGAGCAAATATTACAGGAACAAGAAGAAAAAGTCAATATAACAAAGGATAACATATTGGCATAAATGGAAATGCAACTCAGACATGTCCAAGAAGGACATCAACAAGGATAACGACGAGGGCGACGAAAACGAACGACAAGCTAATAAAATTGCCATAAAGTAGATACAAAATGGGAACTTCATTTCTTTCGGGTTGCAAATAAGGTTAATATTCATATTTGAAACAAAACCAATAACACATTTGGCCATGTTTTACTACACCAAAGTATTGGTGTATTCCTTTGACTTACAACAACTACCATGTGACATTTTGTCCTTTTGGCGCAGATGTAAGATTTTGCCTTGGTTGGTGTTGATTTCAAAACAAATATGTATGTAAACGGTCTTGTATTATTTTTTATAGCCCACGTTGCAGGTCTACCAACCGGGAATGAGTTGGGCATGATGGCCCATGTTAAAACAGTGGGAGAGTCGATTTTTATATGGTGCATGTTAATGTTAACATATGACTTAAGGCCTTTGGCGGTGTAAAACGGAAACGTGAAATTCAGGGAATAATCTTTTGTAGATTTCTTGAAACTACCACCATTATCGTAGCCGTCGGTGGCGCAATGGTAGAGTACGCCGCTGTTGTGCATGAGAACGCTCTGACCACCTTAAATTTCTTTCGACAGCGGTCACCTCACTTAGTGACGGCGACACTATCGAGTATTTCGCCATGAAAAAGTTTCTCAAAATACCGTTTGGAACCGGTGTAAAACTGTAGCTCCCAATAAAATATATAAAAATAAATGGTTTCCCATTACATTCCATTAAGGGACAGGGGAGAAGTTCTCACAATCACTGAGCTGTGCGCTTTCCAGTTTCCACTCACTGATTGGGACCTACAGTTTTAAACCGATTCCGAACGGTATTTTGAGAAGCATTTTCATGGCTAAGTACTCGATAGTGTCGCCGTCACTATGCGAGGTGACCGCTGCCGAAAGAAATGTTAAGGTGGTCTGAGCTGGGATCGAACCCAGGATCTCATGTACAAGAGGCGCGCACACTACCATTCCACCACCAATCAGTGAGAATTAAACTCGAATGCGCACAGCTAACTGGTTTGTGAGAAGCTCTCCCTAATCCCTTCATGGGATGTAACGGGAAACCATTTATTTTGTTTTCCATCACCATTATCACCACTGCAAGATGTCCTACAGTTGGAGCGAGTGCCGTACGCAGGATTTTATTTTGGGGTGGGCCCTGCGTACGTCTCTGGTTATTGCTAACTTTAAGTTTTAACAGTTGGCTTGTATGTACATTATAAATTATAACAATTATACGCTGAAAAATGTCGGCCCCAGCAACATATTATAGGAACCATGTATATGTTTGCAAACATTGTTTTCATGAATTGACTTGTGTCTCTGTTGACTGTCATATTTTTGTTTTCAGCAGTCTTCAACAAACAAAGTCACATTTGGGTCACAAAAACACATATTATAACATTCTAATCATTGTGTCTCCAACATCCAATACTGAATTGCAAACATAATTCGTTTGGACATAAGTATACTATATTGATATATTTCCATCCAATAATTAAATAAAATAGCTACAAGTTTTCTTAATAAATAGTTAAATATAAACATCGGTGCAAATTACCTACTATAATTTCCCCTCGAGGAAATAAAAGTAATACCCATTGTCAACAGCACGTAGAGAATACAAAGTTTTCACAATAAACTCACCAAAACAACGATTGAACATACACAGAAGCTCTAAATTCTCTATTCATCCTCATAAATACGACTATAAACCTCGATTACGTACCAGGATCGATAAATTTGTGTTGACCACGTGATCACAAATTTGATCTATAAATTGCTTACGAGGAGGCGCAATACTTCGTACCTGGGACCTTAACTCGAAATGTGCCTAGAGGAAACCCCAAAGGTAAGCTTTATCAGGGTCAGGCCACGAGAAGTGTGACATAGTGGATGAGGGATTTTGACCTTTGGTCCATATATCGAAAGGGTTATGTCAATGTAAAAAACTCACCAAAAATAAAACTAAAATTCCTGTAGTTGTTTTTATTGCAATTTCAAAATTGAAAATTACAGAAATTTGTTTTTTTTCAGAATTTCTCAAAATTGTATTCTAAAAAACGATATTTAAATTTTTTTTTTATTGGAACGAAGTTCCTTATCGCACTTTGCGGAATGGGGGCTAAATGAACAAATTTGAAACAACTTTTATTTAACCGTATTTTGCTATAACCCAATATTATTCTGCATACTTTAAGGATTTAGTAATTATTACTAGTTTTGTACAGTCAGGGACGTATGTAAATGAGGGTTGTATTCTTTCATGTTGGCTTTATGATAGTCATGCCATTGTGAAGTGTGAGAGGCATTGTCAATGGAAGGCATTATGACATAATTACGGCTAAGAAAATCGGGCTTCGCTGAACATGTTGGAAGTGTAAGGACTTCGATGTTGACTTTTTTTAGGTTATTGCCTTTTGTGTTAACAGGATTACCCCATTCCGTGTGGTTGCAGTTCAAGTCTCTCGCTAGTACATACACGCAAAGAAATAACTCGTTCCTCCCAAACGAAATCTCAGATAACTGAAGTTCGTTTAGGGACTGTGGTTGGGAGAAACGAACTTCCGTTAAGCCATACATGTCGTTTCGTTTGGGAGACCCAAAAAACGAGTTATGAAAAACATAAGCTGGAAAAACGTTTGCGAGAAACGAAAAACCGTTCCGCCAAATGTTCCCTCGGTTACAGCAACCGACTTGTAGTTAATCCCACCTAAAAAAACGTTTGCGAGAACTAAAAAATGTTTGCAGTAAACGAGTTGTGAAAAATTAAAGCTGAAAAAATGTTTGTGATGAACGAAAAATGGTTCCACCAACTGTTCTTTCGGTTACAGCAACCGAGTTGTAGTTACAGCAACCGAGTTGTAGTTGTAGTTACTCTACTCAATACAACATTACTTTAAAATTACATTAAAATTTATATTTATTTTTTCCATAAGCTCTTTTTTGTGTAAATTTCCAACTTATATGATTTTGGTTTTACCCATCAAGTTGGAATGTTTGTCTATCTTTTCAGTGTCTACTAACACGTCTGTCTCGCCTTGCATTCAAATAACAGCTAAAAGCTCAGCAAACTACAACGCGTCAGTTGTCCATCCAAGATATATTGACAAAGCAAAAGCCTTTTCTGTGTATGCGTGAGTGTGTATGTCAAACGAGTGGACTGTGTCCACAGTCGACAGAATAAGAGAAATTTACGTTCTTCGTAATCTGTGCTCTCATTAGAAAAATGGCAATTTCAGTTATCGCAAACGGTTTTTAATTTGCGACAAATGTAATTTTGTACGCGTTTAATGCAAACGAGATCTCGTTTGCAACAACATGATACACATTTGCGATATATGAGTTTATTTGGGAGAACTACATAAACGGCTGCGATTAATAAATTAATACAAATCAATCAAAGTATTGTTGTGGAAACCGAGCAATAAACTTTTTTTTTTTCATTGCGTGTAGTAGTTATTTGAATTTTAAAGATTCATAGAATCAAATACTTGTTGCAGATCTGCTCGTATTGAATTTATATTGCCGGCCGGCTAGTACGCACATGTAATAACTAAAAAGTTGTCGCAGTCAACGGGTATCTTTATGGCGCATGTCTCTAAAGCATCTAGCGAATATCTACTTTTGTTATCTTGACTGTATTATTGTATGTTATTCTTGATTAATATAGCAGTTCCCCCACCCCTTGTTGCATAAATTCGATACTTGCTAATGATTTTATAAGTTTTAAATATTACATTGTGTCTATGGTTTAATTTTTTCTTATTTAATAGGACAGTATCTACTATCTACCTTCTCTTAAAAATGTACTTATTCTTGAAAAAATGACAAATTCTAAAAAAATCACCATTTCTTAAAAAACCTTTTCTTCAAAGACATATCTTGTTATAAAAAATAAATTTTCTTACAAAAATTTCTTTTGTTAAAAGTAGCGGGTTTTTCAATAAGAGCGCTACAAAAGTTTTTTTAAATAAAACAAACCCGGTTTTAGAAACCAATGAAATTCTTTATTCCTGTGAAAATACGTTCGATGCCATTATGTATGGAACTCGATTTCTTTTGCATGGCCACCACGGGCACGCTTGCTGAAGTCCAGACGCTGAACCCAATTTTCGACGGTGTTCAAGTATAAATCGGCCGATACTGCTGCAATTTCACGTTCGATATTCGTACGAAGTTCATCAATCATCGCTGTCTTGTTGGCATAGACCATAGACTTGACGTAGCCCCACAGGACATAATCTAACGGCGTCAAATCGCACGACCGAGGCGGCCAATCGACTGGGCCATTTGGTGAGATAACACGTTCACGAAACTTGATTTCAAATAAATTGATTGTGGCATTCGCTGTGTGGCTTGTGGCGCCGTCCTGTTGGAACCACATGTCCTCCAAGTCCATATTATCCAATTGGGGCCATAAATATTGGGTTATCATTGAACGGTAGCGATTCGCATTCACAGTAATGTGCCGGTCTTAATCAACACGGAAGAAGTACTTGATCATCACGGAAGAAGTGACGCCGCCGGCCCATAAACCGCACCAAACCGTAATTTTTTCGGGATGCAATGATGACTCATGGATTACGTGTGGATTGCTGTCTGACCAATAACGCATATTTTGCTTATTGACGAAGCCATTCAGCCAGAAATGAGCATCATCGCTGAAGATGATTTTCCGATGAAAATCCGAATCATTTTCAAGCTGTTGCCCTGCCCAATTCACGAACATACGACGCTTATGGTGGCCAAGCGGCTTCGATTCTTGCGTCAATTTGATCTTATAAGGATGGAGGCCAAGACCTTTTTGCAAAATTCGCCACAACGACGTCACAGAGATGCCCAACGCTTGAGAACGACGTGTGAGAGACACTTTTGGGCTTTCTTGAACTGAAGCCTCAGCGGCAGCAATATTCTCGACACTACGGGCACTTCTTTGTCTCACTGGCACGGGAACATTTTGTACTTACTGTGCCTGTGGATTCAAATTTTTCCACTAGACGCTCAATTGTTGATCTGGTAGGACGATTAAGACGACCATAAATTGGACGTAGCGCTCTTAAAGTTGAGGCCACTGACTCCAAATTTCGGTAGTAAATTTTAATAATTTCGACTCGTTGTTGGCTCTTATATGATGAAATGGCAAACCTTTCTGGAGACAAATGTCAAAAGAGCGGGAAAAAATATGGCGTCGTTTGTTGTCCCTATCGATTTACTTTTGTAGAGCCTCTGTTGAAAAACCCCTTATCTTTTTTTAAAAATAAGATATTACTTTTTTTCATGAGATAAGTAGGTTTTCTGACACTAAGTAAATTTTGTTCAAAAATTACCTTTTCCTAAAAAGAGTACCACTTCTTTAAAAAGTACCTGTTCTTACAAAAGTACTTCTTTGTAACAAAAAAGTCATACTCTTATGGCTTTTTCTTACAGAAAGTACTTCTTCTTAAAAATAGTACTTTCTCATAAAAAAAACATTAGCTTTTAATAAACGAAGTACCTCTCTTTAGAAAAGGACCTATCTAGTACATATTCCGCAAAATATAATACATATTCTTACAAATAGACATAAAAATATATATAAAAATTATAAAAAGTACATTTCATAAAAGATCCATTTAAACCGGCGCTTTATACGTGCTGGGACTAACAAGTACATAATATATAGCGAAAGAAACTTCGTTCCAACCGGGTGTCCCATGACACCTCAGGAGATTTTTTTTTGAAGAAAATTATTATTATAGGCCTTTCAGTGATTTTGATACTTAGGGATCTTCGATCGATACTAATTCGCACATGTGAATTGCAGAATTGAGTTTGAATATATACGATTGATGATCAACCGATGGTATCAATTCAGGCACAGTAGTTAGGCATCTGATGATGAATTTGTCACGGAGTTCGAAACTAGTCATGCCAGAGAGTGTGTGTTGAACTGAATTGTCTACTATTTCCAACAAACACTAACCATTTTTGAGTAGAAAAATGTTCATGACTTGTAAGCTTGTAGTATGAATTTCTCATACATTAACCAAAAACTAACAAAAAATCGGTCAATAGAATTCAAATATTCAAAGAAAATTAAGGAAAAAAAGTCAATGCGTGTTCGAACACATGGGCTATGTGTTAATATCTATTTGTTACAAGGTACCTGTTCGATTTCTATGAACACATTAGTAAACGTTACATTGGAAAATAAAAAAAATAAATTATTTTTGCGCTGCAGGCTCTTTTGCCATTGCACTTTCACTTTTCTTGCATCTGCTTTAACATTAGATGTAATATTGTTAAAATAAATAAAGCAATATTTAACTCACCGAAATAATTGTTTTTGATTTGCCATAAACAGACCGACGACAACAAGTGCTCAATAGTATAGAGAACTTATTTCACTCTTTTTCGGCTCTCACATAGAGAGTCTGAGTAAAAGAGCATAAACGAGTCATACTCTCTTTACAGAATATTTCAATATAAATGCACCAATTCGACAATGTCATTACAGAAACCAATACAAGAAGCATAAATGTTTCAAAACACGTCAATGTTTCACATCAAAATTATGAATAGACCAAGTTATGACAAAATGGGAGTAAAACGTTTTGAATCATTCAACAGGCGTCGCCAGGGCTTTTGAGTCATACAATTCGTTTCGTGAGTTCTCTATACTATTCAATACTTTTTGGCGACGACGAACTGCTTGTTTGTTCGCTGCCGCTACATCAATACCATCATACTTATTTTGAGGCAGAGACGAATGTTGTACAACAACCACGTATGTGATGCTAACTCTGTGTGTTGTTTGCATGTGTTCACTTTGATAGATTGCCCAACCCGTGCCTATAGATGTTAACACATCAAAAAATAAATAATCAGAAAATAGCCCAGACTGAAAAAAATATTTCGCAAATAAATAAAGAGCCGGACCACAAAAAATAATCAGTCATTCGAGATAGTTGATGAAATTTAATTATTTTTCAGGAAATGAAAAATAAATTGGGGTTTCCAAGTAGTTTCTGAAATACACCATTTTTTGTGGAGCGATCTTTACGCCTATACAGCGAAAATACAACGTTTTGCAACAACAAATTCCATTTTTCAAAATACTTTCAATACATATGCACTTAAATGGTCAGTGCGTCAAAGTTTAATGCGTAACTAAAGAAGAACACTTATAATCATTTCTTTTTCGCTTTTTGGGCGTAATTTTTTTCTGTTGCTGAAAGATAATTATATTCCCTAAATTCTTACTCGTAAATGATTATTCTTCTTGCTCCGGCTCTTTGTATAACATGCGATTGGTTTCTTTAAACTTCATTTGTCAAAATTTGTTTATAGTGTAGAGTATTTTCTTATTTTTTCTTTTTCCTTAAGAAATTAAAAAAAAAAATTCACATATCTCAGGTCATTTCCGAGATATAAAATTTGGAATAATTTAGAAGAATACAAAATTTCTGAAAGTTTTAAGTTTGAAATTGCAACAACTTGAGGAATTTTACTTTTATTTTTTATGGAGCTTTATATATTGACCTCACCGTATAGACCAAAGGTCAAAATCCCTGGCCCACTATGTCACACTTCTCGTGGCCTGACCCATCATCACTTCTCTGGAATTTAGCACTGAACAGTGTGTTGCTAGAGCTTGAGCGCTTAGGTTGCACAGTCATAGCATATACTGACAATCTGGATATTGCAGTGCAGGACACACGCAGAGGATCCATGGCTTACCAATGCGTCAGATACAGCCTCTCGAAAGCAAATTCGGCCGATAAAATATTGATCGCCTGCTTGAACAATAACAATGGCAAAATCTCCATAATACAATGATATGCTGATATAGAAGTAAGCAACATCACATAAAATAAAGCTTTTTACGATGAATTGTAACGAACCCTTTCCTCTATTGATAGAAACAGCGTCATGGTCCTCATGGGAGATATGAATGCTCGAAAAAGAAGCGTTAAGAGGGGCTTTGAGAGCGTTATGGGAATACAAAGCCCTGGGTCCAGGAATGAGAATGGTAAATTTCTTTTAGAAATGTGCACCAAATACGACTTGGCAATGAGAGGCTCTGTTCATCTACACTCACAGAAAAATTCGGTGGAGACAGCCGAATTAGCCGTAACCGAATTTAGAGGTATTTGGAGGTTCTCACAACGTAATTGGAGGTTGTGACAACCTCATTTGAGGTTGACACAAACTCATTTGAGGTTGACACAACCTCGACAGTGATTCTCACAACCAAATGTCGATAATGTCACAAATTAATTTTTAAATCATATTTATTATTAAGTAATGATTTATTTTCCTCTATTCTTATTATAAAAAATAGCGAAACATTTGTTTTACACGTTACTACCCACCTTTTTGGAAGTCCCGACCATCATGGGTAACCGCTCCAATTTTGGCGTATTATATCTATTGATGTAGGTCCTAACCCGTTTCACATACAGATGATTGCAGCATATGGTCAATAACCAATCTTGAAAAGTTTCAAAACTGTTGACATCTGCTTGGAAATCTTCTGCAACATATGATGATTTAATACAAAAACCATAATTAAAATATGTTCATTACCTTTGTTAATAACCACAAAAAAATCTTGATATCGCGGCGACAGGGGCACTTAAACATTCTTTAACGTCTTTTAATATAATATTTGTTTTTATAATTTTAAACGTCAAGTTGAAAATTAAATTCCGTTGTACCTACAGAATTCATGCGAAATGCGGTTACAGTAAACGAATTGACGCCGAATTCGATCGTTGCAACCGACTTAAGGGTTAAGTCGGTTATTGCGTCCGAATTGATACCAGATTTTATTTCCAAATTTGGTTGTACCAACTGAATTTTTTGGAAAGTTTGGTTGACAGAACGAATATAATTCTAAATTCGGTTGTTACAATCTAATCGATTAAGAAACGAGGTTGGTACAACCGATTTTCAGTTGTGAAAACTAAATTCGGTCATGACAACCTCAATTCGGTTGTGGCAACCCCAATTCGGTGGTAACCGCCGAAGTTACGGTTGCTACAACCTCTTTTCAGCCAATTAGTTCTCCGGGTGTACATTCGCCGCATCATACTTCTACATTGAAATCCATTTCAAATTGAAAACCGACCACAGGAAACAGGTCAAAACCTTACAAGATGTGAGAGTATTCCGTAGCCCAGACATAGCCTCTGACCACTTTCTACGTTTTCGCAACTAAAACTCACATTTAAAAAGACGACTTAATAACAATGGAAATGCCAGCCGACTCCAGCTAAGAAAATACATCATCTCAAAACTCAAACCCAACGATTAGGGACGTAGATACCTTAACACAATCAAGCAAGTAAACAACCGTCACTTAGAGATGTGAATATAGACCAGCGATGGGCAGACTAACACAGAGAACATCATATTTGTGTGAGTGCCACAGAGAGCGACTGCGCCGCACATTACACTATGAAACAAAAACTGATTTGAATTGTTGTTCCCTTACAAAAGCAGAAAATATTAGTGCTGATTTATAATCATGCACAAAAAATATTTTACTTAACTGCATTCTTGTTTTCCTTATGTCATAATGAGAGCACAGTATAAACGACAAATTTTGTCTTATATATCTTGCATAAATTTCAAACAAGGAAGGATTTGTAACAGTTGTAACAATTTTGGGGGCTTCACAATTTGGAACAAATCATACATTGTGCTTTCCCATCTAAATTTTCAATGAACATAAAATCATTTTCCCACTCTTCCGGAAACATTTTTTTGTTGTATAGTGTAGAAAACAAATGGAGATATGCAATATTAGACTTGAACGAAGACGATTGTTTGCGAGAACTTCTTAGCTTATAGCCTTATACTGTACGTGTGCAAGCAGTGCGTCGGCAGAATATTTCAATCCAACCACGCGTGGTTGGATTTTGGGAAACTGCCCGACACTGATATAGACGAAGAATGAAACGGAATAAATGATATATTCAGAGACCCTGTAACGGAAATCTTTGGACACACCAAAAATGAGGAAAAAGTATGGTTATCCGAAGCAGTTTGGGATCTCTTTGAGCAAAGACGAGAAGAGAAACAACTACTTTTAGCGGAAGACAATCCCAAAATAAAGATCTGTCTACAAACCAAATACACCGATATAATGAAATGGGTTCAAAAAACAAGCAAGAATGGACAAATGAAATTCCATCGACGAACTTTCATTAGAAACTGAAAATGCAGCTAACATGAGGAAGCTGAAAACGGTGCACAATATAATTAATAACCTTTCCCGAAGAAAATTAATACATATTACACAAATAAAAAAATTATTTTAATCCGCATTCTCCCCGCAATTGATGGACAATTTAGGAAAGAGAAATCTGGATTCCGCCCTAATTCGCCTAATAATTGAATAAAGTAATGAGTACAACTCAACAGTCTATCACTCTTTCATTGACTTCAAGAAAGCTTTGGTCGCCATTGATCGATGCAAAATATGGTCTGCTCTTGGAAACAAAGAAGTACCAAGAAAAACAATTTCTCGTACGGGAATTTCACACCACAAACTTTGTTGAAATTTCTACACAGTAAGAACCTCCTAAGAAATGATATGACCTACTCCCGCTGCTGGCTTAAGTGTATGCCCAGAAATGGGCTATGAGGGGAAGTGACAGTGCTTCTAATTATCCCTCTCAATGTCACCTAACCTGCATTTAGCCACAATATTATGATATATTTGAATAAAAAGTTAACTAAAAAAGTTAACTAAAGTCTCTTGGGTGTTTTTCAACCTGGCCTCTTACAAGCCTTAGAACCAATGAAAATAAATATATCAGTAAAGTTAACATTCGTTGACAGGCATCTAAGGATTAGAGAAGGCAAGTAACAATATTTTCTGTATAGTTTTTGCGTTTTTAGTACAGTTTGGAGTATCATGTATTTTAAACGAGTCGCTAAAGGATTCTTCATCCTTAATACTTCTAATGCTGGTAACTGATATACAATATATTCAAGAATATGAATGAATATCTGTACCTTTAGCTGCAACTATGGTCTCGACTACTTCCAAATTGAAAACACATTTTAAAAGACGACCACTGCTGTAGCAGACCGAGTTGTGGCAGTTTGTAGAATAGCATTTTTGAGATCCACTCCAGTTCATTTATTTAAGGGCACTAAAAATTCAATATTCAGCAGCCTGTATCTTTTTCAATGTATCTTTTTCAATTTGTAATTTTAAATTGGAAATGGAAGCCAGACATCTTCAGATATAAAAAAATAATGACAATAGTGATTTCTTAACTAAAGAACTTTTTTTGAGCAATTTATAAAAAGGTAAAAAAATGTGCTATTTTTTTGGTTCACTTGAATAAAGGCACTTTATTATTTTTTGTTTATTATTTTTAAAGTAAGCGATGGTTTTTTGTAGGCAGCGTTTGTTTATTACAATTTATTACATCTTAATCATTTTACGAGTCAAAATGGGAAAACAAAAAAATTAAATCTATTGGAAAAAACTAAAATCGATGTTTACCGTTCTGAAGGATATTCTAACCGCGCAATTGCTAAACAATTGGACGGAGCCCAACAGTTGCCGACAATTACATCTAGAACCCCGAGGGGTATGAAACAAATTTTAAAGGAAGGGTTTCATTGTCTTTATCTACGTATGAGAAAAGAAAAATCATCAGAATTGCTTCTAATTCTGCCTTATCCTTGTCAAAAATTAGAGCTCAAGCTGGAGTGGAAGCGAGCAAATCATCAGTACGCAGAGTAATTAAGAGCTGTGAGTATCTTAAATACCTGAAATTACAAAAAAAGCCTCCACTTAATGCACCTCGTAAGGAAAACCGGCTTCAATTCGCAAGAGACTTCATGATATGGGATGTGCAGCCAAGAGGTCATGTAAATGACTGGAGAACCGTTGTATTTACGGATGAGAAGAAGTTTAATTTGGGTGGGCCTGATGGCTACAACTATTATTTCCATTATCTGCGCAAAGAAGAGCGTTTTTTGAAACGACATCACAGCCGAGAGGGCGGCATTACGGTGTGGGGTGCTATTACGTACTATGGCCCAATCGATCTTGAATATCAAAGTGCTAAAATGACTGGTGCAAGCTATAAAACGTTATTGGCATCGGCTTTTGCGGAGTTCAGTGAACTATTTGGTTACATATCTTGGATATTGCAACAGGATAATACCACTATGCACAACGCCAGAGTAGTAAAGGAGTTCATTGTAAGCCAAAATATTAAAATTCTTGACTGGCCACCTTATTCGCGAAATCTAAACATTATTGAAAATATCTGGGGTTGGATATCTCGTAAGGTCTATGAAGGAGGTAGACAATTTGATGACAAGCAGTAACTAATTCAGGCCATTAAGGATGCTTGGAATCAAATTTCGTTTGAATACATAAATTTTCTTTATCTCTCAATGAAAACCCGTATATTTGAAGTTATTTAAAACCAAGGGGGTAGTACCCATTACTAATAGTTCTTAAATAAAGTAAAATAAATTTAAAAAAAAACAAGAAAAACAGTTTTTCATTAAAATTGCTGAAAGTGAACCAAAAAAATAGCACATTTTTTGGACTTTTTTTTCTTAACTGCGCAAAAAATGTTCTTTAGTTAAGAAATCACTATTCTCATGATTTTTGATATATCTCAAGATGTTTAGCTTCCATTTCCAATTTTAAAATTCTGCAATCGGTTACAAATTGCAAAAGATTCAGGCAGCTGAATATGGAATTTCAGTGCCTTTAAATAAGTGAACATTCGTCTCAATACTGATCTTTATAGATGTCAGGTTATGAGCAATGAGTTATAAAAAACTTTGATTTATTCATGAGATATGCACTTAAGCAATGTTGTTTTAGATCACAGAGTCTTGAACCAGAAGGCATACAACTCGCTGACTGAGAAAATAAAAGCAAATAGTATATCGTCACCTAAAATGCAAAATGACGTAACGACAAAATTGCAAAATTTTCTTTCTGATTGATTACGATATGTTTGACAAAAATACACGATTTGACAAAGTTGTAAACACCTAAGTTCAAAATCAACGATTTTATTAAAAACATAAAATAGATGAAGTTTTTGATAAATCCACGTTTTTTTTCTTTGAATTGTAATTTTGTATAAAATTTCGATACCCCTATACTTACAAGTGACTACACTACATATTCCCACAATCGTTTAGACATCCACCGCCCAAAATGGTAATTTTATTCACAAAATTCCGATTCTATATCTAAGTATTTTTTGCCTCATCATTTTCATCACTTTACAGAAAATATTGCTACGTCTTTTTGCATTTTAGGCCACGATATATAAATGGATATAATAAGTATTTTATTCCACACTAAAACCCAATTGAATTATAACAGATCTCCATGAAGTTTACGAAATCCTTCATACAAATCTTCTTGTGCATATTTTTGCCAACGAAATATTGTATTGAACAACTTCATATGTGTATCCAACAAAATACCCTAAAACAAACTTGTACCCCTTCTCAGGTTGAAGACGAATTAATAAAAACATTGGGTTAAATCCTTCCTCTCCATAGCGATAGAGTGGCTGTCGCACAACTCGGTATCTTTATTTGTTTGTTAAACATGTTAAGTACTTGTTCAGTGACATTTACTGCTTAAGCCTTCTGGTCCCCAAACAGAATTTATGTAAATACCTACAGTAGTAAATAATGCCTTAGCAAAATATTAAAATTTAAATTACGATGTTTATTTTAAACCCTTTATGATATTTATCACACAAAAAAGGGACATGCTGGACTTTCACTCTCCTACCCCGACGTGCACATCCATTAACGTACATTATCATTATTATCATGATCGTCATTCCATTATGAATATATTTTCCCAAATTTCTTTTGAATGAATTTGCAAAAACAACTTGTTTTCTTTTGCCAACATCCCTTACATCTCTCATACGGTTTAAGAGTTTTTTTTTTTCAAGTTGCCCTTATCCTTGGACATTTTGGTAAAGTCATAAATTTGCTTTAAATTGCTTTAGTACACCAATTTCATATATCATGTAGCTTGTATTTGGTTTGGATTTTGTATTGCAAGAGGGTGTTGCTGGTACAACTTGTGATGTTTGTACACATGTCATTCTCTTGTAAAATGTAAATAAAATTTGTATTTTTTATTATATTTTTAATATGTTTTATGGTTATGGCAGGAAGTGACCACTACTTTGTGATATGTGTAATACTTCACGCTACCTTCTATGCAGTCACCGGCACACCAGGTTGCTAATGTTTTATTTATGAAATTCTGTGCTCCATCTCGATGTTAGCAATTAATATAAAATCAGTCTAGATGTTTGTGTGTTTGAAAATTTTTAGTTGTAAATTTGATGCATAGAGGAAATATGACATTTACCCGGTACATGTAAACAATTATTTACCATCAATATGTATAAGCACACCAATTAGATTCATTACTGGTTTTAGAAAATAGTCCATGAATGAAAATTATTTTCATCATACATTTTTAGTCCGAAACGCGTCAGAAAAGGATCTCAGGAACTCTTGAAACAGATCAATAAAAGTGTTTTTACTTTTTAAAGTTTCCGCTCTTTCTGATCGTTTATGTATGAAAATTATTGGGATAGAAGTAGGAGGAAAGAGCGAATACTGTTTGTTGATGTCTGACTGAAGATTGTTAACATAGCAGGTAGTAGGGTAGTAGTATACGGCTTGTTCTGGTGAAAAGAATTCCCTCTGTAGTGCCTAGTGCGATATATGTTATGAACAAATTACAGCAAATGTGACTGTCTGAAAACCTTCTCGCTCGGTTAAATACTCTAATTTCCGGTACGAGGTTATATATCTCAGAGGAACACTCAACATGGAAATATCAATAGAACAACGACACAGCGCACACATTTCGACGATGTTTCAAAGCGACAATAGAGTTGGCTATACTGTTGTCACCTATTAACCCTTGGACAAACACATCGTTCTGAGCGTTAATTAATCGTCCAGCAAATGTGAGTTCGAATCCCACCCTCGGCATTTACATTTTTTTCACTGACCGGAGAAAACATGATCGCTTAGCCTTAACGGAAATTACAACTTTAAACATACTTCTAGTTTAGGTAGATACATGTATTTCCCGGTAGCCGCCTAAACCATTAGTCATGTTTTGGTTACAAGCAAGCGATTAACGCTTGCTAAGTTGCAAAGAAAACGGCTATTAAGCGAAAAGTAATTTTATTCAAAAATATCAAAAAGGGTTGAAAACGGTAAACGATGTCAAAAAAAATTCTTCAAACTTAGCGGAAATGATTCGCGTCGCTAAGTTCTCGCTAGGTCTTCGCTAAGTGCTTCATACAAAACAAGCGACCATATAAGCAAGCGGTGTAACCAAAAAACGCTTTTTGTTGGCTTTCTATTTTAAAAAAATTCAAAAATATCGTTCCAACACGACGAAAACTTCAAAAACAAGCCCCCCTCGAACAAACACATATGCCTGGCCAGAACCCTATACAATTTGTATGAAATAAATTACTATTATACAAATTTTGGGTCATTTTTCTGCATATACAATGCAGCTTATAGTTTCCAGGTATTTTTTTTATATTTTGGTTTGTTTTTATGTGAATACAATGCAGGTTTTTGTTTCCAGGTAGGTTTTATGTTCATTTATCTCTTATTTCTTTCTTTCGTTAGTAATTTTGGTTTTGAGTTCCCTTAGTATATTACATACAACATCGACAGTCCGAAATATACATTTTTTGTGCGGAAACTAAAGTGAAATTATTACTATTATTATGGCAGAGGGTGGCTGTCGGTGGTGCAATGGATAGTGTGCGCGCCTCTTGTACATGAGATCCTGGGTTCGAACCCTGCTCTGACCACCTTAAAAAAAATTTCTTTCGGCGGTGGTCACCTCGCATAGTGATGGCGACACTATCGAGTATATATCCATGAAAAGCTTCAGAATCGGTGTAAAACTGTAGGTCCCAATCAGGGAGTGAAAACTGGAAAGCGCACAGCTCAGTGATTGTGAGAAGCTCTCCCCAGTCCCTTCATGGGATGTAATGGGAAACCATTTATTTATTTATTTTTATTATGGCAGAGGATTTAGAATTTGTGTACAATACGCGCTTTCGTACAGGCAGCCTTACTGACAATTTCCAACAACAACTATCATCAGCGTTACAGCGTGATTTCGAAACTTCACACAGAAACAGACGAAGAACCAGATTTATTTGAAGACCAAAGCGGTGAAAACACAGATTTGTGCACGAAGATGTCGTCTCGGACATTGAATATGAATTGGAAATTGAAGCAAATGAAATATTCGAGAGCGATGAAGAATTCGAAGAAGAAAGTGAGAATGCAGCAACTCAAGCTGCAGACGGTTTTTTCTTGGAAAATATGGTACCAAGTGGAGTACAGCTGAACCCGCTACAGTGAGATTCCGCCAGCACAACATCATGCGTTTCAGAGGTGGACTTCCCGACCTGACCACTTCGCTTGATGTGTTCAAGCTTTTCTTTTCACCGAATGATACGCTCATCATCGTAACACGAACAAATCTATATGGAGAAAAAGTTACACGCAAATGGAAATCAGAACATGCAAACTGCACACCACTAGTATGGGTTGATATGACAAGTGTTGAGCTTGACGCTTTTATTGGGATACTATTGGCTTTTGGTGTCAGTCGTAATACTATGCAGCTCTCGAGATTTATGTGACAGACTGATGCACTTCCAATATTCCGTTTATTCGATTTGACGATAGTCGTACGCACGCATTTCGTCAACAAACCGACAAAGCTGCTCCCATTCGCGACACATGGAACTTCTTGAATAACAATCTTGCCAGTAATTTTGAACCATACGAAAGTGTAACCATGAATGACCAACTATTTCCATAGCGTGGGTGCACAAAGTTCACGCAATACATCCCATCAAAGCCCGCAAAGTATAGCATAAAAGTATGGTGGACATGCGCTGCGAAAACCAAATATCCGTTGCAATGAAAACTGTACACTGGTAAAGAGGGAGAACAACGAGAGACAAACCAAGGCGAAAATGTGCTCATAAATTTGGCTAATCGATACACCAACAGCGGCAGAACTATTATTGCTTATAACTTCTTTACAACATTAGACGCAGCTCAACGTCTTTCGTCGATTGGACTAGCATACGTTGGCACCATTAGATCCAACCAAACGCATCTTCCCAAAGAAGTGAAAAAAGGCAGCAAACGGCCAGTGCTTTCATCTGTGTTCGGTTTCTATGATAACCTTGTATCACTGTGCAGCTACGTTCCAAAGAAGAACAAAGCAGTACTTCTACTATCCACTGTGCACTACACCGAGAAAGTTGAAGGCGTCGCAAAAATACCGGAAGCTATTTCATTTTACAATTCAACAAAGGCCGGCGTTGATACAATGGACCAAATGGTAACGCATTACTCCACAAAACGGTCAACCAGACGTTGGCCATTAGGATTTTTTTGCAACATGATAGACGTCGTGGGATTAGCCGCGTACATCATATGCAATGAAAATACAGAAGACCAGAAAAGAGAAGCGACGAATGTTCTTGAACAGGGTGCAGGAGTAAACAATTGGTGGTTGCCAATACTGAAAATCGCATGAACAACAACCATATTTTGGCATAACATTCAACCTGTTAGGCCATTGAATCTTTCTTTGGAAGGCCGTTGAATATTCCCAGCAACATGCTGCCTAACCAACCAAGCGGCCCTAGTACACTGAATTCCAGAAAAGATTGCAGAATTTGTGCCACGCAAGACGAAAAGCTGCGTAGGAAGACACGTTTTTACTGCACCAAATGCACTAATCCTGTGTGCCAACAACATTCTAAAGTTGATTATACTTGTTTTTCATGCATTCCACAAAATGAATACAAATTTTTTTACATTTAGGTAGCTACATACTATATCAACAGACCATAAAAAAGCCTAAAGACAAACATAATAAACGAGCATACTTAGAAATGCAAAGTTACGGTACCCTTTTTGCCATACAAATGCACAAAAACGTATTGGTGGCCAGGCATATGTGTTTGTTCGAAGGTTTCAGAATATGTGTTTGACGGGGGGTTAACATCATTGCCCCTCTCTATACGCGGGCCAGAAATTCCTATGTGGACCTAGGTGCACCAGCCCAAATATGAGAGTTATATTTCATATTCGGACGAATATATGTGATAGAGATGTTGAAAAGGTCAGATGGAGTGAACAACGAAATTGCTCATGTTTCCAACTCTTTTATGAAAATTGTTGGCTGGGAAGTTATATGATGTATAAATTTTAAATCTGTATACCCTTCACCAAAACTTCAAGGCAAATGGAGTATGGAAATAAATAACAAAAATGTGTCTATAAAGGATAACAGTCCCGCAACAAAGGATTCGTACTAAAAAGACATTCCTCCAAAAAAACTATGGAATTAAATATTTGTCGAATGACCCCCAACGCCTCTGATGACAGGTCATTACTCTTTTCATGAAATTTTCCATGGCTTTTACATAGAAATGTGGCTGTATCTGACCGATGACGCTTTGGATCTCGGATTTGAGCTCAGGAGTTGTTTCTGGTATATTAGCATAAACAGGAGGAACCCAAAGGAAGAAATCGCACGGCGTTAAATCGCATGACCATGGTCACCAGTTGACATCAGAAGTTTTTGAGATAATTTGTTCTTGAAATCGTTGCTGCAATAAATCGATTGTTTCATGTGCGGTGTAGAAGGTGGCACCGTCTTCCTGATCTCACATGTCGTCCAGATCCATGCCGTGCAGTGGAGGCCACAAGAACTCCGATATCATGTTCCTGTAAAGAATGCCGTTCACAGCCACAGCAATTTCGGCCTCAACTTCAAAAAAGTAAGGCCTTATCAAGCCGCCTGGCAAAAATCCGCACCCGACAGTTGCTCTTTGTTGGTGTATTTGTTCCTCATGTTTTGGACAACGATTTTCTGAGCCACAAATTCGACAATTTTGTGTATTCACGAAGAGATGACGACTTTTTTGATGAATTGTCATTGACTTCACTTCGGTCCATTACCCATTGAACGAATTGCCGGCTCATGTTGCTAACTCTTTTCATTTCCTTTCCATGGTCTGCTGGTTTGAGGTCCTGAGTAAACTGAATTTTATGCTCATGAACACGGAGGTCTTTTGTAGAAATTTAAAGACCGATGACTTATTAATGTGTTCGGGTTTTCGGCGACATTCTCTTACAGCAGCAAGAGACCGACCGGTACGTTGACGCGCATAAGTCTTACTGGCCATAAGCGACCCAGTTTCGTCAAATTTTTTGACCACTCTTCGAATGGTTGACACATTAGGTGCACTTACTCGACTGAAAATTCTTCGATGTTTGCGAGCGGTCTCAGCATAGCTTTCCAAATTTTTGTAATATGTTTACACAATTATAACGGGTTGTTCTTCCGAGAAGCGCTCCATTTTTAATAATAGGAATAAACATATGTGATAGCTCTCAAATTTCAGAGTTGCCACTTGCACGAAAACAATTTACACCAAATTTAAAAAGTTCAATCTAATTGAAACACCGTTTGTAAGTCACTGGTTTGGCATGAAATATTATTTTAAAATACTGATTGAAATTGTTCATAAATTAAAATTTTTGTGAATATCGTACATAAACCTGCGCGTGCCATTTTCACTATAACTCTTGCTGTTATGAAGATAGCCGAATGAAATTTGGCTGACGTGTACAAAACAGAATAAGGATTAACGTCTAAGTATATTTTTTGAAATTTTTAAAATATCGCTTTTTGAGATGTATCATTTGGAAATTTGAGACCTTTTTTATCCCCGTTATCCTGGTCCTTTCTGATCAATATCTGGTAGCAGCAAAGGTTCGCACAAGATTAAGTAGAGCGAAAATCGTACGAAACCAGACGCAGAGGAAGCTGGACATCGGAAAGCTGCAATTACCAGAGGTAGCTACAGCCTACTCAAGGAAGCTCTCGCAACTTTTGGCACAGAACCCACCTGAAGTGCAGTGGAAACCCATTTCCGACTCTACTAAAACTGTTTTATTGTACTTGGTTTTGAAAAACCGCTTGGCAATAAACCATGGTACCATGAAGACTGTCGCATTGCAAATGATGGAAAGAACGCAGCATGCATAGCAATGCTTCAGATAATTGCAACGCGAGCTGCAACTGAGCGGTATGGGGAGAAAATAAAGGAGGTAAACCGTCTCTTTAGGCGTAAGAAACAGCAGCGAAGATAGCGCGAGAGTGAGAAAATTGAGTCATACAGAAGGAAGAACGAAGCCGAAAATTCTACCAAAAAGTCAAAAAACGGAACTAATGGACATGATTCAGGGCCCACCTTCTGTAAAGACAAGGGCGAAAATCTCATCGCAGATGTGGAGAGAATGTTGGGAATATGGAGAGACCATTTCTCCGCGCTATTGGAACCTGAGATATCCAATGACGATAAAATCGATCTAAATTTGGACAACGACGTCGATTGCTCCCCTCCGAACCAAGACGAGGTCAGAACAGCTATTGCCCGGCTTAAGAACAATAAAACCGCAGGAGCCTATGGATTCCTGCGGAGCTGTTAAGGCTGGCGGCGATGAGCTGATAAGGTGCATGCATCAGCTCATTAGCAAAATTTGGTTAGATGAATACATGCCCGGCGATTGGAGTCTTAGTGTACTATGTCCCATATTTAAAAAAAAATTACAGCAGACAGTTGTCCGAGGCCTTCGGCCACGGACTGTCCCTGCAGGCTGTGTCAGAGACACGGCCATTAAGTTTAACGTAGAATACGCCATCCGATAAGACAGAAAACATATATAACAATAAATTCAGTTGCTTATATTATTTATCATTTATTGTTATATATGTTTTTCTGTCTTATCGGATGGCGTATTCTACGTTAAACTTAATGGCCGTGTCTCTGACACAGACTGCAGGGACAGTCCGTGGCCGAAGGCCTCGGACAACTGTCTGCTGTAATTTTTATATTTACCAATGCATTTGATTCAAGTCCGTTTAAAAAAAAAATATTATGTTCAATTTTTTTAAACTTCATTTAATTTATGTATTTTAATTAATATTTTTATTGAAATAAGAATGTTGAGAGGGCCGCCCTAATATTAAAAAAGGTTACCTTATCGAGTCTTCGCATTAGCATTCGAGCGTTGTGTGAAAGCTTTACGCTTTACAATTCAAAATTAATGTTACAACAGCTTTATTGAAGCTTTCGCAAAAAAGCTTTATTACGTTAGCTTACTGTTTGTTTCACTTTTTACTAGATACATGTTGCCAAGCAACATTAGCTGGCTGTTCGTTTCACTTTTTACTAGATACATGTTCCTAAGCAATGTTGAGCAACCAAAAACACTCAACCAAACACCACACATATGTTTGAGTGTATGTGTTTAAACAATTTTCATTTGAGAAATTAAAATACTAGAAATATATCAACCAATATGAAAATGTATATCCAACGAAAGATAACATCTTCATTTACCTACAAAAAAAAATTTTAAAAAAATTCATCTAGCCGTTTCCTCAAATTCAATGAAATAAAGATTACAACAATAAAAACCTGACATGACTCCTCATACCGTAAGGTAAGACGTATTCTACGTCAAACGGTGACCCGAGTAGCTGTGCCAACTACCGTGGAATAAGCCTTTTATTGATAGCATATAAGATTCTATCAAGCATAATGTGCGAAAGACTAAAACCAATTATCGCTGACCTGATTGGACCATACCAGTGTGGCTTAGGCCTGGAAAGTCGACAACAGACCAAATTTTCACGCTACGCCAAATCCTGGAGAGACCCACGAAAAACAAATCGACACCTATCATCTATTTGTCGATTATAAGGCGGCCTTCGATAGCCCAATATGGGAGAAACTCTACGAAGCATTGTCTGAGCTTGGTATTCCTGCAAAACTCATACGCCTTTGCAGGATAATCTTGACGAACACCAAATCCGCAGTGAAAGTTGGTAAGGATCTTACCGAACCTTTCGAAACCGAGGCCTCAGGCAAGGTGACACCCTATCGTGCGATCTCTTTAACATCTTAATGCAGATTATTCTGAGAAAAGCTGCTGTCAACCTGAATAAAACCGTCACCAACAAAAGTCACATGTTGCTCGCGTATGCTGATGATATAGATATCATTGAACGCACAGTTAGGGAAGTTACTGCGGTCTTTTCGAGAATTGAGAAGGAGTCAGGAAAAGTGGGTCTGACGGTAAATGAGGTCAAGACAAAATTAATGGTTTCAACGAGCAGGGCCTCAACGCGATTAGACCAAAGCGTCAACGTTGATAACCGTTATAATTTCGAGGTAGTGGACGAATTTATATACCTCGGATCTGCCGTAAACAAAAACAACAACGTCAGCCTTGAGATCAGGCGGAGAATTGTGTTTGCGAATAGCTGTTATTTTGGGCTAAGCAAGAACTTTAGAGATAAAGCCCTCTCTCGAGTAACAAAAGTCCAACTATACCAGACTCTCATACAACCTGTCTTGCTTTATGGTGCAGAATCCTGGGTCTTATCGCAAGCAGACGAAACATCTGTAGGAGTATTCGAGAGAAAAATACTCCGAAAAATGTATGGCCCTATAGTGCACAACGGCGAGTATCGGCGACGCATGAACCATGAGCTGTACGAGCTATATCCTGGCATTGACATATTTAAGCGGATCAAAATAACGCTATTGCGCTGGCTAGGCCATGTCAGTAGAATGGATGAAGACGAACCAGCACGAAGGGTTTTCGAAACCGAACTCGAAGGAAGACGAAAAATAGGAAGACCAAGACTCCGCTGGGAGGATCAGGTTGACGAATCCCTGCGTACAATTGGTATTGCCAACTGGAGAGATAAAGTAAAAAATCGAACTGGTTGGCGAAATATGTTATCTTCGTTCTGTAGCGTCCCTGACCCCTAGGGGTTGTTCGTGACCGGATAAGTAAGTAAGTATCCTGGTTCGAAAATCATCTATTTAATATTTGTACTTGATGGGACATCATTAAAAATTGTTTTAAGTCATCTCAGTGCATTTTAATAGATTTTGTTTAAATTGAAATGGTCATAGAACTGAAAGTAGAAAATCTGGGAGACTGAAAGTTATTATTATGTTGAGCACTCCCTTCATGCCCCATTTCAGGCAATTCAGGATTAGTGCGGAAAGCTCATTGGTTGACTTCGTATATACTATATCAACTTCGAATGGACGACGAAGTTTGTAATGTCACTATTACATTTTGCTATTTCATTCCTATGATCTCTGTCTGGGGGTTGTAATCCAAAAGCTATCACTGGAGCGTGCTTTATCATTTATCCGGTCAGACTTTTTACATCCAGTCGACCATACATAATATACATTTAATACCTTCCACATTGACGCTGACAGTGATGGCGTTGACAATGGCAACATATACGATGTTTACTATTTAGTAATAAATTACAATTTATGTGATTGCTAAAGTTGTAAAATATAAACAATTTGCTCTGAAACGTATTAAAAAAAAACAACCACACAAACTATTAACTTTGACTGTGTGGTGGCGAAAATCGTTAGAAAATACTTAAATGAGCTTTAAATTTATGATCGTATATGTATTATGATGCTTTTTTATGGCTTCAGCACTTAGGTTAGTTGGGTGGAGAAAAAACCGCGCGGTGGAAAAACAAAATACTGTAAACATGCAAAAACATGGTAATGAAATTAAATGATACCACTAGTTTATAGGTGCTTTCAGGCTAGTACGAGTAGATATCGTGTACACTTTATAATATGTGAATATTGTGAAGTATAGCAAAGTATATGAAGTTTTTTTTATTGTTAATAGATTTTTATTGGCCAATAAAAGTTAATTTCAAAAAACGATGCATATTCGAAGTTATGACATGTTCTGTTTGTGCTATTTTTTCATGCTGACGTGTAAATATTTTATGTTACAGTTGTAGTTAAACGTATTTATTTTTTGTGCATTTAAATATTAATAGATTAATTGAAAACATGTATGAAGGTGAATCGTGATATTGGATGAGGGTAGTGTACTATGTAGAGCAAAGTTCGTTAAAATTCGTCAAGTTTCGTCATTGCAATAACGACAAAATTGGAAATTGGCGTAGTTATATACTTAACTGTCCATTGGTGCAATGAATTTTTTAGGTTTTAGTGATTTATTTTCACATAGCCTAACTTTATTGAAACTAGTCGAGGTGACGATTGTTTCTCTCAGTGCACATATTTGATTCAGGGGTATGTAGTAGCATGATTGTTTTTAAACAAAAACTAAACCTTCCTTTTAGACATCTCTGGGAAATAAAATGAACTTCAATAAATAACCTCTTGGTTTTTTAAACTAAACAGATAAAGGGTAAAGTTTTCAATTGACAGAAATTCACCCTAACCTGTTTTTTAGTGTTCCGTTCCGTGTTCCGTTTGTGACAACATGAAATTATCACTGAGGGCAATATAAAGCAGGGGTGGACACGCAATTGCCATAGAGGGCCAAATTGATAATATTTTTATAGTTTATTTCAAAATGAAAGCAGGCGAACGAAAACTTTTAACTTGGGTTTCTACAAAACGTACGAAAGCTATTAAGGACATATTGAAAGCTCAATCATTTTTCGACGTCCTAATAAAGTATATTACCTAAGAATAGTATGAAACTGTTGTTTAGCATTTTTTTTTTTACAAAAATAGTGTTTTAAGTTGCAAAAAAGAAAAACATTATGGTAACCCAAGAGCATGATTCTATACCCTAAACTATCCTGAAAGCGTAACATAGAGCACCGAGCACAGAAAGCAACCATTGCGTACTACCCTTGTCGAAAAATGTTCGGAAGCCGATGAGGTCTCCGGCCCAAAATTGTACACTAGTATAATCAGACCTATACTCCAATGGTATGGTGGCCTGTCGCGGGGAAAGCGGTCCCAACATGAAACAGAGATAAACTTGCATCGGCATAACAGGAGCAATGAGGACGTGTCCAGCTGAAGCCCTTAATGCAGTGCTTCATATTATACCAATTGACCTTCACACAATTGCTGGTGCGGCCTAAGGTGCTACCCGAATAAATGCTCTTAGAATCTGGAAGAGCAACGCATATGGACATGCACGAATACTACACCCTGAAAACTATCAGCTCCAGCAACATATTTTAGCGGTTTTCAATAAAAAATCCACATTTGGGTCTCAAAAATATGTATTATAGCCTATTAATCATTGTGTCTCAAATATACTATATTGAATAGCGAACACAATCAGTTTGCGCACAAGCATAGTATATTTGTGACAAGCTACAAACACATTATGTTTGCACCAAAACAACAAAAAAACAAATTTTTCAGCGTGTATAGACAAATAGGATGAGTTTGGATAAAATTATGGATACTATATCTGCGATAAGGTCCAACCACGCATTGTATTTGCATTCAAACAACAAAAAATCACAGATTTTTCGGCTTGTATGAATCTAAAATATAACAGATACTCATTTACGAAATTTATGAATCACTAACTGAAAGAAGAAGGCAAAAATACAGTTACACACTTACAAGATAAACGTTGAATAATCTCCCTTTTTCCATCTTTTATTCTCTTCCTCTCAACAGAGCAAAAACAGTCCAGCAAACACAGCTATATTTGTATTCCAAACAAAGATATATTTGGGTCACAAACACAAATTTTACAATATAGTTATCATTGTGACCCCAACATGAAATATTAAATAGCAAACACAACGTGTTTGGACACAAGTATACAATATTTTGCGACAAGCTGCAAACACACGTTATATTTGCATCCAAACAACAACAAAATACAAATTTTTCAGCGTGTACCAAAACGAATTACATTTTTTCACCGATTCCAGCGTTTTTAACTAAAATTCAGGAATGTATAAATACTTTTGAGAAACAAAATAAGTGTGTAATTAATATTGAAAGATAAAATGTAGATTTCTGTTTTAATTTAAATCAACAGCCGTCAAGTTTATTGCTAAAAATTTTAAACAATTCGTAGTATAATCTATACGTTTTAGGGATTACAATTGAGAAGCTTTCTTTTGCAAATTTTCTCGTGAAGCTCCAACATTTTGTTTTATTTCTAAGCATACTAAAATTTTTAATTTGTGTAAATATATGTGACTATGTCTGTATTTTTATATTCTGTTTAAATAAATATATATAACCTTCATATCTCTCAGTTTTGGTTTTCAAATATTTTATGTGTTATATGTACAGGTTTACATAAACTGTGTATACATACACTGTAAAATACTACATTTGATTTTAATCTCATTTGCTTCCAAAATAAGCAATTTTTTTCATTTACATTTACCTTTAATCTAATTTTTATTCTTTACAATTTGTGAATAAATTTCGTGTAACATTAAATTAAATGGAAATAATTATTTGATTTACTGCAAGCAAATAATTGACCATAACAATCAGTATCGTTATTTTCTATTATCATTGAAATTAATGCAAAAATAACTGTAACGATATTGACAACGGCAGCGAGAACGACAACGACAACAATAACAAGCAACTGTAATAGCACTAAATATTTATGAGAATTTGTCGTTGTTATTGGATACATTTGCACTAACAACTGTCAAACCAATAATAACAAATCAATTAACCACGATCTCCTACAGGAAATTGTGGGAAATTATTTTCCTCTTGAAATGTGGCGAACAATTAATGGAAACACGCAACACCACCACCTACAGCTGCCACCTCATCAACGCACAGTGGCTCATTCTAGGTGAATTCGGATACAATTTGATTGTTTTTCGTTGCCACCGATTTGAAAACTGTGTTATTCATCAAAAAATGTATACCCTAAAATCTCGGCAGGCAAAAATGTATATCTTTTTTTTAAACAGGTTGGGAATTTTTTAATTTGCATTGAACGTTAATTTGCATTTCTTTGTCTAATGCAAATGCAAAGCAATTGAGATTGTTCGCAATGACAGTTAAACAATTTTGAATTTCCGTTTGCTCTGGCAATGCAAATATATAGGTTGTGGAATCGGATGTCAATTGCAATGAAATATAGGAATGATTTCAATTATTGTGAATTTTCTTGTCTGCTGGCAATTGTGTTTTTAGAGTTTTTTAAGCGAACCCGACACTTTTCGTTCATGAGCGTGAGCTTCGCCGATATCTTTCAGCCAGAAAATGTATCTGGTTTAAAACCAGTTACGTCTGCAACTACAAAGCAACACCACTAGCTACCTGCCAAACAACTTGGCATGCTTCCAGTTGTGTGAATTTAACATGGTGATGTCATGGTAAAATAAGGAAGGTAAACTCGCTAGAACAAATGTTTTCAATGTTTTCATTGTGGTTGATCGTTTGAGCTGTCAAATTGAATGTACTTTGTGTTTGTACCTTTCTGTATTCCTGTTTTGTTGGTATACTTACGTGTATAGCTTGACAACTTATGCGACTGGTACAAAAACAAAATGCCTGTTGTTGCTGCCTACAACAACAACAACGTCTACTGCCACTACTTGGTTATTTTACTATGGGTGATGTCATATGAGGGAGTGAATTGACGAGTTTCTGCACTACAATTCTACAGATACGTAGCGGGTTCTGCGTTGAACTATGTAGCTAGTGCTAAAGTAATAACTGTTATAATATATTTTATGGGTTTAAAAATATATGTATAAGTATTGAGTTAAAGTAAGAATAAATATATGAATTAAAGCGGTTTATTTTGAATATTATCATCTTGTCGATTCACGTCGGGATGATACACTAAAAGGCAGCACAATACCAAAGAAAATCAATGAGTGCTCGAACTGACGGGCGATGAGTTAACACTTTTGTATTACACGGTGTATTACATATTATACTGGAAAATAAAAAAAAGTATAGTTTTTGTGCTGAAGGCTCTTCTGCTATTGCACTGTCTTTATTCTCATATCTGCTTTAACATTAGATGTAATATTGTTAAAATAAATAAAGCAATATTTAGCTCACTGAAATAATTGTCTTTGTTTTGTCATGAACTAAGCGACGACCAAAAGTATTGAATAGAATAGAGAACTTATTGCACTCTTTTTCCGCTCTCATGTAGAGAATCTGAGTAAAAGAGCATAAACGAGTCTTATTCTCTTTATAGAACATTTCAATATAAATGCACCATTTCGGCAATGTTATTACATAAATCAATGCAATAACCATAAATGCTTTAAAAGGCATCAATGTTTCACATCAAAATTATGAAGCAACCAAGTTATGACAAAAAGAGAGTAATACGTTTCGACTCATTCACCAGATGACCTCAGTGCTGAAAAAATAGTTTCCCGTTACATCCCATGAAGGGATTAGGAAGAGCTTCGCACAATCAGTTTTGGTTTTACACTCACTGATTGGGACCTAAAGTTTTACAACGGTTCCGAACGGTATTTTGAGAAGATTTTTCGTTTATAAATACTCGCTAGTCTCACCGTCTCTAAGCGAGGTGACCGCAGTTGAAAGAAATATCGGGTTTTTCAATAAGAGCGGTTTTTTAAATAAAACAAAACCGTTTTTTAAATAAAACAATGAAATTATTTATTCCTGTGCAAGCACGTTCGATGCCATTATGTATGGAACTCGATTTCTTTTGCATGGCCACCACGGGCACGCTTTCAGAAGTCCAGACGCTGAACCCAATTTTCGACGGTTTTCAAGCATAAACCGGGCGATACTGCTGCAATTTCACGTTCGATATTCGTACGAATTTCATCAATCGTCACTGGCTTGTTGGCATAGACCATTGACTTGACGTAGCCCCACAGGAAATAATCTAACGGCGTCAAATCGCACGACCGAGGCGGCAAATAGACTGTGCCATTTCGTGAGATAACACGTTCACCAAACTTGGTTTTCAATAAATTAATTGTGGCATTCGCTTTGTGGCTTGCGGCGCCGTCCAGTTGGAACCACATGTCCTCCAAGTCCATATTATCCAATTGGGGCCAAAAATATTCGGTTATCATTGAACGGTAGCGATTCGCATTCACAGTAATGTGCCGGTCTTGATCATCACGGAAGAAGTACGGCCCAATGACGCCGCCGGCCCATAAACCGCACCAAACCGTAATATTTGCGGGATGCAATGACGACTCATGGATTACGTGTGGATTGCTGTCTGACCAATGATGCATAATTTGCTTATTGACGAAGCCATTCAGCCAGAAATGAGCCTTATCGCTGAAGATGATTGAGGTCACTGAAGTTGAGGCCACTGACTCCAAATTTCGGTAGTAAATTTTAATAATTTCGACTCGTTGTTGGCTCGTATATCTTTCCATGATGCAATGGCAAACCTTACTGAAGAGAAATGTCAAAAGAGCGGGAGAAAATATGGCGTCGTTTGCTGGCCCTATTGATTTACTTTTGTAGCGTCTCAGTTGAAAACCCTTTATAAGGTCAAAGCAGGAATCGATTCCACGTTCTCATGCACAACAGCCGCGCACACTAACATTGCACCACCGACGGGTGAGTCATACAATTCGTTCCACGAGTTCTCTATGCTCTTCAAAACTCTTTGGCGACGACGACCTGGTTGTTCGTCCGCCGCCGCTACATCAATACCATCATACTTATTTTCAGGCAGAGACTATTGTTGTACAAAAACCACGTATGTGATTCTAACGCTGTGTGTTGTTTAATAGCGTTCACTTTGATAGATTGCCCTACCCGTGGCTATAGACGTTAACACAACAAAAAGCGGGACAATCCAGCTAAAATCAAGATGGTTGGTGAGATTATGCTTAACCGCAAACCCCCAACTTGTTGAATCAACAAGTTTAACACAACGACTAAATCAATAAACGTGGTTTAAAAAATATATATAGAGAATTTTAAATGAGATTATTCTATTTTTAAGCTGACTACAGAAAAGTGGAAACTGTCCCGCTTCTGCATTACCTAGGGCTAGTTATGAAAGTAGTGTCCAGTATCTAGTTACATTGTCGGAGTGTTGGAACAAAAACGTAAGTAGTTGACTGAATTACTGTCTACGTAACTGGTGAGTTAGTGGAAATAGCCACCATCAAAACTGGCGTGTTTTATATGGCTGATAAATTTTAATGAATTTAAGCAAAAAAAATTAATGTGAGTCCGATCACAAGGGAGATGTGTAAACATCTAGCAATGAAGTTGGAAGTACTTATGCTTTTAGTATATTTTTTTAATTAATCAATTAAAAGTATCAAAACTTTCAATATTGTAAATACATAGGAATTTGCTGGTTTTAGTTTGTTTTATTTAACTTATTCGGTTAGTAAATGGGCACAATGCAGTATATATGTACTGCATTAAAAATTACAGTAAGCAGTAAATTTACTGATTACTGAAAAAATTCAGTAAATTTTTACTGATAATGAAATTTAATTTGCATTACCAGTCAAATCATAGGGCCGTATTCAGAATAATCAGTTATCTGGCATTACTGATTACCGAAAATTCAATGCACTTCATCATAATCATGTAGGCACTTTATAAAAATGGCTGAAAAAAATTTTAGTAATCATTAAAAATGTACTAGTTAAAGAATTCTTTTTACTAAAATTTTAGTAGTACTGCAAAGTGCCCATCTATGGTAAATGCCTTAAGTACAAATAGTTAATATTGGCTTATGGTAACTAAAATAAGATATATATATTTTTGACCCGATTGTATTTAAAAATCTATGGAAAACTGCATCTGTAGTACTGGAATTGTTAGTTGTGGGGGTTTGTGGAGAATTGCTCATATGCAAGTGGAAAACGTCAAATACAAATTTTGATAAAGCTTGCGACTGTGGGTTTGCACAATTTGTATTAAAATCTCCACCCATAATAATTGGCATGAGATGGAGATTGTTACCCAATTGTCGTGCACCAGTTTCAGTGTAAGGCAACAGTACGTAATGAAGACATGTTATAATCTTAATTTATATTGGAATCTAATAGAAATTTTATTAGAATTAACATTACCTCCATTCAGCTTTGATACACTTTGTGTTGTTTTATGTTCTGAGTTATAATTTTTTTGGTGTTTTGTAAATTATTTTATTATTTTGTATTTGTTGCGGTTGACAAGTTATTAATCAGCTGTTTACTGAAATGTAATGTTATTTTATAGCAATGGTTTTCGAAAATTAGTGCCTAATATTGCACACTAGATGGTGCTTATAAGCAGCTGTTAAGTATGAATGACAATCTCAAAGATGAAGAAAACTTTTAGTTTTTAGTTTTCCTTATATTTGACAAGTTTAGTTTTTAGTTTTCCTTATTTTGCTTTGTTTTAGTAAAATTTTTATTAAAAGTGCAAAAAATCTTTTTAAAAGTTATTAAAATTAAATGTTTTTGTATTCATTTTATTTATTTGTTTCATTTGCCAACGATAACATAATGAACGACAATTAGTGAAAATTATTGTACACTAGATGGTGTTGAGTATATTGTATGCAGCGTATGAGTACACAAATACACTCATACATAGCTCACACTGATTTGATAACGCTTTACGATTGGTTAAGAATTACATCGCACATCTTACTATAAATTTGTGATTGTATTGTGAAAAAGATTTTTACCCCCAGCGTATAGATGTTCACACATCAAAAATTGTAAACATGCTAGTGATGCGAGCAACTTGAACTTATCCAGAAGGGCGGTAAACCGACAATTAACATCAACGATAGCTTTGAACTTTAATGTACGAGAAGTTCATACTACAAGCTTTCAAGGTCTAATACATTTTACTAAGTTAAAAAATCCTTGGATTTTCGTTGGAGTGATAGATAATTCAGGAAAGCGCACTCACTGGCATGACTAGTTCATCATCAGATGTCTTCTCACTGTGCCTGAATTGTTTGAATAGATCATCAATCGTTTATTTATATCAATTTTATATGCAATTTGCATATGTGAATTGGTATCGATCAAAAATCCCTCAGTTACAACCCAACCTGAAAGTCAATTCTTCCAACAATGACAGAAGACATTTTTCCTCATTGCTCCCTTTTCCTCTTATAATCTCGAAGGGTTGCAGTTGTTTTGGGTTTAGTTTATCTATAACACAGAGTTCCATTTCTGTGTGAAATATTTTTCGAATGACCGGGCTAGTGTCAGTTATATTTTGTTTTTTCGCAATGACCTGATGTTTATGCTCATGAATGACAAGTCTGTGTTTCGCTTTATATTTAGAGGATTGTAGCTTCGATTGGCGTTGCCTGGTATTATTTTCAAATTCAACATCCTGTACAAATAAAATATTTGAAAATATGATATGATATATGATATGAAGGAAATGCTTTGCAAATAAATGCAATTACCAATGACATTTATTTGTTTTTGTTCATATTCATATAATTATGTTCTGTTTCATTTAATTAATTTGCCCCATTTATGAGTTTAACCTTATCAATGTGAACCAGGTGTTTCAAAATGTACGTCCTCAATATTTGGTTAGAATTGTAAATATGTTCCATCTTCCATCGATTTGTGAATTACTAGAAATAAATAACATCTGACGATGAACTTGTCGCAGAGTTCTCAATTAGTCATAAACGTAAATGTGTTCCCTAAGTTGTCTTCCATTCCAACTATAACAAATCCCCATGTCTTTCACTTAGAAACATGTTCTTGACCAGTTAGCTAGAGGTGTATGAAATTCTTAAACGTCAACATGTAGAAATAAATATGTTCCCTTTTCTGAACCTTTAATAATTGGTTTAGTATTGTTTAAAAAACTTCCAAATTTTCTTGAAATGTCTGATTGGTATAATATTGGACTAAGTTCGATGATAAATCGAAGGACGAAGGACCATGTAAAATTGACAGCGAAGTCGACAAGCTGACTCAAACTCCGGATGATATCTTTGAGCAGTGCTGCTCGAGCGGAACAGAGACTATAATTTTGAAATGGCAAGAGGAAGACATAAAAACACAGTACTCCGTAGGCTATATAGTAGAGTACGTCCGAAGTTGCAAAGCCGAAACTGGGTTGACTACCATATCAACCTTGTTAAAGCCAAAATCGAATCGGGAAACTATTTAAAGCTATTTAGTAGGTACTTTGATACCGTTAACGAGGTTTCTGAGATTAAAGAATTTCTGGAGGTGTCAGGGGACACCCGGTTGGAACAAAGTTCCTTTCGCTATATATTCTGTACTAGTTAGTAACAACACACCTACGGCGCCCGTTGACAAAAAAAAACGATAATTTACATAAATCTTTAAGAAAATACACTTTTCTAAAATGATAAATTATTTAAAGAAAAATTTTTTTTATAGAATGTATTTTTTAAAAAATAGTATATATTTTGTCCTTTTTATAAAAATATGTATTATATTTTCACGAAAAGATCCTTTTGCAAAGATAGGTACTTATTTTATTAAAAGTTAATATTTGTTTTAATAAAATGTACTATTTTTAAGAAGAAGTACTTTCTTTAAGAAAAATCCATATTTTTTTTTACAAAGAAGTTCTTTTTAAGAACAGGTACTTAAAGAGGTACCTTTCTTTTACGGAAAAGGTTATTTTTTTAAGAAAATGTATTTAATTTCAGAAAGGCTACTTATCTCTAGAATAGAAAAGAAAAAGTATTATTTTATTTCTAAGATAAGGTACTTTTTAGAAAGGAATTTTTATAGGAAATGGTTTTTTTTAAGAGAAGGTATTTTTTTAAAAAAAGGTTTCTTTTAAGAAATGGGATTTTTTTTGAATTTGAGCTATTTTCAAGAACAGGGACATTTTTAAGAGTTGGTACTTATCTAAAGAAAAGTTATTTTGTTTTACGAAAAGGTACATATTTTAAACAAAATTTTTAAGAAAATGTAGTTTTTATAAGAAAATTTAAGTTTTTTAAGCAAAGGTAGTGTTTAAGGTAGGGTATTTCGTTAAAGAAAAGGTACTTTGTTTACGAATATGACTAGGGATTTTTTTTTGAGAAAATTAATTTTTTTTAAGAAAAGGAACTTATTTAAGGAAATTTTCTTTTTTAAACTTCTTTCACTTTGGTTTTCCTAAATTTACTTTTTATTGGTTCAAAACTACAATATATACTAAATATTGGTTAAAGGCACCACCTAGAAAACTTCCAATTAAACAAAAAATTTCCCAACATATGTTAGTCTAGACTCCAACCAATGCAAAAGTACCCAATGTAGTTGATAATACTGGGTTGTAGCATAATCGTGTTAAAAAAAGCTTATTTTTTTTTCATTTAGCCCCCATCTCGCAACGTGCGATATGGAACTTCGTTCCAAAACTTGCCTTCGGGTAACCTATATGCAGACCGATATATCCAAACTTAGTCATATTGAACGACATTGTAAGGAGGGGGCTCATGAGCTTCGCTCCTCTGCGGCCTGTGGGATCACCTGGAATCTTTCCAGCTATATTACAACACCCATTTGGCCGGAATCTTCACTTTGTGATTATAGTACGCATATACTCGAAGCCGCCTGCATGAGGCGATATACCCAAATCGTGGAAGGCAAGTTATTCATAACTACTTCATAATTAACACCAAAGTGACCATTCTCGACGGTACACTGATAGGAATATTTTTTTTACAGATCTGAAAATTTTAGTTCATGACTGTAAAAATTAATGTCCACTGACCGCATTCTTGCAAAGTTGATCCACTGTGCCAGGCATCAACACAGCTTATATCCAAGCATGTCATATTATCATATTAATATTGTCTCAATCTGAGCAGAGGAAACATTTTGTTGATAGAGATATCTGCAGAATTTGGTGATGATGGTTACAGAGGGAGAATCTATTTGAATACACTTTGTGCGTTGGCAGCCAGAATACCATAACACCAAACCATTGTTTACTATTCCAAGGTTTCACATATTTAAAAGGTCAGTTATTTATATACTTACTCTACACATTCTGAGTATCAGTCAAGGTCATGCCAGACTAAACTGTGCGGCAGTAGATAAGGAACCTCAACTATGGTTTAGACGCTAAAGAAGATTTCTACCATGGTAGTATTATCTATTAGGTAGTTGCATCCGTGGTTAAGCTGCCAAATTAGCTGAATAATGAAAATCTCTATGTACACAAAATGTGAAAAAAATTAATAAGCTTCTCTTAGTTGATACAGAGTCTAGGCTATAAATTACATGTTGATTGAAGTTTGTTTTTAATTTTATTAACAAAAAAAAATAAACTAAACCTAATTTAACAGATTACCCACGGAAAAGATGTAAACCCACGAATTACCATGATTTCAACTGAGGATCACGGCTCTATTTCCGGTTTTATTTCAAAAAATCCAACGCCGTTCAGAGCTGCCACCACCGACTATGTTATAGCTCTGTCATCGTTTCACTATTCCTTTGAAGACATACGAATTCAGCACTATAATATGGCGAAACGTTTAAGCAAATTTTAATTATTTTATATTTTTCGGACGCAGTTCCTTCTAGCACGTTGCGTGATGGAGCTAAATGAAGAAACTTAAACAACTTTTATTTTAACACTATTATGGTTATTGCTTTTGCTTTGGTTTGTGTCTAGACTAATTACATGTCTAACAAATGGTGGGAAATTTCTTGTTTAATGGGAAGTTTCTAGGTGGAGCCTGTAATCAATATTTAGTATATAATGTAGTTTTGAACCCAATAAAAAGTAAATTTATTAAACCCAAAGTGAAAGAAGTTTACAAAAAGGAAATTTTTTTAAAGAAGTGCCTTTTCTTAACAAATTAAATTTTCTCAAAAAAATATCTATTCATATTATTAAAAAAAGAACATTTTCTTCAAAAAAATCCTTATTTTAAAGAGTAGCTTTGCTTAAAAAAATGTATTTTCTTACAAAAAGTATGTTTTCTTAAAAAAAGTAATTTTTTTATAATAAGTACATTTTCTTAAAAAATTAAATTTTCTTACAATAAATTGCCTTTTCTTAAAAAACTAACTTTTCGTTCAAGAGCAGCTTTTTTAGATTTTTTTAAACAAAATAACGTTTCGTGAGACAACTACCAACTCTTAAAAATTTACTTATTCTTGATAAAGGACCAATTCAAGAAAAAAATCCAATTTTTTAAAAACAAAAACCTTTCCTTCGAAAAAAATACCTTCTCTTAAAAAAGTACCTTTTCTTACAAAAATTCCCTGTCTTAAAAGTGCATTTTCTTAAAAATAAAATAATACCTTTTCTTTTCTTTTCTTGAGATAAGTATCATTTCTGAAAATAAGTACATTTTCTTAAAAAACAACCTTTTCCTAAAAAGTTCTGTAATAAAAAGTTCTTTCCTAAGAAGTTCTTTAATAAGAACCTGTTTTTAAAAAAGTACTTCTTTGTAAAAAAGGCATTCGCTTATGGCTTTTTCCTAGAGAAAGTACTTATTCTAAAAAATAGTAAATTTTCTAAAAAAAACATTAGCTTATAATAAAAGAAGTACATTCCTTTAAGACAGGTCTTTTTCGGGAAAATATAATACATATTCTTACAAAAAGGACCTAATAATACACTTTTTTAAAAAAATAATACGTTCTATAAAAAATAATTTCTATAAAAAATTAATAATAAATTTATCATTTTACAAGATGTACCTTTTCTTAAAGATCCATTTAAATTATCGTATTTTGCAACGGGCGCCTTAGGCGTGTTGGAACTAATTAGTATATAATATATAGCGATAGGAACTTCGTTCCAACCGGGTGTCCCCTGACACCTCATGTGAGTTTTTTTTAAATTTTCGAGTACACGATAGAGAATCTTAACAAAAAAGAAAAAATTTTAACTTCAAAATTAATTTTTTAATATTTCACTTAAAGTTCATTCTGGAATTAATTCCATTTTTCACTAAGATGCATTTTCGAGCCACTGAAAAAACCAGAAATAATGCTGGCACGTCACCATGTCCTGAGGAGCGTTAAGCTGAAAAATGTAACAAATTCCATGGTGTTTTGACGCATGAAGAACCAGTTGATGAATTCAAAATGCGTGACTTGTAGCTACCCCATTCGGAGCGTCAAAAGTGCTTCTGTATTTTGTTCAAATGCATGCGAAAGCACAATTGATCTTCATAAAGATTATTTTGAAAAATAATAAAACCAATTTTGATCATCAATATCAATCAATATTTTTTTTTTTTTCATTAGTAAATCGCATTCCCAATACCAGCAAAAATTTTGTTATTCATCCGCTCTCGTTCTCACTCACAGCATTTCATATAATGACCTTGCATTGTTTTATAAAAATGTCGTTCAAATTTGTCGGAAAAGTAGGTCTACTTCTACTCCAGCTACAATTTTGATCGAATAAACAATATACTATTAAGCGGTAGATGGCGGTGTAACCTGAATTTAATTTTCAAACATAAAACATGGGACTGTCCTTGGAGGTGGGAAGTTTCTGCTAGCCATTCACTTGGGATTGGCCAGAAATGATTCCAGTACTTCCACGCAGTATGTCCTGGGCAATGGATTATCGGAAACCTCCGTTAGTTAGCTAAAGTGAGAAGGCGAAGCAAATAAGCAACCTGAATGGTAATGCGATCAGTAATACGTCTCAAGAGTATTAGGTGACCCTGTCACTGTAGCTCTTCGAAGTAGTGGACATATTCTTCTGTCTTTTGAAGGCGGATGAGCCAATACCCCTGGCCAACGGCGGATCAATATTGAAGAAACCAAAATCCAGTTTCGACACACTGCTTTCT
This sequence comes from Phaonia tiefii, assembly GCA_963931995.1. Taxonomy (NCBI): domain Eukaryota; kingdom Metazoa; phylum Arthropoda; class Insecta; order Diptera; family Muscidae; genus Phaonia; species Phaonia tiefii. The sequence goes on from OZ008368.1 coordinate 294,256,292, forward strand.
GGTCAGCATCTGATCCATAATGGGCGGCTGGCACATGATCATCCTAGCAGTAGGTAAAATGCAAACTACGTTGGACTGGGTTTGCCTCCCGTCACCGTTATATAGGCAATGAAAATACACAGAGAGAAGAACAATGAACAAAGCAACCCCCTAGCTGTTGATGACTCCCGCCAACGTTATAAAGACCACGATTTAAGGATATGTACCTGGAATGTGCGAGCGCTATACAGGACGGCTGCCACTTTCCAACTGGCGGATGCCCTTGGAAAATACAAAGCTGACATCACAGCGATCCAAGAAATGCGATGGACAGGATATGGTTGCACTGGAGGGAAAAACTGCAGCACGAATTCGGTTGGGGATTTATAGTTGCCAAGAGACTGCTCTATTTAGTTTCAAGGTTCAATCCAGTGAGTGAACGCATAGTCACAATTCGCATCAAGGTGAAATATTTCAACATCTTGTTAATTTGTGTGCACGCACCGACAGAGGATAAAGATGATCAGGTCAAAGAATCAATTTATAAGCGTCGTGGGGAAGTATAGGAACGCTGCCCTGACCACGACGTTAAGATTATTCTGGGCGATATTGATGCCAAATTTGGGAAAGGAAAGTATCTTTCGACCAACCATCGGTAATGTAATCACAGTCAACATGATATCACCTGCGATAATGGAATATGACTGGTAGTCTTCGACGCTGCAAAGAACATGGTAGTTAGTAACACACGATTCCAGCATAAGAACATTCATAGGGCGACCTGAATATCTCGTGATCACCCGATTGATCACATGGTAATAAATGGCAGGCACTACCCTAGTGTAATGGATGTACGTCTGATTCAAGATGTCAATATCGACTCGGATCATTATCTGGTGGCTGCGAAAGTTCGCACAAGACTGAGCAGGGCGGAAAGCGTACTAAACCGAACACGGTAAAAGCTGGATATTGAAAAGCTACAATCATCTTTTATAAAAAATCCGTTCGAAGTAAACGGTTGCTTGCATTGCGAATGCCTATTAAAAATGCCGCTTGCATTGTGAATCCTGTTTTTAGCCCCGTAATCAGTTCTAGCGAAATTTTCGTAAGAAATTTTGTCATTTATCTCTAAACGGAAAATTTTCTTCCGGAGAGTTACCACATGTCTTTGATTACCTTGCAAATATTTAATTTATAATTCCTCTACGCTCTCCATTTTATTTTTAACGGATGTCGTGTTGCTTTTAGTTGTTAAAATGATAAAAATGTCAAAATTCCGGTCCCAAACAATTATCAAACATGTTTTTTTTTGTACGAAATATCTTTGGCATAACAACGCTGTAATTGATTTTGCCTACGAAATTTTCGCAAAGAGCTGAGTACCAAGCAAATGAAAAGTGAGCGAAATTTTCGGTTCATAAAATTTTCGTTATTTTTTATACACGCACTTCTTATGGCAATGGAAATTTCATGATAATTGAATGCCGGGACTTAGACGAGAAATAAAGATAGCAACACTCGTAATAGCCACTGATGAAATTTCATAGTAATCGAGAAAGGTCTCAAAAGATGTATATTAATGTAAATTTGTGATGTGTTAACATCTATAGGCGCGCGTAGGGACTAAATTCACAAAGTGAATACATCCGAACACATTTTCTCCGATTGCCATCACACAGATTGTCCGACTGCGATCACACAGATTGTTTGGCATTAAACTCCTCCGAAACGGCTGGACCGATTTGTACGAAATTTTATGTGCATATCAGGTAGGTCTCAGAATCTCCCAACATCTATTTTTCATACCCCTATTTAGAACACAGATTTGTCCGACTGCGAAACACAGATTGTCAGACCGCGAAAAAGACACACCCTGATGTAGCTGCAGCGAATATAGTTGTCTTGCGTGGGTTCGGAGCGCTCTCAGAGCAAAGAGAATAATGGTGTGGTTATACGTATATAAAAATGAGATAGCAAGAGAGCATCGAAAATTGTGTGAACTTGTGTAGCGTACACAGAAGAAAATATTAGCCTGTAAATTTCAATTAAAAAGGTTCACATAACCACCGCGAGCACGTTTGCAACGATCGATTCTTTGGAACCAATTTTCTACCACTTTTCCACACATATCGGCCGGAACGTTGGCAATTTCGATATTGTTCCTGACAACCTCTTGCATTTTGTGGATTAATTGTTGTCTTATTTTGTAGTCATATTTTGCCTGCTTGCAAACCCATTTAGCCAGAAATGAGCTTCATAGCTGAAGATGATTTTCCGATGAAATTCATTATTTACTTGAATCTTACGGTTGCGACCACCGACTGAGAAACAACAAATTCATTTAGCCCTTATCCCGCAACGTGCGATAAGGAACTTCGTTCCAAAAAAAATACGTAAACGAAAATGTTATTAACCCTGCTGTTAGATTAGAAAAAACTTACGAATCTTAGATTGAGGGACCATTTGGTCCATACTGCAATTTTCATCCAAAATAATAATTTTATCTTATTCTTTGTAACTATTTTGGTTCAAAAATTTCTAAAGCAAGTATTTGACATATCAAAAACATCCGCTAACATATCAAAAACATCTTCTAAATATTTGACATGAATTTACATTCGCTTGGTAATGAAAAAATTTACGAATCTTAGGTTGAGGGACCATTTGGTCCATACTGGAATTTTCATCCAAAATAATAATTTTATCTTATCCTTTGTAACTATTTTGGTTCAATAATTTCTAAAGCAAGTATTTGACATATCAAAAACATCTTCTAAATACTTGACATGAATTTACATTCGCTTGGTAATGAAAAAATGTACTATTGACCAAATGGTCCTCTAACCTAAGATTCGTCATTTTGTATTTTTCTCAGTCCTGAATAAAGTTAGAAAATTTAATTTTCGCACATAACATTGTTTTATTAAAAGACCCCATTAGCAGAAAAATTTAGTCAGTATATATCACCGTTCCAAAGTTACAAGGGAAAACAGAAAAAATTTGGACCAAATGGTCCTAATCTAACAGCAGGGTTAAATTTGTAAACCCCATGGTGACTTTTGGCCCACCCTGTATATGTTCGAAAACAAAAATAGGCATGATGATATATTAATTTGCGCGTGCAATGCGTGCCATGGTTTAAACTCAAATTTATAAATTTTCAAGGAAAGCATTTTTACATATAACCGGTTTTAAGCAGGAGTTATTTCAAACGCCGGTAGCTATTTCGCCTAAGGTTTTGGTAACATATATTCGCCATTTCTATCGGGTGACATATGACATATTGCGGGAAGCTGGCAAAAGCAGTCTTGTGCACTTTTTAAATTAACCCACGGTTGACCATAGTGTTTTCTGAATTGTAATCAGTTAACACACACACAGAGAAGAGATTCGTTGTCACAACTATATTTGCAACCAACTAAAATTTGGCGGTTCCTTGGACTATCGCATTATTCATTATTGCATATCAATTGATTTGTAATACAATTTTGGTTGCAAGAAGTGAAATATTTAGTTGATGCCACAGCCAACAATAAATAAAAGTGATCTGTCAATCGAGTTTTAGTTGTAGCAATCAAATTATCCTGTAGTGGTGAATATTCTATTAGTTGGATGAACGACAAATGTTAAAACTAATTCGGTTGTACCAAATAATATAGTGGTATGCTCAACTAATTAGGTACTTGCAAAAAAGTAAAAAAAATAATTTTTTATCAAAATTGTGTATTTCATATTTAAATATAAAAAAAAATACTTTTATTTATAACCAGGGTTCGTATTTCGTGCCCATTTTTAATAGAAAATATGAAAGAATTTCTATATGGGCATTTCCACAGAATTGCTTATTTTTTTAGACAAGTTAGTTACATTGTTTTCTCATCTCTTATTAAATATAGAGCTTCTTACATTCTGTATTTAGTACAAGAATAGAAAACAATCGAACTCCATGGTGCTAAAATATAAACAATTTACGACGGTGACGTGATCGACATAGGGTGGCACTTTCCGTGAAAATGCCCATATCTCGAAAACGGAGCGTCCAGTCGAAGAAAAATCGAAATTTTTAAGGGTTTCTAAGGGTTTCGCACTAAGCGTTCCCGTTCGCATGAAATAATTTCCTTTTCAAAAAATCGCCAAAATAAGAAAATCGCTAAAATAAAAAATTGCTATAACTCGAAGACGGTGCGGTGCGTAAAATAGCAAAATAATAAATTTGTAACCAATTGATGGATGTCTTAACCACGACATTATTTTTTTTTCTAAACAAATCTCTAAATCCAAACTTTCGAACAATAGGGTGGCAAAGAAAAAACAACTTCGTATTTTTAATAAACCCCAGGCGGATTCTTGTTCCTTTAAAACTGACACGGTGAAAATTTGAGCTGAATCGGACAACTCTATGCCGTGCCGCATTTTAGTCAAAGTTTTGGGAATTTGGCATTTTGGGTGAAAATTCGTATACGCTAGAAAACCTTCAATCCTCGGTGCATTTGAAAAAAAATTTGCACATTGATTTAGTTTAACCCATATGTAAACTAGATTTGAGTAAAATCCAACTAATCTAAGGGTTTCAATTTTTAATTTGAAAATATTTTAAATTTTTAACAAAAATTAAAATTTGGGTTTTTCAGTTTTTTTTCCAAAAATTGTATCTAACTGAAAAAATAAGTAACTTGGATTCCAACACCTTCTTGCAGAAGTCTATACGCTTCTAAAAAACTATAACACGATATATTCATGCAACGGTTACATGGTGCTATCGTGCGGCAAAGTAGGCTATCTCGAGGAAAAATCGCCAAGATGGCCTTATAAGGGTACCACGATAACAACATGAAACCGTTGCATGAATATATCGTGTTATAGTTTATTGGAAGCGTATAGACTTCTGCTAGAAGGTACTGGAATCCAAGTTAAATATTTTTTTCAGTTAGATACAATTTTTGGAAAAATCTGAAAAACCCAAATTTAAATTTTTTTTAAAAATTGTAAATTTTTTCAAATTAAAAATTGGAACCCTTACAGTGGTCGGATTTTACTCAAACTTTATCCAGTTTATATTCAGGTTAAATTAAATCAATGTGTAAATTTTTTGATGTGTTAACATCTATACGCGCGCCTCTAGGGCAGTAAACTATAAATTTAATACATACGCAAGTGTTAGGTTTGTAAGAGTAAATCATCGTTTGTTTGTTCGTTGCTTGGCAGTCGGTATTGAAAGTGATTATTGGGCGATTTTCATATAATTTTCCCACGCGATTTTCTCCGGAAATTCATAGCCGATTTTATTAATTTTTGGATTAAAAAGCTAGTGCGAGTTTCGACGAAGAGTTTAGGCCAAAAATTAAAGCGATCCGATATCGGCGAGCCGAGATTTAAGTGTTTTAATTTGGAGTATTAATTTGGAGTAATTTTAATATTAAGTATTTTATGTTGATCTTCGGTTATATCGTACGAATATAACAATGTATGTATGTATGTACAAGTGTCTGTTGCTTTGCATTCTTTGACTTTTGTGGGAATAAAACAAAAAGTATTGAGCAAGAAAATAATGACACATGTGCTTGCACTGGGTCTTTAAATAATTTTAAGTATTAATATTATTTAACTGTAACGTCATCATATGATTGAACGCTGTTTTTTATTTTCCAATGTAACATTTACGAATGTGTTCATAGAAATCGAACAGGTACCGTGTAGCAAAAAGGTGTTAACACATCGCCCGTGAGTTCGAACACTCATTGGATGTTTTTTTCAAATGCACCGAGGAATGAAAGTTTACTAGTTTTTTTTTACTCAAAATGCCAAAATCCGAAAACTTTGACTAAAATGCAGCACGGCTTAGACTTGTCCGATTCGGCTCAAATTTTCACCAAGTCAGGTTTAGACCATAAGGATCAAGAATCTGCATTAGGTTTATTAAAATTCGAAAATATGTATTCCTCTGTACATCTCATTGCCACCCTAAGGCGTTTTCATAAAGTGGTCCAATTCGTATGACTTTTGTTCCCGTAAAATTGCCAAAATAAGTAATTCGCTAAAATAAAAAAATAGCTACAACTCGGAAACGGTGCGTCCAACCGCAATAGCAATAAATTGTTTAACTCCATGGGGGGCTTTAACCAATGGATGCGTATCATACGGCATCACTTAAAATCCGTTAAACTAACATTTTTCAAATAAAAAATCGCTAAAACTAACATATGTATGTATGTCGGAGTTATAGCCATTTTTTATTTCAGCGTTTTTCATATTTTGAACCAAATATCTTCCATACGTTGGACCATTTTATGAAAAATCCTTAGAAACTCGTAAAGAATACTTTTTTTTCGATTAGACGCTCCGTTTCCAAGATATTGGCATAGGGGCGATTTATCGATTTTTGATGCCAGAAATTTTAGTTTTAGCGATTTTTTTTGAAAAAAAAAAGTGATGCGGTATTGAAGACATCTTTAGGTGAAAGTAAAATATTTATTGTCTTTGCGATTCGACGTACCGTTTCCGTGATATAGCCGTTTTTTTTATTTTAGCGATATTCTTCCTTTGGTGATTTTTTGAAAAAAAAAAATTATTTCATGCGAATTGGAACACTTTGTGAGAAACCCTTAGAAACCAGAAAAAAAATTTTATTTTTTCGATTGGACGCATGGTTTTCCAGATACAGATAGTGTTTCTAAATATTTCATATTTTCGACCAAAAATGGGGTTGGGTTACCCTGGGTAGCATATGTATATTTAAGTAAATTTGTGTCATCCGGAATAATAGTTCCTCCAGCCAAGTGTCCACAATTGTTTGCATGTGTTAGTGAAGGCGTCAATAGTGGCATCATATTCAATGATTGTGTTTAAAGGTCTCATTTCACCTAAATTTATGATAATATGTATTCTTCGCTGGCTGATATCTATACACTTTATTGTTTTTTCAAAACTTTGTTTATCTCTTTTTGTTTAAAATATTAGTTTTTCTGTGAAGTCCTCGGGTAACATTCCAATATACGTAGTTTCTATTAAATAACAAAGCCTCTTGTGAAAAATCGACTACATAACTTTGTAATAAGTGTTTTTGTAACAGAAAATATATTATGATTACAGTAACTAATATTTGAACACGAATTCTAATATTGTACTTCTATTAGTTGTATCTTCCATTTCAGATGAATGAGGTTATTGAAATACTCAAATTGGTTAATACAACTAAAATTCGGTAGTAGCAACTTGTATTTAGTAACTTGTATCAATAACATCGACAAATAATTTTGATTTTTGACAATTACGAGTTCTCATGAAAATATAGACTTTATCATGCAATACCCAATACCTGAATTGATTTCCAAATAATCTTTTCCCTGTGTGCAGACAAATATCATAGACTTCTGAACTTTAGCGCTATCTCTACGTTAGCATTTCTCTTCAGTTGATAAAAACAAACTTTCGCAAGGATTCGTTCTCCTAATATTTTCAGCAGAGTCTTGTTTGTTCTGTTTTTTGGATTCTTTGGAGAATGTCTTCGTGGTGTTTTTTTCATTGCTTCATCGTTATTCATTCTACTAACACATGGTCCAGCATTAATTACATCGATGTCAATGACTTACGGTGTCAATACTCACTGTTGTTAATTATTTACGCTTCACTACACACTAGATATGTTATCGAATAGCAACAACTAATTTTACCATAAGTTGCAACAGGAAATTAACATTTAAAAATTCAGGAAAATTAAACATTCAGATTATGATTGTATTGCATTTGTCATTACATTGCGGCAAGGATATATGAACTCAATTGCACCCACCTGTAGTTTCCTCTGTCTATCTACTTTGAACCGACAATGACTCACAACATCCGTGTGAGAAATCATTTTGCATTTTGCATTTGTGAATGATTGTGTTTATTTACAATTGGACTTTTATCAATTTCCACGCATTTAATAGTTCATGAATGAAATGCGTCCTATGTCCTTATGCCTCTGCATCCGTATGCATATTTTAAATTATGCATGTGTGTACATACATATGTGTTAGTGAATGTTGTCGTCCTGCCAAAGGTATAAGGCCAAAAACAATGAGTATGACTGTGAGAATTATACTACAATAACGGTTATCGCCGTGTTTACTACCTCTGGTGGATGAGTTTGCAAGGACGCTTGCTGCTGCTGCTGATGATGATGATGATTACGATGAGGGCAGTGCTGCAGTAGATGACTTTGTGGTGGCGGCCATAATTCGACTGATGTTTACAATTTGGGCTGCATTTACAATTGTCTACTTAAAAATGCCAATGGTAAGCGTTTGCAACTGTTTATTCCATGGGTTTGCATATCACAGATATGTGCATACTGTTACTTTAAATCCTCTTATTGCGTCCGTTTGCAGTTGCATTCCTCTCCTTTCACACCCTACACTCTCTTTCTCATTTCGGGATGTGCGACGGATGCGTTAGTTCACTGCATCACATTGAGTTAATGACCAATGCTGTTTATAATTGTATAATTACGACAATTAAAAAAATATTTACAATTTTTCTTCGGTTAATTTGTATTTATACGCGCTCGGTATCTGTGTATTTCGGTAAGAGATATGATTGCATGTCAAATGGAATACAGATGCGTTTCAAATGAGAAGGGCGGTAGAATAAACGTGGATATAGTTGAGTAATTAAATGTTCAAGCTCACGTATACTTCGGAAATGAATGAGATATAACTTTCTTCAATGAGGTGGAAGCGTTTCAAAATAATACAATTAAAAAGCGATACAGACTTCCCAAATGCCCATGGCTGAGTTTGAAAAGAGAAAGATCACATAGCGCTGTTTGTTATTGTGTAAAGAAGATTCGTATGAAGGACAAGACAATTAGATTTATTAATAGAAAATTTCTTAGCAACCACTTGCTCTTTTAGAAAATTATTTAAATCCTAAATATAAATTAACATTACTCTTGTCTAAGGCGCCTCTGCTCCACCGTTACGGAATTAAAGGATTGCAAAGAGGCAGATATGAGTCTTTCCATATTCGACCAAATATATTGGTAAGTGTGTTAAGAATTGTCCTGTTTTAACGTTGACCTATTCATCGTCGATCAAACGAGGCTCCGTTTGGATATCATTAATGCCAATAGTTTTCTTTGATTACAAAAATTGTTAACTTCATAGATACCAAATTTGCAATACTGTCAAAAATGAGTTGGTTCAACCGACTGCAATTTCTATACTGGTTAATGCTGCAGTCAACAAATGTTCGCTACGGCCTTAGAAAGCTGCTAGTCTCAAGTTTTTTAATAATTCGACCCATTGACTTTACCCGAGGTTCAACTCACCGTCCAAGATTTTCTATTTCCGGAGCGGATTTCACTAAATTCTTGATTTGATGGCTTTGAGAACTTGCGGCGTTCGAACTGCGCGTAGACAGCCGGACCGGTGGCGGTCTTCGACATCTCCAGTATCCTCAAACAGTTTTGTGCACCAGTAGAAGAACATGCCACTAATACCCACGGGGCGGAGCGTTCATTATAGCGGGCTAAATGACAAAAAAAATTAAACAACTTTTTTCTAATAACTTTAGTACAACCACAGATAAATATAAAACCATAGACGGTGAAAGATAAGTGGTGGATTTGAAAGTAAACGGACATTTTCTAGATGGCGCTATGCATGATTTTTTGCCGTTTGTATTGTCAACAAATATCAAAATCGACACGGTTTTCTATTATTTATATTCTATTTGCAAATTTAAACAACAGAATCGAAATAAAAATTATGTTTGGGTGTTTTTTCGTCGCATCACAGTAAAAAATGGTCGCACAGAGACAGCATGCGCCCTTTGGTGAAAATGGTGATTAAGCAAATGAATCATCTATGGTTTATATTTGTCTATGGCACAACCCAGTATTTCAACTATATTGGATACTTTTGCTTTGGTTTGTGTCTAGACTAACACATGTTGGGAAATTTCTTGTTAATTTGGAAGTTTCCTAGGTGACGTCTGTAACCAATTTTTAGTAACGGGTCCGTCATCTAACGTTTTTTTTCAACTAGTGCTAATTTCGTGAATGGCAACACTTAGCTCATGTCTGATTTGACAGATAATTAGTTTTATCCTTCCGCTGAACGAATATGGTTGTGTATGCGCTTGAACAACGCTGGGAAATATGGGGAAAATGGGCCTGCGATCGACTTACAGAAGATGCCGACTTTGCCAAAAAAAATCAAATTTTTAGATGAAGCTCATTTTGATCTTGGCGGATATGAAAACAAGCAAAATTGTCGCATTTGGGGCACAGAAAACCCACACGCATACATTGAAAAGCCGATGTACCTAAAACGAGTCACTGTTTGGTGCGGATTTTGGTCCAGAGGCATAATTGGACAATTTTTCTTCGAAAATGAGCAAGGAGTGGCCGTTACAGTCAATGGCGATCGTTTTCGGGCCATGTTGAACGAATGTTTGTTCACAAAAATTGAAGAGAAGGATATTGGCAACATTTGGTTTCAACAGGACGGCGCTACGTGCCACACAGCCGAAGCAACACTCGATTTTTTGCGCCCTGTTTTTGAAGATCGCATTATCAGCCGCAAAGCTGATGTCGTTTGGCCACCTCGGAGCTGCGATTTGACACCGTTGGACTATTATTTGTGGGGTTCCCTCAAATATAAGTTTTACGGCGACAAGCCAGAGACAATTGACGCTTTAAAGGACAATATTCGTGAAGCCATTGGTGAAATACAGCTGCACACAATCGATAATGTGCTTAAAAATTGGACCGATCGTGTAGGCTACTGCATGGCCAGCCGAGGCAGCCATTTGAATGAAATTATTTTCCATTATTAACCGGAAGGATTGTACTTTCAAATAAAAAAAGAAATTTGAGAAAATATTCAGTAGATTTTTTTTATAGCATTTTCAAAAAAAAAAAGTTATTTGGCGGACCCTTTGTATAATGTAGTTTTGAACCCAATAAAAATTTAATTTAGAAAAGCCAAAGTGAAAGAAGTTTAAAAAAGCACGTTATCTTAAATAAGTACCTTTGCTTAAAAAAATTAAATTTTCTTACAAAAGTAACTTTTCTTAACCCGCCAATGGTGACGCAAATTTGACTTTAATTAATGGTGACGCCGGTCTCATGCACCGGGGTTTTCAACTGAAGATTTTTCGAAACGTGTTGCTAATAGTTAATGTTTTTTTTTGATTTATGCACTTTGACAATAAAACAAAGATATATAATCATTTTAAGTTCTTTTATTTCAATATTAAAATTCACAAATGTTTTTAAATAGAGCATTAAAAATAACAATGTTTTAGCAATACATTTTTTAAAATTAAGAAAAAATAAAAAAATCACATATTCATTAAGGAAAATAATGTTTATTAGTCTTTCGACAATAGGAACTTTTATAAAATGAACAAAAATTGGTATCCTTCCAAAATATAATACAAAAGTATTGCGATTATTTTACTTACATACACGGTGATTCACGGTCTCACACACCACGTTAGAAAAATAAATACAGAAGTTGTGCTCACTAAGCAGCTTCGTCACTAACTGATGGTGGGGGATGTGCAGTGCTGCATCTACACGAAATCGCAACAAAAAACAATAACGGAGAATAAAGTTATACGAATTTGTTAAGACAGCCGGTCTCACAGACCAGTACGTCACCATTGGCGGGTTAATAAAAGTATTTTTTTGGAACGAAGTTCCTTATCGAACGTTGCGGGATGGGGGCTAAATGAAAAAATTTTAAACAACTTTTTTTAACTACTCTATTACAAGTTTTCTAGGTGGAGCCTGTTTATTACATATTGTAGTTGTGAATCCAACAAAAAGTAAATTTAGAAAAGCCAAATTGCAAGACTGGCAAATCCATGAAATACAACCCTGAACATGGAATTATGTTTGGCAGCACACTTACTCCCACAACTCGTACTTTTAGTTTGGTTTGTGCCTAGACTAACACACAAAATTTAGTAGGAAATTTTCTCGGTGGAGCCTGTTTATTACATATCGTAGTTTTGAACCGAATAAAATGTTAATTTAGAAAAACCAATGTGAAAGAAGTTTAAAAAACAACACTTTCTTAATAAGTGCGTTATCTTAAAAAAAAGAAAATTTTCCCAAAGAAAATACCAATTCATTTCCTTAAACAGAGTACATTTCTTAAGAAACTACCGTATCTTAAAAAAGTACTTTTTCTTAAAAAATTAAATTTTCTTACAAAATGTACCTTTTCTTAAAAAAATTAATTTTTTTTTAAATAAGGACCTTTTCTTGAAAAAGTACACTATCTTACAGTAAATTGCATTTGCTTAAAAAAACTACCTTTTCATTAAAAAGTATCTTTTTTGTAAAACAATATGACTTTTTCTGAAATAAGTACCTACTCTTAAAATTGTACATGTTGGTTCGTACAAAAAATACGTTCTCTTAAAAAAATACATTTTCTTACAAAAATTTCTTTCTTTATAGTACCTTTTCTTAAAAATAAAATAATACCTTTTCTTTTCTTGAGAGAAGTAGCCTTTCTGAAAATAAGTACATACATTGTCTCAAAAAAATAACGTCTTCCTAAAAGAGTACCACTTCTTTAAAAAGTACCTGTTCTTAAAAAAAGTACTTCTTTGTAAAAAAAAACTTATATTCTTTGAAATTTTCTTACAGAAAATACTTCTTATAAAAATGGTAGCTTTTCTAAAGGAAAACATTAGATTTTAATAAAAGAAGTACCTCTCATTAAAGAAGGGACCTTTTCGGGAAAATATAATACATATTCTTAAAAAAGGGACCTAAAATATACTTTTTTAAAAAAATACGTTCAATTAGTGAAACAATTCTTAAAAAAAAGTTTATCATTTTACAAAAAGTATCTATTCTTAAAGATCCATTTAAATTACAATATCTTTCCCCTAACACCTCATGAAATTTTTGGTATATATTCTAGTTTTGAAGCATAAAAACAAAATTTAGAAAAGCCAAAGTAAAAGAAGTTTAAAAAAAGAACATTACCTTTAATAAATACCTTTGATTAAAAAAAATAAATTTTCTTACAAAAAGTAACTTTTCTTAAAAAGAGTATTTTTTTTTAAATAAGTACCTTTTTTTTAAAAAAGTACATTTTCCTACAACAAATTGCCTTTTCTTAAAAAGCTACATTTTCTTTGAAGATTAAATTTCTTGTGAAATATAATAACTTTTTTTGAGATAAGTAGCTACTCTTAAAAATTTACCTATTCTTGAAAAAAGGAGCAAGTGTAAAAATCCCATTTCTTAAAAAAAAAAATATCTTCTCTTAAAAAAACCTTTTCGTATACAAATTCCTTTTCTTAAAAGTATATTTTCTTATAAATAAAATAATATCTATACTTTCCTTTCTAAAGATTAGAAGGCTGAAAATACATAAGTGCATTTTCTTAAAATAATAACAAGAGTATCACTTCTCTAAAAAGTACCCGTTCTTAAAAAAAGTATTTCTTTGTAAAAGAAAATTTTAACCCTAATGGCTTCTTCTTACAAAAAGTACTTCGTCTTAAAAAAAAATCAATGAGTGTTCGAACTGTACTAACATCTTTTTGTTACACGGTACCTGTTCGATGTCTATGAACACAATAGAAAATGTTACATAGGAAATAAAAAAGAATAGTTTTTGTGCTGAAGACTCTTTTGCTATTACCCTCTCTTTTTTCTTGCATCTGCTTTAACATTAGATGTAATATAGTTAAAATAAATAAAGCAATATATAGCTCACTGAAATAATTGTTTTTTTTTGTCATAACAGAGCGACGACAAAAAGTATTGAATAGTATAGAGAATTTATTGCACTGTTTTTCCGCTCGCATGTAGAGTCAAAGGGCATAAACGAGTCTTATTCTCATTATAGAATATGTCACTACCAATGCACCATTTCGACAATGTTGTTACATAAAACAATACAAAAAGCATAAATGTTTCAAAATTATGAATGGACCAAGTTATGACAAAAAGTGAGTCATACAATTCGTTCCATGAGTCCTCTGTACTATTCTATACTCTTTTACGACCACGAACTGCTTGTTTGTTCGCTGCCATCATACGGACTATTTCACGGACTCTTGTTTGCTTATTGTTTAAGAACTATAACCACTATAACAGTAGTCTGTAACACGAGTTCAACATTGTTACAGCTTTCTCCGTGGAGTGTAAAATAAAAAGTTACTTGAGTTGTCAGGGGACACCCGGTTGGAACGAAGTTCCTTTCGCTATATATTATGTATTATTTAGTTTCAACACGCTTAAGGCGCCCTTTGAAAAATACGGTAATTTAAATGGATCTTTAAGAAAAGATACTTTTTGTAAAAACTTACGGCCTTATTCATAAAAAGTTGTCATAGGTTTGTTAAAGGTTTAAGAAGGTAAAGCCCAAAAATTGTATTCATAATCGAAAAATTCCTCTGTTAAGAGTTCTGTAACGTCGCCATATTTGTTGAACGTTTCACCCTTCTTTAAGGCTATTTTATCCGCATTAATACACAAAAGAAATAATTTTTTTCATTTCACGCGTGCCGTACTTAAATATTTATGCGATATAAACAATTGGAATTATTTTGTGCATATTTGCAGAGTTTATAGTGTCACATTATCCTGCTAAGCAACCAAATAGTTTCGTTCCAATTTTTACCATTTTTAACCAAAATTAACTTTTGTTTACATAGTGATGTATATAAAATCAAAACATTGAAACTACAACCTATTATCCGGTTTTATATTCGACTACCCGAAACTGAAATCCAATTCAATATGATTTTTTGGCATTTTATGAATATATCAAATAGTAGTTGACATTTTGTTGAATAGTTCGTTCAATTAATGTTTAAAATTTTGCAAAAACTCATTGACGCAATTAAATAAAAAAAATTTAATTCGGTCTATCGGTTATTGTCCATCTTGTTTTTACATCACAAGCACTGTGAGAATACATAAAACAGGGTTGTCAGTCAATTATCTGTTCCTTAGTTAAAATACTCATTATGAATACGGTTCTAATAAAACCTTCGCCAAATCTTAAAGCTTTCAATAACTGATGAATGCTTTAGAGCTAATTTAATGATTTTTTATGAATAAGGCCGTTAAAAATTTTTTTTAAGGAAATTTTTTTTTGGTGGAATATCTTTTCTTTTAAGTATATTTTTAGGTCCTTTTTGTAAGAATATGTATTATATTTTCCCGAAAAGGTAATTTTTAAGAAAGGTACTTCTTTTATTAAAAGCTATTGGTTTTTTTAAGAAAATGTACTATTTTTAAGAAGAAGTACTTTCTGTAAAAAAGGCCAAAGCATTTTTTTTACAAAGAATTACTTTTTAAGAAGAGGTACTTTTTAAACAAGTGGTACTCTTTTTAGGTAAATTTTATTTTTTAAGAAAATGTACTTATTTTCAGAAGGGCTATTTATCTCAAGAAAAGAAAAGGTATTATTTTATTTGTAAAAAGATGTACTTTTAAGAAAAGGAATTTCTTTAAGAAAGTGTATTTGTTTTAACCTCCCGTCAAACACATATTCTGAAACCTTCGAACAAACACATATGCCTGGCCAGACCCCTATACGTATGCCCGTTTATTATTTTTTTCTTTAGACTTTTTTTTGGTTTGTTGATATATGTAGCTGCCTAAATGAAAAAATTTTTTATTCATTTTTTTTCATGAAAAACAAGTATAATCAACTTTAGAATGTTGTTGGAACACAGGATTAGTGCATTTGGTGCAATAAAAACGTACCTTACTACGCAGCTTTTCGTCCTGCGTGGCACAAATACTGCAATCTTTTCTGGAATTCAGTGTACTAGGGCCGCTTTGTTGGTTAGGCAGCATGATGCTGGGAATATTCAACGGCCTTCCAAAGAAAGATTCAATGGCCAAACGGGTTGAATGTTATGCCAAACTATGGTTGTTGTTCATGCGATTTTCAGTATTGGCAACCACCAATTGTTTACTCAGGGTGTTCAAGAACATTCGTCGCTTCTCTTTTCTGGTCTTCTGTATTTTCTTTGTGTGGAGATCTGGCAACTCGGATTAAGTCTGAGGTGGTGGCAACGCTGTGGGAGTTGGAGAGTTGATCGCGTGTTAGTCAGAAAAGCAATGAAAGTAGCCGAGTCAGTAACATATTATAAATCGTTTGTTCATTAAAAGAAACTATTAATGCTTGAGTTGTAGATAATAAAAGCCTAACGTAAATATTTTATTGAATCTGGTGTCTTCTATTTGGGGAGGTTTTGCGGGTTTATACATTGGCGACGAGGAAAACGAAATTCTGGTAGCACACTCGGGAAATCAATTGGTAAGAAATGTGTATGGGAAAATAAGACAAAATTTTGTATTAATTTTGGCATTTAATTGCTTCAGGTGGAAAAGACATTCAATTGTCAAGCATTAAATTGCAAAATAGAGGCATTTAAGTTAATTGCGAGCAAGCGCGACAACTGGGGAGAACAAATTTGAGTGCATTAAATTGTCACTGGTAAGTTTTGTTTTAAATAACAAAGAAAATCTATGATTGATGGCATTTAATTGCTGTAGGTGGTGAAGACATTAAATTGTTTGGAAAAGTTGTAAGATGAATGCAACAGGGATCTCGCCTTTTCTTTGTGACGGTATAGATAGATCGTTAATTCGTGCAGAGTGGGAGAAATGGCTCCGAGCTTTTTCCTTATATTTGGAAGCTGAAGAAATCAAAGACCCATTGAGGAAAGGAAGCAAGTTGTTACATCTGGGCGGAACACAGCTGCAGGAAGTTGTTTATAATATTCCTGGAGCACTTGTGGAGCACGTTGTTGGAGATGTTTTTGAGATTCTGGTTGGAAAGTTAAATGAATACTTCTCTCCTAAAAGAAATTCAACGTTTGAGCGCCATTTGTTTCGCTCATTAAAACCGGAGGAGGGTGAGTGTTTGAATAAACTGATGCTAAGGCTGAGGAATCAGGCCGCGAAGTGCCAGTTCGGGGACACCAAGGAGGAAATTTTGGAAATAAATCTCAAAGATAAAATTATAGATGTTTGGGCCCCGAATGATTTAAAGAAGAGGTTGTTGGAGAAGGAGTACTCTTTAAAAGATATTCTAGATATGTGTCACGTGTACGAACAGATTAATAACCAGTCGGAGTCTATGATGCCTTCTCATGGTCAGCCCTTAAGCATAAATAAGATTGCTTCAGAAGACGGGAAAAATTTCAGTGTTGAGTGTAGCAGATGTGGTCAGAGGGGCCACAGCGGCAGTAGTACTTTTTGTCCAGCGAAGAATTTAAAATGCAACAAATGCGGGTTAATCGGACATTTTGCCCGCAAGTGCAAAACAAAAACGATCAAACGCAAAACAAAAAATGTTGACTTTATGGAAGCAAAGAAAAGGAAAATTTGGCCTTCAAAGATTCAATGCATTTCTGATGGAAATGTGGCAGATGGAGTCTGTGGCGAAAGGTTTCACGAAAATAATTGTTTTCGGATTTTGAGCGAGGAGTCACCGACAGTTCTTGCGAGTGGGTTGATTAAATGTTACATTGGAGGTCATGGAGTTGTGATGTTGATTGACTCAGGTTCTCGATACAATCTTCTCAGTGAGAAAGACTGGGAATTTCTGAATGGCCAACGAGCATTAATATGGAATATTCGAGAAAAATCTGAGAACCAATTTCGGGCCTATGCTGGAGACAAATTGCTGAAGGTGAAATTTGTTTTCGAAGCAGTGATAGGAATTGACAAAGCCTCCAATTTGATTGAGTCGTTCTATGTTATTGAGAATGGCAGCCAATCGCTATTAGGTCGCGAAACCGCCATGAAACTAAACGTGTTAAAGCTAGGAGTTGATGTCCATCAAGTTGATAACATCGGTCCTTTTCCGAAAATTAAAGGCATAAAAATTGCGTTAGCAATTGACGGATCGGTGAAACCAGTTCAGCAGCCTTTGCGGCGTATACTTGCTGCGTTGGAAGACAAGGTTAAGGCCAAGTTAGAAGAAGCGGTAGCACTGGATATCATAGAGCCTGTCGTAAGGCCAAGCGAATGGATTTCGCCAATTGTGGTTGTTTTTAAAGCAAACGGTGACCTCCGTTTGTGTATAGATATGAGGCGGGCTAATGCTGCTATTCGGCGGGAAAACTTTCCACTACCTACTTTTGATGCATTTATGACCAGGCTTAAGGTGGCTAAATATTTTTCCAGGTTGGACCTGAAAAATGCTTATCACCAACTAGAGTTGGATGAAGCTAGTCGTGAGATAACGACATTTATAACATCTAATGGTATATATCGATATAAGAGGCTGTTATTTGGGGTAAATTCAGCTCCAGAAATTTTTCAGCGCACTATGGAAAACATATTGGCCTCTTGTGAAAATGCTCTTAATTACCTTGATGATGTTATTGTGTTTGGACAAACAGAGAGTGAGCATGATCGACATTTGGAAAAGGTGTTGTCTGTTTTCAAGGAGTATAATGTTACTCTAAATGAGGGAAAATGTCTCCGGAAGGTTCAACATTTAAAATTTTTGGGGCATTTGTTGTCGCATGAGGGCATAAGGCCAGACCAAGAGAAAGTTGACACGATATTACAGTTTCGTCACCCATCAAGTAAAGAAGAAACGCGGAGCTTCTTGGGTCTGGTAACTTATTTGGGGAAGTTTATTCCTGATCTGGCCGATGTGACAGAACCCTTAAGAAGACTTATGATGCAAGATATACAATTTATGTGGGGACCAGATCAGGATAATTCATTTCGGCGTCTAAAGGAGAATCTGGCAAAAATTCCAACGCTATCATATTTCAATCCGAAATATCGCACTCGATTAATAGCTGACGCTAGTTCTGTTGCTCTGGGAGCAGTTCTTGTTCAATTTGTTAATAGTAGTCCTCAAGTCGTGTCATTTGCTAGCAAAAGTTTGTCGGAAATTGAGCGGAGATACTCACAAACAGAAAAGGAGAGTCTCGCGCTGGTATGGGCTGTTGAGAGATTTTATTATTATCTTGCTGGAATTGAATTTGAGCTAGTGACAGACCATAAGCCATTGGAAGCGATTTTCAAGCCAACCTCGAAACCCCCAGCTCGCATTGAACGTTGGGTTCTCAGACTGCAATCGTTTAAATTTAAAATTGTATATCAAGCGGGGAAGTCTAACATCGCTGATTCTATATCCCGGCTGTGTAAGCTAGATAATTGCGGGACTTTTGATGGCCTAGGTGAGAAAAACATATACACGATCGTTGAGACACATGTTCCCCGGGCGCTCACCATTCTTGAAATAGTCGAAAAAAATAGGTCGGACTTGGAACTGATGGAGGCGGTAGAAAGTGTCAAGAACGACGCTTGGAGCACAAATTCGCAAATAGGTTTTTTCCATTCCGCCTGGAGTTATGCACGATGGGTAATATTTTATTGCGAGGAAACAAAATTGTGATCCCACATGCTTTAAGGTCTAGAGCTCTTGAGTTAGCGCATGAAGGGCACCCGGGAGAACCAGCCATGAAGCGAAGGATTCGCTCGAAAATTTGGTGGCCTCTGGTGCATAGAGACGTTGAGAGTTTTGTGAAAAGATGTCGAGATTGTTTGTTGGTTTCAAAACCCATGCCACCGGCTCCAATGAATCGGCGGGTTCTACCGAATGGACCATGGCAATGTGTAGCAATGGATTTGCTAGGACCCTTGCCAGACCATAATTTTATTTTTGTCGTTATCGACTATTATTCTCGATACAACGAAGCTAAATTTTTGAGGAAAATTACATCGAGTGTAATAATAAGAATTTTAAATGAAATGTTTTCAAGATTAGGTTATCCAAAATCTATTACGGCTGACAACGGGCGCCAGCTCGTTAGCGAGGAGTTTAAACTTTTTTGTACAAACAATAACATTGATTTGATGACTTCCCCACCATATTGGCCGCAAGCAAACGGCGAAGTTGAGAACATGAATAGATCGCTTTTGAAGCGTCTTCGCATTGCTCACGCTAACGGTGCCAATTATAAGGAGGAGATTCAAAAATTTCTTTTGATGCATAACGTGACTCCACATGGAACGACAGGAAAAGCCCCGTCAGAGATGTTGTTTAATCGCGTTATTCGAGACAAAATTCCGTCCGTTCATGACATCAGCGAGGATATTTTGGACTCCGAAGAGAAGGACTTTATTTTTAACAAGGAAAAAGGAAGACGAAAGGGTGATGAGGACCGCAAAGCTCAAAGCAACTCAATAGGAGTTGGAGATAAGGTTCTTCTGCGTAATGTTGTTTTCCCGAATAAACTGACAACTACATTCGGGCCAGAGGAATATGAAGTTATTGCGCCAAGAGGAAACGACGTTACAGTTCGTGGCAATGGCAAAGTTTATAGACGTAACATCAGCCACTTGAAGAAGGTCCCAACTATTTCTAAACCACATGACGAAGTTGAATCTATACCGGACGAGGATAATGATCTCCAGTCCTTACAGGAAGATACCGATGCAGTGAAGCCGAGGTTAAAGTTGAAGCTGAAAAACATAGGAGGGATGTGGAGATCTGGCAACTCGGATTAAGTCTGAGGTGGTGGCAACGCTGTGGGAGTTGGAGAGTTGATCGCGTGTTAGTCAGAAAAGCAACGAAAGTAGCCGAGTCAGTAACATATTATAAATCGTTTGTTCATTAAAAGAAACTATTAATGCTTGAGTTGTAGATAATAAAAGCCTAACGTAAATATTTTATTGAATCTGGTGTCTTCTATTTGGGGAGGTTTTGCGGGTTTATACACATTGCATATGATGTAAGCGGCTAATCCCATGACGTCTATCATGTTGCAAAAAAATCATAATAGCCAACGTCTGGTTGACCGTTTTGTGGAGTAATGCGTTACCATTTTTTCCATTGTATCAACGCCGGCCTTTGTTGAATTGTAAAATAAAATAGCTTCCGCTTTTTTTGATACGCCTTCAACTTTATCGGTATAGTGCACAGTGGATAGTAGAAGTACTGCTTTGTTCTCCTTTGGAACGTAGCTGCACAGTGATACAACGTTATCATAGAAACCGAACACACATGAAAGCACTGGCCGAAGAAGAAGTTCCATATGTCGCGAATGGGAGCAGCTTTGTCGGTTTGTTGACGAAATGCGCGCGTACGACTATCGTCAAATCGAATACAGCGCATCAAAGTAACAAATCGTGTATATGACATGGCTGCACGGAATATTGGAAGTGCATCAGTTTGCCACATCAATCTTGAGAGCTGCATAGTATTACGACTGATACCAAAAGTCAATAGTATCCCAATAAAAGCATCAAGCTCAACACTTGTCATATCAACCCATACTTGTGGTGAGCAGTTTGAATGTTCTGCGTTCAATTTGCGTGTAACTCTTTCTCAATATAGATTTGTTTGTGTTACGATGATGAACGTAATATTCGGTGAAAAGAAAAGCTTGAACACCTCAAGCGGACAGGTCAGTTATTTTTTATGGTCCACCCCTGAAACACATGATGTTGTGCTGGCGGAATCTCACTGTAGCGGGTTCAGCTATACTCCACTTGGTACCATCTTTTCCAAGCAATAAACCGTCTGCACCTTGAGTTGGTGCATTCTCAGTTTCTTCTTCGGATTCTTCATCGCTGTCGAATATTTCATTTGCTTCAATTTCCAATTCATATTCAATGTCCGAGGCGTCATCTTCGTGCACAAAATCTGTGTTTTCACCCATTTTGTCTTCAAATAAATCTAGTTCTTCGTCTGCTTCTGTGTGAAGTGCGAAATCACGCTGTAACGCTGATGATAGTTGTTGTTGGAAATTATCAGTAAGGCTGCCCGTACGCAAGCGCGTATTGTACACAAATTCTAAATCCTCTGCCATAATAAAAGCAATAATTTCACTTTAGTTTCCGAACAACAAATTTATATTTCCGACTGTCGATGTTGTATGTTCAGCATTCAATAATAAACTAACTGAACTCAAAATCAAAATCACAAACGAAGGAAAGAAATAAGAGAAAAATTAACACAAAAACTACCTGGAAGCAAACATCTGCATTGAATTCACATAAAAACAACCCAAATATAAAAAAATACCTGGAAACAACAATCTGCATAGTAGTTGTAGAAAAATAACCCAAAATGTGTATAATAATAATTTATTACATACAAATTGTATAGGGTTATGGCCAGGCATATGTGTTTGTTCAAGGGGGTGGACTTGTTTTTGCAGTTTTCGTCGTTTTAAAAATAGAAAGCCAACAATATTTTAGGCGGCTACCGGGAAATACAGGTATCTACCTACACTAGAAGTATGTTTAATTAACGCTCAAAAATTAAATATGCCTGGCCAGAACCATGTGTTTGTCAAAGGGTTAAGAGAAGGTATTTTTTTGAAGAAAAGGATTGTTTAAGAAAAGGGAATTTTGTTTAGAATTGGTCCTTTTTTCAAATTTTTAAGAGTAGGTACTTATCTCAAGAAAAGTTATTTTGATACACAAAAAAAGGTAATCTTTAAAGAAAAGGTAGTTTTTTAAGAAAATGCAATTTTTTGTAAGAAAATTTACTTTTTTTTAACCAAATGTACTTCTTGAAGTTAAGGTACTTTTTTTTAAGAAAAGGTACTTCGTTTAAGAATTTGATTAGTTTTTTTTTTTTGTAAAAATTTACTTTTTTAAGAAATGACACTTATTTAAGTAGAGGTTATTTTTTAACTTCTTTCACTTTGGCTTTTCTCAATTTACTTCATATTGGGTTCAAAACTACAATATTCACTAAATATTGGTTACAGGCCCGCCTAGAAAACTTCCCATTAAAAAAGAAATTCCCCAAAATATTTGAGACATCTAGTTAATTTCTTTCCCTATGACCCAAGCCGTTAGTCTAGACACAAACCAAAGCAAAAGTAAACAATACAGTTGATAATAGCCCCCATCCCGCAACAAGCGAAAAGGAACTTCGTTCCGAAACATCTCGATACGAAGTAAAATGTAGCTTGCATTGCGAAGGCCTATGGAAAATGCATTGTGATTCCCGCTTAAAAGCATTTTACCAAATAGGAAAATTTAACATGTCAAGGTTGCTGTACGTTCGATTTGCCGTGCAGTGACTCATAATGATAATCTATGGACTGCAGCATACATACACATACGGCCTACTTAAAGGATATTTTTCATGGCTGATATACTTATAGTAGCAGCAGCATCATGAAACAACCACATGAGCAACAGAGTACATTCATTAATGTTTATATATTATTTACATTTAACATGTCATTTTTAAAATCAGCTCTATTAAATGCCCTCAGATAAAAAGGAAGACCAACCGAGCCGAAAAGCAATGGAAACAACAAACTTGGCCATAAATATTGTGCGATTATTTGCATTTTTTCCCAGCGTCATCATCATTTACAATGCCCTTTAAAGCTTCATAGTTCATTGTCCATCCAGCATTAACGTAAAGTTATTCACACTTCTCATAATGACCACCACATGGCCGCTGATATTCACGGTGGTATTGGGCTGACACAGTAATCATTTTAACATTTTTGCTCTCCTGAGACAGCAACAAATAAAGATTGAATTTAAACCGATTTATTTGTTTGCAGTTTATTAAACTTTTAAATACGAGTCAGCATTATTTTACGCTTAAGCAACCATTGACCAAAAGATTAATTTCCAAAAGGAATCTTTATGCTCATGTCATTCGCTTCGTGTCTCTAATTTATCATGAAGGAAAGAAAAATGTCAAAGTGAGGAAAAAAAAGTTCTCATCTCAAATTACAACATTACTTTGTTATCCCCGGCATTTGTGACTGCTCTGGAAGAGTACTGCCGCACACAGTCACTTCAATTTCTATCCTATTTCTTAGGTGAATACAAAGTCAAATCTAAGTACTCGCACTAAGTAACTTTAGAAGAAGTTTTATTTTCTTTTATGTTTTTTGTTGTTGTAAAAAGTGATTTACTTTTACATTTCTTTGGAACATATTACGATAATGACACTTTCATATCATCTTTTGCTGCGCAGCTTTGTGACTGCTAAAACTTAAGAAATATTTGAGATTTTGAGAATATCAAGTGAATGAAAAGTATTTTCTTGCAATTCTTGATATTCAATGGGAGGACATTTGAGTGAGTGGTATTAGTTTATCTTCCATTTGATGACAGTGTTTTAAAGTGAGTGGGATGGACTTGGGATATTACGCAGTGAATTTTAGGACCGGGAGAAATAAGGTGATGACATCAATTTAATAAGCTTTAAAATTAGAAGTAAAAGGTGTTAAATTTTATAAATTGCATCTGGATTTTTAAAATCGTTCAAAGGAAATTTTTTTGGTCAGTCAAAATATGTATATTAATGTGGCAATGAAAACCAACTTTGCGATTTTTGCCAAACTTCGAGCGGATTACATACTTAGCCATTTGGTCTACACATTTGTATGTGGTGACAATTAAAGGCAAATCAGACAACTTCAGCAGGGATAATTTTTATTTTTTCGTCCATTTTATTGGTACTTTTTAATTTTATTGTTCAAGTTCAAGGCCATTCTGTTCATATATAGAATAGTTTTCAAAAAAGAGTTTTGCGAATGAATTCCTATGATTCCTGGCAAATCGTATAGCTATTTCAGATCTAGCCACGTATATTCACTCACTCTAAGACTTTTCGCTTTGAGGACAAAGTTTAGGGATTTGGCGTTTTTAGCTGTTACTTTGCACACACTAGACCATCTTACGGCCTTAGTCACAAAAAGTAAAATGTTATGAGAGGTTTTAGGGTTGATGTATCACACAAAAATCACCTCTCAAACCGCTCAAAATTTTTTATGAATAAGGTCATTAATTTTTAAGACAATCCGCATGAAACTTTGGAGATTGGTCTAGTTTGACCTCTACATAAAATGGCAAAAGTTTGAAATGATTCAAAAAAATACACCCGGATTTAAAAAAAGGGAGGTTTTAGAAGAAGTAAGAAACCAAGTTTTTTGGTTTTTTTCTACAAGAAATGCATCCAGATGACAAAAATATTAAGGGCGCCTTAGACCTGCGGACTAGTCGGTCGACTATTTGTCAGGCCGACTTTTGTGTCGGGCATTGTTTCGCCTTACACTAGCCGACTTTCCGGCCGACTTTCTGAAAATCAAACTTGGTTTGATTTTTGCCCGACTAGTCGGCCGACTGCCCGACTTCACTTTACACTGGGAGAAGTCGGCCCGACAATCCGCTGGTCTAAGGTGCCCTTTAAACTCTGTTAACGGAGGCCTAAGATAGAACTCTCTCAACGGTTTCATGGTAAGCCGGTAAGGTAAAATAGGTCACCTTGAAGAAAAATGGACTACACGCTGAAAACGAACGGTCTCCGTAACGTATTTTCCCAAACATATTCTGCAGGAACCAAACATTCATATGCTTCCAAGTCTCAAAGTCACTTATATTTAAATGCAAACATTAGCATGTTTACTTGCAAAGATGCATACTTTTACTTGGAGCCATATCATTCCAAACATTCATATACTTACGTCGATGCATTCGTGTGTTTCCTCCGAAACGAACGATTGGCGACAAAATGCATGGAACTAAAACGCAAGAGATCAGTCAACATAAACACTCAACTCATTTGAATACGCATTCAGGAATATTTATTAATCACTCATTGACAGAATAAAGCAAAAATACTGCACTCCGTAATATCAGTAACTTAGGCTGACAAAAAGTCTTTCTGTGTCCGCCTGTTAGTATTTTGCTCTCGGCAGAGCATAGCGAAAAAAACAGTAAACTGTGCGCCAACCACAGCTGCATTTGTATCACAAATAAAGCTATATTTGGATCATAAACACATATATTATAACATATTAATCCTTGTGTCTCAAACATGTAATATTGTGCAGAAAACACAATGTGTTTGGACACAAGTACACTATATTTGCGACAAGCTCCAAACACACGTTATCTTTGCGTCCAAACAAGAAAAATATACAGACTTAATATGGGTGACAAAATAATATAAAATGCAAAATTTCAGTTAAAAATATAAGGTATTTAGTGAAGCCAAGTTTATCAAATCTAAGTTTGAAATTGGTTAAAATAACGACGGTCACCTCGCTTAGTGACGGCGACACTATCGAGTATATAGCCATGTAAAAAAGCTTCTCAAAATACCGTTCGGAATCGGTGTATAACTGTAGGTCCCAATCTGTGACTGAAAACTGGAAAGCGCACAGCTCAGTGATTGTGAGAAGTTCTCCCCGGTCACTTCATGAGATGTAATGGGAAACCATTTTAATAGGTTGTAGAGACTGACTTAACTCTGAATTGGGTGGTTATATATATAAGAGATTACGGAGAGCTTCTCACAAACCAGTGAGTTGTGCGAACGGTATTTTTAGAAGCTTTTTCATGGCTAAGTACTCGATAGTGTCGCCGTCACTAAAGGAGGGACCGCCGTCGAAAGAAATTTAAGGTTAATTTTAAGTAGCAGGGATCCATTGCACCACCGACGGCTACATATTTCAACACTCTTTCAATAACATACTTTTTCAATCCACCGCTTATAATCAACTAACAAGAACTAAAATTGGGAAAAATTTTTCGCCGACACAGTTCTACTTCACATCTCAACTCTACTCAAATAACAAACAAGCTCTTTGAATACATTTTTTTGAGAAAAAGCAGGCGAATAACAATGATAATTTTTCAATCGTCACTTCAGATCAATATGATATTTTAACTCACTTTAAATAACCAACAACATTTTTGGATCCTGAGCTTTTAATAAACTCAAACCAACACCACGATTTTTTGGGACAGATTTTCGTCTACAGCGTTCAGTTCAATATCACATTTCAATTCAATGCAAATATCACACTTTTTGAATCCAGCGTTATAACAAAAATATAATTTATTTGAATTTGAATTTTTACCTATGACCGATTTCGTTATTTTTTTTTAATGCATTATTTCAACAATAAGCAACCATTTTTTAATTAGAAAAATTTTTCCTGACTTTGTAAGTATGAACTTCGCATACATTAACTGACACTAACAAAATCGGTAGTAAAAATTCAAATTCAAAAACCTATCTTTATCAAAAAGCTATACAAAATGGTTTCCAGTTAAACAACCAGTCAGCTGTGCGCTTTCTAGTTATATACTCACTGATTGTGACCGTCGAAATAGGTCTAAGGTGGTCAGAGCAGGGATTGAACGCACGTTCTCATGTATATGAGCAGCGCACCCTACCATTGCTATACTCGCAGAAAAATAAAACTCGGTGATATAAATTAAAACTCATCTCAAAGCACTGAACCACTGTGAAATGCAAGAGGAAAATAAGACTAATGAAGAAAATTGCTTTCTGTTCTTGTGTTAGAATTATCGTCTAGACAGTGTGTGTTGGTACTTAGGGATCTTCGATCGATACTAATTCGGATATCAGAATTTGTACATGTGTATACAATTGATGATCTGATGACGAACTTGTCACAGAATTTGAAACTAATCATACCATTGAGTGTGCTTAACTAAATTGCCTATTATTCCAAAAGAAACCAACCATTTTGCAATTGAAAAATTTCTTCCTGACCTTGTAAGCTTGTAGTCATACTTTAACTAAAACAAGATAATTTCGGCTGCGGCGCTGCAATTCCATAGCATATTTCATCTAAATAAAGGGGGTCTAAGTAAGATTGCACTTTCTAAATTTAGTGTAAGTTTTTTGTGCAAGTGACAACACTGAAATTTGGCAGCTGGTACACAAGCTTATTCCGAGTATTAAATATTGAGCGCTTTTCGAAAGAACAACGCGTTATAATTGTGAAAACTTATTACAAAAATTTAGAAAGTTATGCCGAGACCGCTCGCAAACTTCGAAAAATTTTCAATTAAAAAAAAAAAAAATTCAGTTTCCATCTAAGTACAAAAAATTGTTGATTTTGGAGCTCAGAAAATCCTAGTGCAATCCATGAGAAACAAATGCACCCACAACGAGAAACTGCCTGGTTCCGATTTTGGTCAGCCGACGTGATGGGCCTTACTTTTTTGAAGATGAGGCCGAAAATGCAATGACTATGAACGGCATTCGTTACAGAAACATGATAACGGAGTTCTTGTGATCTCAACTGACTGGCATGGATCTGGTCGATATGTGGTTTCACCAAGATGGCGCCAGCTGCCACACCCCGCATGAAGCAATCGATTTATTGCAGCAATGATTTCCAGAACAAATTATCTCAAGAAATTCTGATGACAACTGGTCACCAAAATCATTCAATTTAGTGCCATGCGATTTATTTCATTTTCATGTCTTTCAAAAGTCATGGAAAATTTCACGAAAAAAGAGATGGAGCCGTGGGTGCCATTTGACGGATATTTCATTCCATACTTAATTGGAAAATATAATTGGCAAGAGACTGCGACACCATGTTTCTAGATTAAACCCAGTGAGTGAAGAACGCCTAGCCACAATTCGCATCAAAGTAAAATATTTCAATATCTCGTTAATTTGTGTGCACGCACCGACAGAGACTATGAGAATAATTTCAGGACCGTCTGCAGGATGTATAAAAATGCTGTCCTGACCAAGATATTGAGATTATTCTATGCGATTTTACTGCTAAATTGGGAAAGGAAGTGTCTTTCGACCAACCATCAGTAATCACATTCTACATGATACCATTTACGATAATGGAATAATACTAGTAGACTTCGACGCTGCAAAGAACATGATAGTTAGTACCACAGGATTCCAACATAAGGATGTACCTAAGGCGACTGGGCTATGTCTTGAGCAGATATCGATGAACTAGATTGATCACTTGTTAATAGATGGTAATGGATGTACGTCTGATTCGAGGTGAAAATATCGACTCGGATCATTACCTGGTGCCTGCAAAAGTTCGCACAAGACTGAGCGGGACGTATGAAGCCGAACACGGGAAAAGATAGATATTAACAAGCTGCAAATACTGGATATAACAAAGTCCTATCGGTTTCCCGCAGTCTCCTGAAGACCCAGAAGCGCAGTGGAAGCACATCTCCCATTCTTTGGAAATCGAACTTGACTGAACTTGACTATCAAAAACGGCAGAAGGATAAGCCATGGTACGATGATGAATGTCGTATTGCAACTGCAGAAAAAGACACTGCACGTATGGCAACGAAAGAGTCAGTTACAACGCGTGCTGCGAATGAGTGGTACAAGAGGCGGATAAGGGAGAAAATGCAATTATTTAGGAGGAAAATATGGCAGTGCCAGCAGAGGGAGAGTGAAGAGACCGAACTGTGCAGGATGAACAATGAACCCCGAAATATGTTACAGAGGGTAAAAAGATCGAATAACAGGCCGTATAATGGGTTGCCCTCCTGTACGTACGGCAATGGTAATCTGGTGACTGGTAATGGTAAGCAGTGTGTGCTTAAAATGTGGAGCGACAACTTTTAAGCACTAACCCACTTAGATTCTTCCACTGAAGATCAAGAGGTAATGGTTGTCGGAAAGAGTGTAGATTGTACACCCCCAACCAAGGCAAGATTGGAACGGCAATCTCCCGGTTGGGAAATTACAAAGCTACTTTTGATAGCCCCACACAGCGAAAATCGTGCGAAGCTATGTCTGATCTTGTAATTCCGGTAAAACTGGTCGTCCTCTGTTAAATGACGCTAACCCACACCAAATCAGCTGTGAAGGTGGGGAAAGACCTCACCGAACCATTCGGTACGAACCGAGGACTGAAGCAAGGTGACGCACTTTCGTGCAATCTCTTTAACATCTTAATTGAGATAATAATGCCAAAAGCTGCAGTAAATACGATCAAGACCATTAATACGAAAAGCCATATGTTGCTGGCGTATACTGACGACATACACATCATTGGGCGAAACTTGCGAGAGGCTACTGCAGTATTTTCAAGAATCGAAAAAGAATGGGCGAAGGTGGGTCTAGCTGTTAATGAGGGCAAGACAAAATTGATGGTGTCACCGACCAGACAAACCTCTCGACTTGGTCCGGACTTGAACAACGATAATCGATTTAATTTTGAAGTGGTAGATGAATTTGTCTACCTTGGTTCCGCGGCGGACAAGGACAACAATGTCAGCCTGGAGATAGATAGGAGATTTGTGCTTGCAAATAGATGTTATTTTGGGCTGAGCAAGCAATTTAGGATCAAAGCCCTCTCTCGACGGACAAAAGTCCAGCAATATTAGACTGCCATTTTACCTGTCTTGATATATGGCTCCGAAACTTGGGTCATATCGCAAACGAATGAAAAGCACCTGGGA
This sequence comes from Phaonia tiefii, assembly GCA_963931995.1. NCBI lineage: Eukaryota > Metazoa > Arthropoda > Insecta > Diptera > Muscidae > Phaonia > Phaonia tiefii. The sequence continues at coordinate 294,286,491 of OZ008368.1, forward strand.
GTATACGAGAGGAAAATTCTCCGTAAAATATATGGTCCTGTAAGGGAAAGCGGCGAGTACCAACGTCGCTGGAACCAGGAGCTATATAATTTGTATTCTGACGTGGACATAGCTACGCCAATAAAATTAGGCCAATTGCCGTTGCTTGGCCATGTTATCAGAATGGATGAAGACGAGCCACCGCGAAACGTTTTTGCTAACGTACCCGATGGAATCAGGAAAGAGAACTACCAAGACCCCGATGGAAAGACCAGGCCGAAGAATCTATCCATATAACTACTTGGTGTTCCAACTGGCGCGAAAATGCGAAGGAGAGAGCCAGTTGAAGGAATATGTTGAAATTTGTTTAATTTGTTTGCTTAATTACTATCTGTTCTACATCTGACTTCATGAGGTTGTAAAATGGTCAATAAAGGAAAGATTCCATATATATTTAATATGTTTCAGTAAATTCTTAAACCATTGTCTTAAATCTATGTGCTTAATAATCGCATTTAATAATAATGCACTTTCACCCAACCGTCGTCATCATGATAGATGTTTAAAAGTTACTTTCCCCGCAAAGACTATAACATCAGAGATACATAAATACATACATGCTTAAGGCTATAGAGCTGTTTATTTTCTTAGCTCTACTGCTCAGTAAATAAAGGACTTTTTATACTTCATATGGAAGAGTACATGTATGTATGTACTACATAATATTATGCGTGTCTGTATGTGTTTGCCAGCATACTACACATTCAGTTAGGCATGTTGCTGAAAGTATTGTTTATCAAAGTTGCCACGATGTTACTCGTAAAACATCTTGAATGGCATTGTTTCTCTCTCGATGCATGTGTTTGTGTGTGTGTGGGTGTGGGTGTGAATGTGCATGTGTGTGTCCTGGCACATGTGCATCATTGACTGACTGTATGTAATCTTGTGGTTTTGTTGTTTGTCTTTGAAAGTAGCAAACAACAGTTGAAATTTTTCATCAACACCGTATTCCAAAGAAGACAGAACAACATCAACGCGTAGCGCTAGAGCTAACAACTGTTGCTGTATCTCTTTACTTTAGGGTTTGGTAACAGCAACAGCAACGGCATCAACAACAGCATCAGCAACATCAGCATCCTGAGCATCATCAGATGTGTTGTGAATGTAATACGAATATTCATCATTGTTTCTGCATATATGTCTGTGTGTGTGTGCGTGAGGATGTCTTTTCTGTTGTTATCTTAAATTTAACGTGAAATTGAAAAATGTTCAAATGGCACCATGTGTCTTTTAGTTTGCAGGTTATACATATATGCATCGTCACATCTTGCCCTCCCTCAGTACCCTAAACTTTTTTCCCTTACCCACCCGCTTATTATCCGTGTGGGTTATGTTGTCTTTGTCACATCTTATAATGTTGCTAAATATGTAAGAAAGCTGCAGATAAGATGCGCTGGGTTATATTTTGGAAGCCGAGTGAGTGACTGCCGTTTTTATTTTGGTAAAATGAAATTTGAGCTAAATGAAACACAAATTGAAATTACATATACTTAGAATATAATATATCTTGGTAAAAACCCGACAGTAGGTAAGTGAAATTAAAGCCTTTACTCGCGAATTGCTAAATATTGGGCCAACGATTTTGAAAACGTGTCACAGTTTGGATATTCCTCCAAAAGTTCAATAATCGGGAATACTGGTGGTGAACTATATTTTCAATCAAAAACTTAATAGACAGTTAATCCAACTACCAATTATACAAAGACTATCATTTAAAATTTGTAAATTTCTTAAAGCCATCGTCAGTGACTAAGGAGTGATATTTCAGAGCTTACCGATCCGCTACCATACGAAAATCTTCGTGACACGGTGGCATTTGCATACATCTGGTACAAGTCAGCTGGAATCTTCCACAGTTTGTCAATAGTGATGATCATCTTCTGAGATGTACACAAGTCGTCCTTAAGGTGGCTGGTTGGTTGGTTGAAAAAGCTGCAAAACAGTACGCTGTCTAGCACACTTAGGCTAAAGAAGCCCATTGGGATACCTACAGTTTCTTCTATAATAACTAAGGACTAATCGTATATCCAATTTTCCCTTTCAATAAATTTGTCTATAAGACCTACAGGAATATCCTGTACGGCTACTGTGCTAACTAAATGTCTTCGGAATATCCTACTTCTCAGTCCTACCAGAGCAGGGCAATTCAAGAGAAGGTGTATCGTCGTTTCCTCGTCCTCTTCCATGCAGCATCTACAGAGAGTGGAGTTTCTATATTCCAATCTTAGGGCGTGTTTTCCTACAAGACAATGTCCCGTAAGTGTTCCTATCATTGTGGATAACCTGCCTCTCGTTAAGGTACGTAGTTGCCCAGTCCTCTTCCTGTCCACTTGTGGCCATAGGACCCTGGCTTGTTTGCAAGTTGAAGTAAGTCTCCACTTGTCCTTGAACATATTATCGGTCCACTGCATGATCTGCAAACGGCAGGTAGAGATTGGCATACTAACACCTTCTTTTGTCGGAGGAACCTGTGCCGTAGTGCCCTGTCTAGCTAACGCATCCGCTAAGCAATTACCGGAAATGTCGTTGTGTCTCGATACCCAGATGAGCTTGATGGCAATATAATCTGCCATCAGCCTAAGTGATGAGTGACATTCTTTCACCGTCAGGAAATTTTATGGCAGGGATTTTATGGCAGCCTGGCTGTCTGTGTGAATACATATTCTCCGGAGGGTTGTGACACTACTTTTCAGTAGTTCAGCAACCTCCAGTATGGCGGTAATTTCCGCCTGAAATACACTTCAGTGATCAGGCAGCTTGAAGGAGATATTTGTATTTAGGTCCGGTGAATGGACCCAATAGCCTACTTGCTCGTCCAACTTTGATCCATCCGTGAAAAATCTGATACTACTGGTGTCCCCTTCCTGTGACTTTCCCAGGTATTCCTGTTCGTAATAGAAGTCCTTAGATTTGTCGCTGGTAGAATGTAGGGGATACAGTAGTGCGTTTTTACGGGAATAGAGTTGATCCGGTGTAGTAATTCTGCGTGTCTGGAATGCCCCGATATCAAAACGCCACAATCTCCTCCTTAAGTTACTATTCATCTCATCAGTGGGTCAGCTGATCAAGACGTCTCCGAACGTAGTGATATTGTGTCATCTTCTTTATATGTATGTATGCATTTATTTTATTTCAATGCTAGAATTACCAATAGTGTAAAAGAAATCTGAAAGACACATTTTTAACATAATATGAAATGGACACATGTAAATATGTGTGCACGTACATATGCATGTAAATTTTGTTAAATTTTGTTTTGTGCAAGTTTGTCACTCTGGAATTTGGTAACTGTCACATATGTTTATTCCAATAATTAAAAATAGAGCTCTTTACGAAAGAACAACGCGTTCTAATTGTGAAAACATATTACAACATTTTTGGAAAATTATGCTGACACCGCTCGCAAACTTCGAAGAGTTGTCAGTCGAAAAAGAGCACCTAATGTGTCAGCCACTCGAAGAGTGGTCAAAACATTTCAAGAACCAGGATTGGTTTGGACAATAGGACTCCTGTGCGTCAATGTACCAGTCGGCCTCTTGAAAACGTTGCTGCTATTATCGAGAGTGTCGCCGAAATCCGAAAACCTCAATCCGGAATCTTTCTCAGCAACTTCAAATTTCACGAAGCACTACACGCGAATTTTGACACAAGACCTCCACCTTCATGAGTACACAATGCAGCTTATTCATGAGCTCAAACCAGCAGACCATGGAAATTGCCGGCAACTCATCCAATGGGTAGTGGAGCAAAGTGAGGTCAATGCCAGTTTTTCAAAAAAGGCACCTTCTCCCATGAAGCGCATTTCCTTCTGAATGACTTCGTGAATACACAAAATTGTCGAATTTGAGCCTCAGAAAATCCATGTGCAATCCATGAGAAACAAATGCGCTCACAACCAGCAACCGTCTGGTTCAAATTTTGGTCAAGGGGCGTGAGTAGGCCTTAGTTTTTTGAAGATGAGACCGAAAATGTACTGACTGTGAACGGCATTCGTTACAGGAACATGATTACTGTGGCCTCAACTGGATGGGATGGATCTGAACGACATGGTGTTTCAGCACGAAGGTGCCACCGGCCACACCACCGGCCACATCGCACGAAATTCTGATGTCAACTGGCCACTAAGATCATGGGATTTAACACCATGCGATTTCTTTGGTTGGGATTTTGTGAAATATCGGGTTAATGCGAAAAAACCAGGAACAACGTCTGAGCTCAAATCCTACATCTAACGCGTTCCCGGTGAGATACAGCCATATCTCTGTGAAAAAGTCACGGAAAATTTCATGGTAAGAGTAATGGCTTGTCATCAGAGCCGGGGGGCCATTTGACGTATATTTTTCCATACTTAATCGGAGTATATCTACGTTACAATCCAGTAACAAAATCACAATTATCTCAAAAAATACGTGTCTTTATTTTAAAATCAAAAAGTTCATAGCTACAGAGACAGCCTTTAGATAAAAATGGGTTTTCCAATAGGTACTTGACAACTTTGACTTAGATCCAACGATCCAAATCAGTCGATTCCGCGACGTTTTCAAGAACTGGGCATCGCCAAGACCACCTTATGGAGAAATTTGCGTAAAGATCTTGGTTTACTCCCATACAAGATCAAGCTGACTCAAGAATTGAAGCCGATGGACCATTTGACGCGACGTATGTTCTTCGATTGGGCTCTGGAGAAGATGCGCCAAGATGATGACTTTTATCGCAAAATCATCTTCATTGACGAAGCTGATTTTTGGCACAATGGGTTTGTCAATAAGCAAAATATGCGTTATTGGTTTGGTGAAAATCCACCCGTCCTTCATGAATCACCACTTCATCCACAAAAAAATATCTGTTTGGTGCGGTTTGGGCCATATTTTTTCGTCGACAATAACGATCGTCACGTTACTGTGAATGGCGATCGGAATCGCGCCAAGATTACCGAATATTTTTGGCCTGAATTGGAAAACATTGACTTGGACGACATGTGGTTTTCAACATGACGGTGCCACAAGCGATACAGCACACGCTACAATCGATTTATTGAAGAGCAAGTTTAAATGGACCAGTCAATTGGCCGCCTTGTTCGTGCGATTTATCGCCTCTAGACTTTTTCTTTGGGGCTTCGTCAAATCATTGGTCTATTCTAACAAGTCGACGACGTTGGAAGAACTCAGAGCCAACATTGAACGCGAAATAGCGGCCGTTATAGCCAAAATGTGTGACCGAGTCATCGAAAATTGGGTCCAGCGAATCGACCGCTGCCGACGTGCCCGCGTTGGCCATATGAACGAAGTCGACTTCCATTCATAAATGGTTTGATTGTATTTCAAGGCGATCATAAAGTTTTTGTAGTGTCCTTATTGGAAAATCCTATATAAGTATATACAGATATATAATTGCTTGATAATTTGCATTTTTTTTTATTCATTATCAAATATTTTGCAATCGACTTGTACAAATGTATAACATGTGCACAGTTCAAATATACATTCTTCTGTTTTAACCTTTGTGATTAACTTGAAAATCTACGCACATGACTCACCGTTGACAAATGATAAAGATTTCTCCTCGATACTCAACATTGGATCAGCCATGACATAACGCTGACAAGTCACTAGGAAGGTCTTACATAGATTGTCAGCACCATCACAATTTATGTCATCTGAGCCAAAATCAGTAACATATCAAGAAAACGTCTTGCATAAAGTGCGATCACCGTAAGGAAATTCTACTGTCAATGTCAATGTCTTGAAGACAAATTTTCCTACTGGATTATAAACGAATTCTGAAAATTGTCGCTTAGTGGGCGAAAGCGGCGATCCGAATTAAACCTCTCCCTTCAGTCTTCAGTTGGTGACTTTACAGTTGTCAAAGGAGCCTTAGTTTTAAGAACCTTTTCAAGACTCTATGTAGCCTCATTAGGTAATTACATTTGGCTATTTATAAAGATGTTCCGATTAATGTGAGGTACTTAAATACGAGAACTAGAACTGGCAAGATACTGATCTGTGCTGTGGCCGTACTTGAAAGGACTCTTGTCCGTTTTCTGTTTCACCGGATGTTTGTACAACATAATCTTGTCAACGATATCATCACGGTCTAAACTTAAACTTACAGAAATTTAACGTGTACTATTTTAGGTCAAGATGAAATCAAGAGGCGTCCTAAAATGTAATGGGTTCACTAATTTTTCTAGTTTCCTTTCCCAAAACTTTTAGATATTATACGCTTCGTCGCCATACAGCATAATGTCTAGACTTGAAGGTCATGTGACCATAGAATTGAACCAGCGTTCTTGTCACACACACAAAAAATTCAATAATCATGAGATATTCAAGAGTTTTGGAAACGGATACCAGGAAACACTAATCCAACAATTTGTTTCAAACATTTGCTCGAGTAATTTATACCATTTAATCGAATAAATCGGGAAAGCCTAGGAAACGGAAATGTGCTTAGAAATGTATAAACTATCTGGCTCAACATTATTTAAACTTATTTAGACTTAAAATATTTCAAATTAATAATCGTCTGAAAATAAACAGGACTCCATTTGTCAAATGTATTTTTGGTGGTCCATTTCATACTGATCTTCTATTTGTAGTGTTTTTCAAAACGTAGGCCATAAGCTGTGTGTTGAATTTCCCTCGGACGAACTGTTAAAATGCAACAAATACTTTTCTATTTTCCCCCTAAAAATGCAAGTGGTATAAATGGGACATGGGACTGTCCGTGGAGGTGTAAAGTTTCTGATACCCATTTACTTGGGAGCGACCAGAAATAATTCCTTCATTGGGCAGTCCAAGCAGCGCACTACTTCCATGCAGTATGGCCTGGGCAATGGCTTTTTCGGAAACCTCCGTTAGCTAGCTAGAATGAGAAGGCGAAACAAATTAGCAACTTGATTGGTTATGCGATCACTGATATGTCTCAAGTTTAGTAGGTGACTGATGCCACTGAAACTCATCAAACAATCGGGCTTATTCTTTTGTCCTTAGAAGGCGCATGAGCCAAACATATGGGCCAATGTTGGATGGACACCAAAAGAGGAAAATCCAGGTTCGACATATTGTATCCGGGTCAGTGTTTTATTCTTAATGGGGGTCTGCAATCAAATATCCTGGCAGTTGGTAAAATACAAAAACCCGGTGGAGAGGGTTTGCCTCCCGCTACCGTTCATAATGGCAGTGAAAATACGAACACGAAAAAAAAACATAAACAACCCGTATTTGTTGACGATTTGTTTGCTGCGGGCAAAAAATATAGGAACCGCAATTTACGGAAATGCACTTGGAATGTAAGAACTTTATATAGATCCCGTGCAAGTATCCAATTTTCAGATGTCCTCGAAAATTATAAGGCTATCATTACAACTATCCAGGAAATGCGATGGATAGGACACGGCTGCACAAGAAAAGAAACTGCGACATATACTACAGTTGCCATAAGAAAAAATCATGAATTTAGTTGCGGATTTGTAGTTGAAAAAATTCTGCAACATCTAGTTTCTAGGTTCAATCCTGTGAGTGAACGTATAGCCACAATCCGCATAACAGCGAAATATTTTTATATTTCCCTAATTTGTGTATATGCCCCGACAGAAGACTAAGATGACGATGCCAAAGACATATTCTGTGAGGGCTTACAGGAAACGTATGACCGCTACCCTGGCCGTGACATTAAGATTATACTAGGAGATTTTAATGCTAAAGTAGACAGAAAAAATGTGCTTCATCCAACTATAGGCAAATTTAGTCCACATGTTGACAGTTCCGACAAGAGTATGAGACTGATTGATTTTGCCGCTTCAAAAGCATGATCCTTAGTAATAGAAGATTCAAACATAAATACATCCGCAAGTCTACTTGGGTATCCCCTGGTCACAGAACGGAGAACCAAATTGATCACGTGTTAATTGATGGAAGGCACTCATCCATTGTAATGTACGAGTACGTCCAAATTCAGATCGATTGTCTCGTCATTAGATACCTCAGGTACCAATAGCGCAGAGAAATGATCTCTCCAAATTCCCAACATACTCTGCAGATCTGCAATGAGAGATCATTTCTCTGCGCTATTGGTACCTGAGATATCCAATGACGAGACAATCGATCTAAATTTGGACGACGACGTCGATTGCCCCCCTCCTAACCAAGACGAGGTCAGAACAGCTATCGCCCGGCTTAAGAACAATAAAGCCGCAGGAGCCGATGGATTACCGGCAGAGCTGTTTAAGGCTGGCGGCGATGAGCTGACTATGTACTACATTTGAAAAAGGTGACCCGAGTCTCTGTGCCAACTACCGTGGAATAATCTTTTTATCCATAGCATATAAGGTTATATCAAGTATAATGTGCAAAAGACTAAAACGAAGTATCGCTGACCTGATTGCACCATACCAGTGTGGGTTTTGGCCTGGAAAATCAACAATTGACCAGATTTTTTACACTACGGGAAATCTTGGAGAAGACACACAAAAAAGAAATCGACACGTATGCGTTTGTCGATTATTAGACGGCCTTCGAAAGTAAGATATCGGATAAACTCTATGAAGCAGTGTCTTAGCTTGGTATTCCTGCAAAACGCAAACGCCTTTGCAGGATGACCTTGATGAACACGAAATCCGCAGTGAAAGTTGGTAAGGATCTTACCGAACCTGTCGAAAACCAAGGGCGGCCTCACGCAAGGCAACAGCATATCATGCGATCTCTTTAACATCTTAATGGTGATCATTATGGGAAAAGCTGCAGTCAACATGAATAAAACCATCAACAACAACAGTCACATGCTGGTCGCGTATGTCGATGATATAGATATCATTGGACGCACAGTTAGAGAAGTTACTGCGGTGTTTCCGAGAATTGAGAAGGAGTCAGGAAAAGTGGGTCTGACGGTAAATGAGGACAAGACAAAATTAATGGTTTCAACGAACAGGGCCTCCATGCGATTAGACCAAAGCGTAAACGTTGATAACCGTTATAACTTCGAGGAAGTGGACGAATTTATTTACCTCGGATCTGCCGTAAACCAAAACAATAACATCAGCCTTGAGATCAAGCGGAGAATAGATGTTATTTTGGGCTAAGCAAACACTTTAGAGATAAAGCCCTCTCTCGAGTAACAAAAATCCAATTATACCAGACTCTCATACAACCTGTCTTGCCTTATGGCGCAGAAGCCTGGGCCCTACCGAAAGCAGACGAAACATCTGTAGGAGTCTTGGAGAGAAAAATACTCCGAAAAATGTATGGCCCTATAACCCACAATGGCGAGTATCGGCGACGGATGAGCGGCGACGGATGAGTTAAGCAGATCAAAATATCGCGATTGCGCTAGCTAGGCCATGTCAGTAGAATGAATGAAGACGAACCAGCATGAGGGGGTTTCGAAACCGAACTGGGAGGAAGACGAACAATAGGAAGAATAAGACTCCGCTGGATGGATCAGGTTGACAAATCCCTGCGTACACTTGTTACTGCCAACTGATGAGATAAGGCAAAAGCTCGAACTGGTTGGCGAAATTTGTTATCTTCGTTTCTTAAGGTCCCTTATGGCCCGTGATTATTCGAGAGACCGGATAAAGAAGTCAGTTGTATACCTCGCGACTATCGAGTAGGTGTGTATTTCTATTCGCCGTTTTGCAGCTCCTGGAATGCTACGGCCGTGTGCTTGCGATGCATGGATTGTACTGCGACATCGAGTTACTCGAAGTCAAATAATCATATCTCGAAATCCATTCTATTCTTAATACATACAATTTATTCCCCAAATTGTTTAAAATTTTTGTTTGCATTTAGTATAACGAAAAACATTCATGCATTTTTTTTTGCCAAATTTTAACGAAATGCAGTAGTCACCCGACAACATAAAGAACTTGGTAATGATTGCGGAAATTTATATACAACAACAAAGATATCAGCATTTTTTACACAGTAATACACTGACATTGCCGGAGTGGAACACATGGTTTCATTGCCGGTAACACCAAAACCACTTCGACAGTAACGCGCATTCATCAGTTGCAGAGTTTTTCGGTTTAACTTTGGCGCAGGTAAAATGACTTAATCTTTTCCTCAACCTTAGGCTGATTGCAGTAGCTTCACTCACACACACACGCACATAGTCATACTTACATAGTTAAGTAAATACTTTTTATTTCATGCTATAGCAAACAGATAACACCACTACTACTTAATGTACACACACAGTCGCAAACACGCGCGATGTTTTTGTTATGTGGCACATGTGCGCTTAAGGAATGATTATTTAATCGCTGCCACACACACACATACACGAAAAGGAGCGCAACAAATTATTTATTATGCTGTTCCCGGATATCTTTTGGATTGTGTTGCTTCTATACGTGTATAAATGTATTATATATCTGCGTATGTATGACTTACATTTCTGCTTGAATGTGTGCGAGGGCGCCAGAATGTGTCTGCGTTTGTAGCCAAAATAAATGTCTTCCTTTTGTTGTCTCCCACCCTCAGTAGCTGATGAAGATATAATAAAAGACATTAGCGTTTTTTCCACATGTGAATTAATGACAAATTTCCTTGATTATTTTAATTTAAATTACTGCAAATTTATCAGGGTTTTTTTTTTTAAACCAAACCAAGGAAATAATTAAATTTTATTCGCGATTGTATTAGAAAGCAGATGGGAATCTTTAGGGAGGGAATATAATTAATATTGGCAATATGAAATTTGAAATGTTTATTTAGAAGTTTTTAGTTAAATGATCAGGAATCTGAATTTCAAGTGAATTCTGAGCTAATTGATGGAGTCGTTTTCAATCTAGAGGTGGCCGATAAAACTGGAAAAAACCAAATTACATCTCATGGCATTTGAGTAAGTAAGTAGCTTAACCCTTTGGCAACCACAGGAATATATGTTTTGGAATTTCAATATTGGAGGGTCTCAGAAGATAAAGAGCTGATTGTGGGAACGCCAAACTTTTTTGATGTGTTAACATCTATAGCGGCGCACAGAGGGATACTGCCGACAAAAATACCCTTTTTCGAGTGTCAAATATCAAAAATGTAATGATGCAGTTTTGTAGAGAATTGTTTAGTTAAGAGAAATAAATCATAAGTTTTTTTCAACAAATTTTGGTTTTGTACAAAAAAACGCGCAAAGTCAACAAAATGAAACTCTGCAGTGACCTGCCTCAGATTTTCATGCATTTCAATGGGCTGGAAACATAACTTCCTTTTGTCGTATCGATTTGGACTATGTATATTTGAAAAATATGGTATTTCTACATTAAGTTTTAAGAAAAAATAATTGAATAACAATAACAGATTAAAATATATTCATGCTTTTATGATGACACTCAAAAAACTAAGTGTATTTAGTTTTTCTTGGACTAAAAAAAGGTGTCGTTATCGATCGTTGTGGTCTGGTTGCTAAAATGTGAAAGGTGGGAGTGTATTCTTTTGATTTCATAAATAAAATTCCCATAATATTTTATACTGTTGAACAAAGTTATACATTTTATAAAAAAAGTGCCACGAAATTTCATTACAAAAATGGATGAAAACACAATATAAAATTGTGTATACTTTTAGCCATATGTGTTTTAATGCTGTCGATAAAAGAAACGTTAGTTAAAGTTTTTTTTTACAGCTGTATATCATATCCCTAAAAGTATGTACTGAGAAGTGCTGAAAAATTAATAAATTTCGATAATTTTATAGTACAAATTTGAGTTTTATTTGAAATGATTGGTTAATTAAAAAAAAATAATTAATGTGAGTCCGATCACAGGGGAGATGTGTAAACATCTAGTAATGAAAAATTTTTTTAAGTTGGAAGTACTTATGCTTTTAGTATATTTTTTAATTAATCAATTAAAAGTATCAAAACTTTCAATTTTGTAAATACATAGGAATTTGCTGGTTTTTGTTTGTTTTATTTAACTTATTTAGTTAGTAAATGAGCACACTGCAGTATATTTGTACTACATTAAAAATTACAGTAAGCAGTAAATTTACTGATTACTGAAAAAATTCAGTAAATTTTTACTGATAATGAAATTTAATTTGCATTACCAGTAAAATCATAGGGTAATTTAAAATTTTATAAAAATTGCTGAAAAAAATTTTAGTAATCAGTAAAAATTTACTAGTTAAAGAATTAGTTTTACTGACATTTTAGTAGTACTGCAAAGTGCCCATCTATGGTAAATGCCTTAAGTACAAATAGTTAATATTGGCTTATGGTAACTAAAATAAGATACATATTTAAATTTTTAACTCGATTGTATTTAAAAATGTATGGAAAACTGCATCTATAGTACTGGAATTGTTAGCTGTGGGGGTTTGTGGAGAATTGCTCATATGCAAGTGGAAAACGTCAAATAAAAATTTTGATAAAGCTTGCGACTGTGGGTTTGCAAAATTTGTATTAAAATCTCCACCCATAATAATTGGCATGAGATGGAGATTGTTACCCAATTGTCGTGCACCAGCTTCAGTGTAAGGCAAGAGTACGTAATGAAGACATGTTATAATCTTAATTTATATTGGAATCTAATAGAAATGTTATTAGAATTGACATTACCTCCATTCAGCTTTGATACACTTTGTGGTGTTTTATGTTCTGAGTTATAATTTTTTTGGTGTTTTGTAAAATATTTTATTATTTTGTATTTGTTGCGGTTGGCAAGTTATTAATCAGCTGTTTACTGAAATCTAATGTTATTTTACAGCAATGGTTTTCGAAAATTAGTAGCTAATATTGCACACTAGATGCTGCTTATATGCAGCTGTTAAGTATGAATGACAATCTCAAAGACGAAGAAGACTTATAGTTTGACAAGTTTAGTTTTTAGTTTTCCTTATTTTGCTTTATTTTAGTAAAGTTCTTATTAAAATATAAAATATGGACTTGGAGGACATGTGGTTCCAACAGGACGGCGCCACAATAAATTTATTACAAACCAAGTTTGGTGAACGTGTTATCTCACGAAATGGCCCAGTCGATTGGCCGCCTCGGTCGTGCGATTTGACGCCGTTAGATTATTTCCTGTGGGGCTACGGCAAGTCTCTGGTCTATGTCAACAAGCAGCGACGACTGATGAACTTCGTACGAATATCGAACGTGAAATTGCAGCAGTATCGGCCGATTTATGCTTGAAAACCGTCGAATGTTGGGTTCAGCGTCTGGACGTCTGCAAGCGTGCCCGTGGTGGCCATGCAAAAGAGATCGAGTTCCATACATAATGGCATCGAATGTACTTTCACAGGAATAACGAATTTCATTGGTATCTAAAACCGGTTTTGTTTTATTTAAAAAAATTTTTGTAGCGCTCTTATGGAAAAACCCGATATGTTTAAGTTAATTTGTGTCATCCAGAATAATAGTTCCTCACGCCAACTGCCCACAGTTGTTTGCATGTGTTTGTGAAGGCGTCAATAGCGGCGTCATATTCAACGATTCTGTTTAAAAGTCTCACTTCACCTCAATTTATGATAATTTATTCTTCGCTGGCTGATATCTATACACTTCATTGTCTTTTCACAAAATTTGTTCCTCACTATCCGTTTAAAATAATAGTTTGCTGTAATGTCCTCGTGTAACATTGAAAAATAGTTTCTGATTTACAGCAAAGCCTCTTATGAAAAATCGAATACGTAAACTTTGTAACAAGTGTTTTTACAACAGAAACTAAATTATGATTACAGTGACTAATGTTTGAACATGAATTCTAATATTGTACTTTTTATTAATTGTATCTACCATTTCAGATGAATGAGCTTTTAGAAATACTCAAATTGGTTAATACAACTAAAATTCGGTAGTAGCAACTCGTATTTAGAAAGATCGATTTTTAATCTATCAATAACATCGACAAATAATTCTGATGTTTGTCAATTTCGAATTCGAATCAAAATATAGACTTTGTCATGGAATTTTCAATGCCTGAAGTGATTTCCAACTAATCGTTTTCCTGTGTGTAAGTTCCAGCACGCCTAAGGTGCCCGTTGAAAAATGCCATAATTTAAATGGATCTTTAAGAATATATCCTTTTTGTAACTTGATATACTTTTTTAAGAAAAAAATTATTTTTTATAGAATGGGGTACGTACAGGGGGGCGTAGCAAAATAACTCCCACATGAAATAAATCCCACCAGAAAAATGAAAGAAGTCCAAAAAATTTCCATACAAAAGTGGGAGTTATTTCATATGTAGGACTTATTTTGTTTTTTTTTGGGAGTTATTTCATTTTTCCTGGTGAGAGTTTTTTCATAATGAAATAACTCCCAATGATATGACAATGAAACAACTCCCAAAAAATGATCGTTTGTACAAGGCCCATATAACATGTGCTGTAGGAGAAGTCTTGGGACTTATTTCACTTTGCTATTGGGAGTTATTTAATTTTTGGTGAGAATTATTTCGTTGGTAGTTATTTCATGGGAGTAAATTCATGGGGAGTTATTTCGCTATGAACGTACAGGGGTACGTACTTCTGTTATTAAAAGCTAATGTTTTTTTAAGAAAATGTACTATTTTTAAACTTTCTTTAAGAATAATCCATAAGAGTATGAATTTTTTTTTCAAAGAAGTAATTTTTAAGAACAGTTGCTTTTTAAGGAGGTGGTACTCTTTTTAGGAAAACGTCATTTTTTTAAGAAAATTCACTTATTATTTCAAGAAACGAATAGGTATTATTTTATATCAATATTTTTAACTTTATTCACGACCAAGACCAAGACAAAAGTGTTTCCAATGTTAGTGCTTGGTATTCTAAAATATAAAGGAATTCTCATTAATATGATAATTGTTTCTATACATACAGTTTTGAAGAATTCACCGAAAAGTATACCAAAAACGTCTGCTGATGAATGATCTGGGCAAGATCCGAAATAGCTATACACACAGCCCTGGTATTATTGGAACACTTTTTGTGCTCGACTTTTTTGAAAATAATATTAAGCTAATAAACAAGCTTAATATTAAAAAGGTTTTGAGCTTGAATAAATTTAAAAAAAATTACATTTGGTATTATTTATATGATGGTATTATTTTATTTTTAAGAAAATGTACTTTTAAGAATATGTATTTTTTTCTAAGAAAATGTTTTTTTAAGAAATCGGAATTTTTTAAGAATTGGTCCTTTTGTCAAGAATAGGTACATTTTTAAGAGTAGGTACTTATCACAAGCAAAGGTATTTTGTTCCACAAAAATGTACTTTTTAAAGAAAATGTAATTTTTTAAGAAAAAGCAATTTCTTGACAGAAAATTTACTTTTTTATGAAAATGTACTTATTTTAAAGAAAAATTATTTTTTAAGAAAATGTACTTTTTGTAAGGTAATTAATTTTTTAAGCAACGGTACTTCTTTAAGATATGGTATTTTTTAAGGTATAGGTATTTATTTATTTATTTATTTATTTATTTGCCATTGCTTAACTCCTTATATAGCAACGATTTACCAACTCAGGTTAAGCACCGTAGCATTCATATGTACGCTGATGATGTGCAGATTTACATAAGTTCACCTAAAACTGAGATTAGGAATTTTATTCTAAACCTTGATGCTGATCTTGCAGTCATAGATTCCTGGGCAAAATCTAACGGGTTGAATCTGAATCCAAGTAAGTCAAAATGTGTGATTATTGCTAAACAATCGGTTATACTTTCGGAGGCCGCTCCTGCGAAAATCTCGGATTCTGCCATTGACGGTTTTAGTAGTGCCAGAAATTTAGGAGGTATTTTGGGTTATCATTGAACGGCAGCGATTTCCATTCACAGTAATGTGCCGGTCTTGATCATCACGGAAGAAGTACGGCCCAATGACGCCGCCGGCCCATAAACTGCACCAAACTGTATTTTTTTCGGGATGCAATGATGACCCATGGATTACGTGTGGATTGCTGTCTGACCAACAACGCATATGTTGCTTATTGATGAAGCCATTCAGCCAGAAATGAGCCTCATCGCTGATTGTTGCGGCCTCTTAAAGTTCGCCTCTTAAAGTTGAGGCCACTGACTCCAAATTTCGGTAGTGAATTTTAATAATTTCGACTCGTTGTTGGCTCGTATATCTTTCCATGATGAAATCGCAAACCTTACAGAAGAGAAATGTCAAAAGAGCGGGAAAAAATATGGCATCGTGTGCTGTCCCTATCGATTTACTTTTGTAGCGTCTCTGGTGAAAAACCCTTTAATAATTTGTTCTTTATTAATACTATACGTCTTTGGAATAATCTCCCATTCATTATACAATTAATTTCCACCGATAGGCAATTTAAATCTGCGTTACTTGAACTTTCCAGAGCGTAGATAATGATATTTGGCAATATCTATTAACCGTTTTAACTGTAACCTTTCTGTGAAACTTAAATTATTACTTTTACTTTTTACTTTTGTTGTAAATATTTAATGTAAATATTTAAATTTAAATTTTAAATTTAATTTTATTTTAAGTCATACTGATCATGTTATTTGTAACACAATCTTAGTTTATTTTTTGTACTTTTACTATTATTTATTATATTCTTTTTCTTTTCTTTCTCCTTTTCTTTTTTCTATCATTTAAATAATAATTTCTTCTATATTAATTGTAATTTTGTTTCATTAATTCTAAATGTAATTTATGTTGTAACTCTTATTTCATTGTTTAAAGTTTAACATTATACCCAATGCTTAATATAAGACAAAGTCTTGTGCGTAGGTGACACAAACAAATAAATAAATGACAAAACTACAATATACACTAAATATTGGTTACGACGCCACCTAGAAAAATTCCCATTAAAGAAGACATTTGGGAGACATCTAGTTAATTTCTTTCTCCATGATCCAAGCCGTTAGTTCAGACACAAACCAAAACAAAAGTATACAAATAGCATAATAGCGTTAAAACAAAAGTTGTTTAATTTTTTTCATTTAGCCCCTAATCGCTCTTCTTTCGGTTCACTGAACTGAAGTATGTGTGTACCAGTGCAACGGTCTAGTATCAATACAAAGGGATGCAAAAAAAAAAAACGTGGGGGAAATGTCAGGTACGCTTTGAGTTCATAGCTTAACTTTTAAAATATGCGAGTTGGAAATTCACCATGCTTACATAGACCAATAATATGTTTGGCAAATATATGTGTCTTTTAGCCAAGATAAAAAAATTTGGTCCCATATCTTGCGGAGCAGATTTTATTAGATTTTATTATTTATATAAAATAAAATTTCTTCCGCCCAAACTATATTGTCGTTAAAGAGTTAAGCTGTTGTTGGAATTTGTTGGAAGTGTTTACTGCAATTTTCACCTTAGTACCTCTATGAATACCTTGAAGAGATCACACGATGTGAATTTGTCCACTTGTCGCTCATGATTTGGTATTGCTACTGCCGTTGATTCTTATTTCAGTCTTGTAAAGATAACAAAGCAATCGCAGGTATGAACCAGGAAGGAGCTCAAAAGGTTTATTACGGTCTTTATTAATATTTACAGAAAACATGATGGACTGAGAAACAGAAGGCAAATATCTGTTGCGTTTTGGAAATTTTAGATGTAAATCTTCTCTAATAAATTATCTCATATTTATAGCATAAGCATCTTCAGCACATTTTGCTTAGGGACTCTTAATAATACTGGATATATGTAGGTCACTTTAAATAAAGTCTGTTCAAAATCCCTTGAGAAAATATTTCGAATCCAGGTAATTCCTTACAAATGTGCACTTCTCTCCAAAAGTATTTTTCTCATATTTATATTTTAATACATATGTAAAGACTATAAAAATAATATGAAATTATCCCTTAATCTTGATATCTCCTTCCGTTCCCGGAATGTATTCATATCTTCCAACTGAGTTCTTATTTCATAGCAAATATTTTCCTGGACTTTCGTTGCATGATGTACTTATGTCGATAGAAAACTAAACTAAATTTTCTGGACTGCAATAAATTTATTATAAGTAAAAAAGAAAAGCTAAATCAACTTATATGATTTTATTATTTTTTCAATAAATTCTTGAAGATGACGAGAAAAAGACAACATATCTTGTGTTGGTTTTGATGGCAACATCAACTCAAGTGCATTGCAAAGAAATTCTTGTACAGGATGTAGATCGCTAAAAACCAAGGATAGTAACGGCAACGACAATTGCATGCAATCACACTCTGACGCCACTGCCAGAACAGCGCAGCAGCAATAAACACAAATTGACAACTCACAATTGGTAAAGGAACGAACAAAAACAACGTATGGAACGCTAATATGAACGCAGGACGTTGCCAACACACATAGATGGGCCAAGCACTTGCATACACAAGCACACAGCAATACTGTATTGCATTCTCATGTTGTTGTTAATATAAATAAATATACCAACAAGCAATTCTACTTAAAGTTGGGTGTAAGACATGTTAACTTCCTTACATCATATCCTCAATTTTTAGAGATATGACAAGAAATCAAATTGTTGAGAGATGTTGGTTACTTTGAAAATTTGAGAAATACATTCTCTTTGCGGTATTGATGTGAATGAGGAGATGGTTTCGAACTTTTTACAAATACCTGGAAAACCAATCAGTTTGCTTTGTACCACAGACTGTAATGTGGATATATACAAATGGCTGGCTGTACTTAAGATTTTCTACAGATTGGTGCTATTGAAATGTGGGGCATGAGAAGTTATGCTATAAGACTTACTTACCTACTTAGGTGGCCTCAAATAACACAGAGGACCCAATGACCTTAAAAAAGGAGAATATCATGTTTCTCCATCCGGATCGATTTTCAGCTTTTCTCCTCCAGTTGGTAACACCACCAATATTCCACTTAGTCTTCCCAGCGAAGTCTTGATTGTCCTATTTTTCGATGTCCTTCGAGTACGTCTTCGAATGTCTTTCGCACTGGTTTGTTCTGATCCATTCTACCAACATGACCTAGCCAGCATAGACGCGTGATTTTGGTACGCCTAACTACGTTGATGTCGGGATACGGCCTACACAGCTCGTGGTTCATACGTTTTTATTATAGGACTTTATACTTTTCGGATCACTTTTCTCTCCAAAACTCCTAGTGATGTTTCACCAGCATGCGATATAACCCAGGATTTTGCGCCATAAAGCAAGACGGATTGTATGAAAGTCTATCACAGTTGGATGTTCGTTTCTCGAGAAAGATCCTTACTTGTAAACTGTTTGCTTAGACCAAAATATCGCCTGTATGCAGGTGCAATTCTCCATTTGATTTCTATGCCGATGTTATTGGTTCTGTTCACGGTAAATCCAAAGGTAAATAAATTCGTGTCGAAATTAGAACGGTTATCAACTTTCAGCCTTTTATCCTATCGGTGGATGTTCTGGTTATCCAAATCATTAATTTTGTCGTCTCCTCGTTTACTGCCAAACCCACTTTAGCTGGTACCATCTCAAATCTCGATAATTCTGTATTAACTTCTGAACCAATGGTGTCTAAATTATCAGCATGCGCGAGCAGCATGCACATTTTGGTGCTGACAGTTTTGTTGGTGTTTATTGCAGCTCTTCTCACGATGATCGCATTAAAACTATTGAAGAGATTCCATGATAGGTTATCGCACTGCCTGAGTTCTCGCCTAATACTAAATGGTTCGTTTAGATCTTTACCAGTCTTTACTGAGGATTTCATGTCGTCATTTTACCAAGACGTCTCAGCTTAACAAGAATATCAAGCTCTTGGATAACTTGGTTCAGTTTTCCCCCTTATTGGGCTATCGAAGGCACCTTTATAATCTACAAAGGGGACGTAGGAGTCGATTTATATTTGTGGGTTTTCTCCAGTATTTGTCTTGACGCGAATATCTGGTCGGTAGTTGTCTTGCCAGACCTAAAGATACACTGCTAAGTTTCGATAAGGTCTGCAACATCCAGCTTTACTCTTTCCCACTTTGCGTTCGAGCGGACCTTGCATGCGATGAATAAAAGCTTATTCCACGATAGTTAATCCATATACATATAATCCCTGGCATTTCTTGAAAACTGGACACAATAAACTAAACCTCCAGTCGTCAGACATGCAATCGTCTAGCCAGATTTTCTGTATGAGCTAATGCACGCACCTCTACAACACATCAGCCGTTTCATTGTTCCTAATACAGGAAATTTCAGATCTAACTTCGCTTTATCTAGGAAGAGGCAGTTGGGCGTCCGCGACCATTTCCGTTGGTTTGGCTTTGTACTTTTCGGTATAATTTACAGGCTTCATTCTACCTTCTGTACGATTCAATTTGTGTACTCTCGGGCTTTCTCTACGATCAATTTTTAATAATAGCTATCAACCGCAAACTCCACGTTTCATTTCCATTTTGTCCTGTTTGTAAATGGAAAATAGTCCGGGGGAGCTAAATCTGGTGAATAAGGTGCGTGCTGAAGCACTTGGAATTTTAATTTATTAATTTTGACCATGGCAATAGTGTATGTATGAACTGGAGCATTGACTTGATGAAACGACACTTTCCTTTTGGCAAATGCGGCTTTTTCCACAATTTCATCAATTATTCCTTTCTGAAGATAATCAATAAAAATAATACCATGCGCATTCCAAAAAACAGACGCCATCACCTTGCCTACAGATGGAATCGTCTTCGCCTTCTTTGGACACGATTCTCCAATTCCAGTCCACTTTTTGACTGTCCGTTTGTCTCAGGTATGAAGTGGTGGACCCATGTCTCATCCATGGTTATAAATCGACCCTAAAATTCGTCTTTATTGCGGTGAAACGTCGCCAAACACTTTACTGAAACACCTTCACGACGCTGTTTTTGCTCTATTGAAAGCAAAAGCGGCACCTATCTTGCGCACTGCTTTCTCTTCCTAAAATCTTCGGTTAATATGCGATATCTAGCTCTGCCATGATTCAGCTAGCTAACGCACCTTCAGCCGATGAACTTCCACCACCATTTTGTGGATTTTCTGTCTGGCGTGGACACCTCAATTGGTCGACCACTACTGTGCTACCCAATATTTTACAATCGTAAACGAAAGACCAGGCTCCCCCAGAGTAGAATCCACATTGGCTTTAATATTGCTTGAAGCCTCTCAAATGGAAATATTGAGTTACATAAAGGTGACCAATTTTTTTTATGTTTACAAATTCACTGAGATCGTTTATTTGGATGGCTCAAATAAAACTAGTAAACAACGTGGCGCCTTGAAACTTAAAACATATGTTTTATAAGGTTGACACTTTTCACCAAAATATATTTGATGCGAAAATATCTATAACTACGGGTAGGGCAATCTATCACAGTGAACACATGCAACCAACACACAGCGTTAGCACCACAAACGTGGTTGTTGTACAACAATAGTCTCTGCCTGAAAATAAGTATGATGGTATTGATGTAGTGGCAGCCAACAAACAAGCAGGTCGTTGTCGCCAAAAAGTATTGAAGAGTATAGAGAACTCATGGAGCGAATTGTATGAATCAAAAGCACTGGCGACAGCTGGCGAATAATTCGAAACGTATTACCCTCTTTTTGTCATAACTGGGTCCATTCATAATTTTAATGTGAAATATTGAGGCCTTTTGAAACATTTATGCTTTTTGTATAGTTTTATGTAATAATATTGTCGAAATGGTGCATTTATATTGAAATATTCTATAAAGAGAATAAGACTCATTCATGCTATTTTACTCAGACACTCTACGTGAGAGCGGAAAAAAGTGCAATAAGTTCTCTATACTATTCAATACCTTGTGTCGTCGTCGCAAGTGGTTATGACAAAACAAAAACAATTATTTCAGTGAGCTAAGTATTGCTTTATTTATTTTAAAAATATTGCATCCAATTTTCAGACAGCCTTGGTATCATTGGAACATTTTTATGCTCGACTTTTTTGAAAGTAATATAAAGATAATAAGCTTTATATTATTTAAAAAGGTCTTGAGCTTGGATAAATTCATAAGTATTGGAAAACAGACCGAATAAAAATTCCCGTAAGGGAAATGATGAAAGTTGACGTTGAGCACCGCGAGCTTGAAACAATAATATTGTTGATGGCAACCCTCTGTTTTGTTGGTTTTTTAATGACATAACAAAAACAAATCATGACTGATTAAAACCAATGGTTTTACGGCATGACAAAAATAGTTGTGCATGAAGGTGTTCCAATGGTAGTGCTTGGTATTCTTCAAGCGAGTATATAAAGGAATTCTCATTAATATGATGAGTGTTTCTGGATATATATTTTTGAAGAATTCACCAAAAACATACCAAAAACGTCTGCTGACGAAGATCTTGGCAAGATCCGAAATAGCTATACAGACAGCCTTGGTATCATTGGAACATTTTTATGCTCGACTTTTTTGAAAGTAATATAAAGATAATAAGCTTTATATTATTTAAAAAGGTCTTGAGCTTGGATAAATTCATAAGTATTGCATCCAATGTTAAAGCAGATGTAATAAAAAAGAAAGTGCAATAGCATAACAGCCTTCATCATAAATACTAGGGCGGGTCAAATTGCATGGAACGATTTTTTTGATGAAGCGTATAGCAAAATCAAATAGGTGATTCTGAGAAATTTTGCTCAAGAGACCATAGCTCAGTCGGATTTGGAGCCGCCCAAAAGGTAGTTTTATCACCTTTCAGAATCTGTACTGATACCTGTAGAATAAGTTCACTTTAGGCTATTTATCGACAAAAAATTCCTAATATCTCTACTAAAAATAAAAAAAAATATTGGTATCAATACAGATTCTGAAAGGTAATAAAAATACCTTTCAAACAAGCCTACATTGGGAAATCTTCTATCATTCTATCCGATTTTATAACGAATTTAATTAAATTATTCTATGTATATATGGAAAAATATCTATTTTGAAATTTTGGGGGGCTCCAAATCCGACATAGAGCTATGGTCTCTTGAGCAAAATTTCTCAAAATCACCTATAGATTACGTTTTTGCTATGCGCTTCATCAAAAAAAAATAAACTCGCCCTAATAAATACTATTCTTTTATTCCAATTTAACATTTCCTAATGTATTCATAGAAATCGAACAGGTACCGTGTAATAAAAGGTGTTAACACATCGCCCGTGAGTTCGAACACTCATTGACTAAACATCTTCCGGGTGCCGGGAAAGACTTCAAACGGTGAGCGGGGTGCCGAAGGCTGAGTTGGGTAAATCGGCGGAATCGACCCACAAAGCCCTATGGAACCAGGAAATAGTAGGCAGGATGACAAGGACCCTACGGGGAGACACAGATGGATTGAGCACACATGGTTTTCTGAAACTGGGAAAGCCTGAAATAAGCAAATTGATTGGAGCCTTAACGGGATATTTGGGATTACGAGTTAGTGCATGGCGTGCATGGAGGCCGATGAGACGATGGAGCATTTGCTGCGCCAATGCCCGGCCTTCTCACAAGCTAGATCCAGGCATTTCTCGATAAGTACAAATACCGGACATGACCAATCTTGTGGGAATGGACTAGAATATTTTAAGGAATTTCCTGAATAGCACCGAATTCCTATGAGAGGTTTTTTAGCTTAGTAGGGCAAATTGAGACAGCACAACAGGTCGACTCAGCGGCTTAAGTGTAAGGATCCTAGTGCTTTTAACAAGAACTAACAAGAAGTGTACACAAAAGTGCAATACGTGTACACAAAAGTACGAAAAGTGAACACAAAAGTACAGAACATTTACACAAAACTACAATAGTGTAGACATAAAAACAACACAAAATGACAAAAACTGCACTTAATATACCAAAAGGACACACCAATACAAAAGTGTTCAAGAAAGTACGAAAAAAGTACACAAGTGTTCATAAAACTGTAAAAAATTTGCACAAGACTACAGAAGTACAAAAGTACAGCGAGTGCACACAATAGAAAAACTTGTGTACATAATAGGGAAAAAGGGCTTACAAAATACATTAGGTGTTAGGGGACACCCGGTTAGAACGTAGTTCCTTTCGCTATATATTATGTATTAGTTAGTTCCAACATGGCTAAGACCCCGTTGAAGAATATGATAATTTAAATATATCTTTAAGAAAATATACTTTTTGTAAAATGATAAACTTTATTTAAGGAAATTTTGGTTTATAAGTGTTTTAATTAACTTGCTTTGTTGTCTGTCTGTATTGTTCAAATCAGTCTGTATTGTTCAAATCTAGTAACTCATTTTAAACACAGTTGCAGTTGACCAATCGAACTAAAATTTTGCATACTTGTCAGATTTGGATGACAATACATGAATATGAAAAAAAAAATTAAAACATTAAAAATTTATTTACTAAAAAATTAAAAATAAAAAAATTATTTCAAAACAAGTTAAGTTACAGTGTTTTATTTATAAATGCACTAAAAGCTAGAGAATAATTTTTCTCTTAGCCTCAATAAGTATATTCTTCTTCATGTGGGGTTCTACAATAGTCCGTCTACTTAGCACTTCAACAACAATGGTCTAGATACTTTCAATAAAGAGCGTAATTAAAATGAAATAGTTAATTAATTTTCTAGCGATCATTGTTGTTGAAGTGCTAAGTAGGCGGACTATTGTACAACCCCACATGAAGAAGATATACTTATTGAGGATAAGAGAAAAATTATTTTCTAGTTTTTAGTGCATTTATAAATAAAACACTGTAACTTAATTTTTTTTAATTATTTTTTTTATAAAATGTTTTTATTTTTTTTTTTTAACAATAGTATATAGGTGATTCCTTGGAAATAACGTTTTTTCGGATGGTGAAATTATTAGTTTTTAACATACCTCGGATGTGATATTTTTTTACAGTTTTTGTTTATATATACTACTATAGTGTATACCAACATCTATTTTACTACAACAATTTAAAACATTTATCAATATATTTTATAATATAATTTTCAGAATTGCCACGATTCTGACATCCACGGTATTGACATTTCATATTTATATTGACTTCATTCTATGCCAAATTGACGTGAGATAATTTCCTTTGAAAATCACATTTCGATGATTAAATATCGAACAAATTTCGTCACTAGGAGGGCGAGTATTATATTGCGCAATAAAAAAGCGGTACCATGGTATTGACTGATAATTTTGTGACTTACCCTTCATAAAAAAAACACTTCACTCCAATCGATTCAATGTGGATAAATCTGTCAGCCATTGATGTAAACATAACATTTGATATACAATGGTCGAGTTCCCACAGCGAGGGCGCCTTTATACCCATCCAACATGGCGCCACAGCGGTAAAACGTAAATGTACGATATTAGGCAAAAATGCGTGAACAAAGTTTAGATCTTGTTAGTCGGGCCTAAATAGGAGATTTGCGCTCGGTAAATACATGAAAATATCCTCTATCTAGGCAATTTCAATGACCATAAAAAAATATCAATCCATCCTGCGAAATGAGGGAGTGAATATAGTATAAACCTTGATTTTTATGAAATGGACACGCCACGGTTCTGATATTTTCATTAGTTTCTGCATGTTTCTATCGAATAAGCGCGACGCAGGTGAGAATATTGTTGTGGAAAATCTTGTGTACCATAAAAGTATTGAAATTACGCGATTATTTATTTTCCGTCCCTTAGTTACATGGAAATAAACGTGATGGACAAAGAAAACGTTATTTCCAAGGAATCACCCATATTTTTAGGTCCTTCTTGTAGAATATGTATTATATTTTCCCAAAAAGGTAATTTTAAAAGAGAGTTACTTCTTTTACAAAAGCTAATGCTTTTTGTAGGAAAATTAACTATTTTTAAGAAGAAGTACTTTCTGTAAGAAAAAACGATAAGAGTATGCATTTCCTTTACAAAGAAGTACTTTTTTAAGAACAGGTACTTTTTAAAGAAGTGGTACTCTTTTTAGGAAAAGCATATTTTTTTAACAAAATGTACCTACTTATTTTCAGAAAGCCTACTCATCTCAAGAAATAAAAAGAAAATGTTATATTTTATATTTAAGAAAAGGCACTTGTAAGAAACGGAATTCTTGTAAGAAAATGTAATATTTTTAAGAGAGGGTATTTGATTGAAGAAAATATGTTTTTTTTTTTAAATGGGAATTTTTTTAAAATTGGTCCTCTTTCAAGAAATGTTAAATTTTTAAGAGTAGGTACTTATCTCTAGAAAACTTATTTTGTTTCACAAAATGAGTACTCTTCTTTAAAGAAAATTTAGTTTTTTATTAAAAGGCAATTTGTTGTAAGAAAATTTACTTTTTTTAGAAAATGTACGTATTTAAGAAAAAAAATACTTTTTTTTAAGAAAATGTACTCGGACTTAAAATTTTTAACTGTCAATTAGCTCTAACTTTATTTTGTGAAATTGGGCAAATGACCATTAATCACTTTGAGAAAATAACACACACACACACACTTTTATAAAACCAGTAATAAAAATAATAATGCCACATTACATCCCATGAAGCGATTAGGGAGAGCTTCTCACAATCAGTGAGCTGTGCGAGTTCAGAATTCTCATGTAAAGGATCCGCACACACTAACCATTGCACCACCAATGGCCACAAATCTCTAGCATATTAGCTGCCTACACATAAATGAATATATTCACTGTACAAGACGAACGGGAATGAACAGACTTGAATCTCCGAAGGCGTCAAAAACAACACGTATATAATCATTCGTACACAAACGTATGTGTACACTAGGTGTACTGAATCCCATCTTTTTAGATTTCAATCGTGGCGTAGGTCTCAAGATATGCCTATTGAAGAGCTGATTAGGAGAACATCAAACATTCTTGTATACAAGACTACTTTCAATATATATAAAAATATTTAATTAAAAATGTTGAGCTAAAGTGGCGTGTGATGATGTAAATAATATGAAAACTATATTTTGAAAATTTTGCCAGAGCATTTTTTTCACTTCAGCATTTTGTAGACTTGATTAAGTCAGAAAGCCAAAATTAGGTCTTGAACTATAATTCAAACAAGCGGTTGTCGACAAAATCCGTCCAGCAGGGCACAAATAGATGGTTAATGTCTGTCTTTTACAACCTGTTGATTATCACTGGATGTCGCCTTCAGACTTTCACAATAAATATATGCGAAAACTGTATCTGCTGCCTCATTTCACTGCGTACACTACCACTTCCAAGTGGACGACCGTACTCTTGCACAATCAAATGCTTACAAGGCCTATGTTTGCCTCTCTTAAATATTCTTTCGCACACACACACATTCACACATTTGCTCACTTACAGATGTACACAATATTCAATTTAAAATTCATAACTGAAGTCATTTCGAACAAATGAAATAAATTCTTGATATACGTTTGGGTATGTGTATGTGTGCTTGTGTGTGTGTGTGTGTGTGACTCTATTTCACATTTCTCGGTAAATGCGAATGTATTGCATTTCCCAGCAACTTCCGTTTCCGTTTATGTTACATTTTTATGAATTCATTTTAAGTATATATGGCAATTTTCTGTAGATCCTTGCTGTCCTTTCTCCGTTAACTCTTTCGACAAGAAGTCGTATTTGTTATGTGATGTTTGCATTTTTAGGGATTTAAATTTTGTTTCACTCGCTTCATTCCCAGTTGTTAATCTGTGTTTGGCTGGCCATTTGATTTGTTTGCTTAACAAAACTTGCATATTGAATTGAGAGGTAGCAAAAGTAACACAGTTGTTTTTGGAAACTATTTAGAGCAACTCGTTGATATTGATATTTGTTATTTTGTTGTGTGTATTTTACTCCTGTGTGCTGTGACTCTGTTATTGTTTCCGTTGGTCACTGGCTGGCCATTGCATGAAAAAGACAAATACATTTTCGCTCAAAACTGTTTACGTTTGATTTTTCCAATGTTCCGAAAATTGCTAAAGCATATTGGTTGTCCTGCTTGTGACGGGCAAGAGAGGACATTGGAATTTTTGAATTTTATGGACTAGGAATTGTAAGTGATAAGCAAATTTTTTTGCTTACTCACCAGGTATTGAAGTGGGAAGGGAAGTTTCAATACGCAAACACACACCGTTATACCCTCCATCGTATACATAGTTTGACTTTTATTTCTCTTTAGGATTAAACAGAGATTTGACGATTTTTTGTTAGCAGTTTTTTGTTTTATTAAAACAAAATTTGTTTGTATGTTTGCATAGTTTCTAGCTGCTAGTTATGCTAACTCACACGCATAAATACACAAATCAAACGAATCAAATAAGCCACCTCCTCATACACACTAGTGGATTAGTGTACTCTGGTAACACAAATTCACGAGGATGATCTGGTCAAGAATGGGAATGAAGCATTCAACGGCTTTAGGTCTCTAAATTTACATATCAGACTGACTCATCCAGGTTTTCTTATTATTCATGTGTTCAACTATCCTACGCCTTAGAGTATATTCATTATATACTATCCTAAATAATTAGGTTGGTTTGAATGATGATTCTAGTTAACCCAAAGATGGTTTTGGTTAACATTTTGTTATACACATGCTGCAAAATTTGTGTTTATATCATTTCTATGCAAATATAATGTGTCTGTAGCTTGCTGGAAATACAGTATACTTGTGCCCAAACATAATGTGTTTGCTTTTTAATGTAACATGTTTGGGACACAATGATTAATAGGTTGTATTATATGGATTTGTGACCCAAATGTGGATTGTGACATTAGTTGATTGGATGGTTGGTTGAATAGGCTGCAAGACAGCACGTTGTCTAGCACACTTAGGCTAAAGAAGCCCATTGTGATACCTGCAGTTTCCTCTCCAGCAACTATTGACTAGTCATCTAGCCAATTTGCCATTTCAATGAATTTGTCTATAATACCTACAGGAATATCCTGCACGGCTACTGTGCTAACTAAATGTCTTCGAAATATCCTACTTCTCAGTCCTGCCAGAGCAAGGCAATCCAAGAGAAGGTGTTTCGTCGCTTCCTCGTCCTCTTCCATGCAGCATCTACAGACAGTGGAGTTTCTATGTTCCAATCTTAGGGCGTGTTTTCCTACAAGACAATGTCTAGTAAGTGTTCCTATCATTGTGGATAACCTGCCTCTGGGCAAGGTAAGTAGTTACCTAGTTCTCTTCCTGTCCACCTGTGGCCAGAGGACCCTGGTTTGGCCTCAAGTATGACGGTAATTTCCGCCTGAAATACACTACAGTGATCAGGCAGCTTGAAGGAGATATTTACATTAAGGTCCGGTGAATGGACCCTATAGCCTACTTGCTCGTCCAACTTTGATCCATTCGTGAAAAATCTGATACTACTGGTGTCCCCTTCCAGTGACTTTTCCCAGGTATTCCTGTTCGGAATAGAACTCCTTCGATATGTCGCTGGTAGAATGTAGGGGATACAGTAGTCCCTCTTTTACGGGAATAGATTTGATCCGGTGTAGTAATTTACCGTGTCCGGAATGCCCGATATCAAAATGCCACAATCTCTGATTCTCACCAGGGATATAGCGGCTGCCGATTGGGCCATGATATCAGGAGTACAGATGTTCAGGATACCACTAAGTGCAGTGCCTGCCGTCAGATTTTGACATTAAAAAATTAAAAACAAAAAGCAGCAGATATTCAATTCACGAAAACATGCTTGGAAATATGTAAATTGTACATGGTTCCTGCAATATGTTGCTGTGGCCATTATTTTTCAGCATACAGCAATGCAAACTTCATCAAAGGCTGGTGGTCTTGGAGTGAGTCTGAGTACTACACATCTCGATATTAACCCCAGACAATTCACGAAATCACGAAATCGAAGAGAGGGGCTTTCAAGTGAAGATAAATATAGGCACTAGTCATGGGACGATTTTAAGGGAACTTAAAGAGATTACATGACAATCACTTCAACCTTGGAGAGAAACTTCTTCACTGATATCCCGGATAGACTGATCTAAAAGCGAAGCATACCATGTAAAAGCCCGTATTCCATCAAGATGACAGAGTTCTCTCTTCTCTTCTAAAGGGGTGGGTTTAGACGTTGCACAATGCTATCACCCCAATTGTAGTTTCTTTCAGGCGAAAATCAAGGCAATCTGAGAAGTTGTTCTTTGGCTGGGATGAATCACCAAAACTGCCTGGGATATCAACAGCTAGTTTGACAGTCAGGCTTCAATAAAATCTGTATTTCTAAATTCAAGAACTGCCCAAACTTAGTGAGCATCTCTGAATCAGACGGCTAAGCAATTTGATATAAACCTTATATCGTACCCGTGCAATACACCCACAGGAAATATATTCGAATTAGCCGTAACGAAATGCAAAAGGTTGTCACAACCGCATTAGATATCATCACGTACGAATTAAGGTTGCTATAACCTCATTAGAGGTTGTCACAACTTAATAGATGTTGATTTCCGTTGTGTGGACTAAATTCAGGCATGGAAACCTGAATTTGGTTGTGTCAATTGCAGTTCGTTGGCAACAACCACATTTTCATTTGCTACAACCTCTAATAAAAAAACTCATTCAGGGAGTATAGAAACGTTGCAGGGATCCATCGAGCGAATGAGCTGGCGGGAATAGGGACTACCTTATCTGTTCCCTTGGAAACGCCGCTTGTGGATATATCCCTTTCTGTATGCAAACCCATCCTTCTATCATTCGTGACAACCTCCATTCAGTTGTCGCAAATGCGATTCGGTGGCAACAGCCGAAATTACGGTTGAAACCACCTCTTTTCAAACAATTGGTTCTATGAGTGTAGCCAGCAAGGAATTGGATAAGCAATTTGATATCCACCAATTTGATATCCACCAAGGAGCCAGGGCACAGTAACCTTCCAGGGAACTACAGATCGGATGAGGTGGCGTGATTGTAACTACCTCCCTCGTTTCAGAGGGATATGGATTCAGTGGGTATAAACCTTTCTTTATACAACCTCATTCTTAAAACCGAGGCTAACAGACATGTGCATGATAGATGGTCTGTAGGCATAAACTGCACGATTTCCTGGCAAGTATGGTCATGGTATGATTTGAATCGTACACTAAATTTGATATCTAGTCCTAGAGAGGATATCTCTGCACTAGTAGCTACGATCTCTCGACACTCTTTAATAAGCAGATACTTGTTTAGATTTGGAATCTCACCTCATGGTTACTGTTAAAGCTGTGGGCTGAAGAGGAGGAAGATATCATCGAGTATATTCTACGCAAGTGGTCGGCGTGTTGCGTAAGTATGAGACAATGGCTCTAGGATTTTCCATCATATTGGGCATTCAGGGATTGAATATAAATGATTTTAGGAGATTTTTGTAGAGCTCTAACCAGTTCGCCGGTGAAAAATTTACATCTCTTTGTCAGACACATCATGAAATAGAATAAGGCTTGAACGGGTACCATATGAGTTGTAAGAGAAATCCCGCTAAACCGAACTAATCTTTATGAAAGTTTGTACTACTCAATATTTTGTCAAATATAACTCTCCTATAGAAAATGAGCTCTTTTGCCACATCCATTCTTGTACCTCCCATGTAAAAGTTGGGCGTATGACCGGTTGATCTACATGATAACTCCCGTAAACTACAACCGATCTTAATAAAATTCGGTACTAGGCAAAATTTTGCTAAAAGCTACTGCGTAATCAATAACTGGCAATTGTGCCATGCCCAGTTTCGTACCTCCCATACAAAAGTGGGGCGTATTTGCGGTTTGCCGACTACATATCTCCAATAAATCATAACCGATCTTAATAAAATTTGGTACTGATCAAAATTTTGGCAAAAACTTGCCATGCCCATTTTTGTACTTCGCATATAAATATTGGGAGGAAACTAACTAATTTGGGTATTCAATAATATTTAGCTCAATCTGTTATTGAATATGGTCACGTTTGACTATGGGCGTTTTTAACAGAACTCCCACGTAATAGATGACTTAGGGTGAGGGTATGATTAAGTCGGTACACCCGACTGAAACTTATGTACTGTTTTTTTTATCAGTCTGTACCAAACCAATTTAAAGTTACAAAGATGGTGACGGAATATGACATCGGCTGGTATCACAACGGTGTTTATTGGACTAAATGTGTCTATAGTGACAGGTATTTTTACGTAACCGAACCTATGTATCTTTTCGAAGTTGATTACATCAATAACTAAAAAATATCTAAATGAACCGTACCCGAATTTAGAGGTTATCACCACCACAGTAGCTGCCATTCCATCTGAATTGTTTGTTAGAGGCTGTTACAGCCTACTAGAGGTTAATTCAACCGAACTTCAGTTGTTGTGACTAAATTCAGTCGCGACAAACTCAAGTCGCATGTGGCAACTGTAATTCGGTGGAACCAGCCAAATTTATGATAGCAACAACCTCTTTTAAAACAATTAATACTACGAATATAGCGAGGAAGCAATAGTGTACCGCTTCATTAAATCAGCGTACAATGAGTTATCTATTTCTAGACTTGAATTAGTTTTATACTGATCCTGATTGAGGCCTCCGAGTTAACAATAACCGATTCAACAGATTACCACAACCGAATTGCGAGGTCATCACAACCAAATTAGAGTTTGTAACAGCTTTACACTTTACAGATTAGAAAAACCGCATTGCAGGTTGTCACAACCGAATTAGAGGTTGCCTCTACCGCATTAGAAGTTGTTTCAACAGCATTTGATGTTGTCGCAACCGCATTAGAGGTTGTTATGCCGGAAGTAGAGATTGTCTAGTCTATATTAGAGGTTGCTAGATGTTACAACGGAACTAAAGGTTATTTCAACCACATTAGAGTTTATCTCAACCACATTAGAAGTTCTATCAACCGCATTCGTGTTTGTAACAACCAAATTAGCGGCTGTCTTAACCGCATTAGAGGTTGACACAAAGAAAATAGGTTTTGTTACAACCGAATTTAGGGGTTGGCAAGTACATCTCAGTTTAAAAGTGATTACATTTCTCTGCACTGCACACTGATAAATATGGGCATTATCTTCGAAATGAGACGTTTGAACGCAAAAGCCGTAATTAAAATACTTGTGCAGGAATTTCTTCATGAACGCAAACAAATTTTGCAATAACCGTCACTTTTGTTTTAAAATAATGGGTGATTTTTTTGATTTTTGGGTTTTGAGTGTCAAGTTTTTGCCACTTTACGTGAATAGCCTTAAAAACGAACAACGTTTGTAAATCAATAAGTTCTATTATCAAAATTCATGCAACTGACGACCATTTTATTGGTCGTGATAATCGATCCGCCTATTTGTTGCTTAATGGGTACGTCAATAATCAAAATTTCCGAATTTGGTCCGAAGACCAGCCAGACGGTGGTCAAGAACTGTTAATGCACCCTGAAAATCTAATGATTGCTGCGGCTTATGGGCCGGTGGAAGCATTTCACCGTACTTCTTCAAAGATGACGATGGTCCGAACATTACGGTCAATGTAGGAGGGTAATATTTGATGATCTCGGACTTCTTTTGCCCAAATGGAACAATTAGACTTGGATAATATGTGGTTTTAGAATACAACATTGCACGTGTCGATGGTGTAACTCCGGCCGAAATGTTGGAACAAGAGTGCCAAAATTGGACATTCAGAATGGACCACATGAAACATAGTCATGAGCAATATTTGCATCAAATAATCTTTAAAACGTAAATAGCAGACATTGATTTTTCGTTCCATGTAAACATTTGATTCGCTTGTAGAAAATTTGTGAATTTTCTTCAATTTTGAAACAAAAAATAAAAAATCACCCACTACAATAATTTTTTTTGTACTAAAGGGTGTTTTTCCAAGGCCGATAGAACTTCAAATTGTAAAAAATAACACAAAAAATTAAATTTTAATAAAAAAATTTCTATTATTTGTTTCAATATACTCTGGAAAATCATTATGAATAGAACTCACGCTTGAACAACGCTGCCAAATTATCCAAAATTACTTTGAAACTCAGTTGGAAACTGACCCGTTATTTTATCGCCAAATTGTGTTCGGCGATGAGCCTCATTTTTGGCTTAACAGGTTTGTTAATAAGCAAAATTGTCGTATATGGAGTGAGACCAATCCACAAGAGACCCTTCAGACTCCATTACATCCAGAAAAATGCACCGTTTGGTGCGGCTTACACGCTGGTGGCATCATCGGAACTTATTTCTTTAAAAATGAAGCCGGAGCTCGCGCTACGGTCAATGATCAATGATTTTCTGTTTGAAAATATGGATGACATTGATCCAGACGAGATGTCGTTTCAACAGGATGGCGCAACGTGCCATACGGCGATCGCAACCATCGACTTATTGAAATAAAAATTTGGCGATAAGTTGATTTCGAGAAATGGACCTGTCAATTGGCCTCCAAGGTTGTGCAATTTGACACCTCTCGATTATTTCCTGTGGGGCTACGTGAAGGCACTGGTTTATGCTGATAAACCATCAACAATTGACGCCTTGGAGGCCAACATTGTTCGTGTTCTTCGTGACATACGGCCAGCAGTGCTCGAAAAAGTGGCCAAAAATTGGACGTCCAGAATACGCTTCGTCAAGAACAGCCGCGGTGCCCATATGCCCGAAATCATTTTAAAATGTTAATGCCACGTATTGATCTTTCGAATAAAAAAAAAAACTTTATTAAAATTTTATTTTTTTGTGTTATTTTTTTACAATTTGAAGTTCTATCGGGCTTGAAAAAACATCCTTTAGAAACTTCAAGGGTGAAATGTATAAATGTATGATGTGGCAACCGAATTAAAGATTAGTTTGGTTGCACCAAATTCGGTTGCATCAACTGTATTTTTCATACATATGCTTTCTGCAGCTGAATTGCCGTCCAAATCAGTTGTTGCAGCCGACTAAAAGCCATTTTCGGTTATTACAAGTGAATTGATTCTAAATATGGTTAATTCGAAATTCAGTTGTCACAACTGAATAAATTACAAAGCAAGATTCTTTCAAATGAATTTCATTTGTGTGGAATAAAATTAGTCGTAACGAACTCAATTGGGTTATGCCCACCACAATTCGAATTTACAGTTGCTACCATTTCGCTTTAAACAATTAGTTCTGTGAGAGTACAAGAAGAATTATGCCAATCTGGTAATCTAATGAATGAAGAATTCGTAGGAGAGTACCCTGCATGTTTCTTATATAGCTCCAAAACTATAGTAGTACTTAAAGACATACATACATCCAGGAAACAACGCAGCTAAACGAATTAAAGTAGAGCGATTGCATTGGCACTGTCACTAGTTAATCGAATGTGTACTGTAAGTAATTCGTAGACTAAGATGATCATTACTCCGCTGAAAAGATATGGTATGTCAATTTGTTCAAATGCCTGGAGCGACTAACTGGAAAAGAATTGCGATAAATCGAAGGTAGGTACAGAAATTGTAAAATCAGATCACTGATACTTCTTTTACTACCGTGTATACAGATATTACATATCGCTGGAAAGGTAAACCCCTTTTCTATATGAGTGTGTACAGAAAGTGCCATATTTCAAAAATTTCTTTAACACTGTTGGACAAAATACGATAAAAACAAAAAATAAATAATTTTGGAAAAGTCCTTTAAAAATTTTATTTAAAATATACAAGCACGTATTTATGGTATATTTTCAATTGTCTTGTGTGTAATAGACCAACTAACGGGCAATTAAATACAATTAAGTTTTTTTCCAAATGCTACGTGGAAACTTAAATATTTTTAGTCCCAAACAAATCTCCTATGAAAATTCTACGTTGTTCTAAATATTAAGCTTTCCAGAGGTTATTTATGTCTAGGATATCTCTCTTTTTAGGGTGTATTTAAAAACAGTACAAACACTTCGAGCGTAATTTTTGCCAACCATTGAAACTGAAAAATTTGTTAAAAAATTTAACATTTTCAGAGAATGCTGGCATTCCAAATTTCTGTCTGCAAAATTTAACAACTTTTAACGGTTTCTTGGGAAAAAGGAAATACTGCATCAATCATAGTACCTTTTCGGGAGAATATTCTGTTTTTGCAGGTTGAAAAAAAATCTAAACTGGAGAAGTCGGCATTTCCAAGCGGTTTGAGATAATTTCATAATTTGTACAGTGTATATGGGTTGAATTTTATGTTTCGGGATTTGGCAACCCTAGTGTTGCAATCTGGCAACTGCTAGCTCTATCGTAAAGTTGGACATTTTTGAGGTTATGCGTACCCAGAACGTTTTGATATACGAGCACTATTTGTGTCGTTTACAGTAACTTAAAAGATTCATCTCGGCCCAAAAATGGAATTAAATCTTGAAAATTTTCGTGCGATTATTTTTTACAACTTTCGATGTGGAGTAACTCAGCAATAGTGCATGGATGAACTTAATTAAATTTTGGCGATGAAGCTCCATCAAGTAGCAGTGTTTATCGATGGTATGGTGAATTCAATCGTGGTCGTAGTTCACTCGAAGACGAATTTCGTGAAGGTCGTCCAAAATCAGCTGTTGTTCCGAAAACCATTGATGCTGTGCGCGAACTGATTTTGCAAGATCGTTATGTGACCTATCGTGAGATTGAGACAACCTTAGACATAGATTCAATATTTCATAAACCTTTGACTGCCAAAAAAACTTGTTCGCGTTAGATCCCACACAATTTGTGAATCGCTCAAAAATAGGCTCGTGTCGATTGGTCGAAAGAAATGCTCCAAAAATACGATCGCGGTGCTTCGAAACACGTTTATGTCATCGTGACAGGTGATGAATCCTGAATTTACGCATGAGCCCGAAAGTAAACAGCAGTCAACTGTATGGGTGTTTCAAGATTAGCTAAATCCAACAAAAGTTGTTCGCGTCCGAAGCACTTCCTAGCAAATGGACGCTTGTTTTTTCGGATAAACCGGACATGTCGCAACCGTACCACTAGAACAACGCAGAACAGTGACTTCTGAGTGGTACACAACCATTTGTTTGCCAGTTGTCTTCCAAGAAATCAGGAAAACCAACCGCCGGGAGCGGATCACTCTTCACCACGACAATGCGGGCTCTCACACATCGGCTGAAACAACTGCATTTTTGAGCACCCAAAACATCGATTTGATGGGTCATCCGCCGTAGAGTCCTTACTTGGCACCGTATGACTTGTTTTTATTCCCGTGCGTAAAAAACAAACTGAGAGGTCAACGTTTTTCGACACCTGAAGAAGCGGTTGCTGCATTCAGAATGCATGTTTTGGAGATACCTCAGTCAGAGTGGCAAAAGTGTTTCGACAATTGGTTCAAACGCATGCAAAAGTGTATAAATCTTCATGGGGAATATTTTGAAAACTATAAAGTGATTTTCGATGATTGGTATTTGTTTTCGTTCTCCAATCCCGAAAAATAAAATTCAACCCTCTACTTAGAGAAGTGTTCTCAATTTACTGGTGTATTCTGATATATTCTCTTTTCTCAAATGGCCGAAGCCTTAACAAAAAATCTGGAAAAAGTCTGTGAAAAAACATAAAATTTTAAATGTTGATTGAGAATATCTGAAATATATTCTACAACACTTACCACAATATATATTCTTCTTCCATAGTAGACTCCCAAATATGAAAAATCTTTGTAATCGGTTTATAAGCGTAAAAGTGCCAGGCTTGGACAATTTCAACAACCCCTAATATGGACAACTTTGAACCCTGTAACACCAACTCAGTTGACATAGAGTGCCTTTGAATGCAATATTCTGAATGCCTGACTCTTCCTCTACAAATCTCTAAAATATTCCAAAATGATCAGAACAATACAAAAAAAATCGTGACATTATAACCGTGTTTTATAATGAATGGGCTCCACTGAATGAATGGGCTTTACCATTGCACCACTGATGGCCATAACGTTTTACACAGAATAATGGTTCGTATTATTGTTAATTTCAAATTTGTATCTATTTTTTGTTAACACTACCCTCGTTTCCTAAATGCATCATGATTCAGAAAATAAACCTGCCGCAACATCAACATCTAAAAAATATCCAAAATCCAAATCCGTTTCCTATAGTTCAATGCTTCATAAAACAGAACATACTACGTACAAAACAAGAACGTCAACATCATCGTCATTGTTGCTTGTGATATATTAACTTCCTAACTTTGTATGTGTGTAGGAATGCATGACTGTTTGTGTGACTGTATGTGGAAGTATATTTATGCCAGTACAGTTTTGCACTTGTATGCATTTTATTATCGTCACTCATCACGCACATCGAGCAACGTCAGCGTCAACACCATATCCAGCCATACAATACACACCATCATCAACGTCAGCAGCAGGAACAGCATCACAATCTTCTAATAGAAATTCCACCACAATCTAATACATACATTGCTGGTTGAGAGAGAGAGAGAGAGAGAGCGACGAAACAAAATCCCCAGTTCTTTGGTGAAAAAAAACAAACAAATCCCCGCTCTAAACCAACAAACAAATAACTATCCATAAACTAAATGTTCCCCATATTTTTTTCTCTTGTGTTTTTTTTTTTGTTTAAATATCAACCCACAAGCCGGAAATGGAGTTGTGTCATACACGCGTATGTGTTTGTGTATTTTTGAGTGAGTAAGCGATATGAGTTAGTATTGAGTTTCTCTACAAATTCGTTTAAACTGTGATTGTTTAAAACATTTCCTCATCCCTACTTCGCCTCTGAAAAAAACCACATATTTTTGAACAACCAAAGCTTAGATAAGTTTGACTTTTTTGCGTAGTTTTATATTTCACTGCAATTGAATGCATCCACATTTGCATCTGCATACTTCAGTAGAGCGATAGAGATAAAAAAAACATTTTATAAAATAAATAAAACTTTTTGATGACTTTGCCGTATCAAAACGAAGTGTTTAAATAATCGTCAGTACGACTGAAAATGGAGCTACAACCGGACTGGCAGTTAGGTTGAGCCGTTAAAAAGAAAATAATACATAATCGCAGATACTAACCTAGATCGCACTTATACCGCAGTTTATCGGAGAGGTTAGCGATAACTGGGTTCTCTAATCTTTGCCGTTTACACCACCCAAATCGAGTTTAAATTGACATTCCAGGTGGCAACTCCGTATTGAGAATAACTTAGAGCAACTCCGTTCTGCGACAAAATTATAGAAGCCGGCGGAACAACAGGAAAATTAAATTGGCGGCTGTTAGTTTTTGCAAGTTTTGTACAAATTTGGGATGTTTTGAAACAACTAAAAATTTAAAATTGGACCAGTCAGCTAAATTCGGGCAGTGGATCAAATCGGCTCACATTTTAAACCGATGATCGACGACGATGTAAGCTTCAAAAAAATTTTGGTGACGTCGACGCGTCGGGAAATGTAACATCGTCTTCCGTCTGTCAAAAAGTTGTCTTTTTGTGAATAGTTTTATTATGTCCTTCTATACTAATTTCAAATCAAGCTCAAGACCTTAAACTTTTTGATGGTATTATATGTAATTTATTACATCGATATATCGCCTTTGAAAAATACGATTAATTAAATGGATCTTTAAGAAAATATACTTTTTGTAAAATGTTAAACTTGGCATAAAACTATTTTAGCAGTAAAATCAGATCTGCACCAAAATTTCACAAACGGTAAAGGCTTTTGAGCTGAGTTGAAAAATAAATTATTTTTTCCGTGCTTGGTCCAACTTCTTGAGATATAGGCCTTTAAAGCTTGAGTATATAATCGGTCATATATCCGGTATTTACCATCGGATCTGCTTGAAATATATATCATTACAAAGCCCTTGTGAAACCCTATAAATCTGTATATAAATATATTTCCAGTTATTAACACATTGAGGGCTTATTTAAAAAATATTTTTTAACCTCACTTTTTTGGTTCAACCAAATTGTTGTTCTTGCCTTTTGGTGTTGTTGTCTTTTATTTCTGTTGCCCTTTGTTGTAGTTTTTACACACCAAAATAAAAAATTACCTGAGGTGTCAGGGGACACCCGGTCGGAACGAAGTTCCTTTCGCTATATATTATGTACTAGTTAGTTAGAACACGCCTAAGGCGCCTGCTGAAAAATACTGTAATTTAAATGGATCTTTAAGAAAATATACTTTTTGTAAAATGATAAACTTTTTTAAGAAATTCTTTATTTATTTTAGTTTTTTAAAAAAAAGTTAATTTTTAGGTCCCTTTTGTAAGAATATGTATCATATTTTCCCGAAACGGTCCTTTCTTTGATGAGAGGTACTTCTTTTATTAAAAGCTAATGTTTTTATGCAAGAAAAAGCCTAAGAGTATGAAGGTTTTTTTTACAAAGAAATACTTTTTTTAAGAACAGGCACTTTTTAAAGAAGTGGTACGATACTCTTGTTAGGATAAGGCTATTTTTTTAAGAAAATTTACTTATTTTCAGGAAGTCTACTCTTATTCTCAAGAAAAGAAAGGAAAATGTATTATTTTATTTTTAAGAAACGGTACTTTTAAAAAAAGGAATTTTGGTAAGAAAAGGTATTTTTAACAAAAGAACAGGTACAATTTTAAGAGTAGATACTTATCTCAAGAAAAGTCATTTGATTTACAAAAAAGGTACTCTTTAAAGAAAATGTAGTTTTTTAAGAAAATGCAATTTGTTGTAAGGTAATGTATTTTTTTAAGAGAAGGTACTTTTTGTAAGACAATTTACTTTTTTAAGCAAAGGTACTTCTTTAAGATAAGGTATTTTGTTAAGTATAGGTACTCTGTTTAGAATATTTTTTTTTGAAGAAAATTTACGTTTTTCAATCCAACGCACTTATTTAAGAAAATGTTATTTTTTTAAACTTCTTTCACTTTCGCTTTTCTAAATTTACTTTTTATTCGGTTCAAACTACAATATGTAATAAACAGGCTCCACATAGAAAATTTCCCATTAGACAAGAAATATGATAGTCTAGACACAAACCAAAAGTACGAGTGTAAGAGTAAATGTGCTGCCAAATGTAATTCCATACTCAGGGTTGTATTTCATGGATTTGCCAGTCTTGCGCTTTGGCTTTTCTAAATTTACTTTTTATTGGGCTCAAAACTACAATATATAATAAACAGGCTCTACCTAGAAAACTTCCCTTTAAACCAAACCACACCGAAAGTACCCAATATAATTGAAAATAATGGATTATACTAAAGTAGTTAAAAAAAAGTTGTTTAACATTTTTTCATTTAGCCCCCATCCCGCAACGTGCGATAAGGAACTTCGATCCAAAAAAAATATTTCTAAAAACTCGCGCGATTTTTCTGATTTTGTCACACATCGACTTAAGGTACAGAGGGAATTTGAAGCCCCTTGCCTGGGCCGGGCGACTGGGAGACTAGGGGGAATACAAATTTAACAATCTACGAACTTTATTCCATCAGGATCGGATAATAAATGGCAGAGTTATGCGCGATTGTACACTCAAGCTTTGGAGAACTATATTTCGGGAAATATGGACTTCCGCAAAACTTATTTTTTTTT
This sequence comes from Phaonia tiefii, assembly GCA_963931995.1. Lineage (NCBI taxonomy): Eukaryota > Metazoa > Arthropoda > Insecta > Diptera > Muscidae > Phaonia > Phaonia tiefii. Next base: position 294,327,826 of record OZ008368.1, read on the forward strand.
AAACCGTATTTAGTGCCGTATACTACGAAAAAAAATCAAATTTTGCTCCTAAAAGAAATTTGCTCCAGAATATGTATTATATTTTCCCCAAAATGTCCTTTTTTATAAGAGGTACGTTTTTTATTAAATGCTCCTTTTAAAAAGAAGTACTTTCTGTAAGAAAAAACCATGAGAGTATGATTTTGTTTTTACAAAGAAGTACTTTTTTAAAGAACATGTTCTTTTTATAGAAGTGGTACTCTTTTTAGGAAAAGGTTATCTTTTTAAGAAAATTTGCTTATTTTCGGAAATGCTACTTATCTCTTAATGAGTCATATGAATCCATTACGAAAGGGAGACGGATCCATTTCTGCGAACATTGTGTCCGAAACGGACGTCCGTTATGGACTCATAAGGAGTTCGTTATCATTTGAAATTCCTCTGGAAAACGCGAATCGTTTTTTATACTTTAGTCGTAACTCGTGACGAATTTCATATACAAATCCGTTTCAGATTTGTTGTTTGGAAATAAAATGAATTCGAGACGGATCCGCCAAATCGCAATTTCACTAGTACTCTTTTTTATGTTTTAACGGAGTCGTAACGAGTTCGAGACGGTTCCGCCAAATCGCAATTTCACTGATTCGCTTTTTATCTTATTACGTACTCGTAACGGGTTCGAGACGGATCCGCCAAATCAAAATTTCACTGATTCTTTTTTTCATGTTTTTACGGGCTCGTAACAGGTTCGAGACGGATACTCCACATCGATATTTCACTAATTCCCTTTTTTATGTCATTACGGACTCGTAAGGGGTTCGGGACGGATCCGCGAAATCGCAATTTCGCTGATTCACTTTTTAATCTTATTACGTACTCGTAACGAGTTCGAAACAAATCCGCCAAATCATAATTTCTCTGATTCGGTTTTTTATATTTTTACCAACTCGTAACGAGTTCGAAACGAAGCCGCCAATTTATAATTTCACTGATTCGCATTTTTATGTGTTTACGGACTCGTAATAGGTTCGATACGAATTCGAGAACTCACATTTCGCTTCTTTATGATTTTACGGACTTGTTACGAGTTCGAAACTGATCCGCGTCCATTTTTGTGCACATTGGGATCTAAAGAGTCATTCTTTTGTCATACTTGGTTTCGCTGTGTGACAAACATACGTTCTCAGGATCAGCGTAAGTCTCACCCACCGTGGGAAATTTGTGCAGTTTTTTGAGCCGCATTATTATTTCTTGATTTCTAATCTAATTTGTGACCGTATATGCGTGTTTCTCCCCGGTGCCTTCATGGGATGTAATGGGAAACCATTTATTTTATTTTATATGCGTGTTTTTAATCTTCGTTTTGTCGTTCCTATATAGTATTTCCACACAGCGTTGTTTCCTTTCCATTACATTCTACACGGGCATATGAGATTTGATTTTTCCATTTCATCCATTTTCGACTTAAATTTCGTAAATAATTTCTGTACAGTGTTGTTCGTTTTGTGAGCGAGTTTATAGCTAATGATGTCAATATAATTTGTCTTTCCAATCGTTCCGAAAGGTTGGGAACATAAATAACTGGTTTGAATATGAACGGAATCTTATTAATTTTCATTATTTTCTTTAACTTCATTATCAATTTTCCAATCGTCATTTTGGGGAAGCTGTTTTGATGTAAAATTTTTCTCATCCTGCCTAGGTTATCTTGTTGAATTTCCCGGTCGCTAACGTTTTTTAACCTATGTATAGAGCTTTCGATCGTATTCATTACGACTCTTCTCGGGTGTTCAAAATGCATAGGAACAAGTCTCCCGAAGCTGTTGTCTAGTAGCATATTATTGCCCCTTCTGATGACCGTCGTGTCCAGGTACGGGAGTTTGCTATTATTTAATTTTTTTTACTTATATACGGATTATAGGTATTGAGTTTCATCAGAATGATATCTATTGCACTGTTCTTACATATCCCTAATAGGATGTCTACGTAATTCGTCAAAATCCCAGGCCTACTCTTACACTCTGAAAAAAAACGACCTCTGTAATATATTCTCCCAAACATATTCGGCAGGAACATTCATATGTTTGCGAGTCCCAAACTCACTTGTATTTAAATGCAAACAGTATCATGTTTACTGGCAAACATGTATGCTTTTACGTGGACACATTCGGGGCTTCATTCCAAACATCCATATACTTAAGTGGAAGCATTCGCGTGTTTCCTCAAACCTCCATATACTTACGTGCAAACATATGTATATTTCCTCCCAAACATGATAGTATTTAAAAATTAATTATACTTTGATTTCAATACATATATGTATTATCTATTATAATTAATTGTATCAATATTAATCAACATTTATAAATAATTAATACAAAAAATTAAAAGATTTAATACGGACCTTTTTACATTTACTTGCATTTAATGCATTTTCATGAAATGAGAATTGCTGCTCTCTTGCTTCTCCTTTCTTTGTTGTCTCTCACGTTTTTGTTTTCAGAAGGTTTCAACTATGCGTTGGTTATCGCTATGCGTTATTAAACAAATAAGATACTTATATACAAATCAAGTTCCTTCAAGCCAAGCTTGGAATAATTACTTGAGTATTATTTTCTTATATTTCACAAATGTTCCGCAGTTACGATTTTCTCAGTAAAGGCTCTGTAAACCAAAGGGCTTCACATTGTTGCACTTTCCAGTTTCTTTCCTCAAAATTGTTTCTCACTTTGGTAAAACACATATATACAAAACACATGCCCAAAAACCAAAGCAACAACACAAACCCTTTAACCGTGCGCGCCTTTGTTTATTCTTTTTTCACTGATCAAGCGCTTTTGATATCCTCTGCCCCACGAATCATTGCGGATCAAAATAGGAAACACTGACTTCATCTGCAATTTATACGTACATTCAAGAGTATTTATGAATCACTGAAGAATAATGAAAAAACACAGATACAGATTACAAGATAGACTCTCTCGTTGTCCACCTTTTATTCTCTTGCTCTCGAGAGAGCATAAACAGTGCAACGAATACAGCTGTATTTCTATCACAAACACAGATACATTTGGGTCGCAAACACATATATTATAGCATATTAATCATTGTATCTGAAATATGTAATATTTAATAGCAAACATAACGTGTTTGGACAAAAGTATGTTATATTTGCGACAAGCTCCAAACACACTTTATATTTGTACCCAAACAACAAAAAACGACAGAGTTTCCAGCGTGTACAGTTATCAATACATCTTTGCAAGAGTTCTCCACCACAATGTCGGCTGCTATTGCAGACGCTGGACATCCCATCTGTAAGCCTCTCTTTTGTTGGTAAATTTTGCCGTTGTATATGATGTATATATTTTCTTGTATGCAGAAACGTAATATTTTCAAAACAACTCTTTACAACAGGGGTGCACAAAACCTTCTTATGAAAGAGCAAACACCAATACGTATACACTTTATTAACACATAAAAGGAAAAACAAAAATATTTCATTACGTACACTGGTAAAAAAAAATTATAAAATATAAAAAAATAAAAAAATAATTCATTATGGACACAAAATATATGTGTAGCCTTTTAAAAAAAAAAAAACAGAAAATAATTCAATAAAATAATAATATAATTCATTATGGACACAGTAAAAATAATCTATCCACTTGAAACTCACAACACAAAATGATTTCTTCAAGTACTCAACGAAATCATTAAAACTATAGCACCAAAATTTACGATGAGAGCGCCTGGGGAATGTGTGTATTTCATACAGAGTTGTGTATGCGTAGCAGAATACTCAGCCTATGCTTAGCGCTTTTACAAAAACAAATGCGCACCAAGCGAATAGGCTGTGGGCTCCACTGCTTTACAATCTTTGTGAGCTTTCAGATTTCTTGCCATTTTTCCTTAATTATCTCCTAAGCCAGATCTATTGGTAGACTAGGGACAAGCGAAACCACATCGACAGAAACTATTATCTCGTATTCTTCTATTTTTAAAGAATTTTTGACGCTGTACTCCGAATTTTTGACACTGTACTTCGAATTCACCGTTTATTTGTTCAATATATTGGTGATGTACTTACAAAGATCTATAGAAGGTGCATTAATCGATGAACAGATAGGTCTTAGAGGTAGGTTATACTTACAGTTGTGAATTTTGGATCGGCCATAAATTTTGGGTGCTTTTCCTTTTCGAATTCACTGATTCGGCCTCAACCAAACCAAAAAATTGTGAAAATACTTGGACGTGGTATCGATTTGACCCCTATATGCAACAATTTTTTTTTACAGGCCGAAGAACATTTTGGGGTTGGGTCAGAGCTCTATTTCAGATTTTACTACAATAAATATTAAACACCTTGAAATACTGAATTATAGCCTTTGACAATTTTGTAGCTAGTTTTCCATTTGACAATGCCCTCTAATATATTTCTAAGGAAAAGTACACTGTTAATCGATTATTTCACGAAACGTCATGAAAAATTGCACATATTTTATATGTTTAACATTTCTTGCCTAATGATAAATAAATTGCGGTAGCAGTCTTCAAAAGAACGAAAACCCCTTTAAAAGATTTCATTAACATTTATTTATAATTATTAAAATAACATTCATTTATTTATTAACATAACATTAACATTTGATTAACATAAGACATTTATTCCTCTAAAATCGTAAGTGTCAATCCCGAAATTTGGTCACGACAATCACAAAAATCAATTATATCAACCTCTAAATTTGATTGTGATATCGTCTAGATTCGGTGTTGTGACAACCTATAAATTCGGTGCTGTGACAACCTCGAAAGTGAGTTTTGGCAAACTAAAAATTCGCATTTCTGTGCGTACAGCTTCTCGTAATGTTTCATATTTTCTAAAAAATTTGAAACCTGAGATATGCTCTATGACAACATAATTCCACATAATTTTGCAAGTTCCATCAGCAAATGAATATACCCATATTAAATGTGTAGTATGTACTGGGAATCGCCATCTACAGGAGCACACACTTTTTTCGGGAAGGGAAATTGAAAGAGTTGTACAAGTGTTGAAATAAGTTGTGTTTGTTATTTAATTGAGTGCAAGTGAATTGTTGCCTGATTTTGAATAGGAATTTCGGAAGGGTAGAAACTGAAATGATATGCTCCTCAGCTCGGAACAATACAAAACTCCAAACCAAAACCAAAACTATTTGAATTTACTCAAAGTAAGCAAAGTTATGGACAGTTTAGATGTTATGACAAAAGTTATGCTGCAATTCGCATATTTTTCGTTTTGTGGTCGATTGGACAGTGTTACACACAAATAGAAAGTTTAAAATATTATATGAATAGATCAGTTTGCTGGGTAAACGTTAGAGTCCAGAACATTTTTTGGTATTTTGCAATATAATACAGAGGACGAATTTTTGAATTTGTGGTATTTTGTTGCGATGCTTGTGTTAAATAAAAGAACTTTTTAACAACAGGACTTGGATGTTTAAATCATAAAGATGTTAGAAAAGTTTTGAATGTGGTATTTCAAAAGTACTTTAGGCAGTATTTAATACATTGAGAAAGATCATATCAAAAAAACTTTAAAATCATTATAATACGAGATATTTAGTGACTTGAGGAAAGTTGATTTAAAAGGTATCAATGTCATCTGGAGACAGTTCAACGTTGGATTAAAATCAATAATTTACACGTAGATTAATTGTTTTTTATTGTAACCACTTTATTGCATTAAGGAATGTATTCTCCAGTTCCTCAACGTATTTTTAATTCCAGTTGATGCAGTTAGTTGCTTAATATTTCTTTGTTTTGTTATTGACTTGGCTTTGTGTGAACTTAAATAGTTCCAAGGTACAGTAACTACCTTTGTTTTGCATTTTACACATGTAATAAAACGTTTCGAAATCTCTATCTTCTCTTTTGCAAAAGTACAATAAGGAGGTAAAAATTAGCAAAAATCAAAATTTTCAATCAAAGTCAACACATGCAAACAACACATAGACAGGTTTTCTGCTGCTGCTAAAACCAGATTTTATGCTGCTGCTAAAACCAGATTTTCTGCGACAGCGAAAGAGAATAATGACGTGTTAAACATAAAAGGGGCAAGCAAGAGAGCAATGAAAGGGTGGTGTGGCAGGGGTGAGGCAAACGAAATTGTGTCTATAGCGTATGTATTAACATAATAATGTATGTATGTACATGAGTCTGCTGCTGTGCGGAACGGAGATATAAAGCATAGCCACGCAAAATTTCATTTGCGCAGTCGACGTTATGGTGACACACTAATACGTCAGCTACTTCGTACAAAGTATGTGTGATGTTGTGTGTTTGGCTGTTTCGTTGCTGTTGATATGGCAAACATGTGGTTATATGACACACGTATACGTCAGCTACTTCGGACAAAGTATGTGTGATGTTGTGTGTTTGGTTGTTCTTGCTATGGCCTAACAAAGCGAGTCATTTAATGTTCAGCATTGCCCGGTGTATACAAAACAAGTAATTTAATTCAATAAACTATTATTTTTTATTTTCCAATGTAACAGTTACTAATGTGGTCATAGAAATCGAACAGGTACCGTGTAGCAAAAAGGTGTTAACACATCATCCGTGAGTTCGAACACTGATTGATTTTTTTTTATTTAATAGTCATCCACGGGTTCCGAGTTCTGGATTAAAAAAAAGTTTCAATATATTCAGCTGATAAATCAGTGTCGATCAAATTTCCACAGCACAAGTCCGTATAAATTTATAGGTTATACAAAATTGAACACTAATTTTGTCCGCGTCTTATAATTTTAGTGGTTTTATGGCCACAAAAATGCTCTATTATAATGCTCTATAATAATTTTTGAATGAAGTCTAATGAAGTTTCACGCTGAAAAGCCTGTTTTTTTAGGTTTTTGGATACAAATAAAAATTCTGAATACAGAAATCACGTATTTTTTGAGATAGTTATGATTTTTTAATGGATTGTAAAGAAGACATGTTTCGATTAACTACGGAATAAAATATCCGTTAAATGGCCCCCACTACGGATTGCAATACCGGTATTACCGAAACCAGGATCCCGGAATCCCGCACAAAAATCCAATACCGCAATACCGGTATTAGGAAGCACCCAATGCCGGCATTTCGGTGTTACAAAAACAGGCACATAAATTACTAAATTTGTGAAAAGTAAATGAAACATTAATAAAAATCTTCAAATTTATCACACTTTTATCGAATATAGCGTTCACCATAAATTCGTTTATATTTGCAATCGAAACCCACCCATACCTATTAATCTCATCACCGTAAATTGCACATCCCTTATTAAAAACAGCTGTTTATCAGCATAAACCAAAACAGCCGCACACACATATATTAAAATTTTCGCACCGCAAAAAAAACACATATAGACACAAACTGCTGTTCGTGACCGTAGTGGAAACAGGGCTTTATTTTGCCAAGCGTTTATATAGACTATTTGTAAGTTTATTCACACAATTATTTCTTTGTTGCACTTGTTTTTAATAAATTTCGACTTTGAGACATGGAAAACTACAATTTCGTGGAAAAGACGACAGACAAATTGTCAGTATTGTCTCAATTCCTTCGCGAAATTGATGGACAATATGCAAAATGCAAGATTTGCAGCGCGATTTTGAAAACTCAGGGCGGTAGTACGAGTATGCAATATACGCACCTGCGGGCGATTCAGAAAATTAACCTGTCAAAAAATACAGCCAGCAAATCGAGAGCCGACAGTGAGGCACCCAAACGCAAGGACCAAAAAATCTCGAATTCCTTCAAAAGCAACGAAAACAGTTTGGCTGCCGTTCTAGCTGGAATATCAGCACGCGACGGTCTTGCCTTAAATCTATTGTGCACTTCGCAAGACATCCGACAGGGTTTAATTGCAAGGGGATTTGATGATATTCCAAAATCACCCCACACGATTAAAAAGCTGGTATTGGACTATGACAAAAATATTCGCGCTGAGCTGATTTCAAAATTGTCATCTTGTGTACTCAATGGAGAAAGGTTTAGCCTTATATTGGATGAATGGACTTCGATTAGAAATCGACGGTATTTAAATATGAATGTGCATTCTACAAAAATGTTTTGGAATCTTGGGTTGGTGCGGGTATATGGATCTCTACCGGCTGAAAAATGCATTGAGCTTGTCGAAAATAAGCTAAGTGACCACGGCATCTCATTGAGAAGAAACGTTATTTGCGGTGCGGCGGTTATGACTAAAGTTGGTCGACTGATTTCAGCAGAACAGCAACAATGTATATCACATGTGATCCAACTGGCTGCTATTGACGTTCTTTATAAGAAACATAACTATGACGAAGAAAGTCTGTCTCATTCCGATGATACTGAGTTATATCACTATCAAGACGTGGAAGAAGAATCTTACGCCGAATGTTTCAGAATCGAGGAGAGCCTAAGAACAAATAAAACGGTTCATCCTATTGAGTGCGTTTTGTCTCATCAGCAAGTGAGGCCAATAATCGATAAAGTTCGAAGAATTATGAAAATATTTCGTCGTTCCCCAACAACAAATGACAAAATTTTGCAGAAATATGTCAAGAAAGAATTTGGTAAAGAATTGGCATTAATAATGGATTCGCAAACTCGGTGGAATAGCATGCTTTTCATGCTAGAACGGTTTTACAAATTGAAGAATTGTATTGAAAAAGCAATGACCGATATAGAGCTACATACAGAGTTTCGCCTAACTGAAAATGAATTCTCTTTAATGTCAAAACTAATTGCAGTATTAGTAACGATTAAATTAACTGTTGAAGCTTTCTGTCGTCGAGATGCGAATCTTTTAACTGTCGATGCAGCACTAAAGTTAATGTTCGAAGAATTAAAAAAACAAAATAATGTATTAATTATTGAGTTTGAAGAAAAATTAATAGTTCGAATATTATAGAGGCGCACGATGTTGTCCACTATTTTGCAGTATTTGCACAATCAGAATCAAATCTCCGAAGAAGACTTAGCTTGCAAAATATTTCAGCGACTAAGTAAAACTGCGATGATATCCATTATGGTACAACTGTTGAGACGTTTATATATAAATGGGAATTCCGAAATAGCAGATGAAAATTATGATATCGAAATAGTCACAGAAGTACAAATGTCAATGGAGGATCAGCTGCAAGAGACAATTTCGAAAAGTACGAACAATATTGCAAATACTAAAAAGAAATCACCCAAAGATTTAAAAGCGATTTTAGAACAACAAATTGCATACTTTAAAATTGAAAACGAAAGAGGAAAATATTTGCAATTTCTATACGATTGTCTGTTGTCGATATGACCGACAAGTGCTATTACACTTTTAATGCACTTTTTCATGACTTTTCTCCGTGATGTGGGTGTATCTCACCGATGACGTGTTGGATCGCTGATTTAAGCTCAGGAATTGTTTCTGGTGTATTCCTATAAACCGTAGATTTCACAAAACTCCAAAGAAAGAAATCGAACGGCATTAAATCGCATGATTGTGTTTGCCAGTTGGCATTAGAATGTCTTGACAAAATTTGTACTGGAAATCGTCGGTGCAACAAATCATGCTCGGTACGGCAGGTGGCACCGTCTTGCTGAAACTATATGTCGTCGAAATCCGTGCCATCCAGTTGAGATTACAAGAACACCGTTATCATGTTCCTGTAACGAATGCCGTTCACAGTCACTGCAATTTCGGCCTCGTCTTCCAAAAAGCAATGCCCAATCCGCACCAGGCAGTTGCTTGTTTTGGGTGCATTTGTTTCTCATGGATTGCATAAGGATTTTCTGAGCCCCAAATTTGACAATCTTGTGTATTCCCGAAGCCATATATGTAGATTTAAATGCCCTTTATCGGAGAAGATGCATTTTGGAACGAAGTTTTTTAGTGAACGTTGCGAGAAGGGTGTAATTGAAAAAAAATAATCATCAACACTGTTATGCTACAACCCAGTATAAATTGGGTATTTTTGCTTTGGTTTGTGTCTAGATTAACATATGTTGGGAAATTTTTGGTTACTGTGAAGTGTTAAGGTGGAGCCTGTTACCAATGTTTAATATATATTTTAGTTTTGAACGCAATAAAAATTAAGTTTGTAAAAGTGAAAGAAGTTTGAAAAAAGGAAATTTTCTTAAATAAGTGCCTTTTCTTAAAAAAAGTAAATTTTCTCAAAAAAATACCTCTTCATATTTTTAAACGAAGTACCTTTTCTTAAAAAGTCCTTATTTTACAGAAGTACCTTTGCTAAACAAAAGTACATTTTCTTAAAAAAAAGTCTGTCGTAAAATAGTAATTTTTTTTAAATAAGTACATTTTTTAAAAAAGTAAATTTTCTTTAAAGAGTAACTTTTTTGTGAAACAAAATATCTTTTCTTGATATGAGAACCTTATTTTAAAAATGTACCTATTCCTGAAGTAACCCAATTCTGAAAAAATTCTCATTGCTTAAAAAACTTTTTTCAAAACAAAGAAAAAACACCTCTTCTTACAAAATGTCCTCTTCTTAAATGTACTTTTTCTTAAAAATAAAATAATGTATTTTCCTTTCTTTTCTTGAAATACATAAGTAGCCTTTGTGAAAATAAGTAAATTTTCGTTAAAATAATAACCTTTTCCCAAAAACAGTAACACTCCTTTAAAAAGTATCTGTTCTTAAAAAAGTACTTCTTTGTTAAAAAAAATTCATACTCTTATTGCGTATTCTTACCGAAAGTACATTTTCTTAAAAATAGTATATTTTCTTAAAAAACGTTAGCTTTTAATAAAAGAAGTGCGTCTCCATAAAAACGGACCTTATCTGGAAAAAAGTACCCAAAAATATACTTTTTTATAACAAAAAAATTACATGCTATAAAACAAAATTACATGAGGTGGCAGGGGACACCCGGTTGGAACGAAGTACCTTTCACTATATATATTATGTACTAGTTAGTTCCAACACGCCTAAGGTGCCTGTTGAAAAGTACTGTAATTTAAATGGATCTTTAAGAAAAGATACTTTTTGTAAAATTTTGAACTTTTTTTAAGAAATTTTTTATTTGTTGAATGTGTTTTAAAAAAAAGTATATTTTTAGGTCCCTTTTGTAAGAAAATGTATTATATTTTCCCGAAAAGGTCCTTTCTTTGATGAGAGGTACTTGTTTTACTTATTTTCAGGAAGGATACTTATCTCAAGAAAAGAAACGAAAATGCGGTATTTTATTTTTAAGAAAAGGTACTTTGAAGAGAAGAAATTTTTGTAACAAGAGGTGTTTTTTAAGAGAAGTTATTTTTTTCAGGAATATAAATTTTTTTAGAATTGGTATTTTTTCAGGAATAGGTATATTTTTAAGAGTACGATACTTGTAACATGAAAAGTTATTTTGTTTCACAAAAACGATACTCGTTAAAGAAAAGTTAGTTTTTTAAGAAAAGGCAATTTCTGGTAAGAAAATTTACTTTTCTAAGAAAAGGTAGTTATTTTCCTAAAAACGGTACCACTTCTTTAAAAAGTACCTGTTCTTAAAAAAGTACTTCTTTGTACAAAAACTCATACTCTCATTGTTTTTTCTTACAGAAAGTACATCCTCTCAAAAATAGTACATTTCCTTAAAAAAACATGAAATTTCCGTTCAAATTTATATTATTCGATCTTTTCGTTTTGATGTTCTTCAATAATACTTTTTCTATGAAAAATACGATACTTTTTCTATGAAAAAGTACATTTTAATAGAAAATATTAAAAAGAAATATGTGTGTGAAATTGATTATTATGGTGGATGGTTGGGAATATAGCTATTTCAATGCCCACCAAGGCATATCATCAGCCTCCATGAAATTTTAATAGAAGAAGTACCTCTCTTTAAACAAGGACGTTTTCGGGAGAATATAATACATATTCTTACAAAAAGGACCTAAAAATATACTTTTTTTACAAAAAAAAAAAACATTCTATAAAAAAAATTTCTTAAAAAAAGTTTATCATTTTACCAGAAGTATATTTTTTAAACATCCATTTAAATTATCGTACTTTTCAACGGACGTCTTAGGGAAGGCGGCAATCGACGTCGTCGTCCAAATTGTGATCGATTGTCTCATCGTCATTAAATGTCTCCGGTACCAGTAGCTCGGAGAAATGATCTCTACATATACCCTAAATTCTCTGCACAGTTGCGATGAGATATCCATCCTTGTCTTTACAGAAGGTACCCCTGAACCTTGTCCAGTAGTTCCGTTTTGGGTGTTGAATATTGACTTCCAAATACTCGAAAACCCAAAAATCGTAAACTTCAGTTACCTAAACTTGAAAATCCTTTGACATTGCTATCAGTTAGTTTAGGCCCGTTTTAGCCATGGATTTTATAGTGGGGAAAGGGCCAACTTTTATTTCAACACAACACAAATAAAGCTATGAGTTAAGAACAATTAGTTTGTTGATTTAGTAGAATGCATAATGTGAATTTTCACAAGCTTCCTTACAATAGGTACCACTAAACAAGTAGAAACATTTTAGTAACATTGTTTTACTTGTGGAGTTGGACTCGAGGCTTAGAATATTAAGCAGAGTTCGTATTTAACCTTGTCTGTAACCCATACACACCGTCGCGAGGAATATAGAGGGGAATTACCTTTCACGATTACCCATTACTCACAGGTTAATGGGGAAAATAATGGGTAGCTACCCACGACGATGGGTAATGGGTTAGCCGGTGTAACCTATCCCCATTTTTTATCGAAAATATTAAAAAATTAGAAAAATTTTCTATATCTCGGAAAGGGAGCGTTCAATCGAAAAAATATCCAAATTTTGCATGTTTGTAAGGGTTTTGCATAAACAATTCGTATAGAAGAATTTTTTTTAAAAAAATCGCTAAAAGTAAGAAAATCGCTAAAATAATAATAAATTGTTTAACTCCTAAGGAGGCTTTAACCATACTTCCCTTATATGTGTGTCCTTTATGGTTATCAAATATGTGCCACTTGTGGTTACAGTAATATAATAATGGAAATATTTACTAAAATATATTTCTGTAGCTATTAATAAATGTTTTGACACAGATTCAGAGCAAGTTATATGAGATCATATAGGTTTTTTTCAAAACCACTAAGACTTCTATTTTTGAGCAATAGACAATTTTTAAAAGTTGCGGGGGCTTTTATCCCCTTAAGAAAAGTACGGACTTCGTTTACCTACACTTATACTCTTCATGTTAAAAAATTTAGCTAATGACGTCTAAAACAAATTGCAAAAAACTAAACCAAAATGTACAAAATTTAGTTTTTCCTGATATACATTTCCCTGCATACTGTATGGTGATGGTGTTTTTCATCTCATAAACCCATAACACTCTCTCTGGCATACAATATTCTCCCACACACATCTGAGAATGCAATTGTGTTGCTGCAATACAGTCAGCAAATTTGGGTTATTTAATTATTAAGTTTTTAATCTGAGATTTTAAACAATTTTCTATTTGCTTAAGGTATTATCTCAACAACAATAACAAAGAAACGCATACAAAACTCAAATGATTGCATTTCACTCCTTACTCTAGTTCTTCCAAAGGGATACAAGGATAACGACTACAAGAGGAAATTTTCATATAGGCAAACAAATAAGCAGAAAAGGACTTTAGTTATCCGACTCAATTGAAGTGCAGTAAGGCATATGATAGAGCAAGAAGACGAAAGAAGAAAAACAAAAACACACAAATTCGAAATGAAATGTGATTTTTTTCTAAAAACATTTGCCACAATACAATAGACAGCAATAGCAAGATGAAAGGAATCGTAGAATTTTAGTCGATAGTAACATACATACATACATATGTAGACAATGAAGGAATTACAAGGCACATAGTTCTGTACACACTTGCTATGATATTGTTTGCTCTATAGATTATTATTTGTAGTAATATGCAGAAGAATCGGAGCAAGGCTGGAAAGGCATTACTACATACGTACTACATATACATACGTATGCATTTTGTCACATATTATTTTGAATTTCATGAATTTTATACTGACTACGCATTAGGGTGGTTACAAGAAATCAATTTTGGATTTTACATCGTGGCAACCCCCTAAAATGTGCCAATAGACTAGAAAAGATGAAGTACAAAGTTTCAGCCCAATCCGATAATGCTAACACGTGCCTCATTGAGGTTAAAGTTAGGAAAAACAGCGATTTTTTTCCAAAAGTCCTAGGTTTTCGTCCTTAAAATAGTAACCGTTTGTTCCAGGGACCTCATTAAAACTTTATTGGATAGGACATTTTATTTAGATTAATTTTGATCTTAATAACTTTTTTGCTTAAACTTATAGATTGGGTAGTAATCGCATTCAAAGACTATATCTATATCATAAATGGGCACAAATTCAGTTTAGCTATATAAGCAAAAAATTATTTAAATTTTGTGGTTCGCTAGATTTTTTTAAAATAATTTTAGGTATTGTAACAAATAGGAAAGGTTTTTTTTTTGTAAATAAAAAGTTTATTATTTATATTGTTAAATTTTACATCATAAAATTATAATTATATAAAATTACAAATTAAGGTGGCAATGGCCTACATAAGGTAGCTTTCGAAGAGTCCGGAAATATATGTCTACATTCAGATACGACTTGTAATACAAACTGCCGTTGTTCTTCATCTTTTGTTAGTGATGAATTAAAGTCTTGGATTAATTTCACTCCTCTCTCAGCTGTGTCATTTACTACTCTTAGACCCTTCACTATTTTCTTAGCTTTTAAAAAATTTTCATTTTCACACCATACATCGGGATCAGTGTTAAAAAAATCTGTATTAATTTCAAATCTCTTAAAAAAATTTAGAGTCCGAGAAGAAACAAAATAATCAAGTCGTTTGTCCAATAAATAATCAACTTCTTGAATATTAAGTTTGGCTTTAACATCCCTGTCATAAGAATTAAATCCATCGTTTTCTTCTTCGGATTTTAATTTTTCTACCATTCGTGTCTTGATATTTTTTTCTAAAGTATCATCGAAAAATGAGAAAGCAACTTGCTCCGAATTGAGATACCACAGATGGTTATTAAATTTAGACAATGCCTTGTCGCAAATTCTTCATCAATTATTCGGTATTGTACCAAAGATTTGACTAATTGTAGGTCTTGTTTGGGGGCCAGGGTGGGCTTGTGAGCAGTAAACCATGCTTTTAAATAAATATTAATTATAAATAAACATATATCTTTAATACCGTTCAGCTCTGAATCGGTTAATGGAAATTGATCCCTGAAAAGATATATTTTCAGACAATAAATACCCTTTGCCATCCATCTGGCGTGATGAATAGCTCCAGGTACTTAAAAGGAAATTTTTTCTCGTGGAAGACTTCCTAAACAAATTAAGCAAAGTTCGACGAATTCTTTATAATCATCCCTAGGCTGCCGATTTTTTAATTGTTCAAAGAGAAATTTTGAAATTTGGTCTACATTACTTATTTTATTTCTAAAATTGTCATCTTCTAAACTAGTTTTGTGTTTCTGTTTGTCTAACTTAGACCACCCGTTCTGGAATTTTCGGAAAATATCTGGTTGAGGTGCAGTGGATGTGCCCATTTTGCAATTGAAAACTTCATTTAAAACAATTTCCAAAATATGGTGATGACATGCTAAATAAAGAAGATCTTTCTCTAATAAGTGCTCCAGTAGAATGCAGGTTCCCTTATGGCGACCAGTATTTACTGCAGTGGTGTCAAAACACATTGCCTGAATTTTTTCAGCTGCTCCCCATTCCTCAATTGCTGAGAATACAGCTTTTGCCTGAGTATTCCCTGTACTATTTTCAAGGACTGGAACCCCTATCAATTGTTCCTCATCGCCGCAACTAATTAAAATTGCTAACCTCTCTACATTTTCCTTACTCAACACATCTGGAAGCAATTTTCCGTCCCAGTGCACAACAGCACCCTCTAGATCGGAATTTCTAAATCTGCTTCTTATGAGCCTAGTTCTTTGTTGCCGAAATTGCTGTCTCCTGAGTCGTATGGAAGATCTACTTACAACTAAATTCTGTGGGTCATGGCCTAATGCTTCTGCTGTTGCTGCTATAATTCTCACGGCATCTCTATCAGAGATATTACATCTATCTAACAATACAGACAATTTTTCAGTAATAACCTCTTCTGAACCTCGACAGTACCTCGCCCTTTTTACTTCCGGTCCTTCTGCCTCTGGGTGTGGAAAATTATACTCTGTGCCTGTATCTTCTTGTATTGGCTCCTCTTCCTCTGATGTTCTGCTAATACTTGGTGTAGATTCCAATTCTACATATTCACCTTCTAAAAATAAAGAAATATAATTGTTAGTTAATAACGTTAATATACATATAATAACTACATATAATAGTACATATAATAAGTACATAAGTATAATATTTAATAAGTACTCATTTATTAAACACACGAACTCACCTATATTTGTTCTTGATTTTTCAAATCTTGCCATCTCAGCTGCTTGCCTCGATTCTTTTCGTTGCTCAGCTTTTTCAAATTTCATGTCAACGCCTCCCATGCAGCCAGGGCGTCCTTTTTCTCTCTGGGGTAACAAAAACTGCCTGTCTTCTTCAGCTATTTTGGTAAGTGCTTCCTGATGAGCAACATCAAATAAGTCGTCAAAGGTTGACTTGAAATCTTTTTCTTTTTTATTTTGCCCAGCGCTTGAAGATCTTGTAGCATTTTTTTGTAGTTTTCTCCACTCTGCATACAGTTTTTCCAACTTCGCGACACAATGTGCAATATCTTTCGTAGGTATTTTAGATTTTTCCCAAAATATGAGAACCTCCTTTGTTGTAAGTTTAGCAGCTTCTCTACTGCTTAATTTAACTTGACGTATATTATAAAATAAACTACGCAAGACTTGAGAATTGGATGGTAATTTACTGCCAGTTATTTGATGTGACATGTGACCAATTAAAAAAAATGCATCTTTCTGCCTTGATCTCATGTTAATCGATAATGCGGAAGTTGATGGTAGATCCATGTTTAAATTTTACAAAATCTAATCGAAAAACGGGGTTAAATAAGGTTATACCTATATATAAAAACACGAGCAGCTTACGAATATTAAGCGGTTGCTACTCAAACGTGGGATGTAGAAACGTGTAAACTTTTGACATTTCATTGTCAGCTGACCAGGATGGATAAATAAGGTGATAGCACTAGAACAATAGAAGAAGTATACAGACATAATTGCAATTCCTACTGCTACCACCTTATGTATCCCCATCTTAGTCAGCTGATATTGTTTGAGCACAGATACGCTGAGCAGCTTTACTTGGTGCCTCATGCAACGGTGAGAGGGAAACTTTCTCTGAGCAAAAGTTCTCGGCTTTCACGTTTGAATGAATGCCACTATTAACAACTACAAATTTGCTCATATGACGAGATCGAACACTTTTCAGAATTAACAAGTGAATAATTGTTGCTATTACTCACGCAAACCACACATATTTTATTTTACACCCATTATGCTCACCTCATCTCACCCTCGCGCACTCCACGGACTTAGAGAGCGAACGATTCAATGGATTTCATTGGGTTTTGTTTCTTGCAGTTATACCGGCTTGTTTATTTTGCAGGTCACCCAGTAACACTGTTTAGAACGAAAACCGGCCGACACTATTCTTGCTTACTCTTATGTAAAATGACCTCCTGATTCCTAATATCACCAAAATCACCCTTTTCCTCAAATTTTTCTGCATTTCTAGTTTTTCAAACCAGAAAAATTCGCAAATTTTTAAAAAAAAAATTTTGCCTTTCTTATTTGTTACAATGCGTAAGATTATTTTATAAAAATCTAGCGAACCACAAAATTTAAATAATTTTTTGCTTATGTAGCTAAACTGAATTTGTGCCCATTTAAGATATAGATATAGCCTTTGAATGCGATTACTACCCAATCTATTACTTTAAGCAAAAAAGTTATTAAGATCAAAATTAATGTAAATAAAATGTCCTATCCAATAAAATTTTCATGAGGTCACTGGAACAAATGGTTCCGATTTTAAGGACGAAAAACTAGGATTTTTGGAAAAAATCGCAGTTTTTCCTAACTTTATCCTTAATGAGGCACGTGTTAGCATTATCGGATTGGGCTGAAACTTCGTAAATCATCTTTTCTAGTCTATTGGCACATTTTAGGGGGGTGCTGCGAAAGACAGTAACAAAAAAAAATCCCATATAACTTGTAACCACCCTACTACGCATATATCTGTCAAATGTCAAATTCTAAGTTCAACAATTATGTTTGAATTTATATTCAAGTAAGTAACGATTAGAAAAAAAATATAAAACTTTGGCAGACAAACAATATTGATTACCTTATTGAAATAACAAAATTGTTTTGCTTTTATATCCACATTATTGAAAAATTTTTAAATTAGATTCTGATTATTCTGGTTGTTCAAATATGGCTTTTGTTATTTGTGTGTGATCTTTTGATAAGTTCAGTAAATATATCATCAGCTCAGTAATTCAGTGATTTAGAAGCATAAGATTTTAGTTCCAATGAATCACTCCAATAC
The DNA here is from genome assembly GCA_963931995.1 of Phaonia tiefii. Lineage (NCBI taxonomy): Eukaryota > Metazoa > Arthropoda > Insecta > Diptera > Muscidae > Phaonia > Phaonia tiefii. The sequence continues at coordinate 294,346,337 of OZ008368.1, forward strand.
GATATGTATTGGACTGCCAGAGGAGCTTTTAATATAGGAGGAATTCTGTATATGTGACCACCATCCAGTTAATACCATGCCCAACGTACATAGAAACAAACAAAAGTCACGATGTGGGACGTTAACGTTGCTTTCTTTCTATGCGATAAACAGCTGATTTGGGGGCCACTAACAAGCGAACGAAAACATATACAATTCAGTACAAAATCGGACCCCACTTACACCCTCTCCAACAAAACCAAGCAAACGTAGCCAGTCACTCACTTTTGTTTCAAAAAGCGAGTCACTATCTTTCGAATTGTCGTTCGCATGGTTTTACGTATGTTTGTGTGGTTGTTATTCAAATTAATAGCATAAAGTTGACGTTCGCCATTTAATTTCGGAGCGAGAGAAAAGAGTACGAGGAACAAGTATCTGCAGGTGCCGCAAAGTTGGCATTTTTCTGCTGAAATGGAAATATATTTTAATAACAAATTTATTATAATGACATTATTTTCCATCCATTGTGTTTCTTCCATTGAATTCTATATAAATTGTTTTTGTTTCAAGCTTTTATTTGATTTCCAGATATGTGTCAACCAAAAGACAAGTGACTGGTTTTGACATTTTCGTTCGCCTAGCCGACAGCGAAAATGGTAAGTGGCTTCCGATTTTGCAAACACACAACCACACAATAACATTTAAAGCCTGGGATAAAAACGAAAGTGTGTGACTGGCTTTCGTTCGCTTAGGTTTTCTTTCGAGATCGTGACTTTGACTGTTACTGCATTGAACAGTATTAACACAAGAGCAGTCATGATGAAACTAGAATTTGGTTTCGGATTTGTGTTCGCTGAAAGAATATTATCGGATTTGTCTTCGCCGAAATCAAAGGACTGCATTAAATATATTTTGCTGAAAAAATACAAGTTCCCTAAGAAGCGATCATATAAAATATATTGACTACTTCCCAATTTGGTGAAAATTGTTATATGTGATCTCTAGGGTGAGCTTATGTCAGACAATGGACTTTTTTTTGTCGCATACTGAAAACTTAATGCCAAATGCATGATTGAATATTTGGGGAAATTGAAAAAGGGTCTATTTACTCCAAAATTTCCATAATTTCCATTACTTCTAATCCATACACTTTGTCTTTGTCGAACTATTAAAGGCAAGGGCGAGTGGAGAGGGGATTTTAAAGTTAGTAATCTTCTAAGTGTACTGTACATTTCTTACACAGAAGTCAAACATTTATTCGGAAGCTTTCTGCCTCAAATTTGGTGTCAAAGATCTTAGCATTTTTGACTTTCCAGCAAATTTTGTAGCCGAATATCTCAACATATTGACGTGATAGAGAAAATCGGTAAATGCCATGAAATTCAGCGAGTCCAAGTTATGTTCTGTTGTTGTGTATTTCAATCAATTCGGATGTTTAATGTGCAAAAATCACATATAGTGATATCATATACCAGTCAAGAGATAGAGCTTTATGAAATACACACTTTATCAATTTCCCTAGATATTCAATCATTTTATGGGCATTAATTTTTATGACAAAAAAAGGTCCAGGGTCTGATATCACCCCTACATAGAGATTAAACTTACCAATTTTCACCAACGTGGGAAGTAGCCAATACATTTTTATGATCGCTTTTTAAGGAAACTCTCTTTTTTCAGAAAAATATAATTAAAGCAGTCCTTTGATTTCAGTGCAGACAAATCCGCAACCAAATTCTAGTTTCCTCATGACTGCGGTGACATTAATACTGTTCGATACTTGTATTCTTTCAAGAACAGGTATAGTGTATCACAAAGATAAGTATACAGCTTTAGAAATTCTACAGTTTATTTAACACAGAAAAAGTTAATTTCATTAAATAAAAACAGACGCAGAATTCACTACTAATTTAAAAATGGGTGGACAATATTCATCTATTTGCTGAATTGTTTGGGATAAAGCTCAAAATGAACGAAACCAACATGACAAACATTAGTATGCAATACCTATGAAATATTGATTTTTATTGAAGATGCATGTGATTCATTTACTATATGTGACTTGCCCCACGAAAAGGGACCTCTGCGCCGAAAAGAAGTTATTGAGAAAAATGCGTTTAAAAAAAGCGCTTCGTTAATTTTTTCATATATTTCATTAATTATGTTCATCTTTACAGGTGATTTGTAAACAAACTAAAAGACATAGAAACTTGCGGTTTGCGGCATTTTTTTCCTATAAGAATCACTCAAAAAGTAAAAAAAAAAAAAATCGGCGCAGAGGTCCCTTTTCGTGGAACAGGTCACATATTCTAAGAAATCAGTATTTAGAAGGGAATCCCTTATAGTTTATAACTTCATGAAGTCGTGATAACATTAAATCTACCATCTGCTGAGTCTCAAAACTGCGAATTTTCAACCATTCTTCCACAGTAACATTTTTGAGATCATCTTTCCCTTTTATTCCCCGTTTTCGTATTTGCCTACCAAGATAATCCCAAAGCTACACTATGAGATTAATATCTGGCGATTGAGGAGGAGTTTTAAGATGGTTTGTGTGACGCTATAGCGATTCCTTCACAAAGAAAAACGTATGCTTCGGATCATTGTTCTGTTAAGATATGAAAACGTCTTCCAATCGCATTTCTGTGACTCTTTCTTTCAAATTGTTTATCAGAAAATTGCAGTATAAATACTTGTTCACAATTCCGTCAATAAAAACAAGTTTTCCAACCACATATGCCGCAATTCATACCCAAACTAATACTGCAACGCCACCGTGTTTTATAATACCAGTCATGTTTTTTGACATAGCTATCAGATCCATAATTTATTTTACTCTCACCATAAAAAAAATAGTGTTTCAGAATGGTTTATACACTCTCTATTGAAATTTACTCTCTTCTGACGGTTAGCGAGCCTAATGAATCGGTTTTCTCTAACAATTCAGTCATGATATCCTGGTATGTGCAACACTCAGCGAAAAGTTGCTGAATTGCAAAGTTTTCCAGCCTCCTCATCAATTTCTGCCTGTATTTTTGGTGCACCTTTCTTTGGGGTTGCCGTAACTTTTCTTACAATAATCTTTTCATCTTGGCTGTTAAACTCTTTAGGGCACCCCTAACACGGCTTATGTTGCATGGAACCCTCAAACTGAAACTATTCTGGTAATTTTTGTACAGTAACACTTCTTTTTTCTAGAACGCGTGCAAAATTTCTTTCGGAATTATTGTCTTTGTACAATTTTATTATCACATCCCTCAAATCCTGAGACAGTTCCTCCTCGTCTCGTTGTGTCATTGCAGCAAAAATTTATTTTAATTACTCAAACTTATTTTGTGAAGTTTATAGCTTGTGTAGATTCGTCTAAATCAACTAAAAGAGCAACTTCCTTCATTAAAGTCAATTACTGAATGGATAATCACTCGTCGCATACTTACATTTGTGACCACAGTATTGGAATTTTCTAAGTAACTTCGCCACAAAAAATTAACGGGATCATATAGAAATTTTTGTTTTTGTAACGAATATATAGGGTGTCTCAGTAAGATTAAATTCTTTAAATTTCTAATTATTCATCAGGGATGATTTTTATTTATTCGGCCTTTTTATTGGTACTTTTTAATTTTATTGTTTAAGCTCGAGGCCATTCTATATCTCTATTAATAGAGACATAGTTTTTTTTTTTTTAAAGGAGTTTCGCAAATGTATTCCTATAATTCCTGGCAAACCGTATAGCTATTTCAGATCTAGCCACAGATCTTCATCTTCAGCTATTGAATAATTCATCAAACTAAATACAAACGAAATCTCATTTGAATTGAGAATTCACTATAATGCAAGTGTTCGAAAAATATCGCAAGCAAAACATACAAGAAAACATTTGCAGAAACTTCTTTCCATCTCCAGAGAACCATCGGTCCTCAATAGACATGTTTTTTGTTGTTGCCTAAATAATTATGATGTCTTTTAGGCACGGTCTGCCAGGAATAATAGGAATACATTTGCAAAACTCCTTTTTTAAAAAAAACTATATCTGTATTAATATAGATATAGAAATGGCCTCGAGCTTAAACAATGAAATTAAAAAACTTCGTAGTATTTTATTTTTTTTTTTAAGTAGCAACTCTGAAATTTATCAAAAAAAATTCATATTCTCCAATGAAGCGCATTTCTAGCTGAATAGCTTCGTTGATACACTAAAGTGTCGAATTTTGAGTTCAGAAAATCCTCCTGCAATCAATGAGAATAAAATAAACCAACAACTGGCTGATGCGGATTGTGGTCAGGCGACGTGATTGGGCCTTACTCTTTTGAAGATGAGGCCGAAATTGCAGTGACAGGGAACGGCATTACTAACAGGAACATAATAACAAAGTTTTTGTGGTCTCAACTGGACAGCACGGATCTGGAGGACAAGTGGTTTCAGCCAGACGGCGCCACCTGCCACACCGCGCATGAAACGATCGATTAATTACTGCAACGATTTCCAGAACAAATTATCTCAAGTAATTCTGAACTCAACTGGCCACCAAATCATACGATTTAACGTTTATGCGAATAAACTAGCAATAACTCGTGAGCTGGTCGCCAAGATTAGGCGATTTAATGCGATTTCTATTTTAAGGGTTTTGTGAAATCTCGGGTTTATGTGAATAGAATAAATATTTAACGCCATGCGATTTCTTTCTTTGGGGTTTTTGTAAAATCTCTGGTTTAGGTGAATAAATCAGGGAAAATTCCTGATCTCAAATCACTTAATCCAATGCGTAATCGCTAAGATACAGTCACGTCTCTGCGAAAAGCTTTTGAAAAATTTCATGAAAATAGTAATGACCTTTCATCAGCCAGCCGTGTTAGCCATTCGACGCATATTTTATTCCATACTTAAACGGAACATGTAGTCTTTATAATCCAATAAAAAAATCATAATAAAAAAAATCCAATGAGTGTTCGAACTCACGGGCGATGTGTTAACACCTTTTTGCTACACGGTACCTGTTCGATTTCTATGAACACATTCGTAAATGTTACATTGGAAAATAAAAAACAGCGTTCAATCATATGATGGCGTTACAGTTAAATAATATTAATACTTAAAATTATTTAAAGATCCAGTGCAAGCACATGTGTCATTATTTTCTTGCTCAATACTTTTTGTTTTATTCCCACAAAAGTCAAAGAATGCAAAGTAACAGACACTTGTACATACATACATACATTGTTATATTCGTACGATATAACCGAAGATCAACATAAAATACTTTTTTAATATTACTCCAAATTAATACTCCAAATTAAAACACTTCAATCTCGGCTCGCCGATATCGGATCGCCTTAATTTTTGACCTAAACTCTTCGTCGAAACCCGCACTAGCTTTTTATTCCAAAAATTAATAAAATCGGCTATGAATTTCCGGAGAAAATCGCGTGGGAAAATTATATGAAAATCGCCCAATAATCACTTTCAATACCGACTGCCAAGCAACGAACAAACAAACGATGATTTACTCTTGCAAACCTAACACTTGCGTATGGATTAGTTTGATAGTTTACTGCCCTAGAGGCGCGCGTATAGATGTTAACACATCAAAAATACGTATCTTTATTTTAAAATGTAAAAGTGAAGTCTTACTGAGACACCCTTTACATATCCAACGAATGAAATAACAAATGGATCATGAAAATCTATGGATACTTTTCGCTTTTATTCAGATTTGTTTTGACAAAGACTTTAATTTTTTGTTTGCGTTATGCAATATTTTTAATGTTTTTATTTGAATTTAGTCAGTTTTAAAAACTCTTCTCCGATTTTTTCCCAAGTCTATACTAAGAATTTTGCTGAGATCAGGAAAACATAATTCCAATCGGTTAACTATGTAACTGGTCCGCCAAATAACTATAAAAAAAAACTACTGAATATTTTCTCAAATTTTTGATGTGTTAACATCTATACGCGCGCCTCTAGGGCAGTAAACTATAAATTTAATACATACGCAAGTGTTAGGTTTGGAAGAGTAAATCATCGTTTGTTTGTTCGTTGCTTGGCAGTCGGTATTGAAAGTGATTATTGGGCGATTTTCATATAATTTTCCCACGCGATTTTCTCCGGAAATTCATAGCCGATTTTATTAATTTTTGGATTAAAAAGCTAGTGCGGGTTTCGACGAAGAGTTTAGGCCAAAAATTAAGGCGATCCGATATCGGCGAGCCGAGATTGAAGTGTTTTAATTTGGAGTATTAATTTGGAGTAATATTAAAAAAGTATTTTATGTTGATCTTCGGTTATATCGTACGAATATAACAATGTATGTATGTATGTACAAGTGTCTGTTGCTTTGCATTCTTTGACTTTTGTCGGAATAAAACAAAAAGTATTGAGCAAGAAAATAATGACATATGTGCTTGCACTGGGTCTTTAAATAATTTTAAGTATTAATATTATTTAACTGTAACGTCATCATATGATTGAACGCAGTTTTCTATTTTCCAATGTAACATTTACGAATGTGTTCATAGAAATCGAACAGGTACCGTTTAGAAAAAATGTGTTAACACATCGCCCGTGAGTTCGAACACTCATTGGATTTTTTTTTTATTTGAAAGTACAATCCTTCCGGTTAAGAATGGAAAATAATTTCATTCAAATGGCTGCCTCGGCTGGCCATGCAGTAGCCTACACGATCGGTCTAATTTTTAAGCACATTATCTATTTTGTGCAGCTGTATTTCACCAATGGCTTCACGAACATTGCCCTTTAAAGTGTCAATTGTCTCTGGCTTGTCGGCGTAACACTTATCTTTGACGGCAACCCACAAATAATAGTCCAACGGTGTCAAATCGCAGCTCCGAGGTGGCCAAACGACATAAGCTCTGCGGCTGATAATGCGATCTTCAAAAACAGGGCGCAAAACATCGAGTGTAGCTTCGGCTGTGTGGCACGTAGCACCGTCCTGTTGAAACCAAATGTTGCCAATATCCTCCTCTTCAATTTTTGTGAACAAAAATATGTTCAACATGGCCCGATCACGATCGCCATTGACTGTCACGGCCACTCCTTGCTCATTTTCGAAGAAAAATGGTCCAATTATGCCTCTGAACCAAAATCCGCACCAAACAGTGACTCGTTTTGGGTGCATCGGATTTTCAATGTATGCGTGCCGGGTTTCTGTGCCCAAATGCGACAACTTTGCTTTTTTACATACCCGCCAAGATCAAAATGAGCTTCATCTGAAAAGATGATTTTTTTTGGCAAAATCGGCATCTTCTGTAAGTCGATCGCAGGCCCACTTAGCGAAGCTATAACGCATTGGATGGTCAGTTGGCTTCAACTCCTGAACCAATTGGACTTTGTATGGCGTCATACCACGGTCTTTATGCAAAATTCGTCTCAATAATGTCTCCGAAATGTTCAATTGTTGAGAACGACGGTGAATTCATGTTGATGGCGCTTCACGCACACTTTCTGCCACAGCAGCAATATTCTCGGGTGTACGCACTATTTTTGACTTTTCACGCTTTGGTTTATCGATGGGGATGCCAGTTTCTTTCACTTTTTTTCACAAGATAACGAACATACGGAGCTGACGGTGCTTCTTTTCTTCCAAAATCCGTACGCAATTTTCGCACACATTCTGCAACATTACCATGATTTTCAAAGTAATATCGCAATATTTCCCAGCGTTGTTCCAGCGTATACACAATCATATTCGTTCAGCAGAAGGATAAAACTAATTATCTGTCAAATCAGACATGAGCTAAGGGATACCATTCACGAAATAAGCTTAGTTGAAAAAAAACGTTAGATGGCGGACCCTTTATAATAGAGTGACACAAAAAAAACATTATTTCATCCACCCCTCACAATATACCTGTGTGTATTTTATGATTATTCCCAAAATATGCCGTGTCTAGCATTAAGATTCCGTGCGCTGAACCATTTTTAAAAATGTATTTTTATAGACTTTTAAAAAATGTTGTACTTTACTAAAGATAATGTGTACAATATTAGTGACATACGAAAGGTTTCTAAGGCACGTTGAATGTTATATACAACATGCCGAAGCATGTCCTGCGAAGCATACATGCTTTTTCATGGGTATTCTGGAAAAAGTAATTTTTAAGTTTTTAGTACGTAGAGTTTTCTGATTTACATGTTAGATTGACATATTTAAATCTTTAACCGATTTCAGTAAATACTTGTTTCGGTTTTATTTGTAATTCTCACTAGTTCGCGTTTTACCTAAAATTGCCTCTACCATAGTCGAACTTACTTACTCACTTGCGTACTTGGCGGCGGCAAACAATCCAGAGGGGGCAAGAGCCTTACCTAATGAGGATAACATGATTATCCAACCGGCTCAATCTTTAACTTTTCTCGTCAAGTTGGTAACACCAAGCTCTCGCAGTCAATCTTCCACCAGGTCTGTACAACGAATACTTAGTAGTGATATTTTTCGACGTCCTTCGATTATGTCTTGGGATACACTCCGCACAGGTTCATTCTGCTCCATTATACTCACATGGCCTAGCCAGCGTAACTACGTCGATATCGGGATACAGATTAAACAAGTTGTTGTTGATACGTCATCGACCATATATTTTTTGGAGCATTTTTCTCTTGAAGACTCCCAGTGATGTTGCATGAGTATGCGATATGACCAAGGTTTCTGCGCAATAAAGTAAGACAGGTTGTAGCAGAGTATGATATAGTCGGGTCTTATCTCTGAAGTAAAAGGTTTTTCCATAAGAGCGCTACAAAAGTTTTTTTAAATAAAACAAAACCGGTTTTAGATACCAATGAAATTCTTTATTCCTGTGAAAGTACGTTCGATGCCATTATGTATGGAACTCGATTTCTTTTGCATGGCCACCACGGGCACGCTTGCAGAAATCCAGACGCTGAACCCAATTTTCGACGGTTTTCAAGCATAAATCGGCCGATACTGCTATAATTTCACGTTCGATATTCGTACGAAGTTCATCAATCGTCGCTGGCTTGTTGGCATAGACCACAGGAAATAATTTAACGGCGTCAAATCGCACGACCGAGGCGGCCAATCGACTGGGCCATTTCGTGAGATAACACGTTCACCAAACCTGGTTTCCAATAAATTGATTGTGGCATTCGCTGTGTGGCGCCGTCCTCTTGGAACCACATGTCCTCCAAGTCCATATTATCCATTTGGGGCCTAAAATATTCGGTTATCATTGAACGGTAGCGATTCGCATTTACAGTAATGTGCCGGTCTTGCTCATCACGGAAGAAGTACGGCCCAATGACGCCGCCGGCCCATAAACCGCACCAAACCGTAATTTTTTCGGGATGCAATGATGACTCATAGATAGCGTATGGATTGCTGTCTGACGAACAACGCATATTTTGCTTATTGACGAAGCCATTCAGCCAGAAATGAGCCTCATCGCTGATTGTTGAGGCCTCTTAAAGTTGGCCTCTTAAAGTTGAGGCCACTGACTCCAAATTTCGGTAGTAAATTTTAATAATTTCGACTCGCTGTTGGCTCGTATATCTTTCCATGATAAAATGGCAAACCTTACTGAAGAGAAATGTCAAAAGAGCGGGGAAAAATATGGCGTCGTTTGCTGTCCCTATCGATTTACTTTTGTAGCGTGTCTGTTGAAAAACCCTTTATTAGTTTATCCTGAAATAATACTTGTTTACCTGCACAATTCTCCATTTGATTCCTAGGCTGACGCTATTGCTTTCAACAGATCCAAGGTACATGAATTCGTTCATAAACTGAAATGTCTTTTAGGTAGCAATAAAAATACTTTCTAATGGGGACGGGTTATTCTCTGGAGATGGATAGAAGCTTTTGGCAAATGTTTTCTTGTTTGTTTTGCTTGCGATATTTTTCGAACACTTGCATAGTAGAAAAATCTCAATTGAGATAAGTTTTCGTTTGCCTTTAATTTGATGAATTCTTCATTAACATCATTCCAAACAACCGCATATGAAAATATGTGGCTAGATCTGAAATAGCTTACGGTTTTCCGGGAACCATTAGGATGCATTCCTGAAATTTATTTTATAAAAACTATATCTATATTCAGGTCTTGAGCCTGAATAAAAAAATAAAAAATGTAATAGTACTTTTTCTCAAAAATTGATCTTGAACCGGAGAAATTATTAAAGAACATAACATCTTAAACCTCGAATAAAAAAAAACTAAAAAGGAAGCCTACATTGGACAGAACTGTTGTGAATATTGATGGTTCTGGCAGAGTATTGTTGTGAGTGTGTTCGCTCAAGTAGGAGTTGAGATAATTCTCGCTTAATTGAGATTTGTTTATCCCTATAATGTGTGATGATATGCCTCAATACTTGTGGAGAAGGGAGCTGATAATATGGCTTAGAAGGGAATTAAAATAGCTATATTCCCAACCATCCACGATAATTATCAATTTCACATTCTTTTTTTTATAATCGGAAAATTTATTAAAGACGTTTTGCACATATTTACTAGACAAACAAATGAAACAAATTTAACATATTCTTCCCACTGGCTCTATTCTCCACCTTTTCTCGCCAGTTGGTAACATCAAGGATACGGGGGGATTCTTCTGCCTCGTCTTTCCAGCGGAGTCTTGGTCATCCCCTTTCCCTGCTTCCATCGGGTGCGTTATTGAACAATTTTTCGTCATCCATTCTTATAAGATGGCTTAGCCAACGTAACGTCAGAATATAAATTATATAGCTCTTGGTTCCAGAGACGTCGGTACCCGCCATTTTCCCTAACATTAGCATCTATTTTACGGATAATGTTTCTCTCGTGTGCTCTCAGGTGTTTTTAATCCCCTTGCGGTATGACCCAAGTTTCGGAGCCATATGTCAAGAGAGGTTAAACGGCAGTCTGATATATATGGACTTTTGTCCGTCGAGAGAGGGCTTTGTTCCTATACTGCTTGCTCAGCCCAAAATAGCATCTATTTGCAAGCACAATTCTCCTATTTATCTCCAGGCAGACGTTGTTGTTCTTGTTCACGGTGGATCCTAGGTAGACAAATTCATCTAGCACTTCAAAATTAAATCGGTTGTCAACGACCAAGTCGAGAGGTTTCGATTTTCGAAACGATTCGTTGACGTCATCGATTTTGTCTTGCCGTCATTAATAGCAAGACCCACCTTCGCTTATTCCTCTTCTATTCTTGAAGATAATCCAGTAACCTCTCCCAAATTTCGCCAAATGATGATGTCTATGTCGTCAGCACACGCCAGCAACATATGGCTTTTCGTGTTAATGGTCTTGTTTTGTATTTACTGCAGGGACATGGGACTGTCCTTGGAGGTGGAAAGTTTCTGATAGTCATTCACTTGGGAGTGGCCAGAAATGATTCGTATATTGGGCAGTCCAAGCAGCTTTCTGCATCCATGCAGCATGTCCTGGGCAATGGCTTATCGGAAACGTCCGTTAGCTAGCTAAAGTGAGAAGGCGAAACGAATGAACAGCCTGAGTAGTAATGCGTTCACTTATGCGTCTCAGGAGTATTAGGTGACCCTGTCACTGAAGCTCTTCGAAGTAGTGGACATATTCTTCTGTCCTTTGAAAGCGCATGAACCACCATCCCTGGTCAACGGCGGATCAAAATTGAAGAAACCAAAATCCAGTTTCGACACAGTTCATTCTGGTCAGAATCTGATCCATAATGGGCGGCTGAAACAAAATCTTCCTGGCAGTAGGTAAAATGCAAACCATGGTGGGATGAGTTTGCTTCTCGCCACCGTTATATTGCCAATGAAAATACACAACGAAAATAATGAACAAACAAACCTACAGCTTTATACCGGTATTGTAAGAAGCTTTTGCATGAATAAATACTCGATAGTGCCGCGGTGACTAAGCGAGGTGACCGCCATTGAAAGAAATTAATGGTGGCCAGGGGTGTAATCAAACCTACGTTCTCATGTACGATAGCTGCGTGCTTTACCACTCTCTCACCGACGGCTGCTTGGATATACTGATGATATTGGTCAATTTTAATCAAAAGTTATTTCAAAAATATTTTGTACGAAAGGTTCGGTAAAGGTAAATCGGGATAATGTTAACCCTCAAACAGCTGACTGTTCCATTCTGACTATTCCGGCGGACTGGTTTACATTTGTAAACCAATTCATAATGTACGAATATGCGTGGAAACATGCGATAATGTGAAAAGTGGTTCAGAATAGTAGTTGTTATCTGTGGTTTAGAGCTCAGAGAGCACATTCGTATATATTAAAAAGTGAAAATATATATATTAAAAAATGCTAAAACGTGCGCGAAGTCTTTTGGAGACACCTGATCTTGAAGTCGCATCAAGTGTTCCTCCAGTCGTTTTGCGAGTACATTTCAGCCTGAGGCTGGGTCCAGTTATGTAATACAACATAGGCAGGTTTTGAATAAAGCTAAGCATGAATTTTCTCGCTTACATTTTTGTATATTCGTTTGAGCAGTAATGAATAATTGCCGCGTGGTGGTAGTTCTATTCGATATAACCGGAATGGCAAGATCGATATAACCAGGTGTGTATTATGTTCAAATATCTTGCGTATATAATTGTAAAAGAATGCGTATTAAAATCTTCATTTAGATTGATCGATACCCAAATAAACGAACTTCTCGCAAGCAATGATGACTTTGAAGACATTGATTGGGTTCCATATGAATCAGCGTCGGACGAAGAATTGGCGGACAACGAAGTAGAGACCCATGAGAGCGACGATGAAATGGTTGGTGGAGAGAATATTCTTACAAATGCAGATATTATTTGGCAGATTGCTGAGGGATCTGATTGGAATGAAACAATAAATCTACTTGGGCCAGACATGACCTATACCTCAAAGGATGACACCATATGGGCTAAAAATCCCCTACCGGTTGGCCGAGCATGATTACACAACATTCTCCGAGAAAGTGGTCAGTAATCGAGAAATAAACATTCTTGTTCTCCATGTTTTTATATTCTTCATTCTATTCAGTTTCTCATTTCAATTTTGCGTTCGATAGGTGGCCCAACTAACAAAACTATGCTAACTCGTCGTGATACAATGTCCCTTGTATTCACTGATGCCATGAAAGATATAATCCTGCGGCATACTAACAAAAAGGGGAAAGCATTGGAAGCAATTTGGAGTGCTATAAATTCAAACAGACCGCCTAGAAAGTGGGTAGAAATTGATGTTGTTGAGTTTGATGCATTTTTAGCGTTGCTGATAACGGCCGGAGTTTATAAATCGCATGATCAAATAATAGGAGAACTTTGGTCACCGCAAGCAGCACCGATTTATCGCGCAAATGAGCCGCGATCGCTTCAAAGCAATTTTGCGTACCATTCTTTTCGATGGTGCGAATACGCGAGCAGACCGACTAGCGACAGATAAAGGTGCTCCCATTTCCGAATTGTGGATGTTTCTCAATGCATCCTTGAAAGCCAACTATAAGCCACACGCTTGTATAACAATAGACGAGCAATTATCTCCGTTCAGAGGCCGCTGTTCTTTCAAGCAGTATACACCCTCGAACCAGCTAAATATGGACTAAAAGTTTGGTGGGCCGCCGATTCTGCCACTCATTATCCACTAAGAGGTGATATATTAAAACCGACAGCCTGGTCAACCATCAGCCACTAATATTGGAAGTAATGTAGTACAAGAACTCGTCAAACCATATTGGGGTTCTGGCCGAAACATTACAATGGATAATTTTTTCACCGGACTAGATTTGACTCATCAGTTGGTAGAAAAAAAGTTAAGTGTAGTCGGCACTATGCGCAAGAACAAACGCTGTATTCCCGAGGAAATGCACTGGACACGGGACAGAAAAGTGGGCGAATCTGCGTTCGCCTTTCGCCAAGATGTAACATTGGTCTCATACTGCCCAAAGAAAAAAAAAGGTCTATGTATTATCCTCGATGCACTCCAACAACGCAATTAACGAAAAAACTGGCAAACCAGAATAATAATGGAATACAATCGCACCAAAGCTAGCGTAGACACCATGGACCAAATGCTTGGTAATTATACTTGCAAGCGGAAAACGCGTCGGTGGCCATTAGCTATGTTTTTCAATATGGTGGATTTGTCGGGATTGGCTCCATACATTCTTTATTCGGAAACGCATGGAATAAGCAATTCCCGGTGTAGCTTTCTCATTGAGTTGGCGAATGATTTGGCCACTCCGAACATCAGACGTAGAGCACAGAATAGCCACATCAATCGGTGGCCTAAAGTTCGCAATGCGATGCTAGATATGCTAGGTGTCGGAAACCTTCCATCTGATGATCCACCGCCACAATTGCAAGCGAAAGAAGGAACAGCGGGCATCAAAGGAAAGTGCGTGTTCTGCTCAAAGGAGAAAAAGCAGCGAGTCACTCGAAAGTGTTGCTCTCTCTGTGGCAAGAAGGTATGCGATATGCACTGTGCCACGGTTACAAAGTGCCCGGAATGCCAACAATGGTTTCGATTTTATCTGTAAATACGCCTAATTACACTTTATTTCTAAATAAATCTTGAATAAAACTTGAAATTTCAGAAAAATCCAAAATGAGATGCTATTTTTTACGTTATTCGAGCCATTATATATGAGTCTACATATGTAAACCAGTTAGCCAAAACAGGTAATATGAGGTCCGCAGAAACATTTGTACACTTTCATATTCTTGTATTCAATTAAGAACTAAATTTGTAGTTCTCTTATGAAGTTTCAAGAAATTCCGTCCGTTTTTATAAAAAAAAAATTGTAACAAATTTGGAAAGTTTACATTTGTAAACTGTCAGCTGTTTGAGGGTTAAGGGAAAGGTATTCTAAGCCCATGTTATACCATTTTGTAAACCGTTTGATTTAGGGTGAATGATATAGTGTCAACAGGGGGAGAAGTTGGAGATTTGTTGGATTTCTCTCATTCTACAGTTTCGTCATTCCAAAAATTCACATGCTTGTAAAGTCTTTAAAACAAATTTTTAATTTTCAAAAATCATATTAATTATTACAGATTGTCAAAAACATAAAATAATAGTGAGGAAAAAAGTGTTCGTTATGACAAATGAATGGCGCATATCGCTTTAGGGTTTCTAAAAATTTTGTTAATTGTGGCGTATTACCGCATTTGTATACAACATATAAAAACCTCTTCAACACAACCTCGTACCAGAAACGAAATCACTACACTTTATTTTACTAAAGTTTGTTCAGTCCTTCCCTACATTATCCTTTGCCTACTGCGTATAAATAACGTAAACTTTTCCGCTGGCAATGTCATAAAGATTAAGTAATAAAATTGTATTGTATCCAGTGGCAAATAATTCATACATTTTTATGAAAAGATAAGACAGCGAAATTATAAAATGAGAAACCACAATGCTTAATTCACAGTTATTAATATGACGTTTGTTTTATTTGAGTTGCAAGATATTTTTCTGTTTACCAACTCACAAACTGCTGGGTTAATGTGAAGATGTAAACTGTACTGGATGCTGCAAAATATTTTTATATACTTTTAATGGGAGGCAGTAAAAACTTTTTGAAAAAATTGTTTGTAAAAACACTTAACTTTAAATATTATCTCATTTATTTCGAAAGCGAGCGCCTTGAATTAAGTAGTGATATGATTTTATATCGATTGAAATGAAAAATATAATTTGTCGTAAAATTAATTATACAGTGCATAACAAATGACAAACATAGAGAGTGGAAGTGGATCCTGCCCTGACTACATCGTCTGCACTTTCGTTCCCTAGGTGACCCTTGTGGCCTGGTATCCAAGTAAGAACCACATTGGCCAGACGACTTAACTCGACAAGTTTTTCCCTACATTCACTAACGAGTTTGGATGCAGTGTTGTTAGATTTAATTGATAGGAGAGCCGCTTGGCTCTCTACAAATATTCCAATGCTCTCTGTTCTCCGTTGTAGTATTAAGTTCAGCGCAGGCTTCCTTGATGGCCAGTACCTCCGCTTGGAAAACGCTGCACTTTTCTGGGTGTGTGAATAATAAATTGAGGCCTGCCTCTTCAGAGAAGACAGCCGAGCAAGTTGCACATTCCATTTTGGATCCGTCCGTAAATACTGTGACGTCAAAATCTGTCAGTGGTTCCCTTTTATCCCACTCTATTCTCCTGGACACCTGACATCGAATAGGTTATCGAATCAGTTTTAGTAGTATTTTGTTCACCCTACTAAACTCATTCACCCTGAGGAGTTCCCGTATTCGCACGCTTTAATGACTCGCTGTGGCCTATAGAGGCTTTGATAATTCTGCTCTTTAGCATTGTCACTATCCAACACTTGAGGAATGTTTCCACGTCTAGATCTTCAAGTAATTCTTCTATTGCCCCTGAACTTACATTATTGAATGCACCCTCTATATCCAAGAAGGCCGCGATGGTATATTGTTTGTATTCTAAGCTCCTCTCAATAGTTCTGACGACTTCGTGCAGGGCTGTATTGGTTGAGCGGTCTTTCAGATATGCATGTTGGCCGCATGATATTTTGGACGATCCATCTATTTTCGTGCGGATGTATGCGTCAATTATCCTTGCAGGAATTTTCAGAAGAAACGATGAGAGGCTGATCAGTCTCATCGTTGTGAAATCCTTTGTACTCTCGTAACTCCATCTCCCCGCCTTGGGAATAAATCCTACACTTACCTGGCTCCAACTCTATGGTAAGTAGTATAGAGCCGGGCAAGATCCGAATATGACACAGAGCCGCGGCATAATTATGACCTCTGCGCTTGCAACATTTTTGGTATAATTCCAGCAGAGCCCGGAGATTTATATGGTGAGAATCTATTGATAGCCCAGAATATCCTGTCTGGACTGATTATATCCTCTATACCATTTGTATCTGAGTATTGGGTTGATAATATTCGCGCCTCTCTGGTGTTCTTAAGAGTATTTCTGGCAATTTAGCTGAGTCATTTGACCATGTCCCGTCATCCCTCCTCACATGGGTATGATTTGAGTGTCTCTTGACTATTATTTTGCTCAGACTAGCTGTTTGTTCTTCATCGACCTATAATGTCTACCGGTAACAAGTATATCATTACAATCACTGAATCAGTGAAAGTGATTCGGCAGACTCTGCAATCTTAATTTATATTACAAGGTAGGTATTTTATACCTTCGGACAAAAACGACCAGCTCGGTCTTGGCCGGGTTTACACGTAGCCCATTTTCACCCGCCCATCTGCCCAAAGTCCGTATGCTAAATTAGAGAATGTCTCTTAGGGTGTTGGGATAATTGCCCCTAATATAATTTTCGCAACCTCATTTTCGGGAGTGACTAATATTCCATTCAGCGTAAGTTTCCATAGAAGCGGAGACAAGATCCCTCTGTAACGTACGTCGTCCAACGTATATTCCTTATCATATATTCCTATGTATCCTACCAGTTCATGCAGTGCTGTCTCCGTAGACCTGCCTTTGCAGTACGCACACTGTGCAGCAGATAACAGTCGCACATCAATACTTGCCCCTAAGGCCTAATTTTTGAGCGAAAAATCATCTTTGATCAGCGATCAAACATAATTTAAACTCTGAATTAAGTTTTTAGGTTAATAGTTGATTGCTGTTTAAACAGCCAATGTTGAGCAGTTAAACTATGATCAAGTGACCATATGATTTTGACAGAAAATAAGAAGAAGAACAAATACAAGAATTTTTTAATTGTTAATCTGAACAATTATAATCACCGTCCTAGTTGAAGTATCAATAAAAATGTATTATTTATCTCGTAGTGCAGTTAGAACTTCATCTCTGCTGAAATACTTTTCAATTTCATTAAATATTTTGTATTTTATCATTTCAGTTTTCTTTTGCAAATGGCGTCAGCTTGATGCATTGTAACGATTAGCCGATTAATGTACGAATGCCGGTTATTTTTCGTAGCATTTGCCACTGTTGCCATATGGGTACGACGATTATTTGACAAATCATTGAAAAACTCTTTTCGTATTTAAAGTCAGATCAAACATAAATCAAAATTAACTGATTACCAATTTAAATAACCAGTCAAAAATTGGACCTAAGTGTAATTCTATCTTCTATGTACCCATGCAATCGTTGAAGAAGTCAGATATGTTATACATTATTGGAAGCGTACGTACTTCAGGTAAAAGACGGAAGTGGTTAGAATGGTCTTTTTGTTCATCAAAATTCAAGTTTTGTAAAAACAAGTGAAAAATATCAAATTTCACTTTTTTCAAAAACTTACTTTCCTTCCAACTAAGATTTGGAGTTGTTGTAATTTTTAAAACATTTCCCCTGTTTATAACTGAATCACAAAATTCGAAAAGGGCTCAAACGGTTTTTCAAATTTTTCAGGAGTCACAAAAAATTGAAATTACCTCAGCCTGTATTTTTGAAAGAGCTAGCCATTGAATTGCTTCATAAAATACCTAAATGCCCTTTTAATATACAAGTGCTGAAAAAAAAATGACACGAACCTTTTCAAAACCCGATATGAGCCCTTTCCAAATTTGGTGAATCAACTGTATTGAACTGAATCAATTTCAGAAAATTGTTCGCGAATTAATAGCTTCTTTTCATAAAACCAATTGGAACGAACGAACGATGTGTTCCCTAATGAGAATGATTAAAGTTTTGTACGATCTTACAGTCGGAATATATTTCAGATTTATTTTTGAATTTAAACCCCCATATCCTTTCCCTCCTATCAGCAATGGATCCACGAGACCAGATTGATTTAGGGCAAACTTTACTTTATCACGGCAGAAAATTTCGTTGACAACATATATTAAAATTTTTTATAATTTTTTGCATTTAATTAAATTTTAAGGGGTGTTTGTTTAAGCACCACAGAAATTACAATTGCAAAATATAACTACAAATTTATCTCTACTTATCTAACACTTCAATAGGTAATTAAAACACATTAATTGAAATATAAAAATGGAATTCATAAAATCGGTTAATACTGGGATGATTTATTCGACCTTTCGTATTATGTTTAGAATTAAAATGTACGAGCTTTAGACCTATTTTAAAGTATTGTATTCTTCAGTATTTCACAATTTCAATATACACATTAAATTTTAAAATTTCAATAGTTCTATTTTCCATGTCAATTTATGTATTTTAAATTTAAATTTATGTATTTTAAATTTCAATTAATGTTTTTTAAATTTCAATTTATGTTTTTTAAATTTCAAATATAAGTTTTAAGTTTCCATTGATGTATTTTAAATTCCAGATAGAATTTTTAAATTTCAATAGATTTTTTTTAATTCAATTGGAAATATTGTGGTAGGTGTTGTTGAAGTAATTCTCATTACTCTGGCAATAGTGTCATTATAATGAGTGATGATATACCTAAATATTTATGGAAAATTAAGCTGATGGGATGCCTTAATGGGAACCGAAATGCCCATGTTCCCAACCATCCACCGAAATAATCAATTTTACTGCTTCTTATAAAATCTATTTCTATTAGAAATTATTTTTAATAGAAAAAAGATTTTGAACCGAATTATCATTGATAGATATAAGTAATAAAAAATGTTGTGCGACTTTTTGGTTTATTTTTTCATTTTCTTTAGTCGATATTACGTATAACCTTCATTTTTTTGTTGAATTCAATTCCACTGTACGTTGTCTCATTGGGTAACATTCAATTAAAATTCCATTTAATTCATGTATAAACATTAAGATCACTAAACATGACCACCAAACGATGCTGTAGCCTTGCACATCTGTTGGAAAGCATGCAGTTCTTATCCCCGATTGGAACTAACAAATTTTTTGGAAACGTAAACAGCTGCAAAAGATTGTACGAAGTTTCGTTGAAATTTAATTATGTTGGATTTTAACTTTAAGTATGGAAGGATACAAAAGGCGTTTCCATCGACGCGTTTCTATGTTGTGAGTGAAAAGAGTTTCTCAAAATAACAGAGTTAAGTGAGTTTTGTATTTAGACTCACAAACCCACAATGACTCCGAGAAACGTGATTTATTTTTAAATTCTACATTAGCAGCGTTTGCGGATTGACATTAAAAGATTTAGAATACTTTTCGTTAGGAAAAGCAAGAAACCAATCCCTTTTGGGAAAATCTCTAATTCAATTTAAGACTGCAAGGGTGTAGGCGCTGTTTCATTTATTTTAATGCATCTCAACTATACATATAATTCAAAGCCATGCGGCTAAAATCCAGTAAATTTCAATATTCATAAGCAGGAAGTTGCTATTATAAACAAAAAGTACCTGAATCTAGATACTGAAAGGATGCAAATATAGACAGAATCTCAATCGAGTTTCTTTAATGCATCGGTAATTTTTTATGGTATCGGTGTCCTTGGGGACACCAGACGGTCGTTGACACTGTGAAAAGACAAATTACCTGTAGCAGACATTAACATCTTTTCTAATATTTATAAATGATAATATTCCAAAACATAAATCTTAATTCCTATTTATTTACTAACAAAATGTTGTACTAATTAATCAAATATGAGTGGATTATAAGGTCAACAAGTTCGTTGACATTTATAGCAAACAAAATCGTTTCGTGTCTCAAACTCTTGTTCATATTTTGCATTCAACGAACTGTAAAATATAGCAAAATTCTTTGCCAAATATGTAAAATTGTGGGTGTAGTGGAGGCAAAATGGAAACCACTGTATGAACTTAACAAAGTGGTTTACGATATGTTGGTGATAAAGATATTCATTAAAAGTTAAAACTCGAACCCCGTAGACTGGGTGTTCCTCATTACATTTTTAAAGTTAAAGAAACCAACCTAACTTATAAATATCACGGTGTAACAACGAAACTATACTTTTAAAAATACCTAGTGTAACTAGTAGGCCTGGTTGAGTATATCACTTTTAAATTTTCAGAATTTTGAATACATTCTCAAAGTCTGAAGTTATCGGCAAAAAAAAAACTTTTTTCAACACTCCACGGACTAAAATATTTGTAAGTAAATCAATTTGAACCCGATTCTAAATTTGACTAGTTTGTAAAAACGAATAAATAGTTAAGCATTTGATACGTGTAACTACATTTACATTTTTAACAAACCCATGTGACAATATTCTCCAATGTATTTCAAAGTTTCAATTTTTGGAACGAAGTTCATTATCGCACGTTGCGGGATGGGGGCTAAATGAAAAAATTGTAAACAACATTTTTTTTAAATACTTTCTTACAACCCATTATTATCAGCCATATTGGGTGCTTTTGGTTTGGTTTGCTTTAAAGGGAACTTTTCTAGGTGGAGCCTGTGTATTACATATTGTAGTTTTGAACCCAAGAAAAAGTAAATTTAGAAAATCCAAATTGCAAGATGGTAAATCCATGAAAGATAGCCCTGAGCATGGAATTACATTTGGCAGCACACTTACAGCCAAAGTCCCGATGTCGAACGTTAAAGTTCGCTTTCTTTCTATGCGACAAACAGCTGATTTGGGAGTCACTAACAAGCGAACGAAAACATATACAATTCTCCTACAAAATCCAAGCGAACGAAGTCAGTCACTCACTTTCGTTTCAAAAAGCGAGTCACTATCTTTCGACTTGTCGTTCGCATGGTTTTACGTGTGTTTGTGTGGTTGTTGTTCAAAGCAATAACATAAAGTTGACGTTCGCCATTTAATTTCGGAGCGAGAGAGAAGAGTACGAAGACCTAGTATCTGCAGGTGCCGCAAAGTTGGCTTTTTTGTGCTGAAATGGAAATATATTGTAATAACAATTTTATTATAATGCCTTTTTTTCTGTTCTTTGTGTTTTTTCCATTGAATTCTATATAAATTGGTTTTGTTTCAAGCTTTTATTTGATTTCCAGCTATGCGATAAGTGACTGGTTTTGACATTTTCATTCGCATAGATGACAGCGATAATAGTTAGCGGCTTCCGATTTTGTAAACACACAACCGCGCAATAACATTTAAAGCAAGGGATACGAACGAAAGTGAGTGACTGTCTTTCGATCGCTTAGGTTTTCTTTCGAGATCGTGACTTTGGCTGTTAATCTTACACTAGTACTTTTGGTTTGGTTTGTGTCTAGACTAACATTTAGGGGGATATTTCTTTTTTAATGGGGGACTGTTTGGGACTGTTTATTACATATTGCAGTCTAGAACCGAATAAAAAGTAAATTTAGAAAAGCTAAAGTGAAAGAAGCTTAAAAAAATAAAATTTTCTTAAGTAAGTGCGTTTTATTAAAATTTTCTCAAACAAAAATGCGTATTGATATTCGTAGCAATGTACCTTTCTTAAAAAAACCTTATCTCAAAGAAGTACCTTTGCTTTAAAAAGTAATTTTTTTCTTACAAAAAGTAAATTTTCTTAAAAAAAGTAATTTTTATAAACAAGTACCTTTTACATTACTTTTTACAACAAATTGACTTTTTTTAAAGTACTGCCTTTTCTTTAAAGAGTACCTTTTTTTTAAGACAAAATAAGTTTTCTTGAAAGTTTCGTAAAAAAAAGCTTTTCTTCAAAAAAAATACATTCTCTAAAAAAAATATACCTTTAGTATTTTTCAACAGCCGCTTTAGGCGTGTTGGAACTAACTAGTACATAATAAATAGCGAAGGGAACTTCGTTCCACCCGGGTGTTCCCTGACACCTCATGTAATTTTTTTATTTTTTTCCCACTTTGGAGCCTACATATATTTTGTAATTCTTTATTTGACAGCCAAATTTTTTCTTATTTTTATTTGAAGGGAAGTTTATTTGTGAGTAAAAAAAATACGCGAGGTGTCAGGGGGCGCCTACTCATCCACTCTGATATAAAGAGCCACTTTTCAGATGACGAATAGGCCCAGTCCAAACCAGAATCTTAAAAAAGCGGAGCTATGGTTGGACACCTAGTGACAAGCTCTGCTTCTGGTAGTACTGCTATCAACGCCACTATGTCACTTTTTAAGAGATGTCCACACATCCGATCTTTACATTTTCCCAAATGACGGGTAAATTTGCAGATGACGTATACGCCCAGTTCAAAACCGAGTCTTTGAAAAGTAGGCTCATGGTTGGATACCCAGTGTTTAGTACTACTTATGGTCTCCCCAATGTGGTATCCCCAATATTGTCTACTGTTAGATTCTCACCATTGTAGTAGTGCCAAGGGATAAATTATTCAAATAACTTATATAATACGAACGTAGGTTAAGATATTCTTGATGTTCTGTGAAAATTTTGTAACATTGATTCACTAGTTCCCAGGAAAATTAAATTATTCTAATATGGCTCCAAAATTAAATTTGCCTAACCATTCACAATAATTTTGTTTATTTTGTGTCTTCGCTAGTTATATACGTAGTTAACTTCGCACAAATGTGTTTTTAACAATATTCGGTAGCTTTGCTTTGGATTGTGTCTAGACTAACATATGCTGGCAAATTTCGTGTTTAGTCGTGTTTAGTTTTGAACCCAGTAAAAAGTAAATTTAGAAATGCTAAAGTGAAAGAAGTTTAAAAAGAGAAAATTTTCTACCATAAGTGCTTTTTCTTAAAAAAGTAATTTTTCTCACAAAAAAAAACCTATTCATATCTTTAAAAACCCTTATCTTAAAGAAGTACCTTTGTTTAAAATAAGTATATTTTCTTACAAAAAGTACCTTTTTAAAAAAAAAATATTTTTTTTTACATAAATACCTTTTCTTAAAAATGTACAGTTTCTTACAACAAATTGCCTTTTATTCAAAAACTACGTTTCATTCCAAGAGTACCTTCTTTGTGAAAAAAAAATAACTTTTCTTGAAGATTTACATATTTTTGAAAAAATCCGAAAAAAATTCCCATTTCTTAAAATAAACCTTGTCTTGAAAAAAATACCTTCTCTTAAAAAAATACATTTTCTTACAAAAATTCCTCTTCTTAAAAGTACCCTTTCCTAAAAATAAAATTATAGCTTTTCTCTTCTTGGGATAAGTATAATTTATAATTTCTCAAAAAGTATTTTTCTTAAAGATCCATTCAAATTATCGTATTTTTCACCGGGCGGCTTAGGCGTGTTGGAACTAACTAGTACCTAATATATAGCGAAATGAACTTCGATCCAACTGAGTGTCACCTGGCACCTGTTGTAGTTTTAATATTTTCTATTAAAATGTACTCATAAGAAAAGTACTTTTTAATAGTTATTGATCTTGAACCGAACAATTATTAAAGAACATAAAAATTTGGAAAGTTATGCTAAGACCGCTCGCAAACTTCGAAGAATTTTAAGTCGAGAAACTGCACCGAATGTGTCAACCAGTCGAAGAGTGATCAAAAATTTCGAAGAAACTGGGTTGGTTATGGACAGCAAGAGGTCTGTTCGTACCGGTCTGTCTCTTTAAAACATTGCAGCTGTAAACAAGAGTGTCGCCGAAACCCCGAAACCATCAATTCGTCATCGGCCTCAACCACTTCAAATTACACGAAGCACCACGCAGCGAATTTTGATAAAAAAAACCTCCAACTTCATGCGTACGAAATTCAGCTTCCCTAGGAACTCAAACCAATAGACCATGGAAAGCGCCGGCAATGCCAATTTAGTATAAAAAAAATATTTTCTCCGAGGAAGCAATTTTCCTTTGAATGGCTTCGTGAATATACAAAATTGTCGTATTTGTGGCTCAGAAAATCCTCAAGCAATCCTTGAGAAATAAATTCATCCACATCGAGCAACTGTCTGGTGAGGATTTTGATCAGGCGGCGTACTTGAGCCTTTCTTTTTTGAAGATGTGGCGGAAATTGCAGTGGCTGTGAACGACATTCCTTATAGGAACATGATAACGGAGTTCTTGTGGCCTCAACTGGACTGCATGGATCTGGACGACATATCGTTTCAGCAAGACGGCGCCACCTGCCACACCTCGCCTAAAACAATCGATTTATTGCAGCAACGGTTTCCAGACTAAATTATCTCAAGAAATTCCGATGTTAACTGACCACCAAGACATTTGATTTAACGCCGTGCGATTTGTTTCTTTGGGGTTTTCTGAAATCCCGGTTTTATGCGAATAAACCAGAAGCAATTCCTGAGCTCAACTCCGAGATCCAACGCGACATCGGTAGGATACAGCCACATCTCTGTGAAAAAGTCATGAAAAATTTATTGAAAGCAGTAATGGGCTGCCATCACAGCCGTGGGGGCTATTTAATGGATACTTTATTCCATACTTCATCGGAACATGTCTTCTTTACAATACAATAAAAATATCGAAAAATTTTATTTTTGAAGGCTCGGTAGAAAACAGTGAGGCCTATGGAATCAGTTAACAATCACTTTAGATTTTGACTGGGTTAACCTCAGCTTTAAATAGAATCAAATACTTTTGCTATTGACCAGGTTGTACCTTAATATGAATTTTGGTCAGCATAATTTTGTGAAAAATATCTCAACTATCCCACCAATTATCTCAACAATTACAAGGGCCATATAAAACGGCAACATGCTATTGTCTAGTGTATTAATTTGTCCATATAACCTCATGTAAATTGTTTCTCTGCCCATAACCTATAAATATATACCCGTGACAATCTCGTTGTGAAGGCAAATTTGAAAGTTGGCATGGTCAAAAGTCAAAACACCAATACAAAACTTACACACATTGTTGCTGTTGCTGTTAAGTTAAGTTAAGTTGCTGTTAAACAATTTCAAATGCCTTTGTCTTCTTGTTTAATCTTTGTTAAATGTCCTCTATAAAGCTTTTAATTGCGCCTTCTTAATGCAAACTGAATACTTTAAAGCATTCGTTTATTAGGTTTGTAAAAACTTGTATTCAAAAATCATATATTTACTACACACTAGAAATCGTACAAATCTCTAACAACTTTGCTCTTTTGTCGTCTACCACAGTTCAAAGCAAAACTTTGCTTCCTCGATCCTCTTATAAGTCAAACCACCACCTTCTTATTTGCCCATCGTACTCGTGTCCCACCACATACGTTGTATCCTACGTAGTTTTGTATTCATCTCACAGAGATTCTAATCATCTTAATTAGTTTACAAGCGAAAGTCCCTCAGTCCTCTCAATGCCAACTTTGCTATTAAGGTGTGTCTGTTTTTGTGGGAGTATGCATTTGGATGTGTGTGGATTTGTATATGTGTAGGTGCACATTTCGAGCTTAGAGCATTTATTCGTGCACACATGCATGAAAAAGAATTCCTATATTCTCACATATACCGACACATAAAAACACCCAATTACCGCAAAGGTAAAAGTATTACAAGGTTTTTTGCGTACACAGGTTACTAACACATACATACATAGACATATGTATATGCGACGTATACTGTGTACATTTGGTGCTAGATTAGACTGTGTGTCAGAGTTTGAGTTTTTGTGGGCCATTTGATTCTTTAGAAGAAGATCCATTTATAATAGTGCACTGCTCGCACAAGCGGATAAAGATGGCAGTGTTAGTTATTCGTGGTGTTTGTTATATTAAACAACTTGGTAACTGTGGCGCCGGCGTGTGTGTAACTATTTGTTTGTTTGACATGTTCAAGTCGTCAGTTTATTATGAATTACATTTGAGGTTAGGATAGATGAGTATATTTTGTACCCATCTAATTCCGAAGGGTATCCTTAAATTGAAGGATACTGTCCAACTTATACTTTCAAATAATTCAGTAATACTACGAATATACTAGAAAGCTACCCTGTAAATAAACTCCTCGGCGCTATGATAAAAAAAACGGATGATAGTGTGTTTATATTACTGCTCTGTAAAGTTTCGTACATACGACAATGTGGTTACTGGTGCAACGAAACTTATCATACAGATTTTTGGATCCAAGTTCCTTATCTCACGTTGCGGGATGGGGGCTAAATGGGGAAAAAATAAACAAATTTTGTTTTAAGCGTTCTTTGTTACAACCCACTATTATCAACAATGTATATTGAGTACTTTTTCTTTGGTTTGTGTCAAGACTAACTAGATGTCTCACATATGGTGTGAAATTTCTTGTAAAATGGGAAGTTGTCCAGGTGGAGCCTGAAATAAATATTTAGTTTATATTGTACTTTTGAACCCAATAAAAAATAAATTTCGAAAAGCCAAAGTGAAAGAGGTTTAAAAAAAGAAAATTTTGTTAAATAAGTGCGTTGTCTTAAAAAAACTTAATTTTCTCTGAAAAATACTTATTCATATTCTTATCAAAGTACCTTTTCATAAAAAAGAAAATTTTCTTAAAATTGGCTCCAAAGAATCGATTGCTGCAACAGTGCTCGCGGTGGTCATTTGAGTGAAATAGAATTCCATACTCGCTGAAAACTAATCGCCTCTCTGACATATTCTCCCAAATATATTCTGCAGGAACCTTGTATATGTTAGGAACACACTTCAAATATTCATATGTTTGCAAGTCACAAACTCGATTGTATTTAAATGTAAACAGTATCATGTTTACTGGCAAACATGTACGCTTTTACGTGGAAATATATGCGTTCTTCATCCTAAACATCCACATACTTACATGGGAGAATTCGCGTGTTTCCCCCAAACCTGCATATATTTATGTGGAAACATATGCGCATTTCTTCCCAAACATAATAATATTTGGAAACGAAATTCTTCTTTGATTTCAATGTAGTATTATTTATTAAAATTAGTTTTATAATTAATTAATTTATATATAATTAATACAAGAAAGAACTAAAACTTCCCTTTTTTAATTCACTTTTATTGAATGAATTTTTTCAGGAAATTAGTATGTGCTGTTCTTTTGATTCTTCCTCTTCTTTGCTGTCTCCCACGTTTTTGTATTCAGAAGGTTTCAGCTATGCGTTGGTTATCACTGAGAGTTGGTACACCAACAATATATCTAATCTAGTTCATGTAAGCAAAACCTGGATAAGTTACTTGTGTATTTTTGTTATACTGATATACTTTTGTCAGTAAAGGCTCGTACGACAAAGGGTTTCAAGTTGTTGCCCTTTCCAGATTCTTTCCTCAAAAGCGTTTCTTACTTTGGTAGAATACACGAAACACATACACGAAAACCAAAGCAACATCACAAAAGATCCGAGCCTTCGTTTATTCTTTTTTCACTGATAAACCGCTTTCATATCCTCTGCCTCTGCCGATGAACCATTGACGGCTGAATACATTAAACTAAACAACAATACATCAAGCAAAATAAGAAACAGTGACTTCATCTATAATTGACACACACATTCAGGAGTATTCATGAATCACAGACTGAGAGAATTATGCAATAATACAGAAACACACATACAAGATAAACTCTCTCGTTATCCCTCTTTTATGCTCTTGCTCTCGAGAGAGCATAAACAGTGAAGCAAACACAGCTATATTTGTACCACAAAGCCAGGTACGTTTGGGTATCAAACACATATAATATAACATAGTAATCACAGTGTCTCAAACATGTAATATTGGATAGCAAACACAATGTGTTTGTACACAAGTATATTAGATTTGCGACAAGCTGCAAACTCACTTTATATTTGCCCCAAACAACAAAAAGATATAGATTTTTCAGCGTGTAATTACATTGAATATGTTGATAACACCGGGAATATTTCAGCCCGGTATCTCAGTTATTCTCTGTTTTATTTAAATAGGACCTGTACTTAAAAATGGTGCACTATTGAAAAAACCCGATATAAAAAATGTGTACATCGTAGTTGATCTTTTACTCTGCCGAACCTCAGAATGATTTTCGGTAACAAATCTCTCGATAAACAAAAATGTCTTAGTGCTACTGTAACAATATCTTGCGGCTTTTTAGACCAAACTCTGCACCCGCATAGTGAATATTTCAACAAACTGCATTCATGTTTTTTCCAAATTGAATTTTTACCCCGTGGCGTAAACATTTTTATTTCCACAATCACAATTACATATAGAAGCACATGTTACAACTACATGCGTTAGGGTGTACCATTCATCAAAGGAAATCGATGTTAGGAAATAGGATGCTAGGAACGGGGATGTTAGTTTCAATACCCATACTATTTAGGCTAACGACAGTGCAGGATTTGTCTTTCCTATCATCGTCAAATTCTAGATGCACATGTCAAACGTAATGACATTACGTCATAACGTGATGGAAAATGATGTTGTCACAGTTGGCTATGGAGACCGAAATCGAAACCAAATCTATAGGTAGCAAATATATGCAACATCTCATTCACGCATACATTTCAGAGGGACACCCTAACATTTCTCGAACCATACATCGTCACCTAAAATCAAAAAGGGCATAACAATATTTTCATCACTTTACAGGAGAGGAGAAAAATGATTCGATAAGAAATTCGAATTTGGTCAATAAAATTTTAATTTTTGACCAGATATCTTCTGGAAACTACTGTAATTAAAAACATATATATAATTTTTTAGACAAATTTATAGTTAGACGAGAAAAGCTTCGTTGTTTGAAAATCTCAATTTGTTGGATCTCTTTAATAAAGTACATGATTTTGAATTTAGAAAAATGAATCTCGTCAATTCGTGTATTTTAATAAAATACTCATGTATATATTGTAATCATGTAAAATGCCGATTTAAAATTTTTGTTGTTACGTCACTTTGAATTTCAGCAGATGATATTTGTTATCGTGCACTGTATTCTACTACACATTTGCATCAATGTTTTTACTGCAACAGCACCTGCACGTTTTCCTGCAGTTTTGTGTTGTGGATCTTCTATGTATCATTTGCACATCAAAATAGGCATTACATTGAGTTAGGGGGGAACAAACTTTTGTAAATGGATTAAATAACTTACGTCGAATATTGACTTTGGCGCTCATCGCCGGCTGCCCTTTGTTTAGCTATTCGAAATGTAATCGAGGCATTGCGTTGTATCAGGTTCAGCGAATTTAGACTTTAATTTCATTACAATGCAAAAATTTAACTGAAACATAATTTGAAGGCGCGAGTAATAGTACGCAGATGTTGTGTACAAGTAAAGGGTTTTTCAACAGAGACGCTACAAAAGTAAATCGATAGGCAGAGCAAACGACGCCATATTTTCCCCCGCTCTTTTGACATTTCTCTTCAGTAGGGTTTGTTATTTCATCATAGAAAGATATACGAGCCAACAACGTGTCGAAATTATTAAAATTTACTACCGAAATTTAGAGTCAGTGGTCTCAACTTTAAGAGCGCTACGACCAATTTATGGTCGGCTCATTTCTGGCTGAATGGCTTTGTCAATAAGTCAAATATGCGTTATTGGTCAGACAGCAATCCACACGTAATCCATGAGTAATCATTGCATCCCGGTTTATGGTGATGATCAAGACCGGCACATTACTGTGAATGCGAATCGCTACCGTTTAATGATACCCGAATATTTTTGGCCCCAATTAGATAATATGGACTTGGAGGACATGTGGTTCCAACTGGACGGCGCCACAAGCCACACAGCCAATGCCACAATCAATTTATTGGAAACCAAGATTGGTGAACGTGTTATCTCACGGAATGGCCCAGGCGATTGGCCGCCTCGGTCGTGCGATTTGTCGCCGTTAGATTATTTCCTGTGGGGCTACGTCAAGTCTATGGTCTATGCCAACAAGCCAGCGACGATTGATGAACTTCGTACGAATATCGAACGTGAAATTGCAGCAGTATCGTCCGATTTATGCTTGAAAACCGTCGAAAATTGGTTTCAGCGTCTGGACTTCAGCAAGCGTGTCCGTGGTGGCCATGCAAAAGAAATCGAGTTCCATACATAATGGCATCGCACGTACTTTCACAGGAATAAAGAATTTCATTGGTATCTAAAACCGGTTTTGTTTAATTTAAAAAAAACTTTTGTAGCGCTCTTATTGAAAAACCCGATGAATACAAGCAATAAACTACTAAGCGTGTGTTATACTATCAGATCAAATAGAACGAGACATGAGGACAAAAATGGCATTATACTGTCTTCTATTTAAATGAAATTGTACCCTCATTCTGATTCGATATACACGATAAGTTTTGGCAAATGGATGGGGAGAATGGAAAAACGTGATTATATCAAGTGTTGGGAAATAATATGAAATAGATAAAACAGAATAAGAAATATACGACTTATTCATACTACAAGCCTTAAAGGTCTGAACAATTTTCTGAGTGAAAAACCTTGGTTTTGCGTTGGAATAATAGATAATTCAGCAAAGCACACTCACTGGCACGACTAGTTTCGAACTCAGTGACAAGTTCATCATCAGATGCGCACTGACTGTACCTGAATTTGTGCCATTGAATGGATCATCAATCGCTTATATATCCATTTTATATGCAATTTACATATGTGAATTGGTATCGTCCAAAAACCCCTCAGTACCAACCTAACCTGACAGTCTGTTATTCCAACAATGACAGAAGGCTCTTTTCATCCTACATTGTCGTAGGCTTGCAGTTGTTTTGAGGTTAGTTTATCGTATCTATAACACTCAATTCAGTGTGAGATAGTTTTCAACTGACCGGACTGGTGTCAACTATGTTTGGATTTTTCGCAATGACCTTATTTCCGTTAGTTTTGAATTTTAATGTACGAGAAGTACGTGTTACAATCTTTCAAGGTCTGATACATTTTCTAAGTGAAGAGTGCTTGGTTTAGTTTAGAGTTTCGTCAAATATTTAAACTTGATGAAACAAGTGCCCTGCTGTAACGAAGCTAACTTTAATGAAACGAAACACATTTGTGTGGAATTATTCTATGAAATAATAAGTCTCTTAAAATATCAGTGTATCAGAAAGGCACGTGACAGAAGTGATACTTCGCGTGTGAAGTTGAAAATACTTTTGCATTTTACCATTTCTTCGATGGCTATGATTACACCGGGGAACACAAAGAAAATGGCAAGGTTCTGACTATGGATTCTCGTAGTTACCCCTTTAAAAAGTTTACTTGCTAAGTTTACATATAGGTAAAAAGGGGGGGGGGTGGTTAAAGTTTTCCCCTCTTGTACATTCATTTGTTGAATCGACATGCGCAACCATGTGACCCTTGCATTTTAGATACAGGGTCTGTAGCTCCTCAAGATATAGGTCTTTTATGCCCCTTTTGCGGAAAAAGGTAAAAACACCCCTAAGTCATTGCGTAACGCGTTAAAATATATAACAACAAAATTTCTCGTAAAATGCTAATGTAAGTCCTTGAAGTCACCAAAGCTCAAATCTAAACCTTAATGCTAGAAATAAGTCAAAACTGAAAATGCCTTTCATAGGTTAATATCTTTCTTATTCCGAATTGGTGCTAAAATGTCTCAAAAAATGTCAGAATTGGTAATATGTCTGAGTTCTAGGAATGAATCTAGTAATGGTGATTTTATATTGAAACGACTGTATTGCCGGAAATAAATGGAAGTGGGCCAATGGGAAGAAGATCGGGAGTAGCCATAGACTTGAGAACAAGACTATTCCGGATCTCTATGCCGTGCGTACAGTAACGTGTGTACAGAAAAGGCAAACATTTAAGATGAACTGCAGCACGAACATTTTCAATTAAAAATTATGGGTCATTCTATAGTTAATGTTAGGACTATGGTGATCGACGAAAACACCTAACCTCATAGAAAAATTCTAGTGAGACAGCCGAATTAGCCGTAACCTAATTCAGATGTTGTCACAACATAATTGGAGGTAGTCACAATCTCATTGGAGGTAGTAACAACCACATTGGTGGCAGTTACAACCGCAATAGAGGTTGTCACAACCTCATTAGAGGTTGCCACGACCTCATTAGAGGTTGACACAACCTCAATAGAGGTTGACACAACCTAATTAGAGATTGACACAAGGTCATTCGAGGTTGATACAAAGTCATTCTCATTGGAGGCAGTCACAATCTCATTGGAGGCAGTCACAACCTCATTGGAGGCAGGCACAACCTCATTAGAGGTTGACTCAACCTCATTAGAGGTTGACTCAACCTCATTAGAGGTTGACAAAACCTCATTAGACGTTGACACGACCCCAATAGAGGTTGACACAACCTAATTAGAGATTAACACGACGTCATTCGAGGTTGACACTACGTCATTCGAGGTTGGCACAACCTCATTAGAGGTTGGCACAACCTCATTAGATGATGACACAACCTCATTAGAGGTTGGTACGACCTCATTAGAGATCGACACAACCTCATTAGAGGTTGGCATAACCTCATTAGATGATGACACAACCTCATTAGACGTTGACACGACCTCATTAGAGATTGACGCAATTTCATTAGAGGTTGGCACAACCTCATTAGATGTTGGCTCAACCTCATTAGAGGTTGACCCGACCTCATTAGAGATCAACACAACCTCATTATAGGTTCGCACAACCTCATTAGATGTCACAACCTTATTAGAGGTTGACAAAACCTCATTAGACGTTGACACGGCCTCATTAGAGATTGACACAACCTCATTAGAGATTGACACAACCTAATTAGAGGGTGGCACGACCTCACTAGAGATTGACACAACCTCATTAGAGATTGATCCGACCTCATTAGAGGTTGACGCGACCTCATTAGAAATTGACACAACCACATTCGAGGTCGACACAACCTCATTAGAGATTGACACAACCTAATTAGAACGGGGACACGACGTCACTAGAGATTGGCACAACCTCATTAGAAATTGATTCAACCTCATTAGAGGTTGACACGACCTCTATATTGGTTCTCACAACCGAATGTAGATAGTGTTACAAATGAAATGTATTCCTATTACAAAAAATAGGGGAATCTTTAGGGTAACACATATATCACTACCGACCTTTCTGGAAGTCCCGGCCATCACGGGTAACCACTTCAATTTGGTGTGTTGTATGTGTTGATCTAGGTCCTAAACCGTTTCACACGCAGATGATTGCAGCATATCTCCTACGACCAACCCTGAAAAGTTCCAAAACTGTTGACATCTTCTTGGATATTTTCTGCAAAATAACACGATTTAATACAAAAACCATAATCACGATATGTTAACGTACCTTTGTTAATAACCTCAAAAACTCTTGATATCGCGACGACAGGAACAATTATACATTCTTTTAATATAATATTTGTTTTTATAATTTTAAACGTCAAGTTGAATCTGAAATTACATAGTATTCATGATAATTTCGGTTACAGCAACCGAATTGACACAGAATTCGGTCGCTGCAATCGACTTAAGGGTTAAGTCGGGTATTGCGATCGAATTGATATCAAATTCGGTAGTTACAGTCTAGTTGATGCCAAATTCGATTGTGAAAAACGAATTGATGCCAAATTCGGTGTTGCACCCGAATTGATCCTACATTCGGATACTGCAACCGAATGTGGCAGCAATTTCAGTTCTTGTATACGAATTATTTCCAAATTCGGTTGTCCCAACCGAAATTTTGGAAAAATTGGTTGACAGAACGAATATAAATCAAGATTCGGTCGTCACAACCGAATCAATTAAGAAACGAGGTTGCTACAACCAAATTTCAGTTGTGAGGACTAAACAAACTCAATTCGGTTGAAGCAACCCCAATTCAGTGGTAACCGCCGGATTTACGGTTGCTACAACCTATTCTCAACCAATTAGTTCTCAGTAAGAAGTGATAGATGGGTTGCCCAATACACTTGAGGAATCGGACCTTAGGTTGTGCCTAGGTGACTTGAAGTTGAGCGTAACGCTAGGATGAGATAAGTAGCTGATCCATCTGGCGAGGGAGTCTGATATCGAGGGGGTTTACGCCCTTAGATATATTTTGGCTGTATATAGTAGTTTTAAGAATTAGTTTGAAGTTTTTATTATTAAGTTAAGAATACGCATTTTTTGGGTCGTATATGGAATAAATTCGTTGAAAATATGAATCTAGTTCCATAAGAAATTTACTGGTGAAAAAATTTTTGACATTTAGAAGTCATCCTTTGTCAAAAATACATGGAATAACTGGAATTTGAAGTCGAAATCGAAAACATATCACGAGTCAGTCGGTTCTGTACACCCATCCCAGTAAGATCATTGCATTCAGTCTGAACAATAGTGACTTTTATGGCGCAGTATTTTTCGAGACGGTTTAATTAAATTTACATATCAGCTTTGGCTGACTATACATACATACATAGCGGCCTCGGCTGACTACTCCTATATAGCAGCCTCTGCTTACTGTTCTTATGTAATTTAACCAATGATAACCGATCCCGATCCGTTCTCACAAAACATTTAAAACACATATCGAGCCTGAACCCCGCATATCCGATTTCCGCTAATCCAAATAATTGTGTATGTAACACATGCATGCAACAGTTCACGATCATCTTAAATCGATCAGTCCGAAAAGTGCCCAGAGGAGTGTGGTCAAGACAAGACAAGTGCGCTCAGAAGAGTGTTGTCAAGCCAAGACAGATATTCCATGCAGAGTGTTGTCAATCCAAGACGAGTGTTCCCAAGCTAACAGCAATTTCCTCACCGAGTAAGTCAGTGGATGTTATTTTTGTAAACCAAAATATCTTTGGAAATTAAAGACCAATATGGAGTCTAAATTCGAACCCCAGAAATGGGTAAACTATTCTGTTCGTATTTTATAATCTTCTGTGAATCCTAACGTAAGGTTTTGTGGATCCTGACTGAGCTTACATAGGCCTACGGCAACATTAAATTACAGGTTAATTCATTTATAGGAACGAAGTTCCTTATCGCACGTTGCGGTATGGGGGCTAAATGAAAAAAAATAAACAACTGTTTTTAACACTATTATGCTACAACCCAGTATTATCAACTATATTGGGTACTTTTGATTTGGTTTGTGTCTAAACTAAAATATGTTGTGAAATTTCTTATTTAATGGGAAGTTTTCTAGGTGGAGAATGTAACCAATAGTTAGTATATATTGCAGTTTTGAAGCCAATAAAAAGTACATTTAGAAAAGCCAAAGTGAAGGAAGTTTAAAAAAAGGAAGCTCTCATAACTAAGTGCCTTTTCTTAAAAAAACGAAATTTTTTCAAAAAAATATACCTATTCATATTCTTAAACAAAGTACCTTTTTTAAAAAAAGTACCTTATCTTAAAAAGAGTACCTTTGCTTATGAAAGTACATTTGCATACAAAAAGAACCTTTTCTTAAAAAAGTAAATTTTCTTACAACAAATTGCCTTTTCTTAAAAAGTTAAATTTTCTTTAAAGAGTAAATTTTTTGTGAAACAAAATAACTTTTCTTGAGATAAGTACCTAAAAATTTACCTATTCTTGAAAAAAGGACGAATTCTAAACAAAGTCCCCTTTTCTTCAAAAAAAACACTTTCTTCAAAAAAATACCTTCGCTTAAAAAAATACAGTTTCTAACAAAAAGTCCTTTTCGTAAAAGTTCCTTTTCTTAAAAATAAAATAATACCTTTTCTTTTCTTGACATAAGAAGCCGTTCTGAAAATAAGCACGTTTTCTTAAAAAAATAGCGTTTTACTGAAAAGTGTACCACTTCTTTAAAAAGTACCTGTTCTTTAAAAAAGTACTTCTTTAGGGAAAAAATCATACTCTTATGGCTTTTTCTTACAGAAAGTACTTCTTCTTAAAAATAGTAAATTTTTTAAAAAAAAACATTAGCTTTTAATAAAAGAACTACCTCTCTTTAAAAAAGGACCTTTTGGGGAAAATATACCGCATATTGTTACAAAAAGGACTTAAAAATTTTCTTTTCAAAAACAAAAAATACATTCTATTAAAAAAATAAATTTATAAATTTTCTTACGAAAATTCCTTTTGTTAAAAGTACCTTTTCTTAAAAACATAATTTAATTTTATTACCTTTTCTTTTCTTTTCTTGAGATAAGAAGCCTTTCTGAAAATAAGTACATTTTCTTAAGTAAATAACCTTTTGCTAATAAGAGTACCAATTCTTTACCTGTACTTGTTCTTAAAAAAAGTATTTTTTTGAAAAAAAAAATTTTCTTGAAAAGGTTTATCATTTTACAAAAAGTATATTTTCTTAAAGATCTATTTAAATTATCGTATTTTTCAATGGACGCCTTAGGCGTGTTGGATTTAAGTAGTACATAATATATAGCGAAAGGAACTTCGTTCCCACCGGGTGTCACCTGATACCTCATATAATTATATTGTTCTACGGGTGAGTCTTCGGTAGAAGTTCATCTATATCTACTTTTAGTGCGTCCTCTTTTACTGATGTAATCACGTCTTTTCTACCCAGCTGTATATTATGACATATTAATTTCTAAACACTAAATACGGTTGATTTGTTGACATAAGACTAGGGTTTGACATTTTCTTGATCTTAATAAAATAACTGGTTGAAATTGTAAGAAAATAATTCAACAACTTTAGTAATTCTTGTGAGAATTTTGGTGCTGCATTTGAGGTTTTTTCTGAGTAAATTAACCCGCATTTTCAAGTAATAAATCCAGATAGCGTCCCAGAACCTTCTTCATAGGCGCCACATAGCATATGATTCATAATGGCGAAAACTGCCTACAATCTTGTCAGTAAAATATTTAAAACAACGCGACAGTGAATTTAAAATATTGCTAGCGCCCACTTTATAGTTCAAGCTCCCACCATTCTGAGTTCCTGTAGTTGTCAGGACTACGTTTCAAATGCAGTACTACGGATTTCATTTATTAAAACTTTATTGTGCCTTGCGTTGTTAATATCCTCTCTCTCTCTCCTTTTCCAGACTCAAAACTTTTAGACATAAACACCCGCTTTGGCCGACGGCATCAACAAATCACTGATTGCCTCCAATGAACTGCATCGGTTTGCAATTTTAAATCATCGCTGGGAAATGAACGATTTATGAACCATTTAAATTGAATCATGACATCAGCATTTCTTCGATGCTTTCCACCATCATGAAATGACCACTCTTACTCAACTGGTCAATTTATATATTACTTTTGAAGCAAATAAACTTTAATTAAGAGGCTGAAATCTGTACACTGGTTACTAGCAAACCAGCCAATCACCGTCAGCATCCATGGATGGCAATTAAAAAATTGTATTAAAAAAATTGCTGATTATATGTTGAGTTTCTGTTATTTTTAAATTAAATAATAGTGAATAATGGCAACAAAAAAATATCTGCCATGCATGGCATAGCATTAAAAGTATGAGCCACGCTAAATGGCCAGATAAATGATGGCCCAAAAACAGAGCGAAGGAATCTCAATCCATTTAGCTGTAGTGTGGACTTTGCTCTTGCAACATGACGGCGCGCATCCAGTATGTATCACATACTTCCATCCGAGGAACGGATAAATATCTCCAATGTTATGTGGCCATCCACGTTGATGATCCATGATGGTGGTGATGTGGTGGCATAGCATGGTATGGTTTTTATGAGTAACATTAATGTTGTTTACATTGTGAGAGCGTATTAAATTTATGAGCAGAGATCCACTGGGGAAATATTAATCATTTTAATTTGATGTTCTACCAGCCATACACATGCATACAAAGTCGTCAGCAAGAGCACTTGCTTCTACATAGCCTGTTCGCGTCCTGCAACGTCACCACATGACACAGCTGGATTGAAAGCATGTATTTCTGAGGACACACAATCTTCAAACGCAAATCCTAGATACTCTTATACTCGAACACTCCTGTGCACATAAAAAATTCTGTGAATTTCAATGAATTGGCCTACATACATTATGGAATGTTCGTGTTGTAGCCTATGTGGTTTGCTAGACTGGCATTGAATACCACGAATCCATCGTTTGGTTTATCAAGCTTTCGTTCACCTGGACAAGATGTGCCTGCTGCTGCTGCTGCTGTTCCGTACCACCACCATAAAGGATACCACGGATTTCCACTCATATTGCATGTTGCTATTATTGGGATGTATGAATGGGTGGTTGCGAGGCCAGGTGAGCATGGCAAGGATATTACAGGTATTTTAACTGTTGCTTTAATATTTGCTTCAGGATGCCATATAGTTGTAGTCAAGTGCTACTGATACGTTAACTTTTTGTTTGTGTTTGTTTGTTGTATTTGGGAAGGGATATATGAAATCAAACGCGTTTTTGGGTGGGTCTTGTGACGGGAAATTTTACGGTGATCTATCATCAAACAGATAAGTGAACAACTAGGTAGGCGGTATGGGTTAATACTTTCGATCTGTACTTTGAACACAGGAATTCAATGGGGATAAGAACAGGCAGATAGACGGGTGAACTGGAGAGCGGAACGACAGAAAGATTGACGACAGATGGACAGATGAGCATATGCGTCAATGAAACGGCGGATGGACGAACATATCATAGCCTTAAAATCGGACATATAGAAGATCGAAAGATTGTCTATATGCCGTTCTATTCAACTGTTTGTCCAACCGTCACTCTGTATCCGTCCCTCTGCCCGTTCCTCCTCCCGTTTGCCCGTCTATGTTTTAGTCCTCAACATCGCAATTTGAAAACTTCGACAGTTCTTCTGTTTGACTGTCTGAAAATTCTGCACAGTGGGAAATTCCCAGTGAAGGCGGTCGAGACTCGATAACCCAGGATACCGCAAATACATATTAATGCGGAATTTTGTGTTTGATAGTCCTACTCAGTTCCCTGAGTTAGAGGTCTCGATTATAAATCTATTTTGTTTGCTATTTGCTATAATAAACTGATTGTATGTTTTTATCAGAGATTCACAAACAATTGGCAGTTTTTCTGTTGGTAAATCTCAGTCAAATTGTAAAATGGATATTCCCAAAAGTCGGCAACTCTGAAAAATATGCACATACAAAGTCGATGAAGATGTAGACGACCAGAAGATGTGCGCAATTTGGCAACCCTCGTAAAAGAGAACCAAAAAGTGGTAACAATTCACTCAAACGCATTTCTCTCTCGCGTCATGTCTTGATTATTTCATACTTTTTGCGTAGTTTATGTAAGTTTACTTCAACGTGGTTGGAATTTGTATAGTTATATACAATAACACTATCAAACAGCTGCTCCTGTAGTGAAATATTCGATGACGAGAGTAAGAGAGAGAGAGAGAGCATAGAATGACTAAGGCTTCACTCGCTTTGTTTGTTGGCATTAGAGTGAAGATAAATTTTGACTGTCTACTTTAGTACATCGTTTTTGCCACATATGTAAATCATTACTGTTTATATCAAGAAACTCGAATTTTGTCCAATATTTTACCATGTGTAATCAAATTTTGAAATTTTTTATGGCACATAAGTTCTGTGAGTGGTCATGATTGTGCTGAAAAGTTTGAGGGTTGCCATATTTTTCATTGGTTAGGTGTCTTTGACTTCATGTCCTAGTAGCAGTTTTGCAATTACTGAGCTTTAAACTTTTGTTTTTTAACGCCTTCTCTGAAAGTCTATCTCTGTGCGCCGTATGTATGACGGGAAATCTGTCGGTCTTATTTATGCAAAAACTGATTCTACGCCCATTGCTAGAACAAGGTGGGGCAAAGGTAATTACCCAATGTTCTTTTGCTGTAATTTTTTCTTTATGAAAAACTTTGGTTCTTTTTGTGCAATTTGTTTATCTAATCGATTAGAATTTATTCCATCAAGTTGAGAAAATGATGTTGATGACCTTACGGGATAGTTTTATATCATTTTGCATCACTCTCGCCAGATGGAACGACACTATCTCGCATTCATGACGAATATTCTCCTTAGGGGCTTCAAGAGTCTGAGGCTTATTGACGTAAATCCGGGACTTCAAAAAACACCATAAAAAGAACCGTTCCAGACGGTTAAATCGGGTGGTCTTGTCGGCCAGTGCAAATCTCGAAAACGATAGATTAAGCGATATGGCAATGCTTCCTTCAGAATATCGGTTGTGGCTCACATGTTCCCTAGTCCCAATTCATTCAGTTGAGGAAAAAAAATTACGTAATAATTTCTCTGTAGCGCGCGCCATCCACAGTCGTCGTTTGGCCCGCGGCATTCCCAAAAAAAATTGGACCGGTGACTCCTCCAGCGTAAACCGCACACCACGCAGTAATTTTGAGCCGGTATAATGGTTCTTTGTTATGAATACACGGATTTACAGTGACCCAGAAACGATTATTTTGTTTATTCACGTAACCGCTAAGATGGAAATGCACCTCATTGCTCATGATAATTTTCGATAAGAAAACGTCCACCTCGTCGTTGAGATTCAGGATGGCTTGAGCGTTGGTTACAAGCGTTTAGCGGTAAGGAAACATCTTCAAATCTTTTACAAAAATTCTGCTTAGGGATCAGCGGTTATTGCTCAATTGCGTGGCACGTCATCTGGTGAATGTTCCGGGCCGTTTTTCAAAATTTTGGGCAACAACAACGATATTCTCAGCTGAACGGCTGCTCCGGAGACGGCCCAGTCTCTCAAGGAGAGCGGCCAATCGCCGAAGTGTTTGTTCAGTTGGTGTCCGACGGTCACGAAATTTTCGACGAAATTCAATTCAAATCGGAGTAAACCAATTCATGGCTCACCGGTTTATATTCTGCGTTTGTTTACTTCACAAATGTTAAACCTGAATTGATATTTGTCACCTCTTGCGAAATTATACTGTTTTTCCAATAGGCTGATTACTTTTGCCACACCTTGTACATTTAAAGTACACTTTTGGGCAAAATAATGTTAGAGCTATTACTAAACATAATTAAGATGTCGTCAATTCGTTTGTTTAGTTATTGTTAAGAATCCATCCATCCATTACCATCTACAAACGAAACTGTACAGGATAAAGAACACCATTCTACAAAGGAATAACATCTCTAGAAAATTGTACAGGATAATTTAAGTTCAATATCCTGATAGCAGATACCAATGTTTGATAAAATCAATGTAACAGTTCTTTGTTAGGTGTATTCTATATTTTTCAAAACGGCACGATCTTTTGATTTTTCTTGCCATTTTGCAACACCAGGCTTTCGGCCGGATTCCTATTTCCATCGGAGTCTTTGTCGTAATTTTGTTGGGCCTCCTTCGAAGCGGTTAGAATACGTTTTGGCTTGTTCAACTTGATTCTACTATCTCCAGATTGAATCGCTTAACTACCTTGATGTCTTGATGCCTTGATATATAATTCGGCTTTTAACTTTTCGCCTTAATTTTCCCAATTATGCGTTTCAATTTGTTTACTCTCACTATTTCTCTACTGCCATTTGCTTGCTCAAATAGGTGGCGTACCTCTCTCCTCTTCACGTCGTAATTGCGACTGACACGCCCATCGTTCATTTAATCGGTTGTCTTGGAACACTCTTCACAGTACAATTGTTTGCCTTAAAGGGGGTTTCTAAACCATGCATGGATCTTGTAATACTATATATGGAGTCGGAAAAGTGCCACACTGCGCTACGGAATCACATGGACGGTTTAGGTGCTAAAATAATAATTCGTTTGACTGTGGCTGTCTCTTGCTGTTGTAGTTGTCCGATGTCCACCTTCCCCTGTATCC
The DNA here is from genome assembly GCA_963931995.1 of Phaonia tiefii. Lineage (NCBI taxonomy): Eukaryota > Metazoa > Arthropoda > Insecta > Diptera > Muscidae > Phaonia > Phaonia tiefii. The sequence continues at coordinate 294,388,613 of OZ008368.1, forward strand.
GGTTTGGTACGATTTCGCTCCACTTATACTTGCCCGAACCATTGCTACAACCACTTAATGATTACAATCGATATTAGTATGTCGAATCACACGTACACCCACTCCACGGAAAGATTATCTTTCATCAATTACCAAGTAACCAATCATGTTCTTTCTTTTCCTATCGGGAGACAACCAAGTCACTGTGTGGACGTCTTTATGTACCACTTGTACCACTCACAAATATATTTTTTTGCAACGGCGGTGTCAATCAGGCGCACTCCATTATCAGAATTACTGGAGTTCAGACTGAATTTTCTGACGACAGTTTCCTCACTAAAATAATGTCTAATCTTAATGTTATGAACATTATGCCTCTTCGAAGCGTTTGTAGAATATACTTTTCGGAATCGTCGTATTTATCATATCATATCGAAGGATGTACATACATAAATTAACAAAATTTGGAAACACTTTCCTTTAATGCCCAATAGACTATATATCTTAGTCCTTTATCAACGACAACTCTGCGACCAAGGTTATGATATTTTGTATGACAGCTGTAGTGTATGTCTCAGTTTTTCCTTCTTGTACATCCGTTTACTGTTCATCGCGTTTTGCCAGGTACAGGAAATATCAGTCATATAATTTCTGAAGGCATCCGCCAGTGGGATAGGGACACATACTTCTTACATTCCTGGTGAATATCCGCAAATCCTGTTCCTATAGCGTCTGCGAGCGTCGCCAATTAATATGGGAGTTTATGGCTTTCTTATTGATTTTATATTTCCAATGCCATGATAAAGGCTATCGGCACTTCCATGACATTTTCTTTGTAAATTTTAACCGTCGTTGCTGTTTGCCATATCAACAGCAACGAAACAGCCAAACACACAACATCACACATACTTTGTACGAAGTAGCTGACGTGTGTCACCATAACGTCGACTGCGCAAGCCCATGCGCTTGCAAATGAAATTCTGCGTGGCTATGCTTTATATCTCCGTTCAACAACAGCAACAGACACATTATTATTTTAGATAATACATATGCTATAGACACTATTCCGTTTGCTTCACCCCTGCCACACCACCCTTTCATTGCTCTCTTGCTCGCTCATTTTTGTTTAACACGTCATTATTCTCTTTCGGAGTCGCAGAACATCTGGCTTTAGCAGCAGCATAAAATGTGGTTTTTGACTTTGATAAATTTAGTCTCTACACGTCGATATAGATATTAACACATCAAAAGTAAATGTCACGAAATTATTTACCAGATTAAAATAAAACAAAAATCATTCCAACAATATTTCTTCCTTGTAACGAGTTTTTCAATAAGAGCGCTACAAAAGTTTTCTTAAATACAACAAAACCGGTTTTAGATACCAATGAAATTCTTTATTCCTGTGAAAGTACGTTCGATGCCATTATGTATGGAACCCGATTCCTTTTGCATGGCCACCACGGGCACGCTTGCAGAAGTCGAGACGCTGAACCCAATTTTCGACCGTTTTCAGGCATAAATCGGCCGATACTGCTGCAATTTCACGTTCGATATTCGTACGAAGTTCATCAATCGTCGCTGGCTTGTTGGCATAGACCATAGACTTGACGTAGCCCCACAGGAAATAATCTAACGGCGTCAAATCGCACGACCGAGGCGGCCAATCGACTGAGCCATTTCGTGAGATAACACGTTCACCAAACTTGGTTTCCAATAAATTGATTGTGGCATTCGCTGTGTGGCTTGTGGCGCCGTCCTGTTGGAACCACATGTCCTCCAGGTCCATATTATCCAATTGAGGCCAAAAATATTCGGTTATCATTGAACGGTAGCGATTCGCATTCACAGTAATGTGCCGGTCTTGATCATCACGGAAGAAGTGCGGCCCAATGACGCCGCCGGCCCATAAACCGCACCAAACCGTAATTTTTTCGGGATGCAATAATGACTCATTGATTACGTGTGGATTGCTGTCTGACCAATAACGTATATTTTGCTTATTGACGAAGCCGTTCAGCCAGAAATGAGCCTAATCGCTGAAGATGATTTTCCGATGAAAATCCGAATCATTTTCAAGTTGTTGCTCAGCCCAATTCACGAACATACGACGCTTATGGTGGTCAAGCGGCTTCAGTTCTTGCGTTAATTTGATCTTGTAAGGATGTAGGCCAAGATCTTTTTGCAAAATTCGCCACAACGACGTCACAGAGATGCCCAACGCTTGAGAACGACGTGTGAGAGACACATTTGGGCTTTCTTGAACTTAAGCCTCAGCGGCAGCAATATTATCGACACTACGGGCACTTTTTTGTCTCACTGGCACGGGAACATTTTGTACTGTGCCTGTGGATTCAAATTGTTCCACTAGACGCTCAATTGTTGATCTGGTATGACGATTATCACGACCATAAATTGGACGTAGCGCTCTTAAAGTTGAGGCCACTGGCTCCAAATTTCGGTAGTAAATTTTAATAATTTCGACTCGTTGTTGGCTCGTATATATTTCCATGATGAAATGGCGTCGTTTGCTGTCCCTATCGATTTACTTTTGTAGCGTCTCTGTTGAAAAACCGCGCGATTTTATTTAAAAAAAGTTTCATTTCTTTTTTATGTATTAAGCGCCGGAGGCAAAATTAAATAAACAGGAATTAAATTTTAAAATTACTATAAAACGCACATTTTCTCATTATCTTAAATAACCATAAATCTCAAGTTAAAACTTACCTTGCACTAACACGTTTATATGCAGATCTAATGCAGATATGTGCACTTGAATCGCTGACAATGCTTGCGTTATCAACGCATTCTTTCCTTCTAGAGTCAATAGCTTTAGCTCTTCATACTTCTTTGCTTGTGTTCATTAATTTTTTTCGGTTTGATACATATTTTGTTGTTAACCAAAAGCTCGACACGTGATTTAAAATTCTTAAAGTAGCATTTCGTAAGAAAAAATCGCCCACAATATAAAAAAACGAAAAATTGCCCAAAAAAAGCGAGAAATATGACCCACTTTTATGGGCGTTTTTTCATATGAAATTAGACCCAATTTTCAATGGAAAATTTTTGGGCCATTTTTCGTATTTTTTTTTTGGACGATTTCGTTTTGGGTAATTTTTCGTACCCCCGAATTTCTCATGAATTCTGTAGGTACAACTAAATTTCATTTTCAAATCGCTTACTGAAACATAATTCTAGGTATTTAAAATGTGACGTTTAAAATTCTAAAAACAAATATTTATTCCCTGAAGAAGGCGCCCAATGTGGAGACGAAATATTGGAGATAAATTAGCAAAACAAATAAAAGATCTTAATTAAGCTCGTTTAAAGAATCAGAAGAATTTCAATTGAAGATCGTGGAGAACTTTATATTACAAATATTATATTACAATAAAATAAAGAATGTATAAATGTTCTCGTCACGGCCATATCCAGATTTTTTTAATGGTTATTAAGAAGGGTAAGTAAAAAGATGGTAATTATGGTTTTTGTGTTAAATCGTCTTATTTTGCACTGAATGTTCAAACCGATATCAAGAGTTTTGAAACTATCCAAGGTCGGGCGTTTGAGATCTGCTGCAATAATCTGTGTACGAAACGGTTTGGGACATAAATCAACAGATGCAACACGCCAGAATTGGTGCGGTGATCCATGATGGACGGGACTTCAAAAAAGGTCGGTAGTGGCATGTATAATAAATACGTTACTCTAAAGATTACCCTATATAAATAACTTTATATTCTCGCTTTCTAATGTTTCTTATAGGAATATTGGATAATAAATCATTAGTGAATAATAAAAACAAATCCTAAAATTGAATTCTGCCACTATATAACTTCGGTTGTGTCAGCCTCTAACTACCTCCAATGAGGTTGATTCAACCTCTAAGGAGGCTGTGTCAACCTCTAATTCACTTCTGCCCGCCATTCACCGTAACTGCAAGTCCTTGCTCATTTCATTTCTAAATAAATATGGACCGATGATACCGCCAGCGCGTAAACCACACCAAGCAGTCAATTTTTATAAATGTAATGGTGATTCGTTAACATCTTGTGGATTGTCTTCGCTCCAAACGAAGCGCAAACGATTAATAACTGCACGAATTGCTTGCTCACTAGGACGATTATAAAAAATGATTTCCCCTTATATCCCATGAAGGGATTAGGGACAGCTTCTCACAACCAGTGAGCTGTGCGCGCTGTGGTTTTCGAACCCACTGATTGTAACCTACAGTTTCACACTGGTTCCGAGCGGTATTTCGAGAAGCATTTTTATGGCTAGATACTCGATAGTGTCGCCGTCACTAACCAAGGTGACTGCCGTCGAAAGAAATTTAAGGTGGTCAGAGAAGGTCTCGAACCCACGTTCTCATGCATACACCCTAAAAAATTTGTGTTATTTTATTGTTTGGATGCAAATATAAATTGTTTGGAGTTGACGGCAAATATAGTATATTTGCGTCCAAACACATTGTGTTTGCTATTCAATATAACACGTTTGGGTTACTATCATTAATAGGTTATAATATATGTATTGTGAAACAAATGTGGATTTGTTTGTTGCCGCAGTTCTTCAATTCACGAAAACAATGCTTGCAAACATGTCCATGGTTCCTGCAATATGTTTTCGTTATTTTTCATTCACCAATGCATCACTGACGGTCACTAGGCTTATTATGTGGACGAAGTGCTCTATGAACGTCGGGAAGAATTTTTTTTTTTTTTCAAGTAATTTTTCACAATTTGGAAGCATTGTGGCAGCGTTAACGATTCATAATGTCTTGCCAAACCCTACTGAACAGAAATGTCAACACAGTTTGACATTCTCAGCTGTGAAACCATAGTTATCGATATCGATAGTTCTTATACAGCTGGTTTTTTAGTAATGATGAGAAATGATACTAAGCTCTAAAGATGAGTATCCAGAATTTCTACTATGGAATCCCACTTTTTTCAAGACTTGGAAAATAAAACCAAATTAAAATAGCTGACAAGATCTTAAACCTCTTCAAACAAATTGAATCGTTCTCTGATCGCACGGGTACTTAATATCAAATTTCAGTGAATTACCCACCCTAATATCGTATGCTTGGGATATTCGTCACACGAATTATATCTTCTAACTCTCGCAATGAATAACTATGAAAGCTCGGTGGATACAATAAGAAATAACCTGCTCTTTAACGCTAAAGACAAATTTAGCAATATATAGTTTCAAAATCTTTATTAAATTAGGTAATTTTACCAGCTTCGAGACCATAATAGAATGACAGATAGAATTGGTCGGTTACCCATGTGACCCATTTATAACTGGTTACATATCTGTAGTGGTAATCACTCATAAGGCTCAACTATTCCGGATACTTCTCCTAGTAGATAAAGTGGAAAACAGTTCACTATACTGAGCACACAACACAATCTACACTTCCTTTGTTTGCTGGGCAACCAGCATAAATTATTAAAATGTAAACAAGAACAATATTTATGTTTCCAAAAAAACAACCAACACAGCAATAACAACAACGACAAACAAATGTTGGTGATAGCTTCAGCTACTGTATCGTTGCGATGGTTGTGAAGGCGCAACAGCGGTATCACGGTGTCACAACCGTAATACAACCAATATGTATCACCTCACCTCAGCTCGCAATCACACCCAACAACTGACAGCAAATGTTGCTGATTCCTATCGTCTTTCCCTTATCTTGGTGCCACTACTCACACCTTGATTAATGCAACAAACACGCCTGACTATGTGGCTAACTGTGCCTTTGCTGGTTGAGGTAGTGGAGCTGGTGATGGCGATGGTTTTAGCGAGAATGTTGTTGTAGTACTTTTTTTTGGTTATTTTAAGTATTTTGTGGCAACAAGAAAACAAAAAACAATTCTTATTTTTGTTGCTGCCACTGTGGTCGTCCTGGTTTATGGTGTAATGAGGAAGGATGCAAAGAGACAAACAGGTATTTAAATTGAACTAAAGGAAATTTGCATAGTCGGTGTAAAGGTCGGGTAAAAAAGCAGAGACCGAAAGAGAAACATACAGTTTGTGGTGATTTGCTAAATATTTTCATTTAAATTATTGCTTTTAATAAAAGGAAAACAGTCACAAGCTGACAGAATGTTTTATACACAATACACACAATCCCCCTACTTACGGATAGGAATTTTTTGCTGTGTATTTGGTCTTTATTTGTGTCTGTAACAATTTTCAACAGTGAGGGAGATATATCTACGCCTCCGGGATATTTAATTTTGAAAATTTTAAAGTCTGTCGACTAAGTACAACATTTGTTGCTCACCTTCGATGTTAAAACGTTTGTCACTTAATGTTTTTTTTTAAATAGAAAATTGTAGAAATTTCTTTCAGGTGGGAAATACTTAAAGCTTTTGCTTTGTAAAGATGCCAAACAATGACCGAAGTGGCATTTCCTGCCATCCAAAGTCCATAAAAGCTTTAAGATGTCTGACAATTTAATAATTATTAAGGTAATACTGAAAACATGGAGCAGAAAGTAAACGCGTTGCCAAAACTTCGAGTATGGTCAATTAAATTTGTTGGGGAATCAACCCTTCGATAGCCAGCTGAAAACTTTATGTAAATAAACTAAAAAGTCCTAAGGACAAAGTTGTCCGTGGTTCTAGTATCTAGGGGCCGTTGAAGTTTTCCTTTTGGCAGTGTAATATTGCAAGGTGCATACCCAAAACCCCGTTAACAGAATAGCTGTTAGCAAATTATTGTGTTAGAATATCTTAAGTAAAACTGTATTAGCATTATTAAAAATATGATAACTTTCGATTAGACTGACGACCCAAGAATTCTCACTCGATGTTATGTAGATGCATCTATTTTTCAAATACAACTCTGGCTAGAAAAAAAATCTTGGAGAAGAAATGCCTTCTCATCTTGCGTTGGCATAATTGAGTTTCCGTGTATGAGTTGGTTCTTAGGGATCTTTGATCAATACTAAGTCGCGCATATAAATTTCACATAATGGTTTGTTTACAAAAGATTGATATTCTACGGATGGTATCAAATCAGACCCATTAGCTGATCACGTGCTAATGAACTTACCACGGAGTTCGAAAATAGTCATGCCAGTGAATACGATTTCCACAATCATCTATTTTTCCAACGTAAAGAAACAGTTTTTCATTTGAAAAACGGTCCTAAACTTGTCAGCTTGGAATATGAACTTCTAATATATTATACAGTGCAACACGAAAAAATATAAAAATATACGCACACCACTATGTGACAAAAGACCCACAAAAAGGCTCGTGTCTCCCAGTTTTGCATAAAGTCATGCACTTCTTTTTTATGGGCCTCCAAAGATTTCGGGCCTCGGTGCAATTTTTGCAGTAAAGTTCACCTTTTGTCAGGCTCATATCTAGTAATTAGTTCGGAATTTTGATTTATTTTCTGAGGGAAAGTTGTACCTCTTATTATAACGAATAAAAATTGTCAACACATAAAATCAAAAACCTTCACATTCAAAGTCAAAATCGAAAAAAACTTTAAAAATGTTGATTTTTTTACCTCTATTTCCCTGTTCAGGTCCATAGGTAGCAAACCGATCAAAATTCAAGGAAACAGTCAAGTACAAAAATGTATCTAAGATCTCAGTAGACAACTTTCTAGAACATATGAACTTCCTAGGAATGATTCTTAATACCGTTTACTTCAACATTGGAATACCATGCTATCTCATCGACCGCAGCAGCATAGGCAAAGCAGTAAGCTCAGCACACGCAACAAGGGACGCAGCACACAATATAAGAATCATTCCTACGAAGATCATATATTCTAGAAAGTTGTTTACTGAGATCTTAGGTACATTTTTGAATTGGATTGTTTCCTTGAATTTTGATCGGTTTGCTACCTATGGACCTGAACAGGGGAAAACGGTAAAAAAATCCAATTTTTTAAAGTTTTTGTTTTGCGATTTTGACCTTGAGATAAGTAGCATTTCTGAAAGTAAGTAGATTTTCTTAAAAAAAATATAATTTCCTAAAAAGAGTACCACTTCTTTGAAAAGTACCTGTTCCTAAAAAAAGTACTTCTTTGTAAAACAAAATTTATACTCTTACGTCTATCTCTTACAGAAAGTACTTCTTCTTGAAAATACTACATTTTCTTAAACAAATAGTAGCTTTTTATGAAAGAAGTACCTCTCTTTAAAAATATAGCCCCTCGGGAAATACATATTCTAACAACAAGGATCTAAAAATATATATATTTTTGAATTATTAACGTCTATAGGCAAGGGTAGGGCAATCTATCTCTGAAAGTGAACACAAGCAAACGACACACAGCGTTAGTATCACATACGAGGTTGTTGTACAATAATAGTCTCTGAATGAAGATAAGTGTGATGGTATTGATGTAGCGGCAGCGAACAAACAAGCTTGCCCTCGTCGCCAAATAGTATTGAATAGTATAGAGAACTTATGGAACGAATTGCATGACTCAAAAGCACTGGTGACATCTGACGAATGATTCAAAACGTATTACTCTCTTTTTGCCATAACTTGGTCCCTTCATAATTTTGATGTGAAACATTGATGCTTTTTGAAACATTTATTTATTTATTTTGTATTGTTTTATGTAATAACATTGTCGAAATAGTGCATTTATATATAAAATTCTATAAATTAAAGACAACTCGTTTATGCTCGTTTGCTCAGACTCTCTACATGAGAGCGAAAAAAGAGTGCAAAAACTTATCTATACTATTCAATACTTTATGTCGTCGCTCTGTTTATTACAAAACAAAAACAATTATTTCAGTGAGATAAATATTGCTTTATTTATTTAAACAATATTAGATCTAATTTTAAAGCAGCAGCAGAGAAAAGAAAATGAAATAGCAAAAGATCCTTCAGCACAAAAATTATTCCTTTTTTATTTTCCAATGTAATATATACTAATGTGTTCAGAGAAATCGAACAGGTATTGTGTAACGAAAAGGTGTTAACACATCGCCCGTGAGTTCGAACACTCAGTGATTGTTTTATTACTGATGGACCCGAAATATAAATAGCAATCCTCGTATCACACCAAGCCGAATGTCGTAAATTTGCACAGCTATATTTGCACAGCTATAAAATATGAACCATGGAGAGTTTCGATCTACAATAAACGTCCTTGTAACGGAAGCAACGATAAGAATATATGTGTGAAATTTCATCGAAATTGAACAGTATCAATTTTCATAAGTATGGCTTTTAGTTTGATTTTTGACGCTAATATGTATAGAAATTTTCAAGTGAAAAATCGCGGGCTCGGTTTTGATTTTAGAACCATGGTTTCTTGGGAAAATTTTCATCAAATTTACTGTAGATTACGTTTCTGTTATACTCTTGGTCGGAAAAAAAAATTGACCCACCCTAATAAAGGTATAAAGTTCTTTCTTGAGGACGATGTAGAAAAGGTCTAGATTTTGTTGACAGGTCTAAATCATTCTAGATTCTTCAATATCTAGACAACGAATGCTATTCTTATGTTTTTTTCTCCAGTGGTGTTATTCTTCAGCACAGCCATTTAAATTTAGAAACTATAGAAAAATGTAAGTTCATTAAAACAAAGAGTCCAAAAATAGATACCCTACAATTAAATGATTGTGCAAAGCTCTCCCTAATATCTTCATGGGATGTAATGGATAACATCTTCTTCATCTCCACTTCCATTCGACCGTTGGCGTATGAGTGCTGTTCAACATTAACCATTATCACTCATACGCTGTGGTTATGCGGTTTAGCTCTGTTATTAAAAACATAAATTGCAAACATTTCACAGTGTGTTTTTGGATATGTTTGCTTTTTTTCTACATTTTGGCGTTGTTGATATTATTAGTATGTGCTTTTTTTTTGGTTTCGTCAAGCACGAGTTTAATTCATAAATATGTAATAGCTGTGTGCACCCCCTTTGGGGACGATGACAATTTTATGAATTCACAGACCCCCAACAATTATTTACAACCACTGGAAATGTATATATAATTTCTGTAAAATCTAACGGAAATTAACAAAAAAAAAAACGTTTTCATATGCAGCATTTTCCCCACAATATTTCTAAAATGAAAATAAATATTTATTATATAAAAAAAATGCCAGGACATGAGGTGGTGGAATTAGAAGAGAACAGGGCATAGCAGTCGAGAGTAGCAGCATTAATAACATTTTATTACAATTTGCATATCAATATGAAACATTCTCATTTGGCCTGTTAAAAAACAACAACAACAACACAATTTACATATTAACTTTTTCCCGTGCACTTTATTTTTTGACATGAATTTCATTCAAAAAAAAAAGTTTTAAGTTCATTCCATTTTATATCGAAATAAAAGGCAACGAAGCCAACCAACAAGGAAAAGTATTAATTTATTTTATTTGTCCTACAACTTTGATGTTAAGGCAAACTTTTTGCCATTAAAACAAAAGTATAACCGATGATAAATATGTATGAACCTTGAGCATACATAAGTACGAGGGATGTAGTAGTACACACATGGAATTTCTTCGAGGCTTAATCAGTAGTGTTTTCAATGCAGAAACCAGTTAACCGTACGTGGGATTTTTAAAAAGTTATATTTTCCTAGAACCGGGTTCACCGGCTATTTCAACTCAATTAACCGTTTTTTTCGGTTACTACAAAACTGATATAACAACGCAGAATTACTAATCTGAATCCCTTTACATAGCCATCAGACAGACAGCAAATACTTTGCCATCGCTTTATGCAAAATTGTGTGTTCCATACTTCTGACGTACAAAATATGTTCAGAAGTTTTTTAGAAAAGATTCAGATAAACGTTTTTGTGGAACAAATTAACCCTCTAACTGTCACGTATGACCATAATTTGTCTTTTGGGGCGTTCGGACACATATAGTGAAATTTTATGGCGATAATTTTTATAGAACATTTTTCAATAAAAAAATAAAAAATTATTGGTATTCGTGACAGTTAGAGGGGTAACTTGTTCCACAAAAATGTTTATCTGAATCTTTTCTATAAAACTTCTGAACATATTTTGTACCTCAGATGTAAGGAACAAACAATTTTGTATGCCGATATGTTGCAGGAAATTTCCGACGGGCGGAAACTTTGCCCCACTAAAAAAAATTCTGATTAGATCTGGCAAAACGCCGATACACGTATATTTTTTTTCGACCTTTCTACCAGAATCCGTTACCAGAACCCCATAATTTGTTTAGGTGTCGCACAGTATTATTAGGTAGTTGGATAGAAGTTTGCGAAATTGGTCGATTTGCGAAATTGGACGATTGGTCGATTTACGTCGGTGGTGCAATGGTAGTGTGCGCGCCTCTTGTACATGAGAACCCGGGTTCGTTCCCTGCTCGAATCAACTTAAAATTTCTTTCGGCGGCGGTCACCTTGCATAGTGAAGGCGACCCTATCGAGAATGTAGCCATGAAAAAGCTTCTCAAAATTCCGCTCGGAATCGGTGTAAAACTGCAGGTTCCAATCAGTAAGTGAAAACTCGAAAGCGCACAGCTCAGTGATTGTGAGAAGCTCTCTCCTGTCCTTTCATGGGATGTAATTGGAAACCATTTTTTTATTTTTATTTATCTATGAACGGTGGCTTGAGTCAAACCCAGTCCACCGGGTTTTGGTATTTTACCTACTGCCAGTACATTTGATTGCAGCCACCCATCATGGATCAGACGCTGACCTGACGCAGATTTTCTTCTTTTGGTTTTCCTATCCGCCGTTGGCTCATAAAGAATATTCCCGATAGCCTGATGAGCTTTAGTGTCATCAGTCACCTACTAAGCCTGAGACACATCAGTGATTCAGGCTGCTTATTTATTTTCGCCTTCTCACTACAGCTAGCTAACGGAGGTATCTGATAAAGGCATTGCCCAGGACATACTGAGTCGAAGTAGTGAGCAGCTTGGACGACCCAATGAGGGAATCATTTCTGGCCACTCCCAAGTGAATGCCTATCAGAAATGACAATATTAACCGATTACACCAAAGCGTGAACGTTGATATCCGTTATAAATTCGAGGTGGTGGACGATTGTATATACCTCGGATCTGCCTTAAACAAAAACAACAACGTCAGCCTTGAGATCAAGCGGAGAATTGTGCTTGCGAATATATGATATTTTGGGCTAAGCAAGCACGTTAGAGATAAAGCCCTCTCTCCAGCAACAAAAGTCAAATTATACCAGTCTCTCATACAACCTGCATTGCTTTATGGAGCAGAATCCTGGGTCTTATCGCAAGCAGACGAAATATCTGAAGAGGTCTTCGAGAGAAATATACTCCGAAAAATGTATGGCCCCGCAGTGCACAACGGCGAGTATCGGCGACGTATCTACCGTGAGCTGTATGAACTATATCCCGACATCGACATAGTTAAGCGGATCAAAATAGCGCGATTGAGCTGGCTAAGCCATGCCAGTAGAATGGATGAAGACGAACCAGCACGAAGGGTTTTTGAAACCGAACTCGAAGGAAGACGAAAAATAGAAAGACCAAGACTCCGCTGGAAGGATGAGGTTGACGAAGCCCTGCGTACACTTGGTATTGCCAACTGGAGAGATAAGGCACAAGAACGAACTGGTTGTTCGTGACCGGATAGGGAAGTACGTAAGTATCCTAGCTTCAAAGAGCAAAACTGGTCTTTATATGCTTCATCGAACGAATTATATATATATGTGGCGGTGATCGTACCCACGTCGAAGTGTCGCGCACACTATTCATTGCGCCACCGACTGCAACATTTCGTGGTTACTTATTTTATATCTGTGCAAACTTTTTGTGTAAAGTTTTTGTACTCTTGTGTTGTGTACACTGTTTCTTCTGTACGCTTTGTATACAGTTTCAGTGTATTTGTGTAACATTTTTTGGTTGTGAAAACTTTTTGTACTTTTGTACACAACTTTGTTGTCCTCCGTGTTCCCTGTTGACACATTTATGAACACTTTACGTATTTTTTTGCAGTGATGTGGAGTCGTAGTTGAAGTCGGAGTCTTGGAGTCAGACTATGGGATATTTGTCTGGAGTCACAGTTGGATTCGTAAAAACTGGGACGACTTGGACTCGAATTTAGGCATTTCCTTCAAAAGTCAAAATTTTCGAAAAGAATTTCAATTCCACCAAAAACCATTTCAATTCAAAAAACAGTATCGCCGATTTCGGGTTTTACAAATGATATTTAAATAAAAATCAGGAAATAAGTTGACATTGAAATTAAAGAAAAATTAAAAAAAAATGTGGACTAATCTTTAAATTTTATGAGGAAATAAAGTCTCAATCTCAAAGACTTAAACAATTATACTTTTAAAAGTACCTCTGTTTGATCCGAGTTATTTTTGAAGTTTTAACATCTATAGGCACGGATAGGGCAATCTATCAAAGTGAACACATGAAAACCAAACGCAGCGTTAGCACCACATACGTGGTTGTTGTACAATAATAATCTGGGCTTGAAAATAAGTATGATGGTATTGATGTAGGGGCAGCGAACAATCAAGCAGGTCGTCGTCGCCAAAGAGTATTGAATAGTATAGTATTAGAATAGAAACATTGATGCCATTTGAAACGTTTATTCATTTTGTATTGTTTTATGTAATAACGTGGTCGAAATGGTGCATTTATATTGAAATATTCTATAAAGAGGATAACACATGTTTATGCTCTATTACTCAGACTCTCTACATGAGAGCGGAAAAAGAGTGCAATAACGTCTCTATACTCTTCATGGTAGATATATAATGGTCGATGCAGTACGACATCAAATACAAAAAGCTAAAATTACATGAGGTGTAAGGGGACACCCGGTTCCTTTCGAAGTTCCTTTCGCTATATATTATGTACCGGTTAGTTCCAACACGCCTAATGCGCCTGTTGAAATATACTGTAATTTAAATGGATGATTGCTTTTTTCTTTAAGATAAGGTATTGTTTAAGGAAAGGTAGATTATTTATGAATGTCAATATATATTTTTTTTTTAAATTTTTTTTTTTAAGAAAACGCACTTATTTAAAAAAAAACTTTTTTAACTTCTTTCACTTTACTTTTTCTAAATTCGGTTCAAAACTACAATATGTAATAAATAGGCTCTACCGAGAAAATCTCCCATTAAACACAAATATGTTAGTCTAGACACAAACCAAACCAAACGTACGAGTGTAAGAGAAAGTGTGCTGCCAAAAGTAATTCCATGCTCAGCGTTGTATTTCGTGGATTTGCCGGCCTTGCACTTTGGCTTTTCTAAATTTACTTTTTATTGGGTTCAAAACTACAATATGTAATACACAGGCTCCACCTAGAAAATTTCCGTTTAAAGCAGACCAAACCAAAAGAACCCAATATAGTTGCTACTACTGGGTTGTAGCATAATAGTGTTAAAAAAAGTTGTTCAAATTTTTTTCTTATAGCCCCCACCCCGCAGCGGGCGATAAAGAACTTCTTTCCAATAAGTTGACAATCCAATTAAAGAAAAAATTAATAAAAATGTGGCCTAGTCTTTCCATTTTCAGGATAATAAATTTTTAATCTCAAAGAATTAAATAATTGTACTTTTAAAATTTAGTTATTTTTTTTTAATATTTGTAATTCCTTTTAGGCTAACAGTTTAAATACTTTTTGTTATGAAATACAGGAAACTTGTATGTTTTTACAGTGTTTTTACAGTGTTTTATTTTTAACTTGCTTCGTTGTCTGTCTGTATTGTTCAAATCTTGTAACTCATTTTTAACACAGTTGCAGTTGACCAAACGACCTAAAATTTTCCACACTTGTCAGATTTGGATGACAATACATAAATATGAAAAAAAAATTAAAACATTAACAATTTATTTACTAAAAAATTAAAAATAAAAAAAAAATTAAGTCACAGTGTTTTATTTATAAATGCACTAAAAAGTAGAAAATAATTTTTCTCTTAGCCTCAATAAGTATATTCTTCTTCAGGATGGGGTTGTACAATGGTCCGCCTACTTAGCACTTCAACAACAATGGTCTAGATACTTTCAATAAAGAGCGTAATTAAAATGAATTAGTTAATTAATTTTCTAGGGATCTCTCAAATAAAACGCTTGCATTTAAATTAAAAAT
Organism: Phaonia tiefii; assembly: GCA_963931995.1. Taxonomy (NCBI): domain Eukaryota; kingdom Metazoa; phylum Arthropoda; class Insecta; order Diptera; family Muscidae; genus Phaonia; species Phaonia tiefii. Next base: position 294,403,685 of record OZ008368.1, read on the forward strand.
GGTGACATTTAATTTTGACACTTAATTTGACATTTAATTTTGACATTTAACTGTGACATTTAATATTGACATTTAACTTTGACATTTAATTTTGACATTTAATTTTGACACTTTATGTGACATTTAATTTTGACACCTAATTTGACACTTAATTTGACATTTAATTTTGACTTTAACTTTGACATTTAATTTTGACACTTTATTTGACATTTAATTTTGACATTTAATTTTTACACTTAATTTGACATTTAATTTTGACATTTAACTTTGACATTTAATTTTGACATTTAACTTTGACATTTAATTTTGACACTTAATTTGACACTTAATTTGACATTTAATTTTGACATTTAACTTTGACATTTAATTTTGACACTTTATTTGACACTTTATTTGACATTTAATTTTGACATTTAATTTTGACACTTAATTTGACATTTAATTTTGACATTTAACTTTGACATTTAATTTTGACTTTAACTTTGACATCTAAATTTGACACTTAATTTGACATTTAATTTTGAAACTTAATGTTGACACTTAATTTGACATTTAATTTTCACACTTAATTTGACATTTAATTTTGTCACAATTTTTAATTTAAAAGCAAGCGTTTTATTTGAGAGATCCCTAGAAAATTAATTAACTAATTCATTTTAATTACGCTCTTTATTGAAAGTATCTAGACCATTGTTGTTGTAGTGCTAAGTAGGCGGACCATTGTACAACCCCATCATGAAGAAGAATATATTTATTGAGGCTAAGAGAAAAATTATTTTCTAGTTTTTAGTGCATTTATAAATAAAAGAGTGTAACTTAATTTTTTTTAATTATTTTTTTTATGAAAAATATTTTACACAAATACAACATTTTTTCTTATTTCAATAGAAAACTTTCATTCAAATCAAATTGTTTCTCCAATTTTCATTAGATTTGCCTGAAAGCCTCACATTTTTTGAAAAATTTTACAACTTTATTTCTAAAAGATTTTTTAATTTTCTATTTAAATATTTTATTACACATCTCAAAAGAGAGACAAAAAATTGCTGGATAAATGGTGTAACTGCGCCTTTACAGTTTATTGAAAAATGTTTATTTGTAGTAAGCCGGTATTCGCTGAATGCTTCAAAACCCGGTAGACTGGCTTTCGATTTGTAGATGCCATAAAAACCCATCCCTTTTCTAGCTCTTTTTGAAACCCCTCGCACTTCATGCATATGCAAACTAACTGACTTAAAAGTAATGATATTTCCATAAAAGTTGCAGCAACAAAACAGCAACTGGAACTGCTGTTAAACATATCCCTGCAAACATTCATCATGATCATAAAGCATAAAGTCTTGTAATAAACTCCATACATTCATACATCTTTAATAAGAACACCAAGCAAATGTCTGGGTTTCCACTTTGTAACTGCAGCTAAAGGGCATACAAATGTTCCTCTCACAAGTGGATAGTGCAAAAAAAACAGTCTTAATTATGCCTATAAACACACAAATAGATATATAAACATACTAGCAACATATGACAAAACAACTTGCAAAAATTTGCACAGAATTTGGTAAAGTAGTAGCATTACATACAAACAAAAAAAAAATGCAGCTTAAAACACTTCCACGAAATGAAAGGAGAAAATTAGGTACAACCCCACTAGTATCCCAACACCATTTTTTTTGGGCCATCAGCCCTTTGGGGCAGCATTATCTTTTTTTTAAGGCGAAATGAGAACAGTCCTGCAAGGATAAAAACGATGATGATGTGGAGCAGTAACAGAGATGATTCAATTACTGTAAGCTTTTTAAAACTATGGCACGCGAGGCACACTCAGCGACACAGTTATCTCGCAAGTAGCAGCTTTTTCAAGTCATATTTTATATAAAATCTCACTTCAACACATTCACTAACTAACTAACTAACTACTGCCATGAGTTGGTACATATTTAGGCAAATATGAAGAGAGTGTGTGACAATTAACTCATACGGTTACCAGTACAGTGGGTCCGGAAAACTCCAAGCTTGTGGTCAAAGTGCCTTTAAAGCAAATACTGCAAACATTAAGGAACATGCACCACATATACTTATAGAGTGGTAGTTTTTATGAGATTTCTGTCGCAATTTTCCTAAAAGCTTTAAAGCAGATTAAATCGTTCTGTATTTATAATACAGTGACTAATTACACAGTTCGATATAGTGCCACACAAGTTTCGAGACAAAATTCTACGACAAGTAAGTGCAATATTGACTAGATTTGAATTGTCTCAGTTACACAATGCCAATGGAGAAAATTTTAGATTTTTCCACCAATAATGAATCTCATTAGTACTTATTGCCGTAATCCATCGGGAACATAGACTATTTACATAGAATCTACATTGTTGTATGTTACTAGCTGGAGAATGTAATACGGTGAATGGTTTGCTTGTTTCACTGGTTATGGTGCATCCCCAGGTATTTTGTGGTCTCCCACGCCTGAGGGTGCCTTTTGGGTTCTACTCCAGTATTGCGTGTCATATTTCGTCATACGGTTTTCGTAAAGTGTGTCCCAGCCAGGTATACTTTCGTTGCTTTATTTGGGTGTTTCTAATTTTTTGCTTTCTCAGTTGCACGAGTTCTTCGTTTCTAATTATTCGTGTCCACCAGATCCTCAGTATAATTCTCAAACATCGGTTTGTGAATGACTGCAGTTTCCTACTCACTTCGTTGGTAACGAGCAATGTTTCAGAGCCGTATAGTAGCACTGACATTACACATGCATTAGAGATGCTGATTTTTGCCACTGGAGAATGTTCGCTCGATTTCCAGATGTTTCTAAGCTGATAAAAAGCCGCTCTGGCCTTAATTATGCCGTTTCCCACGTCGCCTTTGATGATATTATCAAATATCCTGCTGAGGCACTGATGAGAAGAATCACAAACTTCGAAACGATCGTCCGCCAGTGTGAGTTCAAAATCTGGTGCCGATTGTTTACATTTTTTCAATTGCACAAAAACCCCTGACCTGTATAGCTCAAAGGAAACAAAAAATATTCTTCTAAGAAATAAGTTCAGACCAAATCATATAGATATATTAAAAAAAAAACTATTCTGATTTTTTCGCAGTGGTTGCAACGAGATATGTATTTATTTAGAATATTATCCTTTCTGCTACTTAGTAGTACAATGTCGTATGCGTAATCCAGATCATGTATATGTAAATTATACCCCTCTTTGTCGTAGTTATATAGCTTAGGATAGAATCTACGCTAATGGTGAATATCAGTGGTGAAAATATACATCATTCTTTTACGTCATTGGTAGTCTTGAATAGGTCGCTTGTGATGCCTTTTTTCCATTTTATTTATTTTTTAACTCTTACCGCCCCTACCGACCGAGAGGGCCACGTCCCCACAACCAGAGGACAGCGTACACATTATAGACAGTTCTACAACAGAAGAGCAAGGATAATCAGTTCACACGTTGCAACCCACTACAGAAATTCTTCACCAGTTGGTATTATACTAGCATTAATAACTATAAAAGTACATCAAGAGATATTAGTATAACAAAGATTTTATAACACAGTGCAACAAGAAAAAATATAACCATATACAGACACCACTACGTGATAAAAGACCAAAAAAAAACGATTTTTTTACCCTTTTTACCCTGTTCAAGTCCATAGGTAGCAAACCGTTAAAAATTCAAGGAAACAATCAACCACAAAAATGTATCTAAGATCTCAATAAACAACTTTTTAGAACATATGAACTTCCTAGGAGTGATTCTTAATACCCTTTATTTCAACATTGAGATATTATGCTATCTCAAAGCAGTAAGCAGTAAGCTCAGCACACGCAACAAGGGACGCAGCACCCAAAAAAAACCGACACGCCGCTCACATCGAGGAATTATATAGCGCGACGTCAATGAGAGCTCAGCGATGAAGGTTATAGAGAAAGTGCTACAGCATAATTCGCACACAACATTGGCAATTGACAATTTCAATATACAGTGTGAAAATATTGATTTATTTTTTTCAAATCAGAAAAAAAATTATACAAGATTTCAAAAGGAAAATAATCTTTTAAGTAGTGAATTCAAGAGAGTATATAAGTTGTTTTTCGACGAAGTAGACTTGATCGGTGAAAATTACACACCTAATACAGTGTGTCGCCAATGTTATAACAATCACATGGCATGGTCGAGTGGAGGCAAACATAGTATGAAGTATTGTAAGCCGGTAAACTGGATTAATCGCCCTGGTGATCATGATGAAACCAGTTGCTACGCATGATGCGTAAATTACACATGTCGTCTAAATCGACATGCTGAGAAGAACAAAATTTATAAAGCAACTGTAACATTCACACTACCAGTGCTTGCACTTTTTTCGATTTTGACCTTGAAGGTAAAGTTTTTTTTTTGATTTTATATGTTTACAATTTTTGTTCTTTATGATAAGAGCTACTACTTTCCCTCGGGGAGTAAATCAAAATTCCGAACGGTTTGCAAGATATGATCACTTTTTTGCAAAATCGGTACCGAGACCCCAAACCTTTGGTGGCCATAAAAAAAAGTGCATGACTTTGGGCAAAACTGGGAGACACTGGTCTTTTTTTTAATAATAAATAATAGTTAATAATAAAACCAAAACCAAGTTATAAATCAGACCAGATAGTAAGGAGAAAGTAAATTTACATTTGAATAGGAATATATAGCACTAATGCAATCGCTTCAAATGACAAATTATTTTATACTTTGAAGTTTCCCAACTACAAATGAAAACAATGAACTGGTATTACTCATTAAATTCACAACACATTCTCCAAATTGGATAAAAGGAGGCATAATTCGAACGCTGCAACTCGGGGTGAATCAGTTTATAGCACCTCGTGGGTCTCAATTGGACATTAATGAAAATCTTAGATAACAGAAATTCAGAACATATACCTCCATCAATTATTTTCAAAACTGTAATGGGGATTACTACGGTACGTCTACTACTTAGAGTCGGCAATCTGATCAATGCTAGTCTACTGCTATACGAAGGAAGATTATGGTTCGCCTTCCATTGAAGGTTACTCAGACAAAAAATGAGAAACTGTTTCTGGACCGATTCAATCATATTAACATTCAAATTGTACTGAGGGACCCACACACCATATCCATATTCGAGAATTGGGCGGACTAGTGAAGTAAAAAGATTTTTGGTGACGTATGGAACTGAACATTCCTTTGCCCAACGTTTAATAAAGTTCAGATCGCCATAAGCCGTGTTTACCATCGTAATTATGTGGGAGTTGAAATTCAATTTTCTGTCCAAGAGAACACCAAGATCAACTAATGAATCTACCGATTCAAGAACATTGCCACGTAAAATGTATTTTGCCGAATAGAATGATGACCTAGAGAACAGCATATGCTTACATTTCGCAAAATTAAGCTCCATCAAATCGGCTTCGCACCACGTCTGGAAAGTAGACAAATCCCTCTGAAGTAAAGTATATTGACAAGGATCCTGTAAGAAAAACAGATCTTCAGGTCATCCGCGTACATTAACAATTTAGAGTGCATTATGGAGGCGAGTAAATCGTTAATGAATAACAAGAATAGAACCGCGCCAAGATGACTGCCCGGAGGCACCCCAGATGACACACAAATAGATCTTAAGAATGATCGGGCAAATGATACCATCTATTCTCGGTTCATTAAGTAAGAACTAATCCAATTCATCATGTTACAATTAAAACCCAATGACCCGAGTTTATATAATAACAAATTGTGGTTAACTTTATCAAAAGCCATACTAAAATCGGTAAAAATCACATCAGTTTGATCTCCAGTAATAAAGCCGTCAATAATACGGTGCGACAGTCCAAAATACCTGGACAGTGATAGTATTTTTCTTGTAGGTGCTGTCGAGTGAAACAAGAGAGAAAGAAGAAATTTCCCAAACACCCGTAAAATCTTGTAAACCGGTTAAAACCCCGATTTTGCGTAACTTTGCGCTGCGACAGTATAAAAAAACCTTGAAAGTGATAGTATTTTTCTTGTGGGTGCTGTCGAGTGAAACAAGATTCTGCTTGTGAAATTTCGCAAACACCCCTAAAATCTTGAAAACCGGTTTTACGTACCTCTGCGCACTTATAAAGCTGTAAGTTAGTTGATTATCAACCGACTTTCACTTTCTCACCGGAATTAAAAAGAAGAAACTTAGGCCCTTCAAACGATATATACGTAATTTAAGCAAATATGAGAAGTCTGTGTGTCTTTGTCCAGCAACCAAATAGGTTTTTAACTTTTTCGCCATTTTTCAACGTGGGCGATGATTTCACACATTATTTTATAAAAAAACAATGTGGCCAGTAATATTATTGCCACAACAAATGCTATACCTGTGTGACTGAACCAACATTCAAGTACGCCTAAAAGTATGTCGACAACTGAAGTTGAAAATCAGCCTCATACCAAAGTCACTACAAATAAAATAATAAATAATTCAGAAGAGATGGCATACTACAACTGTAACCAGTGTTGAGATTTTTTAATGGGCATTACTTTATCTAATGCAAATAGAAACGAATTACCACTGAACGCAATTACATTTAAAAAAATTTGCATTTCCATTTGCTCAGGCAGTGAAAATGCAGATTGTGGAATCGGATGCTAATTGTTAAAAAAATATGGGAAAATTTTTAATTATTCCAAATTGATTTAAGGCTGGCAATTCTGTTTTTCTGGCAATTTAAGGCTGGCAATTCTGTTTTTAAAGTATTCTATATACAGAGGTTCGGGGCTTCGATAGGTACCCTGCAGTCGACATAGCTAACGAATTTATAGTTATTTCCCTAACTACCAATAATTGCCATTAACTAACCGCCAGGCTACCAGCCATGCTTTACACTGACGAATTTAACATGGGGATGTCATTGACGGTAGTCAGTGGCTACCCTCTGCACTACCATGGACCATGCTGATCGCTAGTTACATAGAATTAACGAAATATCTAATAACATTGTACTTACTACTTGACTAGTACAATCCGCTTGATGAATTCGCTGGACCATAATGAATTAATGTTATGAATAAATCGTTTTCACTATTTTCACCACATTATTTTTCTATATTTTCAAACTTTTGCAAAAGTTGTTCCTTTTCTTGCTTTATTAAGCTTTTCATTTGTCTCTTGATTGTCATTTTACCGTTCTTAATATTAAAATGCACTTTTCTATACTTCTAACCCACGCACGCTGTCACGATGATACTTCTACGAACGTTTAATAGCAACTGACGCCAACATAAAAAAATAACCAAGCCACCCACAAATCATAACGGCATAACGGTTCAGTGCATTGTTTTTCCACTTGTTTTCATACTTTTAATAATCTCTGGCATTACCTGTAGCAACTCAAGTAGCTAGTCAGGCTTTTCGCTAACGAAATAACTGACTACATAGAGCCACTAGCTACTTTTCAAACTGCAGTTTATTGCCTCGTAGTACTTTCAAATTCGTAAACCTATACATACAAAATATCTGAAAACCAAAGCCGCCAAATATGAAGGAAATGATTTTAAAATAAGTATAAATTTTTTTTTAATTGCATTTAAATTCAACAACAAATGCTAATTGTCATATAATTAAATTACCCCATGTATGGTTACCATTAAGTAGACCTTCATTTGATATACAAACCCTAAAAACGAACACCCTATACAAAATGTACATGTAAGTCGCCTAAAAAAAAGTTACATGTGAGTCTTTATGAAAAAGCTCGTACTATGTCAACTCGGTGGTACTAATAGTTACATACAGAATTTTTCGGCATCCTTTTGCACTCCCTCAATACTCAGCCCCACATACAGGGCTGACACATTTGCATGAATTGCATTAACGTCATCATAACCCCTTGGCCAATGATGTGACCCATCAGCAGACGGATTTTGATGGTATATGAAGATGTAGGGGAAATCCATGGATATTTTCACATGCATAATTTGAATACACTCACCATAAAAGAGAAGTTGAAGACTTCGTTAGGATATTCGCAGTAGCCCAAATATTATTAAGTTATCAAGTGGTGCTGTAATTTTTTGCCATAAGCCTTAATTATCCTGAGAACATTAATAATTTTCGGAGACTTTTGTTGACACAGGTCTCCATATCGCTTCCAAATCATTCAGAAATATAGTTAACAATTTCTTATACAGACAGATTATATTTGTTTCTAAAAAACATTACATGAGGTGTCAGGTGACCCGGTTGGAACGAAGTTCCTTTCGCCATATATTATGCACTAGTTAGTTCCAACACGCCTAACGCGCCTCTAAATACTATAACTTAAATGGATCTTTAAGAAAAGATACTGTTTGTAAAATGAAAAACTTTTTTTAAGGAATTTTTTTTTATTGAATATACTTTTAGGTCCTTTTTGTAAGAATATGTATTATATTTTCCCGAAAATGTCCTTTCTTTAATGAGAGGTACTTCTTTTATTAAAAGCTAATGCTTTTTTTAAGAAAACGTACCATTTTTAATAAGAAGTACTTTCTATAAGAAAAAGCCTAAGAGTTTGAATTTTTTTTTACAAATAAGTACTTTTTTTAAGAACAGGTACCTTTTAAAGATGTTGTACTCTTTTTAGGAAAAAATGTTTTTTTTTTTTAAGAAAATTTACTTATTATCAGGAAGTTTACTGATCTCAAGAAAAGTTATTATTTTATTTAAAAAAAGTGCACTTTTAAGAAAAGGAATTTCTGTAAGAAAAGATATTTTTTTAAGAGAAGATATTTTTTTGACGAAAAGGTTTTTTTTAAGAAATGGAAATATTTTAGAATTGGTTTTTCTCAAGAATAGGTACAATTTTAAGAGCAGGTCCTTATCTCAAGAATAGTTATTTTGTTTTACATAAAAGGTACTCTTTAAAGGAAATGTAGTTTTTTAAGAAAATGCAATTTGTTGTAAGATTATGTACTTTTTTAAGAAAATGTACCTATTTCAAAAAATTACTTTTTTAAGAAAAGGTATGTTTTGTAAAAGCTTTTACTTTTTAAAGATAACATAAGGTATTATTTTTTAAGAAAAGGTACTGTGTTTAAGAATATGAATAGGTATTTTAATTTAGAGAATTTTAGAGAATTTCGTGTTTTTAAGAAAATTTTATATTTTTAAGATTCTTTTACTTTGGCTTTTCTAAATTTATTTTTTATTCGGTTCAAAGCCACAATATGTTATAAACAGGCTCCACCTAGACAACTTTCCATTAAGCAAGAAATTGCGCCCCATACGTTAGTCTAGATACAAACCAAACCAAAATTAAGGGTGTTACAGTACGTGTGCTGCCAAATGTAATTCCATGCTCAGGGCTGTATTCCATGGATTTGCCATTCTTGTACTTTGGCTTTTCTAAATTTACTTCGTAAACTACAATATGTAATAAACGGGCTCCCCCAGAAAACTTTCCTTTAAACCAAACCAAACCAAAAGTACCCAACATAGTTGATAATAATGGGTTGTAATAAAGTAGTTTCAAAAAAGTTGTTTAAAATTTTTTCATTTAGCCCGCATCCCGCAACGTGCGATTAGGAACTTCATTCCGAAACACACAATTTGGAATTACCACAACTAAATACAGTATTAACCGTTTAAATCTTTTGCATTTCTCGCCCTATGTTCTCCGTAAACCTTTTATTTAAAATTTATATTGTTTTATATTGTCATATTTCGTTTAAATAAATAAGGAATGTATAGGGTGGGGCGCGAATCGTGCTACAAAAACAAAACGTAATAACTTTTTCTCTGTGTGATTAATCGGCATATTTTTATTTTTATTTTGTCGGTTACTATTTCGATTTATTAAAATGAATGCTTGGGATACCCAGATAATGCAGCAGTACCATGCTTACCAGTCCTTCATTTCCGTCCGAATAGGCGGAAGTTTGGCGGCACTACCCCGAGTAAATGTACCACCGTGCCATATATAAAGTGAATCTAATCTAATCTAAACTGTTGAGCAGTTTCATCAAGGTGCATTGTGGGGCCATACTTCTCTGAAGAAAACGGTGGAACAGTAAATGTCAATGGGGTCAGTTATTTAAAGACGCTGAAAGAAATTTTTACCCAAAACTGCCCCGAATACGTATACGTTTCAACCGAATTTGGTTCCAGCAAGATGGAGCAACTGCACACTTAGCCAATCAAGTTACGGCGGACAGATAACGAAAATTGTAAAACAACTTATTATCCAGAAACTCCACTTTCCACAGGCCCCCAACGTCAATTGACCTGATTGCGCCAGACTTTTTTGTGAGGCTATGCCAAAAAGAGGTGCACAAAGCGAAACCAAGGAATTAAATTTAATTGAAGCAGTATTGACGGGATCCCGGATTCAACCCTTCAGGCCGCAAAAAATAATTTGCTCATCAGGTGTAGCATATGCGTGGATGAGCATGGAGGTCATTAACAGTCTATGATCCTCAAAACCAATTCGTTATATAAAACAAAATTAAATTTTTTATACAGTAAACAAAAATGCATTGAATTTCCTATTGTAGCACAATTGGTGTGCCACCCTGTATATATAAAGCTGTATCTCACCGAAGACTCATTGGTTATCGGATTTGAGTTCAGGATATGTTTCCGGTTTATTCACGTAAGCCCGAGATATCACAAATCCCCAAGAAAGGAAGAAATCGCACGGCGTTAAATCCTATTATCTTGGTGGGCAGTTGACATCATAATTCTTTGACATAATTTGTTCTGGAAATCGTTGCTGCAATAAATCGATTTTTCATGCGCGGTGTCGCAGGTGGCACCGTCTTGCTGAAACCACATGTCGTCCGGATGCATTCCGCCCAGTTGAGGCCACAAGAAATACGTTATCATGTTCCTGTAAGGAATGCCGTTCTCAGAGACTGCAATTTCCGCCTCATCTTCAAAAAAATAGGGTCCAATCTCGTCGCCTGACTAAAATCCGCATCAGACTTATTTCTAATAGATTGCATGAGGATTCTCTGAGCACGAAATTCGACAATTTTATATATTCACCAAGCCATTCATAGGAAAATATGACTTTATTTTGAAAAATTGCCATTGACTTCACTTTGATCCGTTACGCATTGAACGAATTGAAATTTCTACGCATGAAGGTGGAGGTCTTTTATCAAAACTCGCTGCATAGTGCTTCGTGAAATTTTAAGTTGTTGAAAAAGATGCCGCATTAATGGTTTCGGGTTTTCGGCGACACTCTCGTTTACATCAGTAACGTTTTCAACAGACCGACCTGTATGTTGACACACAGGAGTACTACTGTTCATAACCCAAACAGTTTCTTCAAATTTGTTGACCACCCTTCGAATGGTTAACACATTATATGCACTTTCTCGAGGCGAGTGTGGTTCAACTGATGGTTGAATGATTATACGGAGTTTGTTCACGTGGTCGGCATACAAAGGTGCAGGCCTAAAACCCGCCTGCTCTTTCGCACAATTTGTTCCACCACCGGTGAGATCCGCTGAAGAATAAGGGTCACCATTACCTTGCCTATTGCATTTACCAATGTAATACCTCTCCAGTTCCGGCTCAGCGTTAAATGATCTTCTTCCGAGATAGTGATAAACATTCCCTCTTTCCACTTCGTAGGGATTTTGTTGTCTATCCATGCACTTCCGATGACCGACGTAATGACATGCGCTAACGCTGATGCAAAATATTTAACTACTAGCAGGACCAAAAGATTTTTGCTCCTTCATTTTACTCAGTGCCACCTCGATCTCTGCTTGCGACGTAGGATCCGTTGAAATATATCTTCTCGGGTTGCTACGCGAGTATGCTGCCGAGGGGTTACACTGATCTGCAAGATCCGAAAGTCTAGATTGTGTCGTAAAGAATACAATGCATTGCTCCAATTGCTGATCTGGTGATGCTATCTCCGTGCCATCATTAGCTTTTAACAATGTAGTACTCCTGATGTTGTTGACGCTCAGCTCTTTCTGAACAGTACACAACACCGAGGTTACCTGTGTTTTGAATTCTTTCGTTTTCCTTCCGCTCTACGTGCTGATTACCGATAGTCTTATTTGTACTGTCCCTTCAACGTTGGTGTCTTCGATCATATACGAATATTGTATAGCCGTCCAGAACGCCAAAATTTGGTCCAGTATTCGGCATTAATTCAAGGTATATTCACATACCTTTTCTCACCAAGAATCTACATGGCTGTTTCATTCAGCTTTCCAACAATATCTGACCACGTATTTTGGCTGTTCTGTACCAAATTGGAGTGTATAATTTGATCGTATATCACTGCTGTGGATGGATAGTGTAGACGATCTGGTTGGATTTTACGATTTTGCTTCTAATATTGCTGACAGCCGCTGGCGGTCACAATTAATATCAGCATCACGTCTAGTTTTGACATCCAGCAAAGACACCAGAAACATATTGCTGACAACTATATGGTCAGTTTGATTGAAGGTTTGACCGTCGGTCGATTACCATGAAATTTCGAGTAATCAAATATCTGTGCCTGTCACCATTATCATTTTTCACAGGTGCAAAACCATGTCTCTCCATCATTTGCTGTAGGTTGTTAAATACAAATGCAAATGCATTTATACACGTAATTCAAATTAAACTATGAAATATAATTGTCATTTAATTAATTTGCCCCATGTACGATTTATTTCAATAAAGAAAGACTAAGACACAGACAAATAAACACGAGACGCGATTATTACGTGTGTTCCAGGTGGTTACCAATATAAAACTGACCAACACAATAGATTCCCTGAAATATCCTTTCTCCATTTCAACCACTTTTTATGGGAGTGAATGACGTATTCGGTGTTGTAGTTGGTGTGCGCATAAACAACAGACAATTTTGTTTTAGTTTCTTTTGTTAGATTGTCAAAACCAGCATCTTTAAAGAGAGAGAAATGCAAGTGAGAGATAAATGCACTTGTTCTATTTCTAATTTTTATGGAGCAGCCACAGTTCGTGTAACCCACACACATCGTCGTGGGGAATGTGTAACGAACGGTTGTTACCCATTACCCAAAGGGAATTGGGAAAACAATTTGTAGCTACCCACGAAAATGGGGAATTACCCATCACGATTACACATTAACTTCAGGGTAATGGGTAGTTATCCACGGCGATGGTAATTGGTTGCCCAGGGCAAACCAAGCCCATTTTTGATCGGAAACATGAAAATTAGAAAAAATTGCATATCTTGGAAACGAAGCGTCCTGGCCATGCAGTAGCCTACACGATCGGCTGGCCATGCAGTAGCGTACACGATCGGTCCAATTTTTAAGCACATTATCGATTGTGTGCAGCTGTATTTCACCAATGGCTTCACGAATATTGTCCTTAAAGCGTCAATTGTCTCTGGCTTGTCGGCGTAACACTTATCTTTGAGGGCACCCCACAAATAATAGTCCAACGGTGTCAAATCGCAGCTCTGAGGTGGCCAAATGACATCAGCTCTGCGGTTGATAATGCGATCTTCAAAAACAGGGCGCAAAACATAGAGTGTAGCTTCGGCTGTGTGGCACGTAGCGCCGTCCTATTGAGACCAAATGTTGCCAATATCCTCCTCTTCAATTTTTGTGAACAAAAATTCGTTCGACATAGCCCGATAACGATCGACATTGAGAGTAACGGCCACTCCTTGCTCATTTCCGAAGAAAAATGGCCCAATTATGCCTCTGGACCAAAATCGGCACCCAACAGTGACTCGTTTTGGGTGCATCGGCTTTCCAATGTATGCGTGCGGGTTTTCTGTGCCCCAAATGCGACAATTTTGCTTTTTTACATACCCGCCAAGATCAAAATGAGCTTCTGATTTTTTTTTGGCAAAATAGGCATCTTCTGTAAGTCGATCGCCAGCCCACTTAGCGAAGAGAAAACGCATTGGATTGTCAGTTGGCTTCAACTCCTGAACCAATTGGACTTTGTATGGCGTCATACCAAGGTCTTTATGCAAAATTCGTCTCAATGATATCTCCGAAATTGATGTTGATGGCGCTTCACCAACACTTTCTGCCACAGCAGCAATATTCTCGGGTGTACGCACTATTTGTGGCATTTCACGCTTTGGTTTATCGATGAGGATGCCAGTATCTTTCACTTTTTTTCACAAGATAACGAACATATGGAGCTGACGGTGCTTCTCTTCTTCCAAAATCCGTACGCAATTTTCGCACACATTCTGCAACATTACCATGACTTTCAAAGTAATGTCGCAATATTTTCCAGCGTAGTTCAAGCGAATACACAACCATATTCGTTCAGCGGAAGGATAAAACTAATTATCTGTCAAATCAGACATGAGCTAAGTGTTACCATTCTCGAAACAAGCACTAGTTGAAAAAAAATCGTTAGATGGCGTACCCTTTATATATCATATCTGGGTTGTGATTTTTTGTTAGTTGGTGAGCGACATAAGCACAGGAGTCAAATGTCTTTTAACCCTGCTGTTAGGTTAGGAAAAAAATACGAATGTTAGGTTGAGGGACCATTTGGTCCATACTGCAACTTTCATGCAGAACATCAATTTAATCGCATTCGTTGTATATATTTTAGTTCAATATTCACTAAATATTGTTATTATTATTATCATCTTTGTTTTGAAAATAAATGTAAAGAAAATCAAAGGAAATATACTATGGACCAAATGGTCCCTTAACCTAAGATTCGTATTTTTAACGAATGTTAGCTTAAGAGACCATTTGGTCCATACTGCAATTTACAAACAAAATAACCATCTATTCGTATTCTTTGTATCTATCTTGGGTCAGTAATACTCAAATATTTTTATTATTATTGTTATTTTATATTTTAGTATTTTTATTCTGTTGTTCGACCTTTTCCTTATCAATAAATAATCAATATTCTTCGAGGTTGAGGTCAGATTTGCTGTAGTTATATTTATTTTCCTCGATATTTCGCTACTCCTTTGTGTACTCTCCTGATGATGCTACACAAAGGAGTAGCGAAATATCGAGGAAAATAAATATAACTACAGCAAGTCTGACCTCAAGCTCGAAGAATATTGATTATTTATTTTATATTTTGAACATAATTGTAAAGAAAATCAAAAAATATATTCTATGGACCAAATGGTCCCTTAATCTGAAATTTGTAATTTCTTATTTGACTCAGTCCTGTTTCTAGTTAGAAAATTTAATTTTTGCTCATGTCATTCATTTATAAAAAAGATCACGTGACCTGAAAAATTAAGTCAGTATATATCACCGTTCAAAACTTACAAAGAAAACTAGCCATTATTTGGACCAAATGGGCTTAATCTAACAGCAGGGTTAATCAAACCAACTACATTTACTAAACAACCATGTTGCGCAGATGCCGCCTTCATGCACAATTACTACAATGTTACTGCATTAACTGCTACCGAATTTTTAGGAATTCCTAAAACTACCACATTATGGTATTGCAACACTTTTCCCACTATCACTTTTCCATTTACATTAAGCAGCATCATTAAATGCAGCAGCGACAACAAGTATTTTCTATACCATAACATGTGCGTTCCCCACGAAACCGTATGTTGCATGTATTCATTGTTATAGATAGATTCTTTAGAAACTACAACAAAAACTACAAAATCATCATAATAATCATTAAAAGAACCAACATGTTGGAACCAAATTTTCATAGATTCATAAAAACTGATAGTTTCACAGTCAGTGCTGCATCCGTTTCCTCACCAACACACACAGAGATAATGAGTGAAAGAGTGAGCGAAAGTGCATATGTGTATACGTTTGGGAGGCAAATTACGCATGTATCCTCGGTGTTATGATGGACAAACATAATTTGCCGGAACAACGAAATTTAATAGTTCAATTCGTCAGTAGTATTATACCTTCCGAAATAACTCACATCAATGAAAGTTAAACATCATGTGCTACGATGGTAATCCTATAATGATAGTGAGTATATGCCATAAATCAGTCCATAATTGTGTCACAAAACTCACATCATTAAAAGGCGTACGTCATGTGCAACAGATATAGAAAAATGGACTGGATCTTAGGAAGAAATTCAAACCTCTCTGTCCACAATAAAATAATGATATCTAAGCAGATATTGAAACCTGTCTGGACCTATGGGATTCAGTTATGGGGATGTGCAGACAATACCACATTAAGTACTATACAAAAGTCCCAAAACAGAGTTCTAAGAATTATAGTTAAGGGTCCTTGGTATATTAGAAATTCAGATATACATCGAGACTTGAAGATACCTTCCATGAAAGACGAAATAAAGCTGTTTGCAGAAGCTCACAGTCATAGCATTTTGAGCCATACAAATGTTGAGATACCAGCCTCAACAAATACAATCGGTTTGACGAGGAGTTTATTAAATCGTTTGAAACCACATGAATTGAACAGACGTTTTAATACAGATTAAATTTGGAAGCCAAACTGTTTTATTTTGAGAAAATCGATGACATTAAATCTGCATTTTATTCATTTTAATTTTGACGATTTTATCAAGCAACTTTCTACCGAATCCGACGAGCAAGGAGAACGGTTTCACCAAACCACAATGCCCATGGAAAAACGGTACAAAGGCAAAAAAAACTCGACGCATTGCTTGCAGAGGTAATATAAATTCTATTGATGCATTGATTTGCATTCCTTTTTTGATTTCTTTTCTAATTCATTTCAGGTACGTTGGGGGAGTCACAAGATCAGCCTGTATGATGTTAATGAAGTATTTGAAGAAGAAAAAGCTGAAGATGGAGGGCAGTGTGGAAGCAACGTGCCTGTGGACATCATAAGTTCTGAATCAGAGTCAGATTCGGGCGATTCGGACGATGATTTGGATCCACAACTTAAGAGAGTGCGATTTGCAACTACAGGGCCGTCGACATTATAAGCATAATCCGAATATTTTTCTATTATTTTTGTAATAGATAGCATTGTATCTCAATGCTATCTATTGTATCTCAAGAAAAGATATTTTGCTTCTCAAAAAAGGTACTATTTAAAGAAAATTTAGTTTTTTAACAAAAGGCGATTTGTTGTAACAAAATTTATATTTTTAAAAAAATGTACTTATTTAAAAAAATACTTTTTTTTAAGAAAAAGTATTTTTTGTATGAAAATTTACCTTTTTTAAGCGAAGGTGCTGCTTTAAGATAAGGAACTTTTTAAAGAAAATGTACTTTGCTTAAGAAGGTGAATTCATATTTTTTTTTGAAAAAGTTCACATTTTTAAGAGAAAGTGTTCTTTCTCTAAATTTCGTTCACTTTGGCTTTTCTGAATTTACTTTTTATAGGGTTCAAAGCTACAATATAAACTAAATATTGGTCTAGATAACATCGCATTGAACAAGAAATTTGCCAACATATATTAGTCTAGACACAAACCAAAGAAAAGTTCCCAATATAGTTAATAATACTAGGTGTAGCATAATAGTGTTAAAAAAAGTTGTTAATTTTGTTTCATTTAGCCCCCATCCCGCAACGTGCGATAAGGAGCTTGCTTCCAAAAAATAAAACTAAAGTGATACAGATGGTGTAACACTGTCTGCGTTTGCTAGATCCAAATTTTATTATGATTCTGTTACTTTTCCAATGTGCACAAATACGGATGCGGATCGAATTACTAAAAACAGAAAAAAATACAGCAGACAGTTGTCCGAGGCCTTCGGCCACGGACTGTCCCTGCAGGCTGTGTCAGAGACACGGCCATTAAGTTTAACGTAGAATACGCCATATAACAATAAATGATAAATAACATAAGCAAATGAATTTATTTATTTGATAGTTACTTTTGATAATATACATAAGCTTCTGGTAGGAAAAATAGGATAAATATGATTTTAAATTAACCACATCATTGGTATAAAACCATATCTTGGCAGCACTTTCATTCAACATAAAAATGTATGAATTAATTTTTTCATATATTTTTTATAATTATATATCCATGTTAAATTCAAATTCACCTTTAACATTTCGTTTCACTTAAATACATAAGTAAATATACGAAATTTCAATATTTCATCAATCAAAACAAAAGCCGAAGGTTTGTGTCCACACTGAAACAGCAGCATAGTTTGTGTTCACGCTACAAACTCAAACACTCAACCAAACACCATACATATGTTTGAGTGTATGTGTTTAAACAATTTTCATTTGAGAAATTTAAATATTAGGAAGATATCAACCAATATGAAATGTATATCAAACGAAAGATAACATCTTCATTTACCTACAAAAAAATTTTTAAAAAAAGTTATCTCGCCGTTTCCTCATAAGCAATGAAATAAAGATTACAACAATAACAATCTGACATGACTCCCTATAACGTAAGGTAAGACGTATTCTACGCCAAAACTGAAATGTGAGTTGGTGAACCCGCTACGAGTCCGTGAAAACATAAAAAATGAATGAGAGCAATTGCGATTGCGAATTCAGAGCACATCTGTTTCCAATACGCAAAAATTGGTAAAAGTCAATCCAATTCGAGTCCATTTCATTAAATCAAAAACAACCCGAAACGAATTCGAATATAAAGTCCGTTGCTAGTTCGAGAGGGATCCGAAAAAGTAGAAAAGCCGAACCCTTTTTTCCAGAGGAATTTCGCATTGAATTCGAAACGGTTTCATATGGCACACTTTTTTGTAATGTTGTAAAAAATAGTTGGCAGATGGTAGACCCTAGATTTCAATTACACTGCGCAACAGTGGGTTTCGGGCCTGAACCAAACCAAAAAATTGTGAAAGTACTTGGACGTGGTATCACAAAACCCCACTCGGTGTTGCCTCAATACGTAACAATTTTTTTTTACAGGCCAAAGAAAATTTTAAGGCCCTATTTCCGATTTTATTACAATAAATCCTAAACAGCTTGAAACATTGCATTACAACCTTTGACAATATTGTAGTTATTTTCCCGTTTCACAATTCCCTCTAATATATGTCTGAGGAAAAGTAAACTGTTAATCATTTATTTCACGAAACGTCAAAATTTGGACATATTTCATATGTTTTGACATTTCTTGCCTAACGGTAAACAAATTGCGGTAGCTGTCTTCAAAAGAATTGTAGCTTATAAATTTCTTAATAAATTTTCTAAATACATTAATCTACAAAAATTATAGTTAGAGCTCCATAATTGGTGTAGAAATGCTGCGTTTAACCACATTCTTTAACTATTCACCTATATGTATTCAATATTAAACAAATTACAAATTTTATATCTTCTACAAAATTTTAGTCCTTAATATACTTAACAAAATTTTACATTTTCTAAATTTTTACATTTTAAAAATTTTACCGTTTCTTTCTCCACCATCTTGGGTTTTCTATTATCTTTGACAATACCCCAAATTTGTACCTCTAATATTTTTCAAGTACACCTGAATTATTACACTTCCCTGTGTTGTTGCGGCATCATTTACTGTTGCTATCACCCATCAAAAGTGCGTTGATTTCATTTACTCATTTGTGTCATTCCGTCACATTTTTCCCTCTACATATTTGAAAAATGCAATATCAAACTTCAAACTTTGTTCGGTTAATGTTGCTCAATATGACCACAGTGATATGTGATGTCTGCTACTGTTGACAACTACAATGGCAATGCCGTGTGTGCGTGTGTATGAGTGAAATGTTGGGTTGTTGAAAATCATGTTATCTATATGTATTCATTTTGAAATTTTCAAATTTTGTTGCCATTTTATGATGTTTACGTTTTCCTCTATGTCTCATAATTATAACATTTTCGTTTTTCATGATCCATATCCAGTGAGTGCGTATGGACCTATGTGTGTATGTGTATGTGTGTGGGTCGGTTGATATGTGTAGCCGTTGTGTTGTTATTAATATCCATGTCACAGATATGGTGTATCAGGCGTCTGGATTTAGATTCATGGTTCCCAAACTGGGGCAATCATTAAGTTCGTCTCTAAGTATAACTTTTTTGAGACGTTATCCTTTCGGTATTCCTTGATACCCATGATAGTTGAATAAATATTCTTAGAAACTAACTTGACTGGAATTGTAATTAAAGTTGCAACCTTTCGTAAAATCAGAATTTGGTTTATGAATCCAATTCAAAATGAGGAAAAGTCACAGTTCTATTAGTTCAATTAGAAATATTAGATATTTATTTGAGAGAGGATCAACATATTGTTGGCTCCTGTAAACTAATTTTAATTTTTGGCGAATAATTTTGTATGCTTATAGGGATACTATTTATATTTCGGGTCCAGCAATAAAAAATAACCTAATTTATGATTGGAAATGGTTTTATTGATTTTCCAAATACCCTCCCTGTAGATCAATACACTTTTGCATGCCCTCAAACCAATTTTCAAAGCACTCTTTCCACTCCGATTGAGACATCTTCAAAAAATGGTTTTTGAACCGTTCAACAGCTGCTTCTAGTGCCGAAAAACGTTGACAACGCAATTTTTTTTTGATGTGAGGGAAAAAAGAAGGGATTGAGTGCTAAATCAGGGCTGTACGGCGGCTGACCCATCAACTCGACATGTTGAGTGCTTAAAGAGCTCATTGTTTCAGCTAATGTGTGAGAGTTCGCATTGTCCTGATAGAAAATGATCCGCCTTCTCTTGTATAGGCGCGGGTAGGGGCTAAACTCACAAAGTGAACACATCCAAACACAGTTTGTCCGACTGCAATCACAGATTGTTTGGCGTTAAACTCCTCCGAAACGGCTGGACCGATTTAAATGAAATTTTGTTTGTATATCGGCTAGGTCTCATCTATTTTTCATACCCCTAAATGATAAGGGTGTCCCAACGCTATATAGAACACAGATTTGGCCGATTGCGAAACACAGATTGTCAGACTGCGAAAAAAACACACTGATGTAGCGGCAGCGAATAGTTGACTTGTGTGGGTGCAGAGCAAAGAGAATAATGTACGTATATAAAAATGAGATAGCAAGAGGACAACGAAAATTGTGTGAACTTGTGCAGCGTATGTACGAACAAAACAATGTATGTGTGTACATGTGTCTGTAGCTTTGCATTCTGTTTCTTTTTTGTGGGAACAAAACAATAAAGCAAGAAAATAATAACACATGTGCTTGCACTGGTCTTTAAATAATTTTACGTATTAATATTATTTAAATGTAACGTCATTATGATTGAACGCTGTTTTTTTATTTTCCAATGTAACATCTACTAATGTGTTCATAGAAATCGAACAGGTATCGTGTAACAAAAAGGTGTTAATAACGGGATTTTCAACAGAGACGCTACAAAAGTAAATCGATAGGGACAGCAAACGACGCCATAGTTTTTCCCGCTCTTTTGACATTTCTCTTCAGTAAGGTTTGCGATTTTAACATAGAAAGATATACGAGTCAACAACGAGTCGAAATTACTAAAAATTTACTACCGAAATTTGGATCAGTGGCCTCAACTTTAAGAGCGCTATGTCCAATTTGTGGTCGTCATAATTTCTGGCTGAATGGCTTCGTCAATAAGCAAAATACGCGTTATTGATCAGACAGCAATCCACACGTAATCCATGATTCATCATTACATCCCGAAAAAAATACGGTTTGGTGCTGTTTATGGGCCGGCGGCGTCATTGGGACGTACTTCTTCCGTGATGATCAAGACCAGCACATTACTGTGAATGCGAATGGCTACAGTTCAATGATAACCGAATATTTTTGGCCCCAATTAGATAATGCGAACTTTGAGGACATGTGGTTCCAACAGGACGGCGCCACAAGCCACACAGAGAATGCCACAATCAATTTATTGGAAACCAAGTTTGGTGAACGTGTTATCTCACGAAATCGCCAAGTCGATTGGCCGACTCGGTCGTGCGATTTGACGCCGTTAGGTTATTTCCTGTGGGGCTACGTCAAGTCAATGGTCTATGCCAACAAGCCAGTGACGATTGATGAACTTCGTACGAATATCGAACGTGAAATTGCAGCAGTATCGGCCGATTTATGGTTGAAAACCGTCGAAAATTGGCTTCAGCGTCTGGACTTCTGCAATTGTGCCCGTGGTGGCCATGCAAAAGAAATCGAGTTCCATACATAATGGCATCGAACGGAATAAAGAATTTCATTGGTATCTAAAACCGGTTTTGTTTTATTTAAAAAAAAAAACTTTCGTAGCGCTCTTATTGAAAAACCCGTTAAATCGCCCGTGTAAACAAATAAAATATGCGGTACTGGAGTGAAACAAACCACAAAGCCAACTGCATTCGGACCGCGTCACTGTGTGGTTCGCCGTATCACGAGTAGGCATCATTGAACCTTACTTTTTCCAGGATAACCGTCTTGCCGTAACTGTGAACATAGAACGGTACTTGACTATGATACAGGATTTTTTTCAGCCGGAAGTGGATTCTGAACTACTGTGTAACCAAAAATCAAAAAGTAGTTAATTTTTGGAAATTTTTCTGATATGTACCCCACTATGCGACTTTCAAACTTGATATATCGCAATAATAAATGACTCCTTGTCTACAATCTTTTTTTTGCAGAACTTAAAAATGATTACTAAATCACAAGATATTAAATTTTGGCAGACGTAATTCGATTTTTAACCACTGTGCAATGGTTAATATCAGATACAGGATTAGGACCAATGGCATTAAACTCTAACCCCACAAACAACAAGTTCTGGGAAACAAATTAGTATGTTCCCAGAACTTCAAGATCATGTCAACGCCTGCATGAGATAATTATCCTACGTCTCCAAGTTAGGATATGAATAAAAGCTGTGACTAGTGGCACAATAAAACCAACCAGGGCCATTGTGATACCATGGGACGTCACATTTCGTCCCCATCGTTGAACCGATAAATTGGCCCGGTATGGCTAAGGGGAGTTCAACCCATATGACATCTCATTCCGGTGCTCCAGTATGTGGCTGAAGAAGCGACAATTACAATTCAATCAAACCAATTAGTACTCCGCAAAAAGATCATAAGATCATTGACTGAATCTTTGCTAAAACCAACATGATTTAATATTCTAGGTATTGTCTCTTACAAAGTTATTGTCACAAAAGGCCGCGAATTAGCAATCGAGATATTCGACGCTTTCGTCTCCACAGTTACTGCAGTAATCATAAGATAATGTTCCAAGTCTGTGGTCGTCGGTGGTGCAATGGCTAGTGTGCGCGGCTTTTGTGTATAAGAACATGGGTACGAGCCCTTCTCTGACCCCCTTACATTTCCTTCAACGACGGTAACCTCGCATAGTGATGGCGACACTATCCAGTAGTTAGCCATGAAAAAGCTTCTCAAAATACCATTTAGAACCGGAGTAAAACTATAGGTCCCTATCAGTGAGTGAAAGAAATAAGAAATCGCACAGCTGATTGGTTGTGAAAAGCTCTCCCGAATCCCTTCATGGGGCGTAATGGGAAATTTTTTTTGTTCCAAGTCTAGACGTGTGTCAATCAATTAAATTGTCTCCATTCATCACAGCTACCAGTGTTGGGATATCCTGTCTATGACTTGATATAAAGTTTAGCGTACGATTGGGGTTATATCTTGCTGATCATGCATTTTGTGCTTCCATACCATCCACTATCTGCGTGTCTGAGAGCTTCGGTTATCACGCCTAAAACACGCACGTTTCATGCTTGCAAGCAGAAGGAGCATATGCTTATGCTTCATACACACAGGACCAGGTAATATAGTCCCTAAAATCGCCATATCATCCGCTCTAGGGTTTACTGGAATATTCCTGTGGCACGGCACCCAAGTACTGCGGATACCACACTACTAGCCAACTCATATGGAGGAGCCCTGCACTTGTGAACAGTTCTTGAAGTGCGGAATATGGATTGCAAAGATTTATAAAATAAAATAAATGTTTCCCATTACATACCATGAAGGATTTGCGGAGAGCTTCTCAAAACCAGTGAGCTGAGCGCTTTCTATTTGTACACTTACCGATTGGGACCTACAGTTTTACACCGGTTCCGAACGGTAATTTCAGAAGCTTTTTCGTGGCTAAATACTCGATAGTGTCTCCGTCACTATGCGAATTGACCGGCCCCGAAAAAATTTAGAAGGTCAGAGCACGGATCCAACCCGGAATATCATGTATAATAGGCGTCACACAACCATTGTACCACCGACGGCAAAAGGATTTTAGCTAAGCAAAACTGGTAGACTAGGTTTTGATTCCCAGGACGGCGATGACGTTTAAGCTATGCCACTGGGAAACTTCTCCAATTGCCTTCACTTCTGCCTTAATGGCACTATAATGGTCTGGTAGCCTTTTTAAAGTTCTAGATTTGAAATCGATTCCAGAACCTATTTTTCCACATCGTTTAAAGCTATGAGTTTAGGAGCATAAATGCTTCCTATATCCTTGTATATGTTGCTTCCAGTCGCACCTACCTACGGGATATGAGTGGAGAAGTTTATTTCAAGGGAAGAAGTGGCTGTCATATAATTCACTTTACTGTGGATTGCCACAGATAACTTAATATTATCCCATGATAACATGGTCTGGTGTTCTATGGCGACGAATATATTAGTCAAGGTTAAGGACTTATGAACCTACGTATGATTCCATAAAAGCCAACTTCTTCGACCATGGTTCTGGACATATGCAGAGAATATGTTGGTTCGTCCTCATCCTCATCTTTATAGCTTATACAGAAGTTATTTCTCCTAGCCTTTAGTCCCGCCGCATGTCTTTCAATCAGACACAGCCCCATCAAATCTGGATGTAACTTGGGCCTGGCTAGTGATAGAATGTTCATGGATACCTTTCTCTCCACAATCTATGACTCTCGTCCACCTCTCCTTCAAGCATTAAATAGGAGTGTTATTCCAGGATATACCTACAAATCTCTAGAGACAAGTTACATTCTCTGTAAAAATGCTAAGGTAGTCCCTAGTCTTGCCAGCTCATCCAGTCTGCAGCTCCCCGCAATGTACATAAGCCACACTTTTCTTGCGCGTGCACAATCTATGACTCTCGTTCATATCTCCTTCAGCATTTCATAGGAGAGTTATTCAAGTATCAACCGCAGGCATTCATATGAGATGAATATGGTACTGCTATTGATTATATCGGCATATTCATGCACTCTGTAATATTTTTCAAATAAATTGATCAATTGGAAAGGGCTTTCACTCAACATAACTTTGGTTTGAGATTTAACTTTATATTTTTTTTTTGGTTTTGACTGGGAACACAAATAAAATCAGTCTCAGAACTGCTGATTCAGATGGCAATGTCATCACCATAATCATCATCCTCGCGATGGCAATAACTCGCTTATAAAACGACACTACTGGTTTCTGGCGTTAGTGTTATTGTTTTTAGCTGATGTTGACGTCGCTGATATATAAGTACATGCATATAAGCCATAGCTGTACTAAAGCATAGTAGCTGTATAATTGTTAGTCAATCTAGTTAGTACCACTACTGTATATCTACACTATAGACAAGTACACTTTCGAAGTGCTACTGAAATACCAACATGCATAGCCATACTAATTGTGTTGGAAGTGGTGTTGGTAGTAGAGCGACGCCCGTCGCTACCATGGGGTTTGTTTTTGTATGCTGCTGCTTTTTCACTTGTATAGTTTCCAATTGTACTATATATGTGTAATCATCTGAGCATGTGTATGTTTGTGTGTATACATATGTATGTGTATGGTCTTCCTGTCATTATGTTGTACGCATGACTTGGGCTAAATGAGCTAAAAGCTGTTATGATGGTTTACTATTATTGATGAGCAGGGGGCATATTTTTGTTACAAAAAAAGCAGCGTAAACTAATCATAAAAAATGGCTTATTGGCGTCGAAAAGCCATGAATAATTAAAACAAATCGCCCTAAAAGTTTGTTATGGAATGAGAAATATAAAAGATTAATTGATTTAAATCGATTTCTCTTATAGGGTATATCAGTACGACTGCACTATTTACACGTAGTGGCTTTTTTTTGTGAAATTGGTAACTCTGAAATTTGGCAGCTGTCACATATGTTTATTCCGATTATTAAAAACGAAGCGCTTTCGAAATAAATTTGAAAAGTTATGCTGAAACTGCTCGCAAACTTCGAAAGATTTTCAGTCGAGAAAGGGCACCTAATGTGTCAACCATTCGCAGAGTGGTCAAAAAATTTTAAGAATCTGGTGGGTTATGGACAGTAGGACTCCTGTGCGTCAACGTACCGGTCTGTCTTTTAAAAATATTACCGCTCTAAACGACAGTGTCGCCGAAACCACGAAAATATCAATTCGGAATCATTCTCAATAATTTGCGCGTAGCAATACGTAGCGAATTTTAACAAAAGACCTCCACCTTTAGACCTCCAAAGTCGGCATATTCAGGATATAAAACCAGTGGACTATGGAAAGCACCGGCAATTCGTTCAATGGTGAAGTCAATGCCAATTTTTCAAAAAAAAAATCACAATGGCTTCGTGAATTCACAAAATTATCCAATTTGGGGCTCAGAAAATCGTCATACAAACAAGCGCACTCACAAGAAGCAACTGTCTGGTGCAGATTTTGGTCAGGCGGAGTGATTGGGCTTTACTTTTTTGAAGATAAGGCCGAAATTGCAGTGACTGTGAAAGGCATACGTGACAGGAAAGTGGTAACGTTGTTCTTGTGGCCTCAACTGAACGGCATGGATTTGGACGACATGTGGTTTCAGCAAGATGACGCCACCTGCCACACCGCATCGATTTATTGGCGCAACTATTTCCAGAACAAATTATCTCAAGTAATGCTATTTAACGCCATGCGATTTCTTTCTTTGGAGTTTTGTGAAATCTCGGGTGGGTTTATGCAAATAAACCAGAAATAATTCCTGAGCTCAAATCCGAGATCCAACGCGTTATCGGTAGCATACCCATCCCTGTGAAAAAGTTTTGGAAAATTTCATGAAACAGAGCCGTGGGGCCATTTGGCGGATATTTTATTCCATGCTGAAACGAAACATATCTTCTTTACAATCCAATAAAAAATCGCAACTACCTCAAAAAATATGTGCTTTTATTTTAAAATGAGAAAGTGTATTCTTACTGGGACACGCTTTACATTACAACAGATAACGAAATACAATTTCAGGTCATTGGAATCAAACTTCCAGCGATTGTCAACGTCAAACCTCTTACTACTTTAGTTACTTTTATTTATCTTTAGTGTTGGAGAAAGCTCTTTAATTGGGCAAAGTCCACAAGGCCACATCTAGACTGGGACAAACAGAAAGAGGAACTCCAGCAGTATCAGCATGAGATGAGGAAATCATAAAATTAATCCCGGATAGGTTTCAGCATTAATGTGGTACGCTTATATGAAACATCAAGGCTTAGGAAAATTATGGCCGCAATACCTTGTACACTTGGGTACTTTTAAAGATATGATGATTTGTGGACGACCTCTAGTGCTCCTGGATACGCATTTCTCTGGACATCCTGAACAAATTAATCGTGAAATTGTAGCCCCGAATCTAGAATTCTTTGGGCTGTAAAAAGCCTGAACCCTTTCAGGTTGCGTGTACAGCACAATGTATTGCCGGAGGAACTACAGGCAGTGTCACATAGACTGGTGTCGTGGCTCAAAGAGCTCCAAACCGGATGTATCAAAAGGGACTACATACCTTTGAAATATAAGTAAACTAAGGCTGTGTTCTTTACTAAAGCGTGGAAACAATCCTATACGGAACCTGAGGATTTGTGACCGCTTAGTCTATCTTCACTTCTCTTAAAAACCTTTCAGATATTACCCCATATCCATCTTAGAACCAACATTGATCACAGGCTACTGTATACTCTACAGCACACCTACAGCAAGGGCAAGTCTAACAAAACCTCTGTAAATAATCTGACCAGATTTATACACGCTAAAAAAAATTCCCCAGCAACATATTGCGAGAACCATGTATATGTTTGCAAGCATTGTTTTTACGAATTGAAGATCTGCTACTTTTTCTATCCATTTTTATCTGTGACATTTTTGTTTTGAAGTTTTGCAACAAATAATGCCACATTTGGATGACAATAACGTATATTATAACATTCTAATCATTGCGTCTCCAACATGTAATATCCAAAAAATCCAAAAAAAAAATCCAAAAAAAAGTGTAAGCTCGCTGTTAAAGTATAAAGCACGGTAGCTTACTTAGGCATAGAGGGAGCCTTCAACAATGTCTGGGGGTTGACAGCAATATCAGATTGTTTGTCCACATCCTTCTTCCAAAGAGAGACATTTTGGCTAGTTTAGGCACAACGGACCCCTATAGATTTCTCAGCAGAGGAACGCTTCTAGAAGCCCTAAACCGGATGTCTTGTCGCCTTCTCTTGAGAATATGCGTGTTAAGACCTTTGTCTACGCAGATGACCTGGTAATAGCGGTTAGAGGGAAGTTTCCAAATACTCCTAGGAACATCCTGCTACAAGCCTTCCACACCCCAGCAAGATGGGCTTCGGATAATGGTTTTCGGTTGAACCCAACCAGGATGGAACTGGTCCTCTCAACAGGACGTATAAAGTAGCAACGTCGGTGGACGTCCCTACCAGGACGAAACTGGTTATTTTCAGCAGGAGGTATAAAATACCATCTGTTGTACCTGTCTTCTTAGGTGGTATTGAAATATTTTAGTTGGTAGGTAGTTCAACTTAAAACCAAACATTCTGGAAAGATGCAAAAAGGCTGTGATAGCGTTATAGGAAGACGCTGGAGTATGAACCCGTATAGAGTTCATTTGATGTAACCGCCAGAAGTTAGACCGATAAATCTGTATGAAGCTATAATCTGGTGGACGGATCTACGGGAATCCACTTATTGTGCGATTAAGTTAGATTAGGTTTAGGACACTTGACAATAAGATACAGTATACAACTTATCGTCACTGCACTCGAAGGTCGGTTAACCCATTGTGATTGCCCATATATATGAGGTGAAAAGTGAGAAGGGAGGGAAGAGAATGGGGCCATCCCCACTAATAGTGAACAAATTTCCGATAGATAGATGGATAGATAGACGTAGGACAAACTGAAGGACCACTCAATTTTATTCCCAGCATAACGGGATAAAGTTCAGAGGATGGCTGGTATGTGTGGCACTCGTTTACTTATTACACTTTGACTGAACCAATCTTTGACGAGAAGTACCATACTCTACCTGATCGATCACTCTACCCGAGACATCAAAACGGAATAGTTGCATCTCTGGACAATGAATATTCGTAGACTTCTACACACATTGTTCAAAATTTGATGGTAAGGTGGACTTTGGTGTCTGTTCCTAGGACCTACGGTTATCCATTGCGAAAAGACTGTCTGATTACCGTAGCGCTTACCAAGCAGAAATTTTAGCTATAAGGGAAGTAGCCGAATGGCTGAGAAGCAATGTTCTGACTAACGTCGCCATCAATATTTTCTCAGATAGTCAAGCATCCATTCAGTCCCTGGAATGTCAATATGTCAAATAACTCTCTATTGCACCGACCGCACCACGAATA
Organism: Phaonia tiefii; assembly: GCA_963931995.1. Lineage (NCBI taxonomy): Eukaryota > Metazoa > Arthropoda > Insecta > Diptera > Muscidae > Phaonia > Phaonia tiefii. The sequence continues at coordinate 294,433,143 of OZ008368.1, forward strand.
GTGTGAAAGTAAATGTCAGATGAGAAGACTGGCAGTCCTGTATGATATTACTCCATGGTTTTAAAGAGCGAAACCAACAAAAAATATCGTTTTCTACATTAAATTTTAAACTATAGTGCATTTATTGCATAATTCAAAGGGTTTTTTAAATTTTTTTTCCTTACAACTTTGAAAATGTCACCAATTTATACTAAAATTTACAAAATGTGAAATTTCATCTTACATCTTTCTTTAAGTGTATTGCAAAAGGTTGAGGGGTGAATTGATTCTTTTGAAATTTTGTGTGTGTATTCCTCTTGACTCATAGAACTAAACGATAACAGTTCGGATAAACGATAACAATATAACGTGTTTGTAGCTTGTCGCAAAAATAGTATACTTGTGTACAAACACTTTGTGTTTGCTTTACAAAATTACGTGTTTGAGACACAAGGTTTAATAGGTTATAATATTTGTTTTTGTGACACTAACGTAGCTTTTATTTAAAAACTGCTGGACTGACAACGAAGAACAAAAAAAGCACCAGATCTTCAATACATAGAATCAATGTTTGCGAACATACACATGTTTACAGCAATATGTTGCGGTAGCCGAGTTTTCACTAATAAATTTATTTCCTTACCAAATCCAGTAGCTTACATTTTTTCGCCCAGCCTATTGTACACGGTCTTAAGTTTGTTTTGAAATAAACTAAGGTTTCGGCTATTTTGTAGTTGAAGTAATAAATTAATAAGCAAATAAATATATATAATATTTTCTTTACTCATGTGCACAACAATAAATTGTTATTAAACCCTTTTAATGGCATAAAACGAAACAACTAATTTTAAATGACCTCCATGCACTGTAACACATAAATAAATGGTTTCCCATGACATCCCATGAAGCGATTGTGGGAGAGCTTCTCCCAAACAATGAGTTGTGCGCATTCTTATTTTGCACTCACTGATTGAGTCCCACAGTTTTTACACCAGTTCCGAATGGTATTTTAAGAAGTCCGGTGACACAAGGGCGATATCTATCCAAAAAATATTACTTACTACCTGACAGGTGGCAGCGGGTATTGTCTCAATTGCCCTTCGTTTAGATTGTTTTTTTCTTTGCAAACTTCCAGTTTGCTCTAAACCCCACAAAATAAAGTCAGGTACAGTAAGTTGTGGAACTGGGTTCCTCGAAGGTTCTTCTTTAAGATAGGATTTTTTGGAGAAAATTCACTTTTTGTTAGGAAAGTCAATTATTTATAGAAATATTCTTTTTTTACACTTATTTCACTTTGGCTTTTCTAAACGTATTTTTTATTGGGTTCAAAACTACAATATATACTAAATGTTGGTTACAGGCTCCACCTAGAAAACTTGCCATTAAACAAGAAATTTCCCAACATATGTTAGTCTAGACACAAACCAAAGCAAAAGTAACCATTATTGTCGATAATACTGGGTTGTAGCATAATAGTGTTAAAAAAAAGTTGTTAATTTTTTTTTCATTTAGCCCCCATCCCGCACCGTCTGATAGGGAACATCGTTCCAAAAATTGTTGGAGATCTTTTAAGTCTTAAGATGTGGTAATCGGAGTGTCTACATGACTTCTCATCGCCCGCGGTGTAAAAAAAAATTTATGCTACTTACGTTAAAATCCGCCCCCTGTTGATGAGCATCCACAGGGTAAAATATAATGTAAATTCTATGATGAAATTTTTGCAAACAGTTACTTACACATTTGTTAGTAATAGCAAAAAACAGTTTTGTTTTAATTTCATGATGATTTAAGCAAAACGAATATTTGCCCTTAAAACTAAAGCATTTGTGAAGAGAAGAAAATTAAATACTGTGACCGTCGGCGGGTCAATTGTTAGTACATGCCACTCTTGTTCACTAGAACAGTGCCCGATATTGGTTCTACCCAGCTTGCAGTTCTTTAGAGCAGTGGTGCGCAAACTTTTTTTGACTACGACCCCTTCAGGAAAGAGAAAATTCTTGGCGACCCCTAGAGATAAATGTTCACAAAAACGATGTATATTTCGCGCATTTCTTTCGGTTCATAGAATAAAAACCTCGTCATATTTGACACATATTAATTTTATTTATAATTTTAAGTAAAAATACATTTTTTATAACATAAAAATCAGTATAATTGCCCTTTAATGAGATGTATGTGGCTGAGAGTTTCTAATTATCTCATCGATATTTGGATGTATGTCGCTAATTGCAATTCGCATGTCATCTTCAGGGTTTAAACGCGAGCGGTATTTTGTTTTAATTGCAACTAGTTTGCTAAATCCAGTTTCACATAAATACGTTGATGCAAATTGTATTAAAATCCTGATGGCATTCTTGCATAAGACGGGATATTGCTTTTCTACGGATAGCCAAAATTTTTGGCAAGGCTGAGTCTTAAATTGATTTCGAAGGGTATCATCACTAATCAAATCTATCAATTGCTCTTTATCACTAATTGGAAGAGTTGAACTGCATATGTCGTAGGAAAATGGATCGCGAATCCAACCAAGATTGGTTTCAGGAAAATCCTCGAATCTTCTCGAAAAATTTTCCTTTAACTTTTTAAGGTGATTGGAAATGATGTCTTTAAATGTCAATATATCCATATTATTTTCCTTAATAAAATCGTTAAAGCAAGGGAACATGTCGGTGTTGTTTTTATTCAGTTCAGTTTGCCAGAGACTAAGCTTATTCTTAAAAGCTTGAATTTTACTAGCTGATGTTATGATGGTCGTATTCCCACCTTGCAAGCTCAAGTTTAAATCGTTAAGTTTTTCGAAAATATCAACTAAATAGCTCAGCTTTCCTAGCCAAACTTTATTGATATAATAACTTGCCAATCTATGTTTCTTTTCGATTAAAAACATGTACACTTCATTTCTCAAATCAAATATCCGTCGTAGTATTTTCCCACGTGAAAGCCATCTGACTTCAGTGTGCAAGAGTAAAGTCTCATACGTTGAGCCCATCTCATTGCAAAGTATTGAAAAGAGACGGCTGTTGAGACTGTTGCTTTTAATGTAGTTAATTGCACTAACAGCGTCTTGTAATATGTTGTGTAACTCTTCATCCATATCTTTTGCAACAAGAGCTTGGCGATGAATCATACAGTGATTAAATACCATATGAGGCGCCACTTTCTGAATTAAGCCTCTGAGCCCTTTATTCGAACCTGTTAATGCTGCAGCACCATCAGTACAAACCGCAACACAGTTTGCCCAGGTAAGGGTCTTTGCTTCAAAATATTCATTTATTACTTCGAATATTTTTTCTCCGGTTGTTCTTCCTTCCAAACTTTTGCAACATAAAAACGTTTCGGTTATATCTTCATTGAAAATAAACCTAACGTAAATAATTAGTTGTGACATTCTAGTAATATCGGTAGTCTCGTCCAGTTGTAAAGCAAATACAGGTGAATTTTGTATGCGGTTTATGATTTCTGACTCTATATTTCGTGACATTTCGGAAATCCGCCGGGATACGGTATCTCTTGATAATGGTATTGTTTTAAGTTCATTTCCATATTTATCGCCATGCATAATTGATGTCATCTTAGTTGCTGCAGGAAGGATGATGGATTCTCCAATTGTATGGGGTTTCATTGTTTTTCCAATAAGATAAGAAACTTCTAATGAAGCTCGTAATGCTTTCTGAGGTATTGTTGTAAATGTTTTTAATTGTGCACTTTGAATTTTCAGATTTTCAGCTCGTCTTTGAAAAAAATCGGCATGTTTATTTTGAAGTTCTTTATGCTTAGTTTCCAGATGCCTTTTTAATTTAGCTGGTTTCATGCTCTCATTTGCTAATTTTTCGTTGCAAATGACACATAACGGGCGTTCTTCATCATCAACAACACAAAATGTAAAACCATACTTAATAAATTCCTCATTGTATTTTCTTATTTTTTTAGATGGGGCATTTAGTTCAGTATTTTGCGACTCCTCATCAGTATTTCTTCGTTTGTTAGCTGAAGATGTACCTGTTGTACGTATTAACCACTTATCCATTATCAGGTCCGGGGGTTCACACTTTTACGTTCGTTTCTGACTGATCAATTGCAAGCATTCGTCGTGTAAACATACCCGAAATTCAGCAAAATCAGTAACACAGTCAGTGTTGGTAAACTGGTGTTGTGTGGGTAAAACCAGGTGTTGGTAATGGATAATCTGTTAGGGAGGATTTAGACGCTGCAACAAGTAGCGCGTGGAAAATGTACAACGCAATTCGGGTTAGAAAAAAGAAAGAAATTTCACAAAAGAATGTTTGCAATTATTTGGCATTATGTTTTCGAATTTATATTATAATATATTATAATTTATATGTACATAATTTATTTATATGTACACTGTATGGTATGCAGCATGCAGGCATAATGCATTTTAATAAAATTTGACGACCCCCAAAAAACTTCTGGCGACCCCCACAGGGGTCGCGGACCCTAGTTTGCGCACCACTGCTTTAGAGGATGACCTGATATAGTGATGGTCACACTATCGCGTAATTATCCATTAAAAGTTTTTGAAAAAACCGCTCGGCACCGATTTCAAATTGTTGGTCCCAATCAGTGAGCGTACAACTAGAAAGCGCACAGGTCACAGATTGCGATAAACTATTTGTTTGTATTTATTTACGCTAAATACTCCGAAGTTTGTGTAGTCTATATTACTTAAAGTAATAAAGTTTACTCATGCTATTGGTTCATGTATTTGCAGCTGGAACTTTCTTCACACGTCACCAAGCTGGATAGTGACAATGCTACAGAGCAGAATTATCAACGCCTCTATGGGAAACAGCGAATCATCAAAGCGACTGAATAGGGGAACTACCCAGGGTGGAATCATCTCTCCCCTACTTTGGTTACTCGTGATCAATAAAATACTACTGACACTGGACAATATGAGGATCAAAACCGTGGCGTATGCGGATGACGTGGTAATAATTGTATCTGGTGTATTCCTATCCGTGTTGAGCGAAATCATAAATGAGGCCTTGTAATCACTTAACGACTGGGCCACTGGGAGTGGTCTAGGAGTCAATCCAGGGAAAACTGAGGTCATGCTTTTTACCACGAAGACCAAGATACCAAAGATCAATCCTCCTCGGCCAAGTACTTCTAGATTCTAGACCATAAGCTTTCCTGGAAGCGTAACATAGAGCACCGCGTACAGAAGGCAGAAAATGTTCGGAAGCCGGTGGGGTTTCTGACCGAAAATGGTGCTATGATACTCTTCTATGGAGAAATCGTATGGTTGCCTGTCGCAGGGAAGATGTCCACTATGAAACTGTTGTATAGAGTACAAAGATCAGCTTGCACCGGGGTAACAGGAGCAATGAGAACGTGTCCAGCTAAAGCCTTTAATGCAATGCTTCATATTATACCAGTCGACTTTCGCACCCGACTAAACGCTCTTGGACTCTAAAAGAGCAAATCATATGGACATGCGAGTATACTACAGACAATCCCAAGAGAACTCGATATAACCACCGATTACTGCTTCCCCTCATTGATGTTCGATAACCTATTCGATGTCTCGTATACCAGAAGAATAGAGTAGGATAAAAGGGAACCACTTACAGGTTTTGACACCAAACTATTTACAGACGGATCCAAATTGGCATGTGTTACCGGCTCGGGTGTCTTCTCCGAAGAGATAGGACTCAATTTATCATTCAAATTCCCAGAAAAGTGCTGCTTTTTCAAGTGGAGGTACTGGCCATCAAAGAAGCCTGCGCCGCACTTATACTGCAACGGAAATCAGAGCGTATTGTATTATTTGTAGGTAGCCCAGCGCCTCTCCCATCACTTAAATCTGACAACACTGCATCTAAACTCGTTAGTGAATGTAGGGAAAAACTTGTCGAGCTAGGCCGGCTGGCCAATGTGGTTCTTACTTGGATACAAGGCTACAAGGGTCTCCTAGGGAACGAAAAGGAAGACGAACTATCCAGGACAAGATCCTCTTCCACCGAACTCCACATGTTGTCAGTCGCAAAGTCTATAGGGTTGGTTAAAAGAGATATCTTCCTGCATTACCTTGAACGAGTGAATACCAGTTGGGATAGAACGGAAACGTGCCGCATATCCCGAAACACATGACCAGAATATAACATTCACAGGTCTAACTCCCTGATTAGCCATAATCGGGGAGACATATCTAGACTAACTTGCGTGCTGACCGGGAACTGGCCAATCGGTAATCACGCAAGACGAAACTGCCGTATAATGACCACTGCCATGTCTGCGATGACGTACAAGAGGAAGAGACAGTGGAGCTTCTCCCCTGCAGTTGTCCGGCTCTGATGAATAGACGCCTGAAGACTATGGGCCGGTTCTTCCTGCATAACTTCACTGATATACACGAGATAGATCTAGCGGATCTAATGAGGTATCTCCGATTAACAGGCTGTATATATACAGGGTACTTTGGAGTTTCCGGAGTCATGTGGTATGCAAAACGGTTTCCCAAGATACTAGTTGATGGTAAATAGTATTTTAGCAACCACGAAGACCAACCGACCAACCAACTGGTCTCGGTTCTCTCTAGAGTTATATTTCTTTAAACTTAGTTAACATTTAAGTAACGTTGAATTGCATTTATTTATTTCAGGTCAGTCTACTGATATACTTCTTACAGACTAATATAGAATTTTAATTATACATTCATTTGATTAACAAAATTAAATAAACGAATGGACGAATTCATTTACCTGGCATCTTTGCTGTAAGCGGAAATAACGTTAGTCTACAAATCAAACTGAGAATTGTGCTCACAAACTGGTGGTATCTCTGGCTTAGGAAACACTTCAGAGATGAAAGCCTCCCTCGAGAATCGAAGATCTATTTAAATGATCCTATATATCAACATGTCTTGCTTTTTGGCGCCAAATCCTTGACCATATAGCATACTGATGAAAAATCACTGGCGGTATTCGAGAGAGAAAAGGCTCGAATAATATATGGTCCTATAATAGATAACGGCAGAATAGACGACGAATGCACCAGGAGCTGTATAACCTGTATCCGCAAATCGCTGCGAATCATAATAGCGCGTTTATGCTAGCTAGGCTATGCCAGTAAAATGGATCAGAATGAACCGGTGCGAAAGGTATTCCGATACGTACTGGGAAAACATCAAAAACTAGAACGAACCGCAGTTACCAACAAGAGGACAAATCTATAGATCGAGTCGGTTGGAGAAACATGTTGGTCCTGCCCCTGTCGGTTATTTGAGGCCACCAAAGTAAGTATGCAATACCACTTTAAACTTATTTTGAAATTGTCGCGACATCCGACAATTTTACAATTTTCTGTTACAATGCACGTGTTTCATCCGCATCGCAAACATCAGCGTACCATATATTACCATCACAGATCAGTGGAACATAAAAACCTACAGGCAACTAGTACACAATTAATCAGGTAATGGTCCCACTAGCCATATCAAACCCCGTAAATCTCCAACAAATCCATTCAAATCCGTAGAGAGGCCAGACCATCTACAGAACACGATCCAAAGCAACATCGTCAACTTCGCTGCATGCCCGGGAATTGACAGAGACGGTACTCAGTGATCTCCACGTGCTCTTCGTTTCCTCAATCTCGACTGTAGTCAATCCCGTCTGTAATCCAGTTGGAAGTGGAACCTCCAACGTAACAGTGGTCAGTAATTACTCCAATGAGAAGCCGCAAGTCAGCCTCACCTAGTCGGGGAAGCGACCCAATCCAATTCGGGTACATTGCCACTCATATCTCTTTCGAAATCCTACAGTCCAATACGGCGTTGACCCCATCCCTCGTCCAGCCATCAATCCAGTCAGACAGGTAACAAATCGGTGGCTTAACACAGGCTAACAAATAAACAGAAGCACAACCCGATCTGCTTTAACGTTCCCTACAACATCACTATACCTAACCAGTTTGGATTTACATACATATGTTCGACCTAATCATACATACATATGCTTTTAACGCAGATAATGAATCGATGGGTACACGAGTTCATAACCTCGCTAGCCGCCTTCAAAATCACCAGTATTTCAGATTAAAAGACACTGAAGTTCCCAGACAAAGCCAACAATAGACTGCATCGAAGGTCCCACTGAATTACCCGCTCCCATACCTGCCTCCATTTGGGATATGTCCGTTAAGATTAGATAACCAGAGAGTGAGATAGGAATACGATCCACCTAATCACTTCCACCTAGCATCATTATCTCTGAGCACAGACCAAAATCCACCGACGGTAGCATATTTGTGTCAACAAGGAAAAACGTCTTAAGTGCACTTAGGAAAATATTGATTAAGTGCACCACGATATCCACTGGAGTCTCAATTACACCCAGATCCATTTTTTGTATAATTTAACTTATTTATCAGGAAGCCATACTCCAGATATTGTTTACATATTTAATTAAATGGCAGAACTTCTCATGGAAAATACCTCCTAAAAATGCTCACCTAAAAAAGTTGGAAATACACATAAGTCGTTTTTCCTTTCCGCACAGATATAATCTTTTACCTGACTCACACAATCGCATAGGTGATTCTCTATCAACTCATGAAGAATGCTTAGGGCCATGTTTCCAGAGCCCTAATTCTCTCAAACGAAGGCCGCTTCTAGCAGCACCCTGTCTCGTGTAAGCATCAAGGGTAGTAAGATCCAGAATAATGTCCAACACCACCTGCGGAGTACAGCTCTTCGCCCCACTGATGCACATCGCCGCAGTGCGTTGAATCTTACTAAGTATTTTGAACTGGTAGCTATTCCCCAAACCAGACGAAGTAGCTACAAGTACCTACAAGCACAGTCCCCAATTTTTACCGATCGAATTCCGGCAGGGGTATAGCACGACTAATTAATTCATTATTCTTTCCTCAGTATTCGGCTTACAGTTCAGCTTCTAATCTACAACCATACCAAAATATTTCGCCTCAGAGGATAGAGATAACTCAACACCCTCCATCCTTGATGTCTTAAATTCTCCAATATTTCGACTACACGTGAAGAGGACCTCCTCTGCCTTCGCCTGTGGTATGCCCCATGTGGTTAACTTCCGAACAGAGCTCACACTCAGTGTCGAATTAACAATGCGGTCCCTAAGCATATTTACAATCAATTGATAAGACTCCACAGCGGACTCCAGAGATTTCCCAATTGTGCCAGATGGCCCATTTTTAAAAGCACCTTCTAAGTCCAAGTAGTTAGCCAAAGTAAAATCTCCACACGCCAAGTTGCGCTCAAGATAGCGCGGAACATCGAGCACAGCATTTTGCTCAGATTTACACTTGATGTCGGCCTCCTGCCTACCGCTTAAATAGCACGGGCCAATTCGATTTCTAATATACAGGGTGGAGCGCGGTAATTTGCTTTTTTTGCACTGCGGGCTGTGGCGGCACTGTTGGTCGAAAAGACTGGAGAGTACGCGGAGCTTATAGTGGCTGACGGGAGATTTGTATTCGTCTGCCTTTTAGTTGCCATCATGCATTGGACACGTGAGGAGAGGTCATTTTGTGTTGAAGCGTATTTTTGAAATGCGCACTGGATCATTGCAGTGCAGCATGTCTGTAACAGCGGGTGTGTAAAAACAAACAAAATATGCGGTACTGTAGTGAAACAAACCCAGAGAACTTCACCAGCGACCTCTGCATTCGGTCCACGTCACTGTGTGGTGCATCATATCACGAATAGGCATCATTGGGCCTTACTTTTTTCAGGCTAACCATCTTGCCTTAACTGTGAACTCCAAACGGTATTTGACTATGATACAGGATTATTTCAGCCAGTTCCTGCACATACAGCGAGGGTTACCATGAATTATTTGAGGCAAATATTTCCTGGACGGCTTATCTCTTTGAGGGGTGATGTGAACTGGCCGGCCATTCACCAGACTTAGCCCCATGCGATTTTTTCCTTTGGGGCTACCTGAAGTCGAAGGTGTATATCAACCGTCCCAACACCTTGGAAGATCTAATTAACAATATTGAGGCTGAAATTGACAGAATACCAGTCGACATGCTTGTTAGAGTTCATGAAAACTTCAGAAAACGTATGCAGCAGTGTGTGGATAGCGAAGATCGACATTTGCCAGATACACTATTTAAAACCATGTAATTTAAAAATTCCCTTTCTATTCAATATAAGTAAAATATAAAATAAATTTTTCTAAGGTTTTTGTGTTGCATTCCCAAATAAGCTACCGCGCTCCAACCTGTACTTTCATTATCTCCAAAATTTTCGATAGAAAAGATGAGAGGCTGATTGGTATGTAGTCCTTAAGAGAGACATGAATAGTCTTTCGCGACTTGGGAATAAGGACAACCAGAACCTCCATCCACTTATCCGGTACCGCGGGCACTCTAAGAAACGCTCTACACACAGATACTTAGAAAATGTGGGGTGACAAACGCTTTGCTATGAAACGAAATAAAATATTGGACTAAACCAAATTTCGCTGCAGTGATTTCGACCACAAACCAAAAATGACATGTCCAACAGTTTGTGTCTATAGTCTAAAGGGCGAAACGAAAATTCAATAGAATTTAACACAATTTGAAATACATTTCGAAATCCATTTTTCATTCTCTCTTAAACAACCTCCACTGTTTGCTTCTAAAACTAAAGCTGAACGAATTAAAACTCATTTTAAATATTCCTTTCGTTTGCGATGTTTTTCCATGCATAACTTATAGTCTATTCATACTTTTCAAATTATTTCAAAATCTTGTGATTGACCTCTCGCCGCATACTGAAAAAGAACACCAAGTTTTTCCATCTCCTGGCAACTACCAAAAACCCAAAAACAAGATAAAAAAAGAAAAATTCGATAATAACATCTGTCAGATTTTACACTCAAATCGAATTTACATTGTACAATGAAACAATTTTGAACATTTCATTTCCTATTTTTGTGGCAATATTATGTACAGCAGCAGTAATAGTTTTTCCTTTTGCTTTTAAATAGTTTATTCTACTTGATTTTCACAAATCAAAATAAATAAAATTTACTCGGGCAATCTCTTGTACAAATGTAGATGTATATGCATTTAGGTCTCTGCGTGTGCTGGCTCTGTTTTGGATGCATTATGTCGGTTTATATAAAATGAAAATACGATTGAATAATTCAATTCAGCAAACTTAACAGATAAGTTCACAGCAAAATGGACAAACGCTGAGTACAGTGCTGGCAAAGCTGTAGAGTGGGAGATATAAAAAATAAATAAAATAAATGTAAAAAAAAAATCTGCTCTAAAAGAGTTGCAAGCAGCATGATAGCTGGGTAAAACAAAGATTCAAAAAAAATCACGAAATATATATAAATAGAAAGTTTTTGTAACAAAATGCAATTTTTTTCTGTTAAATAAATGCAATAATTCAATTTGAAGTTTAACTTCGCAGGCATACATACATACATACTACCTATGTATGAATGTGTATGAGGTTAGATACTCGGAACTCGCTACAGCAGTTCACCAATACTAACACGGAGAAAAATAAGTTGCCCAATGAAATCAAATACAAAACCAATTCTGTCGCAAACACACACACTTGTGTGTTTACAAAAGTTAAGAGGCAAGCACGAGGGGCATTTGAGGCAGTTTCAATTACAAAGATATTCTGGTGAAAAGAAAAAATTAATGTGAGTCCGATCACAGGGGAGATGTGTAAACATCTATGAAGTAATGAAGTTGGAAGTACTTATGCTTTTAGTATATTTTTTTAATTAATCAATTAAAAGTATCAAAACTTTCAATATTGTAAATACATAGGAATTTGCTGGTTTTTCTTTGTTTTATTTAACTTATTTGGTTAGTAAATGGGCACAATGCAGTATATATGTACTGCATTAAAAATTACAGTAAGCAGTAAATTTACTGATTACTGAAAAAATTGAGTAAATTTTTACTGATAATGAAATTTAATTTGCATTACCAGTCAAATCATAAGGCCCTATTCATAATAATCAGTAATCGGGCAGTAGTGATTACTGAAAATTCAATGCACCTCATCATAATCATGTAGGCACTTTATAAAAATTGCTGAAAAAAAATTTATTAATCAGTAAAAATTTACTAGTTAAAGAATTATTTTTAGTGAAATTTTAGTAGTACTGCAAAGTGCCCATCTATGGTAAATGCCTTAAGTACAAATAGTTAATATTGGCTTATGGTAACTAAAATAAGATACATATTTAAATTTTTGACTCGATTGTATTTAAAAATCTACGGAAAACTGCATCTATAGTAGTGGAATTGTTAGCTGTGGGGGTTTGTGGAGAATTGCTCATATGCAAGTGGAAAACGTCAAATAAAAATTTTGATAAAGCTTGCGACTGTGGGTTTGCACAATTTGTATTAAAATCTCCACCCATAATAATTGGCATGAGATGGAGATTGTTACCCAATTGTCGTGCACAAGTTTCAGTGTAAGGCAACATTACGTAATGAAGATATGTTATAATCTTAATTTATATTGGAATCTAATAGAAATTTTATTAGAATTAACATTACCTCCATTCAGCTTTGATACACTTTGTGTTGTTTTATGTTCTGAGTTATAATTTTTTTGGTGTTTTGTAAATTATTTTATTATTTTGTATTTGTTGCGGTTGACAAGTTATTAATCAGCTGTTTACTGAAATGTAATGTTATTTTACAGCAATGGTTTTCGAAAATTAGTTGCTACTATTGCACACTAGATGGTGCTTATATGCAGCTGTTAAGTTGAATGACAATCTCAAAGATGAAGAAAACTTTTAGTTTTTAGGTTTCATTAATTTGACAAGTTTAGTTTTTAGTTTTCCTTATTTTGCTTTGTTTTAGTAAATTTTTTATTAAAAGTGCAAAAAATCTTTTTAAAAGTTGTTAAAATTAAATGTTTTTGTATTCATTTTATTTATTTGTTTTCATTTGCCTACGATAACATAATGTACGACAATTAGTGAAAATTAGTCGCTACTAAGGGCTAGCACAAGTGCATGTTTCGGTTCATTTAATTCATCGTGCAAAATGTTATGCTGTGTGTGTAAGGCCGACGCCAGCAGCGGTTCGAGCCATGCCATGTCTACACGTAAACTCACTCATAGTAGTCACTGCGACGCAACCGTCGAGTCATACGATGCTATTACTACCCAATGATTGGGTTGAACTGTGTTGTGATACGTGTTGTACTACCAGCAATATATGTATGTTGATTTACTTTAGCAACATAAAAAAGGAATTCATTTCAAAAATAAAAAAAGAAATAATTAAGTAAGGAAAAGGTAATTTTTTAAGAAAATTTACTTTTTTTATAAAAAGCTGATTATGTAGGAATAGGAATGTTTTTTAAGAAAAGATAATTTTTAAGAAAAAGTACTTTTGTTAAGTAAAAATACTTTTTTAAAGAAAATGTACATATTTTAAGAAAACAAGTGAAAAATAATTAATTGCGATAATTTAAACATCAATATTCTCCATTTTCCCTTTTTTTAATTACAATCGTGCGCACACAAATCAAACGTTAGAATAACATAAATTCAGTGTGGGCGACAAAACGTCATCCATACAGTCTTGGATGAGTGGTCGTATGTACCATGCAACACTCAAGTAAAACGATTCATGTTCGAACACGTTGGATTGATTTACTTGAGTCGAACATAACGTTGCCGTCGAAGTCCTATGTATACCAAGTAGTAACAACATGCATGACATGACAATGTATTAGTGTCACACAAATCACAACTCAATCAATTGATCTCGCGCTAGCCTCTAGTCGCTACTATTGCACACTAGATGGTGTTGAGTATATTGTATGCAGCGTATGATTACACTAATACACTCATACATAGCTCACACTGATTTGATAACGCTTTACTATTGGTTAACGATTACATCGCACATCTTACTCTAAATTTGTGATTGTATTGTGAAAAAGACTTTTACCCCCAGCGTATAGATGTTTACACATCAAAAATATTTGTGAAACTTTTCGGGGATATACAAATGAAATGCAACATATCCCTCCACCAAGATGAAAATCCACAACAACACTCCGACTCCAATATTAAAATAAATCATTTTCATAGGTACCAAATTCTTTAACAACGAAATAATTTTAGTTAACTACAATAATTAGTATTATTAATTATTAGATCTTAATTTTTAAATAATTATGCTCGAGGTCAATTTTATTGTATATACCTCTGTCAAATATTTATATTTGCAAAATATTTTTTGGAACGAATTTCCTTAACGCACATTATGGGATGGGGGCTAAATGAAAAATTGTTGAACAACTTTTTTTCAACTACTTTATTACAACCCATTATTATCAACTATATTGGGTACTTTTGGTTTGGTTTGGTTTAAAGGGAAGTTTTCTAGGTGTAGCCTGTGTATTATATATTGTAATTTTGAACCCAATAAAAAGTAAACTTATAAAACACAACCCTCAGCATGGAATTATATTTGGCAGCACTTTAACACTCGTACTTTTGGTTTGTGTCCACACTAACAGATTTCTTGAATAATGGGAAATTTTCTAGGTGGAGCCTGTTTATTACATATCATAGTTTGAACCATAGATAAAGGAATTAACTAGATATCGCACGTCCCGTGGAAATTTCTTGTTCAATGGGATATTTTCTAGATGGAGCTGAATGCAATAATTACAACGTTTGATCCCAAACAAAATATACCTTGCAAGATGTAGTTAGAACAGGTGCTAACATAGAGTGTGGTAGGCAACATCAACAGGGATTTTGTTTTGTTTAGTGGGCCGATGCTATACAAGTCAACAGAAACGAATACCAACAATAATAGTACACCAAAAAAGCACATAAACAAAATGCATTCGAATTAGAAAGTGGGGAACACAACGACATGAAAAAAGCTAAATTAGTTGTTCGAATAGCACTACTTGGAAAATGGTTCTATTATTGTATTGAAAAAATGTCCCACACTGTTGAATAAACGCCAGTGAATGTTATGAGAAACGTCAATGAAAGTTACAAAACGACAACACAGCACCTAGTGGTAGTACTTGACAATGCCTGTGCGATATCTACTTATTTCCTTTATCTATGGTTTGAACCGAATAAAAAGTAAATTTAGAAAAGCCAAAGTAAAATAAGTTTAAAAAAATAGCATCTTAAAGAAGTACCTTTGCTTAAAAAAGTAAATGTTCTTACAAAAAGTACCTTTTCTTAAAAAAAGTTATTTTTTAAATAAGTACCTTCTCTTAAAACGTACATTATCTTACAACAAATTGCCTTTTCTTGAAAAACTACATTTTCTTTAAAGAATACCTTTTTTGTAAAACAAAATAACTTTTCTTTGAGATAAGTACCTACCCTTATAATTGTATCTGTACTTTCGTAAAAAAAGCTTTTCTTCAAGAAAAAAAATACTTTCTGTTACAAGAAATAGATTTTCTTATAAAAATTCCTTTTCTTCAAAGTACCATTTCTTAAAAATTAAGTACCATCTTTTCTTTTGTTTTCTTGAGATAAGTAGCCTTCCTTAAAATAAGTAAATTTTCTTAAAAACAACTTTCTCCTAAAAAGAGTACCACTTCTTTAAAAAGTACCTGCTGTTATAAAATAATTTTTTATAAAAAAATGCATACTCCTACTTTTGGTAGCTTAGTGACGGCGACACTATCGAGTATTCAGCCATGAAAAAGGTTCTCAAAATACCGTTCGGCACCAATGTAAAACTATAGGCCCCAATCAGTGAGTGTAAAACTAGAACGCGCACAGCTTACTGGTTTGTGAGAAGCTCTCCCTAATCCTTTCACGGCAAAAGAGTACGTCTCATCGAAGAAATTACCTTTACGGGAAAATATAATACATATTCTTTCAAAAAGGGCCTAAAAATATACTTTTTTAAAAAAAAAATACATTCAATAAATAACATGCCTTAGGTGTGTTGGAACTAACTAGTACATAATATATAGCGAAAGGAACTTCGTTCCAACCGGGTGTCACCTGACACCTCATGTAATTTTTTTTCCTTCCTTCTGAAAACTAACTGTAATTTAATGTCGACCATATACAATTTTTCGACAATATCCCTCTCTCGTTATCATATACTTTTTTTCTCTTTTGGACTTTATTTGTAGTCCCGTTATCTATGATTATCGCTGTAAGTTTGCAATTCAATAGAAAATAATTACATGTGCAGTCGCGTTCCTGACACTTTAAAGTGAACTACTCTATTTTTCTCGGGTGTTTAGTATAAAATATCTTTCTGTACATGAGTTGAACATGCCACGTGGAAGCGAACTTACGGATGAGGAGCGCGGAAAAATTGTTGAATTGAGGCTTGCGGATAAAGGAATTGGCGAGATTGCAGTTGCGGTAAATCGGCATCGCAATACAGTTTCGAATTTCCTCAAAGACCCCGAAAACTATGGTTGGATTAAGATCAGTGGACGCATGCCAACTGTAGACCAGAGGATTAAGCGGCGCACTCGGCATTTAGAAGCTAATGAGAGTATGAGTTATAGGGAAATAAAGGTGGAATTGGGTCTAAATGTAACGAGTCAGCGTGTCCGGCAACTGTTAATGGACGATATAGGAATTCGGTACCAAAGCAAAATGCCCAAACCGCGCTTAACCCAGCACCATAAAAAAGCGCGTATTGCGTACAAGTTTTGGGAGGACGAATTTCAAACCGCTATATTTAGTGATGAGAAAAAGTTTAATTCGGACGGAGGTGATGGTCGCTATAAATATTGGAGAGATTTACGACATCCTTGGCAAACGTGCTACAAGCGAAACCACGGTGGTGAATCTCTTATGATATGGGCTGCATTTGGAGCACGAGGGAAGTCAGAAATATGCTAAAATTAACTGTTGGACACTAATTTAATTGACTTTGCTGGCGAATTATATGGAGAAACTGGACTTTTCAACAAGACAACGCCCCGATCCACATTGCCCGAATCCCAAGGGATTTTTTTAAGTCCCGAAATATTCCATTACTGGAGTGGCCCGCCATAAGTCCCGACCTAAAAACCAATTGAAGACCTCTGGGAGATACTTTTCGCCAAGGTGTTTTCAAAGCGAACCAGTACACGACGCTTAAAGAACTTAACTATCAATATTGGCGGAATGGGAGAAAATTGACATGTCCACTTTTAGCAACTTAGAAAGTTCTATGCCACGCAGGCTACAACAAGTTCTTATTCACAAGGTCAACTCAATATGAATGAAATTTAAGTTTCATTTTTGCATATATAAATATTTTCTATGAAGAATATATCAAACACTTTTTCTTTTGTTCTAACAAAGAAATAAAAAAAAAATGTTTTCTTATAATTTTAAGATAGACATAAATATAACCTAATATATAAAATAAAATTCAAAAAAAATTTAGTTTTCAAAGCTCCAACTCAACATGATACATTGCACATATAAATATGTGACAGGGGTATATTAATTTATTTTTCAATAATTCGTCTATCGTAGAACGACATCAACCGATGACGGAGCGTAGAGGTTGCTGCGCTACTTTACTTACATGTTGTGTTGTACTCAAGTTTATTCAATTTCTGATGACGTCTTTCGACCCAAGACAAAATACTAAAACACAAATTATTATTTACATATACAATAGAATTGATTAAGATCTACTATTAAAAAAGGTCGAATATAAAACCAAAAATAGAATACTTATTAATTACTATTAAAGGGTGTCTCAGTAAGAATATAATTTTTCATTCCAAGATCAAGACACTTAGCTTTTGACATAGTTGCAATTTTTTTATTGGACTGTAAAGAAGACATGTTCCGATTAAGTACGCAATAAAATATTAACCAAATGGCCCCCAACGGTTCTGATAATCTCTAAATGAAATTTTTTACGACTTTATCAATAATGTAATTGCTGAGCTAAGGAAATGTTTCTGGTTTATTTCACAAAACCAAAAAGCGAGAATCGCACGGCGTTAAATGGCATGATCGTTCTGGCCAGTTGACATTACAACTTCTTGAGGTAATTTCTTCTGGAAATCGGTGCTGCAATAAATCGATTGTTTCATGCACGGAGTGGCAGGTGGCGCCGTCTTGCTGAAACCACATATCGGACATATCCGAACGAATGTCATTCACAGTCACTTCGATTTAGACCACATATTCCAAAAAGTAATGTAATTGCATGTGGATGTTCTCAAAACCACAAATTCCACACTTTTGTATATTCACGAAGCCATTCAGATGGAAATGGCATTGGCTTCACTTTGCTCCATTAACCACTGATCGGAATGCCGGCGCTCTCCATGGTCTGCTGGTTTGAGCTCCTAAGTAAGCTGAATTTTGTACGCATGATTGTGGAGGTCTTTTATGTATGTCGATGGATTGGAGTCTTACTGCCCATAACCGATCCAGATACTTCAAATTTTTTGATCATAAATTCTTCTCAGCATAACTTTCCAAATTATTGTAATAAGTTTTCACAAGTATAACGCGTTGTTCTTTCGTAAAACACCCCATATTTAAAAACCGAATTAATTTATGTGACAGCTGCTATATTTCGTAGCTGCTACTTGCACAACAACAAAATTATACTAAATTTAAAAAGTGCAATCTAAAACTAAATATATTAAAATATTTAACATATTAAAATAAGAAAAACAAATATTTAAATATATTTAAAAATATTTTTGTTGTTAAGTTAAAACATATTTCTTCCATTCCAAATAATATATGACGAATTTACTTTTCGATTCGAAGTTATTTTTCAATATGAAATCGGAAAAAAGTCTGAGTTCGATTTTTATCTTTATTATTGAAACATAATGCGAATTTCCTACCACATTGACAGAATAGAACCAAATTCTTGATTTTGCTCATGGCAACTTTGGTAATATCCTGTCCATCGCATTTCTTGGATAGTGGTAATGTCGGCCTTATAACTTTCGACGACATCTGTAAATTGGATACTTGCACCGGATCTATATAGAGTTCATACATTGCAAGTGCATATTCGTAAATCCTGGTTCTTTTAACAGCAGCGGGGGTCGTCAACAAATCATGTGCTGTTTATATTTTGTTCGTCGTTTTTGTATATTCACTGGCATTATGAACGATGGCGGGAGGCAAACCCAGTCCACCGGGGTTTTTTTGTCATCTACCGCCAGGATATTTGATTGAAGCCGTCCATTATGGATCAGACGCTGAGCAGGACGAAATATATCGATCCTGGATTTTCTTCTTTTTGTTTCTATCCTCCGTTGAGCCATATGTTTGGCTCATCCGCCTTCTAAGGACAAAAGAATATGCCCGATAGCTTGATGACCTTCAGTGACAAGGTCCGCTAATAAGCCTTAGACGTATCAGTGATCGCATAACCGATCAGTCTGATCATTCTTTTTGCCTCTAGCTCTAGCTTTTACTCACGGAGGTTTCCTATAAAGCCATAGCCCAGGACATACAGCGTGGAAGTAGTGAGCTGCGTGGACTGCCACTTAAGGAATGATTTCTGGCCACTCCCAAGTGAATGACTATCAGAAACTTTCCACTTCCGCGGACAGTTCCATGTCCCGTGTCGATTCCAATCAGTTTGTGTGTGTGTGTAAAGACACAGTTCACTTATGTTGAGACGCTCTCCCTTGTATTGCGTAATTTATGACGAAGTAGTATAAAATTAATAATTGCAAAAATGCAGTCTGAATTTAGGGTTTATCCGGGAATACACTATTCTATATCTACACTTTGACTAAACCCCACCAGAAATCAAATAAAATGTAACTGTTCCAAAGAAAAGAACAACTGCACTACTGGTTGAATGGCAAAGACCAATATCAGCAGCTATAACAACAAACAGTAAATTCCATTAAAGAGTTACCGAGCACAAAACTAAGTTTCGGCTACAAACAAACAGGACAACACCTCACCTCCCCCTCCCAACAAACAGGCCAAACAAACACATGTAAACAATCTCACCCCTGCAACCGTATCAATACTAACACCAACAATCTCTCATATACTACAATACATTTGACGCAGTACACATTTGCTTCTTCTTTTACTTTGGTTTTTTTTTTTTGAGTAAAAGCCAAACTCAGTTTTGAAAGGATTTTGGTTCTTCATTTTTTATGTATTGCAAAATTTGTTTAGTATTGCTCCACATACTCTGCTGCTGCTGGTCTGGCGTATCATCATCAGCATCGGAATCTGTAAAGCGTCGTCATCGCACAAGGGGATACTCCAATGGAACAAGTGGAACAAATTCTAAACGTATTGCAACTTTTCATCCCTATGCAAGATTTATCCTTTAAGTTTCGAGTTGAGGGTTTTTAAATAGTTTACTTGTGGTATTATATTCACATACATGTATTTCCACCCATACAAATGTATTTATCGAGATTTCATTTCTCATCCAAATACTACAAAACACACACAACCACACACATGCTTCAGAATCTGTTGGGGATTCTGTGGATACGTACCGGAAATTCTTACAGTAATGCCAACAGCATTATTTCAAACGAATGCATTCTTATTCCCCCGAAAATCTATATTTGTTTGTTGTCTTTTATATATGAGTGTGGGTGGGGGTGTAGGTTAGAATGTGATGGTGTGCTAGAGTTTTACAATACAAAACAACAGCAACAATGACACTAAACTACAACAATAACAACGTTAATACCCAACTTATGTTTAGTTTGTCTTTACAAAATATTGCTTAATATGGAAAATGCGGTGTGTGGACCATAACCGATATTCCATAAAAATATTGTATCCCAGGAGGGAATTTAAATAGACAGAAGGGGCCTTAAATTAAGATTTCTACGGAAGATGTTTACGCCGATTGTTTATGCTTCGGCGGCGGCGTACGGACCCGCGAAACACGGCGAAGGCGCCTTTGTCGGCTAACCTGGCGGCGGCTAACGACGGTAGCATCTATTTCCAATTATTGGGAAATTGACCCGGCTGCTGCTATGCAGAGCTCAATGCTTAGGAAATTTTGACCTGCTGTTATACTTATACTTTTAAGTATAACTTGATTTTTTTTAAACTTTTTGATTATATAGCCCAATTACTGTGATGTGGAATGTTGCCGCAGAGCATCAAGCTTCTGTCAAACGAAATTGTTTTACAGTTATGTCTACCTCTTTTGAACTGATTGATAGAATGTGCGATTAGCATTTTAGTGTTTTGGACAATAAACCAGCACAACGCAAGCGGAACCGTCATATAACTGCTCTTCTTTTATATTTTGGTGGAATTTCTCTAAACTTTTCCTAAAAATGGGATGGGGAAAAGATTGTACGACAGAAGAAAAGCGGAATATGTTCTATATGTGTAGTGATGGCAAAACGACATATGAAATTGCAAAAATTCTTAACCGATCTATTAAACTGGTCTACAAAGTTATTTCTTCCATTAAAACTAATACAAATTTTATAATGGAAATAGAAAAAGGACCCACGTTGCAAATAATCAACTGAGTCAGTGAACCGAGCTATTGTCCTGAAGTCATAAAGGGAGGTCCAACCATAACACAGTGTGTAATTTTTTAAGTCATGGCAAAATAACCATATACGGACACCACTACGTGATAAATGACCAAAAAAGAGACCCCTGTCTCCCAGTTTTGCCCAAAGTCCTCCAGGTTTTTTTTTTATGGGCCCCCAAAGAAGTGGGGCCTCGGTGTCATTTTTGCAAAAAAGTGATAATTTTCTCAAGCTCATATCTTGCAAACTGTTCGGAATTTTGATTTACTCTCTGAGGAAAAGTTGTAGCTCTTGTCATAAAGAACAAACATTGTAAACATATAAAACCAAAAAAAAACTTCGTCTTCAAAGTCAAAATCGCAAAAAACTTTAAAAAATTCAATTTTTTTTTTTATCTTTTTTCCCCTGTTCCGGTCCATATGTAGCAAACCGTTCAAAATTCAAGGAAACAAGCAACTACAAGAATGATCCTAATATCTCAATAAACAACTTTCTAGAACATATGAACTTCCTAGGAATGATTCTTAACACCGTTTAGGTAGCCCTTAAATAGCCGCAAAAGTGAAAATTTTCCAAAAATTTTTTAATTTCATTTGTTATTTCTTTACTTCAACATTGAGATACTATTACACCTCTCCCGTAAGTGAAAAGGCATGTTGCAGGTTTCATTGTTATACTAACATTTAGAGTTAGGGTTGTAACAAAGAGTAGTAGCATGGATATTTAGTAATAATGATTCCATGTTGTAGGGATTAGTAGTCTCAGCAGGGATGGCACTACTATACTATGCTATCTATTACAAAAATTATAAAAAAAAAATATTCGTATTATGTTTATAATGTTGATGGCCCTGGACTTGCAAATCGCACTCTCTTAAGTTGTGGATCCAAATCGTCATCCGAATCTGACTCTGATTCAGAACTTATGGTGTCCACAGGCACGTTACTTCCAGGCTGCCCTCCATCATCAGATTTTTCTTTTTCGAATACTTCATTAACATCTTCAGGGTGATCTTGTGACTCCACCAACATACGGGAAATGAATTAGAAAAGTAATCAAAAAAGGAATGCAAATCAATGCATCAATAGAATTGATATTACCTCTGCAAGCAATGCGTCGAGTTTTTTGCCTTTGTACCGTTTTTCCATGGGCATTGTGGTTTGGTGAAACTGTTCTCCTTGCTCATCGGATTCGGTAGGGAGTTTTTTGATAAAATCGTCAAAATGAAAATTAAGAAAATGCAGCTTCAATGTCATCGATGTGCCGATTTTCTCAAAATAATACAGCATTTCATTCACCCATTGCTTCCGGTTCCGCGTCTCGATCCCCTCCCAAGACTATGGTGCATACACGCTGAAGGTAAATCCATGCCATTGAATGATTATAGTCATGAAGCGATGATTCAAAGTTGCTCTTGAATAGCTTTCTAATGTCAGGGCCATTAAGTACGCCTGTGAAATGAAGACAAAAAATAAAGACAGAAAAGAAAACATTAATAAAGTGAAAATAGTGCCATGAGGTGAACAAAAATTCGTTTTAAATTTACTGCAATACCTTTTTTAATTTTGTCATCGCTACGCTTAGAGAAAACGCTTTTCAAATAGTCGAATGCGTTGGGCAATTTACAACGGCCACTTCGATGAATTTTTTAACAATTCCCAATTTTATGTGGAGCGGTGGCAGCAAGATGTCTTAAGTATTGTCTATTAAAGGTGCATTCCTCAGTTTGCGTTGTTTCATTTGTTCCTCCACACTTGCTCTTGGTCTCCACGAATTGCATTGGTATTGATTCAGAGGTGAGCGCGAATCTCAATTACAAAGAAAACAAAAGAATTTTGGAAAGCCGCCCTTATCGATGATCCCTTGCAAAATGTTGATGACCTTCAAATCACAGCAAATCTTCCATTTATTTTCGTAGTATTTGATTTGTTCCATTATATCTTTCAATGTTTCATAGCTTTCTTTCATGTTAATACCCATTGCTAGCGCAATGGAAGGTTTTCGGTTCGACACATGCAACAACACTGCTTTCAAGCTTGAAACAGAACCATCAATAAATAATCTCCACTCACTAGCGATGTAGTTCATTACCATTTTTGCCACCAAAGCTTTTAAATCGTTGCAGTAAGCGAACGAATTGTCATCATAATTAGAGTGTAGAGGCTCTGAAATTCAGCTTGCCGTTTGCGGTACGCCGTAGAGTTCATATTACCATGTTTGAGTTTTCTTTGCTTTAAAAACGCTGTCAAAAATATGGCAAGTCGCTGCATTAGTCCCAATATGGCCACACTGAAATCCATTTCCCTTTGTGTTATTAGTTGTGGTCCATCTCTTCCCTGTTGGGGCTCATAATCGGTATCAAATGGATCTTCATAAGTAACACCACTTGCTCTAGTCATTCCTGTACATTCTGTACTACGATCTGGATTTGGCAGCCTTGGTGATACAAAATTTCAGGTGCAAGCACTGGTAGTGTGGCTGTTACAGTTGCTTTATAACTTTTGTTCCTCTCAGCATATCGATTTAGACCGCATGTGTAATTTACGCATGCATAGCAACTGGTTTCATCATGATCACCTGGGAGATTAATCCAGTTTACCGGCTTACAATACTCCATTCTATGTTACTTCTACTATGTTACTTGTGAGTCACACCTTAACTTCAAGTTTTTTGTCCAACTTAATATGACATTTATTTGTTTCAGTGTTTGACAAATTCAACCATGGAAAGGAAAACAATTGAATAGCGCGTTAAGATTGTTAAAGCCTTTTACGAAAATGGGCACTCAAATCAAAATGAATTTCGTGCACTTCGTGATTTTTTTGGTCAGCATGATAACGGACTTCTTGTGGCCAGAAATTGAGGATATACCTCCTATATATGGTTCCAATAGGATGGTGCCACTTGCCAAACAGCCAACGAAACAATGCTTCTTTTGGCCGCCACGTTCATATGATTTAACACAGTTGGACTTCTTTCTTTGGGGATATTTATGAGAAAAAGTGTACTTCAATACCAATTCAAGAGCTAAAGGATGAGATAATTCGGCACATTAACGATATTGAATCTTAATTATGTCTCAGACTTATTGAAAATATGGACCATCGGACCGGAGCCGTGGCGAGCATTTGGGTGATATTTTGCTTCACACATAATTATCATAGATCCTTCTATCATTATAAAAAATATTAAGATAATTCTCTGAAAACTTTTTGTTTTATTTACAATTAACATCGTGCGTTTTAGTAGGATCACCCTTTAGAAGGATCCGTCCACGTCACCATGTGATATTTCCAACGAAGTTAACTCTGAATTTGGATGTTTCGAAGTTAAGTCTGAATTCCACCTCAGCAAGAATTTCCACTTCGTCAAAGTTAGGTTTATGTCTAGTTAAAGTTCAGTGGGTCGCGAGTGCAGTTTTTTGTTCCAAGGGCTTATAGTGCGCTATTCGATTCGATTTGTAAGCAGATAATCGTGTTCTCAGTTCATTCATAGTTGTGCCAACATATACCTTCTGGCATACGTTGGACTTATCCACATTACCACATGCACCACATTGGCCGTGTCCTCTTTGTCAATTTTCGATTTTGTCCGGCTGAATTGATTGTTTAGCGGACGATGAGACTTAAGTGCCAATTCATATTTCTGCTTATCGTAGATGTCAGAGTTTTCTTTCAGATAGTCCAGGATTATATGTTGTCGATTTGTATATTTTCGCCACTGATGTATCAATATTATTCATCGGTCGTCCAATCTCAGCTCGAGAAATCAAATCTTCCATCGTCCTTCTCGGAAAATTGTTCAATAGGAGTATTTTCCGTACTTTCTTCATATTCGTCCCATGAAACTTATCTGTAATACCCTCCTAATAAAGTTATTGGCAGTGTTCATAATAGTCCTCCCGGAGTGTTTGGACTCCAAATTTAGTAGTCGTTCCCGACTCTGTCGGTTTTTGATACCAGTCTATTATGTGAGCGTTTCCTTGCCCTATGATTAAACTATCCAGGTACAGAAACTTGTGGTCCTGTTCCTTTTCCACAGTGAACTGAAATTGTCTGTTGAATGAATTTAGTGCCGTAATTGTGTTTTCCAACTCAGTTTCCTTAATGAACACGAATGTATCATCCGCGTATTTCGGCAAGACTTTCGAACTTTCCGTCAGGGTGTTAAGTGTCGAATCCAATAATACCTCCATTATAATATCAACCACAATCGATGATGCCGGGGAACCCATATGCATACCTTTTCTCTACTCATATATTTTGTCCTCGTACTTGAAATAGCGTACAGAATGTCAAAATTTTCATAAATAATTTTCGTGGTATTTTCGTATGTACTGCAATTTTGTTCCAATTGTCCTTTTCAGCCTTTAGAGCCAAATTAATGGGTATACTGGGGAAGAGATTAACTACATCAAAAGACACTAGTATTTCATCATCGTCTATTCACATATTCTCCAACCGTGACCTGAAATCTATTGCATCCTCTATACTGTATTTTAAATCCTTTGTCACATTTTTAAGTATATCGACCACAAATTTGCATAGAGCATATCCCAGTGCATTAATTGATGCATAAATTGGCCTTAAGGGATTTCCCTCTTTATGGATTTTCAAAAATCCGTATATTCATTTTGTCAATAATTTAAATAAATAAATGGTGGCACATAACATCCCATGTCGGGATTGAGGAGAGTTTCTTACAATCAGTGAGATGTGCGCTCTCTAGTTTTACACTCACTGATTGTTAGCTGTAGCTTTGAGAAGCTTTTTCATGGCTAAGTACTCGATAGTATCGCCATCGCTAAGATAGTGTCGCCATCACACCCACGTTCTCATGTACAAGAGCGGCGCACACTAACCATTGCACCACTGATGGCGATAATTTACCCTTTGTAAAAGCGTCAATGAATTTGCCATCAATTTATTTTCCCACTAGATTATTAGTCTTTTCCTGTAATCCCGAAGTTAGATCCTTTCTGAGACGTCTATATGTGCATATATCGCCTAATATGTTACCCATCTTTATCCTAGAGTCCCCAACGTCCATTGCAACTGTTTCTTTGTCAGCAGTCATAATAAGCAAATTGTTGTTCTCGTTGAAATATTTTCTAGTGCGGGCCACTGTACCCAAGAGATCTTTATTTGTCTTAACTTATATAAGTGATCATCTATCAACTGCAAATTTTGCCCTTGATACTTTTCGTCGCTCTTCAACACCAATTGTCTGCACATACTCTTTCCCTTCCGCGTTACATTTGTATAAGGGGAATGCAGTTGTCTTACAAGGCAATGCAAATTTCGGCCGAGAGACAACAACCATTCTGACTCAGTTGGTATGTCTTTGTTCTCGGACAATAGTTCATGCACGAAGTATCGACAAAGAATTACACGCAGAAAAAAAAAGTTTTCAACAAACAATGCCACAGTTGTAAACACAATGCAAATAATGTAGATGTAGATTTTTTCATTAAAGCAATATTTAAATAACTCCGATGCAAAAATGACAAATAGTTTATAATACTATTAGTTTCATATAATTGGTAAAGAGTCTTAAAATGGCATAACCCTGGAACAGTAACTGCAAATTCAAATTTTTTTTCCAAAATTGCTTGTAACTTATCCGTCTTTCAAACCTATAAAGCGTTATTTACAACATGTGTCCAAAATTTACGAAAAAATTTAAAACATGGTACATTATTGAGCAAAATCATTGTCAAAACTGGTGGTTTATGCATTTACAATAAAAGTTCGGACGTTTTGCTTTAAAAATGTTGACTTACAAACTAAGAAAATCGTGGTTATTAAACGAGTTTTAAGAAAAAATAAAAAAAAATCCGGTATACCCTAATTTTGGGGGAGTTCGTCTTTCGGGACCAGCAAACCTCTTCCGAAATAAATCTCAAAAATATCTTATACTATAAGCTTTCAAATAAAGCTTGAGCCAAACTATTTGTTATTGATGGGACACCCTATTCACAGGGGTCCTCAACTGATTAGGGGTTTTACTAAAATACGACAAAAACGGCGAATGAGGTTTCTGTCCCTATAACCCCCCCCCCCCCCCTCATAACAATCCTGGTTATTAAAATCGAATCAGATTTTTTTGGAAAATATATATCAGATCGGGGGATCAGAAAAATTCTGGATTTTTTTATATCTAACCTCACTTCACAGCGGTTCTCAACTGGTTTGAAGTTTACCTAAAATGACTACAAAAACAGCGAATGAGCTTTTAGTCCTTATAAATTTTGTGGACGACAAAAGACCCAGAATCGGAACTAATCCATTCCAAAATACATAATTTACGAAGGCTGGTAAAATATGTAATTTAGGAATGAATGATGCATTTTTCTAATACACACATGTTATCATCTTTATCGATGAACGGCAAGCTGACAGTGCGGTTAGAAAACTTAACATTTTCCTTCTCTTTTCCCATGGAATAAAAGAAAGCAAATCCTTTTTTGAAGGAGTGTTCAATGTCCTTCATTCGATCCTAGAATCTTTCTCCTGGTCATCGTCTGCACTGAGTACTTCATCGACACTTTGACTGGAATTACTTCCTAAATGACTTAAAGTCACAAAACAGTAAGGACAGTGAGATGTTGATGCTTCAGTGTGCTGATCATTTACAATCGAAAGGACCTAAAAATCGGACACAAACTTGAAAAGTATATTATTAATTTTAGTTAGTCTGAAAAGCACTTCAATATTATGATATGTTTCCAGTATATCAGGTACAACACACAACACTAATAACAGATTTACACTTCTTACTTTTGTGTTTTGACCTACATATATTTACACTTTTTGCATAGACTTTTCTCTTCATCGTTGGGAAAGGGGAATCCAAATCCTCTTCCGCGTCGATATAAGTTTCTGGAAGAATGGTCATGGAATGGTCATTTCTGCCATGACTTTGGTTTGATAGTTGCCGACAAAGTTACGTTTCTTCAACATTGTATCTAGTAAATCGTCAGCATCTGCCCAGACTACAGGTCTCTTTTGTTTTGGTCCACTTTTTTTGTAGTATCAAAATTAAACTCTGATACAAATCTTCAGGTATTTTTGACTTCTCAGACGCATGTTCACGGTAATTCAATGGTATAAATCTTTTACCAGCATTGCACCCAATGAAATTTTTCAACTTGCGCATATGACGTGATGATGATCCCGCATTGTCCCAAAAAAATATCGAGACTTTCTGCTGAAAAGATGACATCCTTCTGGGTGTTACGGTCTTATGGCATACAGCTATGGGGAACAGCTTCCAAATCAAATATTGAAATTCTCGAAAGATTCCAATCAAAGACATTAAGACTGATAACCGGTGCGCCCTGGTTTGTGAGAAGTAAATCAATAAGAAGGGACCTAGATATACGTTCTGTAAACGAAGAAATACGACATATCAGTCAAACATATCTGCAACGCCTTAGCAACCACGTCAATCCTATAGCTATTTCCCTACTCGATAGCACCACGGAAACCAGAAGACTGCAGCGAAAGCACGTATTAGATTTACCATTCTTAAGCCGTCGTGACCGTCGGTGGTGCAATGGGTAGTGTGCGCGCCTCTTGTACAGGAGATTCTGAGTTCGATCCCTGCTCCAACCACCTTAAAATTTCTTTCGACGACGGTCACCTCGCTTAGTGACGGCGACACTATCGAGTATATAGCCATGAAAAAGCTTCTCAAAATACCGTTCGGAATCGGTGTAAAACTGTAGGTCCCAATCAGTGAGTGAAAACTGGAAAGCGCACAGCTCAGTGATTGTGAGAAGTTCTCCCCGGTCCCTTCATGGGATGTAATGGGAAACCATTTATTTATTTTTAAGCTAGTATAACTAGAATAATATATGTAGACATTTAAAATCTTGTAAATATGTAAACTATTGAATAGGTTAAGTGTTTACACATACATATGTATACATATAGTATATATATAATAGTTTTTATGTTATGTTGTTCAATGGAACTGCATAACCCCTGTCATTGTTAATATGTTATCAGATTTACTTATTGTCCACCGACAGATTGTAAATAAAAAGAAGAAAAAAAAAAAAAAAAAAACTTCTGCATGTAGGAGAATCTAAAGCATCAGATTTCGGCTTTAAGTCCGAATGTGGAATTTGCATTTGGTGTTTTTGCGGCAGCTTTTCAACAAGGTCAGTAATGTCCTGTGATGCTAAAATTTTAATTGCCCTTTTATCTGAATGCATACATATGTTTTCCCTTAGACACTTCGCGATAACAACTTTTGCAAACTTTAATTGGCTTCTCGATTTCAATTTCAGCTCCAGCTCCATACATGCCATTCAACGTATCTATTTTAGTATTTATATTCTGACGTACGTGACCTTTACCTCTGTCGACTTTAAAATGGCCCTTAGATCTTGCTGTTAAACAAATAGAGCAGCAACAATACTGATCTTTAGTATTTGATCCTCTAGTTTCCCTCAACAATAGGAGATCTCCATAACTCGGCATCACTGGCGAAGACTGTTTAAAAACATTTCATTCTACTCCGTTAGAGCTAATCTACAAGTAACGCAGATATTTAGTGAGAATTTGTTACCCGATACTGAGAATGTATCATTCACGTGATTCTCAAACACAGGTTTGCAGTCGGAAGAAAAACATCGAGATTCTTTTTACCAAACACAATTTTTTTGCTACAAGGATGAGAAATTTTCTTTCGATTTTCTTCATGACGCAAATAGTAAGACATTTTGGTACAGCACTCAATCCCGAAGTGAAATATGGTTATAGAAAATGAAACCACATACGCTGTTTTTGTCGTCAGTTTAAGTAAACCTCAAACCAGTTGAGAACCGCTGTGAAGTGAGGTTAGATCTAAAAAAAATCCAGTATTTTTTTAGACCTACCGATTTGACACATGTTTTTTTTGTCATTACTTCACAAAAAATCTGATTCCATTTTAATAATCACGGAGCCTTATTGGTGGGGGGGGGGGGGAGTTGTTATACGGACTGGAACCTCATTCACCGTTTTCGTCATCATTATAGGTCAACCTCAAACTAGTTGAGGACCGCTGTATATTGTACATTAATTTAATAATAATGGCAACAATAATTACTTTGTGGGCTACATACAGTCTATATATTATCGCACATGTTTATCAACTTTACATTACGATATTTAGTAATTCACACAGTTAAGTATACAATTGGTCAAGAAACCTTTACGCACTTATCCCATAATACACCCTTAAATCCTACCCTGTACTCTATAAGCTCTTCTGGAAGAACCAAAAAAAATTTCAACTTTTTCATCTGCATGGTGCCAAACCATACGAAACCAACATAGATCTAAGAGACATATCTATCGTTCCTTGCACAATAAAACAGTTTATACAGTTGTTAAGGTATAGACCCGTCTAAAATTGTCCATGCACCACATACTCTTCTTCAACGATTCAGCTCGTAGATCTCAAACATTTTGTAAAACTATGTAAGTCATTCGCAAAAATAGAATAGAAAATTGTACAAACTACAACAAAAATACATAGGAAACCGAAAAAATACACAATAGAGTGGAAGGAAGAATATGTCCTGAGCAAGGATGTGCAGACTATTCACACTCAGTCCATATTTCTCTTCTTTTTTTTTGAGGTAGGATACAAGGCAACGTTTAAGCACATATGTGCGTATGCATGAGAGTTTCGGTAGCATTCCCAAGGATATGTCTACATTTGTGTCTCAATTTTTGCACATACACACACACACACACACACAGGCATACAAGTTTAACACATGCAAATGCGCTTAACTATGTATTTATGTGTGCAAGTGTGTACGAAAAGAAAAGTCCTTTTTATGGTCTCTGTATGCATATGTGTGGGTGTGTGACAATATGCGCGTTTCTGACTGTGTGGCTTACATGGTCAGTTTGTTACATTATCTCCGCATTGCCAAAAGGTTCTTAAAACAAATTTTTATTTTATGTCTGTTATGTCATTCTCATATAAAATGATACACAACCATGAAAAAAAAACCAAAATGTCCAAATGACAGAAAATATCCCCCACAATAGGAAATTTATGTGGAAAATTGTCCCTGGTAATGGCTGAGCAAATATATATATTTATTTGTTTATTTAACACTCTCGTCATTGTATTCTTACTTCAGGGGCTGAACGGCCACCAGTTAAAGTTTATTGCAACATTTTGAAAACCACAAATGAGAAAAATGTTAATTTTTATGATTTTCTTGTGTCGTTTCAGTTGAAATCTAATGAAATACTGTAACCGAAAAGTGTCTGCTGTCATTAGTTGTGATGCCTCGTAATGGGAGGTAACTGGATTTTCTCTATTTCTGTGAATCATTTTTATTATGTCTCATTTAAATGAAGTCGCCGCTCTCCATGGTAAGTCGGTGTAGCAAAAGGATATTTGCATAAAATTAATGGATTCAATGACTGCGATAAATATACACGGATAATAAGTTAATAAATTAGGAGCTTAATAATACAGGCGTTAATCAAAAATGCAAATATACTATGACCATAAAATCATAGCATAATCATAATCATAATCATGTATAAAAAATCAAAATTTACAGAAAAATCCAAATTATTACAAACCGAAATTTTGTTACTATGGGTGTCTCACTAAGAATGCACTTTTTCATTTTCAAATAAAAACACATATTTTGTGAGATTTTTGTCATTTTTGTATTGGATTAGAAAGAAGAAGTATGAAAAAAAGAGAGTGTGCTTTAAGACCACACAACTGAAGTAAAACTTCTTTAGCTCCATCTACATGTTTATATATATGTTTGTATATGTCTATATGTATAATGTATACAGACATATAATAATTTTCTACAAATGTTTAAATTTAAATTCCGTTTCCATTGATAAATAAACATATTTGAGTTGAATTTTTATTTATTATTTGTTTTATTATTTTTAATCATTATTTTTATATGTCTGTATACATTATACATATAGACATATACAAACATATATATAAACATGTAGATGGAGCTAAAGAAGTTTAATTCAGTTGTGTGGTCTTAAAGCACACTCTCTTTTTTTTATATATACATTCGTGTTGCTGAATTAGAACGATTAAGCTCTCTATCACGTCGCGAGTCCATTTAAAATACATTTTTTAAATTATTTAAATGTTTAAATTTCTCTTTGTCTAAACAAACGAACTGTGTCAACAAACTTGAAGGAGTTTAAAAGAAAATGTCAACAGAATTTGTTTAAGCGAAGAGAACAAAGCAGAATTTGCGAGAACGGCAAACACTGTTCTCACAAATTTTTGTTTCTCTTCCTCTCTCCCCCTTGCCTACAAAGTCAAGACTTCGCAAATAAATATTTGCTAGTGGAAAAGGGGACTTAACAGCAAAAAACCCTTCATTTCTATTCATCAAGATAATATCGTCACTTACCAACACTGAAACAAATATATACTCCCATAGAAATGCAACTGTGCAGCAAATAGCAAACGCTTTGACGTTTTGCCTTTACTGATTGTGTAAATTGTTTTCTAGTGACATACGCGTTTTGTTTATATAAATAATTTAGTAAATATTATACAATTGCCTAAGCGTATACATAATATATCCCGCGCAAAAAACTAGCAAAAGTTTTGCGGATTTTGGCGTTGACGTTGGCAATAGTGAAAACTAATGCGATTGCATGAGGCATTTGCGAAAGCCCTCTGTAAAAGGCACAAGCGGAGAAGACGCATTGAGTATAGCCGGCAAAGTGGTAGCCGCCACCGCAGGATAAACAAACTTTCATTACGGAAAGTGCAATAGACGGGACGACGCATGCCACCGGCACTAGTACGCACTTCGATGTACGTACAATTTTTTGTTTTTTTGTTTTAATCGTCAAACTCTACTCTTCACCTCCCTTGTCATGATTTACGTTGCATACTTTTGGGGAACTTCGTAACAGCTTCCGCTACATTACAAACTTCCGGTTCCGTTGCATTAAAAAATGTTTACCCCTCCGTATAGAAGTTTTACTTCAAAAAAACATCCGCCAAATGGCCCCCAAGGCTCTGATGATACGCCATTACTCTTTTCATTAAATTTTCCATGACTTTTTCACGGAAATGTGACTGTATCTCACGGCTGAATTAGATCTCGGATTTGAACTCAGAAAGTGTTTGTGGTTTATTTCACAAAACCCCAAAGAAAGAAAACGCACGGCGTTAAACCGCTTGATCTTGGTGGCCACATGACATCAGAACGTCTTGATATAATTTGCTCTGGAAATCATTGCTTCAGAAATCGATTGTTTCATGCGCGGTATGGTAGGTGGCGCCGTCTTGCTGAAATCATATGTCACCCAGATCCATACCGTCCAGCTGAGGCCACAAGAACTTCGTTAGCATGTTCCTGTAACAAATGCCGTTAACAGTCACTGCAATTTCGGCGTCATCTTCAGAAGATTAAGGCCCAATCACCCCGGTTGACCAAAATCCGCACCAGACAGTTAATCGTTGTGGGTGCATTTGTTTCTCAGGGATTGCATGAAGATTTTCTTAACCCTAAATTCGACAATTTTGTGTATTCACCAAGTCAATCAGATAGAAATGCGCTTCATCTGGGAAGATGAATTTTTTTTGAAAAATTGGCATTGGTTTTCCTTTGATCCGAATTGCCGGCGCTTTCCATGGTCTGGTGGTTTGAGCTCCTGAATAAGCTGAATTTTGTAGTCATGAACGTGGACGTCTGTTGTTAAAATTCGCCGCTTAGTGCTTCGTTAAATTTGAAGGTATTGAGAACGATGCTTGCAACAAGTTCAACAACGAATTGATGTTTTTAGGTTTTCGGCAACACTCTCGTTAACAGCAGCAATGTTTTCAAGACACCGACCAGTACGTTGACGCACAGGAGTCTTACAGTCCATAACCGAGCCAGTTTCTTTAAATTTGTTTACCACTCTTCGAAGGGTTGACACATTAGGTGCACTTTCCCGACTGAAAATTCCTCGAAGTTTCCGAGCGGTCTCAGCATAACTTTCCAAAATTCTTGCAATAAGTGTTCACAATTATATCGCGTTGTCCTTTCGTAAAGTGCTCCATTTTTTGAACTTAATGAAAACAAAAAATAAACAGCTTTTGTTTTAACACCATTATGGTACATCCCACTATTAGCAGCCAGAAGTACACTCCTGTTCACTTACTTAAAGGAACTAAAAATTCCATATTTAACAGCCTTTATCTTTTGCAATTTTTAACCGATTGCAGAGCTTTAAAATGGAAATGGAAGCTAGACATCTTGAGATATATAAAAAATTATAACAATAGCTGTTTCTTAACTAAAGATCTTTTTTTGACAAGGATAAGTCATAATTACAAGCAATTCGGATGAGTTTTCTTTTCCCTTTTTCAACTGTTGGGCGCCGTTCAAATTTTTTTAGCCATTGCGCGGTTAAAATACCCTTCAGAACGGTAAACATCGATTTTAGTTTTTTCCGATAGATTTACAATTTTTTGTTTTGCCATTTTGACTAGTAAAATGATTAAGATGTAGTAAGTTGTAATAAACAAACGCTCCCTACAAAAAATCATCGCTTACTTTAAAAAGAATAAGAAAATAATAAAGTGTCTTTATGCAAGTGAACCAAAAAAATAGCACATTTCTTGACTTTATTTTATAAATTGCTCAAAAAAGTTCTTTAGTTAGAAACCACTATTGTCATGATTTTTTTTATATCCCAAGATGTCTATCTTCTATTCCCATTTTAAAATTCTGCAATCCGTCACAAATTGCAAAACATACAGGCTGCTGGATATGGAATTTTTAGTGCCTTTAAATAATTTAGTCCTTTTAAATATATTGTTTACTTTTGCTTTGGTTTGTATCTGGACTAAGTAGATGTCTCAAATATGGTGGGAAATTTCTTGTTTAACGGGAAGTTTTCTAGGTGGAGCCTGTAGCCACTGTTTAGTATACTATATATTGTAATTTTCAACCCAATAAAAAGTAAATTTAGAAAAGCCAAAGTGAAAGAAATTTTAAAAAAAAAATTTTTAAATAAGCGCCATTTCTTAAAAAATTTTAATTTTCTCAAAAAAAATACCTGTTCAGATTCCTAAACAAAGTAGCTTTTCTTAAAAAAATACCTTATCTTAAAAAAGTACATTTGCTTTAAAAAAGTAAATTTTCTTACAAAAAAATATTTTTTTAATAAGTACCTTTTCTTAACAAAGTACATTTTCTTACACCAAATTGCCTTTTCTTCAAAACTACCTTGTCTTTAAAGAGCACCTTTTTGTGAAACAAAATAACTTTTCTGGAGATAAGTACCTACTCTCATATATTTACCCATTGTTGAAAAAAGGCCCATTCTAAAAAATTCCCATTTCTTAAAAAAAAACATTTTCTTCAAAAAATTACCATCTCTGAAAAACAATACCTTTTCTTGCAAAAATTCCCTTTCTGAAAAGTACCCTTCGTTGCAAAAATTCTCTTTCTGAAAAGTAACGGGTTTTTCAACAGAGACGCTACTAAAGTAAATCGATAGGGACAGCAAACGACGCCATATTTTCTCCAGCTCTTTTGACATTTCTCTTCAGTAAGGTTTGCCATTTCATCATGGAAAGATATACGAGCCAACAACGAGTCGAAATTATTAAAATTTACTACCGAAATTTGGAGTTAATGGCCTCAACTTTAAGAAGCCAACTTTAGGAGGCCTCAACAATCAGCGATGAGGCTCATTTCTGGCTGAATGGCTTCGTCAATAAGCAAAATATGCGTTATTGGTCAGACAGCAATCCACACGTAATCCATGAGTCATCATTGCATTCCGAAAAAAATACGGCTTGATGCGGTTTATGGGCCGGCGGAGTCATTGGGCCGTACTTCTTCCGTGATGATCAAGACCGCAACATTACTGTGAATGCGAATCGCTACCGTTCAATGATAACCGAATATTTTTGGCCCCAATTGGATAATATGGACTTGGAGGACATGTGGTTCCAACAGGACGGCGCCACAAGCCACACAGCGAATGCCACAATCAATTTATTGGAAACCAAGATTGGTGAACGTGTTATCTCACGGAATGGCCCAGTCGATTGGCCGCCTCGGTCGTGCGATTTGACGCCGTTAGATTATTTCCGGCTACGTCAAGTCTATGGTCTATGCCAACAAGCCAGCGACGATTGATGAACTTCGTACGAATACCGAACGTGAAATTGCAGCAGTATCGGCCGATTTATGCTTGAAAACCGTTGAAAATTGGGTTCAGCGTCTGGACTTCTGCAAGCGTGCCCGTGGTGGCCATGCAAAACAATTCGAGTTCCATACATAATGGCATCAAACGTACTTTCACAGGAATAAAGAATATCATTGGTATCTAAAACCGGTTTTGTTTAATTTAAAAAAACTTTTGTAGCGCTTTTATTGAAAAACCCGTTACCTTTTCTTAAAAATAAAATAATATCTTTTCTTTCTTCTTTTGAGATAAGAAGCCTTTCTGATATAATTACTTTTCTTAAAAAAAATAACCTAGAAGGAGTACCACTTTTTTAAAATGTACCTATACTTAAAAAAGGTCCCTCTTTGTAAAAAAAATTCTTGCGCTTATGGCTTTTTCTTTCAGAAAGCACTTTTCTTTAAAATTAGTAGAAGTATTTAATAAAAGAAGTACCTCTCTTTTCAATATTACCTTTTCTGGAAAATATAATACGTTTTCTAACAAAAAGGACCTAAAAATATACTCTTTTTTTAAAAAAATATACATTTTATAAAAAAAATTTTCTTAAAAAAGTTTATAATTTATTTTATCAAAGATCTTTTTAAATTATTTAATTTTTTAACGGGCGCCTTAGGCGTGTGGGAACTAACTAGTACATAGTATATAGCGAAAGGATCTTCGTTCCAACCGGGTGTCGCCTGACACCTCATGTGAGTTTAATAATCGGAAAAAACAAATGTGACAGTTGCCAAATGTCAGAGTTGCCACTTGCAAAAAAAAAATCCAATCAATTTAAAAAGTGCAAACTTACTGAGACACCCTTATTTTAATCTGCATTACAATCTCTTTGTTTTATATTAATTTTTATGAAATTTTTGTCGAGTTAAATTTCCAAAATACTTCACTTGTTAGCTGCCCACAACCTGCGTCTTTCCATATTCTTCCCACATTTTCTCTCAGTGCTTAAAAACCACCCACCACCAAACTTATTTTCTGGAAAACATCAAAATATTTTGAGCCAAAGACTAAGAAAAACCGCACTGTTAAAACACTCTCCGAAAAGATTATTATCAAATGGTCAGAACTTTTTGGCATAGCACAGAGAAACTATTAACATTTTACATTGAGTTTTCAAATGTGGTCAACTGTGGTTAGAGCTTAACTTGCAAACCAAAACATTTGCTTTAGACCAAACACTTTTATCCCATTCCCTTACTTTTAGATTTTGGCTACAAGAAACAAAAACACAAATGATCAAAAGAATGCCATTTTGCCCTCCCTGATATAACACACTAATTTAGTTTAGAGACACAAAAGAATTTCAAATATTCATCGTCAGGCACTTTAGCGAGTGACTGGCGATGGTGGCAAGGACGAAATCACTTTAGTTTGACATCTTTACACGTT
This sequence comes from Phaonia tiefii, assembly GCA_963931995.1. Lineage (NCBI taxonomy): Eukaryota > Metazoa > Arthropoda > Insecta > Diptera > Muscidae > Phaonia > Phaonia tiefii. Next base: position 294,471,183 of record OZ008368.1, read on the forward strand.
TTGTGGCATTGAAGATGTGCGTGTTGCAAAGACGTGTTGCAAGCAGATAACACATAACAGTTCCTGTTCAACATGTTGTAATTTAAGTGTTGGTATTTTTGTAATTAGAGAAAATTTTAGAATTTTCTTGCAAATTGTTGTAATTACACTAGTTTGCAGGAATCTCAGAAATAAAACTTGTTACCAAATGCAATATTTTCGTTAATTGAAAATAGCGCCAATACAACGGGTTTAAATATATGCACGGTTGGAGAAATACAGGGAAGATGTTAAGCAAATGAAATCCACTAGACCTTCCGAAATAAGAACAGCACGGTTTAGCCTTCTCTGGGGTTTCAATTCAGATTCTTTAATGATTTTCTTATATACAAAATAATTTAAATTAAAGAAAAATCCTTATCCTATTACATCCCATGAAGGGATTGCGGAGATCTTCTCACAACCAGTGTTTGGGACCTATAGTTTTATACCGGTTCCGAACGGAATTTCGATAGTGTCGCCATCTCTAAGAGAGGTGGCCTTCTTCGAAAGAAATGTAAGGTGGTCAGAGCGCTAATCGAAACCACATTCTCATGCACTAGAGCAGCGTACACTAGCCATTGCACCGCCGAAATAACATCAATGTACTCACTCGTTAAGAACACTATTCTCGGAATAGTTTGGAATGGTTGAGGCTACCCTTCTCGGAATGGTTTAAAAATACACCTTTGGGTTCGCTCTGAGAGCAATTTTATATGAACTGTTTGACAACACCCTTCTGGGAACGGTTTGGAAACCTTCTGGGAACGGTTTGAGAACTCTTCTGGGATTGGTTTGACAACACTCTTCTGGGAACGGTTAAGTGTACCCTTCTGGGAATGGTTGGAGGACACTCCATTGTGTTCGGTTTTTGAGGGCTCTTCTGAGATTGGTTTGACAATACTCTTCTGGGAACTTTTGAGAATACCCTTCCGGGAATGGATAGAGAACACTTCCTTAAATTCGATCTGAGAACTGCTCAAGACCAGTTCGGTTCGTCCTTCAATACGGGCTTCTTATATTAGGATGGGCAGAACTGGATCGGATTTACATCGGTTGATATCAAGAATACGTGGAATAGTCAACCGAAGTGAGTATGGTAAATTAATCAGTCGTAACCGCTGTGGTGGAATAGTCAGCCGAAGCCGATATGGGAGAATAGTCAGCCAAAGCTGTTATATTGGAATAGTCTGTTGAGGCCGCTTTGCTGAAATATTCAACCGAAGTCGCTGTGGCGAAATAGTCAACCGAAGTCGCTATGGTGGAATAGTCGACCGAAGTCGCAATGGTGGAATAGTCAACCTATATCGCTATGGTGGAATAGTCGACGGAATTCGCTATGGTTAAATAGTCAGCCGTAGTCGCTATGGTGGTATAGTCAGCCTATTTAAGCGAAAACGTTTATTTGAATTTGAATTTTTAAAACCGATGTTTGTTAGTTTTTGATTAATGTATGCGAAATTCATACTACAAGCTTACAAGTCATGAACATTTTTCTACTTGAAAAATGGTTGGTTTTTGTTGGAAATAATAGACAATTCAGTTAAGCACACCCATTGGCATGACTAGTTATGAACTCCGTGACAAGTTCATCATCAGATGCCTAACTACTGTGACTGCATTGATACCATCGGTTGATCATCAATCGTATATATACAAACTCAATTCTGCAATTCACATGTACGAATTAGTATCGATCGAAGATCCCTTAGTATCAACATCACTGAAAGGCCTATAATTCCAACAACAAGAACAGACTGAATTTTTCCACCATGCTCTTCTTTTCCACCTAAGCTTGTAGTATGAATTTCTCATACATTAACCAAAAATTTAAGAGAAAACTTTTACTTTTGATTCCTTTGAGAATTAGAGCCATTCGTACAGCCAGTTTCTCTATCTCGAACGAAAGTTTTGGTTCGTGGTCAAGACGAAAGAAATCTGATGTGTGTTCCACAATCTTGTCGTTTCAAACCAAACGAAAGCCCAACATTCTTCAAAACTTTTCAATACAAATTTTGCTTTCTCTATTTCGAATGTGCTGTCTGCTCGGACGGGCGATAGAAAATTACAATTTAGAGGAACACAGTTTGCCTCGAATGTGAGCGACTGATTTTCGTTCGAGATAGAAAACAGATTGGTAGTTTATTCTAATAAAATTATTAACGCATTTTAAGATTATAAGCTATATAATAATATAATTTATTATCATCGGGGATAGTTTTTAAAAAATATATTTATTATCTATTCATTATCATTGCATGCACTCGGTCGTTAGTTTTGAAATATCTTTTATATTATAGTCATATATTTCTAGATTTGATCCATTTCAGTCCGATTTTAAATTTACATAAATATACTTATTTTTCAATAGAAATTTCCTATATTAGAACTTGTGAAAAACAAAATATATTTCCCAATTGTAATTCTTTTAAATTTTTTTTACGTAAAACAATTATTACTTTATGTCTTTCAATATGAAATTTTATTTCGTATTGACTAAATGTCGGAATTAAGATTTGTATTTTTACTCTACTCCGGAATCTATTATTGGTCAAATAACCAATGAATATACGATAGTTGTCAAATTTATCTAGCCATTTTATTCCTTATCCCATAATAGGCTGACACCCGATTCCATTGTCGGAATTGGACAAAACTTCACACATACAATATCTAGGGCATTTATATTGACATGGTATTTTGTATATATTTGTTTTAGTAGTGCACACTTCCTCACTCCGTCTACAGAAATCAATTCTCATTTCCTCTATATATTTTTTTGAGAAGGTGCCTCCATATGTGTGATATTTTTTACCCAATATCTGCTAATGGATTAAAACTTGTTTAAATAGCTCAAATTTGGTGTAGAAGATCTGCTAAAATTTAAAATCGTCATTTCAGGGGATGAAATCGTAATTGTCTGTTTTTGGGCCTTAAAATCGTCAAAAGGACGATAAATCGTCACTTCTGGCAACAATGGTGTCAGGATTTATGATCGCATCGGGTTGTGCGCTGCGAAGCGACTCACTCATGTTGCTGGTCAATCTCAATGTTAAGTACTCCGGCTGTTTTGACGTGATTAAGAATTACAGAGAAGCACTTATTCTTGTGTGGCCGCTAAAGCCACTGACCATTCTGTCGCTGCTGTGTGTATATATTATACCATCGACAGAGTTTGGTTGGCCGATTGAAGTGGTCGGTGTGCGTGACTGACGTTGTGTCAAATAGGTTGATGGTGGTGTGTATGGCGGGGAGTGTCCCGAAGATTAACACAAATTATATACTGCCGGCTTATGACGTCACGCTACTACTTTCAACATGTAATATCTTCTATCTATCGGGTTTTTCAATAAGAACGCTACTAAAGTTTTATTAAATAAAACAAACCCGGTTTTAGATACCAATGAAATTCTTTATTCCTGTGAAAGTACGTTCGATGCCATTATGCATGGAACTCGATGTCTTTTGCATGGCCACCACGGGCGCAGAAGTCCAGACGCTGAACCCAATTTTCGACGGTTTTCAAGCATACATCGGCCGATACTGCTGCAATTTCACGTTCGATATTCGTGTTGGCATAGACCATAGACTTGACGTAGCCCCACAGGAAATAATTTAACGGCGTCAAATCGCACGACCGAGGCGGCCAATCGACTGGGCCATTTCACCAAACTTGGTTTCCAATAAATTGATTGTGGCATTCGCTGTGTGGCTTGTGGCGCCGTCCTGTTGGAACCACATGTCCTCCAAGTCCATATTATCCAATTGGGGCCAAAAATATTCGGTTATCGTTGAACGGTAGCGATTCGCATTCACAGTAATGTGCCGGTCTTGATCATCACGGAAGAAGCCCATAAACCGCACCAAACCGTAATATTTTCGGGATGCAATGATGACTCATGGATTACGTGTGGATTGCTGTCTGACCAATGACGCATATTTTGCATATTGACGAAGCCATTCAGCCAGAAATGAGCCTCATCACTGAATATGATTGAGGCCACTCAAGTTGACGCCACTGACTCCAAATTTCGGTAGTAAATTTTAGTAATTTCGACTCGTTGTTGGCTCGTATATCTTGGCAAACCTTACTGAAGAGAAATGTCAAAAGAGCGGGAAAAAATATGGCTTCGTTTGCTGTCCCTATCGATTTACTTTTGTAGCGTCTCTGTTGAAAACCCCTTTACATATAATCTTCAAATTTTTAAGCATTGAAATCACACATTCTGATAGTGAAAATATTTCTTACAAAAAAATTAATGAGTGTTTGAACTCACGGGCGATGTGTTAACACCTTTTTGTTACTCGGTACCTGTCCGATTTCTATGAATACATTAGTAAATTATACATTAGGAAATAAAAAAAGGCACAGTTTTTGTGCTGAATGCTCTGTTGCTATTGCACTTTCTTTTTTCTTACATCTGCTTTAACATTAGATGTAATATTGTTAAACTAAATAAAGCAATATTTAGCTCACTGACATAATTGCTTTTGTTTTGTCAAAAACAGGGCGACGACGACCTGCTTGTTTGAATGCTGGCATGCAACTGAGTAAAAATGTATATTTAGCTCACTCAAATAATAGTCAGGAACAGAGCGACGACAAAAAGTATTGAATAGTATAGAGAATTTATTGAACTCTCTCCGCTCTCATGTAGAGAGTCTGAGTAAAAGAGCTTTCTCTTTATAGAATATTTCAATATAAATGCACAATTGCTATTACATAAAACAATACAAAAAGCATAAATATTTCAAAGGGCATCAATGTTCACATTAAAACTATGAATGGACCAAGTTATGACAAAAGAGAGTATCGCCAGTGCTTTTGAGTCATACAGTTCCGTCCATGAGATCTCTATACTATTCAATACTCTTTGGCCACGACGGCCAGCTTGTTTGTTCGCTGCTGCTACATCAATACCATCATACTTATTTTCAGGCTGAGACTATTGTTGTACAACAACCACGTTTGTGGTGCTAACGCTGTGTGTTGGTTGCATGTATTCATTCACTTTGATAGTTTGCCCTTTCTACCTATAGATGTTGACACATCAAAAAAAACTTATTTGTGAAATAGAGGGTGGTTTTTAGAGCTATAGAACTTTAAATTAAAATAAAGCAACGAAATAGCATTTTCATATTATTGGATAGAAAACTGTACGGGGATTGCTATTTATATTTCGGATCCAGGAATAAAAAACCAATCATTTATCCTTCAAAGTGGTTTTAATATTTTTCAAAATATTCTCATATTTTCAATATATTTTGGATGCCTTCAAAACCAATTTTCGAAACACTTTTTCCTCTCCGATTGACCCAGCTCCAAAACATGGATTTTAAACGCTTCAATAGCTACTTCAGGCGTCGAAAAAAGTTGACCACTCATTGAAAAGAAGTCATTGGTTGCCAAATCAGGCCTGAACGGCGGATGACCCATTAATTCGATATGTTGAGTACTCAAATAGCCCATTGTTTCAGCTGATATGTAAGACCTCGCATTGTCCAAATGCAAAATGATCCGTCTTCTCTTGTTGTTTTTCCTTATTTCTTCCAACACTATTGGCAAACGGATGGTAGTATATCAGTAAGAATTGACCTCCTAAGTTCCACTGAAAGCACTGTGGCCACATGACGGGTTAAACACAAAAAAACGCTTTCATTTGCTTCGATGTGTTCCACGAACAACTTTTGTTGGATTTAGCTCGACTTTAACGACTCATACGGTCGATTGATGTTTTGTTTCGGTCTCATATGCACAGATCTATGATTCGTCATCTGTGACGATTTTATACACTGCACTTGAATTACGGAGTTTGTATTTTTCAACATTTCTTTATCCAATCGACACGAGCCTTTTCTTGAGTATTCATCAAATTATTTGGTATCCAACGAGAATAAATCTTTTCACGAACATGCAATATATTATTGATGCTTGTCATGTTAATGGCCAAGGATGCCTCAACGTGGCGGTATGTCACATGTCGGTCTTGCTTTATCAGTTCACGCACATCATCGATGGTTCCCGGTAAAAAGACTGAAGTTGGACGACCTTCACGAAATTCATCCTGGAGCAAAAGCCCTCCGAGACTGAACTCTTGGTAGAAGTGATTTACAGTGGTTTTCGATGGTGGTAATCCACGCTAAAAATCGTCAGAAATCATCGCGCGAACATTTTCTTACGTTAATTCCATTTCTGACCGAGATGAATTTTTCAACACACTCCAAATACAACAAACAGTGTCTTCAGCGGAACGTTGTATGTTGTTTATGCTAAAAAATTGCATACGTCCCAATAGAAGTTCCAGTTTTCATCTGGAAATACTAGTACTGCTGGAACCCGAAATATAAATAGTAACCCTCGTGTGCCTTTAATGCTTGCATATGATTGGGGCCTTAGGGCCGCCAAGGCTGGCCCATATATGGAGCAACCACACACTTTTCGAAGCATTTCCCCAATAACTAGTCGAATTCCTAGGTGTTCAATTATCTCTGGTTTATTGGCGTAGACGGGCGACTTTACACAACCCAAAAGAAAATAATCCAATGCCTTGTAAATTATCATCACTCTAACTGCGACAATTTTCCTTATTTTCATCTACAAAATTTTTTGGTGCAATTTTGCTGTAGACCAGTGTTATTTAAATTTCTTATTGTTGCTTACAATAGCTTTTTACTTCGCAGACTTTGATGAGAGTCTAATGTGTGACCACCAACATCAAAACAAACTAAGGAATATTTTAAGGACTGACATAACAATTGTGTGGACGTGCGACAGAAAACACATTTTCAATTAACGTCAGGGAAATTATATTCCAACTACTTTGTCGTCGAAAAAAAAGAAAAATAATAACAACAAAATTAACACAAGTGATAAAGTTAAACAGGGCAACGGAGCTTGATATTGATGATAACACATTTTGTATAGGTTTATAAAACAAACTTTCCAAATGAGAACAAGTATCTCAAATTTATACTTAATTTCTCATGAGGGATAAAATTGTCATTTATTCGATAGATTTTCCGTCGCATAGTGGAAAATGTTTGTCTGTTGTTTATCAAAAATCTAAAGGGTATTTCAGTATGTATGCAATTTTCCATACTTAGTTACTTATTCGATCTCCTACAACCCCGGGGGGTCAGAGACCTTACGAAACGCAGATAACGTATTTCGCTAACCAGTTCAATCTTTTGCTTTATTTCTCCAGTTGGCAATACCAAGTGTACGCAGGGATTCGTCAACCTGATCCCTCCAGCTGAGTCTTGGTCTTCCTATTTTTCGTCTTCCTTCGAATTCGGTTTCGAAAATCCTTCGTGCTGGTTCGTCTTCATCCATTCTACTGCCATGGCCTAGCCAGCGCAATCGCGTTATATTGATCCGCTTAACTATGTCAATGTTAGGATAAAGCTCATGATTCATGCGTCGCCGATACTCGCCGTTGTGCACTATAGGGCCATAAATTTTTCGCAGTATTTTTCTCTCGAACACTCCTACATATGTTTCGCCTGCTTGCGATAGGACCCAGGATTCTGCGCCATAAAGCAAGACAGGTTGAATGAGAGTCTGGTACAGCTGGAATTTTGTTACTCGAGAGAGGGCTTTATCTCTAAAGTGCTTGCTTAGCCAAAAATAACATGTATTCGCAAGCACAATTCTCCGCTTGAGCTCAAGGCTGACGTTGTTGTTTTTGTTCACGGCAGATCCGAGGTATATAAATTCGTCCACTACCTCGAAGTTATAAGTTCACGCTTTGGTCTAATCGCGTGGAGGCCCTGTTCTCAATTGTCGAAAAAACCGCAGTAACTTCTCTAATTGTGCGCCCCTAATATCTACATCATCAGCATACGCGAGCAGCATATGACTTTTGCTGCTGATGGTTTTATTCATGTTGACTGCAGCTTTTCTCATAATGTTCTCCATTAAGATGTTAAAGAGATCGCACGAAGGGGTGTCGCCTTGCCTGAGGCCTCGCTGAGTTTCGAGAGGTTCAGTAATATTCTTACCAACTTTCACTGCGGATTTGGTGTTCGTCAAGGTCATCCTGCAAAGGCGTATGAGTTTTGCAGGAATACCAAGCTCAGGCATTGCTTCATAGAGTTTCTCCCATATCGGACTATCGAAGGTCGCTTTATAATCGATAAATAGATGCTAGGTGTCGATTTGTTTTTCGTGTGTCTTCTCCAGGATTTGACGTAGCGTGAAAATCTGGCCAGTTGTCGATTTTCCAGGCCTAAAGCCACACTATCATGGTCCAATCAGGTCAGCGATAATTGGTTTTAGTCTTTCGCATGTTATACTTGATAGAACCTTATATGCTATGGATAAAAGGCTTCTTCCACGGTAGTTGGCACAGATACTCGGGTCACCTTTTTAAAATATGGGACATAGTACACTGAGACTCCAATCGCGGGGCATGCATTCATCTAACCAAATTTTGCTAATGAGCTGATGCATGCACCTTATCAGCTCATCGCCGCCAGCCTTAAACAGCTCCGACGATAATCCATCGGCTCCTGCGGCTTTGTTGTTCTTAAGCCGGGCAATAGCTGGTCTGACCTCGTCTTGGTTAGGAGGGGGGCAATCGACGTCGTCGTCCATATTGTGATCGATTGTCCCATCGTCATTGGATATCTCAGGTGCTAGTAGCGCGGAGAAATGCTCTCTCCATATTCCCAACATGCTCTGCACATCTGCGACGAGATTTTCGTCCTTGTCTTTACAGAGGGGGGGGCCCTGAACCATGGTCATTAGTTCCGTTTTTAACTTTTTGGTAGAATTTTCGGGCTTCGTTCTTCCTTCTGTATGTCTCAATTTTCTCACTCTCGCGCTTCCTCCACTGCCGTTTCTTACGCCTAAAGAGAGCTCGTGTTGCAATTGACTGAAGCATTACCATACGTGCAGCGTTTTTTTCGCCATTTGCAATGCCACACTCTTCATTGTACCACGGTTTATTGCGAAAACCAAGTACGGTTTTTGAGGCAGTTTTAATAGAGACGGAAATGGGTTTACACTGCGCATCAGAATCGTCATCGGGAGGGGGTGGGTTCTGTGTCAAAAGTTGCCAGAGCTTCCTTGAGTTGGCTGTGGCTACCTCTGGTAATTACCGCTTTCCGATGTCCAGCTTCCTCTGCGTTTGGTTTCGTACGATTTTCGCTCTACTTAATCCTGTGCAAACCTTTGCTGCAACCAGGTAGTGATCAGAATCGATGTTAGCTCCTCTGATCACTCGTACGTCCATTACACTGGATGAGTGCCTTCCATCAATTACCACGTGTTCAATTTGGTTCTTAGTTCTTTGATCAGGGGATACCCAAGTAGCCTTATTGATGTTTTTATGCTGGAATCTTGTACCACTAATGACCATGTTTTTTGCCGCGGCAAAGTCAATCAGTCTCATACCATTGTCGGAACTGTCAGCATGTAGACTGAAATTGCCAATAGTTGGATTAAACACATTCTCCCTTCCTACTTTGGCATTAAAATCTCCTAGTACAATCTTAATGTCATGCCCAGGGCAGCCGTCATACGTTTCCTCTAGGAGCTCATAGAATATGTCTTTGGCATCACCATCTTTCTCTTCTGTCGGGGCATGCACACAAATAAGGGAAATATAAACATATTTATCTTTTATGCGGATTGTGGCTATACGTTCACTCACAGGATTGAACCTAGAGACTAGATGTCGCAGCCTTTTGCCAACTACAAATCCCCAACCAAATTCATGTTTTTTTTTCATGGCAACTGTAGTATATATCGCAGTTTCTTTTTATTGTGCAGCCATGTCCTCTCCATCGCATTTCCTGGATAGCGGTAATGTCAGCCTTATAACTTTCGAGGACATCTGCCAGTTGGATACTTGCACCGGATCTATATAGAGTTCTTACACCGGATCTATATAGAGTGCATATCCGTAAATCGTGGTCCTTATAACGTTAGCGGGGGTCGTCAACAAATAGGGGTTGTTTATGTTTTCTTGTTCGTTTACCTATTTTCATTGCCATTATGAACGATGGCGGGAGGCAAACCCAGCCCACATTTCCATATTAAAGTAGAAACATGCATTTTTAAAATAGTTGCGATTTTTTGATTGGAGTGTATAGAAGACATGGTCCGATTGACTACCAAGTTGGAAATTCCGTATAGACATCATCAATGACAAAGAACTGATACGTCAGAGTCACTGCTGACTTTCCGACCAGCTCCCATACAAAAAAAGTCATGACACCTCCTGATATTTTCATACATTTGTTCAAAAGTCAGCAGGAATTTTCCGTAGTTTGTCAACAGTGCTGATCAGCTTATGACATGTACACAAGACGTCTTGAGTAACTATTCATCAGTGGGTCAGTTACTCAAGACGTCTTTAAATATAGTGTTTGGGGTCATCATATAGGTACTTATATATTGGAATTTATGTATCTGTTCTGTGCTGCACGATTTTAAATATAATCTGAAAGATAAGATGACAAAAAGTGAGACATACCTAAATATAATGCTCTGAAAATTAGCATATTCTTCCAACAAATTTCAAATATTTTGATACGCATAAATTCTGAAAAAGTATGGCATATATTTCATAACTACGAATAAATAAAAAAAATATGTCGGTTTGAAGTACTTGAAAAATTTGAAAATCCAAACACATAACTCGCAGTTGACAAATGATGAAGAAATCCTCAATCGACATTCAGCATTGGTCTTAATAAGAGTCAGCCATCACAAAGGGCTGACAAATCAATTGGACGGTCTTACATCGATTGTCAGCCCCTTCACAATTTATGTCACATAAGTCAAACCTACTGACATAGTCCTAAGGAAATACTACTGACAATGTCTTCAAGACAAAATCACCAACTGGTTGCTTTTGACCACAGATAAAGCAAACTAATAGATGCAGCTCAATTATTGGGAAAATTTTAGTATAATGGGTAATTTTCTAGATGTCGTTGAAAGCTAAAAATGGGATTTTTTTGTTCCCAAAAAAAGTAGAAAAATATGACATTAAATTCTAAACTTTCATATCAAAAATAAAAAATAATTTTCAACAAAAATATCACTTCGAAACAAGTATACCACACGTTACCTAAAGTAGAATATCTGAAGGCCATCGAATAGGAAAGCCATGATACCACCGTCTAATTCCTACTATATTGGTTTTTCCTCCGGTTCAGCTACCATTCCTTGTTGAGAGTCCTCAGACACTCTAACGGTTTTGGCATCTGCGACCACAGAAGTGACTACAGTTTTTTGGCGGGGAAGTTTTTAAATTAAAAAGCATGTTCATCTTTGCGCCGGGATTTCTCCTGTTGATATCCCACCACCGGCCTCGTGGCTTTGAAATAGTTTTTTATATAAGAAACAAATGCTACTATGTAAAATCATTTAAATTTTGTCACATTTTCCCTTGTTTAAATTATTTTCACAAAAATTTCCCACAATAAGTGACAGTAGTACAGGACAGCACCTAGTGAACAAAGTTGACAATGGGAGCGCTATATCTATTATTTCCTTTATCTATGCTTTTGACGGCATGTACTTGGAGACCCCAGTTCGACCTCTAAAAGCCGATAATTAATTAATCGTATAAAATATGTATTTTATAGGTGCGGCCTTGTATGTTTGCGAATGAGAGTCTCTGGTTCGGTTGAAGTCGAAACGAATAAACCTCAAAATATCATTGAACCTATTTTCGCAAATGGTTGATCCGTAAAAAGGGAATGAATTTTTCTTCCATAAATTTGGTGTTGTGATTCTTTCCCCCTTTAATTGCTACAGTTGCGGAATTTTGGTGTAAATACTATTCAACAATGGACAACCACATGTAAACAGTGTCTCTGTAAGATTGCACTTTTTAAATTTAGTTCCATTTCCGTGCAAGTAGCAACTATGAAAATTTTCAGCTGAATACATATGTAGTATGTTTATTCCGATTATTAACAGTGAAGCGCTTTACGAAACAACAACGCGTTATAATTGTAAAAAGTTTTTACAACAATTCGTTCAATGGGTAATGGAGAAAAGTGAAGTAGTCAATGGCCATTTTTCAAAAAAAAATCATCTTCTCCGATGAAGCGGATTTCCATCTGAATGGCTTCTGGAATACACAAAATTGTCGAATTTGGGACCCAGAAAATCCTCAAGCAATCCAAGAGAAACAAATGCACCCACAACGACCACCTGTCTGGTGCGGAGTTTGGTCAGACGGCTTGATTGGGCCTTAAATTTTGAAGGTGAGGCCGAAATTGCAGTGACTGTGAACGGTATTTGTTTGATAACTGAGTTTTTGTGGCCTCAATTGGATGGCATGGATCTGGACGATATGTGGTTTTAGCAAGACGGCGCCACCTACCACACCACGTATGAAGCAATTGATTTATTGCTGCAACAATTTTCAGAACAAATTATCTCAAAATATTCTGATGTCAACTAGCCAACAATATCGCGCGATTTCTTTTAATATCCCGGTTTATGAAATCTCGGGATTCTGCGAATAAACCAGAAACAATTCCTGAGCTCAAAACCGAGATATAACGTCTTATCGGTGATATACAGCCACATTTTTGTGAAAAAGTCATGGAAAGTGCCATGAAAAGATTAGTAGTTTGTCATCAGAGCCGTGGGGACCATTTGGGGTATGTTTTATTCCATACTTATTTGGAACATGTCTTTTTTACAATCCACTACAAAAATCATAACTATCTCAAAAAATATTTGTTTTATTTTAAAATGAAAAGGTGCATCCTTACTGAAACACCCTTTATAGAAAAGCTTGGGGCGAGCAAACATTAAAGGAAATGGTGGACTGCGGACACGGCAACAGTTCGATTATAGCACCAAACAAATGCCAATTCTGTATGTAACTAAACCACGTGTTTGCCAGAAGTTTTTGGTGAACTCACGAAAGCGAACCTCCAAAGAAGAATTGAATCGGTCATTTGAGAAACACCTCATATCCAAAAAAGTAAAATTTTCAGGAAATCAAAAATAATTCCAAGCTGGTCCATAATTTAACATCTTATATTTTTTAAATTTTTTTATGTTTCATAGGGGTTTGGTAAACTAACTCTACCAAAATAAAGTTACATTACTTTTATTTTGATATTTTAAAAAAATTATAAACTTCGCTGGAGATGTGTTGTTTCTCAAAAGGACATGAGGTGTTCCTCAAATGACTGATTCAATTATTCTCTATCTCGACAATGCTAGCTCTCACACATCGGCTCAAACAGACACGTATGTATTTGACCAGGAAAAACATTGATTTTTATCTCCGCCTGACAGCCCCGATTTGACAGCTAATGATTTTGTGTTTATTCCCGCACATTAAAAACAAATTACATGATTAACGTTTTTTGACTGCATGTTTTAGAACTAAATCATTTGGAGTGCCAAGCGTGCTTCGAAAATTGGTTCACACGCATGCAAAACAGTATTGATCTTCGGGGAGAACATTAAAAAAATGAATGAGAGTTCGAACTCACGGGCGATGTGTTAACACATTTTTGTTACCTGTACCTGTACCTGTTTACTGTTTCACATTAGTAAATGTAACATTGGGAAATAAAAAAAAATTGCGAGCACTTTTAAACATTAATAAATTAATTTAATAAGTATTGATCAAGGTTTATAACAGTGAAAGGCAAATTCAGGGCGCCGCGCCTTTCAGTTTTCTCTTCTATTACGTATGTATGCACACACATTGTAGAGAGTTAAACAACACTTATCAGTCTCGTTTGAGCATTCAACAAGGGAGCTTGTGTTTTCGCTTGCTATTTAAAAACAGCGTTGCCACAGAATATAATTTGTCCCTACCAATATGTTTAATGGGCAAATTGAATAAAATTTTTGATGTGTTAACATCTATACGCGCGCCTCTAGGGCAGTAAACTATAAATTTAATACATACGCAAGTGTTAGGTTTGTAAGAGTAAATCATCGTTTGTTTGTTCGTTGCTTGGCAGTCGGTATTGAAAGTGATTATTGGGCGATTTTCATATAATTTTCCCACGCGATTTTCTCCGGAAATTCATAGCCGATTTTATTAATTTTTGGATTAAAAAGCTAGTGCGGGTTTCGACGAAGAGTTTAGGCCAAAAATTAAGGCGATCCGATATTGGCGAGCTGAGATTGAAGTGTTTTAATTTGGGGTAATATTAAAAAAGTATTTCATGTTGATCTTCGGTTATATCGTACGAATATAACAATGTATGTATGTATGTATGTACAAGTGTCTGTTGCTTTGCATTCTTTGACTTTTGTGGGAATAAAACAAAAAGTATTGAGCAAGAAAATAATGACACATGTGCTTGCACTGGGTCTTTAAATAATTTTAAGTATTAATATTATTTAACTGTAACGTCATCATATGATTGAACGCTGTTTTTTATTTTCCTATGTAACATTTACGAATGTGTTCATAGAAATCGAACAGGTACCGTGTAGCAAAAAGGTGTTAACACATCGCCCGTGAGTTCGTACACTCATTGGATTTTTTTTTATTTTCAGGAAATTAGTTTGGCAAACCGGAATATTTGGTTTGTGAACGTGCATTGGCATGCATGAAAAACATTTATTTATTGTGTTTCATTATTTATAAGAATACATTTATTTTGTAATTTTTGCAGTGATTTTTGGAAATTTATTTGTGGTATACAGCTATGATTTCAACTAACGATATCAAAAATAAGTTTGTCGTTGGAGATTTAAAATTTTAAATTTGGCATTTGCATTGCAATTTTACTGGCAACACCGGTTCGTGGAGAGAGCGGAATGCATATAACGCATATAGTCGCAAAATGTATGAGTATAGGTTGCCGATCACTGGTCTAGACTAACATATGGGGGAGATAGTTCTTGTTTAATGGAAAATTTTCTAGGTGAAGCCTGTTTATTACATATTGTAGTTTTGAACCGAATATAAAGTAAATTTAAAAAAGCCAAAGTGAAAGAAGTTTCAAAAATTAAATTTTCTTAAATAAGTGGGTTTTCTTAAAAAAAGTAAATTTTCTCAAAAAGAAAAATTTTCTTCTAAAAATACCTTATCTTCAAGACGTACCTTTGCTTAAAAAAGTAAATTTTCTTACCAAAAAGTAACATTTCCTTATCGTTTCTTATAAAAGTAAATTATCTTACAACAAATTGCTTTTACTTAAAAAACTACCTTTTCTTTAAAGAGTACCTTTTTTGTAAAAAAATAACTTTTCTTGAGATAAGTACCTACTCTTAAAATTGTATATGTTCTTTCGTAAAAAAAGTGTTTCTTCAAAAAAAAATACCTTCTCTTAAAAAAATACTTTTTCTTACAAAAATACCTTTTTTTAAAAGTACCTTTTTTGAATATAAAATAATACCTTTTCTTTTCTTTCTGAAAATAGGTAAATTTTCTACAAAAAATAACCTTTTCCTAAAAAGAGTACCACTTCTTTAAAAAGTACCTGTTCTTAAAAAAATTCTTCTTTGTAAAAAAATTATACTCTTAGGCTTTTCTAACAGAATGTACTCTTATTAAAAATGTATGTACTTCTTATTTTACTTAAAAAAACATTAGCTTTTAATGAAAGAACTCCTCTCATTAAAAAGGGACTTAAACATATATATTTTTAAAAAAAAAAATACATTCAATAAATAAAAAATTTCTTAAAAAAAAGTTTATCATTCTACAAAAAGTATCTTTCCCTACAGATCCATTTAAATTACAGTATTTTTCAACAGGCGCCTTAAGCGTGTTGGAACTAACTAGTACATAATATATAGCGAAAGGAACTTCGTTCCAACCGGGTGTCCCCTGACACCTCATGTAGTTTTTGTTTTGTAATATAGAGAGCGACGAAAAAGTATTGAATAGTACCACGGTACAAACAAATAGTAGCACCACTAGCACAGCTGATTTGAACTTTTATCTGGAGTGAGTTTTTCTCTTCTGTCAAAGTTTGTTTACTTTTATTTGTTTACAACCACCGTTCGCCTATAATTGCTGTTTTGTATCAAATAAAACACACACATTTTGTAAATGGCACTTTTTCCAATTTTGTATACATTTTCATTATTTTTCAATCAGCTGAGTTGACACAATACAGGCACTGAGTAAAATGTAGAGAGTCTGAGTAAAAGAGCATAAACGAGTGTTATTCCCTTTTTAGAATATTTCCATATAAATGCACCATTTCGACAATGTTATTATATAAAACAATACAAAAAGAATAAACTTTTCAAAACGGATCAAATGGCGACGGCGACCTGCTTATTTGTTCACTGCCGCTACATCAATACTATCATACTTATTTTCAGGCAGAGACTATTGTTTTACACCAACCACGTCTGTGATGCTAACGCTGTGTGTTGGTTGCATGTGTTCACTTTGATAGATTACCCTACCCTTGCCTATACATGTTAACACATCAAAATAAAGCGACGACATAAAGTATTGAATAGTATAGAGAACTTATTGCACTCTTGTTTCGCTCTCATGTAACATTACATAAAACAATACATAAAGCATAAATATTTCAAAAGGCATCAATGATTCACATCAAAATTATGAATGGACCAAGTTATGACAAAACGAGAGTAATACGATGTGACTCATTCGCCAGAAGTCGGCAGTGGTTTTGAGTCATTCAATTCGTTCCATGAGTTCTCTATTATATTCAATACTCCTTGGCGACGACGATCTGCTTGTTTGTTCGCTGCCGCTACATCAATACTATCATACATATTTTCAGGCAGAGACAACCAACAACCACGTATATAATGCTAACATTGTGTGTTGTTTGCATGTGTTCACTTTGATAGATTGCCCTACCCGTGCCTATAGATGTTAACACATCAAAAAAAAACTATAAACCCCACTTGAATCTTCAAGTTTTTTTCCTAGTGTTGGACTTATGGACCTTTCAGTGTGTGTTGGTACTTAGGGATTTTTGATCGATACTAATTCACATATTAAAATGCTAATTTGAGTTGGTATATATACGATTGATGATCTTCCGATGGTCTAGATTCAGGCACAGTAGTTAGGCATCTGATGAAGAACTTGTCACGGAGTACGAAACTAGATATGCCAACCATTTTACAATTAGATAAATGTCCTTGAACTTGTAAGCTTGTAGAATGAACTTCTCATACCCTAAGTAATTTTTTTAATTATTTTTGGCCACAAATTCAGGGTGATTCAGGCAGTTCCGGACAAATATCTCCAGCGTATTCCTTGGCTCATTTCATGAAGAAAAGTCCACTAGGACTATGTCCGGAAATGCAAGGGTGCGAAATGGCAGGGGGTTCAAAATTTTCGGATTGGTAGTGGGATGGCAGTAGGGTAAAGTTGCTAGCTTCTGAGTCCGTCGTCGGATTTTTTGTTTTTAGTCTTGTTGGAAAAGCCTTTAAGAGGCCTTTCAGAATCAATAAAAAGTAGAAAAAAGTCATATCGCCGACACACAGAGCTTTAGGACAAAAAAATGGGAAAATCAATGCACATAACCTCAATTTGTTCAGCCAGATGGCAGGTAACTTATGTTTCTTTTGTGTTGAAAGATAGATTCAAAACATAACGTACTGGAAACTGTTGCTGCAGCAGAGATTAGCGTAAACTTTTACTTTTTTGTCGTGATTCACTTTTAAAAAACCGGACAAAAATCACTTGTAATTTTCGCGTTCGTAGACACTTGTTGAATGACAAAATTCTATCAATGAATACCTATAAATACTACTTACTTTTTAGGCACTGATGAATGGACTGGAAAATGGGCTGGAAAATAAAATCTTAAACGTGTTAATTTACAAAAACAAATAAATGTGTGCTGTTATTTCACTCCCAAAAACAAAAACAAACATTTTTGCATTTCAGTAAAATGGTCATAACTTTGGAGCAGTAAGACCTCTGGGATTCGTTTAGGTCCTTTGGCTATAGGTCAGGTATGGCTATCTTCCAACAGAAAAAAAAAACATAAGTTACCTGCCATGTGGCTGAACAAATTGAGGTTATGTGAATTTTTTTTCCCTATATTTTTTTCCGAAAGCTCTGTATCTCGGCGATTTGACTTTTTTCAACTTTTTTTATTGACCCTTCCAACAAGCCCTCAGGCTCAGAAGTTAGCAACTTTACCCTACTACCATCTGACCGCCAATCCGAAAATTTTGAAATCGCTGCCATTTCGCACCCTAGCATTTTCGGACATGGTCTTTTCTTCATGAAATGAGCCAAGGAATACGCTGGAGAAATTTGTCCGGAACTTCCTGAATTAAAAAAAAAAATAAATGGTTTTCCATTACATCCCATGAAGGGACTGGGGAGAAGTTCTCACAATCACTGAGCTGTGAGCTTTCCAGTTTTCACTCACTGATTGGGACCTACAGTTTTACACCGATTCCGAACAGTAATTTGAGAAGCTTTTTCATGGCTGGATACTCGATAGTGCCGCCGTCACTATGCGAGGTGACCGCCGCCGAAAGAAAATTTGAAGGTGGTCAGAGCCGGGTTCGAACCCAGGATCTCATGTACAAGAGCCGCGCACACTAACCATTGCACCACCGATGGCCATAACTTCCTGAATCACCCTGTATAAATTGTAAGCCTCGTATAATGTAGACTTTTGCCTTGGGGCTACGTAAAGTCCAAAGACTACATGGATAAACCGGCTACAATTAAGGAATTGGATACTAACATATCTCTCGCTACTCGCCGAAGAATATTCAAAGTGCTCAAAGGTGCCAACTAAAATTGGAACCTTGGTATGGGCCATATTACCCGTAGTTGGCGGTAACATTTGAAAGAAATAATCTTTAAAAAATTAAATTTAAAAAATATTATTTTTGTACAATAATGAAGATTACTCGATACAATAGATTTTTTTTTAGTTTTTTATAATTATTATTGTATGTCTAATTTTTCCGTCTCAACGTCAAGAAATAAAATAACAACGAAAATAAGGTCGAAAAACAACAACTATTTTATAATTATGTTGAACAGTGACATCCATTATTAAGATATTTTCCGAATTATATTTGTGTTTATCTATAGTTGTTACATATGGAGAAACGAAGAATTATAAAAAAGTGGGGTCCATATTTATTGATAAATTATTTGAGCTGTGAACGTCTCTGGTAAAGATTTGGTAGATCGGAACTCTGACTATAATTGAACTGGGTATATATAAATATAAATATTCTAAATAAATATTCCAATTACAATTGAACATTATTTCTCATTCAATTCTGGATTATTCCCCGGGCTTTTTATTACTAACCCATCACAGTTTTTCGAAAGACATTTACTATATAATTCTTGGTGTATAATATCTCGAGTGCGTGTAGAAAAGCATGTTATATTTGAAATACACAAAGAGTGAAAAATTTGACTACAAGGTAAGGTTTTATAGGACTGTCCCCAGTTGGGGACAATGGGCTGATCAGTAATACATTTTATTATTTACCAGGTTCTTCAACGTCTGTAGTATGACACATTGGAATATTTTTAAAAGCCGCAATGACTTTTGCAACTTGAGGAGGCCGTTAATTACATAATGGAGAACGATGACGTTGATGCTAACTATGATGTCTTCGTCGTGCCTCCAAACCTTGCTGTTGTAAGTGACGAGGACGAAGGAAATGAAGATGATTTGATAGATGAAACTATGCCAAATGATGTGCCGGGAACTATTCAACTTGTTCCACGACCAAAGGATGAGAGTAATTGCAACTCGGATTGGGATGATAGTGATGATGAGCCACTGTCTAGATATATAACACACAAAAAAATACAGCAGACAGTTGTCTGAGGCCTTCGGCCATGGACTGTCCCTGCAGGCTGTGTCAGAGACACGGCCATTAAGTTTAACGTAGAATACGCCATCCGATAAGACAGAAAACATACATATATAACAATAAATGATAAATAACATAAGCAAATGAATTTATTTATTTGATAGTTACTTTTGATAATATACATAAGCTTATGGTAGGAAAAATAGGATAAATATGTTTTTAAATTAAAAGAGTAAGGATAAATGATAAATAACAGACGCAAATCAATTTGATTTATATTTTTTATAATTATATATCCATGTTAAATTCAAATTCACATTTAACATTTTGTTTCACTTAAATACATAAGTAAATATACGCAATTTCAATATTTCATCAATCAAAACAACAGCCGAAGGTTTGTGTCCACACTGAAACAGCAGCATAGGTTGTGTTCACGCTACAAACTCAAACACTCAACCAAGCACCATACATATGTTTGAGTGTATGTGTTTCATTTGAGAAATTTAAATATTAGGAAGATATCAACCAAATATGAAATGTATATCAAACGAAAGATAACATCTTCATTTACCTACAAAAAATTTTTAAAAAAAGTTATCTCGCCGTTTCCTCATAATCAATGAAATAAAGATTACAACAATAACAATCTGACATGACTCCCTATACCGTAAGGTAAGACGTATTCTACGCCAAAAGTCGATAAAAGTGATTTTGGAGTTTCTAAATGGAGATATATTTTTCCAACCTATAGCGCAACTTATAATTCCAGTGGTGCAGTTAGGAGTAGAGTGGATGATTTTGGAAAAGTTATGAATGTGCATACAACTGTGGTTTTATTTAAAAAAATTATTGATAACGACATTCTTGATTTGATAATCGAAACAGTGTCTTATACGTCAATCAAAACAACAGACATAACTCCAATCTTGACCGGGAAGAGTTAAAACGTTTTATGGGAATTTTATTGTTCAGTGGTTATAACCAACCATCTACCTACAGAGCGAGCATATTGGAGTTTGGATGAAGACCTTGGGGTCGGTCCGTTTGGTCGCGAGTACAATGAGACGAAATAGATTTTTAGAAATAAAGAAACACTTGCACTTCGCCGATAACAGCAAAATTATAAGTTCTACTGATAAAATGTTCAAAATGAGAACTCTTTGCAAACTAATTGAAAGAAATTCATGTCAATGGGGTGCTCTCTACGAAAACTTGTCAGTGGACGATCCATGATAAAATATTTTGGACGCCATTCCGCGAAGCAGTTTATTATGGGAAAGCCAGTGCGGTTTAGTTATAAGAACTGGGCAGCAACAAGTTCAGATGGTTACTGCTACGCTTTTGATGTTTATTGAAGTAAAACTAGGGAAGTATGCACTGACCCTTTAGCCGAACGAGTTGTTAAATCTCTGCTTGCAAAAATGCCTATAGTTCCAAAGAAGCACATCGTATATTTCGACAACTTCTTTACAAACTTGTATTTGTTGTGTGAATTGAAACGTTTGGGATATAGAGCCACTGGTACAATACGAGATAACAGAACAAAAAAATTACCACTTATACCCGTCAAAATGAAGAAAAAGAGTTTGAGACAAGAATATGATTATCGATTTGACAAAAGTAATGAGATCGCAATAGTACGTTGGAAAGATAATAGTGTTGTTACGATGACAACAAATTTTGATCATATAAATCCACTAGGAAAAGTGAAACGATGGTGTAAGAATCGAAGGGAAAAGGTGGACTTCCAAATACCAAAACTCGTTGTCAATTACAACCAGAGAATGGGAGGTGTAGATCAAATGGATCAATGAATTAGCCTCTATAGAGTGTCCATAAAAGGAAAAAGGTGGTGGTGGCCTATATTTACGTATCTATTAGATTTTGCAGTTAGTAACCCGTGGCGGTTGCATGTTATAAGGTGTAAAGCTGAAATTAATCCACCGATGGACCAATTATCGTTTAGACGAAACATTACTCGGGCGTATTTACAACCTACAACATCACGACATCGCAATTCCTCGTCGGTAGTATTTAGTGATGATCGGAAAAACAACGGCCATAACCCGGAACGCATATCAAAACAGTTACGATGTGTTGTTTGTCATGCAAAGTGTCACTGGAGATGTGAATTATGCCCAAAAACACTTTGTCTTGAACGAAGCTGCTTTGGCCAATTTTATAATTAATCTGCCCATTGTCCCCATGTGGAGACACCCCTTTTTCTCTAAAGTGAGCAATGAATTTTAAGTTTTTTTTCTTTAAATGTATAAAAGTCAACACATGCAAACAACACACGGACAGGTTTTCTGCTGCTGCTAAAACCAGATTTTCTGCGACTGCGAAAGAGAATAATGACGTGTTAAACAAAAATGAGCGAGCAAGAGAGCAACGAAAGAGTGGTGTGGCAGGGGTGAGGAAAACGAAATTGTGTCTATAGCGTATATATTAACATAATAATGTATGTATGTACATGTGTCTGTTGCTGTTGTTGAACGGAGATATAAAGCATAGCCACGCAAAATTTCATTTGCAAGCCCATGGGCCTGCGCAGTCGACGTTATGGTGACACACTAATACGTCAGCTACTGCGTACAAAGTATCTGTGATGTTGTGTGGTTGGCTGTTTCGTTGCTGTTGATATGGCAAACATGTGGTTATGTGACATACGTATACGTCAGCTACTTCGGGCAAAGTATGTTTGATGTTGTGTGTTTGGTTGTTTTTAAATGAAACGTCATCATTTGATTGAACGGCTTTTTAAATTCTTTATATTAACTTCACCTGCCTGTACGTATATACGCCGAAAAAACTTTGGATTGATTTTTAATCCTTCTCCCGTAATCCAATTGTCCGTCACAATAATTTTTGTGACACCAGAAACTAATTGCTTTCTTTTTTTTTTTTTACTAATAAGTTACGAATTCAAATACATTTATATTTATACACTTTTTTGTATAATAAATATGTTTTTATTCCATTATTTCTTAAGATCTGTTCATCAATTTCAAAGCGCGTTTTTAGTTATAGTATTGTGTAGTTTTTTTAAATATTTTTTGTGATTGTTTTTTGAAAAAGTTAATTTGTTTTGAGTTAGTTTTTCTTTTATTTTAATATTTCAATTAAATTGTGTTGTTTTGCTTATTGTTTAAACAATATAAGGTTTCATGATGATGTCGGTGAAATGTTTTTCTTTTATATATGTTTTCTCCTTTTTTTTGCTGCCAGCTGCTTCCAAACTTCAGTATCAATAAAAGTAATTTTGTCATCGCTCCCGATGCAATATTTTTGCTGCTCCCCTTTTCCTTAACCAACCAATCAGCGACGATCTACCAACGTTGCCAACACCTTCTCCAGAAATCTACTGCCGAACTACGTTGAGCGAACAATCCGCTGATGGAGGAACGAGTGGAAATTAAACATTGTTGTCACGAGTGTTTCGTGTTTTTTGCAAACCTAGTGGGTTTTGCATATTATAAAAAGATAACGACGATATTATAAAGACGACGACGATTAAATAATGTCGTCTGTCGCTACACCGGCCCCTTTGCAAGGCTGAAGTTCGTTATCAACATCAGCCTGCGAATCAATTATTGGAAGTGGAGCCAGTTTGTGAATCGGTCGCCTAAATACGCCGCTTTTTGTTCTGACGCTTGCGACTCGAACTTTGCCATCGCTGCTGGTTTCTACCTCCTCTATCTTGCCTAGCAACCACTTCTGAGGAGGAAGGTTGTCTTCGTGAACGATGACGACGTCGCCGATTTTGACGTTGGCTGTTGCGGTTGTCCACTTGGAGCGTTGTTGAAGATCCCGCACATAGTCCCGCTGCCACACGGCCCAAAAGTGTGCCTTGAGCGATGATAGTCGCCGAAACTGCTTCAAGGAGCCTCCCTTGCTGCATCGATCTTCTATTCCTGGCAGCGCTTTGAGCGATGACCCGATTAGCAAATGCCCTGGAGTTAGAGCTTCTTCGTCGTTGGGGTCTTGGGTGATCGCCACGATTGGCCTGGAATTGAGCACGGCCTCGACGTCCACGAGCACTGTGGTTAGCTCTTCGAATGTCAGACTCGCTGTGCCTACTGTTCGAAGCAGTAACGATTTCGCGGACTTCACCGCCGCTTCCCACAATCCTCCGAAGTGAGGTGCTCGGGGTGGGATGAAGTGAAACTCTATCCCCTTCTCGGCGTTCATTTGTTTCACCTTCGCCTTCTCTATGTTGCTCCATAGCCGAGCGGTTCCTACGAAATTTGTGGCGTTGTCGCACCAGATCGTCTTTGGAAGACCCCTTCTGCCCACAAACCTGTTCAAAGTAGACAGAAAAGTATCAGTCTGCAAATCTGATAGCGCTTCTAAATGAACTGCTTTAGAAGCAAAACACACAAATACAGCTATATAAGTTTTCGTTGGTGGCCTTCCTCTTATTCTCAACGAAGTGTACACTGGACCACACAAATCAACACCACACACCCAAAATGGACGGCAACTTCTTGTTCTGTCCTGAGGTAAATCACCCATTATTTGCGAAGCCAGTTTCGGTTGAAAATGAAAACAAGGCATACAACTATTTACCGTTCTTCGAGCCAGTTTTCGAGCATTAATAACCCAAATCTTCTCACGAGATAGTCCGAGCAAAGCTTTTGGTCCTGCATGACAATTCACTTTATGAAGATGAAAGAAATAAATTCTAACAAAATGTGAATCGCCCTTTAAAAGCAGAGGATATTTCGATTCATAGGGAAGCGAAGATTTACTGAGACGCCCTCCAACTCGTAATAACGAAACATGCATTTTGTTGAATTGTTGTTTTTGAATAAACGGGGTCAATTTCTGAATTTTATTCTGCTTAGGCAGTGAAGAGTTAATGAGAGTACGAATTTCCCCTTTGAATTCGATACTTTGAAGTATTTCAGTAATTTTCAAAAATGAAAAATTTAATTCAATAACACTCAATGTTTGCCTTTGGCCACCAACTTGTTTGGTAGTAAGCCATTTATTTTTTAGCCCTCGTATAAATCGTAATACGTACGCCACAATTCGAATCACCTTTTCGTATGACGAAATCTTCTCAATTGTTCTCAATACTAGATTCGAATCGTCCTCTACAGATTCCATATTCAATAGCGTCACCTTCGTCTTCTTCTTCTCTAATGCACACAACTCGGGTCTTAATTCAAAATGTGGATTTTTTGGCCATTCTTCAGAACAATAACTGAGAAATTTTGGCCCAGTGAACCAAATTGACGATTTAATTTCATCAACGTCACACCCACGCGAAACAATATCAGCTGGATTTTGAGCAGTTGGAACATATCGCCAACATGCATCTGACGACTTTTCCAGAATATCAGATACGCGATTGCTAACAAATGTATGTAACAATGAGGGATGAGTTTTAACCCAATGAAGTACTATTTCAGAGTCGCTCCAAAATAAAACATCCTTTATCTCAAATCTTGAAAGTTTAGGTTTCACCACTTTCCACAACTTTGACAACAAATGTGCTGCACAAAGTTCCAATCTTGGCAAAGTCTTCACCTTCTTCGATGGAGCAACTTTTGACTTTGCAACAAGTAGTTTCGTTGATATACCATCTAAATTTTCGCACCTTATATAAATGGAGCAGCCGTATGCTTTCATTGAGGCATCGGAAAATCCATGTATCTGCATGTTAACTCCTGGTGCAGTACCAACAAATCGAGGTATATCAATTTTACAGACTTGAGATAGTATTTTTTTAAAATGTTGCCATGTGGTGTCCAAGTTCTGGGGAATTGATTCATCCCAATCCAGATTATTTTCCCATATTTCTTGCAATAAAATTTTTGCTTTAACCACTATAGGAGCTAGCAACCCTAAAGGATCGAAAAGACGGGATGAAACCGATAGAATATTTCGCTTTGTGGCAGGAAGGTTTCCAAAATTATCATCCAATTGAAAACATAAATTATCGTCATATGGCTTCCATATGATCCCAAGGGTTCTAGTTGATTCAGAGTCATTCAACTCTAACTGCCTCACGAGCTCATCATTTTCATATTCCATACAATTTGTATACCACTTAGCCAAGTTAAATCCACAAGAACTTAAAATCTGAATGACCTCATGACGAATTTGATCAAGTTGCTCTATGCTATCTGCACCTGATAGCAAGTCGTCAACATAGAAATCATTGGCTATAATATTAGAACCAAAAGGATAAACTTCCTTAAAAATATCACTAATTTCCTTAAGGCATCGGATCGCAAGATAAGGCGCGGGAGCAGTTCCATAAGTGACTGTATTTAATTCGAAAATTTGAATGGGATAATCTGGATTTTCTCGCCATAAAATTAATTGAAACTTGCGATCTTCTTTATGGACCCTGACTTGCCTGTACATCTTCGTAATATCGGCCGTAATGGCAAATTTATTCAAACGAAATCTCAACAAAGTTGAGAACAAGTCTTCCTGTATTGTAGGGCCAACCATTAAAGTGTCATTTAGTGATTTATGAGTTGATGTTTTGCTTGAAGCATCAAAAACAACTCTTAATTTCGTAGTGGTACTGTGAGCTCTAATAACGCATTGATGCGGAATGAAATAGTGAGGCGAACTTGGAACTAAGTTATTCACAGGTGACATGTGACCAAGATTAATATATTCTCTCATGAATGTTACATACATATCCTTTACTTCAGGATTTTTAGCAATTCTACGTTCGAGAGATAGAAGACGACGCTTGGCTATTTCATATGAATATCCTAAAATCATTGGGTCTGTTTTGAAAGGCAGCCGAACCTCAAATCTACCGTCTTCAATTCGACGGGTATTTTCATCGAAATGATTTTGGCACAACAAATGTTCATCTGTCATTTTGCTACAAGTTGGAACTTGTTCTAATTCCCAAAATCTTTCCACTAATTGATTTAGCGCATCCAATTTATCCTCGTCGCTTTTAGTTATTATCTGGCATAACTGGGATGACGAATTATCCTTCACCTCACATTTACCGGATACTATCCAGCCTAAGACTGTTTTCTGTAAGATAGGCAAACAAGGTCCTAATTTTATTTGTCCGATTGACAATAATTCAAAAAACGTTTCAGCTCCAACAAGAATGTCAATTTTCTGTGGTCTGTTAAAGTTAGGATCCGCAAGAACTAAATTTGCAGGAATTCCTAAACTATTCTTTTCAATTTGTTCATTGGGCTGTTTACCAGCTATTGATTTAATGACAAAGCATTCTGCCATGAATTGAAAATCATTGACACAAGATTTAATATATGTATTGATTCCATGCTTCACTTTCCTATTACAATTTCCAATACCAACTATGTTCAAACCTGTATCGAATCGTTTCAACGAAAGTCGTTGAGCTATTTCTTCAGTAACGAGATTAATTTGCGAACCTGAATCCAGCAAAGCTCTAGCCATCTGATAATTTCCACATTTATCCTTAATTTTCACCATTGCAGTGGCCAGTATTATCTGCTGGTTTTCACCATCTGCATACATTGAAGTAGCATTATTGTGTTGTCCCCTATTGGACTGCGAATTTGAACATTGTGCTGAATTGCTATTAGTAGCACCAGCAAAGGACGAATTATATTCGTTACATTGACCTGTATTACGATTCATCGCAGCAGGTAATTGTAAACGTTGAGCTGAACTGTTACTCACAGCAGCATTTGAAATTCTAAAGCTTTGTGCAGAACTACTGTCACTCGTCAAAGCAGAACCATCTTGTCGAATTAAATCTTGATTATGCAAAAGAATATGATGAGGACGCTGGCACAAATTACAACGAGCAGCACGACATTTTCTAACTGAATGCCCAATTTTCAAACAATTAATACATAAACCTTTTTTCTTCGTATACTCGAATCGTTGAGTTACTTGTAATGTGGTAAACATTGAACATGAAGCAATGGAATGATCCTTGCCAGTACAAAATACGCAATCTTCTCCCTTGGCATCAGTACAGGAAAATGAAAACTGCGTATTTTTCTTTTCCTTATAATTTGGTTTGGCATTCGAATTTTTATTATAATCTTGGCCAGGTTTTGTTGACCGATCTTCATTTACCTCCAAAAATTGGCAGCGCCTAGTCAAAACTGAAGCACAGTCGATCCATTTTGGCAATTTTCCATTATCTAATTGCTCATCCCATTTCGATTTAGAATCGGGATCAATTTTTGATAGAACCAAATGTATTATGATCGCGTGAGTTATCTCCTCATCCGTTCCCAGATGAGAGAGCGAATCAAGGACAGCAGATACTGTGTCAACAATTTGCCTTAATTCTGAGGCACATGGCCTATACATTTTCTTGATTTTAAATAAAGCAGACACATGATCCTGAAAAATCAGACAATCATTATCATACCTTTCGGCGAGTCTTTGTAGGGCGCTAGGATAATTTTCTTCATTAACTTGGAAAACTTTAACTGTACGCAAGGCGTCATCATGAAGGCTGTTAAGCAAATGGTTGAACTTTTCAATAGTAGAGAGTGTTGGGTCATCATTTACCAAATTATTAAAACATGTTATGAAATTTTTGTACTCTGAGTACTTGCCACTAAACTTTGGAATTTTCAAGTGAGGAAGACGATTCGCCGGAGGAAGTTGAACACCCATTGTGCAGTCTTGAGCTACACTTGTCCGACGTCTACCTAGTTTCGTAAGCAACAGCGATTTGGTGCTTACACATATATCCTCTAATTCACCTCGCTTATTATCATCAGGACTTATCTTTTCTATTTCAGACTGATAAGCCATCAACTGTTTTATGTAGGAGTTCAAAATCTCCAACCTACATTCCACATCTATTGGATTTAGCGATGCTGTGCCATCCATATACATTTTCTTTATTCGGCTAATATTGCCCTTAGCAGACGACCGTTGTTTCGTCTGTCTGTCTCAGACATTTTAACAAATTAAAATTAACGCAAACCACAAGACTGACTTTTTTAATTAAAATAAGGTTTTTTTTTTTTTTTATTCAAGTTTAGTTTATTTAAAATTTAGCAAGTGGCACTAAATTTTCCTATTCTTTGTTCTTCCGTCTCCAAACAGTATACGTTCCACTTAAGTCAACACCAACTGTAAGAAAATAAGAGCCACAACAAATTCTTAACGTAAATGTTCGGCTATAGGAATATGTTTATGATTGGATGGAGTTGGTTACGAAAGGGTTAATGTGAGAGGAAATTGTGTGTGTGAACGGGTGACTGTGTTAAATGATTATGTGTGTGTGTATGAACATTTATTGCGATGGCGAATAATCAGAAGTCTATTCGATCAAGTATAAACTCGCTTAAATCTCCGTTTTTAATTGCATTATTCAATTTAAAAGTTTTAATTTAAATGAAGAATTTAAGCATGTAACTGATTAGTCTTGGTCGAATTGACTTTCATAGCATTACTAAACAATTTATATTTATTTTCATACAACCTTATCGTTTCCCATAATTCACCACTCCAAATTGATAGAAATCTCAACCAGCAATTCAACTCGCCAATGTTACAACAGCCAACCGCAATAGTCCAAATCCCAGCAATAGATTCACTAGCACAAGTTTCTAACAAGATTCCAATAGTAGAATTTCAACAGCATCAGCTTCTAATACCAGCCAAGATCAACCAGTTTCAGAGCATCAATAATAATAGTAACAACCTCAGCAATAACTTCAAACCGCACAAGTTTCAAAAAATGATTTAATTGCAGGACTTATCCTGTACACGGGCAATTTTTGTCAGGAGTAGCCCCACGTTGGGCGCCAAATGTCCGTCACAATAATTTTTGTGACACCAGAAACTAATTGCTTTCTTTTTTTTTTTTTACTAATAAGTTACGAATTCAAATACATTTATATTTATACACTTTTTTGTATAATAAATATGTTTTTATTCCATTATTTCTTAAGATCTGTTCATCAATTTCAAAGCGCGTTTTTAGTTATAGTATTGTGTAGTTTTTTTAAATATTTTTTGTGATTGTTTTTTGAAAAAGTTAATTTGTTTTGAGTTAGTTTTTCTTTTATTTTAATATTTCAATTAAATTGTGTTGTTTTGCTTATTGTTTAAACAATATAAGGTTTCATGATGATGTCGGTGAAATGTTTTTCTTTTATATATGTTTTCTCCTTTTTTTTGCTGCCAGCTGCTTCCAAACTTCAGTATCAATAAAAATAATTTTGTCATCGCTCCCGATGCAATATTTTTGCTGCTCCCCTTTTCCTTAACCAACCAATCAGCGACGATCTACCAACGTTGCCAACACCTTCTCCAGAAATCTACTGCCGAACTACGTTGAGCGAACAATCCGCTGATGGAGGAACGAGTGGAAATTAAACATTGTTGTCACGAGTGTTTCGTGTTTTTTGCAAACCTAGTGGGTTTTGCATATTATAAAAAGATAACGACGATATTATAAAGACGACGACGATTAAATAATGTCGTCTGTCGCTACACCAATCGAGCTGAAACTTCGCAGGCAAAGTAATGGCAATGACAAAAATGAAATGTCGAAATATGGGCGCGATTGGACAAAGGGGCGCGGTCATATATAAAGAATTTATAGTCAAAAACTGTGTTTTTTACGGGTTGATTTTTTATTATTGTCAAAGGTAAGGCAAATAAAATGTGGGTGCGGAGCACTCTCAGAGCAAAGAGAATAATGACGTATTATACGTATATAAAAATGAGATAACAAGAGAGCAACGAGAATTTTGTGAACTTGAATAGCGTATGTGCGAACATAACAATGTATGTATGTATGTTCATGTGTCTGTTGCTTTGCATTCTCTTTGTTGTTTCTGAGAATAAAACAAAAAGTTTGAAGCAAGAAAATAATGACACACATGTGATTGCACTGGGTCTTTAAATAACTTTAAATATTAATATTATTTAAATGTAACGTCATCATATGATTGAACGCTGTTTTTTATTTTCCCATGTAACATTCACACATGTGTTCATATAAATAGCAAAAAGTGTTAACACATCGCCCGTGAGTTCGAACACTCATTGGATTTTTTTTTTATGGAATCCCTCTTATTTAGTCGGTAATAAATAAATAAAAATCAATTAATTAAATTAAATCAATTAAAAATCAATTGACCGACAGTTTTCTTTTGGGCGTTAGTGGGTTAATTATTATATTTAATATTAAATTTTAGTTTTTGTTCGAAATATTCATACCCATTTGTATTTGATAGTAGTTAGGAATTTCCTGTATTAATGTCTGTAGTTGTCATTTTAAAACAAATTCCTTGAAATTTATTTCAAAGCATTTCAGTAGCAACTCCAGTGCTGACATAGACACTGGAATTTATTATGTTGACCCTTTATATGCCTATTATCTTGTAGAATCTGTGTGTGAATGTGTCTGTAGGTGTGTGTGTGTGTGAGTAACTCTGAGCTGAAATTTATAAGTTAATTTAAAATTATGACAAAATGCTAAAAACAGTTACAGGACACAAATAGTCATCAGGACATTTTGAATATCTAAATTGTTGACATAAAACAGAACAATACTCGTACATTACAACCCACAAAGGAATGCCAGTTGAGCTATTTTCGTCTTCGTCCTGTCATCTTGAGATTTTCCAACTACAACTGCTGAAGAGGAGAGCGTTAAAGCAAAGTGTTGGCATAAAATATTCCAAGAGATGAAATTGGTTAAGATAAAAACATAAAATTTCATTTTGACATTTCTCTGTGTTGTAACTTATAATGAAGGTGTTTTGCTTGTAGTTACGGTTTTATGACACTACATTAGCATTTCTATGAAAGGCGGGGGGAGGGTCGATGAGATGAGTGGAGAAGTGATGGACGGGAGCTGAATGTTATTTCGTATTTATATTTATGTTGATGTCAACATCAAAATCATATCAACTCTGTCTTTTTGTGACAGAAAAACGAATTATATTCATTTATCAGTTAGTTGCTCCATTTCTTTCTCGATGTCAGATATATGTAAATTTTATATTTAAAAATGTCATTCAGTAATCTTATAATAAATAAAGTCGTCACATGAAATTTTCATACCTTTAAGGCAAATTGACTAAATTGAATTTATAATTGTATGCAAAACTCTGGCATCCAAGGAGCCATCATCAAGGTGGGATATCTCCAGAAGATGCTTAATATTTGTATAAATTTGTAATCGTAAAATGATCTTGAAAAGGGCAAAGGATTTTGGTAACTTTTACTACAGTCAATGACAAAACTACATTTTTGACAAACACAAACAATTAAGAAAATACACGGCATGGTGATGACTGATGGGAAATTGAAGGTGCGCGAGATTGAAGAGGCCAGTGGCTCAGTGGATTCAATTTTTCATGCTCCAGAGAACATAAATAAGGTATGGTACCATGTTTGTACTAAAATGACCAATTGAACTTTGTGGTTGGTTTATCGAAATATGGACCCATCAATATTCAAATTCTCCAGTCAGATCAGCGCCAAAGAAAGACGTGGTTTGCTGGCGTACGATTTGTTGGTGTTCTGGTGTTAAAGTTTTGTAATTCACAACTATTACTGTGCCACAAAATTGCAAAATCTGTGTATTATGAAGATACGCGACGGAAGTTAGGCCTCATGCGTGTTGTTGATTTGTTTTTCGAATTATGCGTTTTGTCCGAAATCGCGAAAATAAATTAATGTCACCTAGAACTGCCATCTTTATCATCTCACGTATTATTTCATACTCTTGGTGATGCGGTCAGTGCGATAGAGAGTTATTTTACGTAAATTGACTTACACCAGGTGGAATTAAAAAAAAACTGTCCACTGAAATTTGTCATGTCTTTGAATTTTTAAATCTTGTATACACTAGTAGTTCTGTCCGAACTCATAGCGTACGTACGTTACAAAACAATGTTGATGATACAGAACAACATAATATATGCCAGAATGTTATGTTAAAGGAACACACATTTGCATACATAATTGTCATAAACCAAGCATTCATGCAATAAAATATTATTAAAAAAACTCACGGGCGATATGTTAACACCTTTTTGTTACACGATACCTGTTCGATTGTAGTGAAAACATTAGTAAATGTTACTTTGGAAAATAAAAAATTAATAGTTTTTGTACTGAATGCTCTTTCTTTCTTTTTTCTTACATCTGCTTTAACATTAGATGTAATATTGTTAAAATAAATGAAGCGATATTTAGCTCACTGAAATATGTAATTGTTTTTGTTTTGTCATAAACAGATCGACGACAAAAAGTATTGAATAGTATAGAGAACTTATTGCACTCTTTTTCCGCTCTCATGTAGAGATGCCAGATGTCAAAAAGACTATAAACGAGGCTTATTCTCTTTATAGAATATTGAAACACAATACAAAACTAAATATGTGACACAAAAAGCATAAATGTTTCAAAAGGCATCAATATTTCACATCAAAATTATGAAAGGACCAAGTTATGACAAAAAGAGAGTAATACGTTGTGAATCATGCGCCAGATGTCACCAGTGCCTTTGAATCATACAATTCCTTCCATGAGTTCTCTATACTATTCAATACTCTTTGGCGACGACGACCTGCTCGCATGTCGCTGCCGCTATATCAATACCATCGCACTTATCTTCATTCAGAGACTATTGTTGTACAACAACCACGTATGTGATGCTAACGCTGTTTGTTTTTTGCATGTTTTCACTTTGATAGATTGCCCTACCGGTGCCTATAGATGTTAACACATCAAAAATATTGCACCGTTTGAGATTTATTAAAGAAAACCTCGGACTGGAACACAAAAAAATCGCTGTATAACATACATTGGCATTTCTGTGTGAGACCATTTTCTAATGACCGGGCTATGTTAGGTTAGGTTACGTTTCGGACACGTTACAATAAAAGACAGTGTACAACTTATTCTCACTACACTTGGAGATCGGTTGACCCATTGTGATTGCCCGTATAAACGAGGTTGAATTTTATGTTTCGGGATTAGAGAGCAAAAGCAAATATTAATCATCGAAAATCACTATATTGTTTTTCAAAATATTCTCCATGAATCAATCTTCGAAACACTTTTGCCACTCTGATTGAGGTATCTCCAAAACATGCATTCTGAATGCAGCAACCGCTTCTTCAGGTGTCGAAAAACGTTGACCCTTCAGCTTTTTTACGTACGGGAATAAAAAGAAGTCATTCGGTGCCAAGTCAGGACTATACGGCGGATGACCCATCAACTCGATGTTTTGGGTGCTCAAAAATGCAGTTGTTTCAGCCGATGTGTGAGAGCTCGCAGTGTCGTGGTGAAGAGTGATCCGTCTTCGGCGGTTGGTTTTCCTGATTTCTTGGAAGACAACTGGCACACAAATGGTTGTATACCACTCAGAATTCACTGTTCTGCGTTAATCTAGTGGTACGGTTCCGACATGTCCCGTTTTTCCGAAAAAACAGGCGACCATTTGCTTGGAAGTGCTTCGGGCGCGCACAACTTTTGTTGGATTTAGCTCATCTTGAAACACCCATACAGTTGACTGCTGTTTACTTTCGGGCTCATACGCGTAAATCCTGGACGTGTTTAGAAGCACCGCGATCGTATTTTCGGGGCATTTCTTTCGACTAATCGACACGAGCCTTTTTTTGAGCCATTGACAAATTGTTTTTTGACAGTCAAATGTTTATGCAATATTGAATGTATGCTGGTCCCACTAATGTCTAAGGTTGTCTCAATCTCACGATAGATCGCATGACGATCTTGCAAAATCAGTTCGCGCACAGCATCAATGGTTTTCGGAACAACAGCTGATTTTGGACGACCTTCACGAGATTCGTCTTGGAGTGAACTACAACCACGATTGAATTCACCATACCATCGATAAACACTGGAGCTTCATCGCCAAAAATTGAATTATGTTCATCCATGCAATGTTCACGATTCACGATTTAATTACATTTTTTGGCCGAGATGAATCTTTTACGTTACTGTAAACAACAAAAATAGCGCTCGTATGTCAAAACGTTCTGAGTACGCGTAATCTCAAAAATGTCCAACTTTACAATAGAGCTGTCAGTTGCCAGATTGCAGCACTAGGGTTCCCAAACCCCGAAATATAAAATTCAACCTCGTATGAGGAGAAAATAGAGAAGGGACTGAAGAGAACAACCACACTGATAGTGACAATTTTCGAAAGATAGATAGACGTAGGACAGACAGAAGAACCACTCAATTATGTTCCCAGTGTATATCATATACATACATCACCTGAAAAGCCCTTATCAATACATACAATACCATCAAAGATGGGGATCCACATGTGCAGATCAAGGTTTACCATTCCAGATTCCCAGTGGGTTAGAAAGAACCAACAGACAAATCGTCAGATTACGGGTATCTACTGCCTGGATCCATGGCACACACCGCGAGAATTCCCTCAAATCCTCAAAGGCTACTTCGCGCAAGGAGGCCAGACCCTCTGCCTGAAACAAACCCCAACAACGGCGACGCCTACGCTGCAGGGCTGGCCACTGACATAGAAGATGCTCAACGGTTGCCACCTCACCACTGTCACCACAAGCACGGCAGTAATTAATCCCGTTCACAATCCAGTTGCGAGTGAAGCCTCCAGTTCCACAGTGACCCGTGATCACTCTAGTGAGGAGTCGTAAGTCAGCCTTGTTCAGTCGATGAAGCGACTTAGTTCTCCATGAGTCCCTTGAAATTTTGCAATCCACTCTGGCCTGCCAGGCAGCGTTGATCTCGTCCAGCGACCAGCTATCGATCAAGACATACAAGTAACAGATGAGTAGATTGGCAGAGGCAATCAATCCCAAATCAGCAGAAGTGGATCCTGGTCTAGCAAGTCAGTCTGCTTCAACATTCCCTGTGACATCACTATGTCCCGGAACCCAGCATAGGCTTGGCTTGCCGGGCACTTAACTGTTTAAGATCCGCTCCCAATCCCTAACCAATTTGGATTTATTCATGTGTGACCTAATCGCACTGAGGGCTAGCTTACTATCAACGCAGACGACGAATTCACCCGCTGGATACAAGCATGAGTCTATTGTCTTAGATGGAGCTCTCATAATTGCCAAGATTTCTGCTTGGAAGATATTACAATTCGCACCCAAACTCATCGAGAGTCCGAGTTGAAGGTCCTCACTGAAAATTCCCGGTCTGTGCCCGATTCCATTTTGAAGCCATCTGTAAAGATAAGATGACCAGAGAGTGAGGAAGGTATACCTCCCATCCAGTCACTTCTATCTGGCCTAATGATTGTCGGGAATTGTCCAAAGTCTACAGTCGGCAGCATGTAGTCAGTGACCTGACTCAAACACTCGTCCGGGTGAGTGGAGAATGTTGGCATGTCCCTCAGGCGCATGTCTCCAGATACCCAATTGTCTCATGCGAGTTGTAGAGTAGTCAAATTCAAGATTATATCCAGCGCCGTCTGCGGAGTGCTTCTCCCCGCCCCACTAATACACATAAACGCAGTGCTCTGAACCTTGCTGAGCATTTTCAATTGGTAGCTTTTCCCCAACGTGTTCCACTACACTGTTCAGTCCTAGGTGGTAATAGCCGTAAAAAGCCAATGCACGATTTTCGGACAAAGACCCCAGCTTTTGCCAATCGAATTCCTACAGGCGTAGGGTAATTTCAATCCTTTCTTCATTCGCTCCTCAGTATTTCGCTTCCAGTTCAGTTTTTGATCAAGAACGATACCTAGATATTTCGCCTCAGGAGATTGAGATAGGTCCACGTCATCCAACCTTGGTTTCCTAAACAATCCAATCTTTCCTCTGCATGTAAAAAGAACCAGGTCCGTCTTTGTCGTCTTTGACACATCACCCAGGGCATCCTGCATAAGGTCACTGATCGTAGGCAAAGATCAAGAAGAATAACAACATCGTCCGCATAAGAAACTTTTCTACGTCCTCTCAACTCAAAGTACTTATGTATGCAGTCCACCACTAAAAGCCACATCAGAGGGGATAGCAATGCACCCTGCAGCGTGCCCCTTGTAGTCAGCTTCCGAACTGAGCCCACCCCTAGGTTCGAATTTACATTGCGATCTCTAAGCATGTTCGCAATCCATTCGACAAGAAGTCTAGGCACCCCAGTAGATTCCAGGGATTCCCTGATAGCGCTGGATGACACATTGTTAATAGCGCCTTCTATATCAAAGATGGTAGCCAAAGTGAAATCCCCATACTTCAAGTTGCGCTCAAGATAACATCGGGCAGAGCTGTTTCCACAGATTTACC
This sequence comes from Phaonia tiefii, assembly GCA_963931995.1. Taxonomy (NCBI): domain Eukaryota; kingdom Metazoa; phylum Arthropoda; class Insecta; order Diptera; family Muscidae; genus Phaonia; species Phaonia tiefii. The sequence goes on from OZ008368.1 coordinate 294,508,182, forward strand.
CTTGATGTTGTCTACCACTCAATTAGCATGGCCTAATTCGATTCCTAATGTACAAGTTAACTATTTTCTTCAAAACTTTCAGTAGAATGGATTAAAGGCTGACTGGGGTGTAGTCCTTAGGAGACACATGACTAGTACTTCCCGATTTGGGAATAAAAACCACTAGTACCTCCTTCTATTTGTCTGGTACCAGGGAAAATCTAAGGCAAGACCTATAGATACTCAGAAGATTATGGGTGACAAAATCGTCACATTTTTGCAGCATAACCGGTAGGCTCCCGTAAGGACGAGGAGATTTAAAGGGCTTGAAGCTATGAATAGCCCAAAGCAACTTCGATTCGTCAACTATGTCCTCAATCACTTCCAGTTGCGAGATATATGGAGTAGAAGTCGCCAGGTGATTCCTCTCCGCGGTGTCTATATTCACACAATTTGGAAAGTGAGTTTCCATAAGAAGCTCACGCGTCTTCCGGAGTTGGTCCATGACCACTCGGATTGCTTTATGTCGCAGAGGACTCTTGGGTTCTAGGACAACACTCAGTGAAATCGTGCAGCTTCATTTACCTAGATTATGGACCCGCAGAAGCTGATCCAAGCGGCCCGTTTTTCCTTTTTAATATCCTTCTTGAACTGATTAAAACTGTTATTGTACACAGTCCAATCCGATTCCCTTTGCAATTTCTTGGCCTTATTAAAGAGTTTCCTAGTGGACTTATGCAGAGAACACAGCTCCCGTGTGTACCATACAGGCTGCCTCCTCTTACCAGGAAAGATAAGAGGACATGTATCAATATGTAGTCATATGGAAGATCTGTGACTTTGAAAACTTTCCTATTAATATCGTCACTTGTGGTGCAATGATTGGAGTCCAACCCAGACAACCTAGTGACAAGTTCATGAAATCTCACCCAGTCAGTTTTCCTAGGATTCCTAAAGGGAACTTCTGATCCAGCCATGACCGGGCTAATGTTAGATATGACCAAAATTTTCTTAATGGCCTTATTGTTGTTAGTTTTGTATTTGATTCCAACTTTTAACCATTAAGCTTAAACCTGGGTAGCGCCAAGCACATGATTTTGCTAAAAATATTCAATCCTACCTATATGTAACAAATTTCAATCCGCTATCTCATTTGCTTTGCATGGTTAGTGGAAGGGAAGAAGTAAAATTGAATTGACATTTTACAGCCGGATTACAGTGACATAGCAACCCTATTTTAAATACTAGAGGTAAATGATTTAACTGATTGCATAATTACAAATATTTGCTGGTATTGAAAAAAAAACTTTTTTATACAAAATTTTGCAATTGGTAAACCAACATTTTCTATAACATTTTTGCTGCAAAAATTTCCACGAAATTAGTTTTCAATCCTATAAAAGGATTAACAATAGTTATTTCTTTGTGTGGCGGTTCCACAAAACTATTAACAACACCAGAGTGAGAGCGGTTTTCGCAACGTTGCGAGAGGTTGTGGCAACGAGTAACTTATGCAGCAGTTACTAAACGACATTTCAACCATGGTCAACAGTTTTCACACACACACACACACTAACGCATACCAACATATAATTGTTCGTGTAAAAACATTAAATGGAAAACACCTGTTTGCCAACCCCAAAAACACTTAACTGCAAACATTAGCATACTTTTGTGCTCTGCATTCGTTTAAATTGTTTTTCCATTTGCACCGCAAAATTCTACGTAAAATACACATGTTGCCGCTATTTTCCATTTCTATTTGGTTTTCGCATTTCTATAATATCGTTGTAAAAGGTTTTCCAGAGAAACATTGGTGTTTTATACTCATATGAAATGATTCTGCTCATTTTGTTTGGGTGGCAGATAGATTTGTTAACGAAATATGTACGAGATGCAGTTATATTGGTGTTAGGTTTGGTAACGCAATGTTACTTAACTTTTGTTACACAGTGCAACACATAAAATGCAAACTCTTTCTAGTGTGAAAATTCTCTAGGTACTGGTCGAAACTAACAAAACCCTATTTGGGTTTTGCTAGTTTAGTTGCTGTTCGGATTTCCTGGCGGCATGTAAAATATATTTTGACTAAAACTTAATTTTTCAGAAGAACAAGCAATTCTTCTCACGGCTATATCTCGGAAACCAATAGGAATTGTGTTTTCCTGTCTTCGGCAGAATTGTAGCTATGGACTAGGAGAAAACAAGTGCAAACTAAACTGGCCCTAAAAACTGCTTCAAGGTTGCAAAAATGTCGAAAAATTTCCTGTTTTTCTGTTTGGGTAATTAATGAGTAGTTAATGTTTTTATATGACTTCAGTTAATTTAAAAACCTTTTCCCCAATGTTATGTCATGTGCCAAATGTCAGATTGTAATGGAAGTAAATATAAACACACGTGCATTTTATGACACGTATTTGGCAAAACTCTATTTACAATACTGATCATATTAGTCGGAAAAATTATATCAAATTTATGACTTTTTTATTGAATTACACTGTATGTAATTTTTTAAGCCATGGAAATATAATCATATACGGACACCAATATGTGATAAAAGACAAAAACCCAAACCCGTGTTTTACAGTTTTGCCCAAAATCATGCACTTTTTAATGGGAAGTTCCTATAATGTTCATGTGTTCTAGGAAGTTGTTTACGGAGATCTTAGGTACATTTTTGTAGTTGACTATTTCCTTGAATTTTTAACTGTTTGCTAAGTATGGACCTGAACAGGGAAAAAAAGGTAAAACAAATCGAATTTTTTAAAGTTTTTTTTGAGATTTTTACCTTTAAGATGAAGTTCTTTGATTTCATATTTATATTTTCTATACTTTAGATGTTTCTTTATGACCAGAGCTACAACTTTCCCTCAGAGAGTAAATCAAAATTCCGAACGGTTTGCAAGATATGAGCCTGACAAAATGATTACGTTTTTGCAAAAATGCCACCGAGCCGTGTTGCACTGTGTTATCGTGCAATTGAACAACAAAGGGTGAAAACGAAACATACAATACTGGTCCAATTGTTCGGAAAAAACATTTGAAATATTTAAACTGATTTGAATTGCAATTCTTGCCGAAGATATTTGGTGGGGTCACTAGGTATCCCAATATGAAGATGACGATGCAGAAACCGAAATCGAGGATGACGATGGATTAGAAAGACACACCGAAAGAGATATGCTACTGAATGTGATATCAAGCTCAGATGATGATTACGATTCAGATCACGAACCTGAACCACCAACGAAAAAACCAAGACATCAACTTCACAGGCTTCACCCACAGCGTCAATTTCAATGGATATTGACTAATTTAAGTTTACTTGCCTCTTGATACATTTACCGAATTATCGATGTAAAATACAGCTGGAATATTAATAGTTTTGGAACGAAGTTCCTTATCGCACGATGAAGAAAAATTAAACAAATTTTTTAACACTATTATGCTACAACCCAGTATTATCAACAATTTTGGGTATTTTTGCTTTTGTTTGTGACTGGACTAACTAACATATATGGGGAAATTTTTAGTTTAATGGACAGTTTTCTAGGTGGAGCCTGTAGTGAATATTTAGAATACGAGGGCTGATCAATAAGTCCGTGACTTTTTGAATGAAACAGAGTTTTTTTGCAAAAAAAAATAGTTTTCAACACAATCTCATTTTAACTCTATACACTTAGTCCAACGTTTCTCCACTATTTGTATCCCTTCCAAAAAATAGGAGTTTTCGAGGGCCATAAAATAGGCATTTGGTTGATCAATAATTTCATCGTTGGAGCTAAATCTCTTTCAACAGAGCCATTTCAGTAGGTTTGGAAATAGGAAACAGTCACTGGGGGCTAAATCCGGAGAATATGGCGGATGAGGTACAAATTCAGAGCCCAATTCATGAAAACTACACACGTGTGCACCCGTGCGTTTATGGTCGTTTGGGAGCAAACGCGGCACCCCTCTTGCAGACAGCTTTCTTAAACCCAACTGATCATTTAAAATCGAAACCACAATGCCATATGAAATGCCTATGGGATCAACAGTCTCAAGCACTTTTACGCTTCGGTCGGCCAACACCATATACCGGATTTTTTAAACATTTTCGGGTGCATTGACCTCAATTGGCCGTCCAGAACGTTCAGCGCCATTTGTACTTGTGCGACCACAACGAACGTTAGTATACCTCCTTTTGACCATAGAAATCGATGGTGCAGAGTCCCCATAATATTTATCAAGTTTTTTTCTTGGTTTGACTGTGGGTATTTTTCGAAAAAAATAATGTTAATGAGCACTCGAAATTCACCTTTTTGAACAGCTGTTAAAGGCCAAGTAAATGACGGAACTTGCTCAAAATTTTACAGTGGTCTACTAACAGGTGGTACTTGATGGGAGCAGAGTTGCATTTCATATAATTTTACTTTTACTTACTTTTATTGACTATTTGCAACCTCAAGAGGTCAGACGTTTTACACATATTAATTAAACAAACAAATTTCAACATATTCTTCCAATTGGCTCTATCCTTCGCCTTTCCCCTCCAGTTGGCAACACCAAGGATACGGAGGGATCCTTCTGCCTGGTCTTTCCAGCGGAGTCTTGGTCGTCCTCTTTTCCTGCTTCCATCGGGTACGTTATCGAAAACCTTTCGCGCTGGCTCATCTCCATCCATTCTGATAACATGGCCTATACCATCTCCTAAAAAGTACATTTTCTTACAAAAATTCCTTTTCTTAAAAGTACCTTTACTTAAAAATAAAATAATACCTTTACTTTTCTTTTCTTGAGATAAGTAGCCTTTTTGAAAATAAGTAAATTTTCTAAAAGAAAAATAAACATTTCCTAAAAAGAGTACCACTTCTTTAAAATGTAACTGTTCTTAAAAAAAGTACTTCTTTTTAAAAAAAATTCATACTTTTATGGCTTTTTCTTACAGAAAGTACTTCTTCTTAAAAATAGTACCTCTTCTTAAAGTAAATATTAGCTTTAAATAAAAGAAGTACCTCTCTTTAAAAAATTACCTTCTCGGGAATATTAAATACATATTCTTATAAAAACGACCTAAACATAAAAAAAATAAAAAAAAAATTGTTTCTGCTATGTATTTAAAAAAAAATTATATTTTTAGGCCCTTTTTGTAAGAATATGTATTGTATATCCCGGAAAATGTATTATAAAGGTCCTTTTTTTAAAGAGAGGTATTTCTTTTATTAAAAGATAATATTTTTTTAAGAAAAGGTACTATTTTTAAGAAGAAATACTTTCTTTAAGAAAAAGCCATAAGAGTATGACTTTTTTTTACAAAGAAGTACTTTTGTAAGAACAGGTACCTTTTAAGAAGTGGTACTCTTTTTAGGAAAAGGTTATTATTGAACAAAATTTACTTATTTTCAGAAAGCCTACTTATCTCAAGAAAAAAAGGTTTTATTTTATTTTTAAGAAAAGGAATTTTTGTAAGAAAAAGTATTTTTTAAACCAAGGTATTTTTTGGAAGAAAAGGTTTTTTTTGAGAAATGAAAATTTTTTTAGAATTGGTCCTTTCTTCCAAGAATAGGTAAATTTTGAAGATAAGGTAGATAATAGATATTGCCGTATTAAATGAGACAAAATTAAACCATTCACACAATGTAATATTTAGAAATTGTAAAATCATAAGCAAATATTGAATTTACGTAACATGGGGTGGAGGAACTGCTATATTAATCAAGAATAACATATATTACTACAGTCACGATAACAAAAGTAGATATTCGCTAGATGCTTTAGAGACGTGCGTCATAAAGACACCCGTTGCCTGCGACAACTTTTTTGTTATTACATGTGCGTACTATCTGGCCGGCAATATAAATTCAATACGAGCAGACTTGCAAAAACTATTTGATTTTATGAATCTTCAAAATTCAAGTAGCTACTATGTACCAGCGGGAGGTTTGAACTGCAAGCACACAGAATGGGGTAATACTGTTAATAAGGCAAAAGGCAATTGCCTTCCATTGAAGCCAGCACACTTCGCAATGGCATGACTATCACAAAGCTAACATGAAAGAACACAACCCTGATATACGTCCCAGTCTATTCAAATCTAGTAATAATTACCAAATCCTAAAAGTATGCAGAATAATACTGGTACTGGGTGATAGCATAATACGGTTAAATAAAAGTTGTTTAAAATTTTTTCATTTAGCCCCCATCCCGCAACGTGCGATAAGGAACTTCGTTCCAAAAAATACATTCTATGAAAGAAAACATTTTCTTAAAAAAGTTTATCATTTTACCAAAAGTATCTTTTCTTAAAGATCCATTTAAACTATCGTAGTTTTCAACGGGCCCCTTGGACATGTTGGAACTAGAATATATAGCGAAAGGGACTTAATAATAATAATAAGTCCCCTCCATGTCCAGTAAATCTCTGGAGCAGCTTCCTTTGTAATAGGCAGTAACTGCCTCCTTCTTCTTTTCTATTATCCATTCAACCCCTAACCATATCGTACTTCGTGGCTCTGTTAACTTAATAATATAAATTGCGTAGGTGGATAATCCAACCAACTTTATGGAAAAATACACATATTTATTCGTCAACCACAACTAATCACAACCATTCTTATAACTTGATATCTTAATTCATGACTGTTTTCCACAAGTTCTTGCATAAAATGCCGACATTACTATGTGAATTTTCATTAGTCCCAAGTGCACTTTGTGCTCGAAATAAATAATTTAGCAAAATAAGAATTTTGTAAGGACTAAGTTAGTGTCATCCTTTTGATGGTTCACATTTGAAGTGTTAAATTGTTGTCCTTTTTTTGTGGGTTGGAATGACGTTTTAATGTTAGCCAGCCAGCCAGCCAGAACCTAGTTATTTCCCCCATGTCTCCAAAGGTAACATTATGCTAGAGATTTTAGCTCTTTGCATAACAAAAACCAGACAGCTGCATAATACGCATACACCACGATGTGCCAACGCCAACACCAGCAACTACAACTACAACAAGTCAAGTTGGTGTCCTGTTTTTTTTGAGTGGAAAAGGAATGAAACTTTTTAATTTTCTCCCTGCAACTTGTGTTGAGGAGTTGGGTGCATTTGCACAAATTGAATTAACTAAACAGGACACAAATATTTTTGTCACTTCTTTCTTGGAGAGTGTTGCCTTTTATATTTGTCTTTTTTATTTCTTCTCTATGCTACAACGCCTTCCTTTCTTTATTCGCGTATCTCTCACCAAGTTTTGTTACTTCACACAGTTCAAGATTTCCACCGGAAAGTAGCAGTGTATGTTGGAAATCCTGCTCCTCTTGGCCGCATTGTGTAGTTGGGTATTGTGGAAAGTATTTTCCACTTTTTGCTTTACACTTGCCTGTACGCCGCTAGTTGCACTTGTTTCACTCATTTTACCTTTTAGTCGCGTAGCTATTCTTATTTTTAGCTGTCACTTGTCGTGGTGGCGAGTGAAGGGAATAAACGGTGGAGAAAAAATCTCCTCCACCCACTCGGTTTTTCTTTGAAGAAAAACACAAGTTACAAAAAAGTATAAAAAACATCTAAGCTCTTGTCTAACAGCCGTCATCGCCAACCATTGACAATCAAAGTAATCGTATTAAAGCCAGGCATTCAACAGAAAAAGTCAGTCAATTTAGAAGAGTCATAAAAAACTGTGTAAAAGTGGGCACTTGAATAGAAAGTACACATATCCTCACTCTTAGTGCTACTGATATTATTTAGTAAAATTTTAGATTTAGTAGATTTAAACCAAATTAGAGAACTTAAGGTACAAAATGCATAGCAAGATGATGCACAAAATTAATTTGTATTTTTGGAAACTTGTAGATGATGGATGCTTGAAGGATAATACCTGATGACAGATATCAAGGTTTGGTGCGCTCACTGCAGCGACCCTGCTTTTATTGCGAACAATTTCACAATTTTATCATTTCAAATATTTTTTAGGGATATTATTACAACTCTGGGCTAGCTGGTCTTGCCAAACGCCACTTTTCACAATGCTAATGGAAAGTGACGATTACCACAAACCTTATAAAAGCCACGACTTACGGATATGCACCTGGAATAGAATGTAAAAACCGTATACAGATTCGGTCGCAGTATCCAACATGCACAAGCCAATGATAATAATAAGCTTCCCATTACTGTTATTCAGGAAATGAGATAGATTGAAGCATTTATTACAACTGCCACGAATTAAATATGATTTGAAATTGACAAAAGACCCCCACATCTAGTCTTTAGTTTCAACCCAGTGAGTGAATATATAAAAAAGAAATACCTCAAACCTGCCTTAATTTGTGTGTGTGCTTCAAAGCAACATAGAGATGATGACGCCAAGGATATGTTCCAAGATTTCAGTAACAATGCACTTTTTCATTTTAAAACAAGAACCCGTATTTTTTTATGTAGTTTCTCTTTTTTATTGTATTATAATGAAGACATGTTCCGATTAAGTATGAAATAAAACATCCATCAAACAGCCCCCATGGCCCTGATGACAAGCCATTAACTTTTGACTTTTTCATAGAGATGTGGCTATATCTCTTCGATGACTCGTTGGATCTCGGATTTGAGCTCAGAAATTATTTCCAGTCTCTTTGCATAAACCCGAGATTTCACAAAACCCCAAAGAAAGAAATCGCACGGCGTTAAATCGCATGATTTTACATATCGATTTTTCATGCGCTGTGTGTCAGGTAGCGCCGTATTGCTGAATCGGGTCCAAAAAATATCCCCCCAAGGAAATGACGCCCATGAAATTGCAACCAATGAAATAAACCCCAAAAAAATAAATAACATCCAAACACAAAGAATGAAATAAAAGCCGAACAAAAATGATATTAACTCCAAGGCAAGACTGATACAAAGGCGAAAACTTTCCTTGTAAAAGGCCCATTTCCATACAATTTCATTGGAGATTATTTGGTATTTTGGAAACTCCGGTTGGGAAACAAAATTACTTCCAAAAAAAAAAAAAATTCTTTCCAAAAAATTTGGTTGATTTTTCGTATGAAATAACACCCAAAAATGTGTGAAAAAATGTTGGAGATTATTTCATTTCTCGTTTGGGGGGTATTTCGTGGAGCCGCTGAAACCACATGTCGTTCAGATCTATCCCGTCCAGTTGACTCCACAAGAACTCCGTTATCGTGTTCCTATATCGAATGCCGTTCCTAGTCACTTCAATTTCCTAATCCAAAATCCACACCAGACAGTTGCTGGTTGTGGGTGCATTTGTTTCTCATAGATTCCTTGATAATTTTATGAGCCAATGATTCGACAATTTTGTGTATTCACGAAGCCATTCGGATGGAAATGCGCTCATTGGAGAAGATGACTTTTTTTTTTGAAAAATTGGCATCGACTTCACTTTGCTACACTATTACCCACTGAACGAATTGCCGGCACTTGCATTGGTCTGAGGGCTTGAGCTTCTGAGTAAGCTGACTTTTGTACGCATGAAGGTGAAGGTCTTTTGTCAAAATTCGCTGTGTAGTGCTTCGTGAAATTTCAAGTTGTTGAGAACGAAGCCGAATTGATGTTTTCGGGGTTTCGGCGATATTCTCGTTTACTGCAGCAATGTTTTCAAGAGACCGACCGGTATGATGACGCACATTTTTGACCACTCTTCGAACGGTTACCACATTAGGTGCACTTCTTCGACTGAAAATACTTTGAAGTTTGTGAGCGATCTCGGCATAAATTTCCATATTTGTGTAATAAGTTTTCACCATTATAACGCGTTGTTCTTTTCAATAATAGCGCTCCATTTCAATTATTAATAGCAACATTTCATTTCAATAATAGCAATAAACTTGTGCGACAACTGTCCAATTTCAGAGTTGGCACTTGCACAAAAAAATAATACACTAAATTTGAAAAGTGCAACCTTACTGAGACACCCTTTATAAGCGCCAACAGGAGACTTATGTCGCCGTTCCGCCTTTTTAATGTAAAAATTATTGATTTTAATATCAGTTTTTTAGTGAACAACAACAAACCGTCGATAAACTCAGACTACGCTCAGTCACTTCCACAATCGAAAGCAGCTGCTAGCTTTTTTCGCGGCAGAAAACATGGTCGTCAGTAGTAAGAGATGAATACAACAACAAAACAATGGTTTCACAATACATTCCATGAAGGGTTTGGGGAGAGCTTCTTACAACCAGCGAGATTTGCGTGTTCGAGTTTTATACTCACTGATTGGAATATACAGTTTTACACCGATTTCGAACGGTTGTTTGAGAAGCTTTTTCATAGCTAAGTACTCGATAGTGTCCCCATCAATACCGGAGGTGACAATAGTCGAAAGAAATGTAAGGTGTTAAGAGCAGGGGTCGAACCCACGTTCTCATATACAACAGCCGCGCAAACTAACCATTGTATCACCGACTACCGATATGATTCCAAGACCAAACTGATTACTTGGAAATTGATGGGAGGCAATCTTCCTATGTAATGTACATACGTGTACTTCGGGTCGCTAATATCGACTCGGGTCAGTACCTGTTTTCTTCAAGGTTTCGCGCAACAATAAGAACGGCGAGCAACCTCTCCCGATGATTTATGCTGGGTTGTGAAAAATCGCTGCACGTATGGCAGAACTTCTGCCAGCTGCAATGCAAGTTGCGACTGAGCGGCATAAAGAGTAAAGGAGACAGATAAACATCCTGTTTAATCGGCAGAAGGGTCAATGAACAAAACTAGACCTACAGAAAACAGAACGAGGCTAAAAACTTCAACCAAAGAGCAAAAAACCGAACTGTCGGTCGTGGCAAAGGGCTCGTTTCAGTAACAACATAAAAATAGTAGCAGATGTACGGAGTATGTTGGGGATATGGATGGACCATTTTCCTGCATTACTTGTCCCAAACGAATCCAATAAAGAAGAGGGAGTTGAGCAAATACAAGGGGAAAGTGTCGACTGCCCCCTTCTAGCAAGAGCCAAGTCGGGACTTCAATTTGCCTTCTTAACAACAACAAAGCCACTGGTGCTGATGGACTACCGGCTGGTGGCTTTGAGTTGGAACGATGCACGCATCAGCTCACTGACAAAATCTGGCTAGACCAATAAAGGGAGCACAGTATCACAAACATAAATTTACGTGGGTCGCAAACACATATTTATAATCATTGTGTTTCAAACATGTAATATTGAATAGCAAACACAATGTGTTTGGACACAGATATATTATAGTTGCGTCAAGCTTCCAACACACTTAGTATTTGCATCCAAACAACAAAAAATACAGATTCTTAAGCGTGTACACTAGGGTGGGTCAATTTTTTTGCCGACCAAGAGTATAACAGAAACGTAATCTACGGTAAATTTTATGTAAATGTTCCCAAGAAACCATGGTTCTACAATCAAAATCGAGCCCGCGATTTTTCACTTGAAAATTTCTATATATATTAGCGTAAAAAATCGACCCAAAAGCCATTCTTTTGAAACTTTCTACTGTTCGATTTCGACGAAATTTGACACGTATACTCTAATCGTTGGTGCCTTTCCAAGGATGTTCATGTTTTATAGCTCTGTAAAGTTGGTCATCTGCAGCATTTTTGTGAAGAGATACCTGTGTTAATGTTAGAATAACTTTTGAATGCGATATTAGGTTTCCCATTTGTATTTTTATTCCTCAGAAGAATGTTAAAAGGGTTCATATTCAAAAGTTATTCTAACATTACACAAAAATGCTGTAGATGACAAATTTTACACAGCTATAAAACATGAACATCCTTGGAAAGGCATCAACGACTAGAATATACGTGTGAAATTTCGTTCAAATCGAAGAGTATCAAGTTTCAAAAGTATGGCCTTTGGGTCTATTTTTTACGCTAATATACAAATTTTCCAGTGGAAAATCGCGGGCTCAATTTTGATTTTAGAACCATTTTTTCTTGGGAACATTTTCGTAGAATTTACAGTAGATTACGTTTCTGCTATACTCTTTGTCAAGTTTTTTGGTCCCATACAAATTGACCCACCCTAGTGTACACATCAAATATTTTTGAAAGTTAAGTAATTTTACCAATTTACAAAGAAATCAGAAATAGTGTTGTAAAAAAGTGTTCGGTTTTACATGGAATGAACGATGTGTTCACATCTACTCTGGAGAACTTTCATTAATTTTTTTAACTTGGCAAATCTAATTCGATGCCTGAACTGAAATTTTTGAATTCTCTGTTGCTGATATTTGGTAGTTCGGCTGCGGAATTTGTATTATTACTTTTACTTTTATTGACTATATTACAACCTCATGAGGTCAGCCATATTAATTAAACAAACAAATTTCAACATATTCTTCCAACTGGCTCTATCCTTTGCCTTTTCTCGCCAGTTGGTTACACCAAGGCTACGGAGGGATTGTTCTGCCTGGTTTTTCCAGCGGAGTCTTGGTCGTCCTCTTTTCCTGCTTCCATTGGTTACGTTATCAAAAATCTCTCGCGCTGGCTCATCTTCATTCGTTCTGATAACATGGCCTAGCCAACGAAATTGGCACACTTTAATTCGTCTAGCTATGTACACGTCAGAGACTAGAGATTATATAGCTCTGCATTCCAGCGACGTCGGTACTCGCCGTTTTCCCTAACAGGACCATATATTTTACGGAGAATTTTTTTCTCGAAAACTCACAGGTGTTTTTCATCCGCTTGCGATATGACCCAAGTTTCGGAGCTATATGTCAAGACAGGTAAAATCAGAGTCTGATATAGCTGGACTTTTGTCCGTCGAGAGAGGGCTTTGTTCCTAAACTGCTTGCTGAGCCTAAAATAACATCTATTTGCAATCACAATTCTCCTATCTATCTCCAGGCTGACGTTGTTGTCCTTGTTCACGGCGGATCCAAGGTAGACAAATTCATCTACCACTTCAAAATTAAATCGGTTGTCAACGTTCAAGTGCGGACCAAGTCGAGAAGTTTCTCTGGTCGTTAGTGGACACCATAAATTTTATCTTGCGCTCATTAACAGCAAGACCCACCTTCGTTGATTCCTTTTCGATTCTTGAAAATACTACAGTAACCTCTCACAAATTTCGCCCAATGATGTCTATGTCGTCAGCATACGCCAGCAACATATGGCTTATCGTGTTAATGGTCTTGTTCGTATTTACTGCAGCCTTTCTCATTATTATCTCCATTAAGATGCTGAAGAGATTGCACGAAAGTGTGTCGCCTGGTCTAAGTCCTTGCTTGGTACAGAATGGTTCAGTGAGATCTTTCCCCACTTTCACTGCTGATTTGGTGTTGGTCAGCGTCATTCTACAGAGGCGGATCAGTTTTGCCGGAATACCAAGTTCAGACATAGCTTCGTACAGTTTTCCCCGTATGAGGCTATCGAAAGCAGCTTTGTAATCGACAAAAAGGTGGTATGTATCGATTTTGTATTATTACCAAGAGTATATTTGACACCGACCTTTTGCCCTGCGTATACAACTATTCTCACCCCCTTTGCCTTATATAATTCATTGCATTTATAAAAGACTTCTTCGATGTATAGAATTTAATTGTAATTACAAACCTTTAAATTTAATTACATATTTTACGGTTTTATTTATAGAGCTGTTATGGTTCTTTACTGATTTACTTAACCTTAAGAAAAACAACAAACAATGCCAATTTAATTAGATTGGATTTTGGCAATGTCATTCCACCCCCACCCACTGTCAAAAATATCGAAGAGCACTCCTAACCAACATCAACTAAAGAATAAAAACTCAAAATAAGTTAACAAACAAACGCATTGCACTGTGTGTGCCATCCCTTATGGACAAAGTATGTGAATCTCATTAATATGAATCCCTGTGTTCGTCCTCGTCCTCGTCATCGACATTTACTTCGTGAACTTACTTAATGTCATAGCGGAGCAAAGCTTTTAAATCAATTACATTGATTTTATGCGTATTTCACTTTGGTTCTTAAGGATTTGTCATTCTAGTTGTTGCTGTTGCTGTTGGTGTTGCTGTTGTACTCGCTTCTGTTGTCATTAAATTAGTAACGAAGTTCAAATTCAATATTGTGGCGCACACCGACAAATGCGCTCCAATACGTATTCAGCCACAAATACATAAACAATGGTGAACTTTGTCGTTACTTTTAGCTTGATATGGTATGTGTGTGTGTGTGTGTGTGTGTATGTATGTGTATGTGTGTTTGTTTGTGTTAATGTTTGGTGGCTATAGTTTTGTTTCGATTCACTGCTTCTTTGTTCGTCCTTTTTAATTCAAGCTAAAACCATTAACGTTTCATGCAGATTAAATGAAAGCAACAGCCACAACAAGCGTAACAGTACGTGTAACAACTTGAAAGTAACAGCAACCGGATCCTTTAGTAAGAGTAACAACTGTTGCTGTTGTAAGCAAGGACCTTTGCTATGTCACCGAGGTTCTTTGCGATTTGAAGAAAACAGAGCTCGATATTTAAATCCCTCTGCCATAAAGTAAGTCTCATATTGCATTTGTAGAGTGGATGTTGAAAGCGAACGAGTACATTTGTATCCGATTTCAATAAGGGTAGCACAGTGTTGCGAATTCCTAGATAATTCAATGTATCTCGAAGCATTGAAGTAACAGACGACAAAAGATTTTGAATTCAATTGTGTAAGAATTCTCAAATTGTAATCTAACAATTCAGAATATATCAAAAGGTTTCGCACTATTTACTTTAATTTCCTATACACCTATGTAACAGAGTTTATCGCAGAAAAGCATTGTAGAAAGGTTATAGGTATTGGAATTTCCACAGTTTTGTCGAACTCCTACCAAAAAGTTGCCCACCAAAAGGACAATTAGGTTGAGGCAGCCTAATTAGACGTAACCGAAGTAAGAGGTTGTCACAAACGTTCTAGAGGTCATCACAGCTGAACTAGAGGTTGCCTCAACCGAATTAAAGTTTGTCGCAGCGGAACTAGATGTTATCACTGCCGACTTACAGTTTGTTACAAATGAATTTAGATAGTGTCATAGCTGAATTTTTTGTATTAATTTAGTGATAGTGATATGGTCGCCAGTGCGCAAAAGGTCACTTTGAAATTTTGGGTAAACAAGGAAACACTGTCACTTTTCACAAAGTGTACGGAAGTGTGGATAAGAAAAATTAATTTTTTTTTTGCTTTTATGTTTTGCACTTAGTAAGTCAAGCGATCAAAATTGACAACTTCATTGCGAAATTTGCAATTGGGAAAGTGCAAAAAAGTAGCTCCAACTAATTTGTCAATGTCTTTGTTATTTACTGTGCGATTAAAAATATAAAATATGTCCGGGGAAGGTAAATATGTCTACATTTTATTTGTTTATTTCAAAGATTAAAAAAAATATTCTCATAATTAATTAAGCGGTTGGAAGAGCTAGTGTTTTTGTTTTAATTTTTGCTTTATATCTTCTGTTCCGGCAAAAGTTTAGCAGATCTATTTACTTTTATTGACTATATTACAAGCTCATGAGGTCAGACGTCTTACACATATTAATTAAACAAACAAATTTCAACATATTCTTCCAACTGGCTCTATCCTTTGCCTTTTCTCGCAAGTTGGCAATACCAAGGATACGGAGGGATTCGTCTGCCTGGTCTTTCCAGCGGAGTCTTGGTCGTCTGTTTCCTGCTTCCATCGGGTGCGTTATCAAAACTCTTTCGGGCTGGCTCATCCTTATCCATTCTGATAACATTGCCTAGCCAACGCAATTGGCCCACTTTGATTCGTCTAGCTATATCCATGTCAGAATAGAGATTATATAGCCTTGCGTTCCAGCGACGTCGGTACTCCCCGTTTTCCCCAACAGGACCATATATTTTACGGAGAACTTTTCTCTCGAAAACTCCTAGGTGGTTTTCATCCGCTTGCGATATGACCCAAGTTTCGGAGCCATATGTCAAGACAGGTACAATGAGAGTCTGGTATAGCTGGACTTTTGTCCGTCGAGAGAGGGCTTTGTTCTTAAGCTGCTTGCTGAGCCCAAAATAACATCTATTTGCAAGCACAAATCTCCTATCTATCTCCAGGCTGACGTTGTTGTCCTTGTTCACGGCGGATCCAAGGTAGACAAATTCATCTACCACTTCAAAATTGAATCGGTTGTCAACGTTCACGTGCGGACCAAGTCGAGAGGTTTCTCTAGTCGTTGACACCATCAATTTTGTCTTGCCCTCATTAACAGCAAGACCCAGCTTCACTGATTCCTTTTCGCTTATTATACTGCAGTAACCTCTCACAAATTTCGCCCAACGATGTCTATGTCGTCAGCATACGCCAGCAACATATGGGTTTTCGTGTTAATGGTCTTGTTCGTTTACTGCAGCCTTTCTCATTATGCTATCTTCCACTATCATTACCTCCTGATCTTCAGTGGAAGAATCTGAGTGGAGTAGTGCTGAAAAGTGGTCTGCCCACATTTTGAGCACACACTGCTTCTCAGTCACCAGATTCCCATTCTCGTCCTTGCAGGGATGCAGCCCATTATTAGGTCCCCACCCTCTGGAAAAACCTTCGGGATTCACCATTCATCCTGCACATTTCGGTTCTTTCACTCTCTCTCTGCTCCCACTGCCATTTCCTCCGCCCAAATAGTCGGTTTCCGCCCCTTCTCAGCCTATCGTTCCACTCACTCGCAGCACGCGTTGTAACTGACTGTTCCGCCGCCATACGTGCAGCGTCTTCTCCATCAGTTGCAATGCGACATTCTTCGTCGTACCATGGCTTATCCTTCCGCGGTCCTCGATAGCCAAGTTCAGTCATTGCAGCGACATCCTAAGAATGGGAGAGGTGCTTTCACTGCGAATCTGGGTCTTCGGGAGGGGGATCTATTAATTGTCCATAATTAAGACATATTTACTTAATATAAATGTGAAAACAGAAGTGCTAAACTTTTGACGGAATTTTTTTTTTTATTTTAGAAAACTAGTGTTAGTTACTTTTCAAGAGTGCCGATTGCTGTTTTTTTATTGTATTAAGCTCATAATCAATAACGGTTCGATTTTTTTTTATTTTTTAAGGATCTGAAGCACAAAATTATGAGTGTTTAAGAAAACTACTAGTTAATTACTAGAAAACTACTAGTTTTAGCCAGTGAAAAGAAGACTTTTGATGCCAAATTTTTGGATGTTGAGACTTTCCTTCAACTTAAGACGTTATGCAGCGAAACTCATTTATGAGAACTTTGACAACACTTGAAAAATTTCAAACATCAATTGAAAACCAAATGGAAACGATCAAACCGAACAAAAAACTGTTTCTTGCCTCAGAGTTAAAATGGCTCAACGAATTAATTTCTTTGACAAAATTTTTTCCATCTTCTGGACGTACATCGCTATTTTCGGGAACATACACGGAATCAGCAAAACGCAAACGAACTGTGGAATTAAGAAATACGGTTCCTACAAATGAACTTGTGTTTCTTGCCTCAGAGTTAAAATGGCTCAACGCATTAATTTCTGTGACAATGTTTTCTCCATCTTCTGGACGGCCATCGCTATTTTCTGGAACATGCACGGAATCAACAAAACGCAAACGATCTGTGGAATTAAGAAATACGGTTCCTACAAATGAACTTGTGTATGCTAAATGAGTTTACGAGGTTCGGGTCAAAAGTAACAGCAGATTTGGTAAAAAAAAGCCACAACGTCTCAAAGTGTTGATGAATCAAGAAAGATGTCACCATTAGAAGCCTTTTATATGATGATAGAATCAAAATTGTCAAGGCATCAGTACAACATTATAAGAACCTTTGTCAGAAAGAGGTTCAAAAAGAAGAGAAAAGTTGCTACCCTCCTGAAATTTAAATAACAGAAACTTGTCCTGAGGTATCCATGTAAAATCTACTTAATAACACTAGTGAAAAAATATTGGTCAATCAAAGAAACGTTTTGTAATCTTTTCCATCACATACAGAACACGAATTAAACTTTGTATCAAAGTGGGTTATTGATGACAGTTCAGGTCATAGCCAATATCATCAAAAATATTTAGAGAGCCATGAGAGTTTATTTTTATGAAGTGTCTGGTCTCACTACAACTTTCATTTAATAAAAATTTTGTGTGGAAAAACCCCTGTCCTTCATCTCCGCGTTATTGCCGTCCATTAAAAATTTACTGTCAAAAATAAAGTGACGAACTTGTAAGGATCGGAAAGGATATAATAGAAACACACAAACAAACTATTCATGGGTCAACTAAAACTATCAATAACAAAAACTTTGTTGTGAAACATGAATTGATACTATCAAGGATTGATGGCAGGCTTCGCAACAGTCTATCTAACAGTGTAAGAGCGCTACAAAAGTTTTTTTTAAATAAAACAAAACCGGTTTTAGATACCAATGAAATTCTTTATTCCTGTGAAAGTACGTTCGATGCCATTATGTATGGAACTCGATTTCTTTTGCATGGCCACCACGGGCACACTTGCAGAAGTCCAGACGCTGAACCCAATTTTCGACGGTTTTCAAGCATAAATCGGCCGATACTGCTGCAATTTCACGTTCGACATTCGTACGAAGTTCATCAATCGTCGCTGGCTTGTTGGCATAGACCATAGACTTGACGTAGCCCCACATGAAAAAATCTAACGGCGTCAAATCGCACGACCGAGGCGGCCAATCGGGTGGGCCATTTTGTGAGATAACACGTTCACCAAACGGTGACCGGTCATAACGCCCAACGGTCATAAGGCCCAAAATATTTTTTGGGTCTTATGTCCGCCCTTAGGGTGGCCATAACGCCTAATTTGGTTTTGGGCCATACGGCCATTCGAAATGCGGTCATAAGGCCCCAAAATAAATTTGGGTGTTATGACCGTTTGTACAAGGCCCATATAACAAGTGCTGTAGGAGAAGTCCAAGAACTTTGGGCTTTGTGTCTTTTCATCTGTTGGGCGTTATGACCACCCTCGGCGCGGTCATAAGGCCCAAAACCAATTTGGGTGTTATGCCCGCCCTAGGAATAGTCATAAGGCCCAAAAAAAAGTTTGGGCCTTATGACCGTTGGGCGATATGACCGGTCACCTCACCAAACTTGGTTTCCAATAAATTGATTGTGGCATTGGCTGTGTGGCTTGTGGCACCGTCCTGTTGAAACCACATGTCATCCAAGTCCATATTATCCAATTGGGGCCAAAAATATTCGGTTATCATTGAACGGTAGCGATTCGCATTCACAGTAATGTGCCGGTTTTGATCATCACGGGAGAAGTACGGCCCAATGACGCCGCCGGCCCATAAACCGCACCAAACCGTAATTTTTTCGGAATGCAATGATGACTCATGGATTACGTGTGGATTGCTGTCTGACCAATAATGCATATTTTGCTTATTGACGAAGCCATTCAGCCCGAAATGAGCCTCATCGTTCATTGTTGAGGCCTCTTAAAATTGAGGCCACTGACTCCAAATTTCGGTAGTAAATTTTAATAATTTCGACTCGTTGTTGGCTCGTATATCTTTCCATGATGAAATGGCAAACCTAACTGAAGAGAAATGTCAAAAGAGCTGGAAAAAATACGGCGCCGTTTGCTGTCCCTATCGATTTACTTTTGTAGCGTCTCTGTTGAAAAACCCTTACATGTAAAGAGTTCATCAACGTAGACAAAATGATTCAACTTCCGGTATCGGAACAATATTTATTATTTGATCTTTCAGTTTTACATGCTGATTTGATTCGACTTTTCGAACTTTTCAATTCGCCTTTTCGAATGTCTTCTGCATGTTGCATATAAGCTTTCAGCCCAGGAGTGGAGAACAAGCAAAAACAACAGAAGTTGCTGTTAATGAAAATAAAATACGAATTCAAAGAAAACGTAAAGAGAAACTTGGCTTAATTGTTGATCATCCTAAGCCGGGATATGGAAATACCAACACAGGTATTGTTGGGAGGAGATTTTTTGAAAAAAGTAATTTATCCGCCACCACCACTGGAATTGATGAACTTTTAATTGAAATGTTTTATATAATTTTGCAATGCCTTTCAAGTGGTTTCAAGCTCAACAACGAAAAATTCGAAATCTATTGTGAATATACAGCCCGATATTTCATTACACTATATCCCTTGCCATCGTTGGTGCAATGGTTAGTGTGCGCGGCTCCTGGGTTCGAACCCGGCTCTGACCACCTTCAAATTTTCTTTCGGCGGCGGTCACCTCGCATTGTGACGGCGACACTATCGAGTTCTAGCCATGAAAATGCTTCTCAAATTACCGTTCGGAATCGGTGTAAAACTGTTGGTCCCTATCAGTGAGTAAAAACTGGAAAGCGTACAGCTCAGTGACTGTGAGAAGTTCTCCCCAGTCCCTTCATGGGATGTAATGGGAAACCATTTATTTATTTATATCCCTGGTACTATATGAGTACAACAGTTCACAAAATCTTAATTCATGGGCATTTAATTGCTTCTAGTTGCCTCTTACCGATTGGTCAGTTAAGTGGAGAAGCTTTAGAACCACAAAAGAAAGATTTAAAAATGTTCGGAGAACAGTTCAGCCGAAAAACGTCGAGAAAAGACAATTTAACAGATATTTTCAATAGAATGATGATTTCGTCCGATCCTGTGTTATCAGGTCTCAGAAGTCAAAACATTTTTGTTAATAAAAAAGATTTTCATTCAGATTCCATTAATATGATTGATGTAGATAATATTTCCTTTGAAAATGAATAAACACAATTTTATTATTATGTAGTATTAAGTGTAAATTATGAGATGAAATACTACACATTCGTAATATAAGCTTTTGCTCCAAAGATTAAAAATTTTAAATTTTAGGTACTAAGTTCCCACATTTATTTAATTCTTTGTATATTTATTACTAACGACACATTTGCCTTTGAAAAAACTTACTCATCCTTGATAATAAACACCAAAATGAAAACCAACGATTTTGTTGATGTAAACACGCAGGTTTATCTTGCAAGAACCCTCCACATTTATCTTTTCTTAATATAAATTAAACTTGAACTCATTTTTGCTCCTATGCAAGCCTTTAAGCCGCAAAAAGTCACTTGAGACTTTTCAAGATAATTTATCGCACAAAATCTCTACCTTTGCCCCACTGTGCGCAGACGTAATTATGCGTGTGAAAATAATGCATTTACGCTGGCTAGGCTATGTTAGTAGAATTTATCAGAAGGAACCAGTACGAAAGATATTCGAAGAAGTATTCGAAGGACATTGAAAAATAGGACGGCCGAGACTTCACTGGAAAGACCTGGTGGAGTATTGCCTGCGACAGCTTGGTTTTACCAACTGGGGGATGAAAACAGAAGATCGAGCTAGTTGGAGAACCATGTTATCGTCATTTTGAAAAGATATTGACCCCTCTGGGATGTTTGAGGCCACCTCAGTAATTAAGCAAGTTTGTATTTGTGAAGAAGTACCTACAAATGTATCACCTAATAGATAAATTTGATAGTCGTAAGACGACCATAGTCAACCTGTTTCATACGACCTTAGTTGAACATGTTCGAGAACTAGTGGTCAAGGTGACCCTAAGTCTAGTTAATCACAAGAGCCTTGTAGTAAACGAGTGTAGAAAACAAATTTTTATTCCCAATAATAAAACGAGGTTCGTTTTAAATTACGATAATTATACCGCTTTAACTTCCTTTTATTTTACTTATATAGTACAACAATTTACTTTATTTATAACACTTTAACAAGTCTTATATTTTACTATCAATTCACGTTGCTTACTTTACGGGGTTTAATCACAAATTGAACTCTCCGTACCAAAGACCTCCGCTATTTACACCAACTCACCAAACTCAAATGTAGTTATCTCTATCGAATTCAAGAACCTTCTAGTCGTTGTTGTTAGTTATCTTTGTAGAATCATCTCGAATGGTGGAGAATTATCTTGACTGAGGCGAATTCATGCTACTGGTTTAGCGAGCTGGAACGTTGTCACAATGCATACTTTCAGGCGCAGCACTACCCGCCCTGTTATTTACATAATGTTAGTATGGTCATTAAGAATAAGCAAAAGTTTTTACTTGTTCGTAACACTATGTAGAACATCAAAACCAAAATTTATCTAATCAGAATTGGTAAAACCATTCTAACTTAAAATCGTTCCTAGTTTATTTAGATAAATCAACCACAAATTTGTTCCCTGTTTGCCCTCTAGACCCTGAAGTTCAAAGACCTAAATATTCCAAAATTATATACATATTTACCAAATTTTTTTATTATTTCTCGACACTGTGCTCTGTTTAACAGTGTTCTCGAACAAAGAAAAAAAATTTCAAAAAACAAAATACTTTCTTATTTTTTTTTGTTCACTGTGTAAAATAATACGAAGTGAATGAAGTGTGTTAGAATCGAATGAATGAATGACTGCGAATGGAAAATTGAATAAACTCTCGGTGAAATAAAATAAAATCAAAAAGAAAAAAAATGAAAAAAAATGTTAAAAGAAGTTCAAACAGCAAAATGACACTTCTTTAAATACTATATCACCCGTACTCATTTCACACACAAATTTGCGTAAAATATAAATACAAGCCCTAGTATTTTCCCCCTCTCTTTGTAAAAGTTGTAAAAGTGGCATCACGCGAAGCATTGGAAGAGGTTTTACAATTACAACCAGTGTGAAGAGACTTCTATGGATGGGGCATCACTTTAGTCGTGCGAAGTTAAAAAGTCACTTTATTCATAAAGAGATTTACTGTGACTGTTTTTTATTTTTCTGTTCTTCTTTTTACATTTACAAAGGATTAGTTGTTGTTGCACGGGTGCCTTCTATAAATGGGTGTTAAAATGGTGGGATGTTTGTAGGATGGATTCTCGATTATGGGCTTAGTAAATATGCATGAGAGGTGGAATGATATCTTGTTATTTGGTTAATTGGATCATGATTCAAATTAATTTGTATTCCTTTTCTGTGACAGTAGATATGTAGGTTTTGGTAGATAGAGAGGAAACTTTATGTTTTGCTTTCGCCGTAGTTAAAATGAAAATTATATTTTGTTTATTAATAATTCATATAAATTTCAAATTAAAATTATCATTTTATATGAAAGCATTGTCAGAATTTGTGGTTTAAATTTTAAATTTAAACTTAAACTTATTGAAGGTACGAATAAATTGCCGGATTTATAAAATTTCGATCAGGACGGAACTCGTGATCGAATAAAATTAAAAACTCAATATTATCCCATTATATCCATGATCGAACAGAGGAGAGTTTCTCACAATTAATGAGGTGTGGGTCACTGATACGGACCAACATTCTAATGTTGGACCAACAATAAATGCGCCCTACCCTGGTACATGATAACATTTGTTCTAACCACCTTACATCATAGAGACGGCGACACTATCCACTAATTAATTATATCGCGTCCAGTAAACCTGTAATACAAGCACACGAGTTTTAAAATTAAATTAATTAAAAATAAAAAAATGCATTCGAGAGAGTCGAAAACTAGAACATAGTGAAATGTTATATAAAGCTGTTATTCTTCCCATCTGGCATTTCCTTTCACACTATTCGTGGTGCGGTCGGTGAGATAGAGAGTTATTTGACGTAAATTGACTTTCACCAGGCGGAATTACGTTTTTCATATCGTTTTGACCGGAAAACTTAAATTTAAACGTATTTTGGACTATTTCGTTGTATTTTATTGTTAGTTTATTTTTGTTGTATATTGTCGTTGCTGATTTATTGTTTGTTGGTTTGAGCCGTTGCCTCTATCGGGTATTATTTAAGCAATTTTTCCCAACATCCAACCGTCTATCTGCAACGCAACAAATGTCATCAATGTTCGAAGAGAGTTGGCTATTCTATACGTCATTACTCTATGAATGGGTGAGTCATATATGTAAAGGGTGGTCCAAATACAAGAACGTTTTTAAATCACATGTTATTTTGGCACTGACAGATTTGCTAGTGAACAAAAGTCTTGGTCCCCGTCGTCGAACGGTGCGTACCGACGATAATGTGACTGCTGTGGCCAAAAGTGTGCAACTCAATCAAAGAACTTTGACACGCCATCTATCTCAACAACTTGGCATGTCACGCACGCCGCTATTTCGAAGCAGACGGCCAATTTGACATTTATATAGTGACAGATTATTAGTTGAAGGTTAGAAATTTACGAAATGGGTCGCTTAACGTTTGAAGAAAATTGAGATATATTAACAACTTTCATCCAAAGTTCTGAGTCTTCAACTCAAATTGTGAAAAATCTACGAAATAAATTCGATAGAAATAGAGTGGCATCAATGCAGTTTGTTGATCAATTTGTTAAGCGAGTTCATCAATCCGGGTGCGTTTTGGACAAAACAACTCTCGTACGTGCTCGTCCAGGGCGTTCATTGGAAAATATTTCCGCTGTAGCTGAAAGTGTACTCGATCGAGCAGCCATCAACATCTACTCGCTAACGCTCGCAGCATTTGAATATTTCTTGTACTTCTTTGCGCAGAGTTTTGCATGAAGACCTCGGTACGAGGGCTTATAAAGTCTAAAAATTCCAATAACCGAAGGCTCGAGACCATCTAATTCGTTTTCGCTTCGCTGAATGGCCTGAAAATCGCTTGGCTGAATATGAGAATTTTTACCGAAAAATTATATTTTCCGATGAAGCTCATTTTCTCCGTTTACGATAACAAACAAAATAGTCGCATTTGGGGCTCGGTAAATCCACAGTTTGTCGAGAGGAAATCGATGCAATCTCACCGAATGCTAATCACCGTTCGATAGCCGATAATCGTGTTATCAGTCATTATGCCGATGTCAAGATATAGCTCTGCGTTCCAGCGACGTCTGTACTCGCCGTTTTCCCTAAGAGGACCTTACATTCTACGGAGAATTTTTCTCTCGAAAACTCCCAGGTGTTTTTCATTCGCTTGCGATATAACCCAAGTTTCGGAGCCATATGTCAAGACAGGTAAAATGAGAGCCTGATTAGCTGGACTTTTGTCCGTCGAGAGAGGGCTTTCTTCCTAAACTGCTTGCTGAGCCCAAAATAACATCTAGTTGCAAGCATAGTTCTCCTATCTATCTCCAGGCTGATGTTGTTCATTATTGTTCACTTCAAAATTAAATCGGTTGTCAACGTTCAAGTGCAGACCAAGACGAGAGGTTTCTCTAGTCGTTGACACCATCAATTTTGTCTTGCCGTCATTAACAGCAAGACCCACCTTCGCTGATTCCTTTTCGATTCTTGAAAATACTGCAGTAACCTCTCGCAAATTTCGCCCAATGATGTCTATGTCGTCAGCATACGCCAGCAACATATGGCTTATCGTGTTAATGGTCTTGTTCGTATTTACTGCAGCCTTTCTCATTATTATCTCCATTAAGATGTAGAAGAGATTGCACGAAAGTGTGTCGCCTTATCTAAGTCCCCGCTAGGTACAGAATGGTTCAGAGAGGTCTTTCCCCACTTTCACTGCTGATTTGGTGTTGGTCAGCGTCATTCTACAGAGACGGATCAGTTTTACCTGAATACCAAGTTCAGACATAGTTTCGTATACTTTTCCCCATACGGGGCTATCGAAAGCAGCTTGATAATCGACAAATAGTTGGTATGTATCGGTTTGCTTTTCTTGAGTCTTTTCCAGGATTTGGCGTAGCTTGAATATTTGGTCAGTCGTGGACTTGCCTGGTTTAAAACCATACTGATAAGGTCCAATCAGCTTTCCAATAATTGGCTGTAGTCTTTCACATAATACGCTCGACAAGACCTTATACGCGATGGATAAAAGACTGCTACCGCGATAGTTGGAACAGTCACACGGATCACCCTTTTTGAATACAGAACATAATGCACTGAGACTCCAATCGTCGGGCATAGATTTCTCCAGCCATATACCGCATATAAGTCAATGCATGTGGGCTAGCAGTCCTTCGCCACCTGCCTTAAAAAGTTCAGCGGGTAGGCCATCCGCACCAGCGGCTTTTTTATTCTCAAGCTAGATAATGACCTGATTGGACCATACCAGTGTGGCTTTAGGCCTGGAAAATCGTCAACTGGCCAGATTTTCACGCTACGTCAAATCCTGGAGAAGACACACGAAAAACAAATCGACACCTATCATCTATTTATCGATTATAAAGCTGCCTTCCATAGTCCGATACGGGAGAAACTCTATGAGGCAATGTCTGAGCTTGGTATTCCTGCAAAACTCATACGCCTTTGCAGGATGAACTTGACGAACACCAAATCCGCAGTGAAAATTGGTAAGGATCTTACCGAAACTTTCGAAACTAAGCGAGGGCTCAGGCAAGGCGACACCCTATCGTGCGATCTCTTTAACATCTTAATGGAGAACATTATAAGAAAAGCTGTAGTCAGTATGAATAAAACCATCAGCAGCAAAAGTCACATGCTGCTCGCATATGATATCATTGGGCGCACAATTAGCGAAGTTACTGCGGTTTTTTCGAGAATTGAGAAGGAGTCAGCAAAAGTGGGTCTGACGGTAAATGAGGACCAGACAAAATTAATGGTTTCAACGAACAGGGCCTCCACGCGATTAGAGCAAAGCGTGAACGTTGATAACCGTTATAACTTCGAGGTAGTGGACGAATTTATATACCTCGGATCTGTCGTGAACAAAAACAACATCGTCAGCCTTGAAATCAAGCGGAGAATTGTGCTTGCGAATAGATGTTATTTTGGGCTAAGCAAACACTTTAGAGATAAAGCCCTCTCTCGAGTAACAAAAGTCCAGCTGTACCAGACTCTCATTCACCCTGTCTTGCTTTATGGCGCAGAATCCTGGGTCCTATCGCAAGCAGACGAAACATCTCTAGGAGTCTTCGAGAGAAAAATACTCCGAAAAATGTATGGCCCTATAGTGCACAACGGCGAATATCGGCGAAGCATGAATCATGAGCTGTATGAGCTTTATCCTGATATTGACATAGTTAAGCGGATCAAGATAACGCGATTGCGCTGGCTAGGCCATGTCAGTAGAATGGATGAAGACGAACAAGCAGGAAGGGTTTTCGAAACCGAACTCGAAGGAAGACGAAAAATAGGAAGACCAAGACTCCGCTGGAGGGATAAGGTTGACGAATCCCTCCGTACACTTGGTATTGCCAACTGGAGAAATAATGCAAAAGATCGAAATGTTTGGCGAAATATGTTATCTTCGTTTTGTAAGGTCTCTGACCCCCGGGGTTCTCCTAGACCGGATAAGTAAGTAGGTAGATAATAATATCCAGAGACACTAAAAAAAATAGTTTCCCATTGTATCCGATGAATGGATTGGGGAGACCTTTTCACAACCAGTGAGGTGTGCACTATGTAGTTATACACTTATTGATTCCGACCTATATTTTCACACCGATTCCTAACAACAAAAGGCGTACATGACCGATTAAATATCAATGCTTAAAGGTAATCCGATGCAAAAGGGGCAAAATGCTTAGAATGTTATTAGATTCATACAATGGGTAAAAAGCTTTAAAGTGGTATAACTGAGGAACAGTAACTGCAAATTCAAAATTTTTTACATAAATTTTTTTTACAAAATTGTTTTGAATTTATCCGTCTTTTAAAATGCATCAGTAGTTTTTTAAATTTTCATAGAAAATTTAAAAGTTATAAAACCTTGTTTACAGAGTTTGTGGAAAAATATAATACATGGTTCCTTATTACTAGTGGTTTATGTATATACACTAAGAGCTTGAACGTTTTTCTTTAAAAATGTTGACTTACAAACTAAGAAAATCGTGGTTATTGATCGAGTCTTAAGTCAAATTCAAACAAGGTCCGGAATATCCGATTTTTGGGGTAAATTCGGCATGCGCAACCTCTAAACCTCTTCCGAAAAATCTGAAAAAAATCTCAAAAATACTTTACCCTATTAGCTTTGCAATTAAGCCTGAGCAACCATGAAAATAGAAAAAGAAAAATTGTTCGGGACACCCTGATATACACTACACTGCATTTTGAGTTGATTCTATCTTATTTTAGCAAAAGAAACATCAAAGCCTAATTTTAACGTGTTATCGGTATTTTTGCAACGTATGCGATGGCTGTCAGACGCGCTGGCATGCAGTGATGTTGCCTACATTCAACCCTATGTCAGAGACAGCGTAAATACTGTCATCAATTTGTATTTAAAATTCAATAAATTGTTTCAATTAATGTAGGTACATTTCCACCCAAAACAGATCCAATGCAGTGAAAGACAGCTCTTGTGCATTAAAGAAAAACCACTTTTTTGTTGCAATCATTTTTCGTTTCTCGTAAAGTTTTTTTAAGTTTAAAGTTAGTCATTGAACGAAATCGTAGTTCCTCCTGAAAGTATTTTTGTATGATTAGACGAAAGTGTGGCCGTTGGTGGTGCATTGGTTATTTTGTGCAACTCTTTTACATGAGGACATCGGTTTGATTGCTGGTCCACCCAACATTCATTTCATTCGACGACGGCCGCCCCGTTTAGTGGCGGTGATACCATCGAGTACTTAGCCATGGACAAGCTTCTAAAAATACCTCTCGGAGCCGGTGAATTGGCGAGTGTAATACTAAAAAGCTCACAGTTCACTGGTTGTGAGAATCTTTTCTTATACTTTATGTTTCCCGCAACTACATTCCCCAATCTACGTTCTTATATCTGACGTTTCATTTGGGTGCATTCATTCATTTTTTATTAATTTGTGCTTGTAGTCCAAAGCCTAGGGGAACCGCTCAGGTACCCTATAGATCTGATGCTCGGCTCCAAAATTCTCCTTGCCCATGATACCTTGTTTGCACCTTCTATTTGTTTTTTACCAAACTAATACTCAGGGGATGCCCCTATAAATGCAGTGCATTGTATTGGCGAAGGAAAATTGAGGCAGTGGAGGATGGAAAGAGGGAGTAGTGGCTGTTGACATTTGCCTTGAAGTTTATTCCACACACGGCTAAAGAACGAATTTTCTCTGTTATGTGTAGTGCGGTCAACCGGCCCTCGATAAAAAAAACGGATGATGTGGCATAAGTTGACGGATGTCCGAGGAACACATATGGTGGAATTATCGACAGAACAGCGATACGTAACCAACATTTCGATGATGCAAAATGGAGGAAATAGAGTTAGATACCCTACTGTCACCTATCAATACCGTCGGTCTACTCTGGGCACGGTCGAGGAGCTCCAAAAATCTGCTAGGAGCACCTTCCCATATATGGGAGTTATATTCCATCTTTGACCTGATGTAGGTGGTGTATCTATTAAGAAGATCAGATGGAGTGAAGTATTTCTTGCACCGTTTTCAAAATCCTAGACACTTGAATGCATATTTCGACCCTTCAAATCCTTTTTTTGCCCATCGGTCATCACATTATCCACTCCATCCACACTGTCCACATCCACATCATCCATACACAATGACGACACACCTGGGTCGCCAATCCGCTTATGCGGCAACAAACAAGGCTGGGTCTTATCCGCATTAAAATCTACTCTATTAATTCGACCTCAATCAACAATGTACACCAAATCCCAGTCGAGTGTTTCACACATCGTCCGGTGTTTGTCTTCAATCTCTTGAAGACTTGAACTACGGTCGAATGGTAAAGAATGACAGAGATTACTGTCATCCGCAAAAGAGTAGATTGGATTTACAGTCTGATCCCAGGAGATCATCAATGAAAATAAGAAAATCATAAGGAGAGAGAGAGAGAAAGACCAGAGCCCCGTGGTACATCTGCTGTCAATTGCTGTCATCTACAACAACTGGTACAATGCGATCTCTGAGAAAACTCGATATAAATCGAGTGAAGTTATCACCGACACCAGAAGCACAAACATTGGAACGAGCCACACTCTGCCAAAGGACTTGGAAATATCAAGAGCCACTTCCTTACTCTCACCAAGCCGATGGATGGATCGAGTGCACAGTTCCGAATGGAACGCCAAATAAGTACACGCTGAAAAATCTGAATTTTTGTTGTTTTTTTGGATGCAAATATAAAGTGTGTTTGGTCGCAAATATAATATATTTGTGTACAAACACAGTGCGTTTGCTATTCCATATTACATGTTTGAGACACAATGACTAATGCCTGCGACTCAAATATGTCTGTGTTTGTGATCCAAATACAGTTGTGCTTGTTGCACTCTTTATGCTCTCTCGAGAGCAAGAGAATAAAAGAGGAATAATGAGAGAGTCTATCTTGTAAGTGTGTGTCTGAATTTTTGCAATATTCACTCTGTCAGTGATTGGTAAATACTCCTGAATGTGCGTGCAAATTACAGATGAAGTCTGTACTTCTTATTTTGGTCGATATATTGCATTTTAGTTTCATGTATTCAGTCGGCAATGGTTCATCGGACAGAGAACATCAAAAGCGCTTCATCAGTGAAAAACGAATAAACGAATGCTTGGACGGTTAAATGATTTGTGATATTGCTTTTGGTTTTTGTGTGAGAAAATCGGAACGGCAGACCATTTGTGAAATAAGAAAAAAAATATAAATAGTTTCCCATTACATCTCATGAAGGAATCGGGGAGAGCTTCTCACAACCAGTGAGCTGTGCGCTTTCTAGTTTTACACTCACTGATTGGCACCTACAGTTTTACTCCGGTTCACGACGGTATTTACAGAAGCTTTTTTCATGGCTATGTACTCGATAGTATTGCCATCAATAAGCGAGGTGACCGTCGTCGAGAGGAATTTAAGGTAGTCTGAGCAGGGATCGAACCTACGTTCTTATGTACAAGAGCCGCTCACACTAACCACTGGCCACAGAAAAGATAGAGGAAGAAATAGGAACACGAAAAACGGGGTAAACATTCTTCAACAGTTTAAAGTATGACTTCATTTTAATCCCATGTTTTCCATTCCACTAGGGAATGTGTTCCCTTGGCGGTTGCAAATAGTAACATGTTTTAGACTGCAGGTTTTAAAGTCTTTCTTATATTTCAGGCTGCCACACATTCCAATCCAACTACTATAAGACAATAATGTTTCTTCTAGGATTTTAAATCCCTTTAACATTAAACAGGGGGCTTGAACAACCGAACCAATTATATTTCTGGTGGTCGTATGCAAATTAGTGTTTCCTAAGTTAAAAGGTTTATTTTATCGTTGGTTATTTTTACTGCCATCAACAATTTCTCAATACATCTACAGTACGTTAATGGCATTCGTATATACAAATGTATATATTTTGATGAAAACTCTGTCATAGAATTATTCTACTGCAGTTTGCAAGACGATACCCCAGCCCTTCACCAAAATCCTCCAACAAACGCTTTAGCAACGCAGCTTATTTACAACAATTTCAACAACGACAACAAAAACTCCATATATCTAAGACATTTGCTATAAAGTAGAATGTAAAGTATTCTGTCTGCACCTGCGACTCGTTGCTTTATTTAATTTTCTTACTAGACAAGAAATCTCATGTACCAACTACTTACCCCCGGCCCTTAGATGCTTAATAAATATTTATTAAAAAATTTACATTTTATCTAATGTAGCCACCCTACCGCACCACCACATCAACTCCATAAACAACAAGAATGGGGGGATGGGGAGGGAGGTACATATATTAAAATTAACCTGGTCTGAAGTATCCATAAAAATCTCAAGATATTTTATATTTTCTGTATTATTAATTTGTTTACACACAAATATGTATATTATTATTTTAAGGTGATAAGGGATGTCTTCTTTAAAGTCCTCGGAGTGCGAGTATTATATGAAACTATGTGAAGCTGAAGATGGATATATAAGGCTGTGTAATACCAAAAGAAATATATGCGTTTCAAACCAACTTTAATAAATTGTATATCTACAAATCATAGTGGAGAAGAAACAAACCTTACAGTGGAATAAGTATAAGAGGGAAGTGTTAAAAAGTTGTCACTAAATGTTGTTTTCACCAGCCAATATATCGTCGACTGAATCTTTACTTGCCGTATACGCCAAATTGCCATTTTTAGAAAAACGAGTTCAAAGTTTCGTTCAATGGTAGAAATTTATAAACATGGGGTTTATACGGCAGCAAAAATACTCTCTAACTCCGAAACCAATGAAAATGGAAGAGTGAGGATCACCGTGTGCCGTAAAATATAATTGTTTCTCATTCCAAAACCGTTTTCAACTCAAAAACGTCAATAATATGCTGCAAATCAAGTTTCAGGCGACGACATGTAATCAGGAACAGCAGCATGGAAACTACGAATATATTAACTCAAACAAAATCAGATTCAATAAAATAAAGGTGGATGATGCCAGGGAATAAACCCAATTGCCAGTGGTATTACTAAGCTCGACCTTAACAATTGTGTTATATTTAGAAAGCTAACGTCTCACAGTGGTAGAAAATTTTTAGCAATGGCTAGAACTGTATTTTTTAAAATAGGTTAGCACTTAGTTATGAGTTAACGATATAAAAATGTTTCCTTATCATTTATTGCATTTATCATTTATATCTTAAAATAGTTGTACATCATCATAGGGCTCATTGTTATTGCTATTGTTATTATTAATGACAGTTATAATTGTTACATTTGTTCATTGGGATTACACTCAAAAATCAATAATACATAACTTATGCCAAAAAATGTGGCATTTCAGTCTGAAGATACAATTAATAAAGGGTGTCTCATTAAGAATGCACTTTTTCATTTTAAAATAAAATCAAGAATACCTTATGTTAAAAAATCTGGCATTTCAGTCTGAAGATACAATTAAGAAAGGGTGTCTCATTAAGAATGCACTTTTTCATTTTAAAATAAAATCAAGAATTTTTCGAGATAGTTTTGATCACATGGCGCTAAATCATATGAACTTGGTGGCCAGTTGACATTGGAATTTCTTGAGATAATTTTTTCTAAAAATTTTTGCTGCAAAAAATCGATAGTTTCATGCGCGGTGTGGCAGGTGGCGCCGTCTAGCTGACACTACATTACGTCGAGATACATGCCGTCCAACTGAGTCCACAAGAACTCCAATATCATGTTCCTGTAGCGAAAGTCGTTCACAGTCACTGCAATTTCTCCCTCATCTTCAAAAAACTGAGGTACAATCACGTTTCCTGAGCAACATCCGCACCAGACAGTTGCTCATTTTGGGTGCATTTGATTCTAATGGATTGCATGAGGATTTTCTGAGCGCCAATTTCGAGAACTTTGTGTATTTACGAAACCATTTAAATGGAAATGCGTTTCATTGGAGAATATGATTTTTTTTTAACATTGGCATTGACTTCACTTTACTCCATTACTCATTGAACGAATTGCCGGCGCTTTCCATGGTCTTCTGGTTTGAGCTCCTGAGTAAGGTGAATTTTGTACGGGTGAAGGTGAGAGATCTTTTGTCAAACTCCGCTACGTAGTGCTTCGTGAAATTTTAAGTTGTCGTGAACGATGCCGAATTGATATTTTTTAGGTTTTCGGCGACATTCTCGTCGTACCTACCGGTACGTTGACGCACAGGAGTCTTACTGTGCATAACCGACCCAGTTTCTACAATTATTTTCACCATATAAACGCGTGAAGCCGGAATCACAATGCAAGCAACATTTGCAATACGCTTACTTGGAATCGAGATGTTTGTTCTAACAGCTGATACCAGTATTATGGCCAATATATCAAGGCAACAGTAAAATATATTTTGTTTTCCTGCCAAAGTTAACAAAAATGTATGTCACGTATAAAAGTAAGCGAAGAAATTACAAAAACCATATACATTTGAATTTGATTCCTCATGTAATGAACAGATGGAAAAGCAAATCATTTCACTTGTTCTTATAACACAACCTTTATTAGATGCATCATGATTCAAATGTCACATCCAGGTTTGTATTTTGAATATTAAAAAATGTTAATGTATTTAAACGTATCTAATGAAAGATTCTACACATAAAATTACGTTTCATAATGCATATTTTAACATAAATGCGTTCAATTTTCGTTGATGATTTTAAGTTTGAAAATTAAATTCGAAGCACAGCGCCATCTACCGCTTAATAGTGTAATATTTATTCGAACATATATATTGCTGGAGTAGAAATATACCAACTTTAGCGACAAATTTGATTTACATTTAAAAAAAAAAAAAAAAAACGAAAAGACATTATGTGAAACTCTGTGTGTGAGAACGAGTTGGCATGAGAAACGAAACTGTCGCTAGTATTGTGAATGCGGCTTAAAATTTAAATAATAAAATCGACGAATGTCGCATAAATTTTGAGAAGTCCACTGTTGGCGTTATTTGTGTATAGAAAACATGGTTTAATCAATTAAATCCTGATAGTTTAGTACGCTTTGGAGATTATTAGAAATGCCAGGCTAAGCTATGCAGGACGTGTTGCTGCCTTTGTTAAGAATCATTTTTCTTGTAAACGGTATTGCAATTCAAACTATAGATAAAGGAAATAATAGATAAAGCACGACCATTTTCTACTTCGTTCACGAGGTGCTGTCCTGTACTACTGTCACTTTCACTGAAGTTTCCCATAATTCTCATTGACGTTTATTCAAAATTGTTGGAAATTTTTGTGAAAGTAATTTAAACACTGGAAAATGTGACAAAATTTATATAATTTTACATAAGAGCACTTGTTTCTTATATAAAAATCATATGAGGTGTCATGGGACACCCGGTTGGAGTGAAGTTTCTTTCGCTATATATTATGTACTAGTTAGTTCCAGCACGTATAAATCGCCCGTTGAAAAGTATGATAATTTAAATGGATCTCTAACCTTTGTCCAGCGGAAGAATTTTACAACGTTAAAAGGCATGGGTACAATTGTACCCTTATATACTTAACACGATATATATGGCTTTTCCTATTAATATATTTAAATTATTCTGTTCTTATTTAATAAACAAATGACGGAACAGGTACGTGGCTAAAAGGAACTTATTTTACGTACACATATATGTATAAATTTTTTGCCACACTAATCAGACGTGTTTGACGTTTAGTCAGTACTATGTAAACAAAACTCTTATTTTGTTTACATTTTTGTTGTTGCACCAGTGCTTTCACCTTATAAATACATATAAATGCACTTGAATAGTAATTTGTTGTGATAACATACATGCTAAACAGGGGAATACCCGAAAAGTAAAACAAAACAGCAGACAGTTGTCCGAGGCCTTCGGCCACGCACTGTCCCTGCAGGCTGTGTCAGAGACACGGCCATTAAGTTTCACGTAGAAAACGCCATCCGATAAGACAGAAAACATATATAACAATAAATGATAAATAACATAAGCAAATGAATTTATTTATTTGATAGCTACTTTTTTTTTGTTGTTGTTGTTGCTTTCTTGTATTTCGTGTAGGTGCCATTTTAATTAGTAGTTTTTGTTTTAATTTACTAAACGTCAACTGTCAGCTGCTGTCAAACAGCATCAAGCAGCATTAGCTTTGTCTGTTTACTTTTCCAGCAAGATTTATCCAGTAACTTTTTGCAGAGAGTACTCAAAAATCGAATGAGTGTTCGAACTCACGGGCGATGTGTTAACACCTTTTGCTACACGGTACCTGTTCGATTTCTATGAATGCTTTCGTAAATGTTACGTTGGAAAATAAAAAACAGCGTTCAATCATATGATGACGTTACAGTTAAATAATATTAATACTTAAAATTATTTAAAGACCCAGTGCAAGCACATGTGTCATTATTTTCTTGCTCAATACTTTTTGTTTTATTCCCACAAAAGTCAAAGAATGCAAAGCAACAGACACTTGTACATACATAAGTACATTGTTATATTCATACGATATAACCGAAGATCAACATAAAATACTTTTTTAATATTACTCCAAATTAATACTCCAAATTAAAACACTTCAATCTCGGCTCGCTGATAT
Organism: Phaonia tiefii; assembly: GCA_963931995.1. NCBI lineage: Eukaryota > Metazoa > Arthropoda > Insecta > Diptera > Muscidae > Phaonia > Phaonia tiefii. Next base: position 294,543,917 of record OZ008368.1, read on the forward strand.
CGGATCGCCTTAATTTTTGGCCTAAACTCTTCATCGAAACCCGCACTAGCTTTCTAATCCAAAAATTGAATTTCTATGAATTTCCGGAGAAAATCGCGTGGGAAAATTATATGAAAATCGCCCAATAATCACTTTCAATACCGACTGCCAAGCAACGAACAAACAAACGATGATTTACTCTTACACACCTAACACTTGCGTATGTATTGAAACTGATAGTTTTTTGCCCTAGAGGCGCGCGTATAGATGTTAACACATCAAAAAAATTTTACGCTCTTTTTTTTACTCTATTCCAAAAAGTAAACAGACAACATTTTGTGAAATATTGCAAGAAAACAGCAACATGTGTAAACAATTGAAATGACCAAGCCACTTGCATTACGGTCGCACTGTATGTATGGACGTTTCTAGCATAAAAACAAATGTTTTTTATATTCTAATTTACAATAGACGTTAAAAAACAATACAATTTTAAACACTTACCTCTGCCATTGTTAAATTTCAACTTTGTTCTTCTTTTTCACACAAAAATATTGCAATCAAAATGTAAATAAAAAACAGCTGATCGAACTTGCAAAATCTTGATAGAAGAAATTCCTCCAGTAACATTTTGCAAGTTCTCTATCATCCAACTGTCAAAAACTTCTTTCTTTGGCTCTCTCGTTGCAAAAGTTTTGCAGTAAACAGACAACATTTTGTAACATTTTGTACAATATTGCAGTAAACAGACAGACCTATTGTTATTTTGCTTACTTGGCAGCACTTTCATTTAACATAAAAATGTATGAATTAATTTTTTCATATATTTTTTATAATTATATATCCATGTTAAATTCAAATTCACATTTAACATTTTGTTTCACTTAAAGACATAAGTAAATATACGAAATTTCAATATTTCATCAATCAAAACAACTGCCGAAGGTTTGTGTCCACACTGAAACAGCAGCATAGTTTGTGTTCACGCTACAAACTCAAACACTCAACCAAACACCACACATATGTTTGAGTGTATGTGTTTAAACAATTTTCATTTGAGAAATTTAAATATTAGTAAGATATCAACCAATATGAAATGTATATCAAACGAAAGATAACATCTTCATTTACCTACAAAAAAATTTTTAAAAAAAGTTATCTCGCCGTTTCCTCATAATCAATGAAATAAAGATTACAACAATAACAATCTGACATGACTCCCTATACCGTAAGGTAAGACGTATTCTACGCCAAAAAGTAGTAGAAAAGTGTAATACCAATAAATCGAACTCTCACATTATATCAGTGTGTCTTATTGAATTGCGTGCGTTGTAAGAAGAAATTTCGGTAAATTATTTTGATTTCTTACTATGAGTGATATTGAAACTGAACAACGGAACCGGGTTTGTAGGTAACCGTAATATCATCAAATACTTATTTTAGCATTTTGTTATATAAAGAAATTTTTGAACATTTTTACAAAAGATTTACATCCGATGAAATAAGGCAACTAATTGAATATTCTGATGATGAAGAAGAACCCTTTGTTGCCTCCGATGAAGATTCTTACTTTCCACGTGTAGATAATGACAAAGAGTCAGATGTTGAACCTGAAATTATAATAGAAGCTGAAGAAGAATATGGCTCAGATGAAAGTGCTGAAGATGAACTGGTACCTCCAAATATAGGTGGTGTTTTGATCGGTAAAGATGGAACAAAGTGGTATAGTGAACCAATGCCTAGCGCACAAACCAAATCGCGTAACGTTTTGCGTCAAAAAGGTGGTCCTGGATTGAAAAGTATTCTGTTTACAGAAAAAGAACTTTTTAAGCATATTATAACTCCTGAAATGTGTGACATTATATTAAGGGAGACAAATCGAAAAGCTAAAAGAGTTTATGATGCTAATTCTTCTGCGCAGTCATCTCAGAATGTCTTTCAGCCATTCACTGCAACTGAGTTCGATGCATTTTTGGGTATTCTAATTGCAGCTGGTGTACAAAGAGATAACAGAACCAACTTGGATGATATTTGGAATGCAGATGCTTTGCCTCGTGCACGTGCAGCAATGTCTCGAGACCGCTTCAAGATGATGCAAAGATTTGTCCGATTCGATAACGAAAATACACGTGCAGCGCGAATACATGAAGATAAAGCTGCACCAATTCGGGATATCTGGACCATGATGAAAAAAATTTAGAGAATGCATACAAGCCGTATGAGTGCATCACAGTAGACCCACAATTATTTCCTTTTAGAGGCCATACCAAATTTACTCAGTATATACCTTCTAAGCCGGCTAAGTATGGCATACAAATATTCTAGGCTTGTGATTCATCAAACTCCTATCCATTATATGGTCAAATTTATACTGGAAAGCCGAAAGACGGTCCAAGACAAACAAATATTGGTGAACGAACTGTGCTGGACTTAGTTCAAGTGTATAAGGGCTCTGGAAGGAATGCGGTTACAGATAATTTGTTCACATCCTTACAATTAGGCAAGGTCTTAAGTTCTTGGAACATGAGTCTAGTTGGCACGGTAAGAAAAATTAAAAAATTTTTACCCAGCAATATGCAGCCAGCAAAGCAAAGGCCCTTCAACTCCACCAACTTTGCTTATAACAATGATGTTACAATCTGTTCATACGTGCCAAAAAAGAAGAAATCGGTGATACTACTATCAACTATGCACATGGCAGGAGAAGTAGAAGAAACGGATGCTGCTAAGCCACAAATTATAAAATATTATAATAAAACAAAAGGTGGAGTAGATGTCATGGACAAAATGTTGGGCAAATACACCGTAAAACGACGAACAAATCGCTGGCCTCTAGCATTATTTTATAACATGGTTGACGTTGCTGCTTTGGCCTCCTATATATTATATAGAAGCCACCATCCATAAAGTATATCAAAAGATCAGCGACGAAAGTTCTTGAAAGATCTTTCAAAACAGCTATGTATGCAATCAGTAAAAGACCGTAGTGAAACTTATAACAGGTAAATATTTTATTCGAAGTGCTATAGAAATGGTACTTGGACGACCTATAGTGGCAGCACCAAGTCCAGAAATTGGTTCCAAAGTACCCTTTGGTAGACGGGGAGCACCACCTGTGGTTGGAAGATGTTATATTTGTCAATGTGAGGCACGCAAACAAAGTAAGACTAGAAGGGCGTGTGCAATCTGCTTGAAACCTGTGTGCGATGAACACTCTATTCAAAGTACCACATGTTTTTCATGCAAATAAAAATATATTGTTTTTTCCCAAATATTTGGTTATATAGTATGTATTCGTTTGTTCTTTTCAAATAAAACTAATCAAAATAAGACTACTTTATTTTCTTATTCTTTTTTCTAACCATTTATATGAAGGTACAATTGTACCTCTTCAGCCTTTTAGGGGTATCAGGTCAAAAAAGACTTATTTGAGTGTGATATAATCAAAATCGTCTTTTTAAATTTCAAATATGTAATCCGCAATAAAAGTTTAGAGATGTCAGAAAATTTCAGATATCCAGTATTAACAAAAAAAAAGTTGTTGCAATTTAAAAACGAAAAAGGTACAATTGTACATGTCCCGCCGGACAAAGGTTAAGAAAAGGTACCTTTTGTAATATAAAAAACTTTATTAAGAAACTTTTTTTCTGCAATGTATTTTGAAAAAAAAAATTTATATTATTTATACTTTCCGGAATATGTATTATATTGGTCCCTTTTTAAAGAGGCGTACTTCTCTTATTAAAAGGTAATATTTTTAAGAAAAAGTATTTTTAAGAGAAGTTCTTTTATAAGAACAGGTACTTTTTAAAGAAGCCTACTCATATCAAGAAAAAAAGGTAATATTTTATTTTTAAGTAAAGGTACTTTTAAGAAAAGGAATTTTTGTAAGAAAAGGTATTTTTTGATAACAAGATATTTTTATGAAGAAAGGGTTTTTTAAGAAACGGTATTTTTTTTAGAATCGGTCCTTTATTCAAGAAAATGTAAATTTTCAAGAGTAGGTAGATAGTAGATATTGTCCCATTAAATGAGATAAAATTAAACCACATACACAATGTAATATTTAGAAATTATAAAATCATAAGCAAATATCGAATTGATGCAACAAGGGGTGGGGGAACTGCTATATTAATCAAGAATAACATATAGTACTGCAGTCACGATAACAAAAGTAGATATTCGCTACATGCTTTAGAGACATGCACCATAAAGATACCCGTTGACTGCGACAACTTTTTAGTTATTACATGTGCGTACTATCCGGCCGGCAATATAAATTCAATACGAGCAGACTTGCAAAAACTATTTGATTTTATGAATCTTCAAAATTCAAATAACTACTATGTACTAGCGGGAGACTGGAACTGCAAGCACACAGAATGGGGTAATACTGTTAATATCGCAAAAGGCAATAACCTGAAAAAAGTCAACATCGAAGACCTTACACTTCCAACATGTTCAGCGAAGACCCCCTTTGCTTAGACCATAGAATAACACATACTATAGAAGAACTTATTCTCTCATCTGACGTTTCATTTCACACTCTCTCGGTAGGTCTGTGGAAATGTTTACATACACCAGGTGGAGGTACAAAATATGTTCACTTAACTATTTCCTGTCGTTTTGGTGTAGAACTGAAAAATTTAAATGTATTTTGCACTTTTTTGTTGACTTTTAACGTTGGTATTCATTTGTATTGTATTTAACACAACTAGTTTGCCACAAAAACACGAAATTCGGGTGTAGTTCCTTTGTGGATCGCTGTATACTATTGCCACCATCTGGTATTATTGAACCCATATTTTCCACCCTCCACTGTGTAATTTCCATCGTACCTATGACGTTTAATTTATTGAGCGAATAAAACCTTCTACGTATGTGTTATTCTATGGCTTAGACGTAATTATGTCATAATGCCTTCAATTGAAGCCAGCACACTTCACAATTGTTTAACTATCACAAAGCCAACATGAAGGAACATAACCCTCATATACGCCCATGACTGTACAAATATAGTAATAATTACCAAATCCTAAAAGTATGCAGAATATTAGTGGGTTATATACTGGGTTATAGCTTAATAAGGATAAAAAAAATGTTGTTTAAATTTTTTTTATTTAGCCCCCATTCCGCAACGTGCGATAAGGAACTTCGTTGCAAAACTATTTCAAAGCCATGAGGCCGGTGTTGGGATGTCAATGGGAGAAAACTCGTAAGACCACCCAAAGATGAACATGCCAGAAAAACTGAAGCAACTTCTGTGATCGCAGATGCCAAAACCGTTACAGTGTCTGAGGACTCTCAACAAGGAATGGTAGCTGAACCGGAGGAAAAAACAATTTATTAGGACATAGACGGTAGTGACATGACTTTCTAATGGCATGTTAATCAGATATTTTTATTTAAGTAACGTGTTGTATTCTTGATATTTTTGTTGAAAATTAATTTTTCTTTTAATATGAAATTTCAGAATTTTAATATCATATATTTTTACTTTTTTTTGGGAACAAAAAAAAATCCCATTTATTGCTTTCAAGGACATCTAGAAAATTACACAATACACTTAAATTTTCCAAACACTTGTGCTTCATACATTAGTTTACTCTATCTATGATTCAAAAACTAGTATATTAACTGCATATTAATACAAAAAATCAAGTGGAATACTTGTTCATTGAGTTGTCGTCCCTCGGTAATAATTTATTAGTTGGATGCGTTTATAGACCTAACAGTAGGGTAAACTAGTGTAAATTTCTCCGGGAATTATAAACCTTAACGTCTGGGTGCGCAGATATAGAAATTTGTGGCGATTTTAATTGCAACATTATTTCTGACCTCACCTTAACTGCTAATATGTCACCTTTTGTACTTGAGCCTACTAACCACAATCAACCTGCACATTTTTCTTGTAGAGGCAATAATTTGCTCGACCGACAGCGGCTGAAATTCTATCAAATTTGGAATGCGTTTGAGAAATACTATTGTTGTAGAAACCACTGTTGTAAATAATTATTGCTGTAGAAAATTTTTCAGTCAAATTCTTGTCTTACAAAACTTTGTTATGACTTGTTTGTGCAAGAAGGCTTCATTGGTAAAGGTTTCATTTAGCAAATTTACTGTCAAAGGTTGTTGCCAAAATTTTCTTGAAGACATTTTTGTTGTCGAAGTTTTGTTACAGAATTCTTTGCTGGCACAGTTGTCAATATTTGTTTTAAAATTTTCCTTAAAAAAACTGTTATTTTCAAATCAATTTTTCCTCTTATTTGCACAGTTCTCTTCTCATAAAATTTGAATGGTTCTGACGCCAAATAAAACTTTAACAGCATTTTTTTCCTTATGGAAGCTGACACCACCGTTTTGTTTTTGCCCAAATGATATAAGTACAACGAAAATTTTTCTTCCAGATGTATCCAAAAAATACAACCAGTTGATTTTTTCCACATGGTTGGGTGAAAGGCAGAGCAATTGTGTTCTAAGCGTGGAATGAATAATCGACGGCTTTGTGGGCCGGTCAGCATGTGCTGTCTGTCGATATAAGCTGATGAAAACAGCAGCGACTATAAGCAATTTTTTTTAGTTTCAATGTTGGAATCGGAGTGGAGTCGTGTATTTTCAAAATGCTGAAGATGGAGTTGGAGTCGCTGTCGTTCAAGCTTTTGTAAATAAGCTTTACATTATTTGAAAAGGTCTTGAGCTTGAATAAATTTAGAAAATTGTAAGTTTAGAAAACAGACCGAGTAAAAACTCCCGCAATGGAAATGATGAAAGTTGACGAAGAGCACCGCGAGCTTGAAACAATAATATTGTTGATGACAACCCTTTGTTTTGTTGTTTTGTAATGACAAAACAAAAACAAATCATGCCTGTTTAAAACCAATGATTTTTCGACATAATAAAACAGAGTTGTGCATGAAAGTGTTCCAATGTTAGTGCTTGGTATTCTTAAAACTTGTATATAAAGGAATTCTCATTAATATGATGAGTATTTTAGATATATATATAGTTTTGAAGAATTCACCGAAAACATACCAAAACGTCTGCTGATGAAGATCTTGGCAAGACCCGAAATAGCTATATCACTGGAACATTGGTATCATTGGAACATTTTTATGCTCGATTTGTTTGAAAGTTGTATAAAGCTAATAAATAAGCTTTATATTATTTAAAAAGGTCTTGAGCTTGAAGCAATTTAGAAAATTGTAAATTTACAAATAAATTTATTTTAACTAAATCAAACAGTTAAATAGATAAATTTAAATTAATTTGATTTATTTTCGAATATATAATCATTCGCATCAAGCGTAATAAATTTATGTTTTAATTTCCTTCAAACATAATATTTCGTCCAACAAAAAAAATGTTTGGGACAAACATATATTCCGACGGCAATTGATTGCCTTTCTGGTTCCGACATGTATCTATAAAATAAAATTCGTGAACTCAGATTTTAAAATGTGTGTTTAGATATTGTGTCGTCTTTACCTTAGAAATTTCGTCTACATATTTCACTTTTTACACAGATCATCTCAATGGTGTATTCCCTGTACGAAAAAAAACCACATGAAATTGTATGTTCAGTGGAGAATTAAATGCAAAATTTCAATCGAGAGCACAGGGACTAATAAGGAGTTGGAACTGTATATGAAACGGCACTCTTTTGTACCTGATCACGATAAGCGCTTCTAGTCCCGACGTGCAATTAAACAAGAAAGATGAAGATTATTTGGAAATAAATATTCAACAAAGTCGGGCTCATCGTGTTCCCCACTGTAAGGATAACCTGTATTACAAAGTTACAAAATTATGCCCCACTGTTTGTTTTTCATGAAGTTATTAAGTCAACTTCATTTTAATGATTGCCATTAACTTGGATGAATTTATCGCATCATCCATTTATTTGCTTTATACATTTCACATAATTTCACTTCACTTGACTCATTCATTTATATCGGAAAGTATGTATCCTGTAGCCGAAACTAAAACGGGTTTATGCAAAGAGGCCCGTAAGGTGGCTAATGCTGTTTGCTATTCCTGGCAAAAGTGGTGATTCCATTTGTGTTTGCCTACTAGGGCAGAGAGACGATGATGCTAGTAGCGGGTCGGGCACAATGTTGCTGCTGGTGTTTGGTTTTTATACACTTCATTACGAACACTTTATTCCACCCGCTGGAACAACTCCTTGTGCAAACACAAAACTTTACTTCATCAGGAGATTTTGTTCTCATTTATGCCGGCAGTATATGATGATGGCGAGGACGACGTTGAACAACAACGATGATATCTATGGCGGTTGGCAGCGGAGTGTGGTCCCAAGGAAAAACAAAGTTTTCTCATTAAACTTAATTATTGTCGTGCAGTAAAAAGTGCGTGAAAATTTATGCCACCAAAGAGTTGTCACATTTGCATTTTAACAAATTTTCTAACAGCCATCCTTGTCACCATCATCAGCACCACCATCAGACAGGCATCGTTGTCGCCACCATCAACACCAGTAAAATTATTAAGTGCTTTTTTGCGAAATCTTAAGAACTAAAACAGAGAGAAATTCATGAGAGAATATTTTTAAACTTTATTGGATGTCAAGTAAAATGAATGGAGTTGTGGAAGGCTTGTACGATACTTTTCGAAGTTAACGAACTGGTCATAAAATGAGGAAATGAGATGATAAGTTACATCAAAAGCCCATATAACTGTGGTATTGCAGTATTTTTAAAAACAGGAAATTCTTTTTAATAAAAAAAAATAACAAGCCTGTGTTAGATAACACTGACGCATAGGTCAGACGTAGAATACGTTAGTCATTTTGCAGTTAAAATATATGAATTAAATATAATTTTTGATAAATGATTTAACCCTGCTGTTAGATTAGGACCATTTGGTCCAAATTTTTTCTGTTTTCCCTTGTAACTTTGGAACGGTGATATATACTGACTAAATTTTTCTGCTAATGGGGTCTTTTAATAAAACAATGTTATGTGCGAAAATTAAATTTTCTAACTTTATTCAGGACTGAGAAAAATACAAAATGACGAATCTTAGATTAGAGGACCATTTGGTCAATAGTACATTTTTTCATTACCAAGCGAATGTAAATTCATGTCAAATATTTAGAAGATGTTTTTGATATGTCAAATACTTGCTTTAGAAATTATTGAACCAAAATAGTTACAAATAATAAGATAAAATTATTATTTTGGATGAAAATTGCAGTATGGACCAAATGGTCCCTCAATCTAAGATTCGTAAATTTTTTCATTACCAAGCGAATGTAAATTCATGTCAAATATTTAGAAGATGTTTTTGATATGTTAGCGGATGTTTTTGATATGTCAAATACTTGCTTTAGAAATTTTTGAACCAAAATAGTTACAAAGAATAAGATAAAATTATTATTTTGGATGAAAATTGCAGTATGGACCAAATGGTCCCTCAATCTAAGATTCGTAAGTTTTTTCTAATCTAACAGCAGGGTTAAATCTATCTAATATATACGCATACAGCTGATAGCTAGTTATTAAGTTTCTGTAACATAAGTAGGCGTTTGCATGTATTATAGTTAATTAATTTTAGATAGAATAAGTTATGTGTGATAAGTTATTTTATGTATGTACAGTATAATTTTTAGTAAAATAAGACAACAACAAAACTACCAAAATGAAAGACAATTATTTTATAGGGTATTTTTTATATGAAATTAAAATTTATTCTTTTATATTTACAATGATTGGTTTATGGTATGAAAAGTACGATATGTATGTGTGACAATTAATATCAATATTTCTGCTGAAAACCATATCAATACATGTGTTCGTGATAGTTGTGGGTGCGATGGACGATTTTAATTGTAAATTGAATGTAGTATCCATAAATTCCAAAAATGGTCTGTTTTCATGTTTCATAATGTCCAGGTTGAAGTCTCCTGCTAAAATGATTGGCATAGTATTTAAACCGAAACTGGAAAATAGTGGGTTATTGTTGTTTGAACTTTCCAACTACTTCCCAATGTATTCCCAGAAAGCAACTTGCGCATATAAACACATTGCTTACTTTAGTGAATCTAAGAAAGTGCATATTTACAAAATGCCGTCGTATCTCTCTCCAACCAACACAATAATTAACGCCATCAAAATTGCATGTGTAAACTCAGATTTATAGGCAGCTTTCGTTTTCTCTAAATTTCCTCTTTTATTTTCTGCTCACTATATCAATGGCGTTTTTCCTAAACACATTTCTGTGAATACATTGGGAAGTAGTTGGAAAGCAGCTAATCTATTATGCTGCCATATCACAAAAGTAATTCCTATTGCTGTACATCTAATAAAGATGTCGCTACAATGTGGCGATAACCCAAATAAGTTTGGAAACCACTGATCTAAACGATTGGAATAGTTTTGAACAAGATTTATTAATTTATTTCATTTTATGTTCCCCTCCAAACGAACTAATAACCGACCGATCCAACAAAACGAAATGTACACACACACACATTTACACGCTGCTCGATAAATAAACAAAGCACAGCAAAGCCAAAATCATTTGATTTCACAACAACAACAAAAACAACAACAGCGGCATGTACAAAAAAAGTCTAAAATATCATGCTCTTAAATATTTATTTCCTTAACTACATAAAACTTTTATATATAGACATATAATTTTTTTAATGTAATTCGAAACAAAACATATTACCAAAACTGAGTAACATATAAAAATTGCTAAAATATGTTTTAAGGTTTAAGTAAAAGTGGGTGAAAGTTGACAAACATTTTCTCAAAATGTTGTGCTCCAGATCAACACCCCTACCTTACCGTATAACGTATTCTACGTTAAAAAAATTAACTGAATTTTATGATTGCGGTTATTCTCGAAGGGACTTTAGTTGTATCCTGTTCAAATTAATTTTTTTGTATTTTCTTTTTTAAAAAAATATGAGCAGCAAACTATCCCATACGTGAGTTATAGACTAGCTGTCACCACTGCCAGATAACTTCCAAATTTGAGGCAGTAAATTAGGTTAGGTTGAAAAACGGCATAATCTATATATGTCTAAAGGGTGTCCCAATAATCATGCACGAATTATATTAAGAATGAAGCGCATATTTTGTGACCCAGTTGTGATATTGTTATTGCATTGCAAGGTAGACATGTGCCGATGAAGAATGAAAAAAAAGTATCTGGCAAATGCACCCACCCTTGCTTCGCAAAATTTAAGGTTGATGTGATCGATGCCGAATTGATGTAGCCGGGGTTTCAACGACACTCTCGTTTACAGCTGCAATGTTTTCCTGAGACAGGCCGGTACGTTAGCGCACAGTGCACCTACTGGCCAGAATCGACCCAGCTTCTTTAAATTTGTTGATCATTTTTCGAATTGTTGACACATTAGTTGCACTCCAACGTCCGAAGTTTGCGTGCGGTCTCAGCGTAACTTCCCCCACCTTTGTAACAGGTTTTCACAGACATAACGTATTCTTCTGTCATGTAGCTCTCCGTGTTTAATAACACAGTGCAACATGACAAAATATAACGATATACGGACACCACTACGTGATAAAAACCAAATAAAAAAGACCCATGCCATTTTTGCAAGAGCATCGGTGTCATTCTTGCAAAGAAGTAATCATTTTGTCAGGCTCATATGATGCAAACTGTTGAGTATTTTGATTTACTGTCTGAGGGAGCTCTTGTCATAAAGAACAAAAATGGTGAAGATATAAATTCAAAAAAAAACTTCATCTTCAAAGTCAAAATCGCAAAAAACTTTAAAAAATTCGATTTTTTACCTTTTTCCCCCTGTTCAGGTTCATAGGTAGTAAACCGTTCAAAATTCAACGAAACAATCAACAACAAAAATGTACCTAAGATCTCAATAAACAACTTTCTAGAACACATGAACTTGCTAGGAATGAGTCTTAACACCCTCAGAGAGTAAATCAAAATTCCGAACGGTTTTCAAGATATAAGCCTGACAAAATGATCCCTTTTTTGAAAAAATGACTCCGATCACCGATGCCCCAAATCTTTGGCGGCCCATAGACAAAAGTGCATGACTTTGGGCAAACCTGGGAGACAAGGGTCTTTTTTTGGTCTTTTATTACGTAGTGATGTCCCTATATGGTTATATTTCCATGACATAAACAAATACACATAGTGTAATGGGAACAATCGCAGACCTGCAGCTGTGAAATTTCGGAGCTGGAACTTCCATAGAAAAAATAATATCAAAAATCGTGCACTTTTGTTGGGACACCCTTTATATCTAGGCAAATACAAAAGTCAGTAGTTACGCCTACTGTCCGTTCTTTATAGTCCCAAGATTACCTGAAACACTTTCACAGGATGTTCGTACTACCTGCTAATATCCGCAGTAGTCTCCAGTCCGTTCCCTAAAATTTTTCAAACTGGCTATTGTATCATCAGAAAAGTCTTAATCACGAAAATCCAGAATTTGCTTCATCGAGAATGTGTTCCATCGAAAATGCGTTCAATCAAGAATGCATTTTATCATCTCGATATTCTCCTCGCACGGCCCAAATTCATTTGCAACGACTTATTAAATTTTATGCAGATGCGCCCTTAGAGTTCAGTGTCCACGTAAACAGTAACACCATTGAAACGCCAATGGTCACTCAGTGAAAGTTCACCAAGTATCACTAAACCTCTTGCATTGTACCCACCCGCAGCGATGCACAGTCTTCATACCTTTCTGCTCCCATCTAATGCGTTCCATAATCTTCTTACACTTGCCCATGATTGAAACTGGATTTATATTGTCCCGAAAGGCTTCGCGTTTTGGATCAAATCTAGTGTAGCAACAATTGCCCTATTTTTCTATTTTTTATACCTGATAGGGCATTAAACGCTAATAAATAATAAAAAAAATTCCGCGGCGGTCCATATTTTCCGAAATATGGGCCCCCAAAGGTTGAATGTATAATCGGACATGACCCAGCCATTAATTACCGGATCGTGTTGAAATGGATTTCAGTGGAAAGGTCTTTCTAAACTCTATAAATATGTTTATGTTTATTAACCCATTGGGCGTTATTAAACAAAAAATCTCTAGTAATCTTATGCGAACACCAGACTTGTCATTCATGAGCATGAACACCAGTTATCGCTGATGTTTATTGTTGGATTACCGCCCTTCTTGACACCATATAAGAATGTAATGGAAATTGTTCGCATCACTATCATGTTCACACAATTTTTTCAAATTTATCAGTCAGATTAAAAGTTATCGACCACGCTAATGCTCATGAATGACAGGTCTGTGTTTCGCTTTACTCTTTTGGTAGACTCCGATAGTAGACCGGTCTTCAGCCTTTTTTTAGTGTATAATACTCACCCGTAACCCTTCAAAGACCGGAGATATAAAAGTTCAAATAAAACAAAAATTTTTTAGCATCCGATAACTGGATAACTACGCTAGTTATTTTTAACATTTCTATAGGTCCAAAACTGGCTTCGTGGCTGCGGCGTAGTATTTGTAAGTTATAAAGCTTTCTTCGTGGCTTAGGGAATATTTGCTCTTTGATAGATCCAACACGGTGTTTGTGGCTTGATCATAGTATTTTTGTGTTATAAAGCGTTTGTTTTTAAATATTTGTTTTATTTTGGAGGGCATAAATCGCCGCAGACAAAAAATTTAATAAAACAAAATCGCGCGAAGTTTTGTAAAATAATTTTTTATTTCGTCTTCCAAAACTTTGTATGTCAATATCTCCGATCTTTCAAAGGTTCCAGGTGACTATTATACCTTAAAAAAGATTGAAGTCTTCTCTATTATCGTAGTCTACCACTACAATAAATCCACTAGAAATTTTTTTGAAAATAGTAATTTTGTATGGAAAAAGTAAGGTTAAAAATCCTATTTTTAAATTAATCCCCAATGGGTTAATAAAAAAACATGTTTCTACACGAAGTTACAGAGTTTAGAAAGACATTTGTAATGATACCCATTCTAGACAGATAGGATTATAAATACCTGTGCTATGACCGATTATATAAGTATACTCAAGCTTCAAAGGCCTATATCTCAAGAAGTTGGACCGTCCGCAGAGACAAAAAACACTTTTCCGACTCAGCGCACAAGGTTTTGCCGGTGGTGAAATTTTGGTTTAAATCAGAGCATTGTCGCTACACTAGTTTTTTTCCACTTCCACCGCACGCTATACAATGGGGGATTTTTCGAATAAATAGAAATAAGTCGGACGGTTCTAAACGGCTGGACCGATATGAAATTTCACACTGGCATATCCGAGGATCGATACCAGAGAGATACACATAGATATTGAAAAGCCATAGAGCCCACTGGAGCCGGACAGTGGGAGCCGAACGTTGACTACCTCGGCCATCAGTAAAATGTGAATCTTTATATAACTCTGCATTTTGCTTTAATTGTAAATAAAAAATAAGTTATTACCCATTACATCCCATGAAGGGATTGGGGAAACCTATTCACAACCACTTTTACACTAACTGATTGAGACCTACACGCTGAAAAATGTGTTTTTTGTTTGTTGTCTGGATGCAAATATAAAGTGTGTTTGCAGCTTGTCGCAAACATAATATACTTGTGTCCAAACATATTGTGTTTGCCTCAATATTACATGTTTGAGACACAAAGATTAATATGTAAGAATATATCTAGGTGTTTGCGACCCACATATATTTATGTTTGTGATACAAATAAAGCTGTGTTAATTGCGCTGTCTATGCTCTCTCGGGAGCAAGAGAATAAAAGTGGGACAACGTGAGAGTCCATCTTGTAAGTGTTCATCTGTAGTTTTGCATTATTCTCTCAGTCAGTGAGTCATAAATATTCCTGAATGTGGGTGCAAATTGCAGATGAAGTCAGTATTTCTTATTTTGGCTGACACATTGCGTTTCAGTTTCATGTATTCTGTCGTCAATTCTTCATCGGACAGATGATATCAAAAGCGCTTGATAGGTGATAAAAAAAATAAACGAAGGCTCGGACGCTTAAATGATTTGTAATGTTACTTTGATTTTTGTGAATGTGTGTCATATATAAGTATGTGTGCTACCAAAGTGAGTAATGATTTTGAAGAAAGAAACTGGAAAGGGCAACAACGTGAAGCCCTTTTTCTGTCCGAGCCTTTATTGAGAACTATTTGTGAAATAAACGCTTGGCTTGCATGAACTAGATTTGTGTATAAATATATTCTTTGTGTACCAACGCATAGTGATAACCAACGCATAGCTGAAACCTTCCAGAAACAAAAACGTGAGCGACAACAAAGAAAGGAGAAGCAGAAGAGCAGTAGATTCTCATTTTATTCAAAAAAAAACAAATAATACATTCAATGCACTTAAATGTAAAAAACCCGTTATAAATCTTTTAATTTTTTGTATTAATTATTTATAAATGTGGATTTATATTAATAAAATGTATTATAATAAATAATACATACATATATATTGAAATCAAAGAATAATTCGTTTTTAAATAATATTATGTTTGGGGGAAATACGCATATGACTCCACGTAAAAGCATACATGTTTGCCAGTAAAAACAATGCTGCTTACAATTAAACACAAGTGAGTTTGGGATTCGCAAACATATTAATGTTAGAAGTGTGTTCCAAAAATATACATGGTTACTGCAGAATATGTTTGGAAGAATATGTTAGAGGCCTTTATTTTTCAGTGTGTATGTTGACACTCTTTTTAAGTAAATGAAGAGATAATAAAAGATAAATAGTCGACAGTGTCGCCGTCGACAAGCGATGTGACCGCCGTCGAAAAATGTGGTCTGAGCCGGGATCCAACCCAGGTACTTATGTACAAGAGTCGCGCACTCTAACATAGCACCAACAATGGCCACAATTTTATTTAAAATACATTTTTATTTTATTCCAGCGCTTCTACACTCCTACAAAAATCATACTGGCATGGTTAGATTTGCTTCTTGAGATTTTTGGGACAATAAAAGTTTTTGGGAAAATGGTGCCTTGATTTTGTTCAGTTCTTTAAGACTATCTTGGATAAATCAAAAGCAATATGAATTTTCGTAAAATTATAACACTAACAGCTGCATATGTTGTAAAATAGGATAAAAACCCTTGAAATCCATTGGCCTGTTGAGGAAATATCATGCATTTAAAACCAAAATATAAAAACCAACAATATTTTAATAATTTTTGGAAAAAATGCAAATCCGCATTATTACTATTTTCCTCAAACGTATAAAGATTTTAAAACACAGCTAAATGCAGATCAATTTTGTGGATACCAGAGTTGCCTATCTTTCACACAGCTTTCCTCAGAGACCTCTAAATTCGGTCGATTTCAAAAATTATATTTGCCAAAAAAATAACTCGACGTGCGATTTCGTTTACCTGACTCTTTTTATATCTGTAAATAAAAAATCCCATTTTTGGGGAGCATAGGTTTAATTTTTGGGATTTTGGGGTGGTGTTAAGATGAATTTTTTAAACTTTTTCATGGCTTTGAATCTACATTATATGAGTATGCACCCTGCCAAATTTCGTTGTTATATCTCATTTCTTTCTATATTTCTTTATTAATCAATTTCAAAAGTAAGTCGGTTTTTGTTAAATTC
Source organism: Phaonia tiefii (assembly GCA_963931995.1). NCBI lineage: Eukaryota > Metazoa > Arthropoda > Insecta > Diptera > Muscidae > Phaonia > Phaonia tiefii. Next base: position 294,560,488 of record OZ008368.1, read on the forward strand.
AGGAACAGGCAGCATCTATATTATGAAGAATTCAACAATATTTAGAATCCAACAGTATTTCTATCAGGAAAAACCGTTTGTATAGTTCGTTACCATAATACAGCGTTTGCGTTTTTGATATCAATTGCAATTTATATCACAGTTTAAAAGACATCAATTGAAATTCCAGAGACATTAATTGCATTTCAAAAGACATCGGATGCAATTTAAAAAACATCCGTTGAATTTTAAAGGACTTCAAATTATATTTAAAATACATCAATTGCAATTTAAGACATTAATTAAAATTTAAAATACATCAGTCGACTGTTAAAAGACGTTAATTGAAATTTGAAATAGATCAACTAGAATTTGACGTACATCAAATAAAATTTAAAATACATCAACAGAATTTTAACGACATCCATTGAAATTAAAGAGAAATAAATTGAATTTTAAGACATCAAATTTAAATTAAAATGCATCAATTGAATTTTGAAAGACATCAATTAAAATTTGAAATACGTCAGTGAGAATTTAAAAAAAAAAATTTAATATGCAATTATAAAAGAAAAAAGAAATTTAAGAGAAATTCAATTATAAAAGAAAACAAAAGAAATTTAAGAGAAATTAATTGAATTTTAAGGCATCAATTGAAATTTAAAACACATCAATTGAATTTTAAAAGACATCAATTTGTATTGACGAGACGTCAATTAAAATTTAACAAACACCAACAGTAATTTAAAATGCAGCAACTGATATTGAAGGCAGTTTTTGTAGATTGGATTGGGAAGAGGTCAGATTGATACGTGTTTCAGTATGAGCTGTATGAATATTAGTCAGTGTACGTAATTGTATCTTCGTTAACCAGTACAGAAATTGCAGTCGGGTGAATCGTCTTAAATATACTTTCACCCGAAGTAATGCACTGCGACCGAGTTCTATTGGATATTGGCAGATATGCCAATCAATACCCAACTTAATTATAATCCTAGTTGATTATGGGGAGTTATCGTGATTATAAGCCAATTGTCCGCCCAAAATTATATGGGAGGTACAGAAATGGGCACGGCGAAGTTGTTCATCTATTTGTATACAAAATTACACAAAATATTGATCAGTACCAAATTTTGTTAAGATCGGTTGTGGTATACGGGAGATATCGAGTCGGCCAGCCGGAAAGCCGCCAAACTTTCCATGATCTCTAACTTGTAGGACAATATTGCCGAGTATCAAATTTGATTAAGATCGCTTATAGTCTACGAGAGTTATCGTGTCGATCAACCGGTCATTCGCCCATCTTTTGTGTGCATTTGAGTAAAATTTGTCATTTGGTAGTAACCAAACTTCATAAAGATTGGTTTCGGTTTTGCGGGAGTTATCTTGCCGAACAACCAGCCAGCCGCACAGCTTATCTTGATAGGGCGTGGGCCTTGTCTTAATCGGTGACTGGCGTTTTATGACATAAAGCCTAATTGCCTTTTCACATTTACCGCGTTTCAGCTGAAACGCCGGCGTTTCGCTCTCTTGAGATCATTTCGAAACCATGGTGTTCACATTGTACTTTTTTTAACTACTGTGGTTTCATGTGACATTTCTCATTTCTATTTTGTGTTTTCTGTATTGACTGTAAACAACACAAACGCACATTTTTGAATAAAGAAATATAAAATAACATTGATACTGACATAATGTAAACAAACAGATTTGTTTTCCCTCATTTTTCTGACATTTGCTTTGAACCAGCAATGGAAATTTTTTCATTTTACTCCTTTTTTTAACTACTATTGGAGTACAACACTGTGCTCTTTCTCATTTTTACTGTGGTTTCAAACAAACTACAGTAAAAAGAGCATAATGTTTGAGTTTTTTTTGTATGGAAATAAGTGCCAATTAAAATGTGTTTCGCTGAAATCATCGAAAGAGAGCGAAACGCCGGCATTTCAGCTGAAACGCGGTAAATGTGAAAAGGGTATAACACCCAGTTTCATTAAGATCGGAAGTGTGTCACGCGACTTAACACATTGACAACACGAACGACCACCAAGCTTTTATGTGGGAGGTACCAGAATGAGCGTGGTGACTTCGCCCATTTTCTCCAATTAAGTAGATATGTACATATTATTAACTAATGTTTGACTTGAAGCTGATCACATCTACCAGAAAAAAGTTTAAGGGGAAATGTGATTTTATACTAAATGTGTCGATTTGTATGGGAGGTACCAGAAGGGGCGTGGCCAAACCATGGGCCAATAATAGTCATTGACAAAATTTCACTGTGATCGATTTATATTTAGGGCAGTTATCGTGTTAACCAGCCAGCCAGACAGACAGACAGATGGACATGGCTTATTCGAGGCCATGGCCCATCCTATGGGTGAGGGTATAAAAAGTCATTTCCACAATATTCAAAACAATGTTGTATTATAACGTATAAGTGAGCGATTCGTATGAAATAGTACTCATACGCTACGCTGTACTATTATTCAATGCTGGAGGTTCTATGCCAAAGCTGATCAACCTTAGAGTTGGAAAAACATGCAGAATAACAGAACATATTCCAACTTTTCCACTGACATTACTTGGATTCAGGTCCAAGAAAATCAGCTGTTTCAAACGCTATGTAATTACTCTATGATTCTGTGAATATGACTCCTCAAGTTTAAATTGCTGTGCAAATTCCTTTAATGTTAACAGTCAGACAGCTGTCACAACCGAAGCTTTAATAAGTTCAACAATTTCTTTGAACTATTTTTCATTCAAAATATCCGTCTCAACACAACCACTTACATTTGTAAAAAATCCTTCATTTTGAAAACTTAAAATATTTGTCAGCGAGGAAATCACAAACCACTGTTTCATTATTTTTGTAACTCTACTTCTTACTTTACACTCACAAGTTAAAAACTTTTTCCATCTTCCCATTAACTGACACACAAATTCATTTATAAAAATAATTTGTTTTGTTTTATTCCTCAAATCCTCTTAATATATTTGTTTGTCACAATCAATTTCGAACTACAAACTCAGTGTGTCATCATTAGCGTGACAATTTAGCGATTTAAATTCGTATTTTTTCATTGTCACTCAAAACAATGATGACACGCTTTTTACCATCAAATCTAAATTGGAAATGATTTTGAAATCCTTAACATGATTTCAATTTCCATTAAATTTCCCTTTGTGTGTCAAGTCCTTGTCTCTACTTTATACAATAACTGTAACAACTTTAATCGCATCAACTCGCAACGAGACGAAACGATTTGCTCCACCCCTTTTCTCGCATTATTCAGTTCTTTGCGTTGCAGTGCAAATGACGCAACAACAAACACAAAACGACGATCGATCAAAATGACTAATATGCGTGCACAAATTGCCATCATTCATTGGAGAAAAAAATGTGTCATTATTAATCAGGGAAATGACAGAAAATTAGAATGATGTAACAGTAATAGAGTGTAATTTTTTATTTTGCAAATAATTGAAATACATACTTACGGATGCAGAGAACGACAATGAAATGCACTACATACTTGAAAACGGAACACGGAATAAAATCTACAGCTCTTAGTCAGTTAGGATTTTATGTTGACCCAAATCAGCCCACGCACTTAAATCATTTCTATACGTATTTGAACTCAACAGTATAATTTTTTGAATCGGTAACTAATTTTACCGCCAATAATAGGACAATGAAAATACACAAGAAATCGAACACCTAATTTGTTGACCACGATTTAAATATAAGCACTTGTAAACACATCTGTGGCTGTCGGTGGTGCAATTGTAGAGTAGGCGCTGGGTCCGCCATCTAACGTTTTTTTTTCAACTAGTGCTTATTTCGTGAATGGTAACACTTAGCTCATGTCTGATTTGATAGATAATTAGTTTTATCCTTCCGCTAAACGAATATGGTTTTGTATATGCTTGAACAACGCTGGGAAATATGGGAAACATGGGCCTGCGATCGACTTACAGAAGATGTCGATTTTGCCAAAAAAAATCAGTTTTTCAGATGAAGCTCATTTTGATTTTGGCGGGTATGTAAACAAGCAAAATTGTCACATTTGGGGCACAGAAAACCCGCACGCATACATTGAAAAGCCGATGCACCCAAAACGAGTCACTTTTTGGTGCGGATTTTGGTCCAGAGGCATAATTGGGCCATTTTTCTTCGAAAATGAGCAAGGAGTGGCCGTTACAGTCAATGGCGATCGTTATCGGGCCATGTTGAACGAATTTTTGTTCACAAAAATTGAAGAGGAGGATATTGGCAACATTTGGTTTCAACAGGACGGCGCTACGTGCCACACAGCCGAGGCTACACTCGATGTTTTGCGCCCTGTTTTTCAAGATCGCATTATCAGCCGCAGAGCTGATGTCGTTTGGCCACCTCGGAGCTACGATTTGACACCGTTGGACTATTATTTGTGGGGTGCCCTCAAAGATAAGTGTTACGCCGACAAGCCAGAGACAATTGACGCTTTCAAGGACAATATTCGTGAAGCTATTGGTGAAATACAGCTGCACACAATCGATAATGTGCTTAAAAATTGGGCCGATCGTGTAGGCTACTGCATGACCAGCCGAGGTAGCCATTTGAATGAAATTATTTTCCATTGTTAAACGGAAGGATTGTACTTTGCAATAAAAAAAGAAATTTGAGAAAATATTCAGTAGTTATTTTTTATAGCATTTTCAAAAAAATAAAGTTATTTGGCGGGCCCGTTACATGAGGACATTGGTTCGATCCCTGCTCTGACCTCCTTATATTTCTTTCGCCGGCGATCACCTCGCATAGTGACGGCGACACTATCGAGCATTTAGTCATAAAGAAGCTGCTCAGGATATCATTCGAGACCGGTGTAAAATTGTAGGTCCAAAATAGTGAGTATAAAAACTTGATAGTGCCCAGCTCTATGGTTGTGGGAAGCTCTCGCTTATCTCTTCATGCGATGCAATGAAAAACCATTGTATTTAACTTGAAACACACCAAAATGTATACTTGGATATCCCATGATCAGCAAACGAAAAGCCAAATTGATCATCTGGTAATTGATGGAAGGCTACTGTAAATGATACTACTGTAATGGACGTACCTGTGATTTGAGAATCGACTCGTAGCATTACTTGGTTGCGGCAAAGATACGCACAATGTTACGCGGAGCGAAAGTTTATTTAAGAGGTTAGGTTAGATACGAGTGGCAGTGAGTACCCCAAAGAAGCTCACGCAAGTGGCAGTGATGCCGTTTGGGATAGCCCGTTACACTGATTGGGGAAAAAGAGCGTGCCAGTAATAGATTGAGGTTACTCCCTTATTCCCAACTTATTACTCTTTGTGTATTTTGGAAGTAGACTGAGTTCAATACCCCTCAGTTAACATATATTCCGTCAGAAAAGGACATTACCAATTATACTCTTTACATTTGCCAAGCTGGCACTGTAGAAGATAGTGTTCAGGAGTTTCCGCCAATAGTTCGACGACGCAACTACGACAGTAACGCCTGTGTTGTATTCCAATGTTAGTTGCACGCGTACCAATCGGCCAGTGACCGGTTGCTAGCTGTCATTCTGACGATTGTGTTCCTGTTCAGAGTCGTGAGAGACGTGGTTCTAGGTCATATACCTCGTGATATGCAACAACTAGTGACATATCTCCAGTTTCTTCCTGCCTCCTTTCAATCATGTTTCGTCCATCCGCATTTCCGTTTATACCTTGCGCGGTTTCCCTTCCGTCTGAATTCTTGTGACCCGAAACACACACTAGGGAACGTCCAGCCATGGCGACGGTTTCGCCTATCTGATTCCTGAATTCTCTAATCAGTATCGACCTTTTCCTTCCGAGGATAAACTCCTTATCGCTCCACTGTGAGTCTTAGACCTATCAGTAAAAATGTCTATGTCAACATCCTGCAATAGTGAGTAGCAGCTTCACTCTTCTCTATGCGGTGTGATTGATCTGAAGTTTTTTCATGAATTTCAACTCTGGGCTTCATATTCGGGTATGACCCTACTAGGCAAATTCTTTAGAATCCCACAATGCCCATAGATTGGTTGGGTTCAGCAGATCAGCTCTATAAGCCGCAACTCACTCTTTGCCTTTACACTCTTAGCAAACTGTTCAGAGTCCGCATGATTTAATGTTTTTTTTTTTTTTTTTTAAGACCAGCACTCAGGGGATGCCCCCTATAAATGCAATGCATTGTGCTGGCGACGGAAATTTAGGTAGAGGAGGGTGGAAAGAGGGAGTAGTGCTCATTTACATTTGCCTTGAATCGCTGTATGTCACAATTGGCGGGAAATACACTTGCGGGAAGTTTATTCCACATACGGACCGTACGACTGAAGAACGAATTTTCTCTGTAGTGTGTTGTGCGATCGACTGGCCAATAGATAGTAAACGGATGGGAGTTCCTTGAAAGCCGCGTACCTCTGCCAAATGTCCTCACATCTGGTATAAGTTGACGGATGTCCGAGGAACACGCACCGTGAAAATACCGATAGAACAGTGTCACGCAACCCACATTACGCCGATGCTCAAGGGAGGCAATAGAGCTGGACACCCTACTGTCCCCTATCAACACCTTTGCTCTCCTTTGTACACGGTCCAGCAACTCCAAAGATGACTTTGGAGCACCTGCCCATATATGGGAGTTAAATTCCATTCGCGGCCTGATGTAGGTGGTGTAGATATTAAGGAGATCAGATGGAGTGAAGTACTTCTTGCACCGCTTTAAAAAGCCTAGGCACTTCGATGCATCTTTCGACACTTCAAATACATGTTTTGTTCTCGACGTGAAGTCCTTAACCACAGGTGAGCACCGCCCCACCAAAAACACTCTACAGTGCTACCTCGCAATGAGTGTCTGCCAAGAGATCAAGAATAGGAAACCTACACCATTGGTATACACGATAACGTGGGAGTTTCCGATCCAGATTTACACCCAGATACTTCACCCTATCCCACAACACAAATTGTTTATCATTGACTGGGAGCCTTCGAGGCAAAAATATGCAAAAAATATATATAATATATTCTATTACAGAGAACGGCGAGTATCGGTGGCGGCTGAACCACGAGCCGTCTAAACTGAATGGATTGAATCAGAATGATCCATTGCGAAAAGTATTCGAAAACGTACTCGAAGGACATCGAAAAATAGGACGCCCAATATTTCACTTGATAGACCACGTTGAAGATTGCTGGCGAGAACTTGGTGTTACCAACTGGAAGAGAAAAGATAAAAATCGACCCGGTTGGAGGGTCCCATATTGTAAGGTCATTCATCCCTCTGGGTTGTTTGAGGTCATCTATATAGGTAAGTAAGTAAGTATTTGCGACTAGTCTTGCCCTCAAAAACCCGAAAACTGGCATAATTGCTACCCTTGACAACTGTGATATGTTCCAACAATTTTCGTAAGAAGAAACATGAACTTGGTTGAGTATTTGTAGGTGGCTAAAGACCACATCATATATGTCCTAGGTTGAAACCTACAAGACAATAAATGACCATTATTGGCTGATACAGATTTATATTTACTTGTTTGCAGCGATTGACTTTAGATAAAAACTAACAGGTCAAAATATTCTGTGATCGCCTAGGAGATACCTATTGCCGCTGATCGGGGAATTATGTTAAAGCTGTTCCTGGTGATTTTATTAGCCTAAGAGTTTGTGAATGCATATTTCAATCCACCATCCGAATATTCGATCGACTTGTCAACTCTTTGGACTACAGTAAAGGCTGAATGATTTTATGCCGAGAATTTAATTGAATTGCTATAATGAACTATATGGAGTCCATGGCGAAAACTGTACGTCATTAAAGGTTAGGAGTAGCCACCCAAAAACTAACCATGATACAACAAAATGTGTCCAATAATATCAGCTGAAAAGAACGCTCAGCGTATGAAAATGCTATACCCAATTGGAACACGGGCTGCGGCAAAGAGCTATAAGGAAAAAGAGGCACAAAATAAACGCATCTTAAGCGAAGAGAGTGACAGTAAATAAACCGAAACACACAGAAGGATGAACAAAATTCGAAAATGAAAATTCTAACAGAGACATTAAAGCCAAATAAACGACAACGTCCGGTAAATATGAAATGCTAACTTTTATCACAAAGTGTGGTGCCGGTGCAAGAAGAAATTACTCATACCTACTTCCCCGTAAGGGCTTTGAAATGAAGCAAAATTACGATGATCTATAAAACGACGATCTATAAACGATGGGTTGTAAAACAACAAAGCCTTATCAGCCAACGTCAATAGTCTATTGCCGAAAACTCTCAACGAAGCTAAATCTGAGCGTGGAATAATTAATTCTTTAAGGAACTTCGCCTGTCAGGTTAGGTATTAACGATAGTCGATTAACGACTCATTTAGACTTATTTGCCCATTGTGAAAACACAGGATAACGATATGGAGTACTAGTCCTAGCACAGAACAATTTAGTTTACACTAAGAAGCCTGTCCTAGGTCACTTCATACCAAGGATTTCATAGAATGCATCCATTTGCTTCCTAGTGCTGGTCACGTGCAAATAAGATGTTCCGTGGATACGTACGCTTCCTCATTGTTACAACTTCTACATAAGTTAGTTTCCCTCACCTTAACATCGACACATACCTACGAATCAGACAGTGTTCCGTCAAAACACTAACAAGCATTCATAACTTGGGCCAGTCTAGAGAAATTAGGTTCATGGATTTATGTTCTACGTATTCATTGTGTGCTCGACAGCCTCACTTGGGATAATTTTCCCATTATAAAGGTCTCTCATAACTGCGAAGCATACAACGTGACCGTCGCTGGTACCTGAGAACGGAGTTTGATCCCTGCCCTAACCAACTTACATTCTTTCAATGACAGTCACACCGGTTAGTGACGGCGACACTTTCCAGTACTTAGCAATGAAGAACCAAACTGTAGATCCCATTCGGTGAGTACAAAACTAAAAAGCGGTCAGCTCACTAATTATGAGGAGAAGATAATAGATTGAACTAGAACATTGACTGTATTGGACGATATTAACATAATTATTATAAAGAGAGACTAATTAGGAAGATAGGGATGAAGATAGGAATGAAATGAAATGAATGGAATAGTATAGACAAATCAGGAACAAATGAAGCTGCAACAGATGCTGGAGGATATATAAAGCAGGAACTGATGAAGTAGGTGGAGCAGCAACAGAAGAAGCAATAACAGATGACACAGGACCAGAAAAAACAGGAACAGATGGATCAGAAACAGATGCAGTAGGACCGAGAAAGCAGGAACTAATGAAGCAGGCGCCGATGAAACAAGAACAGATGACACAGAAACAGATTATGCAGAAAAATAAGAAGAAGGACAGATGAAGCAGGAACTGATGAAGCAGGAACAGGTAATGCAGAAATAAATAGAGTAGGAACAAATGGAGCAGGAACTAATGCTGCAGGAGAAGCAGGAATAGGTGAAGCAAGAATAGATGGCCCACGAACATATGAAGTAAGAACATATAGAGCAGGAGTAGATAAAGCGGGAACAACTGAAGCAGGAACTGTTGAAACAGGTCGAGCTGGAACAGATAAAGCAAGAACAGGTGTCACAGGAACAGATAAAGCAGGAACAGATGCAGCAGGAAGACAATGTAGCAGGAACAGATGAAGCAAGGCAAATGAAGCAGGAACTGATGAAGAAGGGGCAAATGAAGCAGGAGCTATTGAAACAGGTAAAGCAGGAACAGATAAAGCAATTCCAGGTGTCACAGGAACATATGAAGCAAGAACAGATGCAGCAGGAAGAGAATGAAGCAGAAACACATAAAGCAGGACATGTTAAGCAGTAAATGATGTAGAATGACTACATGAAGCAAGAACAAATGACACAAGAACAAAAAACAGGAAGCGAAAAATCAGGAGTAACGAGAACAAATGAAGCAAAACCAGATGACACAGGAATAGATTACGCATGGCATACAGTTTTCTGCAGTTCTATATAGACATTTAGTTCAGCGAAATTAACCGAAATTCATTATCCTGATTCCTCAAATCTTAAATCTTAAGTCTGGCAATGCTAAGCATTACCAATCATTAAAAAAAATAATCGCTCGTTTACCCACAGGAAGCTAGAGTATAGTTAACCCACATAAAATAAAAAAATAATATTTTCTTATTGAACTTCTCGAAGCAACAGAAGAGTTTTTTTCATTACCAGTGACCTGCTATGCGCGTTCTATTTTTCTACTTACTGATTAGGTCCTTTAAGTTGTACTCCAGCTCCGAATAATTTTCGTGAGAAAATGTTCGTGGCTAGGATTTTTTCATTGAAAATTCGGCGTCCGCAACCTAACTACGCCTCCAGGATGAGAATATGAACTTTCGAGCGGAAGTTCGGGCTATTACGGAATGCATTAAATGACTCCAAAATACTTCGAGCCCAATGGACGTGAAGATCTTCACGGATAGCCACATGGCAATTAAGCCAATACCACCGGAAACTGCCACATGTATAACCGTCCTTGACTTCAAAAAGGTAATCAACGATTATTCCACGCACGGCAGACTTAACATCATCTGGGTGCCAGGACACAGTGGATATAGCGGTAATGATCGTGCAAATATTCTGGCAACAAAAACCAGGAAACTTCATACGGTGGGCCTGAAGACCGCAAAACCTTTCAGGGCGACGGAGGCTTACTTGAGCCAATGGACGGAATCGGCCGACAGAATCCTATGGAATCAGGAAACAGTGGTCAGAATAACAAGAATCCTATCGGGGCCATCGGGCAATCGGGTTTACGAACCAACCTCATCCGACGGTAAAAAAAAATTAGATATACCAGATTATAATAAGAAACAAAATCGACAAAACCTCTATCAAATTATTTCAGATAAGGACAAATTTGACCAAATGTCAGTAGCATACAACTACTGGCTACTACTACACCTCAGACATCCTTTCCTATTTCTGAAAAATGTATATCTTAGTAATAAGAGTTGTCAAAATCTTTAATTAGACCAAATGACAAATCTAAATCACAATTTATATAAGTGGTAGTTTTATTTAGAAAATAATATACTATCACGATTTAAAAAACTTGTATTAAGTCAAAGATTATAGAAGTACTAAAGATGATTTATTCGCTTGCCACCATTTCCACCAGAGTGCACATGCCGTTTCCGTACGATAACTTTTCACTCGGATACGACGAAATAACACTCAAAAATAATTTTTATTTCGATTCTGTTGTTTGAACTCGAAAATAAAATATGGATAATAGAAAGGCATATCGCTTTTGATGTGTGTTGACAATACAAAAGGCAAAAAAAGCTTCGTTAAATAGTGTTTTCAATACTTTTTATTTTCAAGGAAATTTTCTCATATGCACCGTTAATGTGATATCTACAAAATGTCCCCTGACTTTCAAATTCACCACTTTTATTGCGTTGGTTAAGGTAAATTGTTATGGAAATAAACCCCCTCCCAGATAAAAGAGTTTAATTCCAAATTTTTTCGGTAATTCTGCAAAATCAAGCAACTTGATACATTTCACACATAACTCGAGTATTTTTCAACCTCTCTGTATTCTTTTTGCCAATGCTAGAGATTCCTATCAATTGCCTAAAAAATAAAAAGCCACACTTATAGCCATGATTACACTCACCGAAAAATTCGGTTGAGACAGCCGAATTACCCTTAACCGAATTAAGAGGTTGTCACAACCGAATTATAGGTTGGCACAACCTCATCAGAGGTTGACACAACTCCATTAGAGGTTGACACAACATCATTAGAGGTTGACACAACCTAATTGGAGGTCGACACAACCTCATTGGAGGTTAACACAACCTTATTGGAGGTTGACACAACCTTATTGGAGGTTGACACAACCTCATTAGAGGTTGGCTCAACCTCATTAGAGGTTGTCACAGCCGAATTAGAGGTTGTCACAGCCGAACTAGAGGTTGTTACAACCGAATTTAGATACTGTCATAAATGAATTAATAAAGTTTTTTTTTATTATTAAGTGATGATTTAATTTCTTGTATTTTCATAAATGAATTAAAAAATCAATGAGTGTTCGAACTCACGGATGATGTGTTAACACCTTTTTGCTACACGGTACCTGTTCGATTTCTATGAACACATTAGTAAATGTGACATTGGAAAATAAAAAATAATAGTTTATTGAATTAAATTACTTGGTTTGTATATACCGGGCAATGCTGAACATCAAATGACTCGCTTTGTTTGGCCACAGCAACAACATCGAAACAACCAAACACACAACATCACACATACTTTGTCCGAAGTAGCTGACGTATACGTGTGTCACATAACGACATGTTTGCATATCAACAGCAACGAAACAGCCAAACGCACAACATCACACATACTTTGTACGAAGTAGCTGAAGTATTAGTGTGCCACCATAACGTCGACTGCGCAAGCAAATTAAATTTTGCGTGGCTATGCTTTATATCTGCGTTTAACAACAGCAACAGACACATGAACATACATACATTATTATGTTAGTACATACGCTATAGACACAGTTTCGTTTGCCTCAGCCCTGCCACACCACTCTTTCATTGCTCTCTTGCTCGCTCATTTTTGTTTAACACGTCATTATTCTCTTTCGCAGTCGCAGAAAATCTGGTTTTAGCAGCAGCATAAAATCTGGTTTTACCAGCAGCATAAAATCTGCTTTTAGCAGCAGCAGAAAACCTGTCTGTGTGTTGTTTGCATGTCTTGACTTTGATAGATTTAGTCCCTATACGCCGCTATAGATGTTAACACATCAAAAGGCGGAAAATAAAGTCATATACATATATGGGGTAATCTATATAAGTAGAATAATAAATTTGATTTATATTCCTCTTCCAACCTTTATTGAAGTCCAGGCCATCATGGGACACCGCTCTAACTCTGACGTGTTGTATCGGTTGCTTTAGTTCCAAAGCCGTTTTGTATCCAGACTACCGCATATATATCTGCTGTTGATATCTGCTTAAATAACATCTGCAAAATAAGACGGTTTAATACAAAATATATTTTACTTACCCTTTTAAAATAATATTTGTTTATAAAATTTTAATCGTCAGATTTTAAATACATAGAATTATGTTGTGGTAACCGAATTGAAAATGGATTCGGTTGTACCTACAGAATTCATGAGAAATCCGATTACAGCAACCGAATTGACGCAAAATTCGGTCGTTGGAATCGAATTAATGCTAGATTCGGTTATTGCGACCGAATTGAACCAAATTCGATAGTTACAACCGAATTGATGTCAAATTCTGTTACTACAACCGAACTGAGGTTGGTTAAAGCCAGATTCGATTACCCCAACCGAATTAGGTACCAATTTCGGTTGCTGCATCCGAATTAATTTGAAATTCGGTTGATTCAACCGAAATTTTAAAAAATTTAATTGACTGAGCGAATACAATTGAACATTCAGTTGTCACAACCGAATCAATTATGAAACGAGGTTGCTTCAACCCAAATTCGGTTGTCAGGACTAAATTCGGTCGTAACGACCTCAATCCGGTTGTGGGAACCTCAATTCGGTTGTGTCAACTTCAATTCGGTGGTAACAGCCGAATTTATGGTTGCTACGACCTCTTTTCAAACAATTACTTCTCTGAGTGTACGACTACTGGCAACTTGAAAGTAGCACTTGAAAATTTTCCACATTCCAACTACAAATATTTGTTAACAAGTTTTCATACAAAACACTACACTCACAAAACATCGAGTATCTTTTACCATACACCGTCGTATTGTAGCTGTACTCCCATGCATAGACATTCACGTGTATGTGTAGAAAAACGCACACATGTAGCGGCATCATTGAGTTAATATCGAATGCCATTTGATATGTCTGTTACTTGTACTATTTACCATCCCCTCTATGAGCCTGAGTGTTGCTGTGCCTCTTCATATCCCTGCATTGGCATTTGCTGTGACGGTTGATTATAATGTAAAACATCAAACTACAGCGCTACATGAGGCAAACTACTTCATCACCGTCGCAACCACCGCCACCGCCACCACCGCCGCACTGGCACATACCAAGCATCAGCAACATTTTGATATATGTTAATATCTCATGACAGTTATATGATTCTGCAGCTCATAAATATATGATATACGGTTGGATTTTGTAAGTGACAATTTTTTTTATCCTGATCCTCTTTCGTTCGTTCGTTTTGTGTAAAATTGTAATACTGCGTGTGAAAGAGATCCCAGAGAGTTGAGTTGTCAGTCTATAATCAAATTATTTGTATAGCAAATATATATATGTAAATATCTGTATGTGAATGTGTGCGAACTGTCAAATATCGTATACATGAATGTGTCAAAAGTAAAATGTTATATTGACAATTTATACGTTGAAAATAGTGATGGTGTTACTAGAGATATCAGCAATGGTTTCAATTCCGAGTAATTGTTATGTTATAAATAATATCAGATTTATTGCATTTATTGCCTGCCTGCACGCTGGTTAATGCAATGTAACAGTGGGCTGTTGCGTATGAGTGATGTCTGCATTGCCTATTAAATATTAATCGTACGTTTTGCGGAAATAGTTTAATGTTAACATTTTCATTTAAATTTGTGAATTTTGTGGAAATTGCATTAACTTTACCAGTTGCATGTGGTCAGATGGTTGAATAAGATTTCAAATTTAACTGATAAGGGCAACATTGAATTCAGAAGGGATTTGTACAGGGTGGGTCAGATGAGAAGTACTAATGTTAAACCCGAATACCTTTTTTGTTTTCTAATATAATTGTGTTTTTTTCTTTGCAGGTTATAATTGAGTTCTTGGAAATTTATAATGGATAGACACAGTACACAAGAAAGTGTTAAAATTATCGAATTTTTTATTCTTGGCTAAGATCAATAGTTATGATGCAGCGAAAGAGTCGTCAAACTTGTAATTCCAGACTAGCTCCCACAGCCTTCATGATAAGGAATTTGATCAGCCGTTTTGAGGAACGGGGTTCAGTGGCCGATTGGCCGAAAATCCCAGGGGAACACACCACCATCAGTTAGAGCCATCTAGATGCACTTTTTGGTGTGGTGTTTTGGCCGATAAAGTTATCGGTCCATATGTTTTCGAGAATGAGGATGGAATGCCAGAAACGATTTCCGGGGCATTTTACAGAACAATGATTGACAACTTTTTGCGGCTAAGGGTGGACCAGCATCCTAATTTGTGGTTCCAACAACATGGAGCCATTGCGCACACTGCAAGGCAAACTATGGATTAAAAAAAATTAATAAATGGTTTCCCATTACATACCATGAAGGGACTGGGGAGAGCTTCTCACTATCACTGAGCTGTGCGCTTTCCAGTTTTTACTCACTGATTTCTATCTACAGTTTTACACCGACTCCGAACTGTTTTTTAAGAAGCTTTTTCATGGCTAAATACTCGATAGAGTCGCCGACACTATGCGAGGTGATCGCCGCCGACAAAAATTTTAAGGTGGTCTCAGCAGGGATCGAACCCAGGATATAATCTACAAGAGGCGCGCACACTACCATTGCACCACCGACGGCCACAATGGATTTGTGGGAAGAAATTTTTTGGCGTAAGTTGGATTTCAAAAAATTCTGATTTCCCTTGGCCACCTCGTTCGCCAGATTTAACTGCGTCCGACTTTTTTTTATGGGGA
This sequence comes from Phaonia tiefii, assembly GCA_963931995.1. Classification (NCBI taxonomy): domain Eukaryota; kingdom Metazoa; phylum Arthropoda; class Insecta; order Diptera; family Muscidae; genus Phaonia; species Phaonia tiefii. Next base: position 294,576,153 of record OZ008368.1, read on the forward strand.
TATTTAAAAGACAAAGTGTATATCAATAAGCCAAAGACAATTAGACAGCTAAATCAGAATATTCGAGACGAAATACTGAGTCTGCAACCAGAATTATTACGTGGTATTATGGAAACGCGCTTAAAAGGGTCAATGTTAGTATCGAGCAAAATGGTGGACATTTGTCTGATGTCATAGTTAATATATAAACAAAATTAATAAAAAAAAATATTATTACAAGAGTTATACGTATTTTACATTGGTTGGTCTTAGTTGACCCACCCTGTATAATGTGAAGTGGTGATAAAGCAAAAACTGTTACTGGAGATGCAACTCCAGATTGTAATTGATTATGTCGCATTGACATTAGAGTGGGCATGACTTTAGTAATGAAACTACCTCTAAACTGTGCATCGATATATGGAAATTATTTTCCCATGGACTTACACAGTCTAAGAACCATTCCACCTTTTTCAATTTATACATAGTAGAGAATTCTAATCATTTTTAGGATTAAAATAAGTACCGCGTTTTCTGTTTTTTTAATCCTTAGAGATCTACGAGGGCGGATCAATAAGTCCGTGAGTTTTTGAACGAAACACAGTTTTTTTGGAAACAAAATTTATTCTCCAAGATAATCTGATTTTAGGTCAATACACTTAGTCCAACGTTTCTCCAATTTTTTTATCTCTTCCGAAAAAATAGGATTTTCCAAGGTCCTATTTTATGGATCAGTAATTTCATCGTTGGAGCTAAATCTCTTTCCACCGAGCCTTTTCTTTAGGTTTGGAAATAGGAAATAGTCACTGGTGGCTAAATCCAGAGAATATGGTGGATGAAGTACCAATTCGTAGCCCAATTCATACATTTTTACCATTGAGACTACACACGTGTGCTCCGGTGCGTTTATGGTCAATTGAGAGCAAACGCGGCACCCATCTTGCAGACAGCTTTATCATTTAAAATCGAAACTACACCGCCATATGAATTGGAATCTCACGCACTTTTACTCTTCGATCGAGCAACACCAGGTAGTGGATTTTTTCGAAATTTTCTGGTGTATTGACCTCAATTGGCCATCGGAACATTCAGCGTCATTTGTATTTGTGCGACCACAACGAAAGTCAGTATACCACTTTTTTACAATTAAAATCGATGGTGCAGTGTCCGGATAGTATTTGTCAAGCTTTGTATTTGATTTTTCGCAAAAAATAATGTTTTATGAGCACTCGAAATTCACTTTTTTCCATTTTTAAAAAAAATCACGAGGTTGTATGTTTTGAACAGCTGTTAACCGCAAAGTACATGACGGAACTTGCTCAAAATTTGAGAGTGGTCTACTTACAGGTGGTACCTGATGGGAGCAGTGTTGCATTTCATATACCTACAAGGGAAGTTCGAAAAATCACGGACTCATTGATCCGCCCTCGTACAGTGCTGTAATGCTACGACCGTTGCTATTTATATTTCGGATCCATCAATGTAAAAACAATCATTTGTCTTTGGAAATAGTTTTATTGTTTTTGAAAATATTCTCCGTGAACATTAGTATAGTTCTGCATAAGCTCAAACCAATTTCCGAAACATTATATCCCCTTCGATTGAGACACCTCCAAAACATGTTTTTTGAACGCTTCATTAGCTGCTTCGGGAGCCGAAAAACGTTGAACACGCAGTAAAACCTATTCATTGGGTGCCAAAATCAGGGCTGTACGACGGACGATCGATCAATTTGACATGTTGAGTGCTCAAATAGCCCATTGTTTCAGCTCATGTGTCAGAGCTTGCATTGTACTGATTCAAAATGATCCGTCTTCTCTTGACGTTTTTCCTTATTTCTTGGAACACTGTTGGAAAACAGATGGCGGAGTATCACTTCGAATTCAGCGTACTATGTTCCACTAAAGGCACTGTGGCCGTTTACACCAAAAAACGCTGTCATTTGTTTCGATGCGATTCAAGCACGAACAACTTCTGGTGGATTTAGCTGGTTTTGAAAGACTCATGCGGGCGACTGATATTTTGTTTCGGGCTCGGATGCATAGCTCCATGATTCGCCATCTTTGACGATGTTATTCACTGCACTTGAGTTACCGCGGTTGCATTCTTTCAACATTTCTTTGCTCCAATGGACGCGAGCCATTTTTTTTGAGCATTCGTCAAATTATGTGGGACCCAAACAGAACAAATCCTTTTCACACCCAAATGAACAGGCAATATGTTATTGATGCTTATCATACTAACGCCCAAGGATGCCTGAATCCCACGGTAAGTCACTTGTCGGTCTTACTTTAACAGTTCAGGCACAGCACCGATGGTTTCCGGGAAAATGGCCGAAGTTGGACAACCTTCAAGAAATTCATCCAGGAGCGAATGGCGTTCGAGACTGAACTTTTGGTACCAAGGATTTACATTGCGGCGTAATTGTGCTTCATCACAAAAAATCCTAACGAGTTGATTGAGACTCTATTGTCGCGATAATCCACGCCGAAAATCGTAAAAAATCATCGTACGAAAATGTGCTTGGGTTAGTTCCATTATTTTCACCGAGATGTGCTCATAAGTTCCAATATTTCAGCTAGAAAATAACAAACTTTCCAACGGAATATCAAGTTTGCATCTGGCAACACTAATATTGTCAGGACCTATAATATAAAAAGCCACCCTCGTACGCAAGATACAGGGTATTGCATTGTGTCGACTTTCAGTGCGGGAATTTAAATGCATATGAAATGCCCAGTAAACAAAATTTTCCAACAAAAATTGTCTAGTTAACCTGTGTTATGAACACCGGCTGAATATAACGTCCACAGCAACATATCTACGTTTTTGTTTTCAGAAGCAAACAAAGCAACATTTAGGCCACATAAACATATATTATAACCTATTAATTATTTCTTACTAGACCTTAAAAAACTAACACAAAATATTTCGCCAACCAGTCCGAACTTTTGCCTTATCCGTCCAGTTGGCAATACCAAGTGTACGCAGGGATTCGTCAACCTGATTCCTCCACCGGAGTCGTGGTCTTCCTATTTTCCATCTTCATTCGAGTTCGGTTTCGAAAATCCTTCGTGCTGCTTCGACTTCATCCATTCTACTGACATGGCACAGCTAGCGCAATCGCGTTGTTTTGATCCTCTTAACTATGTCAATGTCGGGATATAGCTCATGCAGCTCATGGTTCATGCGTCAACAATACCCGCCATTGTGCACTATAGGGCCAGAAATATATTTTTCTCTCGAAGACTTCTACAGATGTTTCGACTGCTTGCAATAAGACCCCGGGTTCTACGCTATAAAGCTAGCCAAATTGTATGAGAGTCTGCTATAGTCGGACTTCTGTCATTCGAGAGAGGTCTGTATCTCTAAAGTGCCTACTTAGTCCAAAATAACATCTATTCGCAGGCACAATTCCCCGGATGAAGTTGCTGGTTTTGTTTACGGCAGATCCGAGGTATATACATTCGTTCACCACCTCGAAATTACAACGGTTATCAATCACGTGGAGGCCCTGCTCGTTGAAACCATTAATTTTATATTGTCCTTATTTAAAGTCAGACCCACTTTTGCTGCCTCCTTTTCAATTCTCGAAAACACCGCACTAATCATTGTTTCTCCTATATGAAACATTGGGTAGCAAACGCTATGTGTTTGGTTACAAGTATACAATATTTGCGACAAGCTACAAACACGTTACATTTGCATCCAGACAACAAATTACAGATTTTTCAGCGTATATGACCCACAACAATTCCACCCATTACGTAGTATTTGAAGTCACTAAATGCATATAGTCCTAATAGAAAATTGTAATGGCACCGTTTAAATATTTGTGTACAAGGAATATGAGAACACTGTTTCCCCAAAATCTGACTTCAATTCAATGGAATGACTTTAATCGAATCGGCCCTCACATACTCAACATCTGCACAGTTTTACATATATGAAACCATGCACCTTTCCGCTTGCTTGTATTTAAGTCAGCAATGAAGTTATTAAAGAAATCCTTGTTGTTGAAATCTCATGGGTGGCAGCCATGAGTAACACTTTACCACAATCATTGTTCAAATGTGTTGCAACCACAACATAAATAAGCTCTTTACCGCGAGCCAATACTGAGCCCCGATAGCAATACTCCCGCTTTAATTTCAATATTTATATTCTCCTGCTTCACACTTCATCACATCCAGCGTACGTATATGGACATAAATCAATATTTTTTAAAGTACTTCAATTTTATATCAGCTTCGTAGTTGTGTTTTAGTTTAGTGGTTTAATAAAAGTATAAAACGAAACAGTGACCAAGTCAAAGTGTATGCGTTTAAGTCCTCAATTTTGAAGGTTATAGTCATTTCAAGTCTAAAAATTTATAAATATTGCTTGAAACTTTAAATGAAATCTGATATTATTTATTTCATTACTGTTTTCAGCTCCCGAAATCTGGAATACGATAAAAGAGATAGAGAGCCACTATTTAGTTAGTTAATTACATATTCAGTTTCGTACAACTCCGAGAAGTCAGAGACTTAACCAAACGAAGATAACATATTTCGCCAACCAATTTGATCTCTTGCCTTAACTCCACAGTTGGCAACACCAAGTATACGCAGAGATCGTCAACCTGATCCTTCCAGCGGAGTCTTAGCCTTCCTATTTTTAGTCTTCCCTCGAGTTTGGTTTCGGAAAACCTTCGTGCTGGTTCGTCTTCATCCATTCTACTGACATGTCCTAGCCAGCTCAATCGCGTTAGTTTGATCCGCTTAACTCTGTCAATATCGGGATATAGCTCATACAGCTCATGGTTCATGCGTCGCTGATACTCGCGCTGTGTACTATAGCGCCATAAATTTTTCGGAGATTTTTTCTCTAAGACCCAGTATTCTACACGGTACACCAAGACAAGTTATATGAGAGCCTGCTAGCTGGACTTTTATTACTCGAGAGAGGGCTTTATTTCGAATGTGCTTGCTTAGTCTAAAATAGCATATATTCGGAAACACAATTCTCCGCTTGATCTCAAGGTTGACGTTGTTGTTTCTGTTTACGGCAGATTCGAGGTATATAATTTCGTCCACCACCTCGAAATTACAACGGTTATTAACGTTCACGCGTGGAGGTTCTGCTCTTTGAAAACCATAATTTTGTCTTGTCCTCATTTACTGTCAGCCCCACTTTTGCTGACTCCTTCACAGTTCTCTAAAACACCGCAGTAACTTCTCTCATTGTGCGCCCAGTAAAATCTAAATCATCAGCGCACGCGAGCAGCATGTGAATTTTGGTGCTGATGGTTCTATTCACGTTGACTGCAGCTTTTGTAATAATGATTCCCATTAAGATGTTAAAGAGATCGAACGATAGGGTGTCGCCTTACCTGAGGCCTTGCTTAGTTGCAAAAGGTTCGGTGAGATACTTACCAACTTTCATTACGGATTTGATGATCGTCAAGGCGACTGAGTTTGCTTCATAGAGTATCTCCTATATCGGGATATGGAAGGCCGCCTTATAATCGACATCACCGGTTTCTTAACTGAATGGTATCCTGTGTACTCTAAACGAAATAAATTCCGCTTGGCTAACGAGAGCAGTCAGCACGATTGCTAGACAAATTAGGAAAATCTGATCCGAATCTTCCCATTGCGGTGACCACGGATCACTGCGATATGAGAACCCATAACACTAAATGGGGTAATGAGAGGATTTATTAGAATCGTATTCATTGCCCCGCCGATGCTGCGATGGTACGTCTGCGCGACTTATGTGAGTTCGATCCCTGCTCTGTCCGTCTTACGTTTCTTTCGACCACGGTCACCGCGCTTAAAACCCGTTCGGAACAGGAGGTCCCAATCAGCGAGTGTGAAACTTAAAATCGCACATATCTCTGATGTTGAGAAGCGTTCCCCAGTACCTTCATAGAATGTAATGAGAAACTATTTATTTATATTTAAAGGGGAACTGGAGACCATAGAAAGATTTGGTGGACTTGTTGTGGAACATTTGTATTATCTGCGTTACAGAAGCTACTGCAGTTCGATAGAGGAATAAATTTAATTTGTTGACAAACTAACTCTGTGGGTTCAAAACAATCATAATGTGCCAATAAACCGCCAAGTGAACTCTCACCTGAATAATCATACATTTCCATAGTTGGTACACATCTGTAACATAATCATAACCTAGCTCTGAATGTACTATTTCTATGATCACACACGAGTCTGTAAAAATTTGTATGTGGAGAACGACAAATTTTTCTCCCCACACATTTTGTCAGATGTCATCCAAGGACTGCATAGAATGAGCAAAAATATGTTCCAATCTATACCAAATAACATTTTCAAAAGTTAATGTATGAAATGTTCCTACAACAACCTATCATGGTCTGACACATTTCGTTGGGATGTAGCCACGCGAATCAAATTAAGCTAACTGCGTTTGCTAGGCCATGGTATCATAATGCACGAAGATGAGCTAGCGGGAAAGGTTTTCTATAACCTACTCGATGTATGCAAGAAAGAAGGACGTCCTAGACTCCACTGGAAAGGCCAGTAGGAAGAATCCCTCCGTAGCCCTGGTCTTACCAACTGACTCGAAAAGCCGAAAGACAGAACCAGTTGGAGAATCATATTAAAATTTGTTTAATTTATTTATTTGTTTTTTCTAAATTAATCTGATCTCACGAAGGTTGTCAAATAGCCAAAAAAAGTAAAGTTCGTTGGAAAAAGCCTTTTCTTCTCAAAATACTGCTCGGAACCGGTGTACAACAGTAAGTCCCAATCAGTGAGTGAAAAATTTGAAAGCGCACAGCGAACTGGTTGTGAGAACCTCTCCCCAATCCATTCATGGGATACAATGGGAAACGGCTTTTAATAACAGATAATTCAAGAAAGCACACTAACTGGCATGACTGGTTTCGAACTCAGTGACAAGTTCATAATCAGATGCCTACTACTGTGCTTGAATTGGTACCATTGGTAAGATCATCAATCGAATATAAACCAATATTATATTCAATTTACATAAGCGAGTTGGTATTGATCGAAATTCCCTCAGTACCAACTCAACCCGAAAGTCTATTATCCCAATAAAATTGACTTGCAATAAAATTAAGCCTCATTCAATTTTGTCAAACCTCCTGAACAGAAAATGTAAAAATACGTGTAGCATTTTCAATAATTTATTCAAAATTCTGAAAGGGATTAAAATTCTTTGACGATTGCCTGAGTCAAACTTTCCAAACCACAAAAAATTGGTATATGAGATCGTGAGTTCGATACCAACTTTGATCACCTTAAATTTATTTCAAATGTTAAATTGTATGTCCCAATCAGTAAATAAAACCGGCTATGAGAAGCTGTCCCCAATTCCTTCATAGGACGTAATGGAAAACCATTTATTTTATGAAAACAAATTTATAAATACATAAGATTAATACATAGGGTGTCTCAGTAAGAATTAGAGATGTGCGCATGAGTTAGTTTGGCTCACGTCACGCACGCTCACGAAATATTATTGATGTGTTAACATCTATAGCGGCGTATAGGGACTAAATCTATCAAAGTCAGATTTTATGCTGCTGCTAAAACCAGATTTTCTGCGACTGCGAAAGACAATAATGACTTGTTAAACAAAAATGAGCGAGCAAGAGAGCAATGAAAGAGTGGTGTGGCAGGGGTGAGGCAAACAAAGTTGGGTCTGTAGCGTATGTATTAACATAATAACGTATGTATGTACATGTGTCTGTTGCTGTTGTTGAACGGAGACATAAAGCATATCCGCGCAAAATTTCATTTGCAAGCCTTGCGCAGTCGACGTTATAGTGACACACTAATACGTCAGCTACTTCGTACAAAGTATGTGTGATGTTGTGTGTTTGGCTGTTTCGTTGCTGTTGATATGGCAAACATGTGGTTATGTGACACACGTATACGTCAGCTACTTCGGACAAAGTATGTGTGATGTTGTGTGATTGGTTGTTTCGTTGTTGTTGCTATGGCCAAACAAAGCGAGTCATTTGATGTTCAGCATTGCCCGGTGTATACAAAAAAACTATTATTTTTTATTTTCCAATGTAACATTTACTAATGTGTTCATAGAAATCGAACAGGTACCGTGTAGCAAAAAGGTGTTAACACATCATCCGTGAGTTCGAACACTCATTGATTTTTTTTGGACTTTTTGTTTAAAACAAACAAAAACTTTTAGTTTATTAAGAAGGATATAGTCATATTTTATAAAGGAACAAATAATTTGATTTTATCAAGAAACAATTGCATTTTCTGATAACATAATTGTTTAGTGGAATGGTTTATTTGGGTGTGAGCGAACAATGATTCCCACGCACGATTCACGCACGGTTTGTAATTTACAACTCACGCACGATCACGAATACGTGATTGAGTTTTACAGCAATCACGATCACGCGTGCTACACCTGAAAAAATCACGTCACGCGTACACCTCTAGTAAGAATCCACGTTTTAATATTAAAATAAAAAAAAGTAATTTTTGAGATAGTTGTGATTTTTTGTATTGTATTGTAAAGAAGAAATGTTCCGATTAAATATGGAATAAAATATTCGTCAAACGGCACCCACGACACTGATGATAGGTCATTACTCTTTTCATGAACTTTTCCTTGACATTTTCACATCTCACCGCTGACACGTTGGATCTTGGATTTCAGCTCAGGAATTGTTTCTGGTTTATACGCACAAACCCGAGATTTTATAAAACCCCATACAAAGAAATCGAAGAGCGTTAAATCGCATGACCATCGTTCCTCTACTGGATTGTACAAGCATTTGCCGAACCCTAAATTAGATAATTTTGTGTATTCACGAACCCATTCATATGGAAATGCGCTTCATCGGGGAAGATATCTTTTTTTGGAAAAATTTCCATTGACTTCTCTTTGTTCTATGTATTACCTATTGAACGAATTGCTGGTGCTGTCCATGGTTTGCTGGCTTGAGGTCTGGAATAAGTTAAATTTTCTTCGCATGAAGAAAATTTTACCAAAACTCGCTGCGTAGTGCTTCGTGAAATCTGAAGTTGTGAGACCGATAACGAATTGATGTTTTCGGGTTTTCGGCTACACTCTCGTTTACAGCAGCAATGTTTTCAAGAAACCGACCGGTTCGTTGACACACAAGAGCCTTAACCTTCATAACCGACCCAGTTTCTTCAAATTTGTTGGCCACTCTTCGAATGGTTGACACATTAGGTGCACTTTCTCGACTGAATATTCTTCAAAGTTTGCGAACGGTCCCATCACAACTTTCCAAATTTTTGCAATAAATTATTACAATTATAACGCGTTGCTGACAAATTGCTGAGCTGCCACTTGCAAAAAAAAAACTATACTGAATTTAAAAAGAGCAATCTTATTGAGACACCCTTTAAATCGAAGTAAAGATTTCAAAATCGGAAATCAAATTAAAATATCTTATTAAAAAAATAACAATAATTGTTAAGAATTAAACATAGGCTACGGTGTCCAACATTCAAATGGCTGTAACTTTTAAAACTGGTTGTCCAAAAGATTGATAGTTATTGTCCACATATTTTTCAAAATTCTTCTAAGGAAAATGATACTCGCGAATAGACTTCGTATGCCAAGATCGTCCACTATTATCGTCGGAAATACTGTTACTAACGTCGTACAAATTTCTTCGAAAATAAATTCAAAAGTAATAGAAGTTTTGATTTTTGCCGATATTTGTACACTTTTCTCGTTTGCCTCCCTTTTTGGTTTTGGTGTCGTTGATGATATTTTTCTTTTGCTTCACTCTTGATTGTTTTACTTTCTTCATTACACACTCACGTTCAGATTGTTTGTTGTTCGCTTCCTACCTTTGTTATAACAATACAAACCACGAAATTTACATAAAACGTAATGTAATGGAATGGCATAAAGCCATCAACATCAACGTCCTCCTCGTCAGCAGCGATGTACGACGGCAAGGATGTAAAACAACAACACAATGTCTCGTATAGTCGTATGCATCCATCGCGGTGGATGTCAAATGGTAGTGGTTGTGGAATGTCAGCTCAAAAGACTGTGTCACATGGTATTTGAGGTGGCAAGATGCTGGCAACGTCTGTTGAAATAGTCATTTATTAGTCGGTGGTTTTCAACTAAATGCGGATGGTGGTGGTAGTTGCTCAAAATGAAGCATATTTACCTTAGCAATGCTGAAAGGAGCGAAAATGGCGAGTGAGTTTAGGTTTTTTGCCTAGCGGGAAATCTAATCTACCTTTCTATTAGTTAAACATCGAAATCAAATAAGACTGAAGAAAGGTTTGGAGCATCTATAAAATTTTCGCAATTTTTGTTGATACTTATATCAGAAAGTAGTCCTATTTGGGCGTTATATATAAGACAAGTTCACCGTGGCAATTTTTACACTGACAATAGGCAAAAAATGCAAGGCCACACTAGACAGTCACACATGCATACTGCGGAAGGAAATGAATAAAACAGTTATAAAAGAAAAATTTAAACAAATTTTGTTATGATTTAATAATCAATTTATATTTATTAAACGTCACAAAAGTAGCTCGAATGATGCTTAGATCCTTTCAATTTATTAACTATGAAAATCGCAATCCACAAGATCACAAATTTATATCAGAGTTCGTATTTACCCTTCCCCCCATTCACCACCAACACCACGCAAGTGTAACCCATACATTTCTTCATTACACAGGGTAATGGGGAAAATAATGGGATTCCGACTATGGTGAATTACCCATCACGATTACCCAATACACTCAGGGTACACTCACATCGAACAACTCCACATTTCACACTGGGACAGATTGAAAAACTGACCGGACAAAATTAATAACGTCGTTGTTTTTGGTTTTAGTCGTGTCAAAGTCATTAATCGGTAGGTTTTCGAGGGTGCTGAGCTCATTTCTGGCATTGCTTTTTCCATTGGTTGGAGGGGGCTGGAGTTATAGTGGGGGGGGGGGTTAAATTTAAAAAAAAAAAAACGTTATGGGTATCGTTTCATAGGTTTTTGGATGGCCCGATTTCATTTTTGGCAAACAAGTTTCGATCAGGATTTCGATAACTAACATAACGGAGGGAAGAGCATGTGTAATTCTACCTTTTCACATAAAATTTAGTCTCTTAACAAGGTTTAACGTTTTAAACTTTTCTACCAAATTTATTAGGAATTATAAAATAAATAAAAAGTTTGAGAAGTTTGTCTCGTAACCATACAAGATTTATTTGGGACCACAAAAAAAAAACTTGGTTTAAAAAAATCTATTTCATTACGTTCGACATTTTCATCATCGTCGTCCTCGGAACTTTCAAAATTTTAGTTTGAAATTTCGAAATTTTAGTTTGACATTTTCTGGTATTGCCAGACCTAAATTCCGACACAGTAATGTATTTGAATTTACACTGCAAAAAATCAATTCTTACACAAGTAATTTATATCTAAATTTGAAATCAAAAACTAGAGCAAAGTTTAAAAAAAAAATTGTCTTCAGCAAATGGTAGTAAAGGGTAACGAAATAAAATCAGTGACTTCGGTTAGGGTCCAAAGTATTCAGAAGTGAAAATCGCGCGCTGTTCCTAGTTGGTGCTAATTTTTGGCGGTCCACAAAAGATTAAAAAATGTAATATTTTTAGTCAACTACTTTCATTGAAATTGGACTAGAAACGTTAAGTAAATTAAATTAACTTAATATACATTTTCGTAGCTCTTATAACACAAAATCTATAAAAAGAGTTTAAAACAACCAGAAACATAACCTTCATATAACACACATCTACTAAAAATAACCCAAAATTAGCCTGCATGCATGTATTGAAACAATACTCAACTTTGGGCCCCTTGCCTGATCAACAACGTGCATGGAACCTTCAAAACAGTTTATTTTCTACCTCGGTGGTTAATTGGTCACTGTTTAAGTAACTTATTTTATCTGGATTACTGCTCCGATTTTTGGAATTTTGTCCGGTCATTTTTTCAATCTGTCCCAGTGTGCATTGGTTGGTTTACTTCGGAGGATCTTTGACAGAAATAATGATTTCGAGTGACAATATTGGACACTCCTGATCAAATTTAATGGACTAACTATATGTTCCAAATTAGCCCCATGGGAGCACATCACATCCCCATTACAAATATATGCTGATTCCATTTTAGATCGAAGATATAGTCAACTTTATGAAGCGACCCATGTCATTGACAGAAATAATGGTTTCGAATGATGTTATGTGCTCCCATCGGGCTAATTTGGAATATAGTATAGCTAGTCTATTCACTTTTATCAGGACTCTCTAATGTTGGCACTCGTAATCATTATTTCTGTCAATGACATGGGTCGCTTCATAAAGTTGGCTATATCTCCGATCTAAAATGGAATCAGCATATATTTGGGATGGGGGTGTTATGTGCTCCCATGTTGCTAATTTGGAATATACAGGTAGTTCATTCACTTTTATCAGTAGTACCCAGTATTAGCACTCGAAATCGTTATTTCTGATTGGGCACTTCATAAATTGGGCTTCATCTCCGATTTGAAATGGAATCAGGATATATATAGGCTGCGCTGTTTAGGCGCTTCTACGGTGTTAGGCGGCTGGACATTAGAAGTTCATTCACCTTTGTCGTGAGCGACCCAGGTTGGATAAAAAAATAACCAATGTCAGTAGTTTTTAATTATACGATATATTGATCTAAATGGCTTCAAAAACGCTTATTGGCTCTTTTTTCTGTACAAAAATCTTTTTTTTTTTGGCAAAAAATCAGATTTCAGGTTTGTGTCTTCGATAAATAAATTTATCGGATAAATTTATCTTCGCATCCTACAAACTATTCGCCTTGTCTAGTTCTATCAGATAATTTGATTCGCATATCAAAATTGTTTTTAGGTTCGGCCTGAGAGTATTTTTAAACTAGCATTTCACAAACAATCCTGCATAATTTGTAACTTTCAAACTATGTTTTTTGAGTTACGACGGTCTTGCCGCAAAATGAGCAGCAATGTTCGATGTTTTTACAACATCTAACAATGGGTGTTAAGGCTTTGCCTACGCAGATGAAGTGCCCATAGTGTTTACAAGTTCCCTTAGCGACATCCTGCAACAGGTGCTTCATACTACTGCTATATGGGCTTCGGATAATGGTCTTGGGATGAAATCAACCAAGACGGGACCGGTTCTTTTTTGCAAAAGGTTTAAAGTGCCAACTATTATGCCTGTATGCTTAGGTTGTATTGAAATTCCTTTCCCTTCTGAAAGCGCAAAATACTTCAGTACGTATTTTACTCTACAGGAAGTTAAAGTTTAACCCCCATATATGTCTGTAATAGGGCAATAAGAACCGTATAGTTCATTGGATACATACAGCAGCAGTTAGCCATTGAATTCGACTGTCGCATATCTCTTAATGAGAACATTTACTATTTAACATATTTATACTGGACCACACGCAATGAGAATGAGAACGAGAATAAATTACTTTTGCAGACGAATTCGATGTGGTGTCTATCGAACACCATATATGCCTGTGCCCCACTCCGTCCAGATACTATTTTTGGTACTGTGTTTGTATTTTTTGGCTACTTTTATGGTACCATTTTTAGTAGCTTTTGCACCGTCTTTGCGATTTCTCTAGGATAGACAATCAAATAGGGCAGTAAACTATCAGTTTAATACATACGCAAGTGTTAGGTTTGTAAGAGTAAATCATCGTTTGTTTGTTCGTTGCTTGGCAGTCGGTATTGAAAGTGATTATTGGGCGATTTTCATATAATTTTCCCACGCGATTTTCTCCGGAAATTCAAAGCCGATTTTATTAATTTTTGGATTAAAAAGCTAGTGCGGGTTTCGACAAAGAGTTTAGGCCAAAAATTAAGGCGATCCGATATCGGCGAGCCGAGATTTAAGTGTTTTAATTTGGAGTATTAATTTGGAGTAATATTAAAAAAGTATTTTATGTTGATCTTCGGTTATATCGTACGAATATAACAATGTATGTATGTATGTACAAGTGTCTGTTGCTTTGCATTCTTTGACTTTTGTGGGAATAAAACAAAAAGTATTGAGCAAGAAAATAATGACGCATGTGCTTGCACTGGGTCTTTAAATAATTTTAAGTATTAATATTATTTAACTGTAACGTCATCATATGATTGAACGCTGTTTTTTATTTTCCAATGTAACATTTACGAATGTGTTCATAGAAAGCGAACAGGTACCGTGTAGCAAAAAGGTGTTAACACATCGCCCGTGAGTTCGAACACTCATTGAATTTTTTTTTTGATTTCACACACTGCGTTTGGAGATTAATGTATTACAATGGGTAGTTGTTGAGTGTCGCCATCTGGTGGCGAATTTAAATATTCAATCTTGTGATATCTTTCAATAAAATTGTAGATACCATGTTGTCAGCACTGATCTTTAAACTATACTTAAAGTGTGTCCATTTCACTATCATTCTTTTCCTTTGGAAAATATTTTTAGAAAATGATATTTAGAAAAATATATTTTAAAACACATATTTTTTTTAATTTATACCCAATTGAAATGGAAAATTGTTGCACTAAAGAAAAAATGATTTGTGGAGAAGGGTTTTTCGCCAAATTGATTCAAATAAACTGTTTTCTTTTAATACACATCAGTGGCCACCTCGTGCTCATAGGTATTCAATTTGCTTATTCCCCTATTGTACATTTTGTTAAATAGTTTTTATTTTGAATCAAAAAGCTTACGAAAATTGGATAAAAAATATAAAAATTATTAAACTTTTTAGGCGCAAAAAATAAAACTGATCCAGGACTTTTTAATTTATTATCATTGTTAATATGAAAAGAATCCTATTCTCACTTCTATTTCTAGGCAAATGCAATTGAAAGCTTATTAAGTAACGTCGAATAACTATTATAATTTTCATGCAATTGTATATAGCGCTGTCGTCGGTGGTGCAATGTGCGAGAGATCGTGGGTTCGATCCCTGCTTTGGCCACCTTGCATTTCTTTCTACAACGGTCACCTCGCATAGTAATGGCAACACTATCGAGTAATTAGCCATGCAAAAGCTCCTCATAAATAAATAATCCGTTCGGAGCCGGTGTTAAGCTGTAGGTCCTAATCAGTGAGTCTCAACATAAAAAGCGCACAGCTTGCTAGAAGCTCTCCGCAATTTCTTCATGGAATGTAATGGGGAAAAATTTTTTTTATTTTCTATGGTATATGAACAAACTTGAGTGTCCATATCAAATATCATATGCAATTAAGTCGATGGTCAGCTTTATTTCAGCGTTTACCCTTAAGGAAAGTATTTGTCAGATAGTTATTTATGGCTTTTGTTACAACTCAAACAATTTTATTAAATTTTTTTCAATTTTTCAATTATGTGAAAAAAATGGATGTAGTACTAAATATTAAAAATATTTCCTTCTTATAATCTATTCAAGTGCATTAAAAATATAAGCACTTTGATCTGATCGAATAGGATAATATCTAAATCAATACTTTTGTAGGCAGGACGAAGTCAGCCGGGCCAGCTAGTATATATAAAGGGTTTTTCAATAAGAGCGCTACAAAAGTTTTTTTAAATAACACAAAACCGGTTTTAGACACCAATGAAATTCTTCATTCCTGTGAAAGTACGTTCGATGCCATTATGTATTGAACTCGATTTCTTTTGCATCGCCGCCACGGGCACGCTTGCAGAAGTCCAGACGCTGAACCCAATTTTCGACGGTTTTCAAGCATAAATCGGCCGATACTGCTGCAATTTCACGTTCGATATTCGTACGAAGTTCATCAATCGTCGCTGGCTTGTTGGCATAGACCATAGACTTGACGTAGCCCCACAGGAGATAACCTAACGGCGTCAAATCGCACGACCGAGGCGGCCAATCGACTGGGCCATTTCGTGAGATAACACGTTCACCAAACTTGGTTTCCAATAAATTGATTGTGGCACTCGCTGTGTGGCTTGTGGCGCCGTTCTGTTGGAACCACATGTCCTCCAAGTCCATATTATCCAATTGGGGCCAAAAATATTCGGTTATCATTGAACGGTAGCGATTCGCATTCACAGTAATGTGCCGGTCTTGATCATCACGGAAGAAGTACGGCCCAATGACGCCGCCGGCCCCTAAACCGCACCAAACCGTAATTTTTTCGGGATGCAATGATGACTCATGGATTACGTGTGGATTGCTGTCTGACCAATAACGCATATTTTGCTTATTGAAGAAGCCATTCAGCCAGAAATGAGCCTCATCGCTGAAGAGGATTTTCCGATGAAAATCCGAATCATTTTCAAGTTATTGCTCAGCCCAATTCACGAACATACGACGCTTATGGTGGTCAAGCGGCTTCAGTTCTTGCGTCAATTTGATCTTATAAGGATGCACGCCAAGATCTTTCGCAAAATTCGCCACAACGACGTCACAGAGATGCCCAACGCTTGAGAACGACGTGTGAGAGAAACATTTGGGCTTTTTGGAACTGACGCCTTCAGCGGCAGCAATATTCTCGACACTACGGGTACTTCTTTGTCTCACTGGCACGGGAACATTTTGTACTGTGCCTGTGGATTCAAAGTTTTCCACTAGACGCTCAATTGTTGATCTGGTAGGACGATTGTGACGACCATAAATTGGCCGTAGCGCTCTTAAAGTTGAGGCCACTGACTCAAAATTTCGGTAGTAAATTTTAATAATTTCGACTCGTTGTTGGCTCGTATATCTTACCATGATGAAATGGCAAACCTTACTGAAGAGAAATGTCAAAAGAACGGGGAAAAATATGGAGTCTTTTTCTGTCCCTATCGATTTACTTTTGTAGCGTCTGTGTTGAAAAACCCTTTATATTGCCATGGCAAATATTAGCAAATTTTAAGGAGAAAACTGTATTACAAATCAATTAAATCAAAACGTCAAGAAGGAAATAAGGAATTTAAATATATTTGACCTTCAATTTGTATATATGATTTACTTATTCGGATATACGATAAATCACATATGACTGACTTATCATTTATTGTGCAACATCAAATACAGACACACCCACATACACCTGTGAACACCCACACTTGCACGCACACATTTGTATCAGTGTAAATCATTCGTCATGTCTACTTTACTCTTCTACTAAATTTCTTTGACTACTGTAAATGATACCTAACCCTGTGACGTATGTGCACATCAATTCGCATTTGTGTGAATTTGTCTAAGGATTTCTTCGTGTATCCAAGACTTTTCTCTGTTAGTATTTAATTTGCTAAAAACAATACTTTTTTCTCGCATTTGGAATTACAAGTTACACACTCCATGAAAGGGGTGGAGAGGATTAACTTGGAGACACCGGGGAATGTAACATTAAAAAGTTTTCTTTAAAATAAATTGGTGACCTAGTAAGCATAAATTTATAAATTTCTTTACTAAACGAAACCGGCATACGACCCGCACGCAACAGTAGATGTGAAACAGTAGAGGGTACATGTTTGCGCCTTAAACAGAGAGTCTTATTTGTATCATAAAATAATTGTATAATCTATATGAAGCGATTTGGGATGAAATCGTATTTGCTTCATCAAATTTACTCTCTAATGTCTGTATGTATGTTTGCATTTCGTTAATTACAGTAATTTTAACTTTTTCTTGAATTGAAATGGTGTTACCTGCAAATGTGAGCTGAGGGTATGGAACACGTTTTGGTGACTTTTGTTATGGAAACACTACACGCAAACAAAAAACAGCTGAAAGCTTGTCTAGAACAAAACATTTATTTTGCGGCCAAAATAGTTAATCTGTTACTTAGTTTCATGGTTGTTGATCCTCTGGTTCACTTATTTAAAGGCAGTAAAAATTCCATATTCAGCAGCCCGTATCTTTTGCAATTTGTAACCGATTGCAGAATTTTAAAATGGAAGTGGTAGCTAGACATCTTGAGATATAAAAATAATCATGACAATAGTGGTTTCTTAACTGAAGAACTTTTTTTTGAGCAACGTATAACAAAAAGTCGACAAATATGCTATTTTTTTGGTTCACTTGAGTAAATGCACTTTAACTAATTTTAATGAATAACAGTTTTTCTTGTTTTTTAATTTACTTTACTTTATTTAAGATGGGTACAACCCTCTTTGTTTTTAATAACTTCAAATATGGGCACTTCCAGAGAAATTGACACCCTATGGCACAACACGTCACCCTCGTGAATTGCTCATCTTTTAGCACCATTTGGTTCGATTGTTTTCTAGTCATTTCCTAAATACAGAATGTAAGTAACTGCATATTTAGTAAAAGAAAAGAAGACACTCAAACTAACTGGTCCTAAAATATAGGTAATTATCGAGGGTGACGTGATGTGACAAACGGTTGACCTTTCTGTGGAAATGCCCATATGCGGGTTTTCATTGAGATATAAAGAGAATTTATGAAATCCAACGTAATTTGATTCCAAGCATCCTCAAAAGCCTGAATTAATGACTGTTTGTCATCAAATTGTCTACCTCCTTCATAGACCTTACGAGATAAACAACCCCCGACATTTTCGATAATGTTTAGATCTGGCGAATAGGGTGGCCACTGGCCGGTCAAGAATATTAACATTTTGGCTTGCAATGAACTCCTTTTCTACTCAGGCGTTGTGTATAGGGGCATTATCCTGTTGCAATATCTAAGATATGGGACCATATAGTTCACCGAACTTCGGAAAAGCCGATGCCAATAACGTTTTATAGCTTGCACCAGTAATTTTTGCACTTTGAAATTCAAGGTCGTTGTTGCCATAGTACGTAATAGCACTCCACACCATAACGCCGCCCTTTCGGCTGTGATGTCGGGTCAAACAACGCCTTTTTTTGCGCAGATCATGGAAATAATAGTTGCAGCCATCAGGCCCATCCAAATTAAACTTCTTCTCATCCGTAAATACAACGGTTGTCCAGTCATTTACATGACCTCTTGGCTGCACATCCCATACCATGTAGTCTCTTGCGAATTGAAGCCCCTTTTCCTTTCGAGGAGCATTAAGTGGGGTTTTTTTTGTAATTTCAGTTATTTAAGATACTCACAGCTGTTAACTACCCTGCGTACTGATGACATGCTCGCTTCCACTCCAGCTTGAGCTCGTATTTTTGACAAGGGTAAGCCAGAATTAGAAGGAATTCTGATGATTTTTCGTTTCACATACGTAGATAAAGCCAATGAAACCCTTCCTTTAAAATTTTTTCCATACCCCTCGGGGTCCTTGTTGTAATTGTCGACAACTGTTGGGCACCGTTCAATTTGCGCGGTTAGAATACCCTTCAGAACGGTTTTTTCACTAAACGGAGAGAATATCATCTCTTAGCCTAAAGGAAATTACAACTTTAAACATAACGACGATCTAAGACAACTAAAATTTGAATCCTATGGTAGGGCCAGACCAGAACAGAACAAGACAACTACAATTAGAATAGTGCGTATAATAAATAGAACTTTCAAAGCTTCGGCATCAGTGCGTGTAAGTAGGAAAGCAATGTGTAAGTAGCGACAAACAATCACTCTGCACAATAAAATGAATATCTTCGTTTGTGAATAGTGTAAATACACACCGCAGTGGCGTAACGGGCTGGACGCTGCTGAAGATGATGCTTCACAAACATCGAAACGATCGTCCAGCGAATGTGCCCAGCAAAAAACGGAGCTTCCGAGTAAGCAGGTTTGTAATCGGAAAATCGAATTTCATCCCTTACCCTCTCCCTTACGGAAGGCATGAGTTTTATATGTTACCACTTGGAAGCAATACCTTTTCACAAAAGAAGCACGTATTTCATGGCTTAACGTAGCGCAGAATTCGCGTGTGTTAGGTGCTTAACAGAAGCGCTTCGCTAGTGATTACTGATGTAAATTAATTACTATTTGTATTTGCAAGTTTATTTAATTAATGTTTTAAATATACATATTACGTATTTATTATTTTTCACTTTTCACTTGAAAACTGAACTACGCACGTGTATAGATCAGAAGCAACTGAATGACTAATAATTTTTTTAAAACTGCATCATCTTTTTTAATTACATCATCGTTTTTCGTGTATAAAACTAACACATTACCTAGTGCTTCGGCGTAAGGGTCAGACATAAGTTCAAATATTTTATCCCTTACAAAGAGCAGGTTGTAAGGTAATTTTTAAAGACATTGCTTACTGCTTCGACGTAAGGGATAAACAAAAACTTTAAATTTTACCCCTTACCTAGAAGCAGGTTGTATTGCGTATTTCTTCAAATTCTTTTACTTACTTTACTGCCTCGGGGTAATCCTTACCTCGAAGCACTTACGTAAATGCTTTCGTCCTGACCTGCTTCCAAACCACTGAAAATTTTCTGCTGGGTCAGTCCGAATCCCACCCGCGGCATTTACATTTTTTTCACTAACCGGAGAAAACATGATCTCTTAGCCTAAAGGAAATTACAACTTTAAAAATAACGAGGATGTAAGACAACTTGATTTGGAATATCGATTTTAGTTTTTTCCGATAGATTTAAAATTTTTTTTTTGCCACTTTGACTCGTAAAATGATTACGATGTAATAAATTGTAATAAACAAACGCTCCCTACAAAAAATCATCGCTTACTTTAAATATAATAAAAAAAAATAATAATGTGCCTTTATTCAATTGAACCAAAAAATAGCACATTTTTGGACCTTTATATATAAATTACGCAAAAAAAAGTTCTTTAGTTAAGAAACGACTATTGTCATGATTTTTTTTAATATCTCAAGATGTTTAGCTTCCATTTTCATTTTAAAATTCTGCAATCGGTTACAAATTGCAAAAGATACAGGCTACTGAATATGGAATTTTTAGTGCCTTTAAATAAATGAACGGGAGTGTAAGTTTTAAAGGCAACAAAAGACGATGTCGCGCCGGAGAATTAGGACAAAAATTAAGAGGCTTAGCTAAGCTCGTTGCAAGGGACGAATTTTCAAAACATAAATATTCAAAAAAAAAATTACAGCAGACAGTTGTCCGAGGCCTTCGGCCACGGACTGTCCCTGCAGGCTGTGTCAGAGACACGGCCATTATAACAATAAATGATAACATAACAACCACTCGTTGCTTTCTTGTATTTCGTGTAGGTGCCATTTTGATTAGTAGTTTTTATTTTAATTTACTAAACGTCAACTGTCAGCTGCTGTCAAACAGCATCAAGCTGCATTGTTATTTTGCTTACTTGGCAGCACTTTCATTCAACATAAAAATGTATGAATTAATTTTTTCATATATTTTTTATAATTATATATCCATGTTAAATTCAAATTCACATTTAACATTTTGTTTCACTTAAATACATAAGTAAATATACGAAATTTCAATATTTCATCAATCAAAACAACAGCCGAAGGTTTGTGTCCATACTAAAACAGCAGCATAGTTTGTGTTCACGCTACAAACTCAAACACTCAACCAAACACCACACATATGTTTGAGTGTGTGTGTTTAAACAATTTTCATTTGAGAAATTTAAATATTAGGAAGATATCAACCAATATGAAATGTATCTCAAACGAAAGATAACGTCTTCATTTACCTACAAAAAAATTTTTAAAAAAAGTTATCTCGCAGTTTCCTCACAATCAATGAAATAAAGATTACAACAATAACAATCTGACATGACTCCCTATACCGTAAGGTAAGACGTATCTACGCCAAAAAAAACTTATAAAACTACCGTTCGGAACCTGTGTACAACCGGATCTCACTGGTTGTGAAAAGCTCTCCTTAATCCCTTCTTATGATGTTATGGGTCACATGATTTTTGTTTGTAAATATTTACTCAGACTATTATCAAAAATCGGTGAAAAACTAGCCAGATAATCATGAGAATAGTCTGATAAGTTTCGTATATTTGTTTAGATTTGGTTAGAAATTGGCGGTAAAGTTGTTAGATTTTCGTCCAAAATACTCTCAAAATTTTCGGATCTTCAATTAGATTTTGGTCAGAAACTAGCGGTAAAAAATCATTAAATTATTCATATTATACTCAGAAAAGTTTTAGAATATTTTTTTAGATTTCCATCCGAATTTCCCTTCAGAATTCTGACAGAATTCCGACAAAAAACTCGGTAAAAACAATGGTTTCCCGTTACATCCCATAAAGGGATTAGGGAGAGATTCTCGGAAAAACATACTGAATTTTCGAAATTGGCATCAAAACCGCAAATTTTTTGCCGACTTTCGCTTTCAGAATTCTGACCGAATTCGGAAGAAAATTGTACGTGAGAGAATGTGGATGTTGAGAACGAAGATTTGTGTTGCTTGAGATCGAAGATTCGATCCCTGCATCGCTTAGTGTTGGCAACACTATCGAGTGCGAAAACCCAACTAAACCACGTGATTATCAGCAAGCAATTCCTTAGTTGTCTACTTGATGTTAAACCCTAACGTGGGGCTGACTGACAGCAACCATATGTTACTCATGGAAACAAATACAATATCCATCGTGTACGAGACCCAACTACAGCAAGTCGCTATACTAACTACATCAGACAGCAGCTTAGAAACTCGGGAGAACAGTCATGGCACGACGTCGGTCAAGCTAGCAACCAGAGCGCAAAGTCTACGCAAAGTCAACCAGAGTCAGGCTGATTTCAACTGCGCCATCCACACGAGAGAACATCATGAATACGTTACGGGAATTGAAAAACGACAAACCCATGTTCCTGCCGAACTGCTGAAGTACGGTGCCAAAGCAATCGCGGAAGCTTTAACGCCAATGTCCAACCATATCTGGGAAAGAAACACCATACCAGACAATTGGAAGAAAGGAACTGTGATGACAAATACCTGAGAAGGTCAATTTAAGACATTGCTAATATAGGCGAGGTATAACACTACTCAATGCAGTCAACAAAGTCCTAGCACTTCTAATACTAAATCGCTTAACACCTTACGTTGGGACAATTTTACGAAAGGAACGGGCGGGATTCCGAACAAATCGCTCTTGTTCGAACCATACGACAACGATGCGCATACTTATCGAACAATCCTCGCCCTCCAAATCCTCGCTCGCCATACTTACTGTTCGTCGACTTCGAATATGTTTTCGAAACCGTTTCAACAGACGCTCTATGGACTCTACTACATAGGCAAAGTTTTCCGGAGAGAATAATTAATCTCATCCTCGAATTATATAAAAGTGTTACCTGCACTGTTCGCTCCAATGGAAATGAGAGTCTTTCCTGCTCTATCGAAGTTGGCGTGATACTGGAATGTATTATGTCTCCAAGGCTCTTTCTTATTCCACTGAATTTGGTAATGCAAGAGGCAAACGTCGATAGCCCCACTGGTATTTGTTTGAACTTATCTGAATGACTGAATGATGTTGACTACGCAGATGATATTTGTCTCATCGCACATCGCCAGAATGGCATACAGGACAAACTCAACCATCTTGTTCGTAATGCAGCGAAGGAGGACTTAAGATTAATACACGCAACTCGAAGCTAATGCTTTTCGGTCCCGCATATATGTGTCCAATCAATCTTGATGGAGTCTTAACAGAAAAAGTAAATTCATTTTGCAATCTTGGTAGCACTATGACTGCAGATGACAGATCGAAAAAGCCTGCTCAACTTTTCAATTGCTCAACAAAATCTGGACAGCAAATAATACGTCCAACGTTACAAAAATTAGGATTTTTAACAGTAGCATGATGAGCGTGCTCCTTCACGGTTGCACCACTTGGAACCTAACCCAAACCAGCTTGTTGAAACTTCAAACATTTGCCCACCGTTGTTTGCGTCAGATTCTTCGCATATTCTGGTACTATTGGATCACGAGCGAACAACTACTTAATTTGGCAAACCTCAATACCAATGAGTGTGAAATAAAAAAACGCAAATGGAGCTGGATAGGACACAAACTAAAAAAAATTACCGAAGCAAATTTCCCGTACACTCTTAGAATGGAATCCGCAGTGGCAACGAAGACCAGGTTGGCCATGTTCTACATGGACTGGAAGTTCAAAGAAAGAATATGAAGAATTTGGAATGACATGGAACCAATTCAAAACGTCAGCAACTCATCGCGACAGATAGAGAGAATGCGTTGGGGCCAAAAGTTCAGATTGAACGTGTTACCAAACTGTTTACTTTAGCCAATTGATTAAATATTTGGAAAATAATTTAAATTAAAATTAACTACAACTTGTTTGCGTTAAAAGAAAAAGCTGTTTGTTGCAAACATTTTTCATTTCTCGTCAAAGTGTTTTGAGTTTAGAGGTACTATATCTCATTTTGGTGTCGGTGGTGCAATGGTTAGTGTGCGCGTCTCTTGTACAGGAGATCCTGGTTTCGATCCCTGCTCCGACCACCTTAAAATTTCTTTCGACGACGGTCACCTCGCTTAGTGACGGCGACACTATCGAGTACACAGCTTCTGAAAATTCCGCTCGGATCCGGTGTAAAACTGAGGATCCCAATCAGTGAGAATAAGACTACAAAGCGCGCAGCTCACTGGTTGTGAAAAGCTCTCCCCAATTCCCTCATGGGATGTAATGGGAAACCATTTATTTACTTTATTTATAACTCATGTGGGCAACAAGCAAATTTACGGAAAAAATTTTCCATTTTCGTGAAAGCTTTTGAGTTTGGAGTTACGATTTCTCATTTGCGGTAAAAGAATCAACGGGTAATGGAAACATTTTTCAAGTCTCGTTTATAATATTTCTTGTTCGCCTAGAGTTGCTGTATAGTGTTTGCTGTAAACGTTCTTTTGTTTTAATAAACGATTATATGCATTTATTACAAAGTACACGATATGTTTGATTTTGCTAATGTCTGATTTAGCTAAACGATATGTCTAATTCCTGCAATTACATTCCCCAAACGAAGTTTGACTGTATATCTGACACTTACATCTGCCATTAACAAGCAATGGTGTGGTAATCTTTCATGCTGCATGCTGAAAAATAACAGCCTCTCTAAAATATTCTCCCAAACATATTCTGCAGGAACCGTGTATATGTTTGGAACACACTTCAAACATTCATATGTTTGCAAGCCCAAAACTCACTTGCATTTAAATGTAAACAGTATTATGTTTACTAGCAAACATGTATGCTTCTACGTGGAAACATATGCGTTCTTCATCCCAAGCATCCATATACTCACGTGGAAGCATTCGCGTGTTTCCCCCAAATCTGCATATACTTACGTGGAAACATATGCTTATTTCCTCCCAAACATAATAATATTTAGACACAAATTATTTGTTGATTTCAATATATATGCCTTATTTATTAGAATTGATTTTATCAGTATAAATCAATAATTATAAATAACTAATTCCAAAAATTAAAAGATTTAATACGGCCCTTTTTATATTCACTAGAATTTAATGCTTTTTTTCATGAAATAAGAATTTGCTGTTGTTTTGCTTCTCCTTTCTTTATAGCGCCTCACGTTTTTCGTTTCAGAAGGTTTCAGCTATGCCTTGGTTATCACTATGCGTTGGTACACAAACAAGATATTTATATAAATATCAAGTTCATACAAACCAAGCGTGGATTAATTACTTGTGTTTTTTCTATTATACTTATTTCGCACATTGTCCAACGTTTCGATTTTCTCAGTAAAGGCTCGGACTGGCAAAGGGCTTCACGTTGTTGCCCTATCCAGTTTCTTTGCTTAAAATCGTTTCTCACTTTGGTAACACACATACATATATACGAAACGCATACACAAAAACCAAAGCAACGTGAAAAACCATTTAATCGCCCGAGCCTTCGATTATTTTTTTTTTCACTGATCAAGCGCTTTTGATATCCCTTGTCCAATGAACTATTGGCGATTAAATACTTGAAACGAAAACGCAATACATCGGGCAAAATAAGAAATACTTCATCTCCAATTTACACGCACATTCAGGAATATTTATGAATCACTGACTGAGAGAATAATGCAAAAATCCAGATACATACTTACAAGATAGACTCTCTCGTTGCCCCTCTTTTATTCTCTTGTTCTCGAGAGAGCATAAACAGTGCCACAAACACAGCTCTATTCGTATAACAAATACGGATATATTTGGATCTCAAAACCCATATAATCTAACATATTAATCATTGTGTCTCAAACATGAAATACTGAATAGCAACCACAATGTGTTTGGACACAAGTATATTGTATTTGCGACAAGCTACAAACACATTTTATATTTGAATCCAAATAACAAAAAACGACAGATTTTTCAGCGTGTGCTATTGGTATTTAGCCTTCGTATAAGTTTGAATATTTTCTG
This sequence comes from Phaonia tiefii, assembly GCA_963931995.1. Taxonomy (NCBI): domain Eukaryota; kingdom Metazoa; phylum Arthropoda; class Insecta; order Diptera; family Muscidae; genus Phaonia; species Phaonia tiefii. The sequence goes on from OZ008368.1 coordinate 294,602,404, forward strand.
CAAAATAAATCAGGATTGTTCCTTCGATATTTCAATAATATTACAAAAGAAAAAAAAAACAATTGTAAAAACAGTTTATAACTTATTGTAATTGTTCAACTGATAGTCGAACAACACACTCGTGTGACCACCACACGTCAGTTGTCTGGCGCAGTCAACATCGAACTGAAATTGTTAACAAAGATTTTTGCCCACCACTGTATACAATCTCACACACATGTTATGTGTTCAGTGTCCTTTTTTGTCATGACGATTTATTACAATAAATCTTAATAAAGTGCAATATATCTTATTTACTGCCACTTTTGTCTGTTTTCTTAATGTTGTTTCATTTAAAAACAAAAGTATTTTTGTAATTTTTCTCCTTTTTCGGGCATACAAAGCAAAAATTTAGTACATGTTTTTTGAGTTATGAAAAAATGAGAAAAGTTTTAAGAATAATTTATGCTCCTTGGAGAAATATTCATATAGACATCTATAAATATATATATATATGGGCAAAAGTAAAAATTTATTCAGGAAAGTGTAATAAATAAAACTGTGTGCAAATGTTGACCGCAAATTATATACACTAATACGCATGACATCTGGTAAGGGGAACGAAAATTATAGCGATTTTAATGAAAATTAATTTTTTTTAAGTCGACTTTCCACTGCTCGACATTTTCTGGCAAAAGTCGAAATCGTCTTTTATTTACGACTTTTCGATTTATTTCTCCATTTTGTTTTAAAATCTGAAAACATTAGAACAACTATATATTCTATAAATATATATATGGGCATTTCCATAGAAAGTGCCACCCTATGTCACATCACGTCACCCTTGTTATTTTGTTATATTTTATGACCATGTGGTTCGATTGTTTTCTATTCGTTTCCTAAATACAGAATGTAAGTAACTACATATTTATTAAAATAATGTAACACAATCAAACACACTGGTTCTAAAATATATGTAATTATCGAGAGTGACGTGATGTGACAAAAGGTTGACCTTTCTGTGGAAATTCCCATATATATATTCGAACTTTTTGTAGTAAATTTTCTTCGATAACACTGTGAGACAAAATTAGATTTTTTTCAAAATGATGGGATTCTGTCAACGGATTCTGGTGGAAAGGTCTAAAAAAATATACGTGTATCGGCGTTTGGCAGATCTGATCAGAATTTTTTTTAGGGCGGGTCAAAGTTTCCGCCCCTCAGAACTTTCCTGGAACATATCGGCATGCAAAATTGTGTGTTCCTTACTTCTGAGGTACAAACTACGTTCAGGAGTTTTATAGAAAAGATTCAGATAAACATTTTTGTGGAACAAATTAACCCCCTAACTGTCACGTATAACCATAATTTTTACTGTTATTTTGAAAACTCGCAAAACACTGCTCGAAAATGACGGGGGGCGTGGTCAAAATATTTTACAAAAAGACTCGCCATAAAATTTCACTAAAAATGTCCGAACACTCCAAACCACAAATCTTAGCCCAAGTGGTAGATAATAAGCAAAAACCAACTGCCTTCTAAGGGTTAATAATGAATTTTGTCATTTTGCTGTTTCCATTAAAAATAGTCCACATACTCTAATGACTTTTGTAATATTTCATCCACGATATGTTCAACTCTGTGGTCCGGAGATTGAAAACAAGCTTTGAAGACCGCTATAGATCTTCAAATTACGAAGTAATAAGAAATTTAGGACTATAATCATCTTCTACAAATTCTTCGCCGAAATTGCTGGAAGCAATTATAGATAAATTTCTTTAAATTTCATTAGGTTTTTTTTAATATCTTTTTTGAACCTTGAATGTCCTTAAATTTAAATTATAATGTAAGTCATTTAAAAAAAAACATACTCTCACTTGCTGCAATACTATCTAGTAATAACTCAAACGATGTAAATATCATTACATATTCTATTTTATAAAACATTCTATTTTATAAAACATTATTAAAAAAATTACATGGGGTGTCAGGCGGCACCCGGTTGGAACGAAGTTCCTTTCGCTATATTATGTACTAGTTAGTTCCACCACGCCTAAGGCGCCTGTTGAAAAACACTGTAATTTAAATGGATCTTTAAGAGAAGATACTCTTGTCAAATTATAAACTTTTTTTACGAAATTTTGTATTTATTGAATGTTTTTTTTAAAAAAAATTAAATTTGTAGTTCCCTTTTTTAAGAATATGTATTACATTGCCCCGAAAAGGCCCTTTCTTTGATTAAAAGCTAATGTTTCTATGTAAGAAAAAGCCTAATAGTATGCATTTTTTTTACAAAGAAGTACTTTTTTAAGAACAGGTACTTTTTATAGAAGTAGTACTCTTTTTAGGATTAGGCTATTTTTTTAAGAAGTTATTACTTTATTTTTAAGAAAGGGTACTTTTGTGAAAAGGAATTTTTGTAAGAAAATGTATTTTTTGTAGGAGAATGTATTTTTTTTACGAAAGAACAGGTACAATTTTAGGAGTAGGTACTTATCTCAAGAAAAGTATTTTGTTTTACAAAAAAGTAATCTTTAAAGAAAGAGTAGTTTTTTAAGAAAATACACTTTGGTGTAAGAAAATGTACTTTTTTAAGAAACGGTTCTTATTTAAAAAATTACTATTTTTAAGAAAAGGTACTTTTGTAAGAAAATTTACTTTTGTAAGCAAAGGTACTTCTTTAAGATAAGGTATTTTGTTCAGTACAAGTGCTTTGTTTAAGAATATACATTTACTTTTTCTAAGAAATCGCACTTTAAGAAAATGTTATTTGTTTAAACTTCTTTCACCTTGGCTTTTCTAAATTTACTTTTTATTCAGTTTAAACTACAATATGCAATAAACAGGCCCCACCTAGAAAATTTCCCATTAAGCAAAATGTTTATTTTAGTCTACACACAAACCAAAAGTATGAGTTTAAGAGTAAATGTGCTGCCAAATCTATTTCAGGGTTGTACTTCATGGATTTGCCAGTCTTGCGCTTTGGCTTTATTAAATTTACTTGTTATTGGGTGCAAAACTACAATATGCAATAAACAAGCGCCACCTAGGAAACTTCCCTTTAAACCAAACCAAACCAAAAGTACCCAAGATAGTTGATAATAATGGGTTGTAATAAAGTAGTTAAAAAAATTGTTTAACATTTTTCCATTTAGCCCCCATCCCGCAACGTGCATTTGTGTCGGAATCAGTGTTATTATATTTTTTTTTCCATAAAATCTGTACATTTTTGCAAAAAGAAATCTTTTTTTCTAAAAAAAATTCTGTTTTTACGCAATATTAAAAAAAGTTGTATTTATAGTTGACCATTCCTATTATTATGATTTTCAATTTTAGTATTGGCTTGAGGTCATAGGTATGGAAAAAAGAAAACAAAGTTGTATAAATTTCCTTTTATCACAATTTATTTAGATACCAATATTTCGATCAACTTCGTTGATCATTTTCAGGGATCTAATATAAGAAAAACACAAAGGTTTTATAAAACATTAGTGAAAACAGTAAACACAAAATTTTTCTTTCAAGTACAATATTGTCTGTTAGAGATTATTGTGTAGGAAATCAATAGTATTTATGCATATAATTACATTTTTAGGTAAGAAAAAGTATACGACTAGACTTTGCTGCAAGCTTTTGTCACCTAATTTGATTTTTCCGCCTACATGTGTCAATTGTATGTTCTGTAAACTTAAGCACATTGGTCTATATCGTGCTTGTAGTGGAGTATGTTCTCAGATGGAACGCCAATAATATGCAGCATTTCCTGAAAGAGACGTCATGAGTAAATCTTATCTTCAGTTAGAATTTTTACTCCGTCAAAGTTTGGCCTGGGTGTAGTTAACGTACAGTGGGCTGCGAGTGCTGTTTTTTGTTCCAAAGGCTAATAATGTGCTTTTTGCTCCGATTTATGTGATGAAAAAAGTCTCCAGTTTACCAACATATACCGAAGTACCAACATATACCTTCTGGCATATGTTGCCTTTGTCTCCGTAACACTTGATTTCGTACACCACATTTGGTTTGTCATCCGTATCGATTCTCGACTTAGTCCTACTAAAAAGGCGATTTAGGGTAAAGTTATACTTTGGAGCTAAATGGTATTTCTCCGTCTCTTTTGAATGTTTGATTCTTTCCGAGAGCCCTGTAGGCTTTTGATACCAGTCAACTTTTAAATTTCTATCTTGTCTTATGACTATGCAATCAAGGTATGGAAATTGTTGGCCCCTTTCCTCTTCAACTGTAAATTGAAATTGTCGATTGAAAGAATTGAGCGCCTTCATCGTGTCCTCCACCTCAGATTTCCCAATGGTTACAAATATATCGTCCACATATTTAGTTTTAATTTTCGGTCTCCTCGTTAACGTGTTAATCGTCGTGTCAAGTAATCCTGCCATTATAATGTCCGCCATTATCGATGACGCTGGAGATCCCATAGGCATGCTCTTTCTTTATTCACAAAATCTATCCTCATGTTTAAAGTAATGTGTATCATTTATACAAAACGAAGAAATTCCATAAAAATACCCTGTGGTATAGTCGTGTAATCCGCAATTTTTCTCCATTTTTCCTCTATTATCCTTAATGCCAAATTTATGGGTATTCTGGGAAAAAGATTGACCACATCAAACCACATCGTCGGTGGTGCAATGGTGAGTGTGCGCGGCTCTTATACATGAGATCCTGGGTTCGAACCCGGCTCTGACCACCTACAAATTTTCTTTCGGCGGCGGTTACCTCGCATAGTGACGGCGACACTATCGAGTATCTAGCCATGAAAAAGCTTCTCAAATTACCGTTCGGAATCGGTGTAAAACTGTAGGTCCCAATCGGTGAGTGAAAACTGGAAAGCGCACAGCTCAGTGATTGTGAGAAGTTCTACCCAGTCCCTTCATGGGATGTAATGGGAAACCATTTATTTATTTATTTTACATCAAACGATACTAATATTTCATCTCGGTCTATTTTCAAGTTTTTATTCGGGATTTGAAACCAATTGCGTCTTTAACATTATATTCAGAGTTTCTCGTCACATTTTTGAGTATTGCAACCACAAGTTTGCAAAGTGCATAACCAGAGCATTTATGGATAAGTCTTTAAGGGATTCCCATTTTTATGAATTTTCGGCAAAACATAGATTCTGGGGGTTGTGGATGTTCTCGTGCTTAATGTCTTCCTAGTGGGCGCGTCAAGAATAATTTATCCTCTAGTTTGTTATTTTTCTCCTGTATTCTTGACATCGGATCTCCTCTGAGTCGTTTATACGTGCATATATCGCCCAGAATATTTCCTATCGTCATCTTATATTCGTCCTTTGATATCGCAACTGTCTTTCCCCCTTTGTCAGCGCTCATAATGAGAATGTCATTCTTTTCCCCCAAAAATTGTCTCGTGCGACCCAATGTGCCTAAAATAATCTTATCCCTCATGTCCAATTTTGGTTTGTAGAGGTGGTCATCGATCAAACCAACGAACTTCGCTCTTCTCCTGCTCTTATTTATTACAAATTGTCTGTATGCGACGATGCATTTGAATAAAGGGAATGTTGTTATTGTATTTGGCAAATGAATACTTGGGACTATAACCATCGATACGATACGTTTCACTCACTCAAACTTTTCTGTTTCACGTCATTTCTTGATTGTTTTATAATTTTTAGGTTATATACATATTATCAAAAACCGCATTGCGATAGCATTTTAAAAAATCTGTTTTTATCAGAAAAAAACTGAAAATCTATTTAACACCTAAAAAATCTGTGAAAAACAGATAAATCTGTTAATACAGTAACACTGGTCGGCAGTGATGTATAGAAAGTCTCTTTTATGAAGATGGTGTTGTTTTCTAAGATAAGAGAGCGCATACTTTATAGTTAATAAGACACTTAACATTATGCAATATAGTTTATTCCTTTGGAGTCTCAAATTTATTTTATTGCAACTGATCTTCAATTTTAATGGAAACTGCAAGAAAATCTCTTCAATGTCATTCATCCAAATTAGAACAGCTATAAACTTTAAATAGGTTAATTTCCAAATTTGTTACGCCTGCTAAATTATGCAAACATTGAAAACATTACTTCAAGTTGCGCCGTAGTAGATCAATAAATTATCAAAATTTTGAAGAAATGATTTAGTTTTCATCTATGATGGTTTAGTAAATGAGTGGCATGTATTAACAGCTGTAAAGACTTTGAATACCTTTCAGCACTCTGTAATTTAAATACCCTACAACACATTGTGGTGCATAATGAAAAATCTAAAGCAACCTTTTGGTCCAAGGACGAAGCTTATATTAACTGAACCATATCGGTAAATATTCTTATATACAGCCCCCATAGAAAGGTCATTCCCGATTTGGTTGCAAAAATACACATAGTTCAACCGATTTTATTACAATTTGATACGGCATTAACCTCTATATAGCCCTTACCGCCAAAATAACTTAAACGACAAAAAATAAAATTTTGCTGGAGAAGGTTTTTCTAAACAAAAAAATGTGCACTTAAGTAAGAGTTGTTTTTGCTTTAATTTCGTAACGGTTCCATTATAGTTCTGAAGTTTTACTAGATGGTACACATAGTGATATATTTTCAATTTCCACTAAAAAACAAGAATTGATAATATTGCCGTTTAAGATATTTTGGCGGTCAGTGTTCGATATATACTGAAACTAGACTAAATCGCTCCATATTTTTATGTAGCCCCACACAAAGGTCCTTTGCGATCGGGCTTTCTGAGGATTTTAAATCAATATATTACATCCTTTTTCGAAACAATTTGGCACGGAGTGTTTGAGTTAATCCGTATTATTTTAAGTGAAACTGGTTGACATCCACACATGTTTTGGAGCCACCAGTCAAATGCTCCTCCAAATTTAACTTCCTGATACTCTAACGTCCACATAGTGCTTTCGGTTTTGCATAAAAATGGGATTTATACGATTAAGATAATAATCGATTCCATGGTCCATGTTTCAACATAAACCTTTCCAAAATTCCTCTAAATCATAGTGCTTCAAAACTGAATTTTTTCACAAATGCATATGTTGCTTGAAGCCAAAATCAAATGTAAGAGTGGTATAGGATAACGTATAGTCGGATCCATAAGACTCTAGCTCTTCCTGACAGGTTTAATTGTAGGTGAAGCAACAAACAAAAAGTTAGTTCAATGAATTACTATTCATATTGTTTGATGATTCGTGAAAACGAAGAAGATCATGGTTTAAAATGTCGCCATATAGTTCATCAGTACATCGTTGCAAAGATTGAATCGGAACGTTTACTGTATTTTCGCTTGAATCAGAAGAAACTACGATCAGAAGAGTACATACATTTTCGTGGTGCATTAAACAATGATGACAATGCATGTGATTATGGCAGAGTTATAATATTACCAGCAACATATACAGGCAGTCCACGACACATGCAAGGATATACATAAGATGCAATGTCATACGTTCGCCAATACGGACGTCCTGATTTGTTAATTAGATTTAAATTTAATCCCACATGGGTTGAGATTAAAGAAGACCTATTTCCCGCTCAATCGCCAGTAGATCGTCATGATATTATTGCACGGGTTTTCAAACTCAAATTGAAATGATTAACGGATTTTATGATTAAACATCAAGTATTCGGGAGAGACATGTTGGCGGATGTAGTCCATTGAATGGCAGAAAGGAGGATTCCCCCTTGCCCATATTTTGATATGGTTGATCAACAAAATTGCTCTCGAGGATATTGATAATGTAATTTCAGCAGAATTTACCGATTCAATTGTCGATCCTGAAATATTTGAAGTAATATTCAAAAACATTTTCATATTTTAAGCCAAGTCATAATCTCAATATCACAAGACAAATGAGTAAACATAACAAAAAGAAAATAGCAATAAGCAAAAATACATAATGATATAAATTAATTACTAAATTTAATACTGCTTACTATTATTATATTTTTGTATACAGTTGAGCAATAGCGAAGCATTGCCGGGTACGCTAGTGAACTATAAAAGGTACCAGGTGAACTATAAAGGTAAACCAAATATCAATAGTTTAAATCTCATGCACTTAAATTTTTTCTACTTTTTAACCGATTTGTCTACAAAATTCATATTAAATAATATTATTACAGGAACGAGAAGTTACAGCATTGAAATGAAAAATTGTCAAAGAAACCATATATGAAATTGTTCGTTGCAGATTGTCGGATGCACGAGACTTTTCATTGTAGCAACGTAAGAACATTAACGAAAATGTTTCATAAGTGCAACGAATCGTTATTCTTTCAGTGCATAATCTAAATATATCGTGCATGTACCACAAGGGAGGAGAAATATCTTAAAACGAGCACTGACATCTGTGCTCAATGCTATAGACATATCGTACCCTATCGACAAAAGAGTCATAACTCAAAATTTTCAAATTTTCAGTAATGCCATAAAACTCATTTTGTTAATTAGAAATATATATGAAAATACTCACTAATAGACATATTCATATGGAATTTTTTTTGAAAAAAGGGAAGAGTCCTTGGTTGTTATTTTTAAGCAAACAATTAAAATCTGAAAATTTTGAGTAGTTAGGGTGCGATATCGTGGGTAAAGGGGAAATAACCAGTTAGGACAATATTGAATTGTTGCGTCGTTTTTTTTTTATGGAACGAAGTTCCTTATCGCTCGTTGCGGGATGGGGGCTAAATGAAAAAATGTTAAACAACTTTTTTTACTACTTTTTTACAACCCATTATTATCAACTATATTGGGTACTTTTGGTTTGGTTTGGTTTAAAGGGAAGTTTTCTAGGTGGCGCTTGCTTATTACATATTGTAGTTTTGCACCCAATAACAAGTAAATTTAGTAAAGCCAAAGCGCAAGACTGGCAAATCCATGAAGTACAACCCTGAAATAGATTTGGCAGCACACTTACTCTTACACTCATACTTTTGGTTTGTGTGTAGCCTAACAAACATTTTGCTTAATGGGAAATTTTCTAGGTGGAGCCTGTTTAAAAAGTAAATTTAGAAAAGCCAAAGTGAAAGAAATTTAAACAACTAACATTTTCTTAAAGAAGTGCGATTTCTTAAAAAAAGTAAATGTTCTCAAAAAAAAAATACCTATTCATATTCTTAAACAAAGCACTTTTACTTAACAAAATACCTTATCTTAAAGAAGTACCTTTGCTTACAAAAGTAAATTTTCTTACAAAAAGTACCTTTTCTTGACCCGCAATGGTGACGCAAATTTGACTTTGATTAATGGTGACGCCGGTCTCCTGCACCGGGATTTTCAAGTGAAGATTTTTCGAAACGTGTTGCTAATAGTTAATGTTTTTTTATTTTATTTATGCACTTTGACAATAAAACAAAAATATATAATAATTTTAAGTTCTTTTATTTCAATATTAAAATTCACAAATGTTTTTAAATAGAGCATTAAAAATAACAATGTTTTAGCAATACGTTTTTTATAATTAAGAAAAAAATAAAAAAATCACATATTCATTAAGCAAAATAATGTTTATTTGTCTTTCGACAATAGGAACTTTTATAAAATGAATATAATACAAAAGTGTCTCGATTATTTTACTTACATAAACGGTGACTCACCGTCTCATACACCAGGTTAGAAAAGAAAATACAGAAGTTGTACTCACTAAGCAGCTTCGTCATTAACTGATGGTGGGGGATGTCCAATGCTGCAGCTACTCGAAATCGCAACAAAAAACATTAACGGAGAATAAAGTTATACGAATTTTTTAACACAGCCGGTCTCACAGACCAGTACGTCACCATTGGCGGGTTAAAAAAAGTAATTTTTTAAATAGGAACCTTTTCTTAAAAAAGTACATTTTCTTGCACCAAAGTGTATTTTCTTAAAAAACTACACTTTCTGTAAAGATTACTTTTTTGTAAAACAAAATAACTTTTCTTGAGATAAGTACCTACTCCTAAAATTGTACCTGTTCTTTCGTAAAAAAAAATACATTCCCTTACAAAAAATACATTTTCTTACAAAAATTCCTTTTCTTAACAGTACCCTTTCTTAAAAGTAAAATAATACCTTCTTAAAAAAATAGCCTAATCCTAAAAAGAGTACCACTTCTATAAAAAGAACCTGTTCTTAAAAAGTATTGCTTTGTAAACAAAAATGCATACTGTTAGGCTTTTTCTTACATAAAAATATTAGCTTTTAATAAAAGAAGTACCTCTCATCAAAGAAATGGCCTTTTCGGGGAAATATAATAGATATTCTTAAAAACGGAACTACAAATTAAATTTTTTTAAAAAAACACATTCTAAATACAAAATTTCTTAAAAAAAGTTCATCATTTTACAAGAGTATCTTTTCTTAAAGATCCATTTAAATTACAGTATTTTTCAACAAGCGCCTTAAGCGTGGTGGAACTAACTAGTACATAATATAGCGAAAGGAATTTCCTTCCACCCGGGTATCCCCTGACACCTCATGTAATTTTTTATATTTTTGAATAGTTTTATTGAATTTCTGTAAATTTTTCTAGAAATAAAATTTTTTTCTGGTGATGAACTCAAAATTAGCGAAGAATAAACATCTTTGGGAAATTGTTTGAAGATTTAAGATATGACCTGGTGTTAAAAGGCTATTAGGCGTGTAGAAACTAACTAGTACATAATATATGGCGAAAGGAACTTCGTTCCAACCGGGTGTCCCCTGACATCTCATGTGATTTTTTTTTTAAATTTGCTTGGTCACCGCTGTGTTATCAATGAAGTTTTGTTCGTGAAACTTAAATATCAAAATGGCTCAAGTTTCTTTATTCAGAATATATCTGAATTTGCCTTCGTCTTAAAAATAACTTAAAGAATAAAATCAAATAAAAATAAATTGAAAAAAAAATTAATTTTTCCCATACATTGATGAAAAAATTTTTAACAAAGCAAATTTTATAACATAAATTATTCACATGTCAATAACTGCACACACATGTGCCCCATGTTCGGAGTCAATTATTAATTGGGCTTTTTTGAAGTCGACAAGGCTCTAAGGAGTTAACTTTTGAAAAGGATTTTTATCTTGAGGATAAAAAGATCTTTCTACCACACCCTTTTACATTACGACTACAATAAGAAGACAAATATTACTTGTGTTAATTTTGCATTTTTTGAGCCACCAGATCGATTATACGTATTCCATTTTTATTTCAAAATTTGCCATATCTCAAATAAACATAACTCCTGGTCTTTGCTGGTGAACTCCGTCTCCAAAATTACATTCAACAATTTACATTACAGCAAGCAACTGCTCACACGTGCCTACCTTATCTACTAATTCTAAGGAGCTATTCATGCCACTCCATAGATGTGTTACATCTCATAATTGGAGAAATTTAATCTACAACATAAATTTAACAATATTAAGCTTAAGTGGCATTTTATGTTCATATTGTTGTTCTTATTATTCATCATCTTGTTCTTGATGTTGTTGCTACAGCAACCGATTTGAGTGTTTGGTTATTTGAGGTAAAGCCCCCTCCCAGCCCCTACGTCTGACTGTGGTTAAGTAATTTCGTTAGGATTAAATTACAAATTAAAATAACAACTTTATACCTAATAGAAAGAAGATAAGTGGATATGCTTGAATACATGATACATCCTTAATAATCATTAGAGCTGTGTCCACATCTGGATATTGTGTTGGGTTTTATTAAGGCATTTGCAAAATGTACTAAAGCATTTTCAATCTGTAATGAGGGAAGGGGGATATATACAGATTATGGAATTTGGCAAATGAATTAATGTTAAATGTTTATCCTATACTTGGATTACAGTAATATTACAAATATGATTTGTGGAGAATATGCAAATTCATTTGTGTATATGGGCAGTAAAAAGTTGTAAATGATTTAAGTCGGATGTCTATTCTGTTACTGCTAAATACCATGAAATGTATATATCGGATCCGGCTCGAAGGACTTCAGGCAACAATGCTGCAATAAGAATTAATGTAGGCGTAACTGCTGTAGTACAGAAATTAATATTAAGGGAGAGGACATTTTGGAAGGACAGCAAAGATTTCACTACTTTCAAAGTACGACATTGATATAGGATAACACTATGGAAGAAACTTTAGATTTTTGGTTTGGAGGTAGTACGATTCCTGCGCTAAATGGTCACACTAGGTAAGTGTAGTCAAACCCCAAAAATTTAGACCGCTGTGTAGCTACACTTTTTTGGTATGGTTGTGGCAAATTTGAATTTTCTTATCTCACCTAATGTGATCGTCCACCCCCAAATCAGAAACCTGAATTTTGTTGCATAATGTGTTTTAAATGCAAAGAGCACACCGTTGACATTTTAAGGACCGAATTTTGCCTTCTGCAGCAATGATTCGTTGCGGAGTTGATACCAACATGGCACCGTAAGAGATTTTCCTCGAACCAGTAATAAAATGCTTTCCCGTTACATCCCATGAAGGGATTAGGGAGAGCTTCTAACAAACCAGTGAGCTGTGCGCGTTCTACTGAATGGGACCTACAGTTTTACACCGGTTCCGAACGGTATTTTGAGAAGGTTTTTCATGGCTAAATACTCGATAGTGACCGTCGTCGAAAGAAATTTAAGGTGGTCAAAGCAGGGATCGATCTCACGTGTAGAAATGTTAACGAAACACTTGAAAAATCTGCTCAGCTAGGAATGCCTCGTACGTCACTGCAGCGCATCTTAAAAAAAGATTTACTATTATTCCCATATAAGGTGCAATTGGTGGAAGAATTAAAACCATTGGACCATCGGCAACTAATCAATTTTGCAGTTACATTTTAACAGTTGGCCCGAAATGAAATCAACTTTATTGAAAGTCTGATTATAAGCGATGAAGCTCATTTTCGTTTGAATGGCTTTGTTTATAAGCAGAACTGTAGGTTCTGGGGTTCCCGTAATTCAAGAGGCGTTCATCAACGGCGTTCATCAACGCCAATTTATGCTCTTGAAAACAGACGTGAGATGTGGTCTAAGCAGGATGGAGGCATTGCCAAACTGCCCGAGACACAATGCCACTTTTAAATACATTTTTGGGGAGCGAATGATTTCCACAAATTCGGAAATTAATTGGCCAGCGAGTTCACCAGATTTGTCAGGGGTTATTTGAAGGAGCGAGTATATGCGAACAACCCGAGACAATCCCTGAACTCAGTGCCAACCTTGTTGCCGAAACTTGAACGCTACAGTAACAAATTTTGAAACATTTTATAGAAAAATTCTCTAAATTGCGAAGCTGAAAAAGAGGGTCATTTAAGTGGTATAACCACGAAATTGTTACAAAGGTGTCACCATTGTTTGTATCTGGTATTCTGGCAACACGGTGATATCGAAACATTCACCTCGGAACAAATAATTCACCTCACAATAACAGGTTGTCAAAAGCAGGGACAAAAAAACAAAAACATATGGTTTTCTGCACAAAAGGAACACGGCAAAAAAGGAAAAGTAATTTTATTACTTATTTAGGGAATTTGAGGGCACCGCAAAGGCACAGCTGGAATAATATATTGCCTTCCTCAAGGAACATCCAGAGTTGCTAAGCGGAAAGAATCCGCGCTAAATAGAAGACGAAATTTACTTAATGGTCAACTTTCTGATGTACATCATAATTTCACCACCCATAAAAGCTTCTGCGCTGAGTTCATAAAGTTTTCTCTTCCACGCTGGGTCCAACTTCTTGAGATATAGGCCTCTAAAGCTCATTCGTATCTCAGGTATTTATAATCCGAACTAGTTGAAATGTTTATCATTACAAAGGCCTTTCTAAGCTCTATAAATCTAATTAAAAAAATAAAATAAAAAAAAAATTGTTGTTTTTTCAAACAAACTGCCCTACTATACTTATTTTTGGAAGGCTCCGATAATAGACAAGACCTTAGCCTTTTTTTAATATACCAATATCCCCTCAACGACCGGAGATATTTACGTAAAAATGTTTCAATATATTTGGCGCTTTTCTGTCTTCCCAACACAAAAACAAGTTCTTCCTTCCTTCTTTCTGCTACATTTTCATAGCACAAACTAACAAAAGTCGTTCCTCCATTTAATTATGCTCTCTTGTCGTTTTGGAACAAAATATATTATTAATTTTTCCCGTATATAGATTTATTGTTTACTTGTTGAATTGAATTTATAAAATGTAAAAGTATAAAAGATTTATAAAATGTTGTTGTATCAACTTTCAGGCATATAAAACAGATGTCACACGCTGTTACCTCCTCTTTGGCAGGTAACAGTTCTTGTTAGTTTTGTCACAAAAAAAATGTGTTAGAATACCGATTTGTGACAATTCTCACATTGCTATAAAATAGAAACCGTGGTGACTTTTGTAACCCTTCCAGAATAGGGCTGTTAGTGCAAAAAAATTTAAATTTGTATATTTTATAATCTGAAAGAAAAATAGAAAATGTATACATATGTATAATCGAAAAATTATTAATTTTTTAAACCACATGGTTACTTTTGGTCAACCCTGTATAAGATTTTCCGCAATAAATTGGCTTGGTTTGGAGCACAAACGCAGCAGACCTTCAGTTCATGAAAACAATGCTTGCAAACATATACATGTTTAGTGAAACATGTTCCTAGGGCCGCTATATTTTAGCGAGTAATTACTGTACCTTTATATGATTAGGGTTCCAAAAAGCCGCCTGTTGACAAATTCTGTAATTTAAATGGATCTTTAAGAAAAGATACTTATTATAAAATGATAAACTTTTTAACTTTTCCGTTTTGTAAGAATATTTTCCCGAAAAGGTCCTTCTTAGATGAGAGGTACTTCTTTTATTAAAAGCTAATGTTTTTTGTGACACAACGCCTAAGAGTATGCATTTTTTTTTTTGATGTGTTAACATCTATACGCGCGCCTCTAGGGCAGTAAACTATCAGTTTAATACATACGCAAGTGTTAGGTTTGTAAGAGTAAATCATCGTTATGTTTTATGTTGATCTTCGGTTTTGTCTTATCATCGTTTGTTTGTTCGTTGCTTGGCAGTCGGTATTGAAAGTGATTATTGGGCGATTTTCATATAATTTTCCCACGCGATTTCCTCCGGAAATTCATAGCCGATTTTATTAATTTTTGGTTTAAAAAGCTAGTGCGGGTTTCGACGAAGAGTTTAGGCTAAAAATTAAAGCGATCCAATATCGGCGAGCCGAGATTTAAGTGTTTTAATTTGGAGTATTAATTTGGAGTAATATTAAAAAAGTGTTTTATGTCGATCTTCGGTTATATCGTACGAATATAACAATGTATGTATGTATGTACAAGTGTCTGTTGCTTTGCATTCTTTGACTTTAGTGGGAATAAAACAAAAAGTATTGATCAAGAAAGTAATGACACATGTGCTTGCACTGGGTCTTTAAATAATTTTAAGTATTAATATTATTTAACTGTAACGTCATCATATGATTGAACGCTGTTTTTTATTTTCCAATGTAACATTTACTAATGTGTTCATAGACATCGAACAGGTACCATGTAACAAAAAGGTCTTAACACATCGCCCGTGAGTTCGAACACTCATTGGGTTTTTTTTTACAAAGAAATACTTTTTTTAAGTACAGGTAATTTTGAAAGAAGTGGTACTCTTTTTAGAATAAGGTTATTTTTGATGTGTTAACATCTATACGCGCCCCTCTAGGGCAGTAAACTATCAGTTTAATACATACGCAAGTGTTAGGTTTGTAAGAGTAAATCATCGTTTGTTTGTTCGTTGCTTGGCAGTCGGCAGTCGTTGCTTTTCTAAATTTACTTTGTATTCGATTCAAAACTACAATATGTAATAAACAGGCTCCACCTAGAAAATTTCCCATTAAACAAGAATTATCGCCCCATATGTTAGTCTAGACACAAACCAAACCAAACATACGAGTGTAAGAGTAAGTGTGCTGCCAAATCTAAATCCCTGCTCAGGGTTGTATTTCATGTATTTGCCAGTCTTGCACTTTGGCTTTTCTAAATTTACTTTTTATTGGGTTCAAAACTACAATATGTAATAAACAGGCTCCACCTAGAAAACTTCCTTTTAAGCCAGACCAAACCAAAAGTACCCAATATAGCTGATAATAATGGGTTGTAATAAAGTAGTTTAAAAAAATTGTTTAAAATTTTTTGATGTGTTAACATCTATACGCGCGCTACTAGGGCAGTAAACTATAAATTTAATACATACGCAAGTGTTAGGTTTGTAAGAGTAAATCATCGTTTGTTTGTTCGTTGCTTGGCAGTCGATATTGAAAGTGATTATTGGGCGATTTTCATATAATTTTCCCACGCGATTTTCTCCGGAAATTCATAGCCGATTTTATTAATTTTTGGATTAAAAAGCTAGTGCGGGTTTCGACGAAGAGTTTAGGCCAAAAATTAAGGCGATCCGATATCGTCGAGCCGAGATTTAAGTGTTTTAATTTGGAGTAATATTAAAAAAGTATTTTATGTTGATCTTCGGTTATATCGTACGAATATAACAATGTATGTATGTATGTACAAGTGTCTGTTGCTTTGCATTCTTTGACTTTTGTGGGAATAAAACAAAAAGTATTGAGCAAGAAAATAATGACACATGTGCTTGCACTGGGTCTTTAAATAATTTTAAGTATTAATATTATTTAACTGTAACGTCATCATATGATTGAACGCTGTTTTTTATTTTCCAATGTAACATTTACGAATGTGTTCATAGAAATCGAACAGGTACCGTGTAGCAAAAAGGTGTTAACACATCGCCCGTGAGTTCGAACACTCATTGGATTTTTGATGTGTTAACATCTATACGCGCGCCTCTAGGGCAGTAAACTATAAATTTAATACATACACAAGTGTTAGGTTTGTAAGAGTAAATAAATCATCGTTTGTTTGTTCGTTGCTTGGCAGTCGGTATTGAAAGTGATTATTGGACGATTTTCATATAATTTTCCCACGCGATTTTCTCCGGAAATTCATAGCCGATTTTATTAATTTTTGGATTAAAAAGCTAGTGCGGGTTTCGACGAAGAGTTAAGGCCAAAAATTAAGGCGATCCGATATCGGCGAGCCGAGATTGAAGTGTTTTAATTTGGAGTATTAATTTGGAGTAATATTAAAAAAGTATTTTATGTTGATCTTCGGTTATATCGTACGAATATAACAATGTATGTATGTATGTACAAGTGTCTGTTGCTTTGCATTCTTTGACTTTTGTGGGAATAAAAAAAAAGTATTGAGCAAGAATATAATGACACATGTGCTTGCACTGGGTCTTTAAATAATTTTAAGTATTAATATTATTTAACTGTAACGTCATCATATGATTGAACGCTGTTTTTTATTTTCCAATGTAACATTTACGAATGTGTTCATAGATATCGAACAGGTACCGTGTAGCAAAAAGGTGTTAACACATCGCCCGTGAGTTCGAACACTCATTGGATTTTTTATTTAGCCCCCATCCCGCATCGTGCGATAAGTAACTTCGTTCCAATAGCCAATATAGTTTATGTAAAAAAAATGTAGTCAAACCTGTCACTCCAGAAGATCTTTTGCTCTTTCGTGGGTTGTGATGTCCTTGATTAACTAATCCAAAAATAACTTAAACATCCCAAAAGCAGCATACTTTCACTTTCAATTTGTCAATACAGTCTTTCTAAACCTCATCAATTTACAACCTTAAGCAAAATGTCATGTGTAATAACCAATTTGCATTATAAATTCACATATAATAAGAACCACAATCGACTACCACAAACAAACAAAATATTTAGCCCCTTTTACTCATTCTATTTCCAATATCCTGCAAAATATCCCCAATTTGAAGAGAACTTTTACTGGCCTTAAGCCATTCAATTTATTTATTTTGTTCATCTTTCTACGTCTCTTTGCCAACTTGAAGTTCTTCGATTAAAAATTTAACAAAAAAAAAAACAACTTTTATTTAATTTTAACCAACTTTTCAACAAACATCATCTAAACTCGAAACACGCAAACAAAAAAGGATCTCCCGATGAATGGAAAAAAGACGAACGTACAAGAACACAACTCAGGTCTTTTTCAGTACAAGCCAATTTACTTTGCAAGTAGCTCTTTTTTCTGCCAACACCGCCTCTTCAAAAGATGAAAACTCTTTCGAGTGAAGTTGTACGTGTGTAAGTGAGTACGTTTATACATACATGAGGGCGGCAAAAGGATATGTATGCCAAAAGGACTACTGTTGGTTAGATTGTTGTGTGTGTGTGTGTGAAGGATCTTAGACCTTTTGTGGCAGTTTAGCATTTGTGTTTTTCGTAATATGTAATATAACTTCGTAGGTGTACTTGACTCTCGTGGATTTAGAATGTGAATGAATTCCTTTTTCTATTTTTAAATGGAATATATTTTACTCAATTTATTACGCTGCCTACGAAAATTATGTATAATATCTTATAAAGGGTGTCTCAGTAAGTTTGCACTTTTTCATTTTAAAATAAAAACACTTACTTGCTGAGATAGGAGCTATTTATTTATTGAATTGTAAATAAGCCATGTTCCGATTAAGTATTGAATAAACTGTGACCGTCGGTGTTGCAATGGCATGTGTGTGCCCCTCTTGTACATGAGATCCTGGGTTCTAACCACCTTAAATTCCTTTCGACGGCGGTCACCTCGCATAGTGACGGCGACACTACCGAGTATTTGGCCATGAAAAAGATTTTCAAAATACCGTTCGGAAACGATATAAAACTGAAGGTCCCAATCAGTGAGTATTAATTAGAAGGCGCACAGCTCACTGGTTATGAGAAACTCTCCCCAATTCCTTCATGAATAGACTATCCGTCATGAATAAACAAATGAAATAAACTATCCGTTAAATTGTCCCCACGGCTCTAGTGACAGGCAAATACTCTTTTCATGAAATTTCCCATGACTTTTTCACAGAGATGTGGCTGTATCTCACCGATGATGCGCTGGACCTCGGGAATTGATTCTGGTTTATGTGCATAAGCCAGAGATTTCACAAAACCCCAAAGAAAAAATCGCTGATCTTTGTGGCCAGATGACATCAGAAATTCTTGAGATAATTTGTTCTGAACATAGTTGCTGCAATAAATCGATTGTTTCGTGTGCGGTGTGGCAGGAGGCGCCGTCTTGCTGAATCCACATGTTGTCCAGATCCATGCCAATCAGTTGAGGCCACAAGAACTCCGTTATTGTGTTCCTGTAACTAATGCCGTTCACAGTCACTTCTATTTCGGCCTCATCTTCAAAAAAGTAAGGCCTAATCACGCCGCCTGACCAAAATCCGCACCAGACAGTTGCTCGTTGTGGCTGAATTTGTTTCTCGTGGATTGCGTTAGGTCATTCCGAGCCCAAAATTCGACAAATTTTTGTATTCACGAAGCCAGTCAGATAGAATGCCCTTCTTTGGATGAATATGAATTTTCTTGAAAAATTGGCATTGACCTCACTTTGTTTCATTACCCATTGAACGATTTGCCGGAGCTTTATATTGCCTGTTGGTTTGAGATACTGAATAAGCTGAATTTTGTACAGATGAAGGTGGATGTCTTTTGTCAAAATTCTCTGCGTAGTGCTTCGTGAAATTTTAAGCTCTTCACAATAATGGCGAATTGATGTTTTCGGGTTATAGGCGACACTCTCATTTACAGGAGCAATGTTTTCAAGAGACCGCCCGGTACATGGACGCAGAGGAGCCCTGCTGTCCATATACGACCCAATTTCTTCAAGTTTTGAATGGTTGAAGCATTCGCAGCACTTTCTCGACTGAAAATTCTTCGAAGTTTGCGAGCGGTCTCAGCATAACTTTACAAACTGTTTTTTTATAAAGCGCTCTATACTTAATAATCGGAATGAACATATGTGACAGCTGCCAAATTTCGGAGTTGCCACTTGCACATGAAAAACACCACTATATTTAGAAAGAGCAATCTTATTGATACACCCTTTATTATTTATTTCCTTGCTGTTCATGCATTCTTTGATACGAGAATATAAAGAGCCAAATATTCAAACTAAAAATAATATTCATTCCATAATCCTTCCAAGGTACTGCATTAATATTTGAGTACTTTAGCAAAACCGGGTGCAACAAATTTGAATGCAATGGGCAAACCATACAACCACAAATTCCTTTTCACATTCTCTACAAAAAGTTGATACACTTTCCCAACAATCACTACAAAAGGTCAATAATGTTGGCGGAGGGGCCTTATCAGCTTCACTTCACATAAAAGGCAAAGTAAAAACCTCAAGTCATACCACTGTTGTCACGCCCTTTGCACAGCCTCTCGAGACGATACTTGAACATGTTTTGTTTGAAATTGTTTTTAAACATCAATTTCCCCAAAACCGCCTAAAATTACCATACATTTTCAATGCAAATCTGAATGTATATGTTTTACTTTTTTTCCACAAACATGTACTCTTAGCATTTTCTATAAATAACTTACATGTATAAAATTATTAAATTGATTTATATGTGTTGAGGAAAAAAAAGTAATTTTCTGTTCACGCTCCATCAAAATAATCCCTAATGGAATCGAGATCCGAAAACTTTGCGGTATCAAACAAAAACACACATACACACACACACATTTACATGTCGCCTGTGACCGATATAATAAATGTTATTTTCTTCTTCTCAAATACATATAAATGCAAGAAAAAAAAACAGAAAAGAAAAGAAAATTAGAAACGAAAACAAAAAGTACTCAAAACACGAAATAATTTTGAACTTTGCCTTTATACATATTTTATGACATTTCAAAGGACACACTCCTGTAAACCCTGAATTTCGCACACGCTTCGTCTACTGTTACAGCTTCCTCACTTATGCATGTGAATTTCTTATGAGTGAATATATTGCAATTTTTTCTTTTTACTAGGACCACAAATCTAAAGGAAAACTTCAATTTTTCTTTTACGACAATTCATATTCGCAAAATGCTAAACATACTCACACATAAACACAACTGAAATAAAAGCTATTTTCTCATGCAATACTTTTACATTTATACAGGGTGCAATGACAGGAGTTGGTAATACTACCCAATTTGAAGTTTTCGAGAAAACAAATAAAGATGTAAATAGCCTTTAGGATCCCGAAAAACCCCGAAATTCCGAACACGCTAAAAAATTTGTCTTTTTTTACTTGAATTCAAATAAATCTATCGTCATTCCAGCTTGTCACAAATATAGTATACTTGTGCCCAAACACATTGTGTTTGCTACTCAATATTACATGTGTGAGACAAAATGAATAAAAGGTTATAATATATGCTATTGTGACCCAAATGTAGCATTGTTTGTTAAAAACTGCTGAAAATATAAAAAAAAAATTTGGAAAATTTTTATTTTTTGGTAGCCTGTCACAAATATGTTAGACACTCCGGTTCACTCGTTTAAAAACACTAAAAATTCCATATTCAGCTGCCTGTATCTTATGCAATTTGCCATCGATTGCAGAATTTTAAAATGGAAATGGAAGCTAGACATCTTGAGATTTAAAAACAAAATCATGACAATAGAGGTTTCTTAGCTAAAGAACTGTTTTTGAGCATTTTATAAAAAAAGTACAAAAATTTGCTATTTTTTCGGTTCACTTGAATAAAGGCACTTTAACTAATTTTAATGAAAAACAGTTTTTCTTGTTTTTTTTTTTAAATTATTATACTTTATTTAATAACTATTAGTAATGAATACAATCCACTTTGTGTTTAATAACTTCAAATATACAGGGTTTTCATTGAGAGATAGAGAGAATTTATGTAATCCAGCGAAATTTGATTCCAAGCACACTTAATGGCCGGAATTAGTGACTGTTTGTCACCGAATTGTCTACCTCCTTCATAGATCTTAGGAGATAACGAACCCCAGACCATTTCGATAATGTTTCGATCTGGCAACTGGGGAGGACAGTCGAGAATATTAACATTTTGGCTTGCAATGAACTCCTTTACTACTCTGGCCTTGTGTATATGGGCATTATCCAAGGTATGGGACCAAACATATCCCTGAACTTTGGAAAAGCCGATTCCAATAACGTTTTATAGCTTGCACCAGCCTTTTTGCACTTTGAAATTCAAAATCGATGGTGCCATAGTACATAATAGCAGCCCACACTATAACGCCGCCCTCTCGACTGTGTTGTCGGTTCAAAGAACGCTTTTCTTTGCGCAGATCATGGAAATAATAGTAGTAGCCATCAGGCCCATCCAAATTAAACTTCTTCTCATCCGTAAGTAAAGCGTGATCCATTTCGAGGTTCCCAACTTTTTAAAGAAAAAAACACAGACAATGCAAATTGAATGGGGAGTGTTTACTATCATTTGAAAGAACATTCTTTGGCATTTATTTTCTGAAGATTATGTCTATCAAATGTTGGCTGCGGCTACGTCTCAGATGGTCCATCCGTTGAGTCCAATTTTCGATGACACGTTCGAGCATTTTGACTGGTAACTGGCGAATGACACGCACGATGTTTTGCTCCGGGGCCTGAAACGAAGCGGGTTTATCCACATAAACTTTAGACTTCACATATCCCCACAGGAAAAAGTCTAACGGTGTAATATCACACGATCTTGGTGGCCAATCGACCGGCCCAAAACGTGAAATTATCTGCTCACCGAAGTCTTCTCTCAATAAATCCATTGATTGATGCGATGTGTGGGAAGTGACAAGGTTCAATTTCAAGCATCAAATAGTCGGTTATCATGGCACGATAACGGTCGCCATTGACGGTTATATTCTCACGGGCATAATTTTTGAAGAAATATGGACCGATGATTCCACCGGCCCACAAACCACACCAAACAGTTGTTTTATCTGGATGAAGTGGCAGCTGTTGAATCTCTTCAGGTCGCTCTTCGTCCCTAATGCGGCAATTTTGCCTGTTTACATACCCATTGAAATGGGCCTCATCGCTGAACAAAATTTGGCTCGAAAATTTTTTTTCACATTCCTCACAGAACGTGAATTTTCGTAATAAAGTTGAACGATTTTTAAACGTTTGTTCAGGCGTAAGTCTTTCCATGACGAAATACCAAACAATACTAAACAAAAATAACATGACAGCATGACACGACTCACACGTGATCTGTCAAAAAAAGGCTATTGAAAAAAGTATGTCTATTTGGATCACCCATTGCAACGGTTATCCAGTCATTTACTTGCAATCTTGGCTGCACATCGCATACCATGTAGTCTCTGGTGAATTGAAGCCGCTTTTCCTTACGAGGGTTGCGGCTTTTTTTGTAATTTCAGGTATTTAAGGTACAGACAGCTCTTAATTACTCTACGTTCTGATGACTTGCATGGCAAGGATAATGCAGAATTAGAAGCAATTCGGATGATTTTTCTTTTCACATACGTAGAAGGGTTTCATCTTCCTTTAAAATTTTTTTTTAAATTATTTTAAATTAAATTTAAATTTAAATTATTAAATTTTTTTTCAAAAATTTTTTTTTTCTTGATGTAATTGTCGACAACTGTTGGGCTCCGTCCAATTTTTTTAGCTATTGCGCGGTTACAATATCCTTCAGAACGGTAAACATCGATTTTAGTTTTTTCCGATAGATTTTAAAATTTTTTGTTCTGCCATTTTGACTTGTAAAATGATTAAGATTTAATGAATTGTATCAAACAAACCCTCTCTACAAAAAATCTTCGCTCACTTTGAAAATAATAAAAAAAATAATAAAGTGCCTTTATTCAAGTGACATTGTTGGACTATGTTTTAAAAATTGCTCAAAAAAAGTTCTTTAGTTAAGTAACCACTATTGTCATGATCTTTTGTATATCTCAACGTGTCTAGCTTCCATTTCCATTTTAAAATTCTGCAATCGGTTACAAATTGCAAAAGATGCAGGCTGCAAAATATGGAATTTTTTGTGCCTTTAAATAAGTGAATCGGAGTGTACTTGTGTCCAAACACATTGTATTTGCTACTCAATATAACATGATTGGGACGCAATGACTAATTATTATATACACCCAGCGAAATTATTATAAAGGCAATACATATATTTTTTGTCGGTACTCTTAATGCACTGCGTTTTGGTGTAGAATTGTAATGCATCTCTTTTACAAGTTAAATGAAGAGTGACGTTATTGTGCATCATGGCACAGAACCCGAATTCGAACAATAGTAAGTAGGAATTTAAACAGAAGTGAGTTTTCTTTGGTTGTTATTTTATTGTTTTATAATTAACGTAGGTTAAAAAAAATTACATGAGGTGTCAGGGGACACCCGGTTGGAAGGACGTTCCATTCGCTATATATTATGTACTAGCTAGTTCCAACACACCTAAGGCGCCTGTTGAAAAATGCTGTAATTTAAGTGGATCTTGTAAAATGATAAACTTTTGTTAAGAAATTTTTTATTTATTGAATGTATTTTTTTAAAAAAAGGTACATTCTTTGATGAGAGGTACTTCTTTTATTAAAATAAAAAAAAAATATGGTTTCTCGTTACATCCCGTGAAAGGATTAGGGAGAGCTTCTCACAAACCATAGCTCATGTCTGATTTGACAGATAATTAGTTTTATCCTTCCGCTGAACGAATATGATTGTATATACGCTTGAACAACGCTGGGAAATAATGCGTTTTCGCTTCGCTAAGTGGGCCTGCGACCGACTTACAGAAGATGCCGATTTTGCCAAAATATTCATATTTTCAGATGAAGCTCATTTTGATCTTGGCGGGTATGCAAACAAGCAAAATTGTCGCATTTGGGGCACAGAAAACCCGCACGCATACATTGAAAAGCCGATGCACCCAAAACGAGTCACTGTTTGGTGCGGATTTTGGTCCAGAGGCATAATTGGGCCATTTTTCTTCGAAAATGAGCAAGGAGTGGCCGTGACACTCAATGGCGATCGTTATCGGGCCATGTTGAACGAATTTTTGTTCACAAAAATTGAAGAGGGGGATATTAGCAACATTTGGTTTCAACAGGACGGCGCTACGTGCCACACAGCCGAAGCTACACTCGATGTTTTGCGCCCTGTGTTTGAAGATCGCATTATCAGCCGCAGAGCTGATGTCGTTTGGCCACCTCGGAACTGCGATTTGAAACCGTTGGACTATTATTTGTGGGGTGCCCTCAAGGATAAGTGTTACGCCGACAAGCCAGAGACAATTGACGCCTTAAAGGACAATATTCGTGAAGCCGTCGGTGGTGCAATGGTTAGTGTGCGCGGCTCTTGTACATGAGATCCTGGGTTCGAACCCGGCTCTGACCACCTTCAAATTTTCTTTCGGCGGCGGTCACCTCGCATAGTGACGGCGACACTATCGAGTATCTAGCCATGAAAAAGCTTCTCAAATTACCGTTCGGAATCGGTGTAAAACTGTAGGTCCCAATCGGTGAGTGAAAACTGGAAAGCGCACAGCTCAGTGATTGTGAGAAGTTCTCCCCCCAGTCCCTTCATGGGATTTAATGGGAAACCATTTATTTATTTTTATTTATTCGTGAAGCCATTGGTGAAATACAGCTGCACACAATCGATACTGTGCTTAAAAATTGGACCGATCGTGTAGGCTACTGCATGGCCATTATTAACCGGAAGGATTGTACTTTCAAATACAAAAAGAAATTTGAGAAAATATGCAGCAGTTTTTTTTATAGCATTTTCAAAAAAAAAATTTGTTTGGCGGACCCGTTAGTTTCACACTCACTGATTGGGAAGCTTTTTCATAGCTGAATACTCGATAATGTCACCGTCAGTAAACTAAGAAAAAGCCTAAGAGTATGAATTTTTTTTACAAAAAATAAATTTTTAAGAACAGGTACTTTTTAAAGAAGTGGTATTCTTTTTAGGATAAGATTATATTTTAAGAAAATTTACTTATTTTCAGGAAGGCGACTTATCTCAAGAAACAAAAGAAAAGGTGGTACTTTATTTTTAAGAAATGGTACTTTTAAGAAAAGGAATTTTTGAAAGAAAAGGTATTTTTTGTAAGAGAAGGTATTTTTTTTTAAGAAATGCTTTTTTTACGAAAGATCAGATGCAATTTTAAGAGCAGTACTTATCTCAAGAAAAGTTATTTTGTTTTACAAAAAATGTATTCTTTAAAGAAAATTTAGTTTTTTAAGTAAAGGCAATTTGTTGTAAGATACTGTACTTTTATAAGAGAAGATACTTATTTAAAACATGACGTTGTTTTAACAAAAGGTACTTTTTGTAAGAAAATTTACATTTTTAAGCAAAGGTACGTACTTCTTTAAGATGTTATTTATTTAAATTTCTTTCCTTTGGCTTTTCTAAATTTACTTTTTATTCGGTTCAAACTACAATATGTAATAAACAGGCTCCACCTAGAAAATTTCCCATTAAACAAGAATATGTTAGTCTGGACACAAACCAAAAGCACTAGTAAAAAAAAAGGTACTTTTTGTAAGAAAATTTACTTTTTTAAGCAAAGGTACGTACTTCTTTAAGATGTTATTTATTTAAATTTCTTTCCTTTGGCTTTTCTAAATTTACTTTTTATTCGGTTCAAACTACAATATGTAATAAACAGGCTCCACCTAGAAAATTTCCCATTAAACAAGAAATATGTTAGTCTGGACACAAACCAAAAGCACTAGTGTAAAAGTGTTGCCAAATTTAATTCCAATCTTGTACTTTGGCTTTTCTAAGTTTACTATTTATAGGTACAAAACTACAATATGTAATACACAGGCTCCACCTAGAAAACTTCCCTTTAAACCAAACCAAACCAAAAGTACCCAATATAGTTGATAGTAATGGGTTATAATAAAGTAGTTAAAAAAAAGTTGTTTAAAAATTTTTCATTTAGCCCCCATCCCGCAACGTGCGATCCAAAAAAAATAATTTATATAGAATACCTTGTGGTAAGTTCCCAAGTAAAGAAGTAAAGGGGAAAATTTAAGATTGTCATGATGAAGGGCTGTCCAATCGGGAAACTTCGAGGCGATTGAAAAGATATGGCTGTGTCATTGACAATTATAAAATATAAAATAAATAAGTAAAAGGGAAAAATTTAAGTTTATCATGCTGTGCAATCGGGAATTTTCGAGGCGATTGAAAAGATATAGCTGTGTCATTGACAATTATAAAATAGGGTGGCCAAGATGGAAACACAAAACGACCAGGAAAGACACCACTGATCAGTGGCAGCGCCAAAACAGAGATCAAAAGGGTTGCTGTTAAAAAAAAACTTCGGCGATAAGGAAAGTATTGCTGAATAGAGCTTGGGAGCAGGATTGCGTCGTGTTCAACAAATAATACAAATAATGAAACGCGACTTCAAACTGTCATATGGGTAAAAGTATGGAAAACTGGGTCTCATGCCAAGACATGAATTAGCCAGATTTAAATTATTATATTTCTTGATGAGGGGTGAAATTTTCCGATGGAAAAGAAGGCTCGGACAAATATTGGCGTTCCAGAGATTTCTCAAAAATTATGCGTCAGCGGCGAAATTTGAGCGGTGGCTCCCTAATGGTTTGGGCAGGTATGAGTTATAGAGGAACCACTCCAATATGTTTCGTTTCCACAAAAATGAACTCCTAGTATTATATTCGACTATTGGATGTCGTCTTTGTTAATTCTGGAGAAGAAATTTGTGTTCCAGAATTTATCATCCAGAAGGACAACGCTCCAGTACATCGGTCTAAGAAAACTCCAAAGTTTCTGTAGTCCGGAAATAATACCAACTCTCGTCTGGCCTGCACTTAGTTCTGATCTCTATACGATCGAGAACCTCAGGTATATTTTACTTACCCAAGTTTACCACCAAGGACGCCAGTTCAAGAATGTCAAGGATCGAAGAGTAGCAATACAAGAAATTGGAAGACAACTGGCCCTACGCATATTCATTCGTTGATAAACTCAATGCCAAGATGCTTAGTAGAAGTTATCAGCGAAAATAGAGATCATACATCTTACGAAACTTTGTAGAATATTTAAATAAACCTTTTTCCTTTATAAATATTTCGCACTAGTAATTAGTTTACGTTTGTTGATTCACTTTTAAGAAGTCATAGTCAAAGTATTTTTGCTGAAAAGCATTTAATTTAAAAATTCCTCACAACATTTGGAAAAAACAAAAAATGGTGTTGCCTTTATATTTATTTCGCGGGGTGTATGTATTTGTGACACAAATGCGGCTTTCTTTGTTAGAAACAAAAACGCGACAGACCACAAAGCAGCAGATCTTCAATTCACGAAAATAATCCTTGCAAACATGTACATGGTTCCTGCAATATGTTGCTGGGGCCGTTATTTTTCCGAACAATATTTGCAAACGTATACATTAGGGTGGCAATGAAATGTAAGGAGCAATAATTTTTCTCGAATTTTAACAAATACCAAGCGGATTCTTACGTTATTGGGTTCTAAAACCAAAGTCGTGAAAATTTTACCCCAATCAGATAACTCCAAGCCGTTCCGACTTGTGGTCAAAGTTTTCGGATTTTGGCATTTTGGGTGTTTTGGGGAAAAATTTAATTTCTCAGTTCATATGAATAAAAAAATGCACATTGATTTAGTTTGGCCTGAATATAAAGAGGTAAAAATTTGATTAAAATCCCACCACTCTAGAGGTTCAAATTCTTAATTTGAAAAAATTTTAAATTTTTAGAAATAATTGTAATTTGGGTTTTTCGGATTTTCCCCAAAAGTTATATCTACTTATAAATGAAAAAACATCCAGCTCGGATACCAATCCCTTCTAGTAGAAGTCTATATGCTTACAATAAGGTATAACACGACATAGCCGCTCAACGGTTTCAGGACGGTATGGTGAGCCAAAGTAGGTCATCTCGTGGAATAATCTCCAAGATGGCCTTCTAAGGGTGCCAAATCTTAAAAATTTCAAAAGATGAGATAAAAACATAAGTTATATGCTCAAACCGATTCTATAAAATCGGTTATGACAATTGGTTACAATAATCGGTTTTGAAAACCGGTTTAAAAATCCGTATTTAACACTCACAATTAAAAGTCTGTTTGTATACAACTGTTCATAAATCCGGATTTGATTATTCTAATCTCTCTTGTACTCCAGTATTTGGAACCGAGTTTCACAACCACATAATCAAACAATTGCAAGAGATGAAATGGAAATATAACTTATGAGGTCAAACCGGTTGAAAATTAAGAGCTTGAGGAAAGTACAAATCAAAAGTTTGACCACAAGTCGGACCGGCTTAGAGTTATCCGAATGGCGTGAAATTTTCACCGCGTTGCTCCACCCATTTCAGTGCCACCTTAATAACCATACATGAGAAATATATGTCGACTGCGGGAGTTTAAATTTTGTATTTTATTTATTGTTTTTATTTTCCTGATGATGACCTTCGATGAAGCTCGAAATATTGAGATTTACATAAAATAAAATAAAATAAATTAAACAACAACAAAACATTTGTCTATTGGGGTCCGATGGTTCTCTGGAGATGGAAAAAAGTTTCTGCAAATGCTTTCTTGTGTGTTTTGTTTGCGATATTTTTCGAACACTTGCATTGTAGTGAACTCTCAATTCAAATGAGATTTCGTTTGCATTTAGTTTGATGAATTTTTCAATAGCAACATTCCAAATAACCGCTGATGAAGATCTGTGGCTAGATCTGAAATAGCTACACGGTTTGCCAGGAATCATAGGAACACACTTGCAAAACTCCTTTTAAAATTTAAAAAAAAAACTATATGTCTATTAATAGAGATATAGAATGGCCTCGAGCTTGAAGAATAAAATTAAAAAGTTCCAATAAAAAGGTCGACACATCGACAAAAAAAAAATGTAATTAGTTTTTATATTAAAAAATTTCAGTCAGGTGACCGGACCTAAATTTTCCCTCACCGGAAGTCATCCATTGCGACCGAGAATATTGGCAAATGTGTCAATATTCACTAGCAGAGTGGCATTGCGCTAAATATTATCCAATACCCCACTTAATTACGATCCTAGGTAATTATGGGGAGTTATCGTGACTACATACCAATTATCCGCCCAATATTTATATGGGAGGTACAAAAATGGGCACGGCCATTTTGCTTTTTTTACACAGTATTGCACAAAATATTGATCAGTACCCACTTTTTTTAAGATTTGTGGTATTCGGGAGATATTGAGTCGGTCAGCCGGAAAGCCGCCCAACTTTTCTATGAGAAGTACGAAAATGGGCGTGGACAGTAGTTAATCTTTAATTTTTAGGAAAGCATTGCCGAGTATCCAATTTGATCAAGGTCGCTTGTAGTCTGCGAGAGTTATTGTGTCGATCAACCGGTCATCCGCCCACCTTTTGTGTGCATTTGAGTAAATTTTGTCTAGTACCAAACTTCATAAAGAATGGTTCGGTTTTGCGGGAGTTATATCGCCCATCAACCAGCCGGCCGCACAACTTATCTTGATAGGGCGTGTGCAAAATCACCATTGTCTTAAACGGTGACTGGCGTTTGATCACACGAAGCCTATAACTTAATTTCATTAAGATCGGAAGTGTTTCAATCGACTTATAGCATTGACAACCCGGAGGACCACCAAGCTTTTGTATGGGTGGTACCAGAACGGTCGTGGCAACCTCACCAATTTTCTCCAGTTAAGTAGAAATTTACAGATTTTGAACCAATGTTTGAACTGAAGCTGATCACATCTACCTGAAAAAAGTTTAAGCAGAATATGATTTTGTAATAAATGTGTCGATTTGTATGGGAGGTACTAGATGGGTGTGGTCAAAACGCCCATTTTCAACCCCACCCTAAGCCTGGACATATAATGGTCACTAACAAAATATCATTCTGAACGGCCTAGATTTACGCAAGTTATCTGGCGGAAAAGCCAGCCGGCCAAACAACTTTTGTATGGGAGGTACCAAAATGGGCGTGGCAAAACCACCTTTGTCTTAAACGGTGACTGGCGTTTAATGACATGAAGCCTAATACCCAATTTCATTAAGATCGGAAGTGTTTCACGCGTCTTATCGCATTAACAACCCCGACGACTACCAAGCTTTTGGATGGGAGGTACCAGAATGGGCGTGGCGACTTCGGCCATTTTCTCCAATTTAGTAGATATTGACAGATTATTAACCAATGTTTGGGTTGAAACTAATCACATCTACCAGAAAATGGTTTTTGAAGAAACATGATTTCGTACTAAATGGCTCGATTGGTATTTGAAGTACCAGAACGGACGTGGCCAAAATACCCGTTTTCAATCCTAAAATAACCATGGACAAATAAAAGTCACTTACAAATTTTCGCTGTGATCGATTAATATTTACGGCAGTTATCGTGCTAACCAGCCAGCCAGTCAGACAGACATGGCTCAATCGTCTTAAAAAGTCCCAAAACGCATTTCGTCCAAAGATACTGAGGGTCTAATATGGAACCTTTTATGCGTTGCATTTATACATTTATATATATACATTATATATATATTATATATATATTGAGGAAGTTACGACCAATAGTCGAAAACAGTCCTTTAAAAAAATTGATTTTTTTTAAAAACAATATCCTTTGAACGAGCAATTGCAACAACATGAAAATTAACCAGGAACCGTTGCTTGACGGTTGCCACAAAATATCACAAAATGGCGGAAATCAAAAAGCAAAATGTTCAAACTGTCTGATTTGACTTGGCATGCCCCATATGTATGTTTATCGGTAAGATAGACAACTTTCCCCATAAAAGGTTGTATTTAAAACGAAACGGCCCTAGAAAGGACGCCGTTCCTACAAGTCAATACAAACGGCGTCCTTTCTAGGGCCGTTTCGTTTCTAGGACCATAAAATGACCACCTGTGAAGTTTGATAAAAAATCGATTCAGTCTCAACCGAACCTCTCTGGCCCCAAAGATTTAAGCGCGTCGCTAAAAAGTGTAATCGCTCTTTCAGGAATCAAATAATAGTAACAACATTTTAAATACAACCTTTTATGGGGAAAGTTGTCTATCTTACCGATAAACATACATATGGGGCATGCCAAGTCAAATCAGACAGTTTGCACATTTTTCTTTTGATTTCCGTCATTTTGTGATATTTTGTGGCAACCGTCAAGCAACGGTTCCTGGTCAATTGTCATGTTGTTGCAATTGCTCTTTTTAAAAAAATCAATTTTTTTAAAGGACTGTTTTCGACTATTAGTCATAACTTCCACAATAATGGTCCGACTTTGACATTTTTTTTTTAAATATGTTTTTTTCTGTACTTTTTAGAAAAAATATTAAAAAAATACAGCAGACAGTTGTCCGAGGCCTTCGGCCACGGACTGTCCCTGCAGGCTGTGTCAGAGACACTGCCATTACGTTTATCGTAGAATACGCCATCCGATAAGACAGAAAACATATATAACAATACATGATAAATAACATAAGCAAATGAATTTATTTATTTGATAGTTACTTTTGATAATATACATAAGCTTATGGTAGGAAAAATAGGATAAATATGTTTTTAAATTAAAAGAGTAAGGATAAATGATAAATAACAGACGCAAATCAATTTGATTTATATTTTTTATAATTATATATCCATGTTAAATTCAAATTCACATTTAACATTTTGTTTCACTTAAATACATAAGTAAATATACGAAATTTCAATATTTCATCAATCAAAACAACAGGCGAAGGTTTGTGTCCACACTGAAACAGCAGCAGAGTTTGTGTTCACGCTACAAACTCAAACACTCAACCAAACACCACACATATGTTTGAGTGCATGTGTTTAAACAGTTTCAATTGAGAAATTTAAATATTAGGAAGATATCAACCAATATGAAATGTATATGAAACGAAAGATAACATCTTAATTTACCTACAAAAAAAAAAAAAGTTTAAAAAAAGTTATCTCGCCGTTTCCTCATAATCAATGAAATAAAGATTACAACAATAACAATCTGACATGACTCCCTATACCGTAAGGTAAGACGTATTCTACGCCAAAAAATATTCAAAGGTGTGTTTGTATACGAACTTTATGTTTTTAAATTTTTTTTTTGTTTTTTAAATTTTTTAATTTTGAAACTATTTGTGCACTTCGATTTTCTCGAATTGTTTTTATAAACCTCTATCCATTCTGTTTCTTTTAAGTCCAAATTGATAGTGGGCAAATAATTATTAATTTTTTTTTTGATTTTTGAAAATTTTCAAAAATCATTTTTCCATACTAACCACAATATCCTCATGAAACTGTGATTCGTTTCTCCGTCTGTATTGTACTGTATCTCAAAGAGTTTTCAACTATTCGTATACCACATCCCTATTACAACCATAATATAAGAATAAATAAAAAGGAAAATATTGAAACACAACTTCTCTTTAGACGATTGTTTTTTCTATTCACATTTATTGTACAAGCGCACAATTTTCCATTTCATCTGTCTCACATACCAGAATTTAATATGATATTACATAGTGCATTGTCAAGCAATTCCCAAGTGCTTGAAAGATTTAGTAGACATTTTTATGATACGACACCAAAACGAATAATATGTTAAGAAGATAAACTTACAAAAATTATACACGGAACGATGAAAAATTGCAGCTAACTGTGAATGTCTTGCAAGCCAAACTATTGGGATTTAATCGTATAACTTTGGATTTACAATTCAATGATACGTGTACAAGTTTTTACATACAAATTTGTGACATTTGCGAATTTGTAACATTATGAATTTAATATTATTACAGAGCTTTGTGGTAAGGACCCAGAAAATTTAAAAAATAATCTTTTAATAATATTGTGCATATCGACACGTTCCCGGCAGAATGTATTAAGCGACATATTTGGCGACAATGACTTTTCTCCATATTCTCAAAATTTATGCCAAGCTCCACATTTCGATAGACATAAAATGTCCCTTGCATAACCACGCCATGAATTATTAAGCAAATGAAATGGTAATAACCGAAAAAAATAATACAAATCAGCTACTTGACAAAAAGTTTTTTTCGTTTCCTGAACAATTTCCATTTTGTCGCTTAATACATTCTGCCGGGAACTTGTCGATATAATTCTGGAGTTACTTACAGTTTTGTTACAGTTTCAAATTTCCTAAAGACATCATCAGTGACTAATAAGATACGCATTGGAGTCCCTGCTGACTGGACGATCCGCTTCCGTACAAAAATCTACCTGACACCCCTCGACAATTTCATACCTACGTTAAAAGTTCTGCTCGAATCTTCCATAGTTTATAAATAGTGGCATACATTATGGCATACAAGGTGGCACAAAAGTTCCCACCTCTCTATTACAGATGCTGTAATGCTATAATTTTTGCAAGTCCTGGTAAATATCAATTCCTCTTTGACATGTGTGAAGTAAACGTACACACAGAGAAGAGATTCGTTGTCACAACTATATTTACTGCCAACTAAAATTTGGCGGTTCATTGGACTATCACATTATTCTGTTGTGCTTACCAATAA
Organism: Phaonia tiefii; assembly: GCA_963931995.1. NCBI lineage: Eukaryota > Metazoa > Arthropoda > Insecta > Diptera > Muscidae > Phaonia > Phaonia tiefii. Next base: position 294,636,780 of record OZ008368.1, read on the forward strand.
TTGTGTTCAGTATCACCAAATGTTGTGCATATCAATTGATTTGTAATTCAGTTTTGGTTGCAAGAACTGAAATATTTAGTTGAAGCCACAGCAACATGAAATAAATGTAATCTGGCAATCGAGTTTTAGTTGTAGCAATGAAATTATCCTGTAGTGGTGAAAAAAAGAAAAAAAAAATTTTATTAAAATTGTGTATTTGATATTTAAATATAAATTTAAATTGTATAAACTACTCAGGGTTCGTATTTCGTGCCCATTGTTTTATCGAAAATATGAATCAATTTCTATATCTCGAAAACGGAGCGTCCAATCGAAAAACAAATACAGACAATCTTTCTAAATTTTTCATATTTTCGATCAAAAATGGGGATGGGTCACCCTGGGTATCATATGTATGTTTAAGTTCATTTGTGTCATCCACAATAATAGTTCCTCCAACCAAGTTATATGTGCCTATTTGCAATACTGAGGATTCCATCCATCTTCAAAATGACTTGGATAGTCTCACTAATTGGTGTTTGGTAAATGGTATGTCGCTAAATCAGGGAAAATGTTAAAAGCTTTCGTTTTGCCGTAGTACACCGTTGAATATTGATTACCTTATTGGTTCTTCCATATTGGAAAATGTGTCTTCCTTCATGGATTTAGGAGTATTTCTTGTTCAAAAGTTGCGTTTTGATCTTCATACTGATTCCTGTATAGGCAAAGCCAAATCACTGTTAGCTTTTATAAAAAGATGGGCGAAAGAATTTGCTGATCCCTACGTCACTAAACGTCTTTTTGTCTCTCTCGCTAGACCTGGATTAGAATATGCTTGTATTGTGTGGTGTCCGTATAATGCCTCTTACATAGACCGCATCGAATCGATTCAAGGACAATTTTTACTTTTTGCTTTACGTGGTCTCGTTTGGAACATTGATGATTTGCCACCTTATAAAAATCGACTGATGCTTATTGATCTTCCAACACTTGAAAAACGCAGGTATATGTTAAAAGCTATGTTTATTGTAAAACTCATCAGGGGTTGTATAGATTCAAATTTTCTCGTGAGTCAAATAAATTTTAATGTTCCCTGTAGACAAACCCGATATTTCTATCCTATAAAACTACCGACTGTGTGTTATAATTACGATTACTACAATCCTTTTCGACGCGTTTGCCTCATTTACAATGAGATCTATAATTCATTACCCGCTTCAGATTCTCTGAATATAATTAAGCAACATTTAATTCGTAATTAATCGGGAACTATTACCCAACTTGATGACCGTCTGTGGTGCAATGGGTAGTGTGCGCGCCTCTTGTACAGGAGATCCAGGGTTCGATCCCTGCTCCAACCACCTTAAAAATTTCTTTCGACGACGGTCACCTCGCTTAGTGACGGCGACACTATCGAGTATATATCCATGAAAAGGCTTCTCAAAATACCGTTCGGAATCGGTGTAAAACTGTAGGTCCCAATCAGTGAGTGAGAACTGGAAAGCGGACAGCTCAGTGATTGTGAGAAGTTCTCCCAGGTCCCTTCATGGGATGTAATGGGAAACCATTTATTTTTTTATTACCCAACATGTGTTGCCAACCGTTTTCGTCCGATAAACCAGTCCTGCTTCTATTAATCAATCTTATTATAAATCCTGAATTCTTCAATGAATTGTAGCTGACGCTGTATAGATGGATGGATCATTAGCGGTTGAGGCCAGATGCTGATATTCCTATCCCTCATCTTCAAGTCCCTACTCTTCCTGTTTATCTCCCGTTACGCTATTTTTATGTTCCTTTTTATCGTTCCACACATATTGTTGCGACGTTCCTGCTCCAGATGTGACTACCTATGATATCTCCTATGATTTTATCCTAAGGTTCCTGTGAATCATTCCACTCAAATTTGTTGAGTGTGTTTACCATTTCTCTTCTTCCTGCTCATCCTCCAGTTGTTCTACTCCAGCTGATGTTCCTGTTCCTGTTCCTCATGTTCCAGATGATCCTGCCCCAGCTCCTGTATTGTTACTGTTTTAATTATAAGTTATTTTTATATTTTTGTATTTTGTATTATTATAACTAACATACGAGTACAAGCTAATTATAATATTTTTTAACTATTTTGTTTCATTCTAATTATTTTATATTAATATTTTTATTTTTTTTTTTAAATTTTAAATTTTACAAATTTTCTTCATATTATTTTAATTGTACTCTACTCTTTTTCTTATGTTAAATGTATTTTAATTTTATTAAGTATTATACATTATGTCTACTACGTATATAATATAAATTTTATAACGTTGTTGGGAACATATTACCGGCTGTGTCCTATCGAGGATTGTAGATGTGAGATAAATAAATAAATAAATAAATAAGTGTCCACAATTGTCTGCATGTGTTTGTGAAGGCGTCAATAGTGGCGTCATATTCAACGATTGTGTTTAAGTCTCACTTCACCTCAATTTACGATAATATGTATTCTTCGCTGGCTGATATCTATGCTCTCTATTGTTTTTTCACAACTGTGTTTATCACTTTCTGTTTAAAATATTAGTTTTTCTGTAAAGTCCTCGTGTAACATTTCAATATACGTAGCTTCTCTTTAAAAGCAAAGCTTCTTGTGCAAAATCGAATACATACTCGTAACTTTGCAACAAGTGTGTTTGTAACAGAAACTAAATTATGATTATAGTAACTAATATTTGAACACGAATTATAATATTGTACCTTTTATTAGTTGTATCTTCCATTTCAGATGAATGAGGTCTTAAAAATACTCAAATTAGTTAATACAACTAAAGTTCGGTAGTAGCAACTTGTATTCAGAAAGACCGATTTTATATCTATCAATAACGTCGACAAATAATTCTGATGTTTGACAATTGTGAATTCTAATCAAAAAATAGACTTTATCATGTAATTTCCAATGTCTGAATTGATTTCCAACTAGTCTTTTCCCTGTGTGTATACAAAATACATGACATGGATCGCTGTACTCCTGAAGAACCCGGAAGAATAAAATAAATAAATATTTTACCATTAAATCCCATGAACGGAGAGGGAGAGCATCTCCCAATCACTGAGCTGTACGCTTCCCACTTCTCACTCACTGATGGGGAACTAGACTTTTACACCGGTTCCGAATGGTTTTTTGAGAAGGTGTTTCATAGCGTCGCGTTAGTAGGCTAGGTGGCTGTCGTAGAAAGAAGTGTAAGGTGGTGGCTCTATAAAAAATGCCCCAAATGTGTAACTAAAAAACGTTATAACACACTATTTACTGGCAGTCCAACATACTGGCCAAGTGACATGAATAAGATTCCAGAGTTGCCGGATTTTATTGTATACGGTGGAATTTCTAATAGCTGTCTTGACATAGCTGATAACAATGATTTGAGCTCTGAGCACACGCCAATCATTGTAGATTACAACTTATCGCCCTGTTTTCGTAAAAAACCTGAAAAAATTATTTCAAAAACACAGATATTGAATCCTTTAAATACTGGTCAAATAAAAACCTCCACTTAAACTTATTAATAAAAAGTCGGGTGGAATTAGATGATGCAGTCGAAATGTTTTCGTCATTAATTCATGAAACAGCTGTACTATCGACTCCTGTTGACTTGGTTCATAATAAAAACGAAAATTGAGTAGAAACTATGGTGGAAATAAGATTTTTCATTCGCAGTAAAAGAAGACTTAGGCGAAACTGGAAATGCAACAGAAATCCAATAGACAAGCGTCAATTGAATCGAGCGGTGAAAGAACTCAAGGAGAAGCTAACTGATTTGAAGAATGAAAATATATTGGTATATACCTCAGAAAACTTGACCCCAATGAAAAGGTAGAGCACTGTCTTTATAATGCCACAAAATATTTAAAGCGACCCTCCAAAAGAAATACTCCTATAAAGGCTGAAAATGGCACCTGTTATAGATCATATAAAAGCAAGGCGAAGCTTATTCTAAACATCTTGAACCTGTGTTTACACCATTCTCTTCATCTAAAGATGACGCTGAGTCTCCGTGACAAATGGATCGGCCAATTAAGCACGTTACTCAAAAAGAAGTAAGAGAAGAAAGAGGCTCCATGAAATGTGGCCCCAGTGAAAAATTACCCCAAACCCAAAATGAAAAATGACCCCAATATTTTGTACTATCTACAACAACACGTAAGTAAAAGGCCCAAACTTGTGTTGTTGTAGGTAGTACAAAATATTGGGGTCATTTTTCATTCTGGGTTTGGGGTAATTTTTCACTGGGGCCACATTTCATGGAGCCGAAGAAAGACCCAAACTTGGTAAAGGCAAATCTCCTGGATATGACAAAATCGACACCGCTGTTGCGAAATCGCTGCCAACAAAAAGGAACAAAAAGGACGTTATTATTTAATTCGATTTTACAGCTTCAATATTTTCCAACGCAGTGGAAATGTGCTCAGGTTATAATGGTCCTTAAACCAAAGAAAGTAGAAAAATCGTTAGCATCGTATAGGCCAATAAGTTTGTTGCCAACATTTTCAAAAATATTTGAAAGAGTTCTCCTAAAAAGAATGAAGCCAGTTCTTGAGAGTCTAAATATTATTCCTGAATACCAATTTGCATTTCGAAACGGGCATGGGACTCCCGAGCAATGCCATCTTATAATCAAAGTTATTAACGACGCCCTTGAAAATAAAAAATACACCTCTGCAGCATTTTTGGACATTAGTCAAGCTTTTGATAGAGTTTGGCATTCAGTACTTTTATATAAATTAAAGTCTTTACTCCCGTCTCCTCTTTTCTTTGTCTTGAAGTCATATTTGGCGGACAGAACATTTTACGTGAACATAAATCAAGAAACCTCTACGATTCGCCATATACGAGCTGGAGTTCCACAAGGCAGTGTTTTCGGACCAACGCTTTATTCAATTTTTACGTCTGATATGCCAATTACACAAAACATAACTATTGCCACATACGCCGATGATACTGCTTTGATATCGTCAGATACATCAGAAGTGGAGGCATCTCATATTGTGAAAACTGGTTGAAAAAGTGGAGAATAACCATCAATGCGGAAAAATCAGCACATGTGACCTTTACCATGAGAAAAAATGATTGTCCTTCTATTTTCCTAAACGGCGCTGAAATACCGAAACGTTAATTACCTAGGTATGCACTTGGACAGACGTTTAACTTGAAAGCATCATATAAAGGATAAACGTGAACTCTTGGATATAAAAACTATAAAGATCACTTGGCGGTAGGGACTTCAATCGCTGCTTAACTCCATGAAATCCTCTTTGACATCCAATATTGAAATTTTGCAGCGCTACCAGTCAAAAACTTTAACACTTATAACAAATGCCCTTTGGTATATAACAAGAAATTATACGATTTAGTACAAAATATTTATATAGGCTTAGTTATCATGATAGTCCTTTAGCTGTATCTCTTTTGAATGAAAGCAATGAAACCCGCAGATTAAAAAGAATTCACCTTCTAGACTTACCTTGCAATCAATGAAATCAAATCAATGAAATATTATAGTATAAGTCACTGAATTTAAATATTGTATTGTTGTGTTGATTGGAACGCAGCAACGTATATTATTACTTCATTTTAAATAATTTGCTTATTGTTAAATCGACAGATTGCAAATAAAGACAATTGAAAAAAAATTTGCGTAATTTTGTTTAATTAAAATGTAATTGAGTTAGAATTTTGTGCATAACTTGCATACCCTCGCCCGCTTCGCTGAGCGTGTAAATAAAATCTATTTTTTTTTACATACGACAAAACATTTTAATGGTGTTTTTTTTTTTTAATTTATTGTTTTAAAAATACTAAAATATGCCTATTCTAAAGCTTTTTGGTATACAACATTCTTTGTTTTTCCATCTGCCGTATAAATAAATAATGCTGATGGTGTACCTACTCGTGAGCACGCTACATAAAGTTGTCCATGTGAAAAGCATGGATTTTCTAAATTTATTCCGCAGACTTCCAAAGACTGACCTTGTGCCTTATTGATGGTCATCGCAAAAGCAAGACGAACAGGAAACTGAAGTCGTTTAAAATCAAATAGTAAATCGGTGGGAATCATTGGAATTCGGGGAATTAAAACATCTTCGCCTTTGTATTTTCCTTTTAATATAGTCGCTTGGTTAATGTCATTGACATCTTTGTTTTTGGCTCCCAATATTGCTCGTTCGCTCAACCAAACATGATTTTTGTATTGCTGCGCTATATTTGGGAACACCTTTTGAATTAATTCTTCTTTGGATTTTGTAATATTGCAAAACGTGGTTGGTAGTGTTATGAAGCCAGTTAAAATATCAACTTGTATTTTTCCATTTCCAGTAGCCAGCAATTGCTTCGAAAACTCATTTGCTGATGAACCATTTTGCATTTGAACGCGCATATTTGTAGTGAGTTTGAGCGTTTTCACTTTTCTCCACAAATTTGAAGATTTCAAACACGCGTTTAGTTCATCGGCAGCAGTAGATCTAGGAATAACAGGTAATGTCTGCCGAAAATCACCTGCTAACAATATTGTGGCACCACCAAACAATTCTTGACTTCCTCGTAGATCTTGCAATGTTTTATCTGAAGCTTCCAAAGATTTCTTGTGGGCCATAGTACACTCATCCCATACGATAAGTTTACATTGCTGCAAAACCTTTGCCGTTCCAGATGTCTTGGGGATGTTGCAAGTAGGGGTTTCGGTAAACTGCATATTCAGTGGCAACTTCAGTGCAGAGTGTGCTGTTCGGCCGCCATCCAGAAGAATGGCTGCAATTCCAGAAGAAGCGAGTGCTAATGCTATCTTCTGTTGCGATCGTATGTTTGCTAAAAGCAATGAGAGCAAAAATGTTTTTCCAAAAAATATATTCCACCTCTTTCGTCGTTAACAACTTGCATGATTGAATCGTAGGCTTGTCTCTGTTGTTCATTCAACTTTGGAATATTTGATTGTACAAATGAGCTCAATTCATTACAATTAAATTGTTGTTCGCGTTGCAAATCTCGAATAAATATGTCGTGCATTGGACGATCGGGAGTTATCATTCCTAATTGTGTTAAAGCTTTATTTTCTATTGCTAAACACATGTCTTCAATAATAATCAATGATTCATTATACATTTCCTCTGTGATAAGTAATTCTGGATTTGACGTGGTGAGACGCATTCGATGTAAAATATCGTCTGTCATGTATTCTCGATATTTTATCCATAATTCAGGTGGATTTGACGGGAAACATGTTGCTATTATTATAGAAAACAATGTCCATATTTGATGCGGTTGAGCCGAAATGGATGCGTCGGCAAGTGTTAGATCCCAATGAGTATCATCCTCGAGTAAATGCAATCGTATACATGCTTCTCGATATGTCGCAAACAATTGGCCATCAATGGTTCTTAAATTTTGGAACGATGTTGGTCCACGGACTTTAATCAACAACAAACGCAAGTAAAAACATTCAGCATTGTTTGGATGAACTGTATAAATGCGTCCTAAAGTCTCTGTTGAAAACAAATTTGGGTGACCTTCAATTGGTTTTCCCATTTTGCGTCGTTGAAAAACTTTCGACGATTGATTCCAAGTGTAATATTGTGGTATTTCTGAGTAAAGCAATGTTCTGACAAATATATCATCTTGACACAAAATAAAAAATGCACTCAACGTTGTAGATGGTGGTCGACCTACTGTTTCCAATGCATTTTCAGTTGTGAAATAAACACGTTGACCGTTTTCCAGAACTGCTAAATGAACAACAGCAGGATATCTGTTATGTACTGGAAAAGAAAAAATCCGCCATATTGCTTCGTTACTACTAATATAACGCCCAATTTGATATTGAGTAATTTCATCTTTTCTACTTTCAGTAGATACTCCAAAAACGGCCATATCATTTCCTTTATTGACATATTTGCAAATGTATTTTATTGATTTTACTGAATTGCAATACTCAACGTTTATGTGGGCTTTGTAAGTTTTTGACAATAATGGTGAATATGGCACGATCCAACGGTTGTCAACCTCTACATGTTGATTTTGAATTGTGACAGTTGTCTACCTGCCATTGTCCGCAGTTGATCTACGTCGATATAACGCATATCCATCGTTGCCAGAAACAGTGTCCGCAACTAATGCTCTTGGATAACGCTTTGAATATTTTCCATCAATCATGCATGGTGAATTTATGTTCAGTGCACCGCATGGGCCATGGATCATATTATTTGTGACAACTTCAAACAATTGTGGATCGACCGCTTGATCTGGAATTTCTGCTGAGATTACATTATCAATTTCATCCGGTGCTATTTTATGAATCAACCAAATCAAAATGTGTGCATGAGGTAATTCTCTTTTCTGCCATTCGACAGAATACATCCAGCATTGTGTATCTCCAAATACATACTCTTTAACGATGAAGTCCATAAGTGATTTCAATTTTTGCTTGAATACACGTGCCGTTATGTCATGGCGATCTGAAGGTGATTGACCGGCCTGTAAATTATTTCTAATTTCTATCCATTGAGGGTTACATGTAAATGTAATAAATAAATCAGGGCGCCCGTAATGACGTACGTACGACATTGCATCCTGTGCATATTCATGCATATGCCGCGGACTTCCAGTATATGTTGCTGGTAATATTGTCATTCTTCCAATGTCATTAACATTCGCATCATTATTTATTGCATCGCGCAGATGTATGTACTCTTCAGACCGAAGCTTTTTCTGGTTGAATCTAATAAAATTTAAACGTTCAGTCTCAATCTTCGCGTACATATCGACTGCATATTGTTGGAAAAGTCTTCGACATTTCAGGATGTGGTTGTCTTCATTCTCGCATATCATTAATCTGTATGCGTAATAATTCATCGCGCTTACTTTTTTGTTTGTTTCCTCGCCTGCGGTTAAAAGAATTACAAATTAGGATCGCTGGGAGATATTTTTTTGAGAAATAAGTTTAGTTACCATTTGAAGGGTTAATCATTTTGATGTTAAAATGGTAGCCATCTTCCCCTTGCCAGAACAAAATCGGGTATTGCAAAGCATCATAAGAACGATGTGTTTCGCAGACTCGTTGAAGTTGAGCATTCCTGCGTTGAAGTACCTAGTCGGCATAAGTATTTTGACGAAAAAAAAATTGTGTATTTGTGAGATTATCTTTTGAATGACTTTATAAAGAATTCTCTTCTATTTTCTCCTTTTTATATATAACTAATACAATCTTAAAAATAAGCAAACAAATAGTTTTTCATAGGAACTTAAAATGATATAAATTAATTAGTAAATTCATGCGTTGGCATGGTAATACTAAGAAAACAAAGTTAAAATTTAACAAAAGTAAAGAAATGAAGAAGAATTTAGTAAAATGTATAACCACCTTTGGCTTCAATAACTTTTCGAAGACGTCTCGGTACTGAATCCACTAAATTTTGAAGAACCTCTGGAGATATCTCTTTCCAAAGGGAAGTGACCTCAGAAATTGTCGCCTCTCTGGTTTTATTTAAGGAAGCTGTTCTGTTACGTTTCAAAAGAGACCAGACGTTTTGTATAATATTTAAGTCTGGACTTTGAGGTGGCCAGTCCAAAGTGCCAACACCAACATTCTTCAAAAAATTGGTTATCATCCGGCTTTTGTGGCATGGGGCATTATCCTGTTGCAGTATAAATGATTCACCAATAAGCCTATCTCCATTAGGAAAGGCAGTATCGTTTAGGGTACTCAAATATTGATGTTGGTTCATCGAGCCGGTGATAGGAACCAAGTCACCCAGCCCATTATACGCAACACATCCCCAGAACATGACAGAGCCTCCACCATGACTCACTTTTTCACAAACGGGTCGTTTTTTCTGCCTTACTACCGTTGGAAATCTTACAAAAAATTTGTTTTTTGATGAGTTATACTCGAAGGAGTTTTCATCTGTCCATAAAACGCTTCTCCAGAACTCCTTTGGCTTGTGCAGATGTTCCTTTGCGAAGGCCAGCCTTTTAAGCTTGTTTGCTTTTGATATGTACGGCACGTCCTTAACTTTATATGTTTTAAGACCTTCTTCTTTTAGACGTCGGCGGACAGTGCGCTCACTGATTGTATTCTTGGCCATCAAATTCCAGTTATTTGCAGCAGATTGAGGGTTCAGAAATATATTTTTTTTAAATTCCCGTAGAAGCTGTCTGTCTTCAGTCGGCGTTGTTTTCCGCTTAGCACCTGATCTCCTTAAGTTTATCAAGTCATTATACTTTTTAAACTTATTAGTTTGATAGTGCACAGTTTGACGTGACACATGAAACTCATTTGCAATGTCTTTTACTGCCGTTCCAGCGTTGAACTTTGCTACCATTGAAGATCTGATGACCAAACTCAACTCAGCCGTTTTACCCATTGTTAAACAATAACTTTAAAGAAATTTTTATTTTTTTATCAACGTTTAATATCAAGTGAAGTTAAATCCAAAGGGTGCTTGGTTTTCAAGAGATTAAAAGTGGAAAAATATTTACACAAACATTCCGTCACAATACTTATGCCAACGCATGAATTTACTAATTAATTTATATCATTTTAAGTTTCTATGAAAAATTAGTTGTTTGCTTATTTTTAAGATTGTATTAGTTATATATAAAAAGGAAAAAATAAAAGAGAATTCTTTATAAAGTCATTCAAAAGATAATCTCACAAATACACAATTTTTTTTTCGTCAAAATACTTATGCCGACTAGTGTACAATATCGCGTGATTGTAATTCTTCTCCAACTATTACTATAGCAACTTCGTCAATTGTCGGTGAGTTGTATCTTCTCAAGTGTTCCCCAGCCGGTGTTTTGTCAGCTCGAATAACAATTTTATGATCATCTGACGGCATTCGATTTAGTGCTGTTTGAAACAATCGAATTAATTCGTTTTGTTGATGAAATAAATTTTGAAGTTGTTCGAGTATTCTTCTTCTTGTATTGGAACCAATCTGACAACGCTGATTTACTTCATCAATTGAGTTGCCAATGAAGTAAATTTGCAGAAAACGGTAGTTTGCATCCGCGAATGGCAGCAATGATCCGGCTTGATGGTAAATCTGACCTTGAACCTGTAATGTATATGTAAAATTATATGATGTTACCCCACATCACATAGGTGTTGATATCGTTGTTCGTTATACCATGTAAAAAAATTACCTTAAAAGTAGGCATATAGTTGTCTCTGATTATATTCATTGCACCAAACGAAGTCATTTGAAAACACGAATTGTAGTTCTGAATATTCGTCAAGAAATGCTTTGATTGTGGGGTTGTTCCGGAAACCAATGAGCGCAATGGTTCGGGGGGGGGGGGAATTTAATGCTGGTAATTTTACTTTTCCATTTGCACAGCACATTCCTGGTGTTTCATTGTTGAATTTGAAAGCTTTGCAATGTTGGCATACTTTATTCATTGTGCCAATATTCTATGCAAGCTGTAATCGGTTGTGTTATTATACTCGAACGCAGCACGGTGTAGTGTTCCTGTAAAAGTCGCATGACTTACATCTGATCGATGTTGAACAGCCCGGTTGCGTCTCATTCTTAATCGATCGGCAGTATTGAGTGCCTCTCTATCTTCTGGTGTAAGATTAAGACGTGATCTTGAAATTCGATGTCGCTCCATCTCGATTCGTTGTGTGTGCTGCTCATCGCTTTCAGCTCTTCTTCTACTCGCGTCGCGATTGGATGCTCGCGTACGTCGACTAATGCTACTACGTTGTGGCGGCATTGTTTCTAATTATTGATCTTAAATGTTAAAGTATTAATAGCTAAAATATTTAATATTTCTTATTCCGAAATTTAGTGTTTACCTTTTCAGTTTAGCCAAAATTATCGAAATTCACTGTATTTGTGGACACTTCTAACGTTATAAATTTCAAATTTTCAAAATTTTACAAAAATCACTTAAAAGTTTAACTGTAGTCTCACGAAAAAACGTCATTAAATTGTGAGGAAACCGTAAAAAATTTAATTAATGAATGCACGCACCTAAATTTTTTTATACCACCTACCGTAAATTAATGAGGCTATGCTAAGAACATTCTACATAGTGATCGCACAGAGCGCCACCAACCGTTAAGAAACCAAATTAACTTAACAGTACGCTTGCACTGCAAATCAAATAAGTTGTTATGTTAAAAGTACATTTATTCTGCAAATGTAACATGTTTTTATCGTGATATTATACGTTAACGACAGGTGTTTCAATTTGTACTGTAAATGTAAAAACCTTTACCAAGGACAAATTATTGTCAAATCCATTAAACTATGCAAACAACGTTTTGTTTATACATAGAGAGATATGTTTTGAGTTATATCGATGGTGCCACAGAAAAATTCACTGTATATTCACAAAACCTGGACAAAAGATTCAATTAATTGTCTCAATTTTTGATGTGTTAACATCTATACGCGCATACTATAAATTTAATACATACACAAGTGTTAGGTTTGTACGAGTAAATCATCGTTTGTTTGTTCGTTGCTTGGCAGTCGGTATTGAAAGTGATTATTGGGCGATTTTCATATAATTTTCCCACGCGATTTTCTCCGGAAATTCATATCCGATTTTATTAATTTTTGGATTAAAAAGCTAGTGCGGGTTTCGACGAAGAGTTTAGGCCAAAAATTAAAGCGATCCGATATCGGCGAGCCGAGATTGAAGTGTTTTAATTTGGAGTATTAATTTGGAGTAATATTAAAAAAGTATTTTATGTTGATCTTCGGTTATATCGTACGAATATAACAATGTATGTATGTATGTACAAGTGTCTGTTGCTTTGCATTCTTTGACTTTTGTGGGAATAAAAAAAAAGTATTGAGCAAGAATATAATGACACATGTGCTTGCACTGGGTCTTTAAATAATTTTAAGTATTAATATTATTTAACTGTAACGTCATCATATGATTGAACGCTGTTTTTTATTTTCCAATGTAACATTTACGAATGTGTTCATAGAAATCGAACAGGTACCGTGTAGCAAAAAGGTGTTAACACATCGCCCGTGAGTTCGAACACTCATTGGATTTTTTTTTTACAAAACCAATTATTGAAATTTAAGTAAGCTTCGATCTACATAAGGAACGCACACACTTGTTAACACTGCCTAGAAGTTTCTAATTTAGATTGTGCCAAAAAACACGACATTTATAATAATTTTATTATACATTTATTATAATAATAATTCACAGTATTTTAACAAAACTGAAGTTAGTTGCAGTTAAACTTCTAATAAAATTGCACACAGCAAAATAGTGTTGTAAACGTACGCAAGTAGTTTTATATTTCGACCGCCTACCGGCAATAATCCCAACTATGTTAATAGTACGTTTACACTAAACTTAAATCAAATTTGAATCCCCTTATTCTATGTTTACAATACATGTGCGAAGTTGTAGTGAAAACGTACTGCAAGAATCTTCCATACAAACAATATTTAGTCAAAAGGGGGAAAAATTTCTTAAGAGCTAAATTTGACCTAACATAGCATTAAATGATGTATCAATCACGGTCGACTGTAACACACTGTGAAAATTTCATTACAATCGACCAATTATTATGACGTCTTAGCGATTTTTTAAAGCAAAACCTAATATAGCCTATAACCTGCTACACCCCAAAAGAAACACACACACCAAATTTCATCAAAATCGGTCGAGCGGTTTCCGTGTCCAGCGCTACCAAACGAACAACGGTCATTTTTATATATATGTATGTATATAAGAAGAAGATAAAAGTAATTTTCCAAATGGATTATTTAAATACAGTATGGAACATACGAGTATTACCTATTACCTAGATAATTTTTGTAAGCTTAATATGCTTTATGTATACGGAACAATGTCTGTAGTTTATAATTCTAGTTGTTACAAATCTTCAGCATCAAATCATACCTCTATATTGTATTCAAATATATGTTTATGAAATTCCTTAAAATCCTTATTTACCGCAAAGGTATGGCAAATTCTTATTAATATTGTAAATTTTCTTGGAAATTTCCTGGTATGTCATTGTATTACGAAGCGGCTGCTGCTATTATTGACCCCTATTCACCGTATGTAACAATTTCACATTTCCATTCATCTATCTGCGTAATACACGCACATTTTGACAACGAGGCCGCAGAGAGAACGCTAATGAAGTCGTTTAACAATACCCAGTATACGCAACAGTCAACGCTTTACAATAACAGTATCTTACTTTAGCATTAATTGCCTTGTCGTGTGAGAGTGTGTGCGAGGAGTATAAAATCCCAAGAGCACTCAAGGACATGTGTGAGGATTGGTATGTGTGAGTACCCAGCAAACAAAATGTTCCAACAATGACTGCTGTCACAAAATTCTTTATCTCTCGGACGTATTGGATTGAGTATTATTTCATACGGTATTCTAGTCATATTTCACATAAGCGGTCTTTTTCTTTAATTGGTTGAAGTTAGTGTCAGTAAATAGTACGAAACATCAATAAAGTTTGTAAAAAGTCTTACAGAACTTTTAATTTCAGGCATCTAAGCTCAACAGGGAACATTCGGCAAAGTGAAAATGGTCTCCGATATAGCTTCCGGAAATATGGAATTTGTTAAACCAAAATAATGTTGGTGATTATTTTGACCATAGAGTAATCTCAGACTAGAGAGAATATTTGGCTCGTCTGACGTTTCCTTTCACACTCTTCGTGATGCGGTCGGTGTGATAGAGAGTTGTTTGACGAAAAGTGATATACATCAGGTGGAATTACAATAACTTCTTGCTTTAATTTTTCATGTCATTTTGGTGAAAAACTGTGAAATTTGAATGTGTTTTAAACTTTTTTATTGACTGTTATTGTTAGCATACATTTGTGTTGTATTTAACACAATAATTTTAACACACAAAACGAAATGCCGTTGTTGTTATTTTGTTCGTTGTTTTGAACCATTGCCTCTATCTGGTATTAGTAAAGCAATTCTTTTCAACATCAAACGTAAATATCACACCAGGCCAAATGTCATAAATTTGGTGGGAGAACTAGTAGATCTACTATAAGTATTAATCTATGATTTTGACAAAGGCTATAAGTTTCAAATGTCATTTCCAAACAATTTTTTTGTTCAAATTTCAAAATGATTATATGATTTGAGTAAGAATTTATTTTTTTTATATTTCATAATGCAAATTCTTCAACAATAAATGCTTTGAACTTAAAAAGATGTTCATACATGATTTCGTATTTGGAAATTGATTTTGGAATTTAAATTAGTATAATTTGACCGGTTCCACCGGTTTTTGGCAAAATTGAAAACCGAAAACCTGTTTCATGAAAAACTGATTTTTCAAACAAACCGAAATCCTTACTTACTTACTTTTGCTGACTATTTACAACCTCATGAGGTCAGACGTCTTACAAATATTAATTAAACAAACAAATTAAAAAAATTTCAACATATTCTTCCAACTGGCTCTATCCCTCGCCTATTCTCGCCAGTTGGTAACACCAAGGATACGGAGGAATCATTCTGCCTGGTCTTTCCAGCGGAGTCTTGGTCGTCCTCTTTTCATGCTTCCATTGGGTACGTTATCGAAAACCTTCCATTCTGATATCACATGGTCTAGCCAATGCAGTTGGCCTAATTTGAGTCACCTAGCTATGTCCACGTCAGAATACAGATTATATAGCTCTGGGTTCCAGCGACGTCGGTACTCGCCGTTTTCTCTAACAGGACCATATTTTTTACGGAGCATTTTTCTCTCGAAAACTTACAGGTGTTTTTCATCCTCTTATGATATGACCCAAGTCTCGGAGCCATATATCAAGACAGGTAAAATAAGAGTCTGATATATCTGGACCTTTGTCCGTCGAGAGAGGGCTTTGATCCTAAATTGCTTGCTTAGCCTCAAAATATTATTTATTTTCAAGCACAATTCTCCTATCTATCACCAGGCTGACGTTGTTGTCCTTGTTCACGGCGGATCCAAGTTAGACAAATTCATCTACCACTTCAACATTAAATCGGTTGTCAACGCTTAAGTGCGGACCAAGTCGTGAGTTTTCTCTAGTCGTTGACACCATCAGTTTTGTCTTGACCTCATTAATAGCAAGATTTCCTTTTCGATTCTTGAAAATACTGCAGTATCCTCTCGCAAATTTCCCCAATGATGTCTATGTCGTCAGCATACGCCAGCAACATATGACTTTTCGTGTTAATGGTCTTGTTCGTATTTACTGCTTCTCATTATTATCTCCATTAAGATGTTGAAGAGATTGCACGAAAGTGTGTTGCTTGTCTAGGTCCTCGCTTGGTACAGAATGGTTCAGTGAGGTCTTTCCCCACTTTAACTGCTGATTTAGTGTTCGTCAGCGTCATTCTACAGATGCTGATCAGTTTTGCCGGAATACTAAGTTCAGACATACCTTCGTACAGTTTTCCCCATATGGGGCTATCGAAAGCAGCTTTGTAATCGACAAAAGGGTGGTATGTATCGATTTGCTTATCGCGGGTCTTTTCACTCTTCATACTCTTTCATAGCACTCTTTTTGACTACAGGACATAATACACTGGGACTCCAATCGTAAACCGGTTTTTAAAAAATTACAGTTTTTCTAACACTCTATACGTTTGGAACATCCATATACTTATGTTCATGCAATCATTATTTTCATGATTTGAAGATCAGATGCTCATTTGTTTCTTTGCTGTATGTCACGTTTATATTTTCGGCAGTTTTCAACAAACAAAGCCATATTTGGTTCACAAAAACGTACATTATAACATAATAATCATTGTGCCTCTAACATGCAATACTGAATAGCAAACACAATATGTTTGGGTGCAACTATACTATTTCTGCGGCAATCTACAAACACGTTATATTTGCATCCAAACAACAGAAAAATATACATTTTTCAGCGTGTAGAGAAATTGTTGGCAGCAAACGAGTATTCTTTGGTATCTTCTCTAGATAATACGGATGCGTACAACAATAGAGCAATTAACCTGGTGCTATCAACCCTTTAGGATGCCGTGGATGCGTGAATACGATGCGTGACCGAATTGGGCACCTCGATTACTACTAGCTATGTTAACAGAGGCACGCCCCAAAGAGGGGTCTTATCTCCAATTGGAATGCTGGTCAGTCGTGAAAATTCGCATAGAAAAATTGTTGCTTAAGCGGACGACATGACAATAGGGGCAAGTATCCCAGTACTAAAATGACAAGTATTCCTGGGTTATTCCCCAGGCTATTTAAAGGACCATAAGAGGTGCAATGGTTCGAGTGTGGGACTCTTGTACATGAGAACGTGGGTTCAATCCCTGCTCTGACCACCTTTCGGCGGCGGTCACCTCGCATAGTAATGGCGACAATATCGAGTATTTAGCCATGTAAAACGTCTCAAAAATAGTGTTGAGAATCGGTGTAAAAACTGTAGTTCACATTCAGTGAGTATAAAACTGGAAGGCGCACAGCTCACTAGTTGTTAGAAGCTCTTCCTAATTCTTTCATGGGGTTAAAATGAGAAACCATTTATTTATTTTAACTTAAGCACTTTTTGGCAGACTACAGCGTGATAATAGAGTAGATATAAACCCGGCCACTAGCGGACTGGACCTTTTCACTCAAAGGTATAAAATATTTACCATATAACTTCTCACTTGCAATGGGTCTGAAAATAATCTCGCAGAGTTGGCAAAATATCTGGTTCTTGTTTTAGGCAGCAATATTAGTTATAGACCCCACACAGAAGAAAGGGCGAAAACTGCAAAAATAACCCTATACACCTGTATGTGGTTACTGTCCCCGAACATTGTTCACTGGATATATACAGCGCTGATGACACCAATAATTCTCTATGGGGTTTAGGGGCAGTTACTCTAGCAGCCCATTGTGCACTATTGACTAGGGTTCAGACAATGGCGACGATGTGCATTGTAATATTACATTTTTTTCCGATAAATATTTCAAGCCGATTTGCTTCGCTTCTCTGTCTGTCATTAGGTGAAGGCAACTCTCACAATGGGACACGGTCGTAGTCACGCATGGAAAAACGCTCAAAGGTGCTTCAAACATCGACTTACTTATAGACTACTCGAAAGTGTAACGACTATTCAATCGCAAATACCACACTCTCATACCGGAAAGGAATTTCTGATATAAACGTAGTTTAGAGGGATATATGCATTTTTACATTGATGGGTCGGAATTAAATGATCAGGTAGGGTATTGGTTCAACTCATGGGAACCATGTTTGTTTCTTTCTCATAGACTGCCTGATCATTGTAGCCGGTATCAGGCAGAAATTTTGATCATTTAGGATGTAGTTGGTCAGTAGTAGTTGTTGGTCATTTAGGAAAAGTCCATCAGTCATTGGGGTCAATATAGTTTATGGCCGTCAGGTGTTAATCTAGTCCCTGTAATCAGTCGTCCTGAGCTCAGCATCTGCCAAGTACTACCGAGAATCTGCCTACGGGGTGGTCCAGAAATTATATATTCACCTCATGTGGGTGGTAGGGCACAAGGAATATCCCAGGGAACTACACAGCGAATAAGCTGACGAGACGACAGACTGCCTCATAGGTTCCGCAGGATCTTGGATACCCTACTATATGATGGTGCAGGAAAGGTAGATGGACGTGATGCACAGATTGTACAGGTTCAAGAAAAATTTGGCCGATAGTCGACAGCAGGATATCCATTAACCTTGTATCTCCAGACAAACACAAGGTATTAGTGATTGTTTCAGTTTTGATGGAACACTATCTGATGCGGACAGATTATAGGTGAAGGCAGATGAGTTAGAATTTGTAAATATAGGATTGATGATCTACCCGTGGTTCAATACAGGAATATAAGTTAAGCGTCTGATGATAAATTTGTCATGGAGTTCAAAACAAGTCATTCCAGTAAGTGTGTTTAACTGAATTGTCGATTAAAAAATAAAAATGGTTTCCCGTTAATTCCAATCAACGGATTAGGGAGAGCTTCTCATAACCAGTGAGCTGTGCGCGTTCTATTTTTACATTCACTGATTGGGACCTACAGTTTTACTCCGGTTCCGAACGGTATTTTGAAAAGCTTTTTCATGGCTAAATGCTCGATAGAGTCGCCGTCACTATGCGAAGTGACCGTCGTCAAAAGAAATTTAAGGTGGTCAGAGCAGGGATCGAACCCATGTTCTCATTCACAAGAGCCGCGCGCCCTACCATTGCACCACCGATGGCACCGAATTGTCGATTATTCCAACAAAAACTTGGAAAATGTTACTGACCTTGTAAGATTGTAGTATGAACCTCTCATACATTAACTAAAAACTTCTGAGAAAGTTGCACCGACAATGCACTGAGCATCTTCAATTCACGTGCTCATCTCCAGCCAGCAGGAGGATGTCTACTATGGGTTCCTACCTATTTATGGGCCTGGAAGGATTATCCCAGATAAAATTAAAAAATCACATGAGTTCTCAGGGGACACCCGATTAGAACGAACTTCCTTTCGAAAGCTATGTATTATGTACTAGTTAGCTCCAACACGCCTAAAGCGCCCGTTGAAAAATACGATAATTTAAATGGACCATTCAGAAACGATACTTTTTGTAAAATTTTTTTTATAGAATGTATTTTTTGTGTATTATAATTTCCCGAAAAGTTTCTTTTTAAAGAGAGTTACTTCTTGTATTAAAGTTAATGTTTTTATAAGAAAATGTACTATTTTTAAGAAGAAGTACTTTCTGTAAGAAAAAGCCATCAGATTCCGAATTTTTTTTACACATAAGTACTTTTTTTAAAAACAGGTATTGTTAAAAAAAGTGGTACTCTTTTTAGGATGAGTGTATTTTTTTTAAGAAAATTTACTTATTTTCAGAAAGAATGGGTATTATTTTATTTTTTAGAAAATGTACTTTAAGAAAAGTAACTTTTGTAAGAAATTGATTTTTTTATGAGAATGTATTGTTTTGGAGAAAAGGTTTTTTTTAAGAAATGGATTTTTTTTATAATTGAGTTATAATTGATTTGTAAGAGTAGGTACTCATCTCAAGAAAATTTATTTTGTTTCACAAAAAAGGTAATCTTTACAGAAAAGGCAGTTTTTTAAGAAGAGGCAGTTTGTTGTATGAAAATTTACGGTTTTAAGAAAAGGTACTTATTTAATATAAAAAACCCCTTTTTTTAAGAAAATTTACTTTTTGTAAGAAAATTTGCTTTTTTTAAGCAAAGGTACTCTTTTAAGAAAATGTATTTTTTTTAAGAAAAGGTACTTTGTTTAAGATATGAAAAGGTATTTTTTTGAGAAAATGTACTTTTTTTAAGAAAAAGAACTTATTTAAGAAAATGTTCTTTGTTAAACTTCTTTCACATTGGCTTTTCTAAATTTACATTTTATTGAGTTCAAAACTACAATATGTATGTACTAAATATTGGGTACAGGCTCCACCTAGAAAACTCCCCATTAAACAAGAAATTTCCCAACATATGTGAGAAATCTATTTAATTTCTTTCTTTATGATCCAAGCCGTTAGTCTAGACACATATCAAAGCAAAATAAACAATATAGTTGATAATACTAGGTTGTACCATAATAGTGTTAAAACAAAAGTTTTTTATTTTTTTTTCATTTAGCCCCCATCCCTCAACGTGCGATAAGGAAGTTCGTTCCAACAAGATCCTGTGTGTTTTGGAGCGAACTACTTGATTCTTGTGTGTGGCTAGAGCATAGTCTTGATAGCCCGTGGTATCACAATCGACTAGTAATTCTAAATGAGTCCCTACCCTGACCTAACCTTAATTAATCTAAGATCAAAATTTAGTGGGAATTCAGCACATAACGGGTTTTTCAATATGAGCGCTACAAAAGTTTTTTTAAATAAAACAAAACCTGTTTTAGATACCAATGAAATTCTTTATTCTTGTGAAAGTACGTTCGATGCCATTATGTATGGAACTCGATTACTTTTGCATGGCCACCACGGGCACGCTTGCAGAAGTCCAGAGGCTGAACCCAATTTTCGACGGTTTTCAAGCATAAATCGGCCGTTACTGCTGCAATTTCACGTTCGATATTCGTACGAAGCTCATCAATCGTCGCTGGCTTGTTGGCATAGACCATAGACTTGATGTAGCCCCACAGGAAATAATCTAAGGGCGTCAAATCGCACGACCGAGGCGGCCAATCGACTGGGCCATTTCGTGAGATAACACGTTCACCAAACTTGGTTTCCAATAAATTGATTGTGGCATTCGCTGTGTGGCTTGTGGCGCCGTCCTGTTGGAACCACATGTCCTCCAAGTCCATATTATCCAATTGGGGCCAAAAATATTCGGTTATCATTGAACGGTAGCGATTCGCATTCACAGTAATGTGCCGGTATTGATCATCACGGAAGAAGTACGGCCCAATGACGCCGCCGGCCCATAAACCGCACCAAACCGTAATTTTTTCGGGATGCAATGATGACTCATGGATTACGTGTGGATTGCTGTCTGACCAATAACGCATATTTGGCTTACTGACGAAGCCATTCAGCCAGAAATGAGCCTCATCGCTGAAGATGATTTTCCGATGAAAATCCGAATCATTTTCAAGTTGTTGCTCAGCCAAATTCACGAACATACGACGCTTATGGTGGTCAAGCGGCTTCAGTTCTGGCGTCAATTTGATCTTGTAAGGATGTAGGCCAAGATCTTTTCGCAAAATTCGCCACAACGACGTCACAGAGATGCTCAACGCTTGAGAACCACGTGCGAGAGACACATTTGGGCTTTTTTTAACTGAAGCCTCAGCGGCAGCAATATTCTCGACACTGGATTCAAATTTTTCCACTAGACGCTCAATTGTTGATCTGGTAGGACGATTATGACGACCATAAATTGGACGTAGGGCTCTTAAAGTTGAGGCCACTGACTCCAAATTTCGGTAGTAAGTTTTAATAATTTCGACTCGTTGTTGGCTCGTATATCTTTCCATAATGAAATGGCAAACCTTACTGAAGAGAAATGTCAAAAGAGCGGGAAAAAATATGGCGTCGTTTGCTGTCCCTATCGATTTACTTTTGTAGCGTCTCTGTTGAAAAACCCGTTACATCTAATCTCCCGCGATTACAATTTAGAATTCCGTCCAAAGTCGGTACGACATTGTTGTTGGAATCATCAGAATTTTCTCAGTTGTGTAGATCAAAGTTCGTGGCAAACTTTTTCGGATCCGAAATTGAAATCCTTCCAGACTTTCGAACTGGTTTCTGGTCGAATTCTAAGCGATTGGTTTGCTGGGTATGTACTATATCCCGGGTGTGTGTGTGTTTGAGAGTTCATGTGTGTTAATGTGGACCTGTGGTAGATTTTAGCGGTATTAGTTGCTGTGAGCTTTGGTTTTTATGTTTTTTTCTTTGGTTTTAGTATCATCACATTGAAGTAAATGTGCTACAAGAAACAGTGGTGTCGATGTGTTGTTTTGTTTTTAGAATATGGGTGTCATACGTATTCATAATTCTTATGGAATTTTAAAATTTTGAATAGATGACCGACGATGGTGAAATGGTTACGCTGTGGTAGCCAGAAATTGTATCTACATTTAGATACTACACAATGAACTGATTCGGAAAACTCTGCCTTTTTTATGGGACTTAAATGATTGTGGAAAAATAGTATAGTGTCTGCCTAAAAATTTAATGTAAAAGAAATTAAGATTCCGCCACTATCATACAAAGCTATGAAATCGCAGTAGAAAATACTTGAATGGAAAGCGTTCTCACAATGGTATGATTTATTTTACTGTAAGGGTGATCATATCGCTAATAATATATCTATATCCATTTTTCGATTTTCTTTGAGCTATACAGATCAGGGATTTTTCTGCAATTAGGAAGAAATATATCCGTATCTGGTCAGTAACATGTCGGTATCTTGCTACTTACATAACTGCTAGTATCATATCGGCTTTATGTGACCAATCTGTATATACTACTACAAGTTACAAACGGCCTTCATCAGAAAACTCACTGAGTCAGATGCCATTCCTTCACATATTCCAGGAGCCTAGTACCGGTCGGTAATGCAATGTTTACTGTGTGGAACTCTTTTACATTAGAGCGTGGGTTTGATTCCTGCTCTGACCATTATACATTTGCTCCGACGACAGTCACTTCACTTAAAGTCGGCAATATTATCAACTAATTACCTATGAAATAGAAGCTTCTCCAAAAAACCGCTAGCAACTGATGTAAAACTTTATATCCTAATAAATGAGAGTAAGTTTTGTCAGCGCACTGATTCTGAGATGATATTTCATGTCGCTTCATGAGATGTAATGGGAAAATATATTTCTTTTCGTGTATTCGTTTGCTCAGTTTTTTAACTGTTTTGTTATTTTTCAATGGGGTTTTCTGATCGTTTGTTTTATACGCGCAAAGAAATGTAATATTTCATTTCGGGTGTTTTCCTTTGTTTTCATTTAATTTTATTGGAACGAAGTCCCTTATCGCAAGTTGCGGGATGGGGTTTAAATTAAAAAAAAATAAACAACTTTTTTTAACACTATTATGCTACAAACCAGTATTATCACGTATATACTTTTGCTTTGGTTTGTGTCTAGACTAACATATGTGGGCAAATTTCTTGTTTATGGGAAGTTTTCTAGGTGGAGCCTGTAAGCAATGTATAGTATAGTTGTAGTTTTGAACCCAATAAAAAGTATATTTAGAAAAGCCAAAGTGAAAGAAAAAATTTACCTTTTCTTAAAAAAAAGTACATTTTATCAAAAAAATACCTATTTATATTCTTAAACAAAGTACATTTTCTTAAAAAAATTGCCTTATCTTAAAGGAGTATTTCCCCTAAACATAGGTCATTTTCTTACAAAAAGTAAATTTTCTGAAAAAAATTATAAAATAAAAAAAAAATACATTCTCTTAAAAAAAATACCTTTTCTTACAAAAATTCCTTTCTTAAAAGTTCCTTTTCTTAAAAATAAAACTATCCCGTTTCTTCAGATAAGTAGATTTTCTGAAAATAAGGACATTTTCTTAAAAAAATAACCTTTTCCTAAAAAGAGTACCACTTCTTTAAAAAGTACCTGTTCTAAAAAAAAATTACTTCTTTGTAAAAAAAAATCCAATGAGTGTTCGAACTCACGGGCGATGTGTTAACACCTTTTTGCTACACGGTACCTGTTCGATTTCTATGAACACATTCGTAAATGTTACATTGGAAAATAAAAAACAGCGTTCAATCATATGATGACGTTACAGTTAAATAATATTAATACTTAAAATTATTTAAAGACCCAGTGCAAGCACATGTGTCATTATATTCTTGCTAAATACTTTTTTTTTATTCCCACAAAAGTCAAAGAATGCAAAGCAACAGACACTTGTACATACATACATACATTGTTATATTCGTACGATATTACCGAAGATCAACATAAAATACTTTTTTAATATTACTCCAAATTAATACTCCAAATTAAAACACTTCAATCTCGGCTCGCCGAT
The DNA here is from genome assembly GCA_963931995.1 of Phaonia tiefii. Classification (NCBI taxonomy): domain Eukaryota; kingdom Metazoa; phylum Arthropoda; class Insecta; order Diptera; family Muscidae; genus Phaonia; species Phaonia tiefii. Next base: position 294,661,232 of record OZ008368.1, read on the forward strand.
ATCGGATCGCCTTAATTTTTAGCCTAAACTCTTCGTCGAAACCCGCACTAGCTTTTTAATCCAAAAATTAATAAAATCGGCTATGAATTTCCGGAGAAAATCGCGTGGGAAAATTATATGAAAATCGTCCAATAACCACTTTCAATACAGACTGCCAAGCAACGAACAAACAAACGATGATAATACAAAACCGAAGATCAACAAAACACTTTTTTAATATTACTCCAAATTAATACTCCAAATTAAAACACTTCAATCTCGGCTCGCCGATATCGGATCGCCTTAATTTTTGGCCTAAACTCTTCGTCGAAACCCGCACTAGCTTTTTAATCCAAAAATTAATAAAATCGGCTATGAATTTCCGGAGAAAATCGCGTGGGAAAATTATATGAAAATCGCCCAATAATCACTTTCAATACCGACTGCCAAGCAACGAACAAACAAACGATGATTTACTCTTACAAACCTAACACTTGCGTATGTATTAAATTTATAGTTTACTGCCCTAGAGGCGCGCGTATAGATGTTAACACATCAAAAAATGCACACTCTTATGGCTGTTTCTTACAGAACGTACTTCTTCTTACAAATAGTACCTTTTCTTAAAAAAACATTAGCTTTTAATACCTCTCATTAAAGAAAGGACATTTTCGGGAAAACATAATACATATTCTTACATAAAGGATTTAAAAATATACTTTAAAAAAAAAATATTTTACAAAAAAAAATTCTTAAAAACGGTTTGTCGTTTTACAAAATTATATTTTCTTAAAGATCCATTTAAATTATCATTTTTTTTCAACGGGCGCCTTTAGTGTGTTGGAACTATTTAGTACATAATATAAAGCGAAAGGAACTTCATTCCAACCGGGTGTCCCCTGACACCGCCTGTATTTTGATTGGATTCTAAAGAAAACATTATCCGATTATGTATGAAATAACATATCCAACAAACTGCCCCCACGGCTCTGATGTCAGGCCATTAATCTTTTCGAGAAATTTTCCATGACTTGTTCACAGATATGTGGCTGTATCTCGCCGACGACGCGTTAAATGTCGGATTTAAGCTCAGGAATTGTTTGTGGTTTATTCGCATAAATCCGAGATTTTACAAAAACCCCAAAAAAAGAAATCGCACGGCGTTAAATCGCATGACCTTGCTGGTCAACTGACATCCGAATTTCTCGAGATAATTTGTTCCGGAAATCGTTGCTACAATAAAACGATTTTCATTTGCGGTGTGGCTGGTAGCGCTATCTTGCGGAAACCATATGTCGTCCCCAGATCCGCTCCGTCTGTTTAAGGCCACAAGAACTCCGTTATCTTGTTCCTGTAACGAATGCCGTTCACAGTCACTGCAATTTCGGCCTCATCTTCAAAAAAGTTGCGCGCAATCACGCCGCCTGGCCAAAATCCGCACCGGACAAGTGCTCGTTGTGGGTGCATTTGTTTCTCGTGGATTGCATGACGATTTTGTGAGCCCCAAATTCAACAAAATGGTGAATTCACGAAACCATTCGGATGGGAATGCGCTTCATCGAAGAGGTGATTTATTTTTTGAAACTAAGGCTTTCGACTTTGCTCCATTACCCATTGAACGAACTGCCGGCGCTTTCCATGGTCTACTGTTTTGAGCTCCTGAGTACGCTGAATTTTGTACGAATGAAGGTGGATTTCTTTTTTCAAAATTCGCTGCGCAGTGCTTCGTGAAATTTGAAGTTGTTGATAACGATGCCGAATTGACGTTACAGGGTTTTCGGCGACACTCTCGTTTACAGCAGCAATGTTTTGAAGAGACAGACAGGTACGTTAACGCACAGGAGTCTCACTGCCCATAACCGACCCAGTTTCTTCAAATTTTTTGAACACTTGTAACGTGCTTTTGTCTAGGGCTGAGGTAAGCTCAGCCATGTCCAGAGTCTTTCGTTAGGATCCACCAAACCTTTTGAAATAAGAATAGAAAAGTTTACCCCTTTTTGGGGGTTCGAATTCAGATTCTTTATTGATATTTGATTTACAAAGTAATTTGATTTACAGGAATAACATCAACTGCTTCACTCGGTGAGAACATTCCTCTTAGCTTGAGAACACTCTTCTGGGGGCACTTGTCTCGGCTTGACAACACCCTTCCGGGAATACTAGCATTGGCTTGAGAAATCGTCTGGGGCAGGTTGCGGACTGGTAGATTCTAAGGTGATCGTTATCGGATATGCTGGTTCGGTATGTGCTTTACATGTCTGGTTTACATGGGAACAGTGAGCTGAAGCCCCTCTGTGGGAACAGTGAGCCGAATCTTCTGTGTAGCAACAGTAAGCCGAAACTTCTGTGTAGCAACAGTGAGCCGAAACTCCTGTGTAGGAACAGTGAGCCGAAACTCCTGTTTAGGAGCAGTGAGCCGAAGCCCCTGTGTAGGAACAGTGAGCCGAAACTCTTGTTTAGGAGCGGTGAGCCGAAGCCCCTGTGTAGCAATATATTTACACCGTCTTTACTAAAGAACCGATCCCAAAATTTGCTCCTGCCTTTGCAGAACTAGAGCCCCAAGCAAAATGCTATAATCTTGTCTGGTTGTTCGCGCGGAGGCGACGACTCGAGACTAGTTTACCTTAACAGTAAGTACCTTCGCTGTAATGACACAAATGAGAATTACATTCAAGCACTCATTCTTGTGCGGTCATTAAAACTAGTTCACTGCTATTATGTACACAACGTCGACAGAGCTTGTGTGTTGTCAGTGAGTGTGATTGTTCCCGGTGGTTCGGGCGACTGATGGATGTTGTGTATGCTTAGGTGACGGGTAGACCAGGGACGTATGCGGGTGGGAAAGGCGGTGAGTGGTTGTTATTATGTACGGACGGATCATGACGTTTCGTTACACACTCTTCCAATGGTTGACACATTAGTTGCACTTTCTCCACTGAAAATTCTTCGAAGTTTGCGAGCGGTCTCATCATAACTTTCCAAATTTTTGTAATAAATTTTCACAATTATAATGCGTTGTTCTTTCGTAAAGCGCTCAATTTTTAATAATTGGAATAAACATTTGTGGCAGCTGTCAAATTTCAGAGTTGTCACTTGCACAAAGAAAATGCCACTAAATTTAAAAAGTGCAATCTTATTGAGACACCCTGTAGTAAGATTCGACCAACATCATATTCACATCATATATCTTTGACTAATTTGTATGAGCATTATGGTTAATTCCATACAGTAAGAGCAGTGTAGGACCACTGTATTATCCTAAGTGTATCCGTGTATTAGTGTAAATGTAAGTACGCATACGTACACATATGGTGAAATACAGGCATACGTAAGTTCAAGACAAAGTGTAACTAGAGGTATTTGTATTAAATGTTTGTATAATGTGTAGTTGTTCATTTATTGGTATTTGTGTGAATAAAAATTGTTGTATTTGGCTGTGTTTGTATGGGTGTGTGTGTGTGTGTGTGAATAATTGATTACACTTGGTGTTACCAATTAAATAACGCTCAAATTTGTAACCTAATTAAGGCAAATTTAAGGATATTGGCGTCTTGCGTCGTTACGCACTAAATGTACAATAACATGCCATTAAGGTCGCCACCATAGCCAGCCTCTTGCACGCTCGCCCTCTAGCATTGCAACGGTCTGTGGTGCTACAAACACCATTGGGGACGACATTGCCTTCGGACTGTAATTTAAGTTAGCCAAATTCTTGAAGTAACATTATTACCAGTTGTTGGGTTGTTGTTTTCCATGCCTTTCTTGGGCATTCCTTCTTTGGTCCTTCCCAGTTTGGTAATTTCATCTCTATAAAGTAATTTCTTGCTTTTTTTGATGTTGTTGTTGTCGGTTTTTGTGGGGGGGGGGGTCCGACGAAATGAAGATAAAATGTGTAATTAGCATGGCCCATAGATTTGTACGTTAAAATAATTATGTTAATATTTATTTTCAAAGGCAGTGGACTGACTACAATTAGGTTGAATAGTTAACGTGTGGGGGAGGAAAAGATCGTAATTAGACAAATATAGTCATAATTTATTGTGCATTTTTCTGGTTATAAATTAAGCCAATTGAAATTTATTGATACGCCGATTGGGTTGTGGGCCAATATTTGAGTGAATGTGTTAAAAGGATTTGCAAGGTCACTTTCACTAGATTGTGAGAAATTATAGAGAGCTTATGTTCCTGTTAGTACAGATTTTGGTGAAGTGTTTTTCTACATTCATTGGTTTTATAATAAATATATTAATTGGAGTGGCCGTCGGTGGTGCAATGGTAGTGTGCGCGACTCTTGTACATGAGACCCTGGGTTCGATCCCTGCTCTGAAAAAGCCTCCCAAAATATCGTTCAGAATCGATGTAAAACTGTAAGTCACAATCAGTGAGTTTAAAACTAGAACGCGCACAGCTCACTGGTTTGTCAGTAGCTCTCCCTAATCCCTTCATGGTATGTAACGGAAACCATTTATTTTCTTTTATTAATTGGATTCGCGGGGAGCACAAATAAATTGAAGTCAGTTGCAACTTTAAAATGTTGATATTTTTCTTGAAGCCATGCCAAGGCAAGAAAATAAGGTTATCACCCTGAAGAGATACACATAAAATATAAAATAATATATAATAAATTAAAAAATACCCAATAGACACAAAAATTGATTCGTTTACAAACCCGTTACAAATCCGTAAAAGCATAAAAAAGCACACATGGGGTGTCAGGGGACACCCGATTGGTACGAAGTTCATTTCGCTATATATTATGTACTAGTTTGTTCCCACACGCCTAAAGCGCCCGTGGAAAAATACGGTAATTTAAATGGATCTTTAAGAAAATATATTTTTGTAAAATGATAAACTTTTTTAAGAAAATTTATTTTTTATAGAATGCATTCTTTTTTTTAAAGTATTTTTTGTAAGAATATGTATAATGTTTTACCGAAAAGGTCCTTTTTAAAGAGAGGTACGTCTTTTATTAAAAGCTAATGTTTTTTTTTAAGAAAACGCACTTTTTTTGAGAAGAACTACTTTCTGTAATTTTGAATGAATTTTGTATTTTTGTTTACAAAAAAGTACTTTTTTAAGAACAGGTACTTTTTAGAAAAGTGGTACCTTTTTAGGAAAAGGTTATTTTTTTAGAAAATGTACTTATTTTCCGAAAGGCTACTTAATTATTTTAATTTAATTTTTAAGAAAAGGTATTTTTTTAAGAGAACGTATTTTTTAAAGAAAAGTTTTCTTTTAAGAAATGAGAACTTTAGGGATTGGTAATTTTTTCAAGAATAGGTACATGTTTAAGAGTAGGTACTTATCTCATGAAAAGTTAATTTGTTTCACAAAAAAGCTACTCTTTAAAGAAAAGGTAGTTTTTTAAGAAAATTAAATTTTTTGAAAGAAAATTTAGATTTTTAAGAAAACGTACTTATGTATTCAAAAATAAGTATTTTTTTAAGAAAATTTACTTTTTGTAAGAAAATTTACTTCCTTTTAAGCAAATGTACTTTTTGAGATAGGGTACTTTTTAAGCTAAGGTACTTTGTTTAAGAATATGAATCGGTACTTTTTTGATAAAATTAACTTTTTTAAGAAACGGCACTTATTTAAGAAAAAATTCTCTTTTTAACGTTTTTCACGTTGGCTTTTCTAAATTTCCTTTCTACTGGGTTTAAAACTACAATATATACTTAATATTGGTTAAAGGCTCCACCTAGAAAACTTCCCATTAAACAAGAAATTTCCCAACAGGTTTGAGACATGTAGTTAGTATAGACACAAACCAAAGCAAAAGTATGACAAAATAGTTGATAATACTGGGATGTAGCATAATAATGCTAGCAGAAATGTTGTTTACTTTTTTTCATTTAGACCCCATCCCGAAGCGTGAGGAACTTCGTTCCAAAAAATCAATGCCATTGTGATTTGGTGGATCCGTTTCGAAGCAGTTAAGACTCCATAAAAATATAAAAGCGAATCAGTGAAATTGCGAGTTGGCGGATTGGTTTCTAACCTGTTAACAGTCTGTAAAGGCATAAAAAATTACATGAGGTATCCGGGGACACCCAGTTGGAACGTAGTACCTTCCGCTATGTATTATGTACTAGTCACATTCAACACGCCTAAGACGCCCGCTGAAAAATACGATAATTTAAATGGATCTTTAGGAAAAGATACTTTTTTCAAAATAATAAACTATTTTTAAGAATTTTTTATATAGAATGTATTTTTTTTAAAAAAAAAAGTATATTTTTATATCCTTTGTTTTAATAATATATATTACATTTTCCCAAAAAAATCCTTTTTTAAAGAGACGTGCTGCTCTTATCAAAACCTAATGCTTTTTTAAGAAAAGGTTCTATTTTAAAGAAGAAGTACTTTCTATATGAAAAAGACATAAGCGTATGAATTTTATTTTTTCAAAGAAGTACTTTTTTTAAGAGCAGGTACTTTTTAAAGAAGTCGTACTCTTTTAGGAAAAGGATATTTTTTAAGAAAATTTACTTATTTTTAGAAAAGCTACATATCTCAAGAAAACAAAGAGAAGATATTATTTTATTTTTAAGACAATGAACTTTTAACAAAAGGAATTTTTGCAAGAAAGTGTATTTTTTAAGAGAAGGTATTTTTTTGAAGAAATGTTTTTTTAAGAAATGGTAATTTTTTTAGAATTGGTCCTTTTTGCAAGAATAGGGAAATTTTTAAGAGTAGGTACTTATCTCAAGAAAGTGGCCGTCGGTGGTGCAATGGATAGTGTGCGCGCCTCTTGTACTGAGATCCTGGGTTCGATCCCTGCTTCTACCACCTTAAAATCTCTTTCGACGACCGTCACCTCGCTTAGTGACGGCGACAATATCGAGTACTTAGCCATGAAAAAGCTTCTAGGTTATTTTTTTACTTATCTCTAGGATATTTTTTTACTTATCTCAAGAAAAGTTATTTTGTTTCACAAAAACGGTACTTTTTACAGAAAATTAATTTTTTTAAGAAAACGCAATTTGTTGTAAGAAAATGAAATTTTTTAACACAAGGTACTTATTATTAGAAAAAAATTACTTGTTGATTTGTTAACATTTATAGGCACGGGTAGGGCAATCTAACAAAGTGAACACATGCAAAAAACAAACAGCGTTAGCACTACACACGTGGTTGTTGTACAACAATAGTCTCTGCCTGAAAATAAGTATGATGGTATTGATGTATTGGCAGCGAACAAACAATCAGGTCGTCGTCGCCTAAGTGTACTGAATAGTATATAGAACTCATGGAACGAATTGTGTGACTCAAAAGCACTGGCGACTTCTGGGGAATGATTCGAAATGTATTACTCTCTTTTTGTCATAACTTGGTCCATTCATAATTTTGTTGTGAAACATTGATGACTTTTGAAACATTTATGCTTTTTGTATTGTTTTATGTAATAACATTGTCAAAATGGTGCATTTATATTGAAATATTCTATATAGATAACAAGACTCGTTTATGCTCTTTAATCGGACTCTCTACATGAGAGGGGAAAAAGAGTGAAATAAGTTCTCTGTACTAGTCAATACTTGTCGCTCCGTTTATGACAAAACAGAAACAATTATTCCAGTGAGCAGCATCATATTTTTCAATACCAATAATAATGGATGGTGACTTTAATACTAATTCTTCAGCCGTAGAAGCACTGCCTCTTATCGAATTCCTCTACGATAAATTCAAGTTTAATACTAATACTTCATTAGAGTCCCCAACTACCATCCAAGTTACTACAATTGACGGTGTTTTTGCACATTATTTAGATAGGATAAAATCAAAAGTTTATGTGTCATATTTCAGCTATCACAGACCAATTTTATCTGTTTTGAAAACTTCTTCTAAATTCTAAATTAAATAAACTATTCTTTTCTTAACTTCCAATGTAATATTTACTAATGTGTTCATAGAAATCGAACAGGTACCGTGTAACAAAAAGGTGTTAACACATCGCCCGTGAGTTCGAACGCTGATTGGTTTTTTTTTAAGAAAATTTACTTTTTGTAATAAAATTTACTTTTTCTAACCAACGGTATTTCTGTAAGATATAGTTTTTTTTAAGGACTTTGTTTAAGAATATGAATAGGGTTTCTTTTTTTTAAAAAATTTACTTTTTTTAACAGAAGGCACTTATTTAAGAAAATTTTCTTTTTTAACCTTTTTTGACTTTGGCTTTTCTAAATTTACTCTTTAATGGATTCAAAACTACAATATTCACTAAATATTGGTTACATGCTCTATATAGAAAACATCCCACTAAACAAGAAATTCCCCAAAATATGTTAGTCTAGACACAAATAGTTAATAATTCTGGGTTGTAATATAATACGAGTAGTGTTAAAAAAAAGTTGTTTATTTTTTTTTTCATTTAGCCCCCATCCCGGAACGTGCGATAAGGAACTTCGTTCCAAAAGAGAAATACGAAATACAACAGTGGAGGACGTTGCTAAAAAATTTTACCATTATGTTCAAAATGATATTTGCAAGAAAATTAATATTCAAAATAATTTAACAAAAATTTACATTGTTAATCTACAAATTAACATTGTAGATGTGGCCGTTGGCATTGCAATGGTTAGTGTGCGCGGCTCTCGTACATGAGAACGTGGGTTCTACCTCTGCTCAGACCACCTTACATTTCTTTCGTCGAAGTTCGTGATAGCAACACTATCGAGAACATAGCCATGAAAAAGCTACTCAAAATACCGTACGGAGCCGGTGTAAAACTCTAGTTTCCAATTAGTGAGTTTTAAACTAGAAGGCGCACAGCTCATTGACTGTGAGAAGCTCTCCTCTATCCCGTCAAGGGATGTAATGAGAGACCATTGTTTTTTTTTTTGTATGTAAAAAAATAGAAACTCAAATCTACAGTAAATATTTTACGATACTGCATACACAGAAATTCCTATTAATACAAATTCGATTTCAGAACGCATCCCTTTCGAATACACAAAATTTGATGAAAGTGCTTCCGTCTCGAATTTATTTATTTCAAAAACAGCCAACCCAAAACGGATTCTGATATAAAGTGCGATGCGAGTTCGAGATGGATTCGAAAAAGTAGAAAGTGGGATTCGCGTTTTTGAGAGGAATTTCGAAAGCAAACGGATTAGTTATGTATCCGTAACTGACTTTCCGTTTCCTAATAGTATTCCAGCGGTGCTTTATGGTTCATCAACGGTAGCAGATGTCATTACGGGGATCACCAGAAGTGGATGGATAACAATGAAATCGGAGTGGAAAGTAAAAGCAACGGATTTTTCCGGAGGCAAAGCCAATTATCCGGAAGAACCATGCGTGTATCATGCCGCATCTTTATCAATACAATTTTTAATGAAGTTAGCGCAAAAGTAACACCCCTCTTGAATTGGGCTTACGTAGGAGAAAATGCAAATGTAAATGAGAATTGCTTTAATTGTGTGCAGTTATCGTCATCGTACGTCGTGCAGTGGGTAGTGTGCTCGACTATTGTATATCAGAACATGGATTCGATAACTGCTCTGACCGGTTTACATTTATGTTAACGACGGGCAGCGTCGTTAGAGACGGCAACACTATCGAATGATTAGTCATGAAATACATTTTAAAAGACCTCGATCGGATCCTTTTTCATTTTAAAATAAAAACACGTATTTTTTGAGATAGTTGTGAATTTTTATTATATTGTAAAGAAGACATGTTCCGATTAAGTATGGAATAAAATATCCGCCAAATGGCCCCCACGGTTCTGGTGACAGGTCATTACTCTTTTATCCATAATTTTGCACTGAGAAGTAACTGTATCGCACCAATGACGCGCTGGATCTCGGATTTAAAGATTATTCGCATAACCCGAGATTTCCCAAAATCCCAAAGAAGAAAACCCCCCAGGGTTAAATCGCATGATCTTGGTGGCCAGTTGACATCAGAATTTCTTGAGATAATTTGTTCAGGAAACCGTTGTTGCAATAAATGCATGGATTTCACGTTGCTCCATTTCCCATTGAACGAATTTCCGGCGCTTTCCATGGTCTGCTGGTTTGAGCTACAGAGTAAGCTGAATTTTGTACGCATCAAGGCGGAGGTCTTTTGACAAACTTCGCTGGATAGTGCTTCCTGAAATTTTAAGTTGTTGAGATGTTGAACGATGTTTTCGGGTTTTCGGCACCACTCTTATTTTCAGCAGCAATGATTTCAAGAGGTGGCCGTCGGTGGTGCAATGGTTAGTGTGCGCGCCTCTTGTACATGAGATCCTGGGTTCGAACCCTGCTCTGACCACCTTCAAATTTCTTTCGGCGGCGGTCACCTCGCATAGTGACGGCGACACTATCGAGTATATAGCCATGAAAAAACTTCTCAAAATACCGTTCGGAATCGGTGTAAAACTGTAGGTCCCAATCAGTGAGTGAAAACTGGAAAGCGCACAGCTCAGTGATTGTGAGAAGTTCTCCCCGGGCCCTTCATGGGATGTAATGGGAAACCATTTATTTTTTTTTTTATGATTTCAAGAGACCGACCGGTACATTGACCCTCAGGAGTCCTTCTGTCCGCCACCGACCCAGTGTCTTGATCACTTTTCGAATTGTTGACATGTTAGGTGCAATTTCTTGACTGAACATTCTTCGAAGTTTGCGAGCGGTCTCAGCATTACTTTTCAAATTTTTGACATAAGATTTCACAATTATAACGGGATGTTCTTTCATAAAGCGCTCCATTTTTAATAATCGGTATAAACACATTCGACAGCTGCTAAATTTCAGAGTTGTCACTAAAACATAAAAAAATTACAAAAAAAATTAAAAGTGAATGAAACCTTACTGAGACACTCTATATTATTCGAACTTTAGGATGTTAAGTTCTTTAATAATTTTTACGGTTCAAGCACCATCCAACATAATAATCAATTTCACATTATGTTTTTAATAATATATTCTTTGAAAATATACTTTTTGATATAAAAGTTCTTTTTCATAGAAACAATTTAAAGACAATTTAAAGAAACAATTTAAAGACCGAATAATATAAAATAAAACTTTTGCATTACTATTTCACTCGAAGTAATTTTTCATATTTATTGTATTAAATTTTCGCTAAAATCTTTTCTTCTTTCAAGGCCTACCAAACGCAAAATGCCTACCATTTCTTTTGATAGTTGTCAGTTGACTGGAGAAGTTTTGCATTTGAAGTTACAACGCGATCGAATTATATAAACCGCTGTCTTTTTGATCGGACCTCGACTTACGCTTCAAAATTCAACTACTGTTTGATGGGATCTCGTAGTCGGTATGCTATGATCCAATTGAGAACAATGTGAGGTGTCTAGTAGACCGGAACACGAAATAAATTTCCCACAGTCGAGGGAAAATATTAAAAATCACCTCGAGACAATTTAAAAATAAAAAACTACATGACGTTTCAGGGGACTCCGGGTTGGAACGAAGTTCCCTTCGCTATATATCATGTACTAGTTAGTTCCAACACGCCTAAGGTGCCTGTTGAAGAATACGATAATTTAAATGGATCTTTAAGAAAAGATACTTTTTGTAAAATGATAAACTTTTTTTATTGAATGTATTTTTTTAAAAAAAAAAGTATATTTTTAGGTCCTTTTTGTAAAAATATGTAATATGTTTTCACGAAAAGGTCCTTTCTTTAATGTAATGTACATCGTTTATTGAAAGCTATTGTTTTTTTAAGAAAAGGTACAATTTTTAATAAGAAGTACATTTTGTAAGAAAAGCCTAAGAGTATGATTTTTTTTTTTACAAAGAAGTAATTTTTTTAAGAACAGGTACTTTTTAAAGAAGTGGTACCGTTTTTAGGAAAAGGTTATTTTTGTAAGAAAATTAACTTATTTTCAGAAAGGCTACTTATCTCAAGAAAAGAAAAGGTATTATTTTATTTTTAAGAAACATGAAAGACTTCCAATGGGATCTCCAGCTTCCCCGATTGTGGCTGATATTGTTATCTACTTAATTCCTGCATAGAAGAGATGGCCATAAAACCGAAAATCATTACTAAATATGTCGACGATTTATTCTGTATCGTTTCAGATAGTGCAATAGATAATATTTTGACAACATTTAAAAATGTTCATCCTAATATTAGGTTTACAATTGACGAAGAGCGTGGATCAACGCTCCCATACTTGGATACCATGGTAATAAGAAATGGGAAGAATTTCTTAGTGGATTGGTACCAAAAACCAACTGCTTCTGGAAGGGTTATCAATTACCACTACAAACACCCGAAATTAATGGTTGTCAAAAAAGGCAAGAAACCTAATGGAGAGAGTTTTGAAGATAAGCGACGAGAATTTTCACAAAAAGAATAAGGAGAAGATTATAACTATATTAATGGACAACAATTACCCAATAGGGTTAGTCAATAGATTGATAAGGCAATATGAAAATAAGGGGCAAGATAACCAGAAAAACCAAAAATATTTGATACTAATAATTACAAAATGGCCCATAAAACAACACACACACGAGGTAGATTGTTTAGTAAAACCACAGATAGAATAGATAAATTTGATAGATCTAATATAGTATACAAAATACCTTGTGGAGGAAATAATAGTAAAAGTTGCAATATGGTTTATGTAGGTACAACTAAAAATAAACTTAAGACTAGAATTGTAGGACACAAATCATCAGATCAGAAATATAGACACATCTCAGCACAAAAAACAGCATTATCAACAGACTGTGCAAACTTAAATCATTTTCCAAACTTTCCAAATACGTCAGTTTTGAATAGGGAAACTAATTATAAACGTCGTTTTATGTTAGAAATTTTACAGATAATAAGGACTGCAATAGCGAAGAGAATAAATTTTAAAGCAGATACGAATAATGTAGAACAGAATTTTAGACATTTAATTAGTAAAATGTAGAACATTTCGCCGAAAATGGTTTGATGTATCATTGAATTTGTCACTAGGTAAAATTTTGAATATATCCGGATGTACCTTGTTGAATTTACCATTATGTACATATTTTTATCAACCAAATTATTTTTCTGGCTGTAAATTAGAGAAACTATTGCTACACAAAAATTTTTCTGGCTGTAACTTAGAACATTTTTCATATGACAAGAAAATTTTTTCAATTGCTTAATTTTTTGTTATTGTTGTTTTTTCAAGTGACATGACAAAATTTTGTTTATCAACTGTTTTCATTTGAAATTAATAATTGTGTACATCTTCCTGAGGATGCTATCCATAGGGTAGCGAAATATCGAAGAATAAAATTAACAATTTAATTTTTGAACACAATACGAAACGTCGGATAAATCATCACTTATTCAAAGGTACTTTTTTGAGATAAGGATTTTTTTAAGAAAATGTACTCTGTTTGAGAATATGAATATGTATTGTTTTTGAGGAATTTAAGTTTTTTTTAAAAAAATTCACTTATTTAAGAAAATGTTACTTTTTTAAACTTATTTTACTTTGGCTTTTCTAAATTTACCTTTAATTCGGTTCAAAACTACAATATGAAATAAACAAACCAAAAGTACGAGTGTAAAAGTAAGTGTGCTGCCTAAAGTAATTTCATGGTCAGGGTTGTATTTCATGGATTTGCCAGTCTTGCACTTTGGCTTTTCTAAATGAAAAACAGCCAACTTAGTTTTTTGACGTAAAATACGTCTTACCTTACGGTATGAGGAGTCATGTCAGGTTTTTATTGTTGTAATCTTTATTTCATTGAATTTGAGGAAACGGATAGATGAATTTTTTTAAAATTTTTTTGATGTGTTAACATCTATACGCGCGCCTCTAGGGCAGTAAACTATCAAACTAATACATACGCAAGTGTTAGGTTTTAAGAGTAAATCATCGTTTGTTTGTTCGTTGCTTGGCAGTCGGTATCGAAAGTGATTATTGGGCGATTTTCATATAATTTTCCCACGCGATTTTCTCCGGAAATTCATATCCGATTTTATTAATTTTTGGATTAAAAAGCTAGTGCGGGTTTCGGCGAAGAGTTTAGGCCAAAAATTAAGGCGATCCGATATCGGCGAGACAAGATTTAAGTGTTTTAATTTGGAGTATTAATTTGGAGTAATATTAAAAAAATATTTTATGTTGATCTTCGGTTATATCGTACGAATATAACAATGTATGTATGTATGTACAAGTGTCTGTTGCTTTGCATTCTTTGACTTTTGTGGGAATAAAACAAAAAGTATTGAGCAAGAAAATAATGACACATGTGCTTGCACTGGGTCTTTAAATAATTTTAAGTATTAATATTATTTAACTGTAACGTTATCATATGATTGAACGCTGTTTTTTATTTTCCAATGTAACATTTACGAATGTGTTCATAGAAATCGAACAGGTACCGTGTAGCAAAAAGGTGTTAACACATCGCCCGTGAGTTCGAACACTCATTGGATTTTTTTGTAGGTAAATGAAGATGTTATCTTTCGTTTGATATACATTTCATATTGGTTGATATATTTCTAGTATTTTAATTTCTCAAATGAAAATTGTTTAAACACATACACTCAAACATATGTGCGGTGTTTGGTTGAGTGTTTTTGGTTGCTCAACATTGCTTAGGAACATGTATCTAGTAAAAAGTGAAACGAACAGCAAGCTACTGTTGCTTGGCTACATGTATCTAGTAAAAAGTGAAACAAACAGTAAGCTAACGTAATAAAGCTTTTTTGCGAAAGCTTCAATAAAGCTGTTGTAACATTAATTTTGAATTGTAAAGCGTAAAGCTTTCACACAACGCTCGAAAGCTAATGCGAAGACTCGATAAGGTAAACCTTTTTTAATATTAGGGCGGCCCTCTCAACATTCGCAGAATTTATTTCAATAAAAATACATAAATTAAATTAAGTTTAAAAAAATTGAACATAATATTTTTTTTTTTTAAACGGACTTGAATCAAATGCCGTTGGTAAATATAAAAATTACAGCAGACAGTAAATGATAAATAATATAAGCAAATGAATTTATTGTAATATATGTTTTCTGTCTTATCGGATGGCGTATTCTACGTTAAACTTAATGGCCGTGTCTCTGACACAGCCTGCAGGGACAACTGTCTGCTGTACTTTTTTTATCGAGGTTTTTCGTTTGTGGCGCGGTCGTAACATACGAGACAGCATTGTATAGGTCTCAACAAGTACTACATTTGTGCTGTAGATCTCGCTGACGTACGACATCAATTTGTAATGAATTTAAAATTTAAAAATAATTTTTTCTGGTATTAACGCCCTATAAAAGCCAAGAGTAGTTTGCTTTGTAAGTATACAGTTTTATTCAAAAATAAATTCTGCATTTGTAGTATTAATACAAATACTTTTTCATGTTGTTTGCATTATTACTGTAAATTATTGCATACTTTTGAATAAAAATCTAAATAAAAATTATTGCATACTTTTAGCGCAAATTATTATACTTATTAGCGCTATCAAAAAATTTTTTTAATATTTGCCTGGGATAATTCACGTTTAATCTAGGTTCCATTGTAAAAGTTTCCTATCGGATGTGATCGCCATATAAAATTATGTAGTAACAAGTATATTGAAGTATCAAATAATGATTGTTTGTTGTAATTGTTTGTTGTAATTGATTGTAGTCCGACCTTTTTATCGATTTACTTTGATCAGCCTGAGTGTTGTTGTTGCTATTTGATTATGCAGTCGATAGAAGTTAAAAATAACAACAGCAAAAGCGCAGTTGCAGTTATTTACATACACTAATTATATTCCCAAGTCGATGTTTTACCATTGTAACTGTTTTTCTATTTGTGTTTGTCCACTTAGATTGTCATTTTTGAGAAGTTAGATGAAATCAAGACCTGTAACATTTATTAGAGTTCAATAACAAAACCATCAAAATGACAAATAAATAATTAAAGGAATAAAGTGCAAAGTGCAATCTTCTATAGAAGTGCCATACGCGGTTGTCGTCGCGTATTCAATTACCTCTGCTGGATCCGTCAGTTACCGATAGACGTTCAAGAAGCGATACGCCGTACGATCGAAAATAATGCCTACTATTTCCACCCTGAAAACATACTACTGCCTCTAATAACGGTAACAGATTCAACGTGTTTACAATTCCATACGGATGAAGATATTTAACGCTCATCAACGAAATTATATAGATGGTTGGTTGGTTGGTTGAAAAGGCTGCAAGATAGCAGTCTGTCTAGCACACTTAGGCTAAAGAAGCCCATTGTGATACCTGCAGTTTCCTCCACAGCAACTATTAACTAGCCAATTTGCCCTTTCAATAAATTTGACTCTAAGACCTACAGGAATATCCTGTAGGGCTACGGTGCTAACTAGATGTGTTCAGGATATCCTACTTCTCAGTCCTGCTAGAGCAGGGCAATCCAAGAGAAGGTGTTTCGTGGTTTCCTCGTCCTCTTCCCAGCAGCATCTACAGAGAGTGGAGTTTCTATATCACAATATTAGAGCATGTTTCCTACAAGATAATGTCCCGTAAGTGTTCCTATCATTGTGGATAACCTGCCCCTCGGCAAGTTAAATAGTTGCCTAGTCCTCTTCCTGTCCACCTGTGCCCAGAGTACACTGGCTTGTTTGCAAGTTGCAGTAAGTCTCCACTTGTCCTTGAACATATTATCGGCCCACTGCCTGATCTGCAAACGGCAGGTAGAGATTGGCATACCAACACCTTCTTTTGCCGGAAGAACCTGTGCCGTAGTGACCTGTCTAGCTAACACATTCGCTACGCAATTGCCTGGAATGTAGCTGTGTCCTGGTACCCCGATGAGCCTGATGTCAAAATACTCTGCCATCATCCTAAGTGACGAGTGGCATTCTTTCACCGTCAGGGACGTAGCAAACATGGCTTCCAGGGATTTTATGGCGGCCTGGCTGTCTGTGTAGATACATATTCTCCGGAGGGTTGTGACACTACTTTCCAGTAGTTCAGGAACCTCCAATATGGCGGTAATTTCCGCCTGAAATACCCTACAGTGATCAGGCAGCTTGAAGGAGATATTTATATTTAGGGCCGGTGAATGGACCCCATTGCCCACTTGCTCGTCCAACTTTGATCCATCCGTGAAAAATCTGATAGTACTGGTATACCCTTCGAGTGACTGTTCCCAGGTATTCCTATTCGGAGTAGAAGTCCTTAGATTTGTCGCTGGTAGAAGGTAGGGGATACAGTAGTCCGTTTTTACGGGAATAGAGTTGATCTGGTGTAGTAATTCAGCATGCCCGGAATGCCCCGATATCAAAACGCCACAATCTCTGATTCTCACCACGGATGTAGCGGCTGCCGATTCGGCCATGATATCAGGAGTACAGATGTTCAGGATAGCACTAAGTGCAGTACCTGACGTCGTGCCCATTGCCCAAAAATTATACAAATACCAGGTAAACAATGGAAGTAATAAGAATAAAAAAATATATACATAGTTTTGCAGTCGTTGAAGATTTGCTATGCTTTTCGCAAAGCGCTGAACGTTTTGTACGAGATGTGAGTGAATCAGCGCTTGCAGTCATTGACAAAAGCCATCTGAGTCGTGAAAGGTACACCCAAATTGCATCACGCAAAGATTTGCTATAATTATCTTTACTCTTTTTTGTATTTTATTTGTAATAAATCCAAAGCAACATTTCAATGGTAACTAGTGTAAAAATTAATTATCCCAGGATAATATTTAAAAAATTTTCCGATAGCGCCAAAAAGTATGCATTAATTTGCGTCAAAAAATGTGCAATTATTTTTATTTAAATACTTTTTCGATGGCTCTAAAAAGTATGCAATAAGTTGCGGTAAAAATGCATACACCATGAAAACATATTTCTATTAATACTGCAAATGCATCTTGTCATACGTAACTTTTTTGTTTTTGAATAAAACTGTATACTTTCAAAACAAAATGCTCTTGGTTTTTAATGGGCTTTAATCCTAGAAAAAAATATTCTTAAATTTTTGGGGTACGAAATGCATTAAATGAAGCCTTCATTAGAAAGTGATATCGTACGTCTGCAACATATACAGGACATATGTAGTACTCGTCGAGACATGTACAACGGTGGCTTGCGCGTTACGATCGAGCCACAAACAATAAACTACGACAAAAACGATTTTGGCTATTTTTCACGGACTCGGAGTGGAAAATTTTTTTTTTTTAATTGACTCGAGGTGATCGGTTATATTTGCCCTCGACTTTTGGATTTTTTTTATATGGGTACCGACCCAGTCTTGTTTCAACTACTTCAACTGAGTGAATACCAAGGTAATGTGTTCAGTTAAAATAGGTTCATATTTGAAACAGGATGAATAGTTGAACATCGATCAATCGACATAGCAAGTGCTTCCAAGTGATTTCACGTTCCCTGTATGAACTTTAAGATCTAAGCCTAAGTCTAAAACTCTAATATTACAAACAGCAGCAATAACTTGTTCACCCTCAACCCAGACTTATTTAGTTTGCAGAACTTACAGATTGAACAACGGTCTGCTGATTTTTATTATCATCATTAATGCAACATTAAGATTAATTTGTGATAACAATCGTATATCCAATGTGGGTGGCACTTCATTTTGGCCAGACATGTAATAGCCACCTTTTAGGTAATTTGCTAATCGTAATTATATTACACCTACATATAAATATTCCAAAGACTTGGGCGAAATGTGTCGCATGCAATATGGCCAATTAATATATAATTGCCTAAAGGTAATGATGAAAAGAATTGTCCTTAAGTGTGGCGACATTAAGTTATCATCATTAACATTCAATTACCGACTATCCAGGATGATTATATTTTGTATAGAAATATAAAGTCGACCATGTGATGTGAATACATAATTTTTAATTATCGAAGAAAGTAGTGGCATTTTTTTGTATACCTATACACACAAAATATAATTTCTGCTAATGCATCTCTAAGTCGTCTCACCAATTACCAAGGATACAAAATCGACATTTAAACAAACATGTAGTATGCATTTGCATACATTATACATGAGTATGTGTATTAATTGATTATTATGGCCTTGGTATATTAATTCGAATGTGGGTAATGAGGTTTAATCCTTTGATATTAATTATTATCTAAATGCAGGGAAAGATTTGGTATACACATTAACAAGTATACTATAATCTTCGCTCGAATATTGGGCTAAAACGCTCAAAGAATTTATTTTAAAACTTTTTTAGAAGTTGCTTAAATTGATCGCTCGTGTCTTTTGAAGGAAAGGTCCCATCAACTAATTTAAGATGATGTCATTAGCCGGCCGCCAATTGGGTCTAATGCAAATGCTAAGAGTAAATTTTGCTCAAATTTTGGTCACAGTATTTAATCTCTTTCATATTGAAAAATTTAGAAAAAATAATAAACCAAATACTAAGGGCTAGTTTCACAGTCGCCACATAAAAGCACAATATAAAAGCTCACAGAGAATTTTCATATTAAATGACATTTAAATGACAAAAATTGGGCATTTAAATTCCATTGAAATGAAGAATATCTAACTCTGAAACTGAGCATAAAAATATCAAAACTTATATAGAAAAGAGGTCGACCCAACGGTCATAACGCCCAATTTGGGTGTAGGCCTTATGACCGGCCCCAGAGCGGTCATAAAGCCCAACAGATGGAAGGACACAAAGCCCAAAATTTTTGGGCGTTATGACCTCCCGTAGCGCGGTCATAATGCCCAAATATTATTTTGATATTTTTTCTCCACTTATGAGCAAATTTTAATGTTTTTGGAAAAAAAGTGTTGTTACTGTGCGAAAAGAAACTGTACAATAGTTTCTTAAGGCGGAAAGTAGAATTGTTTGATGATAGATGTAATTGTAACATTCATTCTGTTGTTTATGAACCAGTGAGAAGAATGGGTGACAATGTAGAATTTCAATTTGTTGGAGGCGCTCGTAGAAATTGTGAATTGGTATATAGTCCAAACAACAAACAACTTTATAAAGTGAAATCTATATATATAAATAAAGAAAATGATTGTATACAGATATAATTTGTTACCAAGAAAATTGCAAGACATCTATACAAATTATAAACAAACTGCAGATCATTAGAGTGTGTGAAATTCTAAGAAGAATCATACGCTCTATTTCGCGATTCCTTTCATCAGATAACTTATTGTTGTACTACTTAATACTAACATTTAAAAAGTTAATGGGGAATGCAATTTTGAAATGGAAGAAATTATGGAGCTGGTGATGATTAGACTTTCCAAAGTGAATGGGGAATGCAATTTGGAAAAGGAAGAAATTATGGAGCTGGTGGTGATGAGAAGAATTTGAAAAAAATCGCGCGATTTCTCCATAATTTCTTCCATTTCCAAATTGCATTGTCCGTTCACTTTGGAATAGTAATGACAATTTTTGTGTATTTAGGGTTTCCCTTTCGCATTTGTCTTGATGTCCAATAAATCTCAAAAGGCATATGAACACATTCTGCATTTTTCAACTTAAGCCTACGACTTTTACTAGCGACTTCGAGAAAGCGCTTCGAAATGCTATTTTAAAAGTTTTCCAAAAGTGCACCTGAAGGGATGATGGTTTCATTACTGCCAGGCACTGAGACGGAAATTGGCAAAGATGAGTGAACTAGCGTGAATGATATTAGATTTACCAATCTTCCGGCGGACAAAATAATTAACGGGGTTGACATATGTAAGCAGGATGCTTATAGGTCTTGTACCATATTTTCAAAATATCAATAATAAATATTGAATTACTAACCATTGCATATATTGAAAAACAAATCTTTCGGCGGCGGCCACCTCGCTTAGTGACGGCGATACTATCGAGTATTTAGCCGTGAAAAAGCTTCTCAAAATACCGTTCGGAATCGGTATAAAAACTGTAGGTCCCAATCATTGTGTGAAAAATTAGAAAGCGCACAGCTCACGGGTTGTGAGAAGCTCTCCCCAATCCCTTCATGGGATGTAATGGGAAACGGTTTACTACTCCTCATAATTTAAAAAGAAACAAAAAAATGGTCATAACGCTCAAAAATTAAAACCAAATTGGGCATTATGACCGCCCTCAGAGCGGTCATAAGGCCCCCAAAAAATTTTGGGCGTTATGACCGTTGGGCGTTATGACCGGTCGCCAAAAAAGAGGCCATACCTTAACAAACACTTTTAGCTATTAGCCGATAAAATTTGGCGAAACTCCCATATCACCCAAGAGGAAGCTTGATAAAACCCATGTGTTAGTACATATATTGTTCGACTAGAATCAGTTTCTAAATCGATTGAGCAATACCCGTCCATATATTCCCCGGTACATTAAAATTAACATGAAAAATTCAAACAAGTTCTGAAATTAAAGCACAAAGTAAAATAGCAGTATCTCAAACCACTGCACCACCGCGGGAATGCAAGAGAAAAAGACGAATATGGAGAACAAATTACATGAGCTATCAGGTTGGAACGAAATTCCTTTCGCTATATATCATGTTCAAGTTAGTTCCACCACGCCTAAGGTACCGGTTGAAAAATACTGTAATTTAAATGGATCTTTACGAAAATATACTTTTTGTAAAATGACAAACTGTTTTTAAGAAATTTTTTATTTATTGAACGTATTTTTAAAAAAAAAATTATATGTACTTTTAGGTCCCTTTTGTAAGGATAAAATAAATAAATGGTTTCCCGTTACATCCCATGAAGGGACCGGGGAGAACTTCTCACAACCACTGAGCTGTGCGCTTTCCAGTTTTCACTCACTGATTGGGACCTACAGTTTTACACCGATTCCGAACGGTATTTTGAGAAGCTTTTTCATGGCTATATACTCGATAGTGTCGCCGTCACTAAGCGAGGTGACCGCCGCCGTAAGAAATTTGAAGGTGGTTAGAGCAGGGTTTGAACCCAGGATCTCATGTACAAGAGCCGCGCACACTAACCATTGCACCACCGACGGCCATAAGTATTATATTTTCCCGAAAAGGTCCTTTCTTTGATGAGAGGTATTTCTTTTATTAAAACCTAATGTTTTTTTTGTACGAAAAATCCTAAGAGTATGAATATTTTTACAAAGAAGTACTTTTTTTTAAGAACAGATACTTTTTAAAGAAGTGGTACTCTTTTTAAGAAAAGGTTATTTTTTTGAGAAAATGCACTTATTTTTAGGAAGGCTTCTTATCTCAAGAAAAGAGTGTTGATGTGTCGACGATGTTGAAACGAATGGATGTTGGCATTAAAACGAGAACGCCGTCGAATAAGTGCGATTAGCTTTATAGATCTCGGTTAACCGGTTTTCTTGCTATAAAGCGTGTTCCCCTTTTCTTGAAAACCATATTTTTGAACAAGCCAATATATTATTTCATGTCGGTTAAAATTAAATTAAAAATAATATTTTCAAGTTTAAGTGCTATTCTTTTGATTTATAAAATAGGATTCTCAATTTTTTATGTTTCAAATTTCAAATTTAATTTTCGAATAAACGAAACCCCGAAATTTGTGAATAAAGAAATCGTACAAATCGGAAAATGGTGTTAAAATATTCCGGTTTCTTGGACTCCCTTATTGTAGAGCAGCTGGTATATTCGTAATTGTTTCTGGAACTAACAGGAATTCATTTAGGAATGTCTACACACAAGGAAACGATTAGTTGGAAATCAATTCAGGCATTGGAAATTCCATGAGAAAGTCTATATTTTGATCATTGTCATACATCAGAATTTTTACAAGTTTCTAAGGGTTTTTCGTAAAGTGATCCAATCGTATGGGAGAAATTTTGTTCTAAAAATCGTTAACATTGGAAAATCGCTAAAATAAAAATAGCTTTAACTCGGAAACGGTAAGTCCAATCGTCAAAAAATTCATTTCTTACCTCCATAAGAGGCTTTAACCTATGAATGTCTTGAATACGGCATCACCTTTATTTTTAAAAAAGTCGCTAAAACTAAAATGTCTGGAATCAAAAATCGCTAAAAAAATCACCCATATTCAAATATCTCGGATTCCGAGCGCCCAACCGAAAAAATATCTAACTTTTAAAGGTTTCGAAGGGGATTTCATAGCCAAAATAAGAAACTCGATAAAATAAATATCGAAAAATAACAAAATTTTCGGGATTTCTCATTTCGTAAGGGATTTTCTCATTTTGTTTAAAAATTCGCTAAAATAAGAAAATCGCTAAAATAAAAACTAGTTATAACTCGGAAACGGTGCGTCCAATCGCAAAAAAACTAACTTAGTTACCTCCATACGAGAATTTAACAAATCGATTTCTTTAATACGGATCACTTACGTTTAAAAAAATCGCTAACACATATGTGCGTTTTAGCGATTTTTTATTTGAAAAATATTAGTTTAATGGATTTTTTTTTTGAAAGAGCACCCAATGAATGGTTAAAAACGGCTATGGAGGTAAAAAAATAATTGTTGCGTTTGGACGCACCGTTTCCGAGTTATAGCTAGTTTTTTGTTTTAGCAATTTTCGTATTTTGGCGTTTTTTTAACAAAAAACTCGTCCTTCCGAATTGGACCACTTTATGAAACACCCTGAGAAATCCGGAAATTTAGGTTATTTTTCGAAATATTGCCACAATGGGGTTTTAGCGATTTTTTATTCGAAAAATTTTAGTTTTAGCGATTTGGCTAAAAAATTAAATACACCGTATTAAATACACCCATTGGTTACCCCTTCCTATCAAGGTAAAATATTTAATATTTTTAGGATTGGACGCACCATTTTCGAGTTATAGCCATTTTTATACTTTAGCGTCATACGAATTGGACTATTTTATGGAAATTCCTTCGAAACCCCCAAAAATTAGTTAATTTTCGATTCCACGCTCAGTTTCCGAGATATAATTTATATATTTTATTATATATATATGTATATATTTGGAACGAAGTTCCTTATCGCACGTTGCGGGATGGGGGCTAAATGAAAAATTTTTAAACAACTTTTTTTAACTCCTTTATTACAACCCCTAATTATCAACTATATTGGGTGCTTTTGGTTCGGTTTGGTTTAAAGGGAAGTTTTCTAGGTGGAGCCTATTGTAGTTTTGAACCCAATAAAAAAATACAGCAGACAGTTTTCCGAGGATTTCGGCCACGGACTGTCCCTGCAGGCTGTGTCAGAGACACGGCCATTAAGTTTAACGTAGAATACGGCATCCGATAAGACAGAAAACATATATAACAATAAACGATAAATAACATAAGCAAATGAATTTATTTATTTGATAGTTACTTTTGATGATATACATAAGCTTATGGTAGGAAAAATAGGATAAATATGTTTTTAAATTAAAAGAGTAAGTATTTTTATTCTGTTGTTCGACCTTTTCCTTATCAATAAATAATCAATATTCTTCGAGCTTGAGGTCAGATTTGCCGTAGTTATATTTATTTTCCTCGATATTTCGCTACTCCTTTGTGTAGTATCATCAGGAGATATAAACAATATTCAACAATTAAAACAAAACAAAATTAACAATTGTGAAAAAATTATGTCAATTCAAAAATGTTCAAATAAATTTTCCCGCCTTTTTTCAAAATTTTCTGAAGTTACACAAACAAAAAAACACACGTGGCAGTTGGGGGACTGCCGACAGAAGCTATGCTCCAACTTACTTTCGATTGTTTTTTAATATTTTTGAAACACAATGATTGACAATATATATAGTTATTTATTATTACTATTATTATTAACACATCAGATATTATTTATTATTATTTTTCCACTAGCACGAATTTACCCCCCTATACTGCCGTATAACGTATTGTATGTTAAGAAAACATTTTAGTTGGGTTAACAATGATATAAAAGCTTGCAAAAGCGAAATCCGGCACATTGTATTTAAAGTCATGTTTATTAAAGCTTTCTGAAATATTAATATGGTTGTAATCTGTGCTGGATTGATCCATGTTATTGATAACAGGTTAGCTACTTTTATTTCTACTAGTCCTGTAGAGGTGGCGCTGGTATATGATAAAGCTTATTCTGTTATGTTAATTTGTTTGCACTAGCTTCCAACCAACTAGCCTACAAACCTGTTGTGAGAGTGTTAATGTTATTTTGAAAGAGTTGAAAGATGAGCTTTATTTTCCGTGAAGTTTGACAAATTGCAATAACTACATGGTGATATAAAAGCTTGCAAAAGTGAAATCCGGCACATTGTATTTAAAGTCATGTTTATTAAAGCTTTCTGATATATTGATATGGTTGTAATCTGTGCTGTATTGATCCATGTTATTGATAACAGGTTAGCTACTTTTATTTCTACTAGTCGTGTAGAGGTGGCGCTGGTATATGATAAAGCTTATTCTGTTATGTTAAAAATAACGGTACTATCACCTCACGCATTTTCGTTATGCCATTTTTTCCCAGTTAACTCCGTCTCTCAAAGCCCGCTGTAAGAAGCATAGCTTCAATAATGTTCGTAAAAAGTTCATATAAATTAACCCAAAGAAAAATATTAGATTGATATGATAAACAATTCTTGCTTAAATGGTTCTACTTTTTACTAATTAAATGTCTGTAAATGTGGGCTACATTATCTGTATCTGTTTTATAGTTAATTCTTTTCAATGTTGGTGTATTAATTATCTGTAGCATTTCTAACATATAGCGACGTTTATAATTGTTTTCCTTATTTAAAACCGCTGTATCCTGAAAGTTTGGGTAATGACTTAAACTAGCACAATGGGATGTTAATGCTGTTTTCTGTGTAGAAATGTGCCTATATTTCTGATCTGATTTGTGTCCTGCAATTCGTGTCTTTAGTTTATTTTTTGTAGTCCCTACATATACTTTGTTACAAACCTCGTTGTCATTTCCTTTACATGGTATTTTATATACTATATTACTCATATCAAATTTGTCCAAACTATCCTTTGTTTTACTAAATATTCTGCCTATTGTGTTATATGTTTTGTGTGCTATCCTATAATTATTGTCGTCAAATATTTTTGACTTCGCCAACCTATCTGTTATTCCAGGTATGTACGTTATTGACTTGTAAATTTTCGGCTCATCTGTAGTAACCCTGTTCGGTTGTCGTTTATCCTCAAATTGCCTTATCAGTCTGTTGGTAAGATGGTTCGGGAAGTTGTTGTCCTTGAGAATGTTCCTTATCCTTTCCTTATTGACCTTGTGGAATTCTACATCACTTATAGTCAAAACGCGGTTTATTAAATTTTTCGCCGTATTTATAATTACACGTTTTTGATGTTTCGAGTGGAAGTTGATTATCCTTCCTGAAGACGTTGGTTTCTGATACCAATTAATTGATAAATTTTCCCCTCTCCTGACCACCAATGTCTTACCAACAGACTGATAAGGCAATTTGAGGATAGACGCCAACCGAACAGGGTTACTACTGATGAGCCGAAAATTTACAAGTCAATAACGTACATACCTGGAATAACAGAGAGGTTGGCGAAGTCAAAAATATTTGACGACAATAATTATAGGATAGCACACAAAACATATAACACAATAGGCAGAATATTTAGTAAAACAAAGGATAGTTTGGACAAATTTGATATGAGTAATATAGTATATAAAATACCATGTAAAGGAAATGACAACGAGGTTTGTAACAAAGTATATGTAGGGACTACAAAAAATAAACTAAAGACACGAATTGCAGGACACAAATCAGATCAGAAATATAGGCACATTTCTACACAGAAAACAGCATTAACATCCCATTGTGCTAGTTTAAGTCATTACCCAAACTTTCAGGATACAGCGGTTTTAAATAAGGAAAACAATTATAAACGTCGTTATATGTTAGAAATGCTACAGATAATTAATACACCAACATTGAAAAGAATTAACTATAAAACAGATACAGATAATGTAGCCCACATTTACAGACATTTAATTAGTAAAAAGTAGAACCATTTAAGCAAGAATTGTTTATCATATCAATCTAATATTTTTCTTTGGGTTAATTTATATGAACTTTTTACGAACATTATTTTTGTTTGTGTAACTTCAGAAAATTTTGAAAAAAGGCGGGAAAATTTATTTGAACATTTTTGAATTGACATAATTTTTTCACAATTGTTAATTTTGTTTTGTTTTAATTGTTGAATATTGTTTATATCTCCTGATGATGCTACACAAAGGATTAGCGAAATATCGAGGAAAATAAATATAACTACGGCAAATCTGACCTCAAGCTCGAAGAATATTGATTATTTATTAAAAGAGTAAGGATAAATGATAAATAACAGACGCAAATCAATTTGATTATTTGAAAGTTACTTTTGATAATATGGGCTTATGATAGGAAAAATAGGATAAAGAAAAGTAATCTCGCCGTTTCCTCATAATCAATGAAATAAAGATTACAACAATAACAATCTGGCATGACTCCCTATACCGTAAGATACTACGTATTCTACGCCAAAATGTATGAATTAATTTTTTCATATATTTTTTATAATTATATATCCATGTTAAATTCAAATTCACATTTAACATTTTGTTTCACTTAAATACATAAGTAAATATACGAAATTTCAATATTTCATCAATCAAAACAACTGCCGAAGGTTTGCGTCCATACTGAAACAGCAGCATAGTTTGTGTTCACGCTACAAACTCAAACACTCAACCAAACACCACACATATGTTTAAGTGCATGTGTTTAAACAATTTTCATTTGAGAAATTTAAATATTAGGAAGATATCAACCAATATGATATGTATATCAAACGAAAGATAACATCTTCATTTACCTACAAAAAAATTTTAAAAAAAAGTTGTCTCGCCGTTTCCTCATAATTAATGAAATAAAGATTACAACAATAACAATCTGACATGACTCCCTATACCGTAAGGTAAGACGTATTCTACGCCAAAAATAAATTTAGAAAAGCCAAAGTGCAAGACTGGCAAATCCATGAATCACAACCCTCAGCATGGAATTACATTTGGCAGCACTCTTACACTCGTACTTTTGGTTTGTGTCCAGACTAACATATTTCTTGTTTAATGGGAAATTTTCTAGGTGGAGCCCGTTTATTACATATTGTAGTTTGAACCGAATAAAAACTAAATTTACAAAAGCGAAAGTGAAAGAAGTTTAAAAAAATAACATCTAAAGAAGTACCTTTGCTTAAAAAGGAAATTTTCTACCAAAAAGTACCTTTTCTTAAAAAAAGTAATTTTTTTTTGGTTAATGTAGAGAAATTCATACTACAAGCTTACAAGTCATGAACATTTTTCGTATTGAAAAATTGTTGCTATTTGTTGGAAATAATAGACAATTCAGTTTCAACACACACTCACTGGCATGACTAGTTTCGAACTTCGTGACAAGTTCATCATCAGACGCCTAACTACAGTGCCTGAATTGATACCATCGGTTGATCATCAATCGTATATATACAAACTCAATTCTGCAATTCACATGTGCGAATTAGTATCGATCGGAGATCCCTAAGTATCAACATTACTGAAAGGCCTATAATTCCAACAACAAGAACAGACAGAATTTTTCCACCATGTTCTTCTTTTTCCTCATGAATTCTCGCAGTGTTGCAGTGCCTTGAGGTGAGTTTTAATTAATATCACAGAGTTGTATTTTTCCGTGGTATAGCATTTTTGAAGACCGTGCTAGTGTCAGTTACATTTATTTGAATTTGAATTTTTTGACCGATTTTGTTAGTTTTTGGTTAATGTATGAGAAATTCATACTACAAGCTTACAAGTCATGAATATTTTTCGAATTGAAAAACTGTTGGTTTTTGTTGGAAATAATAGACAATTCAGTAAGTGTGTGTTGAAACTGAATTGTGTTGAAACTGACTTGTCTATTATTTCCAACAAAAACCAACAATTTTAATGTAATGTGCCGGTCTTGATCATCACGGAAGAAGTACGGCCCAATGACGACGCCGGCCCATAAACCGCACCAAATCGTAATTTTTTCGGGATGCAATGATGACTCATGGATTTCGTGTGGATTGCTGTCTGACCAATAACGCATATTTTGCTTATTGACGAAGCCATTGAGCCAGAAATGGGCCTCATCGCTGAAGATGATTTCCGATGATTGTCCGCTCTTAAAGTTGAGGCCACTGACTCCAAATTTCGGTAGTAAATTTTAATAATTTCGACTCGTTGTTGGCTCGTATATCTTTCCATGATGAAATGGCAAACCTTACTGAAGAGAAATGTGAAAATAGCGGGAAAAATATGGCTTCGTTTGCTGTCCCTATCGATTTACTTTTGCAGCGCCTCTGTTGAAAAACCCCTTTACAAGAGCCGCGCACACTAGCCATTGCACCACCGACGGCCAACCAGTGAGTGTAAAACTAGAGCGCGCACAGCTCACTGGTTTGTGAGAAGCTCTCCCCAATCCTTTCACGGGATGTAACGGGAAACCATTTTTTTTTTATTTTACTACAAGAAGTACTTCTCATCAAAGAAAGGACCTTTTCGGAAAAGTATAATACATATTCTTACAAAAGGGTCCCACAAATATACTTTTTTTTTAAAAAAATGCATTCAATAAATAAAAAATTTATTGACAAAAGTTTATCATTTTACAAGATCCATTTAAATTATAGTATTTTTCAACAGGTGCCTTAGGTGTGTTGGAACTAACTAGTACATAATAAGAAAGGAACTTCGTTCCAACCGGGTGTCCCCTGACACCCCATTTAATATTTTTTCTACTTTTTCATATTTTCGATCAATTACCCATGAAATACGAACCCTAGTTACAAGTAATAATAAATTTATTTATGTTTAGGCATAAAATACACAATATTAATAAAAAATTATTATTCTATAAAGCCATTTTTTTTTGGATTCAAGTAATTAGTTGATCATACCTATATATTATTTGGCACAACCGAATTAGTTTTTACATTTTTCGTTCTTCCAGTTACTCGTAATATAAGTAGAATATTCACCACTACAGGATAGTTTGATTGCTAGAACTAAATCTTGATTGACAGATCACACTTATTTCTTGTTGCTCAGGCTTCAACTAAATATTTCAGTTCATGCAACAAAAACTGAATTGCAAATCAATTGATATGCACAAAATTTGGTGATACGGAACGCATGTATTGATAATCACGACTGAATAATGTGATAGTACAAGGGACCTCCAAATTGTAGTTGGCTGTAAATATAGTTGTGACAACGAATCTCTTCCCAGTGTGTACTGGACTGTCTTTTAAAGGTAATAATAATTATACTTCATTGTCTGCGTTGTCCCACGATTTCTTTGTCGCTATAATATCTAATTGGAGTTTAAATAAAAACCAATTTAATTTCAGAAAAAACTGTAAACATGTTTTCAATTCTGTTGGGAAACCCCGTTTCTCTACTCTCTACTCTAATCCTACAGTCCATGGCAAGAAACTAGAACAAATACTCCTTAGTGGAAAATTATTTTAATGTTTAGCATTAGTTGTATTATTTTTTGGAAAATCGAAAACGTGAAACATATAATTGCGGCAATAACTTAACTCCATTTAACGTTACGAGCCACCACGCATACCCTTTACTTGCTCCTGAATGAATACTTGTTCTTCTCCAATTCAATTGAATCGCTGTAACATGAGTACTTCTTCCTCGCCGGGAGTTACGGGGTGTGGTGAATGTTAAAGAAGAACCTAGTGTTACTACCATCCAGCACCAGTTGAAGTTTGTTGGAAGCGTACTTGAAATTTATTTGCTTGTTTGTGATTTGTTGATCAGTTTTCCCTTTAGCTGAAGAACCTGTAAGATTGATTGCTGCTTGTTAACTCAAGTGAGGGATTGGATTAGGTTTGTTTGGAGTCTATATCAACAGGAATGCTGGGAGCCGGGGGATGGTTAGCAGAAGATTGAAGTATTTGCGGTGATTAGTAAATAGCAAAGGTAACTTAATACACTCCTGCCATGGCTGTTGTGTCTGCAGGCATTGGTATTTATATTTATCCCTTTACCCCAATAGGTTTGTACGGTGAAAGGATGTGCTAATAAATTAATAATTAATATTCGCAACGCTTCGGGTAACACTTTGTCTAGCAGACACTTAATTTCATAAACGTAAAATTGAAGGGAATACAACAGCAACAGCAGGAACAACAACAATGCCACCAAGGCCAATAATAAGGCTAGCAATGACTCTGAATTATTGTTGTATTAATTTAGCTGCAACGTGGTGAGGGGAAACGCGTTTCGCTTTGCCTTTATGGTAAAAGATTGCAGATGATGGCTGTTCTTGCTGAAAATTTCGAATGAATGACGGATTCAATGAATGTTTATCTATTGGCTTTTGCATTTTATTTGCCAAGTTTTGAGTTGAGAGTGTTAATGAAAGTTTTTAATTATTTTCAAGGGTCGGCCACAATAGCCAGAACACAATTTGAATATTAATTTCTTGAATTATTGTACAAGGATTGAATTACATTTCAAGAGTGTATTATTGACCAAACAGCATTGGCAATAAATCGTGTTTACTTTAATCCTTCAAAATCGGAGAAAAATTTTAGGATTTCAATCTAGTATAGATTTGTAAATAGACGAAAATTAGTTAAGGTTGAAACGAAGCAAAAAAATTGTGTTGGGTTGGGTCATACAACGACTGTCCCAGTAAAATTTCACTTTTTCATTTTAAAATAACAGCACGTGGTTTTTGAGATAGTTGTGATTCTTTTACTGGATAGTAAAGAACACATGTGCCGATTAAGTATGGAATAAAATATCCGTCAAATGGCCCCCACGGCTCTGATGACAGGCCATTACTCTTTTCGTGAAATTTTCCATGACTTTTTCACAGGGATGTGGCTTTATCTCACCGATGACACTTTGAATAACGGACTTGAACTCAAGAATTGTTCCTGATTTATTCGCAGATTTCACAAAACCCAAAAGAAAGAAATCGCGCGGCGTTAAATCGCATGATCATGGTAGCCAGTTGACATCAGAAATTCTTGAGATAATTTGTTTTGGAAATCATTCCTGCAATAAATCGATTGTTTCATGTGCGGAAACCACATGTCGTCCAGATGCGTGGCGTCCAGTTGAGTCCACAAGAACTCCGATATTATGTAACTAATACCGTTCACAGTCACTGCTATTTCGACCTCATCTTCAAAAAAATAAGGCCCAATCACGCCGCCCGACCAAAATCCGTAACAGGCAGTTGGAGGTTGTGGGTGCATTTGTTACTCATGGATTGCATGAGGATTTTCTGGGCACTAAATTCGACAATTTTTTGTATTCACGTAGCCAATCAGATGGAAATGCGCTTCCTCGCAGCAGATGATAGTTTTTAAAAATTTTACTTGACATTGACTTCACTTTGCTCCATTACCCATTGAACGAATTGCTGGCGCTTTCCCTGGTTCTCCCGGTTTGAGCTCCTGAGTAAGGTGGATTTTGTACGCTTGAAGGTGGAGGTCTTTTGTCAAAATTCGCTGCGTAGTGCTTCGTGAAATTTTAAGTTTTTGATAACGATGGCGAATTGATGTTTTCGGCTTTTCGGCGGTACTCTCGCTTACAGCAGCAATGTTTTCTAGAGAACGACCGGTACGTTGACGCACAGGCGTCTTACAGTGCATAACCAACCCAGTTTACCCAAATTTGTTGACCACTCTTCGAATGGTTGACACCTTAGGTGTACTTTCTCCACTGAAAATTTACAAATTTTTGGAATAAGTTTTTACAATTATAACGCGTTGTTCTTCTTTCTTTTAATTCTTAATTTTTCTTTGTTCTTAATTTTTAATAATTGGAATAAGCAGCAGCCAAATTTCAGACCTGCCGCTTACAAAAAAAATTTTTAGTAAATTTAAAAAGTCCAATCCTACTGAGAGTCAACATGAACTCGATATATTGTTACCTTCATATCTAGGTTAATTACACAATGAGAGGACTTCACCAAGCGTCAGTTTTGCGACCTCCGCTTTCTTCAACATATATCAATGACTTACCCGGACAATTGACTGGAACCTCTATCGACAAATAAAGGGGTTTTCAACAGAGACGCTACAAAAGTAAATCGATAGGGACAGCAAACGACGCCATATTTTTCCCCGCTCTTTTGACATTTCTCTTCAGTAAGGTTTGCCATTTCATCATGGAAATATATACGAGCCAACAACGAATTATTAAAGTTTACTACCGAAATTTGGAGTCAGTGGCCTCAACTTTAAGAGCGGAATTCATCGGAAAATCATCTTTAGCGATGAGGCTCTTTTCTAGCTGAATGGCTTCGTCAATAAGCAAAATATGCGTTATTGGTCAGACAGCAATCCACACGAGTCATCATTGCATCCCGAAAAAATTACGGTTTGGTGCGGTTTATGGGCCGGCGGCGTCATTGGGCCGTACTTCTTCCGTGATGATCAAGACCGGCACATTACTGTGAATGCGAGTCGCTACCGTTCAATGATAACCGAATATTTTTGGCCCCAATTGGATAATATGGACTTGGGGGATATGTGGTTCCAAAGGACGTCACCACAAGCCACACAGCGAATGCCACAATCAATTTATTACAAACCAAGTTTGGTGAACGTGTTATCTCACGAAATGGCAAGCCTTGGTCGTGCGATTTGACGCCGTTAGATTATTTCCTGTGGGGCTACGTCAAGTCTATGGCCTATGCCAACAAGCCAACGACGATTGATGAACTTCGTACGAATGTCGAACGTGAAATTGCAGGAGTATCGGCCGATTTATGCTTGAAACCCGTCAAAAATTGGGTTCAGCCTCTGGACTTCTGCAAGCGTGCCCGTGGTGGCCATGCAAAAGAAATCGAGTTCCATACATAATGGCATCGAACGTACTTTCACAGGAATCAAGAAATTCATTGGTATCTAAAACCGGTTATGTTTTATGTAAAAAAACTTTTGTAGCGCTCTTATTGAAAAAACCGATATATTGGAAATTTGAAGATTGACTTCTCACACATTCACGATTGGGCAACAGCTAATGGACTTCAAATTAACCTAATGAATTCTAAGTGCCTTGTGATTCATATTCGATTTTTGACGGTGTCAAATATAATTTAGATACTGAAATAAGGGGTGAAAGAATTGAAATCGTCTAACAGGTTAAAAATCTTGGAATATTTCTGAATAAGTCACTAACTTGGTACAACTATATAGTTAAATTCAATTTCTGGGCAAAAATTTTGGAAAATAAGATCTTTGTGGTCGTCTCATGCATATACTCCATTTCAAAAAGATTACTATTGCCAAAAATCTATATTATGCTTAGACTTTTATACGCACGCTGAAAAATTATATTCCCATCAACATATTTCAGGAACCATGTACATGTTTGCAAGCATAGTTTCCGGGAATTGAAGACCTGGTGCATTTTGTTTCTTTACTGTGACAGCGAGCAGTGGTATCAGCAGTTTTCAACAAACAAATCCGCATTTGGGTCTCAAATACATGTATTATAATCAATTAATCATTGTATCCCAAACATGTTATATTGAATAGCAAACACAATGTGTTTGGGCACAAGTATACTATATTTGCGACAAGCTATAAACATGTTATATTTGCATCCAAACAACAAAAAATACAAATTTTTCAGCGTGCGGGTATGAATTATTGGCAAATTGTGACTCGTCAAGTGAAAGGAATTTGAATGTAATATTTAATGATATTATTATTAGGTAAATCGCTTTATGGTGTTTCTTTCGAGAGTCTTTTAAAAACTAAAATCCACACATTTCTACCTAAAATTATTTGTACGAGTAAACCATAGTATCTGTTTCAGAAAGTAAACTTTACTAGGTCAAATAGACATGGGACTGTCCATGGAGATGGAAAGCTTCTGATAGCCATTAACTTGGGAGTGGCCAGATATAATTCATTCCTTGGAAAGTTAAGCAGCTCACTGCTTCCACACAGTATGTCCTGGCAATGGCTTTATCGGAAACCTCTGTTGGTTAGCTAGAAGGGGAAAGCGAAACGAGTGAACAGCCTGATTGGTTATGCGATCACTGATACGTCTCAGGCCCAATAGGTGACCCTGTCACTGAAACTCATCAATATAGAAGGCTGATGAGTCACCAAATGAGCCAATGGCGGTCATACTCCAATAGAAGAAAATCCAGTTTCGACATATTATATACTGGTCAGAGCTTGATCCATAATGGGTCGCTGCAATCAAATATCCTGGCAGAAGGTAAATTGCAAAAACCTGGTGGGTTAGGTTTGGCTCTCACTTCCGTTCATAATGGCGGTGAATTTATAAAAACGAGAAAGTGAATTTATAAAAATACCTATTTGTTGAGGACTCCCGCTTTTACTAGGAATATACACTTGGAATGTTAGAACTCTATATATATCCGGCCCAATTGGCAAATGATATCGAAAGTTATAAGGCTGAAATTACCACTATCCACGAAATGCGATGGACAGGAGATAGCTGCACAAAAAATCCAATGAGTGTTCGAACTCACGGGCGATGTGTTAACACCTTTTTGCTACACGGTACCTGTTCGATTTCTATGAACACATTCGTAAATGTTACATTGGAAAATAAAAAGCAGCGTTCAATCATATGATCACGTTAATTTTAAATAATATTAATACTTAAGATTATTTAGAGACCAGTGCAAGCACATGTGTCATTATTTTCTTGCTTAATACTTTTTGTTTTATTCCCACTAAAAACAAAGAATGCAAAGCAACAGACACATGTCCATACATACACTGTTATGTTCGTACATACGCTACACAAGTTCACACAATTTTCGTTGCTCTCTTGCTATCTCATTTTTATATACGTATAACCACGTAATTTTTCTCTTTGCTCTGAGAGTGCACCGCACCCACACAAAATAACTATTCGCTGTCGCTACATCAGTGTGCTTTTTTCGCAGTTTGACAAATTGTGTTTCGCAGTCGGGTGGGTCACCCTTACCATTTAGGGGTAAGAAAAATAGATTCTGAGACCTACCCGATAAGCACACAATATTTCATTCAAATCGGTTCAGCCGTTTCGGAGGAGTTAAACACCAAACAATCTGTGATCGCAGTCGGACAATTTGTGAATTTAGTCCCTACCCCCGCCTATAGATGTTAACACATCAAAAAACTGCGATATATGATACAGTTGACATGAAATGCCCCCATAAAAGCGAAATATTTTTATACATATTCTCTAACTTGTATGCAGGCCCCGACAGATGAAAAGCAAAAGTTGGTCTGATAGTAATTGGGGACAACACAAATTTAATGGTTTTAACGAGCAGGGCGGCCTCCAAGCGATATAATTTCGAGGCGGTGTACGAATCTATATACCTCTAATCTGCCGTAAACAAAAACAATAACGTCAGTCTTGAGCTAAAGCAGAAAATTGTGCTTGCGAATAGATGTTATTTTGAGATACGCAAGCACTTTATGGACAAAGCCCTCTCTCGCGTAAAAAAGTCCAGCTAGACCAAATTATCATACAACCTGTCGTGCAAACGAAAAACTAAGCATTTTTCACTTTGAAAAATGTATCAGACCTTGTAAGCTTTCAGTTCTATCTTCTCATACATAAGAATTCAAAAATATCGGAAATAAGGTCTTTACGAAAAATTCAAACATAACTGATACTATTCCGTTCATTCGAAAAACTATATCAAACAGTAATGCAATTGTGTGATATACACACAGGAAAAGGATTAGTTGGAATTAATTCAGGCATTGGAAATTCCATGATAAAATCTATATTTTGATCAGAAATCGTAATTGTCAAACATCAGAATTATTTGTCGATGTTATTGATAGATTAAAAATGGGTCTTACTAAATACAAGTTGCTACTATCGAATTTTAGTTGTATGAACCAATTTGTGTATTTCAAAAACCTCATTCATCTGAAATGGAAGATACAACTAATAAAAAGTACAATATTAGAATTCGTATTCAAATATTAGTTACTATAATCATAATTTGCTTTCTGTTGCAAAAACACTTGTTGCAAAGTTACGAGTATGTATTCGATTTTTCACAAGAGGCTTTGTTGTTAAAGACAAACTACGTATATTGGAATGTTGCACGAGAACTTTACAGAAAAACTAATATTTTAAGCAGAAGGTGATAAACAAAGTTGTGAAAAAACAATAAAGAGTATAGATATCAGCCAGCAAAGAATACATAATATCATAAATTGAGGTGAAGTGAGACTTTTAAATATAATCGTTGAATATGACGCCACTATTGATGCCTTCACAACCCCATGAAAACAATTGTGGGCACTTGGCTGAAGGAACTATTGTTCTAGATGACACAAATTTACTTAAACATACATATGATACCCAGGGTAACCCATCCACATTTTTGGTCGAAAATATATAACATTTATTAAACTGTCTGTATTTGGAAAACGAAGAGTCCAATCGACAAAATAACAAATTTTGGCGTAGAATACGTCTTACGTTACGGTATAGGGAGTCATGTCAGATTGTTATTGTTGTAATCTTTATTTCATTGATTATAAGGAAACGGCGAGATAACTTTTTTTAAAAATTTTTTTGTAGGTAAATGAAGATGTTATCTTTCGTTTGATATACATCTCATATTGGTTGATATATTCCTAATATTTAAATTTCTCAAATGAAAATTGTTTAAACACATACACTCAAACATATGTGTGGTGTTTGGTGGAGTGTTTGAGTTTGTAGCGTGAACACAAACTATGCTGCTGTTTCAGTGTGGACACAAACCTTCGGCTGTTGTTTTGATTGATGAAATATTGAAATTTCGTATATTTACTTATGTATTTAAGTGAAACAAAATGTTAAATGTGAATTTGAATTTAACATGGATATATAATTATAAAAAATATATGAAAAAATTAATTCATACATTTTTATGTTAAATGAAAGTGCTGCCAAGTAAGCAAAATAACAATGCTGCTTGATGCTGTTTGACAGCAGCTGACAGTTGACGTTTATCATTTATCATTTATTGTTATATAAGTTTTCTGTCTTATCGGATGGCGTATTCTACGTTAAACTTAATGGCCGTGTCTCTGACACAGCCTGCAGGAACAGTCCATGGCCGAAGGCCTCGGGCAACTGTCTGCTGTTTTTTTTTTACGGCTTCTTAAGAGTTTCTCACCGGGGAGAACTTCTCACAATCACTGAGCTGTGCGCTTTCCAGTTTTCACTCACTGATTGGGACCTACAGTTTTACACCGATTCCGAACGGTATTTTTGAGAAGCTTTTTCATGGCTATATACTCGATAGTGTCGCCGTCACTAAGCGAGGTGACCGTCGTCGAAAGAAATTTTAAGGTGGTTGGGAGCAGGGATCGAACCCAGGATCTCCTGTACAACAGGCGCGCACACTACCCATTGCACCACCGACGGTCACGGTCCCTTCATGGGATGTAATGGGAAACCATTTATTTTTTTTTTAAGAGTTTCTCACAAAGTGTTCTAATTCGCATGAAATAATTTTTTTTCAAAAAATCGCCAAAATAAGAAAATCGCTAAAATAAAAAACGGCTATATCTCGGAAACGGTACGTCCAATCGCAAAGACAATAATTTTTTTACTTTCACCTAAGGATGTCTGCAATACCGCATCACTTTTATTTTTTAAATCGCTAAAACTAAAATTTCTGGCATCAAAAATCGCTAAAACGCCCCTCTGCCAATATCTCGGAAACGGTGCGTCCAGTCGAAAATATATCAATTTTTTACGAGTTTCTAAGGATTTTTGTTCAAAAAGTCATCAAGATATGAGCAACGCTGAAATAAAAAATGGCTATAAATCGGGCATACATACATATGTGAGTTTTAGCGATTTCTATTTGAAAAATGTTAGTTTAACGGATTATAAGTGATGCCGTATGAGAGGCATCCATTGGTTAAAGTCTCCTATGGGGGGGGGGGGGGTAAACAATTTATTGCTTTTAAATATAAAATACACATTTAAATATAAAATACACAATTTTATTTAAAAAAAATTTTTTTAACATTTTTCCATAAAATTCATAATGGGGGTTAAAGCATCACCAAATGGTTGTAACAGCCATCAATTTCAAGTAATTAGTTGATGATACCAATATATTATTTGGTACAACCGAATTAGTTTTTACATTTTTCGTTCATCCAACAAATAGAATAATAATTTGATTGCTAGAACTAAAACTTGATTGACAGATCACATTTATTTGCTGTTGCTATGGCTTCAACTAAATATTTCAGTTCTTGCAGCCAAAACTGAATTACAAATCAATTGTTATGCACAACATTTGGTAATACGGAACACAATTATTTGAAATCACAACTGAACAATGAGATAGTACAAGGATCCCCCAAATTTTAGTTGGCTGTAAATACAGTTGTGGTTACGAATCTCTTCTCTGTGTGTGCCACGAACTACATGAAAAAAAAAACAAATGTCTTGAATGGTCAGTCAAGGCATCTTGTAAAGATGTCTAGTAACTACCAATCAAAACTCTGTAAAAATTAAAATTTCCTCTTCAATTTCAAAACTAAATCGATTGTAAAATGCTCAGCACAAAAAATCGTCAAATTTCATGCTAATATTTTTCCGACACCAAAGGCATTACTTAGTGGCTTAAGAAAGAAGAATTCAGCAACCAACATTTGAGCAAATACAAGGAATATTTAATTTTTGTTTTTAAGAATCACTTAACTCTAATCACCATTCAAATGGATTGTAAATTATTAGATAAGCTTAGAAACGAAATTTTGAAACTGTTTAATGTAATGGAATTAATCGGACACATTTCAAGCGTAACATCTCTTTTCACTTCCATAACTTCTGCGCGTTGTCCGTAATGAAGAGCTAAAACAGCAAACACACTGGTCGACCACAAAGACAACAAGACGCAAAAGAAGAAGCCTGTGCCTTCGCGGAGCCATGCAAAGTTATTTATACAAGAACTTTTGTAGTATTACAATCTTAATATGCAAGTAAGTTTAACTAATTCACGAACGCACACAAGCACACTGCACACATAACAGACACACTCAAACAAACACACACATGCAAGTACACACATACATAAACATGAAAACAAACACGCTCACTGATCTTTGCTACTTTGCATGGTATTTAGTTTATTAGTCAATGTTTATACACATCACCAATACATACACGAATTGTTTTACATGTTTGTGTATTGGTGATCAGTGTCAGTGTGTTTTGTTTGAAAATTTTCGAATATTTTAAAGAAATACATAAACAAAAACAGCGAAAATGAATAACACACCACTCTTACAGTTACAAGTTAATCCCTTCATTTTATCAAAGACAAAACGACTTTTAGAGGAAACAAAGAGCCACCAGCAAAACCATCTACCCCAAGAACAGCGTAAAGTTTGTGGTGACATATAAGGAGGGGTAGTCTGAAATAAGTGGTTAATGTTAAGAAGCTCTCCCCAATCCCTTCATGGGATGTAATGAGAAACCATTGTTGTTGTTAAAGAATAATTATGTAGAAACTATTCCTCAAAATCTTATGAATCTTAGGAATCAAAATCTTAGATTGGATTTACTGTAGTTTTTCAGGTATTATGAATGTCAGCAAACCCAAATAGACACACATAGTTACCAATAGCACATAGTTACCGTATTGAAAAATAATTTGAAAATTACGTAGTTATTGTTGGCTATAGGCCATGCTGTACATCACAAATAAGCTAAATATTTCAGGAATTGCCGTCGGTGGTGGAATGGTAGTGTGCGCGGCTCTTGTACATAAGTGCGTGGATTCGATCCCTGCTCAGACCACCAAACATATCTTTCGACGGCAACCTCGCTTAGTGACGGCGACACTATCGAGAATTTAGCCATGAAAAAGCATCTCAAAAAATACCGTTCGGAGTCGGTGTAAAACTGTAGGTCCCAATCAGTGAGTGTAAAACTAGAACGCGCACAGCCCACTGTTTGTGATAAGCTCTCTCCAGTCCCTGCGTCGGATGTCATGGGAAACCATTTGTATACCCTCACCTACATAATGGGGTACAGGGTGATTCAGGATGTTCCGGACAAATGTCTCCAGCGTATTTCTTGGCTCATTTCATGAAGAAAAGTCCACCAGGGCCATGTCCGAAAAGCAAGGGTGCGAAATGGCAGCTGGTTAAAAATTTTCGGATTGGTGGTCGGAGGGTAGTAGGGTAAAGTCGCTAACTTCTGAGCCATTGGTCGGAAAGGTCTTTAAGAGGCCTTTCAGAATCAATCAAAAAAATAGAAAAAAGTCAAATCGCCGAGATACAGATGTGATACAAAATGGAAAAAAAAATTCACATAATCTCAATTTGCTCAGCCAGATGGCAGGTAACTTATGTTGTTCTGTTGAAAGATAGCCATAACTCTTACCTATCAAAAATGACCTAAACGAAGCCCAGAGGTCTTACCGTTCCAAACTTATGACCATTTTACTGAAATGCAAAAATGTTTGTTTTTGTTTTTCGAAGCGAAATAACAGCACACATTTATTTGTTTTTGTAAATTAATTAACAGATTTTATTTTATTGAAATTTTTGGCTGAAGAATCAAACACAAAGGAAACAAATCTCTGGGCTTCTTTTAGGGCAAGCCCAAAATCCGACCACTGGCTCAGAAGTTAGCAACTTTACCCTACTACCCTTCGACCACCAATCCGAAAATTTTGAAGCCGCTACCATTTCGCACCCTTGCATTTTCGGACATGGGCCTAGTGGACTTTTCTTCATGAAATGAGCCAAGGAATACGCTGGAGAAATTTGTCCGGAACTTCCTGAATCACCCTGTATATCATTTAATACGGAAAAAATATAACGCTTAGAAGGAGTCATATTAGACCCTCAGTATCTTTGGATGACATTCGTTTTGGGACTTTCTAAGACGATTGAACCATGTCGGTCTGTCTGTCTGGCTGGCTGAAATTTTGAAATGACCTCCGGCCAGATAACTACCGAACTTAATAAAACTAGGTTATAGGCTCATGTCATCAAACGCGAGTCACCGAGTAAGGTAAGAGTGATTTTGCGACGCCCATGTTGGTGCCTCCCATAAATAAGTTGTTTGGCGGGCTGGTTGTTCCGCAGGATAACTCCCGCAAAACAGAACAAATTTTTATGAAATTTGGTAATAGACAAAATTTAGTCAAATGCCACTCTTCAATGGAAAATGAGTCATTTTGCCACGGCCATTCTGGTACCTCCCATATAAACACTTGGTGCTCGTCCGGGTTGTAAATGAGATAAGTCGCGTGCAACACTTCTGATACTAATGAAATTAGGTTATAGGCTTCGTGTCATCAAACACCAGTCACCCAATAAGACAAGAGTGATTTTGCCACGCCCTACCAATATAAGTTGTGCGGCAAGAGAACTCCCGCAAAACCGAACGAATCTTTATGAATTTTGGTACTAGACAACATTTACTTAAACGCGCGCAAAAGGTGGGTTGATCGACACGATAACTCTCGTAGACTACAAGCGCTACTAATGATATTCGGTACTCTGCAATGTTTTCCTAAAAATTGAAGATTAACTAGTGTCCATATTTGTCAATATTCAATAGAACTCGGTCGCAATGGATGACTTCGGGTGAGGGTATATTTAAGTCGGTTATAAAAAATAAATGGTTTTAGGGAGAGCTTCTCACAAACAGTGAGCTGTGCGAGTTCTAGTTTTACACTCATTGTTTGGGACCTACAGTTTTATACCGGTTCCGATCGGTGTTTTGAGAAGCTTTTTCATGGCTTAATACTCGATAGTTCACCCGACTGAAATTTCTGTACTGGTTTTTTCAGAAGTATTCTGCCAAAAAAACTGTATACGGGGAGTTTCGAATACTTTTTGTACTAGCAGTGTACCTTTGTACTAAAAGTATACTCTTGTACTAAAAGTGTACGCTTGAGGTAAACGTGGAAATTTTGTTACAACTCTATGTTTATTCGTAATTGGTCGTTTTTATACAACAGTACAAACATTTTATTTTTGGACTAAAAATTCACTTTTGTCCTACAAGTGTATTTTTGTACAAAAACCGAACTTTTGTACTCAATATGTATTTTTGCACTCAAAGTGTACTTCTAGTACTAATGGTGCGAATTTTAAAAAACTTCAGTCAAAATAACACTCTTAGTACATCCGTAAACTTGTAGTTCACAAATGATACACAAATTAGTACAAATAGGAACATATTAGCGCAAATAGCATAAATTTTGTACCAAAATTATACTTTTAGGACATTAGAACAATTTAAAAACTAACCGCGTTCTTCATAAAAAGTTGTGAGAGGTTGGAGAGCCCTTTTTTCTATAATAAATTGTCTCTCAAACCTCTCGTAACTTTCTATGAATAAGGCCGTAAGTGTACATTTAGTACAATAGTATTCTTTTACTTAATGAATATTGAGTGCAATTTAAGATCTAAACTTTTATATGTATTAATACAGGGCATCATAAACTCCAGCTGGAATGAAATATCTTCATCGCATGGGTCATCCACATCTAATGTTTCAGTCAGGCTACTACAAAGACTCTGCAATCTGTAGTCCTGACTTCAATAACAACGGACAACTGCCGCACATCATCAAATGAGATGGCCATTCACTTCGATAAGAATGTTCTACGGGTGCTCAGCACAGGGATATTCCAGGCAACCATATTTCGGGCGAGATTAGGCCGGACCTAACCTGTTTCACTAGATATGCGGCTTGGATATATGCATCTATATGCATGCAAGGTCATGCATAAAACCGAAGCTCATACATGCGAATGAGAGATGGA
The DNA here is from genome assembly GCA_963931995.1 of Phaonia tiefii. Classification (NCBI taxonomy): domain Eukaryota; kingdom Metazoa; phylum Arthropoda; class Insecta; order Diptera; family Muscidae; genus Phaonia; species Phaonia tiefii. The sequence goes on from OZ008368.1 coordinate 294,704,876, forward strand.
CAGGAGGCACAAAATGCTGCATCACCTGTCTAAATATTGCGATGAATCGTACGTTAAACGTGATATACAGTCCTCGATACTAGCAGAACTCAGTACAAGTAGCGGTAGTCACTGGGCATTCGTTAATAGATACACGTCTAGACTAGGAATCTCAGCTCATGTTTACTGGTGAAGCTATGGGGATGGTGAGGAGGACGTGAGGTTTGTACATCTTTTCTGATACTGCTCGGCCTTGTGTGTGTAGAAGACAATTCTTAAAATCATACTCTATATTGGATCCAACATATATTCAGAAATTTAGGCAGAATGATCGTTGATCCTTATCTTCTTCAGCCTCATTATGCAATATCGGGAAGAGGTATTATATGGTTTGAATGACCCTTATCCGAGCAAGTCATATTTACAGGTTCAAAGATATCACTCAGATTATGGTGTCCTATTGTATCACTACGGACTAAGTGTGTTAATGGTGACTGCAACATCTCGTTGCTCGTCACAAGCAGTAAAACGTAGCGTGGAAAGACTCACTTACGCATTAGTTGAGAGATGTAAAAGAAAACTAAAATAGACAACCCGAGTGCACGAGCGGAAAAGAACCGGGAGCCTGTCGCATACGAGTACGGCATGCGCAACCCAAAAAGCTATTATGTAGAGAGGTAAAAAAATGTGTCTAAATACTGAATGAGTATCTGTCTTCCATTTATTGACCATAATTTCTTCCAAAATATTTACCACAAAGTACATGAAATGTACCATAAAGTGTACTCAAAAGTACAGAGTACAACGTGGAACCCCACAGAGAGGGATTATATCACCACTCCTATGGGTCCTCACTATACACAGTCTCCTAAGGAAACTTACCGACGAGGGACTTAAACCAATCTGCTACGTAGATGACGTTATAATACTTCTTAAGGGAAAGAACCCAAACCAAATATGCAGAGAGGCCGAGAGGGCACTGAGTATAGCGTATGAATGGGCACAGCCAAGGGGCTTAAATGTAAACCCGGACAAAACGGAAATATGTCTATTCACAAGGAAGACGAAAATCTCAGATTATGAAGAGCCACGATTCTTGGGAAAGACGATTAAAATATCCGATAAGGTTAAATACTTAGGAGTAATCCTAGATCGGAAACTGAATTGGAAGCACCACATAGAGGAAAGGGCTAATAAGGCCTACAGATGCTGGTCGCTATGCAGAAGGGCTATAGGGTCCAAATGGGGCCTCAAACCGACTATGACACACTGGCTCTACAGAAGCGTAATCAGGCCTGTACTAACATATGCTTCTGTAGTATGGTGGACGGCAGTGGAGAGGAAATGTAACGTCGCAACACTGCATAGGGTTCAGAGAATGTGCTGCATTGGTATCAGCGGTGCAATAAGGACAACCTCGACAAGAGCCATGGAGACTATTTTATGTATCCAGCCAATCGAGATTAGAATCAAATACGAGGCTGCCCTTGCGGCAAAACGTCTACAAGCTACAGGTGAATGGATCAACAGGGATCTCACGTCAAAACACCAACGGATAACTGGGGCCTTAGTCGGGTACACTCAAGATACGAGTGAATCTGACCGAATACCCGAGATAAGGGTTAAGGCGAACTGCGTGACCCTAACGCCAACTAGAGACGCCTAGCAGAATGGGACCCTGACACCAATGCCAAATGGGACTTACTGCTACACGGATGGCTCAAAGCTAGGAGAAAAAACGGGTCTAGGATTCTTTATTGAAAATCCAGCAACCGAATCCCACCTACGCCTCCCGTATCATAATACGAACTTTCAGGCGGAAGTTCGGGCGATTACGGAGTGTATCAAATGGCTCGGCGATAATACAATCCCAGCCGAGGCAAATATATTCACGGATAGCCAAATGTCAATAAAGGCAATATCATCAGAAACTGTAAAATCTAGAACGGTCCTTGACTGTAAGAAGGTGATAAACGACTACTCTATGCACGGCAGACTCAACATCATCTGGGTGCCGGGGCACAGCGGGGTATTCGGCAACGAGAGAGCGAACCTCCTGGCAAAGAAAGCCAGGGAACTCCAAACGGTGAGCCTAGATGGAGCGAAACCCTTTGGGGTGACGAAGGCTGAGTTAAATAAATGGGCGGAGTCGGCACATATAGTCCAGTGGAACCGGGAATCAGTAGGCAGGATGACAAAGATCCTATGGGGAGACCCAGATGGATCGAGGACAAAAGGTTTGCTGAAACTGGGAAAAGCCGAAATGAGCAAAATGATGGTAGTCTTAACGGGGCATTCGGGATTACGAGCCCACCTGTACCGTATTGGACTAGTGGCGAACAGTGAGTGCAGGGCATGCATGGAGGACGATGAGACGTTGGAGCACTTCTTATGCCATTGCCCGGCCTTCACACAAGCTAGATCCAGATATCTTTCGGATAGTACGATACCGGACATGACCAAACTTGTGGGTATGGACTGGAACAAACTAAGGAATTTCGTGAATAGCACCGAATTCCTATAAGGGACATAGTGAAGTAGTAGGATAAACTTAGAGCGCACAACAGGTCGAACTTAGCGGCTTAAGTGTATGTCTTACTGACATGGGAAGATTTAGAGTGCTCCTTCTGAACACTCAATACCACGCCCCTCTTTTCGAACTAACTAACTAACTAACTACAGGGTGATTCAGGAAGTTCCGGACAAATTTCTCCTGCATATTCCTTGGCTCATTTCATGGAGAAAAGTCCACTAGGACCATGCCCGAAAATGCAAGGGTGCGAAATGGCAGCGGGTTCAAAATTTTCGGATTGGCGGTCGGTGGGTAGTAGGGTAAAGTTGCTAACTTCTGAGCCGGTGGTCGGATTTTTTTGTTTTTGGGCTTGTTAGAAAGTCAAATCGCCGAGATACAGATCTCTCGGAAAAAAATCTCAATTTGCTCAGCCAGATGGCAGGTAACTTATGTTCGACTTATGTTGAACCAACCTCCAAACCTCTTACCTTTCCAAAATGACCTAAACGAAGCCCAGAAGTCTTACCGTTACAAAGTTATGACCATTTTACTGAAATGCAAATATGTTTTTTTTCCTCGACGTTGGATTGGACGAGCTGGACCAATCGCCTGGCAGCCACGATCTCCAGATCTCACACCACTTGATTTCTTTTTGTGGGGCTACATAAAAGATTGTGTGTATTCCTTGCAGATCCACAATCGTGAGCAGTTACTTCCACGCATTGAGGAAGCTGCGGTGAAAGTTCGTGAAAAGATGAGTGAACTAAACGTGGCGGATGTGGTTCGCAGACAGCTGCAATTGTGTTTAGTAGAAAATGGGAACCACATTGAAAACTTCCTTTAACATCAAATGTTTTTTGTTCCTTACGTATTCTTCACCCAAAAATTTCAATAAAATAAAATCTTAAACGTGTTAATTTACAAAAACAAATAAATGTGTTCTGTTATTTCGCTTCCAAAAACAAAAACAAACATTTTTGCATTTCAGTAAAATTGTCAGAACGTTGGAACGGTAAGACCTCTGGGCTTCGTTTAGGTAATTTTGGAAAGGTAAGAGGTATGGCTATGTTTTAAGATAGATCTTTCATAAGTTACCTTCCATCCGGCTGAGCAAATTGAGGTTATGTGAATTTTTTTCTCCATTTTTTTCCGAAAGCTCTGTATTTCGGCGATTTGCCACTTTTCTATTTTTTTTTTATTGATTCTGACCTTTCCAACAAGCCCAACAAGTTAGCAACTTTGCCCTAGTACCCTCCGATCGCCAATCCGAAAATTTTGAACCCGCTTCCATTTTGCACCCTTGCATTTTCGGACATGGTCCTAGTGAACTTTTCTTCATGAAATGAGCCAAGGAATACGCTGGAGAAATTTGTCCGGAACTTCCCTAATATATATAAATTGTCGTTACCTACTGGCACTGTCCTAAGAAAACACTACTGAAAATGTTTACAATACAAAGTTTCCAACTCGAGTGTATCAAAAATCACATAAAGTGTTAAAAACAACAGAAATTATATAGTTACTTCTTGGTAAACCTCAGGTACTTATTTGATATAATATATGTACTCTTGTCTACATTTTATGTACTTTTGAGTGCACTTTTTTACAATTTGGTACATTCTCAGATCTTTTGTATTATTCGAATATCCGATTGTATTCTAATATCCGATTTTCCCAGAGAGTCCCGCAACATACGATATGGACTTATATATCCCCTCCGATCTAGTATTATCCTTTGGTGTGTTGGTGCTTCCAAATCTGCTCGTTTTAGCCAGTCGTTAATAGTGTTGAGGGGGAAATTGTTCATTCGCAAAATCGTTCACATTCTCCTCTTACCCACCCCATGAAATACCACGTCACTTATTCGTAGGTAGCAGTACTCCGTTAATGAAGTTGATGGGCGCATTAATTATTGTCGCTGTAGAATGCTTAGAATAATAGTTTAAAAGTTGTCCTGATGCTGTCGACTTTTGACACTAGCCAACGTTTATACTCCCATCTTGTTCTATGATTCTAATGCATTACAGGCATGGTAATTGTTGGTCCCTTTCTAATTTTAGTAGGGACCATTGAAGTTGTCGATTAAAACAATTGAGTACACCCCAGATTTCCTAGTGATTACAAATATATCGTCCACAGATCCAGCAATGATCCTTCGCCTCTTCATTAATATATTGAGCGTCCTTTCAAGTAATCCCTCCATTATAATGGCCGCCATATGGCCGGCAGTGGACTCAAGGTGAACTAAGTCGCTCTCCGACTGGACAACGCTGACTTGCGGCTCCTTATTGGGGTGTTCACGGGTCACTGAGGTGCTGGAGGCGTCACTCGCAACTGGATTGTGAATGGGATTGATTACTCTCGTGGCTGTGGTGATGAAGAAGAGGTGGAAATCATTGAGCATCACCTATGTCAATGCCCAGCCCTACTGCGTAGGCGTCGCCGATACTTTGATTGGTTTCTGGCAGAGGGCCTTACCTCTTTGCGCTACGTGGCCATTTAGGATCTGATGGAATTCTCGCAGGGCCTTCCGTGGATCCAGGCAGGCGATAACATCATCTGAAGATTTGTCTATTGGTTCTTTCTACCCGTAAATCGTACACCATGACCTGTACATGTGGATCCTTCATTTTGGACGGTATTGTATATATGGATCAGGGTATATCAGGTGATGTATGTATATAGGATATATGTACACTGGGAATATAATTGAGTGGTTAACCTGTCTGTCCTACGTCTATCTATCTTTCGGGAACTCTTCACTATTAGTGCGACTCGCCCCCCTCTCGTCACTCCCTTTCTCTTTTTTCTTCTTTTCCTCTCATATATATGGGCAATCACAATGAGTCGAGCGACCTCCAACCGTATTGACGATAAGTTATATTCTGTCTCTTATTGTCACGTGTCTTAAACATAGCCTAACCTATAATGGCCGCCATTATCGGTGGCGCTGGACAACCCATATGCATGCTGCGTATCCCTGGTCATAAAATCCTCCTCATATCTAAAATAATGTGTCCCTTCGATACAGAACGATAGAAATTCCAAAAAAATCTTGTAACCCCCAACTTTACCCCATTCCTCCTCTACGGTCTTAATACCAAATTTATGGGAATAGAGGGAAAAAGTTTAAATACATCAAACGATACCAGTATTTTGTCCTGGTCAACTTGAAAGTTCGCTTCCCTGGATTTGAAGTCAATCGCGTCCTAAATGTTATATTCTATATTCATACCATTTTTGTCCTGGGAAAATTTTCAAGTTCCCTATCCTGGGTTTAAAATCAATTGCGTCCTTCCTAGGTTTTCGTCACGTCTTCGAGCACTCCAACCATAAATGTGCATAGCGCACAACCAGGTGCATTTATATATGAGCAGATGGGGATAAACTCCTTCGCGTATTTTCGGCAAACCATATCGTCCGGGAGCTGTAAATGTCGCCGTACATAATTTTTTCCTAGTGGGTACGTCTATTGACTTTTCTTTGAACAATTTCCTCACTAATTTCTCATTTTCCCCCTGTAGACTTTATGCGTGCATATACTGCCCAAAATAATTCCAATCGTCATTGCATATTTGTCCTCTGATATCGTTGAGTTTTTCTTATATTATATCCCTGAAAATGGTCAACGAAGTCGATGGAAATGTTGGAAACTGGATGAGCTGTGATGAGGAGAAGATTATACACCTTTTTTCCTTTATATTAGTTCTATGACCTCAAGCCCATACTATGCCTAAAAATCATAATAATACGAAAGGTCAACTATAAATACAACCAAACGAAAATTAATTTTAAAAAAGTTTAGTAAAAATATAAAAAAAAATTAAAAATATTTTTCCAAATAATAATAATATAATTTTCCACAAACAAAAAATTTTTCTCATACATAAACTAAAGCTACTAAAATCAGTCATAAAATTCAAATTCAGAAAAAATAGTCTTATATTTCTGACATCAGATTTTAAATTGATTTCCCCACTGCAATTGCATACAAATCTTTGTGAAAAAATATCAACTAACTAGTCTGGCCTTAAATTTACTATTGCAATATATAACACCTGTTTAGTTTTCACTTCATTAAACTAATTTCCCAACTTATCACACCATACCTTGTACCGCGAACTGTTTTGTAGAGTGGCATTATTTTCATTTTATACATTAAAAGTTGTTTTCTTAACCATATAATAATTTATGCCAACCGCAAGCTTTGTTTAGTTGCAACGGCGGCATCACCATCCTCATCATGCGGAGCTACATCTCCAGCTTTAGCTACAGTGCTGCCTGACATCAGTTCCACTTGTGTAAGTAGTGGCTATATGGGGTATTTAAAACGATTTGACTGAAGGGAAAACTTTTTCGGCGAAGAGATCCTTGTTTGCGGGTAAAGAAACACTTGATACCCGAAATTGTATTCTTGTTCTTAGGTAGGGATTACTTGTACTGGTTGGTGTTGTACCGCCACTAGGACTACAGCAGCGGCAATGAAAAAGAAAAATCATTTGGCTTATGTCTCATGTTCCGCCACTTCCCACTTGCTTCGTTGGCATCCCTTGGTTTCCCTTGACATCGTTTGCATATCCTTGCTGACTGTTTTATATTGAAGAAGGTTTAATATTTAAAACAACTCATTTATATACACTTTTTTTGGGAAATGCTGCTACTCCTTGGTTGCTTTCCCTATTCCATCTTATTCGCAGGCAGTTGATTTCTCATGTAACAAAATCAACCTCATTGCTACCGCCATCACCGTAACCGTCACCATCATCATCATTCGCATTTGTATTCGTATGACTTTTGTTGGTGGTAGATGGATGGATGGGATAGCGTTAAGTTGGGGTTGTACTCGTACTCTGCTGCTGTCATACCCTGCTGATGATGTTCCGTTTCAAGTCTCCGTTTTGTACTTCTGCAGGATTTCTTTTTTGCACAATTATCGCATTTTGTGGTGGCAACCGTTTCTACGCTATTGAGGGGTAAACCAAGGAATTCAAATTATTTAAATACTCATACACTGTAGTATGTACGTACGTATATTTCTTTTTGTCATAATACTCAATTTTAAAAGGATCTTCTTTTAATTTTTATGAGCATGCTGCTGCTGCTGCTGCTGCTGCTGCTACTGCTGCTGCTACTGTTGCTGCTGCTGCATTTACATAGATAAGTTAATACCTTAGCAATGATTTTCTTCCACTCAGTTGTTCCTTAACAATCATATGCTACTTCATCTTCAGCTCGTATGTGTTCACTGTGATTTTGTGCAGGGAGACACTAGATTAAGGACGAGTATGTTGTTCATCTTGCTGAAGGGTGACGTTTAAAAAACGGATATTGCTATTATAAATTTAGATTAAAGATAATTACACGAACTTGATTTTGAATATATTAATTCTGGAAATTGTCTGTACAATAAATAAATAGCTGAAAGAAAATTTCTAAAATTCTATAAGTTAAAATATTATAATTGTTCTTTCATAAATACTGGTGCAAAATGTATGGACCCCTCTGTACGAAATCCACTGAACATACTGTCTTTATTTTTTTGAATTTTGAATTTTGTGATCGAGTTTGTTAGTTTTAGTTAAGGCTCCACGAAATACCCCCCAAGGAAATAACCACCACACCACACACGTTTTGTTTTTTCACACAGTTTTGAGTGTTATTTCATAAAAAAAACCAAATTTTTTGGGAAGTATTTAATTTTTTTTTTTTGGGTTTTCGAATTTTCAAATAATCTCCAATGAAATTGTATGAAAATGGTCCTTTTACAAGGACATTTTTTCGCCTTTGTTTCCATTTTGCCTTAGATTTAATTTAATTTTTGTTTTCATTCTTTTTTTGGATACAATTTCCTGGGCGTTATTTCCTTGGGGCGTATTTCGTGGAGACTTAGTTAATGTATGAGTAGTTCATACTATAAGCTTGCAAGGTCAGGAACATTTTTGTAATTGAAAAATGTTTGGCTTTTGTTGGAATAGTTTGCAATTCAGTTAAGCACACTCACTGCTGTGACTAGTTTGGAACTCCGTGAAAAGTTCATCATCAGATACCTAACTGCTATTCCTGAATTGATATCATCGAAAAATCAGCAATCGTGTATATGTATACGGACTCAATTATGCAATTTACATATGCGAATTAGTATCGATCGAAGATCCCTAAGTAACAACACACACTGTAAGGTCCATAATTCCAACACCAGAACAGAAAGGTTCTTCCTCCATGTTCTTGCTCTCGCATACTACGAGGCGGATCAATAAGTCCGTGACTTTTTGAATGAAACACAGTTCTTTTCTTGCAAAATAAAATTTATTTTTCAACATAATCTCCGTTTAGCTCAATACACTTAGTCCAATGTTTCTCCAATTTTTGTATCCCTTCCAAAAAATAGGATTTTTCGAGGTGCATAAAATAGGCATTTGTTTGATCAATAATTTCATCGTCGGAGCTAAATCTTTTTCCACCGAGCCATTTCTTTAGGTTTGGAAAAATCCGGAGAATATGGCAGATGAGGTACCAATACGCAACCCAATTAAACAACGCCAACAATTCTTTCAAGTTGTCACACGATTACGTTTATGGTCAATTGGGAGCAAACGCGGCACCCATCTTTCAGACAGCTTTCTTAAACCCAACTTCATTTAAAATCGAAACCACACTGCCATATGAAATGGCTATGGCATCAACAATCTCACTCACTTTTACTCATCGATCGGCCAACTCCATATCGCGGCCGTCCAGAACTTCATATGGCATTGTAATTTCTATTTTAACTGAACAGTTGGGTTTAAGAAAGCTGTCTGCAAGATGAGTGCCGCGTTTGCTCTCAATTGACCACAAACATACGGGTGCACACGTGTGTAGTCTCAATGCCAAAATTCCATGAATTGGGCTACGAATTGGTACCTCATCCGCCATATTCTCCGGATTGAGCCCACAGTGACTATTTCCTATTTCCAAACCTAAAGAAATGGCTCGGTGGAAAGAAATTTAGCTCCAGTGATGAAATTTTGATCAAAGAAATGCCTATTTCCTATTTTTGGAAGGGATACAAAAATTGGAGAAACGTTGGACTAAGTGTATTCAGCTAAAAGGAGATTATGTTGAAAAATATATTTTTTTTTCCAAAAAAAACTGTGTTTCATTCATTTCGTCCTGAATTTTCAGGTTAAGAAAGGGTCTTCCGTTTCCTTATCAAGCAGCGGAGAAATTACGGAAAACTTTGTAGGACTTTAATTTACGATAATATTCTCGTGTCCATTTTGCCGATCGCGGTTTACTTTAAGGTTGGTTACAAATTTTAGCGCGAGATTTCTCGTACTCGGCCAAACATATGTGGTAGGGTAGCATTAGGGGATGTACAGGCTGAGATGTTGTCGTTTCATTATCTGTATTAATTCTGTCTTTTGTCAATTCAAATTTGTCCTTACTATCATCCTTGGATGTCCGCTGTAGATCCGGCGGGTATCCCGCTTTCCGTTTCGCGGCCTGCATGCTTGCTTAACACAGTTCTGACACGAAGGTCTGTACGTCTCTTTGGCACCACATCCGTAGCAGAAAATCGGTCTTTGCTCCGAACAGTACTTGTAAATATGTTGCATTGCATATACATTGCACTCACCTCAGCAGAATCTTCTGCCAAACCATCTAGTTCGCTATTATGTCCCTTCAACTCAACCCCTGAAAGCCTTTTGTGAAGATATTTCACATGAAGTACTGATTTTCGTTCGCTTAGCTTTTCGTTTCAGATCGAGAAGCAGGCTATAAGCAATTTTTGACGGCTACATATTCGAAGTCGGTAACAAATTAGTTTAGCCGGATGGCATACCTGCACTTCGACGCTGGCACGGGCACTGCGCAACCCTTTCAACCTTGCATACCGTGCCGGAGTCTTCCCCGCGAGTTGGAAGGTTGCTAATGCCCAGCCAATCCTTAAAAAAGGTGATGCAAGTAACCCTGCAAATTACCGCCCAATTGCAATTTGTTCTGCGCTCTCGATCGTTATGGAGAGCATGGTTAACCACTATCTTGTGAAATATCTTGAGTCCAATGACCTTCTTAATGATCGGCAGTATGGCTTCCGTAGAGTGAGATCTACTAGAGACCTGATGGCGTTCCTTTCGGAACAGTGGAGTCGATCCATCCACCGACTTGGTGAGAGTAAGGTAGTGGCTCTTGATATTTCCAAGCCCTCTGACAGAGTATGGCACGATGCACTCTTGTCGAAGCTCGCTGCTTTTGGTGTCGGTGATGATTTCACACGATTTATATCGAGATTTCTCTGTACTGTACGAGTTGTTATAGATGGGGTTTCATCCGACGAGCATAAATTGACAGCAGGTGTGCCACAGGGCTCGGTTCTTTCTCTTTCTGTTTTTCTTATTTTCATTGACGACCTCCTGGGTCAGAATGTGAATCCAATCTACTCTTTTGCGGATGACAGTAATCTCCGTAATTTTTATTCATTCGACCGTAGGCCAAGTCTTCAAGAGATTGACGTCAAACGCCGGACGATGAATGAAACACTCGGCCGCGATTTGGTGTCCATTGTTGAATGGGGTCGAATGCGTTAAAGAAAATGGTTTCCCATTACAACCCATGAAGGTATTGGGGAGAGCTTCTCACAACCAGTGAGCTGTGCGCTTTCTAGTTTTCTACTCACTGATTGGGACCTACAGTTCTACACCGGTTCCGAACGGTATTTTGAGAAGCTTTTTCATGGCTAAAAACTCGATAGTGTCACCGTCACTATACGAGGTGACCGCCGCCGATAGAAATTTAAGGTGGTCAGAGCAGGGATCGAACCCAGGATCTGGTGTTCAAGAGGCGCGCACACTAACCATTGCACCACCGACGGCCATGGGTCGAATACATAGAGTAGGTCATAGAGTAGATTTTAATGCGGGTAAGACCCAGTGTTGTTTGTTGTTGCATAAGCGGATTCCTGACACAGGTGTGTCGTCATTGTCTATTGACGGTGTGGATATTGATGACTCAGACCCTCTTGATGTTCTGGGCATGAAAATACAATGCGATGTCCGTTGGGCAAAACATGTACTTGAAGTGTCGAAAGATGCATTCAAGTGTCTGGGCTTTTTAAAGCAGTGCAAGAAATACTTCACACCATCTGATCTTCTCAATATCTTCACCACCTACATCAGGCCAAAGATGGAATATAACTCCGAAATATGGGCAGGTGCTCCTAGGACATCTTTGGAGCTTCTCGACCGAGCGACGGACAGTAGGGTATCCAACTCTATTGCCTACCTTGAGCATCGTCGAAATGTGGGTAGCGTGTCGCTGTTCTATCGATATTTCCACGGTATGTGTTTCTCGGACATCCATCAACTTATGCCATACGTGAGGATATTTAGCCGAAGTACCCGGCTTTCCAGAAACTCTCATCCGTTTTTTATCGAGTGACCAGTTGATCACACTACACACAATGGAGAAAATTCGTTCTTCAGCCGTACAGTCCGCATGTGGAATATACTTCTGGCTGGTGTATTTCCCACGAATTGTGACATACAAAGATTCAAGGAAAATGTCAACAGACACTACTCCCTCTTTCCACCCTCTATTACCACAATTTTGCTTCGCCGACACAATGCACTGCATTTATAGGGTGTTGGTTTGATAAAAAATAGAGAAGCACGATGACCTGATTAAAGGAAAATTTAAATTTTTTTTTAATTCTGTTTGATGGAAATTGTATATGATCCCCTACTTACTTAAATGCGTGATTATTTGCCAATAATATTATCATTCGAAACGTTTTCTAGTCATTTTCTAGTCAGATAAATGTTCATAAAGCATTTAAATACACAACAAATACATAATAGTTTAAATACAAGTTAACCTAACTCCAAACAATTCTTTTGCAATATCCACGCAAAAATTAGCGAAAATTTATATCCACAGAACTTCAAACTTCCTGTTGCTTGTTGTCAGGAAACGTGAAGTACATGGCGTTTCTGTTTTTGATTTTGTTACCAATTTCAAATATTGAAAACAAAATGCTATCAACCATGTTTCTTCGCACTAGCCGTAGTCAGGAAGCAGCTTTTGGCCGAAAACATTTCTCAGAATTTGAATTCTATTTATTTTTTCTTTGCACCTCCCCTTCTTTCTAAACGTAACCTAAGTACGAGAAATGTCATTTGCATTTGGTTGGCAAATACTTTTTAGCATTTCTAATAAGAAAACTGAAAATTTCCCATGTAACAATATCGCAACCAAGGAAACATTCAAAGGCAGCCGTAACTAACTTGAAGTGTATCCAAAACTCACAGCTTAAAAGCGTCGCAACCAAAAAAAAAAGTGGAATGGAAAATGGTACTGAACCTGCATCTTATTGATACAACGTTGGATGAATGTTGGAGAGAGTGAGATACATAGAGAGGAAAAGAAAAATAACTGAACGAACAAGCAGGATGAGGGTGAATCAATGCTTAAACAACATTCCAATCATAAGTATTCGCTAAAAGTGTTTACTTTTTACTTAAGAAATTACACTTGAGCAAACAGTTTTTTGGGATTGGTGGTGGTAACTGCTAAGTCTTTCAATAAACGAGGTTGGTTCAAAAATCTGGAAATTGGGAGGTGACGACCAGATGGAAAACAAATCTGCTAGTTAGTCGGATAGTGGGTCTATTACACGGTGATGCAAAACAGAATGAAGCAGAAATACCTGGGAAGTTATAGCATTTGTCTTGTAATGGGTGGTCCATGTAAAATTAGGTTTTTGATTTTATTTTAAAAAATACAAATAAATTTTTTTTCAAAATTACGACTTAATTGGTGCGGCCCATCGTTGACATTTATGAATGAAATACAAATTCTTTCAAATGGAGCACAAGACTTGCTCTATAGTACCTCATTCAATCTACCCAATTTTTCAGCGCATTTTCGATAATTTGGGCCTCTAGCTTGTGAACGACTACATCGAATTCGGGATTGTTTACATAACACTTACCCATCACGGAATCACGGAGCTCTAGAGGTAATAATCAAACGGGGTCAAATTGCAGCTGCTAGGTGAACAATGGACCTCCGAGTTTCAGCTGATTATGCGGATTTCGAACAAAGTTCGCAAAAGGTCGATTGTAACGTCGGCCGTGTGGCACATAGCGCTAGGCCTTATCGATTTTGAGGAAATATAAAATTTTTTGAAAAAATATTAAATAGTTTTGCGATTTATGTAAATGACGGGGTCCAAAAACATGCCTTTTAATGCATTTGACTTTAATTTGAAAGGGTTTTGCATATTGGTAAATGTGCGTTTGATAAACATTTATCGGAATTTCTGCAAAAAGTGATGATTTGCTATAAATGGCAAAAAATTTTCTCAAATGAACTGAACCCATTTTATTTGATATCATACATATATAATTCGATCTGAAGTTAGTTCTTAGAATAATATTTTTCTATTTCCTAAGAGCTATACAGATCAGGGGTTTATTTCTGCAATTAGAAAGTACTTAAAAAGTCGGTACCAGGATTTCAAGTTGACGAATTAACGTGACAGACGATCGTTTCGAATTTAGTGACACTCGTCATCAGCGCCATTGCGTTCTAGGCCAGTGACCACATTTTTTACATTGTAACTACTTACCAGTCGTCCTCGTCGGGGTTTCTCTTCTAATTGTATCCACTACATTACAAACACCAATTTTCTTTCTTAGTTACTCGCACTTGTGCTGACGATTTTGAAAGAAATTTATAACCGACTCTTTAACATATTTTCCCAAACATATTCTGCAGGAACCATGTATATGTTTGAAACGCACTTCAAACATTCATATGTATGCAAGTCCCAAACTTACTTGCATTTAAATGCGAACACTATCATGTTTACTTACAAACATGTATGCTTTTACATTGAAACATATGCGTTCTTCATCCCAAACATCCATATACTTACGTGGAAGCATTCGCGTGTTTCCCCCAAACCTACATATACTTATGTGGAAACATATGGGAATTTCTTCGCAAATATAACAATATTTAGAAACGAATTATTCTTGGATTTCAATATATATGTAGTATTTATTATAATTAATTTTAACAATATAAATCCACATTAATAAATAATGAATACAAAAAATTAATAGACTTAAAACGGCCCTTTTCACATTTTTTGGGCTCTTTTGCTCTTTTGCTTGTCCTTCCTTTGTTGTCTCTCATGTTTTTTTTTTAGAAGGTTCACCTATGCGTTGGTTATCACTATGCGTTGGTACACAAACAAGATATTTATATACAAATCAAGTTCGTGCAAGCCAAGCGTGGATTAATTACTTGTGGTTTTTTTATTACACTTATTTCACAAATGGTCCGCCGTTTCGGTTTTCTCAATAAAGACTCGGACAGACAGAGGGTTTCACGTTGTTGCCCTTTCCAGTTTCTTTCCTGAAAATCGTTTCTCCCTTTGGTACCAAACATACATATACATAAAACGCATACACAAAAACCAAAGTAACATCACAAACCATTTAACCGTACGAGCATTCGTTTATTCTTTTTCGCTGATCAACCGACTTTGATATCTTTTGTCCGATGAGCCATTGACGACTGAATACATGAAACTAAAACGCAATAAATCAGGCAAAATAAGAAACACATTCATGACTCACTAAATAAGAGAATAATGCAAAAATGCAGATACAAACTTACAAGATAGACCCTCTCATTGTCGCTCTTTTATTCTCTTGCTCTTGAGAGACCATAGACAGTGCAACAAATACAGCTGCATTTGCATCACAATCATAAATATATGTGGGTCGCAAACACATATATAATAACATATTAATCATTGTGTCTCAAACATATAATATTGAATAGCAAACACAATGTGTTCGGACACACGTATATTATATTTGAGACAAGGTCCAAACACAAATCCAAACAACAACAACAAAATTACATGAAGTTTTAGGGGACACCCGGTTGGAACGAAGTTCCTTTCGCCATATATTATGTACTAGTTAGTTCCAACACGCCTAATGCTCCTGTTGAAAAATACTGTTATTTAAATGGATCTTTAAGATGATAATGATGAACTTTTTTTAAGAAAATTTTTATTTATTGAATGTATTTTTAAAAAAAAGGATATTTTTAAGTCCCTTTGGTAAGAATATGAATTATATTTTCCCGATAAGGTCCTTTCTTTGATGAGAGGTACTTATTTTATTACACGCTAATGTTTTTATGTAAGAAAAAGCCAAAGAGTTGAATTTTGCTTACAAAGAAACACTTTTTTTAAGAACAGGTACTTTTTAAAGAAGTGGTACTCTTTATATGAAAAAGGTATTTTTTTAAGAAAATTTACTTATTTTCAGGAAGGCTACTTATCTCAAGAGAAGAAACGGAAAAGTACTATTTTATTTTTAAGAAAGGGTACTTTTAAGAAAAGGAATTTTTGTAAGAAAAGGTATTTTTTGTTAGAGAAGGTATTTTTTTTCTAAGAAAAGCTTTTATAAGAAAGAACAGGTACAATTTTAAGAGTAGGCACTTATCTCCAGAACAGTTATTTTGTTTTAACAAAAATTTACTCTTTAAAGAAAAGGAAGTTTTTTAAGAAAATGCAATTTGTTTTAAGATAATGTGCTTTTTTCAGAAAAGTACTTTTTGTAAGAAAATGTACTTTTTAAAGCAAAGGTACTACTTTAAGATAAGGTATTGTTTGAAGAAAAGGCACTCTGTTTAAGAACATGAGTAGGGTTTTTTTTTGAGAAAATTTAGTTTTTTAAAGAAAACGCACTTATTTAAGAAAACGTTATTTTTTTAAACTTCTTTCACTTTGGGTTTCCTAAATTTACTTTTTATTCGATTCAAACTACAATATGTAATAAACAGGCTCCACCTAGAGTAGAAAATTTCCCATGAAACAAGAAATATCGCCCCATATGTTACTCTAGACACAAACCAAACCAAAAGTACGAGTGTAACAGTAAGTCTGCTGCCAAATGTAATTCCATGCTCAGGGTTGTACTTTATGGATTTGCCAGTCTTGCACTTTGGCTTTTCTAAATTTACTTTTTATTGGGTTGAAAACTAAAATATTTAATAAATAGCCTCCAGCTAGAAAACTTCCTTTGAAACCAAACCAAACCAAAAGTACAAAATATAGTTGATAATAATGGGTTGTAATAAAGTAGTTAAAAAAGTTGTTTACAATTTTTTCATTTAGCCCCCATCCCGCAACGTGCGATAAGGAACTTCGTTCCAAAAAGACAAATTTTTTAGCGTGTAGAATATATTTATTGTATATTCTTGTGTTTTATGTTCCGGCTTTACCACACGATTTCTATTATATATGATTCGATCTGAAACTATTTCCTAGAAGAGTATTTTTCCATTTCCTTAAGGTATACAGATCAGGGATTTATTTCTTTCACTTAGAAACAAACCATTTTGCTTCTATTTTTTGAACAAACACTAAAGTAAAAACATTGAAAAAAATTTAATTTAATTTAAAATTTAATTTAATTTAATTTTTTTTTACTTGCGTCCTGAGATCTACTCAATTCATCATGTTTCTCATGAGTGTCAGGAGCCTCTGTCAGAAGCCTCTGTTACTTGTTTCACACACCTCTCTGTGGAATGATATGGCCACTTTCTAACTTGCTTTGGCTCTTAAATAAACTTTTCTATTCCTGATATTTTGAGTTTACACCTAACTGGAGGTTCATATATTTTTTTCTTTTTCTGACCTATCTATAAGCTGTTAAAAGGAAGTTGCATTCAAATTTAATGCGGTGTTATCCTTGGCCGAACTGGTAGATGTCCTAGTGTATCCTCATCTCCATTTGTTAATTCAAATATCTTCTGGGGCCCTGTAATCCTTTCCACATTGTCGTCCGTGCATAAAAGTGTCCTCCGTCTCAAAAGTGTATATCAACCGTGATAAAAAAATGTATTATTGGAAAATCTATATGGGATACTACCTTCTTCTGAGATCGTAGGACCTTCAACTGAAGAAGAATGTGACGAGGTCCATGCAACCAGGAGCATATCGATATTATTGTAAACCAGCAGGGATGGTAAACGCCGAAAATATATTCCACAAGAAGTTGTAATGTCTTCAAATCATTGCTTTTATGGCCATATTTTGAAACCCATATCCGACAAATCCTATTCCTAATAGTGCCAGATCAGTTGGAAGTACACCAGTCCTTATGGCCTGAGTTATCATGTATCCGGCTTAATAAAGCTCATTGAGTGGGGTTTCAGGACAGTCCATTATATAATCAGAAGGGAGAAATTAGATAGTTTGTAAGAGAGAAAATAGAGCGTATTAACCAAGAGAACCGATTGTTGCTTGCTTGACCATGTTCCATGTTTCGTCGCAAAAATAATAAATTAACGTATCATTTCAAGAAATGATCAATTTATTTTAACAGGTCTAAGTTAAGCAACCCAATCGAAAATAAATTATGTTCATATGATATAAAAAAAATTAACTACAATTTTAATTTATAATTCCAAGAGATGAAACAATCCTCGCAAAAGGGTGAGGAATTAATTTTTCAGTTCAAATTTCCAAATCTTTGCTAAAGTAAAGTCTTACCTTCAGTAAGATTCGAAAATATACTGGCAAACTGAATTTTTGTATTTTTTATAAGTGTTTGTTTCAACTCCTTTGAACAAAATGAAAATTGTAGTTACGTTCTTTTGCATTTTTGCTGACGATATGTAGAATTACATCACAAACCCACTTACTTCTTCCTTGATGGTATGCTATTGCTTCTGTCCACGGCAGATCCGAAGAATATAAATTCCACCAATACCTCGAAATTATACACCTTTTCAACCTAAACCCAACGTTCAACCTTTTCATCCAATCGGGTGGATGTTCTACTTGTCCAAACCATTAACTTTGTTTTGTCCTCGTTTACTGTCAAACCCACTTTTGCAGGTTCCACTCAGTTTACGAAAATACTGCAGTAAGTTCTCGCAGATTTCGCCCAATGATATCTAAACAATCAGCATTCGCGTTGAATGCAGCTTTTCCCACAATGAACCAAATTAATTGGTTGAAGAGATCGCATGTTAGGTTGTCACCTTGCCTGAGGCCTCGTCTCATAATAAATGGTTCGGTGAGATCTTTACCAATCTTTGCTGAGGATTTCCTGTTGGACAGTATCATTCTACAATGGCATGTCAGCTTAGCAGGACTACCTATCTACGACATAGTTTTGTACAGTTTTCCCCGTACCGGGCTATTGAAGGCAGCCTTATAATCTACAAAGATGTGGCAGGTGTCGATTTTTAACCATAGGTTTTCTCCAGGATATGTCGTAATGTGAATATCTGATCGATAGTTGACATACCAACCCTAAAGGTACACTGATAAGGTCCGATCAGGTCTTCAACAAACGGCTTGATTCATTTGCGCATTACGCTCGAGAGGACGTTGTATGCAATGTATAAAAGCTTTGTACCACGACAGTTTCTACATATAGTCGGGTTGCATTTTTTGAAAACAGGACACAGTATGCTACTGCTCCAATTGTGGCCCGACTTTGTATATGAGCTGATGCATACATCTCTCCAACTCACAGCCTCTAGCTTTAAACAGCTCAGCCAGTAGTCCATCAGCACCGGTGGCTTTGTTCTTCGTAAGCCGGGAAATTGCAGACTATTACCGCTTTGGCTAGGACGGCGAGGCTACGCATTCGTCCTCAAATTGCTCAACACGCTCATCTATATTAAAGTCCTTTGGGACAAGTATAGCAGAGAGTGATATCTCTATATTCCCAATATACTCTACACATCTGTGACACGATTCCCGTCCTTATCTCTAAAAAAAGGGGGACCCTGATCCATTTCCGTTGGTTTGGTATTCAAGTTTGCGGTAGAATTTAAGGGCCTTAATATTCCTCCTGTAAGATTCAATTTTCTCACTCTCACTCTTTGTCCACAACCGATTTCTTTTCCTAAACAAAACGGTTTCCTCACTCGTCTTCTACCCTTCTCCTTATACCACTCCGACTTGGCTCGCATTGGAACTGACTGAAGCAATGCCATACGTGCAGTGTTCTGTTCGTCTTTCATAATCAAGTAAGGTCTCTGCAGGAGTTTTCATAGAGTGGGATGTGTTTTTCAACTGTGTTTCATGGTTATGAAGGGGGGCGTCCCACATCAGTTTTTGAGTTACCTTGTCTGCATAGGCTGTCGCTATCTCTGGTAATTGCAACTTCCCCATGTCCAGCTTTCTCTATACCTGGTACATATCTCGCTCTGCTCAACTTTGTGCGAAACTTTGCTGCATCAAGGTAGTTATGGTGACCATACGTTCACTAACGGCATTGAGCCTTGAGACCAGATGTCGCAGTCTTTTGCCAATTACAAATCCGCAACCAAATTGATTGTTTTTCCTCATGACAACTGTTGTATGTCTCATAGTCTTTCTTCCTTATACAGCCGTGACATGTCCACTGTATCCCCTCGGTAGCAGTAATATCGAGCTTATAACTCTCGAGAACATCTGCCAGTTGAATAGTGGCACCGGATCTGTATAGTGTCCTAACACACCAAGTGCATATTCGTAAATCATGGTAATTACAACTTTTGCAGGGATCATCATTCTTTATTTTCATTTGCAATATAACGGTAGCGGAAGGCAATCCCAGTCCACCATGGTGTTGCCTTTAACCTATTGCCAGGATGATAATGTTGCAGCCGCCCATTATGGATCAGACGCTGGCCAGAATGCAGTGTGTCGAAACCGGATTTTTGTTTCTTTACTTTTGATCTGCCATTGATCAGTTATGTTGGCTCATCCGCATTGAAAAGGACAAAAGAATATGTCAGCTAGTTCGAATAGGGTTCGAATAAATAGGATCACCTATTTAACTTGAGACGTATCAGTGATCGCATAAAAAATCAGGCTGTTCAGTGGTTTCCCCTTCTCAATCTAGCTAGCTAGCGGAGGGTTCCGATAAAGTTATATACTCCTCTTTCGATCAATTTAGATGTTCAAATTCAAATTCAAAAATCCTGTCAGTAGGTAAAATGAAAAAATCCGATGGACTGGGTTTACCAACCGCCACCGTTCATAATGGCAGTGAATATACAGGAACGAAAACGAAACGATATAAGGACCACTATTTACGGATATATACTTGGAATGTAAGAAGTCTATAAAGATCCGGTGCAAGTATCCAACTGGCGGATGTTGTCGAAAATTATAAGGCTGACATTATTCCTATCCAGGAAATGCGATGGACAGGACATGGCTGCACACGGAGAAACAATAGCGATATATACCACAGTTGTCATGAGAAAAAATATGAATTTGGTAACGGATTTGTAGTTGGCTGCGATATCTAGTCACTAGTTTCAATCCTGAGAGTGAACGTATAGCCACAATCCGCGTAAAAGGGAAATATTTTTATATTTCCGACAGAAGAGAAAGATTATGATGCCAAAGACACATTCCATGAGCGCCTAGGGAAAACGTATGGGCACCCATTCTGATCACTACCCTGGTAGCAGCAAAGGTTCGCACAAGATTAAGTAGAGCGAAAATTCAACGAATCTAGACGGAGACAATGCTAGACATCGGAAAGCTGCAATTACCAGAGGTAGCCACAGCCTACTCAAGGAAGCTCTCTCATATTTTGGCAGAGAACCTACCTATCCTGCAGCGCAGTGGAAGCCCATTTCCGACTCTATAAAAACTGTTGCAACAACCGTAATTGGTTTTGAGAAACCGCTACACAACAAACCATTCTACGATAAAGAGGGTCTCACAGCAAATGATGAAAGAACGTGCAGACAATGCTTCGGTCAATTGTAACGTGAGCTGCGACTGAGCGGTATAGGTGAAAAAGAAAGAAGGTAAGCTGACTTTTTAGCGGTAAAAAAAGGGCAGTTTAGAAAGCGCGAGAGTATGAGAATTGAGAGATGCAGAAGGAAGAATGAAGCCAGAAAATTCTACCGAAACGTCAAAAATGGAGCAAATGGACATGGTTCAGGGCCCTCCTTCGGTAAAAAGAAGGACGGAAATCTAATCGGTTACGATGTCGGTTGCCCCCTTCTAACCAAGTTCAGAACAGCTATTGTCCGGCTAAAGAACAATAAAGCAGGAGCCGATGGATTAGCGGCGGAGCTGTTTCACGCTGGCAGCGATGAGCTAATAAGGGAGCTGATAAGGGGTATGCATCAACACATTAGCAAAATTGGGTTAGATGAATGCATGTCCGGCAATTGGAGTCTCACTGTGCTATGCCCCACGTTTATAAAACTGACCCGCGTCTCTGTATCAACTATCGTGGAATAAGCCTCTTACTCATAGCACAGAAGGTTCTAAGAAGTATAATGTGCGAAAAACTAAAACCAATTTTTGCTGATCTGATTGTAAATTACCAGTGTGACTTTAAATAAATGGTTTCCCGTTACATCCCATGAAGGGATTAGGGAGAGCTTCTCACAAACCAGTGAGCTGTGCGCGCTCTAGTTCTACACTCACTGATTGGGACCTACAGTTTTACACCGGTTCCGAACGGTAGTTTGACAAGCTTTTTCATGGCTAAATTCTCGATAGTGTCGACGTCACTAAGCGAGGTGACCGCCGTCGAAAGAAATTTCTGGATTTAGGCCTGGATAATCGACAACTGACCAGATTTTCAGGCTACGCCAAATTCTGGAGAAGACAAACGAAAAACAAATCCACACCTATCATTTATTTGTCGATTATAAGGCAGCGTTCGATAGCCCGATATGGGAGAAACTCTACGAAACAATGTTTGAGCTTAGTATTCTTGAAATACTCATGCGTCTTTCCAGGATGACCTTGACGAACAACAAATCCGCAATGAAAGTTGGTAAGGATTACACAGAATCTTTCGAAACTAAGCTAAGCCTCCGACAAGGCGACATTCTCTTTTAACATCTTCATGGAGACCATTTTGAGAAATCCTGCAGTCAACATGAATAAAACATCAGCAGCAAAAGTCACATGCTACTCGCATATGCTGATGATGTAGATATGATTGGGCGCACAATGAGCGACGTTCCTGCGGTGTTTTCGAGAAATGTGAAGCAGTCAGCAAAAGTGGGTGACAGTAAACAAGGACAAGACAAAATTAATGATATCAGCGAGCAGGGCCTCCACGCGAGTAGACCAAAGCGTGAACTTTGATAACCACCATAATATCGAGGTGGTGAACGAATTTTAATACCTCGGATCTGGCGAAAACAAAAACAATAATGTGAGCCTTGATATCAACCAGGGAATTGTACTTGAGAATATATATTATTTTGGGCTAAGGAAGCACTTTAGAGATAAATCCATCTTTCGAGTGACAAAGTCCAGCTATACCAGACTCGCATACAATCTGTCTTGCTTTATGGCGAAAAAACCTGGATTTTATCGGAAGCAGACAAAACACCTCTGAGAGTCATCAGGAGAAAAATACTACGAACATTTTATGGTCCCATAGTGCACAACGGCGAGTATTGGCGACGCATAAACCATGAGTTGTATGAGCTCTATCTCGATCTTGATATAGTTAAGCGGATCAAAATATCGCGATGGTGCTGGCTAGGTCTTGTCACTAGAATGGATCAAGATTAACCAGCACGAAGGGCTTTCGAAACCCTACTCGAAGTAAGACAAAAAATAGGAAGACCAAGACTTTAAATTGATCGAATAGGTTGGGGCAATATGTTATCTTCGTTCTGTAAGGTCCCTGAGCACCCGGGGTAGTTTGAGAATAGGTTAGTAAGTAAATAAGTAACGTGCTACATCATATGTGAACATCAAAATTTGAGGCGTTTGACGTTTTGAAGTTTCAACATATATCGGATATTAGATTTGGTCGATTTTAAGGACTTGTTTCATTTAGCGGTCCTGTTTCACTGTGGGACATCACTTTTCGTAGTTTCTCGGGCTATTCATGTCGAATATAGTCTCTTCGGCTTTCCAGCCTTCGTAGCATTTTAATATAAACTTTGAATTTTAAATCACCCCACCGGAAGAAGTGTGAATCTGATAATACGGAAGAAGGGAATAGATCCACCCTGTAATAATTTTAAATAGCTTAGTGGACGGAACAATTCATGGAGTTGAATTACTTTTGTAAACGTCAAAACTCAAAATTTCCTGGATGTCCTCCGTCGGTAATCCAATTGTTAATAATCGAAAAATATCGTTCAGTGATGAAACTCAATTCTATACGAGTATTTGTGACTTCGTTAATATTAAAATTTGTCTAAAATATTAAGTGACTTGAAATAATTACTACCGAAATCTCTCGACCACCCCTCCTTTACATCACTTAAAGCATTTGTATTTTTCTTGGCCACTACTGTTTAATGTCACAAATGTTGCTGCTGTTGCTGCTAGTCTGATATTGCCACTGTCACTGCTACTGCTACTGCTTCTAATGCTAACTAGTCGCAATGCTGGTGAGGTTTATTGTTGCTATTGCAAATACAAATCTTAAAAGCTTTTACTTTAAACACACTTTTAATATCCCGAAATGTTTATATGAGTAGCAATCGCCCGGATACAGACATTTGAATGTGATTGTAACATTTCGCTCCGACACATCCACCCACACACACTCTCATACTCCCACTCACACTTCCACATTCATCAGATTGTACTGCATCGGGTGAAGTGAAAAAAATCCTATACAAATTGAAAAGTTTGTATTTTTTGATTCGATTTTTCCCCCTCTTTTGATTTCATTTCCATCTTCATTTCCAATTGGGTTTTATTTACTCGTGCTTTGTGATCTCTGTACATGGGTAAATGTGAGTAAAACTGAATAGTAGGGTGTACAAAAATGTTGTCACTTTAAAAATTCTTAAAAGAAGATTTCTAAATTTAAAGATTTGGCTTAAATGTGTGATTATATATATCCTTTATTGATGTGTTAACATCTATAGCGGCGTAAAGGGACTAACTTAATCAAAGTCAACACATGCAAACAACACACAGACAGGTTTTCTGCTGCTGCTAAACCCAGATTTTATGCTGCTGCTAAAACTAGATTTTCTGCGACTGCGAAAGAGAGTAATGACGTGTTAAACCAAAATGAGCGAGCAAGAGAGCAATGAAAGAGTGGTGTGGCAGGGGTGAGGCAAACGAAATTGTGTCTATAGCGTATGTATTAACGTAATAATGTATGTATGTACATGAGTCTGTTGCTATTGTTGAACGGACTCACTAATACGTCAGCTACTTCGGACAAAGAATGTTTGATGTTGTGTGTTTGGTTATTTCGTTGTTGTTGCTATGGCCAAACAAAGCGAGTCGTTTGATGTTCAGCATTGCCCGGTGTATACAAAAACAAGTAGAAACGGCGTTAAGTTCGGCCGGGCCGAAGCTTATATACCCTCCACCATGACAATTTACACTCGCACTCTCCACTCTTTGCATTCCCTTAACAGTTTTTGATGTGTTAACATCTATATGCGCGGGTACGGCCTAAATTCTCAAAGTGAATACATCCAAACACAATTTGTCCGACTGCGCTCACACAGATTGTCCGACTGCGATCACACATTGTTTGCCATTAAACTCCTCTGCAACGGCTGGACCGATTTGTATGCAATTTTGTGTGCATATCGGGTAGCTCTCACAATCGGCCAACATCTATTTTTCATACCCCTAAATGATAAGGGTGACCCACCCCTATATAGAACACAGATTTGTCCGACTGCGAAACACAGATTGTCAAACTGCAAAAAAACACACACACTGATATAGCGGCAGCCAATTGTTGTATTCTGTGGGTGCGAAGCACTCTCAGTGCAAAGAGAGTAATGACGTGGTTATACGTATATAAAAATGAGATAGAAAGAGACCAACGAAAATTGCGGACTTGTGTAGCGTATGTACAAACATAGCAATGTATGTATGTTCATGTGTCTGTTGCTTTGCCTTCTCTTGCTTTTGTGCTTTTTGTGGGTATAAAATAAAAGGTATTAAGCAAGAAAATAATGACACTTGTCTTTAAATATGTTTAAGTGTTACTTAGTATTAATATTACTTAAATCAAACGTCATCATATGATTGAACGCTGGTTTTATTTCATCTTTTACCGTTTTTAACCATTTTTCATATTTTTGAACAAAATTACTTCTCGCTAAAAAGCCGTTTTCTTTGCAACTTAGCAAGCGATAATCGCTTGCTTGTAACCAAAACACGACTATTTACAAATGTGTTCATAGAAATCGAACAGGTACCGTGTAACAAAAAGGTGTTAACACATCGCCCGTGAGTTCGAATACGCATTGGATTTTTTTATTTAAACATTATTTATTTAAATAAAACAATATTACAATATAAGGTTTAAATGAAAGGTTCACGAAGATCATAGGACGTCCACTAATTTCCTCCATCGTTTTATGTGTTACTTTCCCAGGTACCAGTTCCATGTGACCGTCGGTAGTGCAATGGTTAGTGTGCGCGCCTCTTGTACAGGAGATCCTGGGTTCGATTCCTGCTCCGACCACCTTAAAATTTCTTTCGACGACGGTCACCTCGCTTAGTGACGGCGACACTATCGAGTACTTAGCCGTGAATAAGCTTCTCAAAATACCGTTCGGAACCGGTGTAAAACTGTAGGTCCCAAACAGTGAGTATAAAACTATAAAGCGCACAGTTCACTGGTTGTGTGAAGCTCTCCCCAATTCCTTCATGGGATGTAATGGGAGGCCATTTTTTTTTAGTTCCATGTGTTTGGGGTTCCATTCAAGTTCCACTCTAGCAATATCTTAAATTAGGCGCCTTAGTATATGGCAGATCTAAAACCATTTTCTTCTACGCATATCCAAGTTAATAGGACTGTTACATGTGCGTTGCCAGAGGACTTCATTATAAATTGTCCTGGGCCAGTATATACGGAGTATTTGTCGACAAATGTTCCTCTTCATTGTCAGCTTCGGCCGCATTAGCTTTGTCTTCATTATATTTATTCTCAATCCTAATTTTTTGCATTTCGGAAAGTCTGTTCAACTTGGCATTGATGTCATCAAATTTGTGGGCCATAAGATACACACACTTATCTGATTAGTCGATATCACGTAGAGGTTCATATATATCCGACTGAATGCCGAACGGTGCTTCTGAATTAGTTGTCTCAATTACCTAGTCCATAAGTAGAAGAAATAATGTGGTGGGCAAAACACATCCTGGTCTAACTCCCGTAGATGTGGTGAAAGGTTGGCTTCCTTTCCCATTAAAACGAACTTTATACGCCGCATCTCTGTACAGTTCACGGATCATGAGACTATCTTGTCCTTTTTGTCAAGGTGCACCACATTGAGTTGCGGTGTCCACAATAAAGGATTGTTCGAAGTCTACGAAAAGTGGATACAGAGGCTTCCCACTGCGTTGGAATTTTGTTGCCTATCCAAGCAACTCCGGTGACCAGCGTAATGACATCTGCTAACGCTGATCCACAGAATTTCAACAGCTCCGCTTTAATATTAACAAGACCAGATGATTTGTGACCCTTCATCCTACCCAGTGCCACCTGGATATCTGCTTGCTATGGGTTTTCTGTTGAAATTCCCCATCTGGGGTTGCGACGTGAGCATACTCCCCAAGGGGTTGACTGATATTCATCATCGGGAACTCTAGATTGTATTGTAAAGAATTCACGCCATTTCTCCACTTACTGATCTGGTGATGATATTTCCGTGCTCTCATTGCCTTTTAAGAATACAGTACTCCTGATGTATGTGTCGCTTAACTTTTTTTATTGAAGGGTACACAATACACAATCTCCCGGCTTGGGGATAATGAACCTACTGGTGCGAATGGACTACCCGCTGAACTTTTAAGTCAGAGGTGGTGAAGGACTGCTAGCCCACTTGCATCAACTTATAAGCGGTATGTGGTTGGGGGCATCTATTCCTGACGATTGGAGTTTCAGTGTATTATGACCATATTCAAAAAGGGTGATCCGTGTGTCTGTTCCAACTATCGCGGTATCAGTATTTTATCCATCGCATATAAGGTATTGTCGAGCGTATTATGTGAAAGACTACGGCCAATTGTTGAAACCCTGACTGGACCTTATCAGTGTGGTTTTAGACCAGGCAAGTTCACGACTGACCAAATATTCACGCTTCGCCAAATCCTGGAAAAGGCCCACGAAAAGCAAATCGATACGTACCATATTTTTATCGATTAAAAAGCTGCTTTCGAAGCTATATCTGAACTTGGGATACCGGCAATACTGATCCGCCTCTGTAGAGTGACGACGACCAACACCAAATCAGTAGTGGCGATGGGGAAAGACCTCACCGAACCATTCTGTACCAAGCGAGGACTGACAAGGCGACACAATTTCGTGCAATCTCTTCAACATCTTAATGGAGATAATAATGAGGAATTCTGCAGTAAATACGAACAATACCATTAACAGGAAAAGCCACATGTTGTTGGCGTATGCTGACGACATCGACATCATTGTGCGAAATTTGCAAGAGTTTACTGCAGTATTTTCAAAACTCGAAAAAGAATTAGCGAAGGTTGGTCTTGCTGTTAATGAGGGCAAGACCAAATTGATGGTGTCAACGACTAGAAAACCCTTTCGACTTGGTTCTGACTTGAACGTCGACAAACGATTTTATTTTGAAGTGGTAGATAAATTTGTCTACCTTGGATCCGCAGTGAACAAGGAAAACAACGTCAGCCTGGAGATAGATAGGAGAATTGTGCTTGCAAATAGATGTTATTTTGGGCTCAGCAAGCAGTTTAGGAACAAAGCTCTCTCTCGACGGACAAAAGTCCAGATTTATCCGACTCTCATTTTACCTGACTTGACATATGGCTCCGAAACTTGGGTCATATCGCAAGCGGATGAAAAACACCTGGGAGTTTTCGAGAGAAAAATTCTCCGTAAAATACATGGTCCTGTTAGGGAAAACGGCGAGAACCGACGTCGCTGGAAGGCAGAGCTATATAATGTATATTCTGACGTGGACATAGCTAGACGGATCAAATTGGGCCAATTCTGATGGCTAGGCCATGTTATCAGCGCGAAAGGTTGTCGATAACGTACCTCGATAGCAGCAGGAAAAGAGGACGATCAAAACTCCGCTGGAAAGACCAGGCAGAAGAATCACTCGATATCCTTGGTGTTACCAACTGGCGGGAAAAGGCGAAGGATAGAGCCAGTTGGAAGAATATGTTGAAATTTGTTTAATTTGTTTGTTTAATTAATATGTGTAAGACGTCTGCCCCCATGGGGTTGTAAAATAGTCAATAAAAGTAAAGTGTTCTACTGGTCGACACATGAACAACTATGCCTGAACCCCTTCCCCTTCCGCACAATTTTCCCCAGTACCGGCGAGATCCGCTGAAGTACAAGTGTCGCCATTACTTTGCCTATTACATTGAACAGTGTAATACCTCTTATGTTCCTGCTCAGCGTTTGATCACCTTTTTCCGGGATAGTGATGTCCACTCCCTCTTTCTACTCCGTAGGAATTCTATTGTATATCCATGCACTTCTACTGACCGGAGTAATGAGATCTGATAAGGCTGACGCACCGTATTCCAACCGATTCACTTGAATATTATTAAGACCAGAAGATTTGTGATCCTTCATTTTACCCAGTGCCGCCTCAATATCTGCTTAAGTCGGGGGTTCCGCTGAAATATCCATTCTCGGGCTGCAACATGGATGCGATCTTCAGCATCCGGAAGTTTAGATTGTGTTGTAAAAATTTCAAGCTATCCCTCCACTTGCTGATCTGCTGCTACTATCTCCGTGTCATCATTAGCTTTTAACGATGCTGTACTCCTGATGGTGTTGCGGCTCAGCTATTTTATTGAAGGGTATACAATACCGAGGTTACCTGCATTCGCAGATTTTTAAGTTTCCTCCGCCATATTGTTCAGCAAATTCCAATAATTTGAACTGACCACGTAATGATTTCCGATAGTTTGATTTTAATTGCCTCTTCAACGTTGGTGTCTGGGATCGTATAAGAGTATGGTGCAGTCCTCCATTCCATTCCGAATTTCGGTCTAGGATTCTGCACTAATCCAAGGTTTATTCACACATCTTCTACCACCAAGGACCCCTACGGTTCTTCCCTTCAGCTTTCGAACTATGTCTGACCACTTCTTTAACTGTGCTGTGGTAAATTGGAGCGTAAAATTTGTTCGTGTATTATTTATATGGCTGGGTCCTACAGACCATCTGTCTGTCTTGTATTTTACGCTTTTGCCTCTAATACCCTTGACGGCCTCTGGACGGAGACAAAGAGTTGGTGGTCGCTACCAATATCAGCACCACGCCTAGTTTTGACGTCCAGCTAGGACCCCAACAATATCTTGCTGACAAGTATATGGTCATGGTTATGGATCGAAGGCTTGACCATCAGGTGATTCCCATGTACAGCCGTGTATATTTCTGAGGGGGAATTTCGCTCCGCCGATAAACAGTAGATGTCGAGGACAGAAATCTAAGAGCCTGGCACCATTGACATTCCTCACAGTAGATGGCGAGGGCAGAAATCTAAGAGCTTGCCACCATCGACATTCCTCACAAGATCATTTCTTCCCGTGCCTACCTGTAGGTTGTTTCCGTCGTTACTCACAGTATCATTGAAATCTCTCAGAAATATTTTAATGGCACCAATTGACTGGGGGCTTACAGCAAAACCCAGTTCGCAATAGAACTCGTCCTTAACGCTGCCCTCATTAGGCTGAGTAGGTGCAATCACTTGTACCACAGAAATCCTGCGAAATTTTAAATTGAAACTCGCAATGATGATGCGATCAGATGGAGCCTTATATGATATTAGAGCATTTCTAGCCGTAAGTGGAAGGTGAAGATCATATCCGTTTATTTGTTGAGTATCATTGCCCGAGTATGTAAAGAAAAGTATATAAAGCAAAAAACGGTATTTGAGATTTAACACTATTAAGCCAACATAATTCGATTAGGCCTAGGATGCCCATTTTGTAGGATTCCATAACTCGTTTATCTTGCGTGAGGCCGAATTTTGTGTGATTATATTAAATGTTAAAAATACTATTTGAGATTAAATTTTTCGGCTAAATAATTATGGTATAATTTTTTTTTAGGAAGGGGATTATTTTGAAAGATATTTTGAAAAAATTTCACTTTAAAATCCTTGTTAAATCATGAACTATTGAATACCCGTCGTCCTAAGTCTATTATGCTTCAGTGTCACTATCAGTATTTGTACCTTCTATCAGATAAGCAATTTTATTTATTTCTTTCTATCTCCTTATCCTTACAGACTAAATTCTTGTTCCTTAAACGTAAAATTCTTGTTCCTGTCTTGTTTCTGGGATCATTGTTACTACAATGGTTAGAACACGTTCTATTCGGTTTAAAAAAAAAATTGAAATTATCAAAATACAGGACTTCCCATTTTGCATGTATGGATGTATCGTACATTTTTGTTGTGTTTGTGCTGATGTTGATATTTGTATTGGTATTGCTGGGAGTGTTGAGTTTTTGTGATTTCTGTGTGTTACACTTATGCATTTGAATTTGTTTTTTTTTTTTTGATTCTCTCTTTCTCTCTCTCTCTAAACTTCTTCGTTATTTTTATTGACAAAGGATCTCGTAACAACTTTTGCTACTTCTTTTGCAACTGCTGCTGGTATTGGCAGTGGTGCTGCTACTGCCTCTGATTAAATTTACATTAATTTACAACAACAACAACAACAAAACAAACAACTGAAACTCTTCGCTCTTTTTAGGGAGTGTAGAAAAACTTTTTTTATACTCGAGTTCTTGTAAATTTCGTTATTTGGTTTAGTTAACTATTCGTAAGTATTTGCACGCTAATGGATTTTTGCAGCGGAAATTTCTTTCTAATGTTTACATATCTATTACATTGGCAAATATTTTTTATAAATCCAAAAATTAGGGCCAGAGAGGAGTGATGTGTATTTTGCCTGCTGTTTGCTGTAGTGCGGCAGAAAAAGAAATCATATAAAATAAAAAGTTTATTTGCTTAACAAATATGGGCTAAACATAGGAAGTTGGCAAAAGAAAATAAAATGGAAATGGTATAAACTTTAGGTCATAAATGAAAAGTTTCCTCATAAAATGGATTAAAAAGTATCTTAAGAGACAGCTTAATCAAATGAGAATATAAAACATTACTGAATAAAAAACTTTGGAAAATCAAGAATGTTTTATTTTTGTATATCGACAATATATTGGGAGATTATCGGATATATCGGGCAGCTACCTCAACTTTTCGTTCCATGGCTCAAAATACTTTGCGGCATGGCCCTTTTCTAAGAGTCTTGAACCTTCTTTTTCATATCACGAGCAACATTGACAAAATACTTTACTGCCTGGAGATTTACTTTTTAGGAAATTTGATAGCATATCCCCTTAAACTGTGACAAAAATCACATGAGGTGTCAGGCGACGTCTGGTTTTTTCGCCATATATTATGTACTAGTTAGTTCCTACACGCCTAAGGCGCCCGTTGAAAAATACGATAAATTAAATGGATCTTTAAGAAAAAAATACTTTTTGTAAAATGATACACTTTTTTTGAAAAAAAAATTTTTTTATAGAATCAATTTTTTTTCCAGTATATTTAGCAATATGTCAAAAAAAGTGGTTTTTCCAATTTAAAGATATATGTACCAAATTATATGTACTGATTTGGGGATACATTCGGCTATCTGAAATGTTCATTAGGGTGGCCCTCAATTACATGATATGTGAATTATAGGGTGTTCTTGTTGTCATTGATTTTTCAACTGATTACGAATTTTTTCCTGTAATTTTACTAATATCCGAAAAACTGGAATTTTTTAATTTTTTACAATAAACTGGGTTAGTAGCCTTTCAGTTAAGATGAATATTTCATTCGTACACTGAGAGAAAAAAAATTATTATAATAATAAGTGGTAAAGGTAGATTTACGACTTTTTCATTTAAAATGGCACAAAAACGGCTAAAGATTTTTGGCCAAAATTTTCTATTTCTCGTTTAGAACCTTAAAATCTTAAATTCTACCAAGGCGCTTCGCAGTACAATGTTTCGTTTGGAAAAAAAATTGAAAAAACTTCAAGAAAAATGGAAAAAATCCAAAATTTTTAGCTTTTTTACCTTCCTCAACTCATAACGTCCAAACTAAGCTTTGTGACGTGAAGCGCCTTGGTGGAATTTTAGATTTTAAGGTTCTAAACGAGAAATAGAAAATTTTGGCCAAAAATCTTTAGCCGTTTTTGTGCCATTTTAAATGAAAAAGTCGTAAATCTACCTTTACCACTTATTATTATAATAATTTTTTTTGTCTCAGTGTACGAATGAAATATTCATCTTAAATGAAAGGCTACTAACCTAGTTTATTGTAAAAAATTAAAAAATTCCAGTTTTTTTTTTTTTTTAATTTAATTTTTTAATTTTTAAGCCCACGAAAATGGTTAAACTGTGTTATATTTTGAAATACAACTAATTTAAAAAAAAAAACTCGTGGAATAAATATTGTTTCTCAGTCCCCAAAGATTCATATTCAACAATAAAAAAGTTCTTTTTCGCAAAAAGTCGTTTTTGACATATTGCTAAGTATATTAAAACAATATGTATTATAAAGGGTTATCCATTTTGCGGTTTCAAAAGAAAACGTAAATAAAAGACATATAAAATATTTTTTTTCATGATATTTCTTTTTTATTATAAAGTTTGAACGTTGACATTATGTGTGAAACACTACATCATTTAAATGACCACCACGCGAAGTGTTGCAAGCATTGATTTTTTGAGGTAATTTTCGACCACTTTTTGACACATATTGGGCGGTATCTCAGCCATAACTTGACGAATGTTGGTTTTTGAGTGCTCAAGAGTTAAAGATTTATTTGCATAAACACGGTCTTTCGCGTAGCCCCACAAAAAAAGTCTAATGGTGTCAAATCGCATGATCTTGGTGGCCAGTTGATATCGCCACTACGAGAAATTACGCTGCCAGGGAATGTCTCTTGGAATAAAGCTATATTCGCTCGAGTTGTGTGGCATGTGGCACCGTCTTATTGAAACCACATATTCTACAAGTCGTATTCTTCAATAGCAGGCAAAAAAAAAGTCGGTCATCATATGACCGTAACGCTCTGAATTGACGGTGACAGTCGTTCCATCGTCGTTTTCGAAGAAGTAAGGTCCAATCACACCTTCGGACCAAAGAGCACACCAAACAGTGGCGTTTTCTAGATGTAATAGCCTCTCTCCAATTACTTGAGGATTCTCTGAACCCCAAATACGACAATTCTGTTTATTAACATACCCACCGAGTGAGAAATGTGCCTCATCGCTGAAGAAAATTTTGTTCGAAAAGTCGCCGTCCACCGCCTGTTGTTCAAGCACCCATTCCACGTATCTCCGACGTTGTGAATGGTCAGCTGGCTTCAGTTGTTGTGTGACCTGGACTTTATATGGATGTAGGTGTAGATCCAAATGCAAAATACGTTATAATAGTCGTGTTTTGGTTACAAGCAAGCGATTATCGCTTGCTAAGTTCCAAAGAAAACGGCAATTTAGCGATAAGTCATTTTATTAAAAAGTATTAATAAGGGTTGAAAACGGTAAAAGATGTCAAAAAACCAGTACATAAGTTTCAGTCGGGTGAACCGACTTAATCACATCCTCACCCTAAGTCATCCATTGCGTCCTAGTTCTGTTAAATAAAAAAAACGCCCATACTCAAAAGTGACCATATTCCACAGCTGAATGACGACATTGCGCTAAATATTATTGAATACCCAAATTAGTTAGTTTCCCTGCCAATATTTATATGCGAGGTACAAAAATGGGCATGGCAAGTTCTTGCCAAAATTTTGGTGAGTACCAAATTTTATGAAGATCGGTTATGATTTAGTGGAGATATCGAGTCAGCAAACCGTAAATACGCCCAACTTTTGTATGGAAGGTACGAAACTGGGCGACGCACAATATTCAGTTATTACTTACACAGTAGCTTTTAGCAAAATATTGCCTAATACCGAATTTTATTAAGATCTATTGTAGTGTCGATCAACCGGTCATCCGCACAACTTTTATATGGGAAGTGCCAGAATGGGAGTGTGCAAAACAGCTCATTTTCTGTAGGAGAGTTGCATTTGTCTAAATATTGACTAGTACAAACTTTCATAAAGATTGGTTCGATTTTACGGGACTTCTCGTGCCGAACACCCAGACGGCCAAACAACTTTTGTATGGGAGGTACCACAATGAGCGTGACAAAATCACCCTTGTTTTAATCGGTGATTGACGTTTGATAACGTGAAGCCTTACACCTAATTTAAATAATGTCGCAAGTGTTTCACGCGATTTATCGGATTGACAACCCGGACGAACACCCTGTTCTGTATGGGAGGTACCAGAATGGGCGTGACAATCCCGCCCATTTACTCCAGTTAAGTAGGCATTTACAGATTATTAACCGGTGTGAGAGTTGAACCTAATCACATCTACCAGAAGAAAGTTTCGAAAGAAATATTATTTTGTACTAAATGAGTCGATTTGTATGGGAGGTACCAGATGGGCCGTGTTCAGAACGCCCATTTTCAATCCCAAACTCAATATTAGCAAATAATAGCCACTCACAAAATTGTATTGTGATCTGTAAAGATTTACGGCAGTTATCGTGTTGAGCAGCCAGCCAGACAGACAGACGGACATGGCTCAAAAGTCTTAAAAAGTCCTAAAACGACTTTCATCCAAATATAAAGGGTTTTTCAATAAGAGCGCTACAAAAGTTTTTTTAAATAAAACAAAACCGGTTTTAGATACCAATGAAATTCTTTATTCCTGTAAAAGTACGTTCGATGCCATTATATATGGAACTCGATTTCTTTTGCATGGCCACCACACGGGCATGCTTGCAGAAGTCCAGACGCTGAACCCTATTTCCGACCGTTTTCAGGCATAAATCGGACGATACTGCTGTAATTTTACGTTCGATATTCGTACGAAGTTCATCAATCGTCGCTGGCTTGTTGGCATAGAGCATAGACTTGACGTAGCCCCACAGGAAATAATCTAACGGCGTCAAATCGCACGACCGCGGCGGCCAATCGACTGGGCCATTTCGTGAGATAACACGTTCACCAAACTTGGTTTCCAATAAATTGATTGTGGCATTCGCTGTGTGGCTTGTGGCGCCGTCCTGTTGGAACCACATGTCCTCCAAGTCCATATTATCCAATTGGGGCCAAAAATATTCGGTTATCATTGAACGGTAGCGATTCGCATTCACAGTAATGTGCCGGTCTTGATCATCACGGTAGAAGTACGGCCCAATGACGCCGCCGGCCCATAAACCGCACCAAACCGTAATTTTTTCGGGATGCAATGATGACTCATGGATTACGTGTGGATTGCTGTCTGACCAATAACGCATATTTTGCTTACTGACGAAGCCATTCAGCCAGAAATGAGCCTCATCACTGAAGATGATTTTCCGATGAAAATCCGAATCATTTTTAAAGTGTTGCTCAGCCCAATTCACGAACATACGACGCTTATGGTGGTCAAGCGGCTTCAGTTCTTGCGTCAATTTGATCTTGTCAGGATGTAGGCCAAGACCTTTTCGCAAAATTCGCCACAACGACGTCACAGAGATGCCCAACGCTTGAGAACGACGTGTGAGAGACACATTTGGGCTTTCTGGAACTGAAGCCTCAGCGGCAGCAATATTCTCGACACTACGGGCACTTTTTTGTCTCACTGGCACGGGAACATTTTGTACTGTGCCTGTGGATTCTAATGTTTCCACTAGACACTCAATTGTTGATCTGTTAGGATGATTATGGCGACCATAAATTGGACGTAGCGCTCTTAAAGTTGAGGCCACTGACTCAAAATTTCGGTAGTAAATTTAAATAATTTCGACTCGTTGTTGGCTCATATATCTTTCCATGATGAAATGGCAAACCTTACTGAAGAGAAATGTCAAAAGAGCGGGAAATGTCAATGTAGCGTCTCTGTTGAAAACCCCCTAACTAAGGGTCTAATATGGCTCCTTGTATGTGTTACATTTTTTTACGTATTAAATGATATATACCCCCATCCCTATGGGTGAGGGTATAAAAAATTGTTTAAACTTAGCGAAAATGATTCTCGTCGCTAAGTTCTCGCTAAGTCTTCGCTAAGTGCTTCATACAAAACAAGCGAATATATAAGCAAGCCGTGTAACTAAAACACGTTTAATGTGCCGTAAGACAGTCCTAATTGCTGAGAACGACGAGGAATCGACACATTCGGGTCTTCGGCAACACTTTCACTTACAGCAGCGATATTTTCAGCGGAACGAGCGATTTATATTCCCGAAAAGGTAAATTTTTAAAGAGTGGTACCTCTTTTATTAAAAGCTAATGTTTTTTTTAAAGAAAAGGTACTATTTTTGAGAAGTAGCACTTTCTGTAAGAAAAAGCCTAAGAGTAAGAATTTTTTTTACAAAGAAGTACTTTTTTAAGAAAAGTTAATTTTTAAAGAAGCGGTACTCTTTTTAGGAAAATGTTATATTTTTAAGCAAATGTACCTATTTTCAGAAAGGCTACTTATCTCAAGAACAAGGAAAATGTGTTATTCTATTTTCAAGAAAAGGAAGCTTTGTAAGAAAAGGTTTTTTTTTGAAAAAAAATGTGTTATTTAAGAAATGGGAAATTTTTTTAGAATTGGTTCTTTTTTCAAGAATGGGTACATTTTTAAGTACTTATCTCAAGAAAAGTTATTTTTTTTCGCAAAAATGGAACTCTTTAAAGGGAAGGTAGTTTTTTAAAAAAAAACCCAATTTGTTGTAAGAAAATTTACTTTTTTAACAAAAGGTACATAGTTCAAAAAAATAATTTTTTTAACAAAAGGTACTTTTTGTAAGAAAATTTACTTTTTTGAGCCAAGGTACTTCTTTAAGATAAGGTATTTTTTAAAGAAAATGAACTTTATTTAAGGATATGGTTACGAATTTTTTTTTTTTTTTAGAGAAAATTTACTATTTTTAAGAAAAAGCACATATTTAAGGAAATGTTCTTTTTTTAAACTTCTCTCACTTTGGCTTTTCTAATTTTAGTTTCTATTGGGTTCAAAACTACAATATATACCAAATATTGGCTACAGGCTCCACCTAGAAAACTTCCAATTAACCAAGAAATTTTCCAACATATGAGACATCTAGTTAGTCTAGACACAAACCAAAGCAAAAGTAAACAATATATGTAGTTGATAATAGTGGGTTGTAGCTAGAGAGTCCAAAAAACCGGCATTTTTCGGAAACCGGTTTTCGGTTTGTTCGAAAAATCAATTTTTTAAGAAACCGGTTTCGGTTTGTTCGAAAATTGGATTTTTCAAGAAACCGATTATCGGTTTTTAATATTGGCAAAAATCGGTGTAACCGGTTTTTTTCCTTTGCTTTAAATTAAATTACACATGTAGAACTTACAATACATTTGTTGTGTCCATTTCATATACTTATTCGTGTTGAAAACTCAATATTTTACAACTGTATTTAATTAATTACGGTTCAATTTGAAATAAAAATAACAACACAAGTACACTCCGGTTCACTTCTTTAAAGGCACTAAAAATTCCATATTCAGCAGCCTGTATCGTTTGCAATTTGTAACCGATTGCAGAATTTTAAAGTGGATATATAAGCGAGACATCTTGGGATATAAAAAAATCATGGCAATAGTGGTTTCTTAACTAAAGAACTTTTTGATAAATTTAAAAAAAAATTGTGTTATTTTTTTGGTTCAGTTGAATAAAGGCACTTCGTTATTTTTTTATTATTTTTAAACAAAGCGATGATTTTTTTCTAGGGAGCGTTTGTTCGTTACAATTTATTACATCTTAATCATTTTACGAGTCAAAATGGCAAAACAAAAAAATTTAAATCTCTGTGCCGAAAAGGAAAAACGACTTATGTACATTTCCAACTTTTTTAGATGAACAACTTTAGGGGGTGTTTTCCATGAGATTATCTGAAATTTAATTAGATATGTAAACAATATATGGTGCATGACTTCCTGATTCAAAGTCAAATTAAACAAAAACTAGATCTGGAGGTAATTGAGACCCCAGTGGTAATCGTAGTGCCCTTAGTCAATATTTTCCTAACTGCACTTAAGACGTTTTTCCTTTTTGACACAGATCTATTGGAAACAACTAAATCCATGTTTACCGTTCCGAAGGATATTCTAACCGAACAATAGCTAAAAAAATTGGACGGAGCCCAACAGTTGTCGACAATTTCATCAAGGACCCCGAGGGGAATGGAAAAAATTTTAAAGAAAAGGTTTCATTGTCTTTATCTACGTATGAGAAAAGAAAAATCATCAGAGTTGCTTCTAATTCTGCATTATCCTTGTCAAGAATAAAAGCTCAAGCTGGAGTGGAAGCGAGCAAGAGCTGTGAGTATCTTAAATACCTGTAATTACAAAAAAAGCCGCCACAGACTACAGGTCATGTAAATGACTGGAGAACCCTTGTATTTCCGGCTGAGAAGAAGTTTCATTTGGATGGGCCTATAACTATAATTTCCATGATATGCGCAAAGAAAAGCGTTTTTTGTACCGACATCATAGCCGAGAGGGCGGCATTATGGTGTGGGGTGCTATTACGTACTATGGCACCATCGATCTTTAATTTCAAAGTGAAAATATTGAAATCCGCTCTTCCGAAGTACAGTGAACTATTTGGTCCCATATCTTGGATACTGCAACAGGATTATGATCCTATACACAACGCCAGAGTTGTAAAGGAGTTCATTGCAAGCCAAAATGTTAATATTCTTGACTGGCCACCCAATTCGGCAGATCTAAACATTACCGAAAATGTCTGGGGTTGGTTATCTCATAAGATCTATGAATTTGATGACAAGTAGAAACTAAATTAGGCCATTAAGGATGCTTGGAATCAAATTTCGTTGGATTACATAAATTCACTTTATCTCAACCTGTATATTTGAAGATATTAAAAACAAAGCCGGTTGTACCCGTTACTCATAGTTCTTAAATAAAGTAAAATAATTTAAAAAAACAAGAAAAACTGTTTTCCATTAAAATTTGTTAAAGTGCCTTTATTCAAGTGAACCAAAAAAATAGCACATTTTTGGACTGTTTTTTATAAATTGCTCAAAAAAGATCGTTAGTTAAGAAACCACTATTCTGATGATTTTTTTTATATCTCAAGATGTCTAGTTTACATTTCCATTTTAAAATTCTGCAATCGGATACAAATTGCAAAAGATACAGGCTGCTGAATACGGAATTGTTAGTGACTTTAAATAATTGAACCGGAGTGTATTTAAAATTAAACTGTTCGAGCGTTAGGTATATTTTAAATTATTTTATTCTTTAATATTTCGCTCACCATGGGCACCATCGTCGGGAAGATAAACACAATTATAAATTAAAAATTAAATGAAAGTGAAAATGAATTAATAATTGGGCTTATTTACCTGACGATGCTACCCAATGGGTATCGAAATATTGAACAATAAAATAATTTAAAATAGACCTAACGCTCGAACATTTTAATACTAAATATAATACGAAAGGTCGAATAAATCATCACATTTTAAAAAATATGTATCACATTCCAATTTAGAATCCGTGTTTAATATAAAATTTACAAGTTCGCATGAAACTGATTTAAAGTCGAAAATCATATTCAAATTTTGAAAAAGATTTTCATGTATGAAAATCCTATTAAGTTTAAAACATTCAGTTATCAAATAATTTTAATTTTGAAATTTGATAAAAACAAATGTTTAAAAAGCTTAACTAAGTTTTAATTAATTCTAATTCAAATCACAAAATTATTTTGAAAAAAAATTGTTTGGCTATGTCAGTTGGATCATACTTAAAAATGGAAATCAAGTTGCTATTCAAAAACTGCACTAAAATACGAAAATCATATAATTATATATATTAACTTTGTTAAGGATATTAACACAAATTAAGTAAAATCCGATTAACGATTAATTAAACGACGTCAAATAAAAATTACGTTCGAAAATTAGGTTTTTTAAAAAACCGGCACGGTCTTTCGGTTTCGGTTTTGGACACTCTAGTTGTAACATAATAGTGTTAAAAGAAAAGTTGTTTAAATTTTTTCATTTAGTGCCCATTCCGCAACGTGCGATAAGGAACTTCGTTCCAAAAATAATACTCCCAAGTTCATTACTTCCTTCGAT
Source organism: Phaonia tiefii (assembly GCA_963931995.1). Classification (NCBI taxonomy): domain Eukaryota; kingdom Metazoa; phylum Arthropoda; class Insecta; order Diptera; family Muscidae; genus Phaonia; species Phaonia tiefii. The sequence goes on from OZ008368.1 coordinate 294,745,536, forward strand.
CTTGGCGACAAGTTCACAGCTCTGATTCTCAAAATAACGTTCATTTTTCAATAATTGCGTCGCTTCACCAACGCTATAGCATATTACAACATCCTGTTCAAAACTTAAGTCAAAAACCTCTTTGATCTTAGCTCTATACACGATTTCACTGACGGTGACATTTTAAAATAAATAAATAGCTTCCCATAACATCCAATGAAGAGACTTGGGAGAGGTGTTCGCAATCAGACAACTACGTGCTTTCAAATTTTATTCTAACTCTATCTATCCTAAAGTTTAACACCGATTGCACCCTGCGATACGATTTTCATCCTAAGAATGAGACTGTATTCAGGTGAAGTTATTGTGCAAACCAGTGTACTCAGTTTTATATTTTGTGGCCGTTTGCCCCATTTACAGGAATTTAAAAATTGAAACGACATCTATTTTAAAACAATTTTTTTCAACAATAAAAAAATATGAAAAGCACGGCAAACCAAAGGCGACAATCTTCACTTTTTGTTAAAAACTTTTTTCATTTCTCAATGGCCGCGGAACTGATGTAAGGCTCTTTTACAATTGTCCTTGAACATCATGGTTGTAAATTACTTTAAGTTTCGGCTTGAAGTCTTAAGACTAAAATGCAGAATAAGGAGGGCCATTCATTTTCGATTCGCTCGAAAAGTTTATATCGGTAATGGAGTTTAATTTTTAATTCCTTCAAGATTTAAATCCTCTCAACTGCTGATGGTTATTGTTAGCTAGGGAGTCGAATTTTTATTTTCAAAGATTTGAAAGTATTGCCCACTCTCGTCTTAATTCAAAAAGAATTATTCGAGAGTCAAAATTTCAGAATGTTTTTTAATTATTAAATGTATAGGAAAGATGTATAAGTACATGTGTATGTGTTAAATAATAGATTAGCGGTCAACAAATTGTAAAATTTGAAGATACGGGGAAAATTGTTTGAAATATTGGGAAGGTGTTAAAAAGGGGACAAGTGGGATATGTGTGCAAAATGCTGGGAAAGTCATATCGAATGATTATGAACACAAACCGATCTTCTTACCGTCAGGAATAAGTTTCGGGATTAACCATTCATCCTGAATATTTCGGTTATTTCACTCTCTCTACTCCCACTGCCATTTTTTCCGCGTAAATAGCTGGTTTTCCTTCCTTCTCAGCCTCTTGTATCGCTCACTCGCACCACGTGTTGTAACAGACTGTTTAGTTGTCATACGTGCAGCGTCTTTTTCATTAGTTTCAATGCGACATTCTTCGTCGTACCATAGCTTATCCTTCCACGGTTTTTGAAAGCCAAGTTCAGTCCTAGCATAGGTTTCCAAAGAATGGGAGATGTGCTTGAACTGCGTATCTGGGTCCTGTGCAGGGGGGTATTCTGCCTTAGCAGGGGAGAGAGAACTCTTGTTGATAGGACATTGATATCTCTGGTATTCGTAGCTTGTCAATATCTAGATTTTCCCGTGTTCGGTTACGTACGTATTTCGCCCCACTCAGTCTTGTGTGAACTTTTGCAGCCACCAGGTGATGATCCGAGTCGATATTGGCACCTCGAATCACACGTGCATCCAATACACTAGACGAGTGCCTGCCATCTAACAGGTGGCGCAAAAGTAATCCTCCTATCAGAAAATGCTATAAATTTTGCGATTGGCCCCTAATGTCAGTTCTGGTTTGACATTTGTGTAGTAAACACATGCGAAATACACGTTAATAAACAATGTTACGCTACACTGCTCCAGAACGCAGAATATTGCTGACTATTTATTTGACCAATAATCGGTCGGTGACTTTGGCACAACGTGAATTTCGTCGCAGATTTCCTGGCCGTCCAACCCCTACTGGTGAAACACTGCGACGTTTAGCCGCTCGCCTCGAAGAGACTGGTACAACACGAGATGCTGCCAGGCGTGGCAGACCCCGGAGTAGCCGTTCTGCAGAGAATATTGCTGCTGTAGCCGAGGATGTCATGGAAGCGCCGTCGACATCGACCAGACGACGTGCCACGCTACAGAGCAATGATCAACGAGTTATTTTTGCCGCAACTTGATGAATTGGGATTGGAAAACATGTGGTTCCAACAGGATGGTGCAACGGCACACACTGCACGTGCCACAACCGATATGCTGAAGGATGCATTTCCCGGGCGCCTAATCTCCCGTTTTGGCGATTTGCACAGGCCAGCAAGATCGCCTGATTTGACCGCTCCAGACTTCTTTTTGTGGGGCTTTTTGAAGTCGCGGGTTTATGTCAACAAGCCTCAGACTCTTGCAGCTCTTAAAGACAATATCCGTCAAGAATGTGAGGACCTATCGCCGGAAGTTTTGGCCAAAGTGATGGAAAATGCCATAAAAAGGGCTCAAATGACAATCAACTGTGGCGGCTGCCATTTACATGACATCATATTCTCGACTTGATGTAAAAAAAATTAAAAGACCAAATAAAAATAATCCACAAGAAGAATCAAAGTTTTTCATTTTTTTTTTTTAAATTACAGCCAAAAAACATCGGAAGTTTACTTTTGCGCCACTTTGTATTACCAAGTGATCAATGTGGTTCTTCGTCCGCTGATCAGGAGATACCCAGGTCGCCTTATCTATGTCCTTATGCTGTAATCGTGTACGACTAACTACCATGTTCTTTGCAGCGGCGAAGTCTGTGATTACCCATGGTTGGTCGAAAGACACTTTCCTTTCTAATTTGGCATTAAAATCGCTTAGAATAATCTTAATGTCGTGGAAACATAATTTATCTCATGGAAAAATTTCTGTGAATAAGGTTTTCGGATGAAAACGTTTCAGGAAAGAATGTTTTTCCTATGAAAGAGTTTTTCCAAAAAAAATTGTACGTAGGGGAAAATTTCTGAAAATTTATTTTACATAAAGACACAAAAATAGACAAAATAATAATACATACATATAAAAGAAATATGTTCGGAAGAAAATGTTTTTGCATACAAAAATTTGTAGAATACACATATCTAAATTCAATATTTTCGAATGGTATAATTTCTAGACGGATTCGAAATGCCGGTTTATTTTTTTTTTATAATAGTTATGTTTTTGACAGAAAATAATAATTTTATATCAAACACGTCAAACGAAAAATTTCCGTATAATAAAAATAAAGTCTAATTTTCAACTTAAAAAAAAATAAATAAATAAATGGTTTCCCATTACATCCCATGAAGGGACCGGGGAGAACTTCTGACAATCACTGACTGAATGGGACCTACAGTTTTACACCGATTCCGAACGGTATTTTGAGAAGATTTTTCATGGTTATATACTCGAGAGTGTCGCCGTGACTATGCGAGGTGACCGCCGCCGAAAGAAATTTCCTTTTTTTTTTTGAACTTGGTCAGAGCAGGGTTCGAACCCAGGATCTCATGTACAAGAGCCGCGCACACTCACCATTGCACCACCGACGGCCACAAATGCGAAAAATCCATTCCTCAAATAGGCATCCAAACATTTCAAAGGTATGAGCAACATTTAGAATAGATTTGTTTGCCACATACATGACCTAGGTATAATTTTAGAAAACAAAACTGCATAAACCCTTCAGTCCATAATGTCCTTTTCATCTTATCAGCCACATTTAGCATCAACTTCATGTATGATGATTACAATGTAAATGCCTACCAGACATCTTCTCAGGAACAAATAGATAAGTTACTTGAAATAATTGTTAGCTTGATGTACTAACATAAATATTCAATTAAAAATGCTCACAACTGGATAAAGACAATTTGTTGGATGTTGTAGAGACACGTCGGTACTTTTATGCCTAACAAAGTGAAAATCTCATTAAAATTTTGTTATAATTAAATGTCAACATATGCAAATACTATTTTAAGCATACATAAGAAAATACATAGAATTATACATATATATATGTACAAATTGAAATGTACACATACTCATGTGTGTGTATTTAAGTACATACAGACATTGTGAAGGAGTTTATTCAACGAGACTTGCATTCAGCAAACAATTTGGTTGAATTTTAAAGATAGGAGCTTAAAGTAAAATAAACAAAAGACTGCAAGGATAGTAATTTTAAATTAAAGAACTACAGGAATTCCCATTGTCTATTGCTAAGGAAAGAACGGATTCGCCAAGCTTACCACCTAATTTGTCAATATTCCAAACTAGTCATGCCAGTTAGTGTGCTTAAACGAATTGTCTATTATTCCCACAAAACCCAACCATTTTTCAAGCTGACCTTGTAAGATTGTAGTATGAATTCCTCATACTTAAGCTAAAAAATAAAATAAAACACCCCTTCGTGTTCACTTTGCCTCTTTAGATATTAAGGCTCAGCTACACAGTTGTAAATTCCTCACTTAAATAAACTTGAAATGTCCGACATTTGTCTGTAAATGCCATTTAATATGAATATTCTCTATCAGCCTCTAAACGACGATTTTTAAACAACGGACAAGACAAAGGGAGATCATAAAGGGTGGGCCATGTAAAATTTGGAGTTTAATTTAATTTCGCTTTAAGAAAATACTGAAAAACATATTATGTTTTCAATAATTGTTCGGTTCAAGATCAATAACACAGGGCAACAGTGATTCTGCGGTGCGGGGTTTGTAAGGAAATTTTGGTGCATATGTTGATGAAGATCTAAGACTATAATTCGCTTTTTTTGAATTGACTCTAGTTCTCGAAATATACCGCTATTTTAAAAATGAAGGAGGTTTCACCACACTTTTTAGCATAACTCGAGAACAGCTTGTTCGATTTGGTTAAGTAAAAAATTTAAAAATCCGCAGCTAAATTACCTTGATGTTACACCTACAATGTTTCTTGATAAAGTCAATATTTTCGAAAATATTCAGAAACTTTTTGGAAAAAAAAATTTTTTTCCTGCAAAATTGAAAATTTTTTCTTTTTTTAAAATTCATAAAAAATCAAAAATGTCACAAATACTGTTTTTTGATCTTTATTTATAAACATAGATATGTCACAAACAAAACAAGCCATATTTCAATATTATCCATTAACAAGTTTTGGTTTAATTCACAATTTAGAGATGGTATCCCATTTTGATAAAATTTTTAAATGAATATTAATAACAAAAATATTCCATAATTATAAAAAAACACGAGTTAAGAAAACCGTTTTGTATGGGATTTTCTTTGGTACTTTTTGTTTGGACAGTCCCGTTGTAGGTTCCAGCAGTAGTCTGCCATCATATGGCTATCCCACCGGCCTTGGTATCTTTCCTCCATGATCTTGATGTCCTGGTGAAATCGTTCCCCTTGTTCTTCACTATAATCGCCGAGGTTCTCAGGAAATTTATCCAAATGACTGTGCAAATAATGCACTTTTATACTCATATTAGCTCCTAGTTTTTGGAAATTGTGGAGCATTTTGCTAACAATTCCGGCATAGTTTTTAGCTTTGTTATTCCCCAAAAAGTTTTTGACAACTGATACAAAGCTTATCCATGCTTCTACTTCCACCTGACTCATGTGATTTGTGAAATCATCGATGTTTATAAGAGTACGGATTTGTGGCCCGTCAAAAACGCCTGCTTTTAGCTTTTCTGTACTAAGACCAGGAAATGTTTGACAAATATATTTAAAGCAATCGCCATTCGTATCGAGAGCTCTGACAAACTGTTTCATAAGGCCAAGTTTAATGTGGAGTGGTGGAAGAATGATTTTTTCTCGACTTATCAAAGGTTCATGAACGATGTTAACTTTTCCTACAGTCATGTTCATTCTTGATGGCCAGTTTGTCCTGCTCCAGTGTTCATTTTTTGCACGACTGTCCCATAGACATAGAAAACAGGGATATTTAGTGTATCCACTTTGCTGACCCAATAAAAAGTTTACCATTTTTAAATCTACACAGACGGACCACTTGTGTTGATGATATGAAATCTTCTCTAACACCAGTTTCACGTTTTCATAGTCTTCTTTAAGTTTAGTCGAATGACCTATTGGAATCGAAGCCAATTTATTTCCATTATGTAGTAACACACACTTTAAACTTTTTTTGAGCTGTCTATAAAAAGTCTTCAGTCTTTAGGGTGGTATATTGGAAGGCCCATTAAATTTAAAAGCCCAGAAATATCATTACAATATACAATACCGTTCGCCTCGGTAAAGAATGGAAGGATGTCTCGCTCTCTATTTCGGTAAGTAGTTATTGTTACGCCAGGCTGAATGCAACGTTTTTCTTTTAGTCTTGATGCAAGAAGTTCAGCTGATTTTTTCGATAAATTTAAATCTCGAATTAAGTGATTCTGCTCACCTTGAGAAAATCCTTGAAATGTAGAACTGCATTCTTCGAACTCATACTCACTATTGCTGTCATTGTGACTATCTAACATTTCAACATCATTAGAATATTTGGCCGATAATGAAGTAAATACCGGTATTGGTAAATTTTCACTATGCAGCGTTGGTGGCTTAACGGATTGAACGTTTGGGTAGAACCAAGACCGCTTTTTATATCGGTTCATGCCTTTTACATTTACAGCGCAAAAGTAACAATCATCAAGGTGGTTTCTTGGCTCTGCCCACGCCATCGGTATTCCAAACGGAAGCCCTTTGCGTTCTCCTTTGCACCAATATCGAAGTGACTCGACACAAGTTTTACAAACTTTATGTGGGACCCAACATTTGTCTTGTTGTCGAAGTTCTTGTCCAAAATAAGCCTTATAAGCTTGTTTTACAAAAGCTGTAATATTATTTAGTTGCTTTTCTGCACAATATTTACCACATATGTAGCAGAAATGGTCGGGGTTATTAGCACAAGATTTACGTAAAGAGCTCATCATAAGCAATGCCTTATAAATTGAGTAATTTTATTATTTTTTAATATTTTTTTAATTTTATTGTGGATAAGTCTTACCTTTTCACTTTCAACACTAGGATTAACAAGGTATTACAGTTCAATATTTTTTGACATATGTACGTATTTATTCACTTATCTGTCACATATCGTCTATTTGGCCTACTTAAGTTGTTATAATTATGTGTCGTGATTTTTATAGCTATGGAATATTTGTGTTATTAATATTCATTTAAAAAATTTATCAAAATGAGATACCGTCACTTAATTGTGAATTAAAGCAAAACTTGTTAATCGATTTTATTGAAATATGGCTAGTTTTATTTGTAACATATCTATGTTTAAAACTAAAGACGAAAATATAGCATTTGTGACATTTTAGATTTTTTATGAATTTTAAAACGAGAAAAAAATTTTCAATTTTCAATGAAAAAAATTTTTTTTGGAAGCACTTTCTGAATATTTTCGAAACTATTGACTTTCTCAAAAAACATTGTACGTGTAACTTGAAGGTATTTTAGCAGCGGATTTTCACATTTTTTACTTAACCAAATCGGACAAACTGTTCTTCAGTTATGCTAAAATGTGTTTTGAAACCTCCTTCATTTTTAAAATAGTGGTTTATCTCGAGAACCAGAGTCAATTCAAAAAAAGTGAATTATAGGATAAGAACATCACTATCTCATACATCTAAATTGACTCCAAAAAGTTGAACCGCAGAAAAAAATCTTCATTTTGTCACCCTGTGTAACTATTAAAAAGAACTTTTTCTATGAAAAAGTACATTTTAATAGAAATATTAAAAAAAGAAATGTGTGAAATTGATTATTGTGGTGGATGGTTGGGAATATAGCTCTTTCAATGCCCACCAAGGCATATCATCACCTCCCTTGTCCTCAAGTATTTAGGTAACGGGTTTTTCAATAAGAGCGCTACAAAAGTTTTTTTAAATAAAACAAACCCGGTTTTAGATACCAATGAAATTCTATATTCCTATGAAAGTACGTTCGATGCCATTATGTATGGAACTCGATTTCTTTGCATGGCCACCACGGGCACTCTTGCAGAAGTCCAGACGATGAACCCAATTTCCGACAGTTTTCAAGCATAAATCGGCCGATACTGCTGCAATTTCACGTTCAATATTCGTACGAAGTTCATCAATCGTCGCTGGCTTGTTGGCATAGACCATAGACTTGACGTATCCCCACCGGAAATAATCTAACGGCGTCAAATCGCACGACCGAGGCGGCCAATCGACTGGGCCATTTCGTGAGATAACACGTTCACCAAACTTGGTTTCCAATAAATTGATTGTGGCATTCGCTGTGTGGCTTGTGGCGCCGTCCTGTTGGAACCACATGTCCTCCAAGTCCATATTATCCAATTGGGGCCAAAAATATTCGGTTATTATTGAACGGTAGCGATTCGCATTCACAGTTATGTGCCGTCCTTGATCATCACGGAAGAAGTTCGGCCCAATGACGCCGCCGGCCCATAAACCGCACGAAACCGTAATTTTTTCGGGATGCAATGATGACTCATGGATTACGTGTGGATTGCTGTTTGAAAACATCCACAACAATACTTTACCATAACCATCAATGTTCACAACATTTCTCTCCTATGCATGCTTTCATCGAAAGCCATTGCATAGATGTTGATGTTTCAAAAGAGAAACAATGATTGCCATGAGATTGAAACATTTTTTGTGTATTATGTTATTATTGGTAAGACCCACAAGCGGAATAAAACAGCCTCTCTCACATATTCTCCCAAACGTATTCTTCATGATCCATGTATATGTTTGGAACACACTACAAACATTCATATGTTCTCAAGTTCCAATCTCACTTGTATTTAAATAAAAACAGTAGCATGTTTACTGGCAAACATATATGTTTTCGCGTGGAAACATATGCGTTCTTCATCCCAAACACCCATATACTTACGTGGAAGCATTCGCGTTTTACACCTCAAAACCTGCATGTACTTATGTAGAAACGAATGCGTATTTCCTCCCAAACGTAATAAAATTTAGAAATGAATTATTCTTTGATTTCCATATATATGTATTACACTATGGCACAAATAGAAGGAATTTGTTTCGGGCCTCAACCAAATCAAAAAATTGTGCAAGTACTTGGACGCGGTATCACAAAACCCCTCTCGCTGTTGCCCCTATACGTAAGAATTTTGTTTTACAGGCCGATGAAAATTTTGGAGGTGGGTCAGGGGCATATTTCAGATTTCAGAAACATGCTAATGTTTGCCTTTAAATACACCTACGTTTGGGACTTGCAAACATATAAATGTTTGAAGTGTGTTTCAAACATATACATGGTTCCTGCAGAACATGTTTGGAAGAATATGTTACAGAGACCGTTTTTTCAGCGTGTACCGGGGAATATGCTGTTTACCCATCACATACAAGGTGGAATCGAGCGTAATGTGCGAAAGACTAAAGCCGTTTGTTACAGTGTATCAGTATGTTACAGTATCGTTTGTATCAGTGTGGCTATAGGCCTGGAAAGTCCACTAACGATCAGATATTCGCACTACGACAAATCCTGTAGGAAACCCCCTTAAAAAAATCGACACCTACCACCTCGTTGTAGATTATAAAGCTGATTTCGATAGCCCGATACGGGGAAATGATATCAAGCTATGTCGGAGATTGGTACTACTGCTATGCTGAAACGCCGTTGTAGAATGTGACTAACCGAAACGAAATCCTCACTAAAGTTTGGCAAAAACCTCACCGAACCATTTTGTGCGAGCCGGAGCCATGCCTAAGGCAGGGCGACAGCCTATCATGGGATCTCTTCAACACATTAATTGAGATCATCAGTGAGAAAAGCTGCAGTCAACACGAACAAAACGCAATCGAGGAACGAGGAAGGCACTCAACAAGTATAATGGGCGTAGAACTGATCAGAGTAGCTAACATTAATTATAATCACTACCTAGTAGCAGGAAAGGTTCCTACAAGATTAAGTTAGACGTCGATAAAGTTAGACGTCGGAAAGCTTCAATTACCAGAGGTAGCCACAGCCTACTCAGGGAAGCTCTCGCAACTTTTGGCACAGACGCAATCCCCTCCCGATGACGATACTAAAGCGCAGTGGATGCCGATTTCCAACTCTATAAAAACTGCCGCAACATCCGTACTTGGTTTTGAAAAACCGCTTCGCAACAAACCATCGTACGATGAAGACTGTCGCGCCCAAATTTGGATTAGTCAGTAACCGAGGAGACATGACCAAATTAATGGCTTCGACAAGCAGAACATCAACCCGATTGCATGAAAGGGTGAACGTTGATAACCGTTATAATTTCGAGGTAGTGGACGAATATACATTTTCTTCGGATCTTCCGTGAACAGAGACACTAACGTTAGCCTGGAAATCAAACGGAGAACTGTGCTGGCAAAGTGATGTCATTTCGAGCCCAGCAAGCACTTCAGACATACGATTCTCTCTCGAGAAAAGAAGATCCAACCACATCAGACTCTCAAACAACCTGTCAAGCTTTATGGCGCAGAATCGTGACTCATATTGCACGCTGATAAACCATCACCGGGAGTTTTCGAGAGAACAATGCTCCTTCAATTATATGGTCCTATAATAGAAAACGGCGAGTATCTACAACGGACGAACCACGAGAATTATAATCCGTATCTCGACAGCGATGTTGTTATTCGTATCGACATAGAGCGTTTACGCAAGCTAGGCGTAAAACGACCCACTTCGTAAATTTCTAACCTTTGCCTAATAATATGTTACTTCACAAGTGTCAAATATGCCATCTGCATCGATATGACGGGGCGATCCACTTCCAAATTTTACATGACCCACCCTTTATTTATTTATTTATTCTATTCAACCTACCTGTTCTAATATTTTACTTGCCCAGTTAGGCAAAATCATATTCCTTTGGACGTTTTGAACTTCCTTCTGGATAGTGAATAGTCTTTAGTGTTTTGTGCATTTCATACTCAACCTGTGTCATCAGTCATCAGTTCCGCAACTGGCTTCTAAATCGGAGTTAGAAGATATGACTTCTATTGCCTTGGACATTGTGTTTCAGAAGACTATCGGTGAAATAAATCGTTGGCAAAGTCTTTTGTGTCTGTTTGTAAGTAACCCTAGTGAGCTACGAAAAAGGAAAAAGGATGTCAGTAACCATAGTGAGCTATGAAAAAGGATTTCTATTTGTACTTCTGCGTTGTTATATTAGATGTGTAAAATCCGAAAAAAACGGTTAATTGACTTGAAATAACCGGTGAAAATAGTTTTTCGAAAATTTCACTTTTTAAGAAACCGAGGTATAAACCGAGGGGTTAACCCGTTAACCGGTTTCGGTTTTGAATACACTAGATCAGAACAATAGTTGTGATATTATTACCGTGTTTTTTCCAATAGCCCAATAGCCCGGTGGTATGAATATGGGCCCCAGGAAAATGGGCCCAAAAAAAAAATGAAATTGGGCCCCAAAAAAATGTATGGAAAACTACAACACGAAATTTTGGGGCCTATTTTCCCATTTTGGGGTCGTGTTTCGTTTTTTCATGTGGGGTGCATTTTCACTACGAAAAACAAGAAAATGAAAAAGGGCCCCAAATAATTTTTGGGGCCCATTATCATATATTGGTGGGGCCTTACTTCACATTTTGGGGTTCATTTTCATTTTTTTTGATAAACTTTTATAAACTTGCATGATCTAAAAAAATCGAATATTTTCTTTTTTGAATTCAGTGTTATTTACCTGTTAGTTAGTTAGTATTTATTATTATTCATTTATAAAATTCAGTGTGCTTTCATATTTTGAAATGTATTTGTACATATGTATTTAAGAATATATTTGAAGTGTATCTACAACCTTTGCACGGCAGCAGGGGCAGTTGTCAAATGCTTGCATGGAAGCAATACAATGTTCGGATATCGAACTTTGCAAATAACACAAAAACGATCATTTCCAATTTCAGGTAAATGCTCTTCATCTGGGCTTTCTTCTTCAACGGTGTGTGAGTTTGTTTCTATATCATTTACGTCAATTTTTGGTAGCATGTCAGTACAAATTTCATTGTCCTTATACAAATCTTTATTTTCAATTTCAATACCACTTCCAAGCATATAAAAAAAAATTAAAAAAAAATTCAATTCTTTTATATTTAATTGAGCCGACCTAATTCTTCAATAATTCTTCAGACAAAACAAGTTCATCAACAAAACAAACGAAAAAAAAAATTGGGGCCCGTTTTCACATTTTGGGGCCTACTTTCATACACTTCATCGTATCGCAACCTTAAAATGAATATGAGCCCCAAATAGTGTTCATGAAAATGAGCCCCAAAATAGTTTGGGGCTCGTTTCCATTTTTAGTTTGGGGCCCTGGTTAATTTTTTAGGGCTCATTTTCATTTCTATAAATGGGGTCGATTTTCATTATGAAAATGAACCCCAAATTTGGGGCCAATTTTCATTTTTTACTTTGGGGTGCATTTTCCTGGGGCCCATATTCATAGCGCCCAATAGCCCACTAGCAATCCAGTCTCACGAACTTTTTGCACAAAATGGCGTTTTGAAAGAACATCACTTACTTGGAAATATGTTTTGTTCAAGCGTAAAGCGACTCATCTTGCTCCGCGAAGGTGTGAACATGACTAATTGTCAATATTTCGAACCGAAAATAACTCTATCAGTATCAACAAAACATATGATTTATAAAGATACCTACCTGTATTAGAAATCCCTTTTAGATAATAACGCATATTAATATTTGGACTTATTTTTGGAAAGAAGTTCCTAAACGCACGTTGCGGGATGGGGGCTAAATGAAAAAAATTTAAACAACTTTTTTTAAATACTTGATTACAACCCATTATTATCAACTATACTGGGTACTTTTGGTTTCGTTTGGTTTAAAGGGAAGTTTTCTAGGTGGAGCCTGTGTATTACATATCGTTGTTTTGAACCCAATAAAAAGAAAAGTTAGAAAAGCAAAAGTACAAGACTGACAAATCCATGGAATACAACCTTGAGCATGAAATTACATTTGGCAGCACACTTACTTTTACAGTCTCACTTTTGGTTTGGTTTGTGTATAGACTAACATATGGGGAGAAATTTCTTGTTTAATGGGAAGTTCTCTAGGTGGAGCGTGTTTATTACATATTGTATCTTTGAATAGAATAAAGAGTAAATTTAGAAAATCCAAAGTGAAAGAAGTTTAAAAAATTACACTGTCTTAAATAAGTGCGTTTTCTTAAAAAAATTAAATTTTATAAAAAAATAAAATACTTATATTTACATATTCTTAAACAGAGTACATTTTCTTCAAAAAAAAAAAACTTATCTTAAAGAAGTACATTTGCTTAAAAAAGTAAATGTTCTTACAAAACGTACCTTTTCCTAAAAAAAAAGAACTTTTTTAAATAAGTACCTTTTTTTAAAACAGTACATTATCTTACAACAAAGCCTTTTCTTAAAAAAGTAACTTTCCTTTAAAGAGAATCTTTTTTGTGAAACAAAATAACTTTTCTTGAGATACCTTAATCCTACCACTTATTCTTAAAATTGTAACTGTTCTTGAAAAAAGGACCAATTCTAAAAAAAATTCCCATTTCCTAAAAAAAACCTTTTCTTCAAAAAAAAATACCTTCTCTTTAAGAAAATACCTTTTCTTACAAAAATTCCTTTTCTTACAAAAATTCCTTTTCTTAAAAGTACCTTTTCTCAAAAGTAAAATAATAACTTTTCTTGAGATAAGCAGCCTTTCTGAAAATAAGTAAATTTTCTTAAAAAGATAACGTATTTCTAAAAAGAGTACCACTTCTTTAAAAAGTACATGTTCTTAAAAAAGTACTTCTTTGTAAAACAAATTCAGAATTTTTCTATGAAAAAGTACATTTTAATAGAAATATTAAAAAAAAAGAAAAATCCTGAAATTGATCATTATGGTGGATGGTTGGGAATATAGCTATTTCAATGCCCTCCCAGGCATATCATCAGCTCCCTTCTCCACAAGTATTTAGGTATATCATCACACATTAGTCGTGTTTTGGTTACAAGCAAGCGATTATCGATTGCCAGGTTGTAAAGAAAACGGCTATTTAGCGACACGTCATTTTATTAAAAAATATGAATAAAGGTGAAAACGGTAAAAGATATCAAAAAAAAAATTTGTTTAAACTTAGCGAAAATGATTCGCGTCGCTAAGTTCTCGCTAAGTCTTCGCTAAGTGATTCATACAAAACAAGCGACTATATAAGCAAGCGGTGTAACCAATAAGCGTGTTTTGGTTACACCGGAGCTGATGATATGTCTGGGAGGGCATTGAAATAGCTATATTCCCAACCATCCATCCACCATAATGTTCAATTTCACAACTTTTCTTTTTTTTAATATTTGTATTAAAATATACTTTTTCATAGAAAAAGTTATAGTTATTGATCTTGAACCGGACAATTATTGAAAACAAAACAGCTTAATTTTTAATTGCTAAGAAACTATAAACTATTTTTGAGTAATATTCTGATTTTCTTGGACAAGTTGTCCTCCCATTGTATGCGTACCAAATCTTTAACTGGGTTTCCTATTCATACAAACTAATTGTTAAACTTTCCATAATCATTTGTCATTTCAAGCTCACACACACACTCGCCGACTCTGAATGGAGCCTTATGGGAGAATTTAAATTTCATAATTTGGAATTTGCATAAAAAACTTCTTTAGTCTTATCTAAATAGTTTTAATTTTATTTAAAGAAATTTGTCTCTCAACTCTAGAAACTTGTGCATTTCAATGATGGATATCTTAAAATATGACACAAATCGTGTATATCACAAGGAAGAATGACAGAAAGAATGGAGGGACGGACGAACGAACGAACAAACGAACGAAATTTTTGAAATAGTTTAAGTGGCATTTTGTGTTCATATTAATCCTGACTAATGTTTGTAGCCACATCCGGCTGACACTTTCCTGCTGTCTAAGATTAAGTCGGAGCAAAAACAACAAATTTCTCTAAAATGCATTTAGATTTTTTAAATTGTTTTCCTAACTAATTCTACAAAGATTTATTTCAATTTAATACCAGATTTAGATTGTTCACTGTCTATTGTTATAAAGAAATTAATTTGTGCTTTTCTTCAAATTACAGAGCAATTTCATAGCTGCGGTTGTTGGGCGGCAGGGGTTGGCGGTAGGAAGAGTATAGGGCGTCGTTCATTGTTTAGTGGCTCTATTAAATTGCTGTTAATGAAAGTGTTATTGGGTTTTGTACATTTACACTGCAATTTATCATGATAAGAGCAGGCCTATAAAGAGGGCTTCTTCAGTTAATCGCCTATTAAGACTCAATATATTTCAACTGCTTTACTAACCCCTTGACAAAAACCGAACAAAAAAAATCACAAGGAGTATAATCCCAAAACAAAAATCCGCTCTAAAACCCTTTTATTTCTGGGGCATCTTGGTTTTTTTTGTGTTGTTTTGCGTGGCATGAATGCCATTTCAAAGTCATGAGCCAACATTAAAAGCCACAAAGTAGCATTAACTGCTGATGATAAGAAAAGTAAAACAACCGAAAATACTAAAATAAAAAAGGATCTGGGGGTAGATTGCTTAATGTCCCAAAAAGAATTTTCGTAAATAATGTAAAATAAACCTTTTTATCTGTATTTTCACTGTCGCAATGGAGTTGCAATTTGGTTCATACTATCGAAAACCATAATGGGTGACTTCAAAAATGTGCTGCAGATCAGACATTAAGATTGCAAAAACTGAGGTAAAAGTAAGACAAACTATCATTTCGTGATTTCAATGCACTGTCGCTGTGAGGTTAAGGTGTTTTTTAAGGGATAGGCAAATAAAATATCTCCTTCTAGGACATTTCATTTATACAAAATAGAAAATTGCGTATGTCTGGCAAAAGAGTAAATATAGTCTCTAAAAAAACACATGTCTGTATACAGACTCAGTATTATCTGTCTATCAAAAGCAATTCTTTTTCTTTTTTGTGTGGAAGAATTACTCTTTTTGTAGATATATATTCTGGCATATATACAAATTTCAATGGCAACCACAGAGTTTTAAACCAATTGAGTCAATTGCTAAAACCAAATGATATCCAGAATAAAGTGACGTCAATACTATACTTACTTATCCGGTCTCGGACAACCCCGGGGGGTCAAGGACCTTACAAAACGAAGATAACGTATTTCGCCAACCAGTTCGATCTTTGCTTTATTTCTCCAGTTAGCAATACCAAGTGTACGCAGGAATTCGTCAACCTGATCCCTCCAGCGGAGTCTTGGTCTTCCTATTTTTCGTCTTCCTTCGAGTTCGGTTTCGAAAACCCTTCGCGCTGGTTCATTCCATTCTACTGACATGGCCTAGCCAGCGCAATCGCGTTATCTTGATCCGCTTAACTATGTCAATGTCAGGATTAACCTCATTCATGCGTCGCCGATACTCGCCGTTGTGCACTATAGAGCCATACATTTTTCGAAGTATGTTTCTCTCGAGGACTCCTACAGATGTTACGTCTGCTTGCGATAGGACCAAGGATTCTGCGCCATAAAGCAAGACAGGTTGAATGAGAGTCTGGTACAGCTGGGCTTTTGTTACTCGAGAAAGGGCTTTATCTCTAAAGTGTTTGCTTATCCCAAAATAACACCTATTCGCAAGCACAATTCTCCGCTTGATCTCAGGGCTGACGTTGATGTTTTTGTACACGGCAGATCCGAGGTATATAAATTTGTCCACTACCTCGAAGTTATAACGGTTATCAACGTTCACGCTTTGGTCTAATCGCGTGGAGGCCCTGTTCGTTGAAACCATTAATTTTGTCTTGTCCTCATTTACCGTCAGACCCACTTTTGCTGACTCCTTCTCAATTGTCGAAAAAACCGCAGTAACTTCTCTAATTGTGCGCTCAATAATATTTATATCATCAGCATACACGAGCAGCATGTGACTTTTGCTGCAGACGGTTTTATTCATGTTGACTGCAGCTTTTCTCACAATGATCTCCATTAAGATGTTAAAGAGATCGCACGATTGGGTGTCGCCTTGCCTGAGGTCTCGCTTAGTTTCGAAAGGTTCGGTTAGATCCTTACCAACTTTCACTGCGGATTTGGTGTTCGTCAAGGCCATCCTGCAAAGGCGTATGAGTTTTGCAGGAATACCAAGCTCAGAAATTGCTTCATAGAGTTTCTCCCGTATCGGACTATCCAAGTCCGCTTTATAATCGATAAATAGATGATAGATGTCGATTTGTTTTTCATGTATCTTCTACAGGATTTGGCGTAGCGTGAAAATCTGGTCAGTTGTCGATTTTTCAGGCCTAAAGCCACACTTGAATGGTCCAATCAGGTCAGGGATAATTGGTTTTAGTCTTTCGAACATTATACTTGATAGAACCATGTACGCTATGGATAAAAGGCTTATTCCACGGTAGTTGGCACAGATACTCGGGTCACCTTTTTTAAATATGGGACATAGTACACTGAGACTCCAATCGCCGGGCATGCATTCATCTATTCAAATTTTGCTAATGAGCAGATGCATGCACCTTATCAGCCCATCGCCGTCAGCCTTAAATAGCTCCGCCGTTAATCCATCGGCTCCTGCGGCTTTGTTGTTCTTAAGCCGGGCAATAGCTGTTCTGACCTCGTCTTGGTTAGGAGGGGGGCATTGGATATCTCAGGTACTAGTAGCGCGGAGAAATGCTCTCTCCATACTCCCAACATGCTCTGCACATCCGCGACGACATTTCCGTCCTTGTCTTTACAGAAGGGGGGGGGGCCCTGAACCATGTCCATTAGTTCCGTTTTTAACTTTTTGCTGGAATTTTCGGGCTTCGTTCTTCCTTCTGTATGTCTCAATTTTCTCACTCTCGCGCTTTCTCCACTGCCGTTTCTTACGCCTAAAGAGACGGTTTACCTCCTTTCTCTTCTCCCTATACCGCTCAGTTGCAGCTCGCGTTGCAATCGACTGAAGCATTACCATACGTGCAGCGTTCTTTTCGTCATTTGCTATACGACACTCTTCATCATACCACGGTTTATTGCGAGGCGCGTTTTTCAAAAGCAAGTACGGTTGTTGCTGCAGTTTTTATAGAGTGGGAAATGGGTTTCCAATGCGCATCAGGATCGACATCGGGAGGGGGTGGGTTCTGTGCCAAAAGTTGCGAGAGCTTCCTTGAGTAGGCTGTGGCTACCTCTGGTAATTGTAGCTTTCCGATGTCCAGCTTCCTCTGCGTCTGGTTTCGTACGATTTTCGCTCTACTTAATCTTGTGCGAACCTTTGCTGCTACCAGGTAGTGATCAGAATCGATGTTAGCTCCTCTGATAACTCGTACGTCATTACACTGTTTGAGTGCCTTTCATCAATTACCACGTGATCAATTTGGTTCTTAGTTCTTTGTCAGGGGATACCCAAGTAGCCTTGTGGATGTCTTTATGCTGGAATCTTGTACCACTAATGACCATGTTTTTCGCCGCGGCAAAGTCAATCAGTCTCATACCATTGTCGGAACTGTCAGCGTGTAGACTGAAATTGCCAATAGTTGGATTAAACACATTCTCCCTTCCTACTTTGGCATTAAAATCTCCTAGTACAATCTTAATGTCATGGCCAGGGCAGCGGTCATACGTTTCCTCTAGGAGCTCATAGAATATGTATTTGGCATCATCAGCTTTCTCTTCTGTCGGGGCATGCACACAAATTAGGGAAATATAAAAATATTTCGCTTTTATGCGGATTGTGGCTATACAGGATTGAACCTAGAGACTAGATGTCGCAGTCTTTTGCCAACTACAAATCCGCAACCAAATTCTTGTTTTTTTGCATGGCAACTGTAGTATATATCGCAGTTTCTTTTTCTTGTGCAGCCATGTCCTGTCCATCGCATTTCCTGGATAGCGGTAATGTCAGCGGTAAAAGTGACGTCAATACCACACTATAAAATAAATAGTTTGTCATTTGCAAGGCGAACATGTAATGGTATCGAGAATAAATGGAAAACCTTAAGCAAAGATTAAAGGAGCGATTAATAAATTGATATCACTGTGAGACAAAACTTCAAAACACAAACCTTAGCCCAAGTGCTAGATAATACGCAAAAATTAACTGCCTTCTAAGGGTTAATAGAGAATTTTGTCATTTTGCTGTTTCCATTTAGAATAGTCCACATAATATAATGAATTTTGTCATATTTCAGCTTTTATCTAGCACTTGGGCTAAGATTTGTATTTTGGAGTGTTCGGACAAATATAGTGAAATTTTATGGCGTTAATTTTTGTACGACATTTTGACCACGCCCCCGTCAATTTGAAGCAGTTTTTTGCAAGTTTTTAAAAAAAATCAAAAATTATGGTTATACGTGACAGTTAGAGCGTTAATTTGATCCACAAAAATGTGTATCTTAAACTTTTCTATAAAACTTAAGAACATAATTTGTACCTCAGAAGTAAGCACCACACAATTTTGCATGCCGATATGTTGCATGAAAGTATATTTTTTTGTAGACCTTTCTACCAGAATCTGTTGACAGAAAGAACCTCCTCATTTTTTTGGTGTCGCACAGTGTATTTACTGCAGGAGCAACGAAAATCGATTCTCTATTTTTTGTTGAACCGGAAATTATTTTATACATTGCCTGACTTTGATCATTTAAAGAAATTAATGTAAGAACTCGCTGATACAGAAATGAAAAATTATTTAAACGCTGGAGAATTCCACCAAAAAAAATATTCTAAAGAACTAGAAATAGAAGCAAACTAGAACTAGAAGCAAAAGAGTATAGAATAGAAATATAATTTAAAATGTCCGCCACTTTTGATGGAGATAGTGAATTTTGAACTATCATTAAGCCTACGGTTAATAACCGGGTACCCGGGTATCCTGGTACCCTTTTCAAATTTAAAGCGCTGGCATTTCCTTGTCAGAAACGTTCTGGCCATGAAAATTTAGATCGTCGCAGTCAAGGTATTTGAAGTTGTTAAATTTATAAAAAAAAAGTTTAAAATATTGTCTTGGTCATTGGTAAAAATAGGTTTAAAGTTGATACCTACGGCAGTCAACGATTGGGTACCCCGGTACCCCTATAATTTTACTTTTACTTTTATTGACTATTTTACAACCTCATGAGGTCAGACGTCTTACATATACTAATTAATCAAACAAATTAAACAAATTTCTATATATTCTTCCAACTGGCTCTATCCTTCACCTTTTCTCGCCAGTTGGTAACACCAAGGATAAGGAGGGGTTCTTCTGCCTGGTCTTTCCAGCGGATCGGGTACGTAATCGAAAACCTTTCGCCCTGGCTCATCTTCATTCATTCTGATAACATAATTAGCCTAATATGATTCGTCTAGCCATTTCCACGCTGCGTTCCAGCGACGTCGGTACTCGCCGTTTTCTCTAACAGGCCCATATATTTTACGAAGAATTTTTCTCTCGAAAACTCCCAGGTGTTTTTCATCCGCTTGCGATATGACCCAAGTTTCGGAACCATATGCCAAGACATGTAAAATGAGAGTCTGATATAGCTGGACTTTTGTCCGTCGAGAGAGGGCTTTGTTCCTAAACTGCTTGCTGAGCCCAAAATAACATCTAATTGCAAGCACAAATCTCCTATCTATCTCCAGGCTGACGTTGTTGTCCTTGTCCACGGCGGATCCAAGGTAGACAAATTCATCTACCACTTCAAAATTAAATCGGTTGTCAACGTTCAAGTGCGGACCAAGTCGAGAAGTTTCTCTAGTCGTTGACGCCATCAATTTTTTCTTACCCTCATTAACAGCAAGACCCACCTTCGCTGATTCCTTTCCGATTCTTGAAAATGTTGCAGTAACCTCTCGCAAATTTCGCCCAATGATGTCTACGTCGTCAGCATACGCCAGCAACATATGGCTTATCGTGTTAATGGTCTTGTTCGTATTTACTGCAGCCTTTCTCATTATTATCTCCATTAAGATGTTGAAGAGATTGCACGAAAGTGTGTCGCCTTGTCTAAGTCCTCGCTTGGTACAGAATGGTTCAGTGAGGTATTTTCCCACTTTCACTGCTGATTTGATGTTGGTCAGCGTCATTCTACAGAGGCGAATCAGTTTTGCCGGAATACCAAGATCAGACATAGCTTCGTACAGTTTTCCCCGTATGGGGCTATCTAAAGCAGCTTTGTAATCGACAAAAAGGTGGTATGTATCGATTTGCTTTTCGTGGGTCTTTTATTTGGCGTAGCGTGAATATTTGGTCAGTTGTGGACTTGCCTGGTCTAAAACCACACTGATAAGGTCCAATCTGGTTTTCAATAATTGGCTTTAGTCTTTCACATAATACGCTCGACAAGACCTTATACGCGATGGATAAAAGACTGATACCGCGATAGTTGGAACAGACACACGGATCACCCTTTTTCAATACAGGACATAATACACTGAGACTCCAGTCGTCGGGCATAGATTCCCCCAGCCATATACCGCATATCAGTTGATGCATGTGGGCTATCAGTCCTTCGCCACCTGCCTTAAAAAGTTCAGCGGGTAGGCCATCCGCATCAGCGGCTTTATTATTCTTCAGGCGGGAGATCGCCGTTCTAATCTCGTCTTGGTTGGGGGGGGTACAATCTATACTATCTTCCACTATCATTACCTCCTGATCTTCAGTGGAAGAATCTGAGTGGACTAGTGCTGAAAAGTGGTCTCTCCACATTTTGAGTACACACTGCTTCTCAGTCATCAGATTCCCATTCTCGTCCTTGCAGGAGGGCAGCCCATTATTAGGCCCGTTATTCATTCTTCTTACCGCCTGGAAAAACTTTCGGGATTCACCATTTATCCTGCACATTTCGGATTTTCTACTTTCTCTCTTTGGTCCCACTGCCATTTCCTCCGCCTAAATAGTTGGTTTTCCTCCCTTCTCAGCTTATTGTACCGCTCACTCGCAGCACGCGTTGTAACTGACTGTTTCGTTGCCATACGTGCAGTGTTTTCTTCATCAGTTGCAATAGCTTATCCTTCTGCGGTTGTTGATAGCCAAGTTCAGTCAATGCAGCGGTTTCCAAAGAATGGGAGACGTGCTTCCACGGCGCATCTGGGTCTTCGGGAGGGGGGGGGTATTCTGCTCTAGCAGGAGAGAGAGCTTCTGTCGATAGGACATTGATATCTCCGGTATTTGTAGCTTGTTAATATCCAGCTATTCCTGTGTTCGGCTTCGTACATTTTTCGCCCTGCTTAGTCTTGTGTGCGAACTTTCGCAGCCACCAGGTAATGAATGATCCGAGTCGATATTGGCACTTCGAATCACACGTACATCCATTACACTAGAAGAGTGCATACCATCTATTACTAAGTAATCAATCTGGTTCTTCGTCCGCTGATCAGGAGATATCCAGGTCGCCTCATGAATGTCCTTATGCTGGAATTGTGTGCTACTAACTACCATGTTCTTTGCAGTGGCGAAGTTTATAAGTCTTATTCCATTATCGGAGATGGTATAGTGTAGACTGCTGTTACCGACGGTTCGTCGAAAGACACTTTACTTTCCTAATTTGACACCAAAATCGTCTAGAATAATCTTAATGTCGTGGTCGGGGCAGCCTTCATATACTTCCTCCAGACGCTCATAAAATGTTTCTTTGACCTCATCATGTTTATCCTGTGTCGGTGCGTGCACACAAATTAACGAGATGTTGAAATATTTCGCTTTGACGCGAATTGTGGCTATGCGGTCACTCACTGGGTTGAACCTTGACACTAGGTGTCGCAGTCTCTTGCCAACTATAAATCCGCACCCAAATTCGTGCTTTCGTTCATGGCAGCTTTAGTAAATATCGAAGATTTTCTTTCTGGTGCAACCGTATCCTATCCATCGCATTTACTGGATCTATTTGATGTCAGCTTTATATTTTCCGAGGACATCCGCCAGTTGCAAAGTGGCACCAGTCCTGTATAGATTTGGCACATTCCAGGTTCATATCCTTAAATCATGGTCCTTATAACGTTTGCGAGGGTCGCCAACAGTTGGGGGGTTTCTTTGTTCATTATTTTCTACGTGTGTTTTCATTACCAATATGATGGTGGCGGGAGGCAAACCTAGCTCACCATGGTTTGCATTTTACAGGATGATTATGTTTCAGCCGCCCATTATGGATCAGACGCTGACCAGAATAGAGGGTGTCGAAACTGGATTTGGTTTCTTCAATTTTCGTCCGCCGTTGGCCAGTGGACGCCTTCAAAGGACAGAAGAATATGTCCTTTACTTATTATGATTGAAAAAAAGGTTTTAGTTTTAATTTTAAATTCAAGTAAATCATTAATTTCTATTAAAGTTTATATTAATTTAATATTATATGGTTCTTATTTTATCTAGTTAAATAAAGTTTAAGCATTTGGAAATTGTTTTGATATACTGATCGCGTATGGGTTTATCACACTCAAGATCCAGCACTTGTCTTTTTTCCTGAATGGGCTTTAGATGTTGATGGTTGTTCGGATCTTATAATTAAAAATACTGGTTTTCTCAAGTAACATTCAATGGCGGATTTGGACGAAAATTGTCGAGTTATATGCTTGTTTAGCGCGCGCTCTTCAATAACAGGCATACAAAGCTCCTCTGCGATACTCTGTAAAAAATTCAATCTTTGCGTATTTTTGCGAAGTATTGTGGCTGTTGTTTTCGAAATATACCACGTACGCTGCAAATGAACTAATGTATATTATACTGAAATATAATGACAACGGCCATATTTTTGTCTCCCTTGTATTGTGTAACAATTTCTTGTTCTCCATTATCACCAACAGCGTTGTCATTGTGCATTGTGGATAGCAAAATCACAGAATTCGTTTTTCGTTGCACATACGAACACATTGTGACATTGTTGTGATAAGAAAATGTTGATGATCCGGTAGTTCTTTTTTTATCAACTTTCATAACATCACGAATGTATGGTTTGTTTATGTGTAATGTCCCAACCATTGTCAATTTATTACACATCAAATGCTCCGCCACCGCAAGTGTAGTGAAAAAGTTATCCATTGTGATGTTGCGCCCACTTCCATGGAAAAGACCTGTCAAATCTTTGACAACCCTTTCACGTTGTCTTATTTCACGAGCTGTTGCAAGTTTGCCAGTACATATTTGCCCCTCAAGTGGATAAGAGTTCTTGGCATCACAAATCCACCAAACCTTGATACTATATATTGCGGGCGTTGAAGGAGTAAACTTGGTTCTACCTCGATAAGGAAATAGCTGTTCATCCATTGTAAAGTTCTCACTTGGTTTATAATGTGCTGCTAGATTTGCATTGATCATGGTCTATATATCACGGATTGGTGCAGCTTTGTCCGTCAATGTCCTTTGGTGTCTGGTGTTTGCGTCGTCAAAACGTATCAATGCCCAGAATCTGGTTATGCATAAATATTTTTTTTTAAGGCATAAATATTTTTTGAATTTCCTAAGGAAATACTACTAGCAATGACAACGTTTTTGGACTAGGAAGTAGTGATCAAATTTGGGAATGCCATTTTTGGACGAAATATAGGTAACAGGGAATATCAAACACATTATGTTTCTAAAAAACATTAACAGTATGCATTGAGTATAACCGGAGAACCTCAATGTATCACTGGCAAATTTTTTTTTGTCAACTTTCCGTTCAGGGTAACGTGGCTATTCAAACCGTCATCACTGCAATTTTGGTGAGTTTCTATGGGATAAATTTACAGTCACCTATAAAATAAAAAAAATGGTTTCCCATTACAACCCATGAAGGAATTGGGGAGAGCTTCTCACAACCAGTGAGCTATGCGCTTTCCAGTTTTATACTCACTGATTGGGACCTACAGTTTCTACACCGATTCCGAACGGTATTTTGAGAAGCTTTTACATGGCTAAATACTCGATAGTGTTACTGCCACTATTCGAGCTGACTGCCGCCGAAAGAAATTTAAGGTGGTAAGAACAGGGATCTAACGCAAGATCTCATTTAACGAAATTTGTACATACAAATCTGTATTTGAATTTACTGCAATTGTATCCCAGGAGTCCTCCATGCTGAATATTACAATTGCTGCGATGATTATCAATTTGAGCGTGTATGGTAACAATCATACAGTATTATGTTATAAATATCAAGTTATTTTGGTCTATGCCAATGTAACACAACTGCTAAGTTGCAACGTGTATTAGTTTTAAATGTAGCGGCTAAATCGGTCATATATTTAATAATAGGGTGCACCATTTCAACCTTCTGCATGTGGTAAACCTAACAGTTTTTGTTTTATTTTCAGATTTGCTTATGAAACCACGTTCGAATCATCGATCCAAGTGCATTTGAGCCATTGAACAGACATGCCAACACAACGCGTTGTTATCATGTAGTAAAACATGTTATCACTTGAGTGAACGCAACCGAGTGAGGAGAGCGCTTTTAAGACCACCTTTCAGCATTTACAGAAAAAATTTTTCACCAATGCCGACGTCATCCGAGGCTGTCTGATGAGAACATTCAGGCTGCAGAAGTCAGCTTTGAGACGTTGCCTTCAGCATCCAGCCTTAACTGTTTTTTACATTCTGGGCATCCATCTTACGCCTCTCTGTCGCATAATTCGTGCTGATTTCAAGTTATTGCCGTACAAACTTCAATTAGCGTATTGAGTTTTACTAATCTATAAGCCACGTCTCTTGGATTATGGGAATTTCGTGGCATTAGGAAGGTTTAAATGGTCCACCCTGGTTTTGGTCAGTTATTGAAATAGATCCTAAATGTGATATGTACATGTTCAGCTTCTATTCAAACTACTGTTAAGAATGACCATATGTATGTACCGACTCATTCCACACAACTCTTCTTTGCTGGAAAGCAATCATATATTTCCTGTAATAGGAAATGTATCGGGTTTAATATCTGACGCATTTTGTTAGAAATTTGTTTTGACTCTGAAAGAACCTTTGTACTCGTATACCATACGGTTCGTTTCTAAGTCCTCATCCATTCGACGAAGAATGACCTGTCAGGGTTGAAGTAGTGATCTTAGATGAATCATTGCCAATTGCTCAACATTTTCAGCCATTCAAAGATATTAAGCCACTAACCGCGAAAACTACCTACCAATTGCAATATGTTTCATATTCTCAAAGGAAATGGTTAGCCTGATTTACCACCATGAGGTGAATTATGTCCGATTCAACTGAATAGTTATTAATCGATTTTATAGCTTCCGCAGACACCAGTATACGGGTGAAGTAATTAATAGCGTTTCTCAGGGAACATTAGAGTAGACACATATATAGACTGTGTAAGGACAAAGTTGAGTCCCTGGATATTTCATATGCGGTTAATAGAGCGTGGAACGATGCGGTGATATTAAAGATTATTACTTTTAACTTCCGTAGTAATTTTTTTCGATTTATAGTGAGACTTCTTAGGGATGATTCAATACATATTGTCATTGACGACGTCTCATCTGACGAGTAAAAAATTAGTGGGGGTGCTACACAAGGTGACGTTCCATCTCTACTTCGATTTCAAGATTTCGTAATCAACATACTTGGTCGCACCGTTCGCAGTGTATCTCTTTTACAGATGATATTAATATAGGCTATCTCTTACTCCATTTGTTGGAGGCCTAGTCTTTCCGAAGTACAATGAAGGATATTGCTGACGAATGCTTCACTTAACCATGACATGCATTTGGAGTCCGAGTGAATTCAAGCAAACCAAAATGAATTTAAGACCCAGAGTCCCCATTTTCCATAACATTTTGCATAGTTTCGCAGTGATGTTGGCGGTTCTGCCTATTCCAACCTATTCCTGAAGTTCGGCCTTTATTTCTTCGAAACACTTTGTGTTATCGATATGTAACTTCAGCAGGATGGATTATAGACAGGTCAGTGCGATTGCGCTTTATTTTTCTAAGATGTCATATTCTTCCCACGCTGTCAATTGTGGGAATCTTGGTTACCTCCTCCTTACACTTGACATTCGTAATCGCTATCATAGTATGTCACAATATCGCCTTGATCGTCGCTAGGCTATCTATGAAAATTTCCATGTTAGTTTCTCCATTTCTATTATTTAGACACATCTCACATTCCTAGATCGACATTATCAATCCTGGAAACAAAGTGTATGCTACAAGGGTCATATTTCTCTTCCCCCAGTCGTCATAAATGTGTCACCATACCAGTGAAACTCTCGTCTGCTGTTTTCTTGGGAATTAACTGCCCCTGTACTTCTCTACGGGATACTGTGAAACAAAGCTGGGTACAAATAATCTTTGAATATTCTTCGAATACGGTATCTTATCTCTTTTTATATGATGTTCAGGTACACGCTGGAAAAATGACGTCTGTAGCATTATGCAGGAACCATGTATATGTTTGGAACATCCGTGTAAGCATTGTTTCATGAAATGAAGATCTGCTGCTTTTCTTGTTTCTTTGTTGTGTGTCACGGTATTTTTTCAGCAGTTTTCAACAAACAAAGCCATATTTGTATCACAAACACAGATATTATAATATGTTAATTATTGCGTCTCCAACATATAATATTGAATAGCAAACACAATGTGTTTGGGCACAAGTATATTATATTTGCGGCAAGCTATAAACACGTTATATTTGCATCCAAACAACAAAAAATTACAGATTTTCAGTGTGTAAAAGATGTGGTCCTCTCGCATACATTATCTTACTGCCAGAAGTTCTCTGATAGACAAAATTGATCACACTATTTTTCCAGGCGCCGCCGCCATATATTTGTCTTCCTAGCAAGCGATAAATTCAGATGCTGGTCTCCCTAGCAAGCGATGAACTCAGTTACTGCTCCAGAAATATGGTTGGACTCTTAAGTGGGCTGCACATATCATATTTGTTTATACAATTCAATAGGGCTAATATTTGTCTGTTGCCATAGGTCGTCATTAGCTGAGTAAAAACGGAGTATTTTTCTGCGAACACGATTTGTGAATATTTCGGTATTGCTATCTTGGTCGAGGTCCAAGTAGTACAACCGTATAACAATACAAACTCCACACCGAAGTTGAACTTTTGAAAATTTCGTATTTGTGGGGATCTTCTTACTATCCAAGATTTGCATCCCATCCGTGGTAATCTACCACTCTGTATCAGTGTGTGTGCTCCTTTAAGTCCTTCTAAGCGATCAGAATGGTAACTTTTTTTGGAACGAAGTTCCTTATCGCACGTTGCAGGATGGGGACTAAATGAAAAAACATTAAACAACTTTTTTTTAACACTCGTATGCTACAACTCAGTATTTTCAACCATATTGGATACTTTTGCTTTGGTTTGTGTCTAGACTAAAATATGTTGGCAAATTTCTTGTTTAATGGGAAGTTTTCTAGAAGAAGCGTGTAACCAATATTTAGTATATATTGTAGTTTTGAATTTAGAAAAGCCAAAGTGAAAGAGGTTTTAAAAAACAACATTTTCTTAAGTAAGTGCCTAATAGGCACTATTCTGAAGCACTGCCTATTCTGAAACAAATTACTTTTTCTTGAGAAAAAAATACCTATCTTAAAGAAGTAAATTTGTATTGAATAATTAAATTGTCCGAGTGTTTGGTCGTGTTTATAAATTAATTATTTTTTTCCAATATTTCGCTATCCTTTGGATAGCATCGTCAGGCAGATATATTATTAATTAGAAATGTGAAAACATTTGTGAAAACATTTTTAATTAATAATATATCTTCCTGACGATGCTATTCGAAATATCGAAAAAATATAATTAATTTGTAAACACGACCAAACGCTCGGACAATTTAATTATTGAATACAATACGAAAGGTCGAAAAAATCATCACTTATTCGAAGTAAATTTGGTTAAAAAGAGTAAATTTTCTTACAAAAAGTACCTTTTCTTAAAAAAAGTATTTTTTTTTTAAATAAGTACCTTTTCTTAAACAAGTCAATTTTCTGCAACAAATTTCATTTTCTTAAAAAACTAAATTTTCTTTAAAGAGTTCCTTGTTTGTGAAACAAAATAACTTTTCTTGAGATAAGTACCTATTTTTACCTATTCTTGAAAAAAGGACTAATTCTAAAGAAATTCCCATTTCTTAAAAAAAAAACACCTTTTCTTCAAAAAAAAAACATACAAAAAAATATACTTTTTTTTAAAAAAATACATTCTAAAAAAAATTTTCTTCAAAAAATTTTGTTAAATATCCATTTAAATTATCGTATTTTTCAACATGTGCCTTAGGCGAGTTGGAACTAACTAGTACATAATACATAGCGAAAGGAACTTCGTTCCAACCGGGTGTCCCCTGACACCTTATGTAATTTTGATATTTCGTTAATATTTCTGCACACACTTTAAGGGTTGGTATTTTTCATCCTTTCCGAATTTTTATCTGAATGTTTTATATTTAGGTTATAACGTCCTTATCTACATGCCATTGAACAAATTTAATTCTCCGGACTGACATTTTTTAATGTTGTTTTTAGCTCTCTTGACAAAAAAAAAGATTCTGTGAGATAAGCGACTGTTTGTGAAAAATACAGTTATACAATATTTAAAATAATCCATATTATAATCATTTCAATCTCCACTTTAACACCAACTGACACGTAGGTTGTGACATTATTGTTAAATGCATTTCAAATACAAACAGTGCAAAAAAAAGATTTCACTGAATACAGGATGATAACAAAAAAAAATGCACATAATTATTAAATTGATTAATAAATGGATATCTTGCGGTGAAAAAAAAAACTACGCAATACAAAATACTCTATTAACGGATATCGCAGCTGACACGAAAAAAAAACAGCCAATAGAGTCAATAAGAGATTAACACAGTGTTTTACAAATAGTTTGTGACACGCTCCATTGTCGATGACTGAAAACAAATATCCTTAATACCATTTTAAAACTTAAGGGAGAGGTCTAAATGAAGCGATTCATGGATGATGGTCTCGAGTGGCCTTAATCTTGTCTGCAAATGGTTATAACAGCAATTTCCTAATTTAAACTCATAGAAGCTGGAAGTGCGTTCAACAATCGGCAGTGTTGCCTAGCGTACGATCTCTCTAACACCCTTACCGAATATTGTAATAGAAAAGTAGGATGAACTATGAGAAAATCTATGAGAAAGCATTCGACACTTGGAAACTGCGTTCATTAATATTTGCATCGGTTGTAACTTTAGTATTAATTATCCTAGATTTTTTTGTATCCCTATTATTAATTGGTTAAAAATAATTTTAAAATACTAGATTTCACAAATGTACACTGTTTTGGATTTGCTTGATTCTATTACAATTTTGGATTGTGTACTCCTATCTTTATTCCAGTTTTTATGAATGGTTCTAGTTTTCGAGATGTCAAATAAAATTAATTCAATAAAAAGTAATAAAAAAAAATAGAGACCAGTTGAACTAATTTAAGTAAATATTATCTTCTCTACACTCACCACCCTTCACACGCCATACCCCAAGAACGTCACCTTATTATACACGACATCCATCACAAAGTACCGAACACTCCAACCGGCCAACCTCACCCGCGATCAACCACAATCACTGATAGACACACAAATTTGTCGACTATATAATAAATTCACACAGCAGCGATAGAGGATTCAGTGGGCGCATAAGTGCCTCGCTGTAATTATCATTCACGTCAATACAGCCGGAGTACTTAATTTTGACTATTTCAATATAGACGCCTCGGCTGACTATTCCACCATAGCGACTTCGGCTGACTGTTCCAACGTAGCGGCTTCGGCTGCTTATTCCTACATAGCTGCTTTGGCCGACTATTTCAATATAGCGGCTTAGGCTGACTATTCCACCATAGCGACTTCGGCGGACTGTTCCAACGTAGCGGCTTCGGCTGACTATTTCAATATAGCGGCTTATGCTGACTAATCCACCATAGCAACTTCGGCTGACTGTTCCAGCATAGCGGCTTTGGCTGACTATTTCAATATAGCGGCTTATACTGACTATACCACCATAGCGACTTCGGCTGACTGACTGTTTCAACACAGCAGCTTCGGCTGACTATTTCAATATAGTCGCTTCGGCTGACTATTCTACCATAGCGACTTCGGCTGACTGATCCAGAATAGTGGCTTTGGCTGACTACTCCAATGTAGCGGCTTCGGCTGACTACTTCAATATAGAGGCTTGTGGCCGTCGGTGGTGCAATCGGTAGTGTGCGCGCCTCTTGTACTTGAGATCCTGGGTTCGATCCCTGCTCTGACCACCTTAAAAAAAATTTCTTTCGACGGCGTTCACCTCGCATAGTGACGGCGGCACTATCGAGTATTTAGCCATGAAAATGCTTCTCAAAACTACCGTTCAGAACCGGTGTAAAACTGTAGGTCCCAATCAGTGAGTATAAAACTAGATAGCGCATTTAACTAACGGCTGTAGTTAGCGCATTTAACTAACGGCTGTAGTGTAAAACTGTAGGTCCCAATCAGTGAGTATAAAACTAGATAGCGCATTTAATTAACGGCAGTCGGTGGTGCAATGGTTAGTGTGCGCGGCTCTTGTAAATGAGAACGTGGCACAGCGTGAAATTTTAGCATTCTAGCGGAACTTTATTCAAAATATCAACTTGAATTCCGTTAAAAAAAAACATTTACATTTTACTCCCACTATGACGGGACGCTAGTTTTCGGCTTTTGTTTTAATTTTTCTACAAAACCCATTGTGCTGCAAGCGCGTAAAGTAAAGGTTAATGATGGTTGAAATCAAATATGAAATTTTCGCTATTTTTTTACATTTTGTTAAGTGTTGTAGTATTAAGAATTGTATAGTTGTAAAAAAAATTTACATTTCTTTTAAAGCCACAATGTTATTAGATTTCGAATAAGCAAGTTTTTTTTTCTTTAATCTTTAAAATCTTCTGGCATGTTTTTAATTCAGGCTAAGTAAAACAAGTTGTAAACAGAAAACTTTTTCTTTGCATAGAACTTCAAAATTGTAGACACATGTAGACAAGCCAAATTTTATTTTTTCTGATTCGTTGAAAGTTCCTTATCAAAAATCAAAAGTTATCTTTTGCTTCCGAAAATAATACTGGGGTTTCCAGGAGAGAGTTGGAGATGTTTGTAAGTAATTTGTTGGGAAGAATGAAAACCAAGTGGGAAAAAAGTAAAAGATGCTACAGTAAATTCCTTCAACAAAATGCGGTCTGGTGAGAGGAAACTATTGCAATGTAGCAAGTACAAGTTCAGTACGTGAGCCTTCTAGACTTAGAAGACCCATAAAGCCCTTTGAAGAGTGTACCACCAAAGTAAAAAAACGAAAACTCAAAGAACTTTTGGAAACGAAGTCTCCAGAAGAATTGACACTTGCCACTGAAATGAGCTTAAGATCTTCGGGAAAAAGAGATGCCGCAAAATTGGTGAAAGAACTATCTGTTTCTTCACCAGGTCGCGCAACGATTTTGAAGCAGGCTAAAAATATGATCCGAGATCAAAAACTTACTCCAGAAAATGCTTTAAGTCTTATTATTGATGCGAAGCTAAGTAAGAAGTTCTGCGCAGAGAAAGTATAAGCAGATATTAACGGAGGGATTTAGCGACGAACATTTGTTTTCGCTAAATTTAGTGCCAATACGACTTGTCTGCGAAAGATCTGAACCCATTGTTTGGCAGAATCCTCGTCCAAATTCTACAAGATTTTGCAGACCAGTTCGCTTCACAATGACCAATCAAACAAAAGAAGTCATAAGACCTGAAACTCAGAGAATGCAAAAGCAACTACAGGAACTTGTCGTTACCAATTATATGATTAAAGAATTAAATATTAAAATAAGCCACAATCTTATCATGACTATGATAGATGGGAAAGTTTGTAGTTCTCTATCACAGTACGATTTTTCTCAGAAATGCTATATATGTGGAGCAACGCCAACGGAAATGAATCGGGATTCGGTCACCATACGTAACATATATGAAGATATATATTTTCCTTTGGGATATCTCCTTTACATTCCTGGATTCGAGCTTACGAATTTTTTTACATATATCATATAAACTGGAAATAAAAAAATGGCAAGCAAGAACAGCCGAAGAAAAAGATTCTGTAGGAAGAAGAAAGTTGGAAATTCAGGAAATGTTCCGAAAAAAAATGGGGCTGCTGGTTGATATGCCAAAACAATCTGTGGGCAACACAAACGATGGCAATTCGGCAACAAGATTCTTCAGAAATTCGGAAGTAACAGCTTCAATTACAGGCATATATGTTAGGTTGATAGGTAGGTTTTTAGTAATTCTTGAAGCTCTTTCATGTGATTCGGAGATAGATCCAGATAAATTCAAAAACTATGCTGAAGAAACTAAATCGCTGTACCTATCCCTATATCCTTGGTATTATATGCCAGCTTCTATTCACAAAATACTTGTCCATGGAGAGCAAATAATCAAATCTTGCATTTTGCCTTTGGCTCAATTAGCCGAAGAAGCTCAAGAGGCTAATAGTAAGGAATATCGGAGAAACCGCCAATATTTCACCCGAAAAACTAGCAGACAGGAAACAAATCGAGACATCCTCAACAGGTTTCTCATTGCATCTGATCCGCTTCTTTCAATTAAATCTGGATCAAGAATGAAACCCACCAGAAACTTTATCTCTCCTCAAAACACCAAGCGCTTCTGATTCTTGTCCAATTTCTGGAATCACCGAACAGTACATGGAAAGTGACTAAAGCTATTTGTTGTTGTACTAAACGAAACAACAATACAAAACCAGAAATATTTGAAAAAAATAAATAATTTTTTTTTTTGTTATTTTCTTAACAAAAAATATTGTTCATTTAATTTTTTTTTTAAATAAGTGAAGTTTTTACCTAAATTATCATTTAAATAATAAAAAATACTTTTGTCCATTAGAACTATACCAAAACAAAAGCAAAAAGTATGTTCTATAATTAAGTTCCGCTAGAATGCTAAAATTTCACACCACCTTACATTTCTTTCGACGACGGTCACCTCGCTTAGTGATGGCGACAGTATCGAGTATTTAGCCATGAAAATGCTTCTCAAAAATACCGTTCGGAACCGGTGTACAACTGTAGGTGCCAATCAGTGAGTGTAAAAATAGAAACCGCACATCTCACTGATTGTGAGAATCTCTCCTCAATTCCTTTATGGGATGTTATGGGACACCATATTATATATATTTAATTAATTAAGTTTTAATTTAAAATAAGAACTATATATTGAAAATTAACATGTTCCAGCGTTAGGTCTATTTTAAATTATATTATTCTTCAATACGTCACTAACCATTGGGTAGCATCGTCGGGAAGATAAACATAAGTTTTAATTAAAAATTAAATAAAAAATAATAATGAAATTAAAAGTTAAAAATAAATTTTTAATTAATAATTGTGCTTATTTTCCTCACGATGCGAAATATTGAAGCATAAAATAATTTAAAATAGACCTAACGCTCGAACATTTTATGTTTAAATATAATACGAAAGGTCGAATAAATCACCACATTTTAAAAAATATATGTGACTTGTTCCACGAAAAGGGACCTCTGCGCCGAAAAGAAGTTATTGAGAAAAACGAGTTTAAAAAAGCGCTTCGTTTTTCCGCTACAGAAGAACCACCAAAAAAGTGTGTTAGGAGTAAAAAAGAGTAAAATTTTGATATTTTTGTAATTTTGTGCGTTTGATATTGAACTTTTTTTAAATTTCAAATATTATAATATATTTATATTTATATTTATTTAACATTTCATTTTTCAATTTTTTCATTAATTATGTTCATCTTTACAGGTGATTTAAAAGACATACAGACTTGCGGTTTGCGGCTTTTGAAAGAGCGTTTTTTTCCTATAAGAATCACTCAAGAATCACTTTTTCCTATAAAAATCACTGCAGTTCAAAAGGTGCATTGACATTATGTGTGGTTCAGAAACCGGTGACAGCGATGATTACGACGACACTAGTCCCGAACATTCACCATCAAAAAGGTGTAGGCAATGTTTATGAACACAAAAACTTGTTTCTGCTTTAAACTTTGTTTTTCCTTAATTTTTCTTAATAATATCCATAAAATCAATACTTGTTTATAGTTACAATTCATAGAACTCGACTAAAGAGAAATGTTTTTTTTTTTGAAATAAAAATAAATAAATAAAATAAATCAGAAAAATGTTGACTTAATTTTTTCAGTCTTTTATTGCCAGAAATCTGGGGTTATTTCAGAAAATTTATGGAAAAAAAAGGCGATAAATGACAATTTTTTTCAAGATTTCATTCGATAAAATTAGTCCAACTTGATTTTTTACATGAACGGAACGGAGTAGCTATCATAAGTGAACAAGGATATCAATTCAGCGTCCACGCACGCAGCCTCCTAAATGTGCATGGAATTTCTGCTTAAAAATCATCCGTTCCAGGTAGCCAACGGAGAAACACACATCAACAAAACAGTGCGCAAAGACGCCGAGTGCAATAGTTGCGCAAATTTTTCAAATTCCCATTCCCATTAATTGAATGTAAAAGGATTAGGTATCATAAATGAACAAGATCAGCAATTCAGCGTCCACGCACATTTATGAGCGTTTATTACTTTGCTACCGCACTCATAAAAATCAAATAACCTTTTGTTTAGTACTTCTTTTTTTAAATCTGAGAACCATGAAAAACTAATCAAACGTTTTCCCAAAGAATTTTGTTCATATCCTCTATTGAATTTTTGAAATTCATTTAGTACGTTTATCCATATTCATTGCAACAAATATCAATATTTTTGTCAAAATGAGATACCTTCACTTAATTGTGAATAAAACGGAAACGTGTTCATCGATTTTCATGGCGTATGTTTCTTGACACTTGACACCTTTTTCGGTTTTGGATTTTTTATGATTTAAAACACAAATTTAATTTTTTGAAAAAAATTATTGTTTTCTTCATAAATTTATTTATAACTGCAAAACTGTTGATTATGTAGAGAAATAGTATATGGATAGATTAAAGGATAATTTTTCTCAATTTGTTTCAGCAAAATCGACCGAGTCGTTCTCGAATTATGTCAAACCAATTTTTTCCAAAAATGTTAAAACTGAGCGAACAAACATCAATATAAGGTGAAAATATAAAAGGTTATAAAAAAGTTTAGCACGAGAACGCCAAATCCTTTGGGGGCTTTACTGTACCGACCTTGTACCTTCACGTTGACTTGGAATATCTCACCCCCAGACAATGAACCCGAATGGACTGCTCCAAAAAATATTGCAGTGGGCAGTAAAATATGTATATTAACCATTTACGAGTTCTTGGCCATAAATTGCTAACCTTAGCATTAGTCTTTTACAAAATTTTCAACATAGATTTTAAATTCGCTGAGTCACAATCCTTTCAAACCCCCAGTAAAGGATTTACAGAAAAAACAAACTGATATATACCCTCTATCACTTACAGTGGAGGGTATAATAAAATAATTTTCCATTCCATTACACCAAGGTACATAGAAGAGCTAGTCTGTGAGAATGTTTTTCGTCGCCTATAATGTCTCTTTGACTCTGGATTATTCAAGTCTTGTCGTCAGCCTATTCGCTTTATATTGTGTCACTGCACGCTGAAAAGTTTGTCTTTTTTTATGGTTTGGATGCAAATGTATGATGTGTTTGGAGCTTGTCGCAAATATACTGTACTTGTGCTCAAACACATTGTGTTTGCTATTCAATGTAACATGTTTGAGACACAATGATTAATTGGCCATAATTTGTGTGTTTTAGACCCAAATGTGAAGTTTTTGTTGAGAACCGCTAAAAACAAAAACGAGGCAGACAACAAAGAGACAACAAGGCAGCGAATCTTCAATTCATAAAAACAAGGCTAGAAAACATATACATGTTTCCTGCAATATGTTGCTGGGTCGATTATTTTTCAGCGTGTGTGCAAGGTATCCTTCAGGTGTTCGGAGATTTTGCACTTTTTGAGGTAATGGATCGCACGTTGGGATACACGCAACTTATATATTTATATGCAACGAAATGGAAAGCTTATGTGACAACAGTATTAAACACATAATGAGGTCACCACCATGCGAATGAAAATAATGTCTATAACAGTGAGTTTGAAGGTGTAGATTAATATTTAATACATATATCTGTATGAATAAAGTATATAAGTATAAACATTAAAATGTACACGCTGAAAAATCTTTTTTGCATGCAAATATAACGTGTTTGGAGCTTGTCGCAAATATATTATACTTGTGTCCAAACACATTATGTTTACTACTCAATATTACATTTTGGAGACGCAATGAGTAATATGTGATAATAAATGTTTTTGTTCCACAAATATCGCTCTGTTTATTAAAACCCGCTGAAACAATAACGTGACAGACAACAAAGAAAAAAAAAGCAGCAGATCTTCAATTCTCAAACACAAGGCTTGCACTTAAGTATATGGATATTCCAAACATATATATGGTTCGTGCATAATGTTACAGGGGCCGTGTGAAAATAAATGTTTTTGTTCCACAAATATCGCTCTGTTTATTAAAACCCGCTGAAACAATAACGTGACAGACAACAAAGAAAAAAAAGCAGCAGATCTTCAATTCTCAAACACAATGCTTGCACTTAAGTATATGGATATTCCAAACATATATATGGTTCGTGCATAATGTTACAGGGTCTATTTTTTTCAGCGTGTATGTTTTTTACATGAGACTACAAAAATAGTTTTATTGTTTTCTCTTCAATAACTACAAAAAATATATATATGGGTATTATTATATTACCAACAGGATTACTAGGATCATCATTGAAATCAACGTCATGACCATCTCATACTTAATCTGCAAAATGATTTTAATGCTACATTGAGCGCGGGTATACATTATGATACTATTTTACTGTGTTTATGTGTATATATATTTCTATATATGTGAAGGCAATTAAATATTTGTCCTTTTACAATGATTTTTATCACATCCTACCCCAAATACTCGCGAGAATAAAACTAAGATAATTATTGTAAAATACTGTTGTTATTGTTTTAGTTTAAAAAAATTATACTATTTCGGTTACTAAATCCCCCTTCGTTCACATCATAACACATAAGGGCTTACAACGCCAAGGGGTTTAGAATTTCCTCTTAATACACTGAAAAATGATCATAAAGTTTAACTAAATTACAATTTAAGTATCGTAGTATAAAGCCTTTTTTCGGTTTCGCATTTTAAGGGGTCTATCACAATGGGGGTTTAAGTTGAATCCACTTTGTTGGTGAGTGGGGGGATAGAAAATAAATACGAATTGAAATAAAAAATAACAAGAATTTGATAATGATTTTGTTTTATCCTGCATTTGCTTATAAATTTATGTTCCAATTGAAATTAAACAATAGCAATGGAAAATAGAATGGGTTTTGAAAGCGGTCAAGTCGACTTGGTTGTACGTTTCATTAAATGATTTACTTTCTGACAATTAATTAAATCTCTAGTCAGGACCTCGAAATTTGAACGAAGGCAAGTACTTTAAGTACGATAGTACTTTAAAATATTCAATGAGTGACTCTAAGCGAACTATTTAAAACGACAATCACATTTCGTAGGAAGGAGCTGGGGAAAAAGTGGTGAAAAGTGATTGAATAATAGTGATTTATTGAAGTTTTTATTACAACAAAAATAAATTATGCTTTATTTTTATAAAATTTTACCCAGAATCATGGATCTATAGTAAAGAGAAAGTGTATAAAAAGAACACGAAAAAAGTTGTGGAGGCATTTTTGCAAAATTGTTGTTTTAATAAAAACTTCAGTAACTCAGTCAATTAATACCGGATTTCTAAAAACAAATTTGCGGGTTAAAAAAAAATAAATAAATGGTTTCCGATTTCATCCCATGAAGGAATTGGGGAGAGCTTCTCACAACCAGTGAGCTGTGCGCTTTATAGTTTTATACTCACTGATTTTTTGCGGGTTACTCACTGGAAAACGTCCCTTTTGAATGGATAAAAGAGTTTTATGATTTCTTTATAAAATAATGTATGAAATCATAGCCGAAACTGAAAAATAGCGAATAAAAATTAAAAAAATATCTGTTTGCTGGGCACACAGACTTCTCATATTTTCTTAAAGAACATATACATCGTTTGAAAGGCCCTAGTTTATTCTTTTTAAATCCGATGAGAAAAAGAAAATCCGTTTATAATCAACTAACTTACAGGCCTATAAGTACGCAAACGTACGCAAAAACCGCTTTTTTTAACCGGTTTTCAAGATTTTGGGCGTGTTTGGGAAATTTCGCAAGCAGATTCTTGTCTCACTCGACAATACCTACAAGAAAAATACTAGCGCTTCCCAGGTTTTTCTACTTTAGTCTTTTTTATATCACTGAGTAATCAACTGATTGACAGACGGAAGCCGATTAAAAATTTTCCAACGCGCCGCACACTGGCCCGTTTCATGGACAAAAATCAGAAATCTGACTTGGTTGGTTTTTTTTATGGTATCGTTTTAAAGGTAACAGCGTAGCTAAAAAAATCAGTAAAGATTTTTCCATAGAAATAGATTTTTTGTCCTCCAAAGCAACTTAAAGTGACCGATTTGTATGTTGATTTTTTAGTTTCGTTCATTAGTAGTTGAAGGAAAATATTGTTCAAAAATACATTTGTGGAAGAAATGGA
The DNA here is from genome assembly GCA_963931995.1 of Phaonia tiefii. Lineage (NCBI taxonomy): Eukaryota > Metazoa > Arthropoda > Insecta > Diptera > Muscidae > Phaonia > Phaonia tiefii. Next base: position 294,785,006 of record OZ008368.1, read on the forward strand.
ATTATGTTCCATTTTTTGGATAGGTAAGAAGCGGTGCAAATTTCATTTCTTTTTTCTTTTATTTCGTATAAATCTTAAAAAAAATTTAATTGATTTTTAAAAATTGACTTTTTCAAGATGACTATTTGAAAAATTCTCATTTTTTGATGGCAAAAATAAAAAAAAAAAACATCATAAAATTCATTGAAATATTTTTCATGATAAATCAACTTCAACTTCGATCTATTAGAAAAATGCAAAGTCTTCTCCGCTTTGTTCCGCTTCTTTTATATTTAAGCTTTTTAAAAAGTGCTTAAAATTACTTTTTTACTTGTTAGTCAAACATGAATTATTTTGTAGGAGATTATTTTTACTTTAATTAGTTAACAATTAGTTAATGAATATTTGCAAATATCAAGCGCTTTTGATATCCTCAGTCCGATGAACCATTGACGACTGAAACTGAAACGTAGTAAATCAACCGCCAAAATAAAAATCATTGACTTCAATTTACATGCAGATTATGGATTATTTATGAATCACTGACGGGGGGAATAATGCAAAAGCACTGATACACACATACGAGATACACTCTCTCGTGGTCCCTCTTTATTTCTCTTGCTCTCAAGAGAGCACAAAGAGTGCAACAAAGTCGGTAAATAAACATAGATATATTTGGTACGCAAACACATATGTTATAACATATTAATCATTCGGTTTCAAATATATTTTTGGACACAAGTATATTAATTGCCACAAATCGAAACAATTTGATTGAGACACTCTTGTCTCGATAATCGACGCAGAAAATCGTTAAAAGTCATTGATTGAAAATGGGTTAATTCAAATTGTTGACCGACATTAACTTTGCAACAGACTGTAAATACAACAAATAGTGGTCATAAGTGAAAACGTTCATCTGGGAACACTAGTATTGCCAGATCCCGAAATATAAATAGTAACCTGCGTATTGACTACCGACAGCACCATCTCAAATTGTTTTAAATAAAGTCCGGAACTCAGGTTTAGTAGGTCTGTTGGCACCTATTCACAAGTAGGTGGACCCAATGTTTTGGAATTTCAATAATACTTTTTCAAATATGGAAGTCAAATACAAATTAGACCGGCTACAAAATAGTTCCAGTCCAAGATAACGAAAGATAATAGGGTTGTCTATTCCATTAGCCAGTTGACAAAAAATTACATATTATCCAAAGCTGTAGTGATCACATTTATTTAGAATTCTCTAGTTATATTTCTATATTGCTTTAAAATTCTGCCTTAGTTCGATGATGCCTGTTTAAAGCTGACTTACAACCCTTAATATCATCGCTCTGTGGATACTTTTGGTAGAACCTCAAATTATTTGCGTGCCCTGTACTAGACAATCAACTCAAACTGCCACCCGAATTCTCAAGAGAAGTACATAAATTTAAACAAATTTAGCTTAAAGGCTCTAAAAGTCATTCTAAAACACTTCCCCGCAAATGCTTGCATTCCAATGGCCCCAACCTCATTGGAAACTGACTAAAAACGACAAAAAGACGAAGACAAACCAGTAACCAACAACAACCAAATAATAATTGTTTTCCTCTTTAGACTCGACCAAGAGCCATTCATTAGCATGAACTGGAACACTGTTTTTGTTTTTGCTTTTTTCCAAGCCAAAGCCAAGCAAAAAGGAAACAGCAACAAACAGAAGGGAAAAAAACGACAACCCAACTTATTTTCAAATAAAACGTAATTTTTATCAAATTATTTTAAAACCCCAAAACAACTAAACAACAGCAAAACAACAACAACAGCAAAACAACAACAACAGTAACAATAACAACAACAACGACGACAATTTCAAATGAAGGAGCAGGATAATAGGGGCAAATGAAAACAACAACATTGAATAGAAGTATTTTGGGTAAAAATTCAAACCCAGGGTGATTATTATTTTGTTTCGTTAGCATCAAATGAACTGAGCGCATCCAGAGACCCATCAACACAGCAGCGGCATCAGCCGTAGAGTCAACAATGCTTAATGTTAAATACAAAGATTAGTGGCAAATCTCTGGACGAAATCCCTATGGTATTTTATTACACAAAAGTCAGTTAATGCCCATTCAATTTTTAACCTTTTTAATAGCATTTTAAAATGTTATTATTCTCGACTATGGCGTTTGCTGCGGTTTTTTCACTCTCACCCCGATGGTGTGATCCCTGGTGGTGCCCGGTTCAGTTTGATTTGCAGTGCTATTCAAATATTAAGGGGTGTTTGAGTTGATATTTCAGTGAATTTTTGGTTCCCATTGTTACTGATTACTTGCTATTTTTTGGGAATTCGTTGTTTTGCTACTAGATTGTGACGTTTGTTATGCTGAGTATCCTGCCTGGAGTTGTAAAGTTTTAGAAATAAGTTGATTTCTTTATTTGTCGAATACAATGTTACTAATTTGAATCTCTGGCGTTTTAATACAAAAACAAATGCACGTACCGTTCTTTCTTCCTGAGCCATTTGCTTGCTTCAGACGACAGGTTTATGATGATTTCAAAATTAATTTCGTTGCTGCACAAAGTTTGAATTCAGTTCCAACAAACTATGTAACTTATCTGTCTCACATACACCTAGACGAAAGTAAAACTGGACCAAGATGAAAGTAAATTCTAAGCTGAACAAATCCTGACACAATATTCTCTTGCACTGGCATCATGCAACACGTTATATTAACTGGCATGCAAAAAATACTATTTTTCATACATATCGCACCCTCAATATGAAAACGTCACAATACAAAATTTCGAGATTTTAATTTTGTGCTTAAAACAATCACCGACGATCATTTCTATCTCTTGGAAAAATCGTGCGTCCGTTTCTCTCCCCTTTCTTCAAACAAATATAATAACAATATGTCTACTGCTGAGACTACTGTTGATACATTTTTTTTACTTTACAACCTAGTGTTTTACGTCTACTGAAAATTTGTAAAATTTACAAGTTGTCAGTGGTGACACTTTTGTATTTATGGTGCGATATATTTACGTGAAGAATTAGTAATATTAATTAAGTGGTATTAACAACAATATTACGTATACGTAGTATGAGGATTTAGTTAGGACAGGGGTCGGCAAACTTTTGTTGAAAAAGGGAGAAATATTTTACGTGGGGTTCAGTGCGAGACGCACTTGGACAGTGTCCGATCTATCTTCTCTACCCCCATATTCACTGTTAATTCTACCCCTCAAAGTACATAAATCTCATACTGCAGAACCCCCGGCAATTCAATTACAGACTCCCGTAATTCAAGGAACTCCATGCGAATCGACACCGGCCTACATAGAGAAAATTCTACTCCTCCCTTGGATACTTTTACTAACTACCTTTGGAGTCTTAGATCCGTCCCTATACGCTGAAAAATATGCCCTTTTTTGTTGTTTGGATGCAAATATAAAGTGTGTTTGGAGCTTGACGCAAATACAATATACTAATATCTAAACACATTTTGTGTGCCATACAATATTACATGTTTGGGCCACAATGATTAATATGTTATAATATATGTGTTTGCGACCCAAATATATCTACGTTTGTGATACAAACACCGCCGTGTTTGTTGCACTGTTTATGCTCTCTCGAGAGCAAGATAATAAAAGAGGGACAACGACAGAGTCTATCTTGTAAGTGTGGATCTGTATTTGTTCATTATTCCCTCAGTCAGTGATTCCCAAATATTTCTCAATGTATGTGTAAATTGCAGAAGAAGTCAGTGTTTCCTATTTTGGCTGATGTATTGCGTTTTAGTTTCATGTATTCAGTCGTCAATGGTTCATCGGAGAGAGGACACCAAAAGCGCTTGATCAGAGAAAAAAGAATAAAAGAAGGCTCGGACGGTTAAATGGTTTGTGATGTTGCTTTGGTTTTTGTGTAAACTGGTTTTTGTGTAAACAGTAAACTGGGTTTCAAACTCGGTTACAAGTTGTATTAATGCACTTTACATTTTAGTATTTTGCAAACAATCTTTATTCGGGCTTTCTTGCAATTTGGAAAATGATCGAGTTTTCTTTCATCGATATGCTTGATCAATGGTGCTAGTTTAATTTGAACGGTTTTTACACCTGAATACATATTATTAATCTACATTTTCCAGTAAATGTGTATTGAATAGACTCAGTTCGGTAGTGAAATCGGTTGAAACCCCAAGATCTACAACCTAGTTCTTGAAAAGTTCGTGTTATTAAGTACCACCTGGTAAATTATCCAGAATTCAATGGCCTACTAAGTGTTTGTATTACGGCTTGCGCTTAAACAATTCTGCAGTTGATCCGATGATGTTCCTCCAGGAACAGTGGTCCTGTTCCGCATATGGAGAGAGTGAGAATATGCTAGTGACGCGGAATATTTCTAAGGGGTTTAATGGAGTATAGAAAATTCGGTAGAAAATTCTCTTGACTTATCGATCTATATATGTTGCTATAGATGACACCTCATCCGATGAGTATTAAATGACTGCGGGAGAATCACAAGTCCCTGGCATATATCCTTCTACCTTTCTAATTTACATCAGTTACATGCTGTGGCGGACTGTCGGAACTACCTCCTCTTTATAATAAATATAACAATTGAAATATATCTATTAATTTTGTACATCAGTGGGAGTGCTGCGCAGGGCATCCATTATGCACACCGTCGCCATTCTCTAAACGCTAGTCAGTTGTGTACACTGGGTGAGATTCTAAAGCACCTGCCACCAGACGATAAGTCCAGAAAGTATTATCGAAATCACCAAAGCAATTCACGGACACAACCACAACCAATAACTCTCTTACAAGGTACCTAGAGATATCCACTACTTCTTCGTCGTTTCCACTATATTGGGTCTGAAACTAAGATTGCTGTTCAAAGCAACATTCAGTCAGTTTCCACACGCACTAAGTTTTATTTGGGTATCGTTTAACGTGATATGTTCCACAGTTTGTAATTCATATTCTCAAGTCATGATCAGGTGAATACCTAGTCAATTTCAACTCGATTCTTCTGGCCAAAGGTCGTCAGCCATTCCTGAGAATATTCCTTCGGATACCGGAATACTTGGTAGTGCACAGGGACAGAAAATATTCCGCAACCGGTTAACCGTACCTCGGATTTTTTAAAAATAGCTATTTTCGAAGACCCAGTTTCACTGGCTATTTCAAGTCAATTAACCGGTTTTTATACAACTGATATAACAACGTAGCATTACAAACCTAAATTGTTTTTCATAGCTCACTATGCTTACTGACACCATTGGATAGACAGAAAAGACTGTCCAATGCAGTAGAAGTCAAATCCGGAACTAATGACGACACAGGTACTATGGTAGCAGAAATGCATAAAACAATAAACAGTATTCACTATCCGGAAAGAACTATAAGTAAAGGGTCCGCCAAATAACGTTTTATTTTGGAAAATGCTTTAAAAAAAAAAACTGAATATTTTCTCAAATTTCTTTTTTTATTTGAAAGTACAATCCTTCCGGTTAATAATGGAAAATAATTTCATTCAAATGGCTGCCTCGGCTGGCCATGCAGTAGCCTACACGATCGGTCCAATTTTTAAGCACATTATCGATTGTGTGCAGCTGTATTTCACCAATGGCTTCACGAATATTGTCCTTTAAAGTGTCAATTGTCTCTGGCTTGTCGGCGTAACACTTATCTTTGAGGGCACCCCACAAATAGTAGTCCAACGGTGTCAAATCGCAGCTCCGAGGTGGCCAAACGACTTCAGCTCTGCGGTTGATAATGCGATCTTCAAAAACAGGGCGTAAAACATCGAGTGTAGCTTCGGCTGTGTGGCACGTAGCGCCGTCCTGTTGAAACCAAATGTTGCCAATATCCTCCTCTTCAATTTTTGGGACAAAAATTCGTTCAACATGGCCCGATAACGATCGCCATTGACTGTAACGGCCACTCCTTGCTCATTTTCGAAGAAAAATGGCCCAATTATGCCTCTGGACCAAAATCCGCACCAAACAGTGACTCGTTTTGGGTGCATCGGCTTTTCAATGTATGCGTGCGGGTTTTCTGTGCCCCAAATGCGACAATTTTGCTTGTTTACATACCCGCCAAGATCAAAATGAGCTTCATCTGAAAAGATGATTTTTTTGGCAAAATCGGCATCTTCTGTAAGTCGATCGCAGGCCCATTTTTTTCCATATTTCCCAGCGTTGTTCAAGCGTATGCACAACCATATTCGTTCAGGCATGAGCTAAGTGTTACCATTCACGAAATAAGCACCGTTACCTGCGATAGCTGTGTGTTCGGCAAAAAACCGAAATTAAAAAGGATCCGAACCACAAAACAATGAACCTTGGTTACATGTGATGTAATAAACCCGTTCACAAATTGACTATTAAACAAAATATCATAATTTGAAATACGTTCTGATCAAGTGGCTAACTTCTTCTCATAGTAAGTGTGGGGAACCGCAAAATTAACTACGAATTTGAAGGTTCAAGAATTTCTCTGTTACATATAAGTACATGTATACAGTAGGGACGTGACTTTTATATTAATTTCAAAGAAAAAAATATTATTGGCTGTACGTTATGATAAATGCTACAAAAATATATAAACAGCAGGGTTCTTGCAGAATTTGGTAATACAAATTTTCCCATGAAATCGATTAAAATTTTCGGATTTTGAAATATTAGCATTTTCTCCAATGTTCTATAAAATTTTGCAGTGTTTACTTAATTCCCGATCTTATTCTTGAAATTGATTCAGCTCAACCTAGTTAGGAAGTGGTAAAATTTTTAAAAAAATTCTACTAAAACTATGGATTCTAAATTCCAAATTTGATTCTAAGCAGCCATATTAGCCCAACTTGAAGCTTTTTCTTCGAGGTACCCTACTTTGACCTCCATATTAAAAAAAATAAATAAATGGTTTCCCATTACGTCCCATAAAGGGACTGGGGAGAACTTCTCACAATCACTGAGCTGTGCGCTTTCCAGTTTTCACTCACTGATTGGGACCTACAGTTTTACACCGATTCCGAACGGTAATTTTAAAAGCTTTTTAATGGCTAGATACTCGATAGTGTCGCCGTCACTATGCGAGGTGACCGCCGCCGAAAGAAATTTTTTTTGAAGGTGGTCAGAGCCGGGTTCGAACCCAGGATCTCATGTACAAGAGCCGCGCACTCTAACCATTGCACCACCGACGGCTATATTACCATGTAATCATTGAGCAAGCGGGGCACTTTATACCTCTCTGGAAGTGCATATACTTCACCTAAACGAGCGATGTAATTTTACTGATTTTTTAAGGCAGCTAAAGGCATATAAATGCATTTTTTGTTACAACCGGATTGAAAAGTATGAAATTTTTTTTTTTCGAAAACTGACTTTTTCAAATCCTAAATCGGAATCCTAAGAGTTAAGCCAATTTTCACAAAATTTCACAGTTCAATAAATCGATAGAGCTTAATTCGTTCAAAAAATACATATTGAATTAATTAATTAATTAAACATTGAAAAAAAGTGCTCAAATTTCAGTATCCAAAAATATTGCTCGATATCACGGGGTAAGTTTTTGTCATCCCCCCGCCTTGAAGCCAGTTCCTAAAACTGGTTGTTGTATCTACTCTACGAACTCAATCCTTTTGAACCGGTTAGAGTACATGAGCTTTGTTTCTTACTCATATTTTGAGTTATTAACTATCAAGCACCCTAATTAGGCCATCTTGACGCCTTTTCCTCGAGGTACACAAATTTAACCCACCATCTCACCATGAAATCATTGAGAAAGTTTGACCTGATCTACATTCTTGGATGCGTATATAATTCACCTAGAACAACGTTGTAATTCGAAAGGTTTGCTAGTTCATCTAAATTAATTTTTTCGTAAAAAATAACAACTGATAAATGATGAATTTCATTTAAAAATCGAGATAAAACTGAAATTTTGAACCCGACCACCTCAGATATCGATGAAATTTTGTTCATAGCTAAATTTGATCAATACCAACAAAAAACGCGAAAATGGTCGAAAAGAGCTCCATTTAAACTACAATAACTCAGAATCGGCTGAACCGATTTCCATGATCTTGGTATCATTAAAAAGATATTTTAACAGGCTTTATGACACGTTTAAAAAAAATAAAAAAATACACCGTAAAAAATTTTATAACAAAAAAAAATTTTAACTAACGAAAAAACCAAAAAGATCAAGGGTTTTTTTTACAGTGTAGTATTTTTTTAGAAAGGTTTATCCTTCACCTGTACCATATCAAAAACTAAAAATGGGTTCTTTTTTAGTTTTTTTTATATAATTTTTTAAGTAGTGTCACTTCTAGTAATTGCCCTTATATTTTATATTTACAGGTAAAATAAATAAACATTGTCCCAGGAAAATTATGAATATGTTTCAACCCCAAAAAGTTCTTGCTGGCCTTAAAAATTGCTATATAAATGCACCTGATGAAGGTACCGAAATTCATAATTATAAACAGTTTCGAGAAGGCAAGATATCCCATTACAATTTTTACGCGTATATTTTAAAAATTTGAGTGAATATGAATTCAAACAATAAGTACAGATGCATAAAAATATCTAATAAGTGTTGCGCTTCGCTTCGTAAAATAAGTGAAAACGAGGCTGCAAATATTATTGAATATTTTCCAGCTGTCGCCAACATTCATTTGAGCAGCGCAAAATTTCTTACAAATAATTAACTTAAAAAAAAATGTAAATAAAATAAAACGCAAATTAATAAAAACATGGCAAATAATATAAACAATTGTTGATGGTTTTTTATTTTTAAACATATAAAAAATTTTAGAATTGTTGAACTATTTTGTAAATGTGTAAGAATGTGACCTGATGTTTTCGCTGTTATTCGAATTATTTCGGAAACTTTCGGTACGTATTACTAGAAGTGACACAACTTAAAAAATTATATAAAAAAAACTAAAAAAGAACCCATTTTTATTTTTTGATATGGTATTGGTGAAGGATAAACCTTTCTAAAAAAATACTACACTGTAAAAAAACCCTTGATCTTTTTGGTTTTTTCGTTAGTTAAAATTTTTTTTTTGTTATAAAATTTTTTACAACGTATTTTTTATTTTTTTTAAACGTGTCATAAAGCCTGTTAAAATATCTTTTTAATGACACCAAGATCATGGAAATCGGTTCAGCCGATTCTGACTTATTGTAGTTCAAATGGAGCTCTTTTCGACCATTTTCGCGTTTTTTCGAAAACTTTCCCGTGCCACGCCCAAAAAATCGCAAAACAGTCATTTCTAAAAATGAGGGTTTGTCGCTATAAACAAAATTTCATCGATATCTGAGGGGGTCGGGTTCAATGCATCTCGATTTTTACATGAAATTCATCAAATATAACATTTAACTCTTTTTTCAAACTCAGATTTGGAATCATTTGGGAGTGGCCAGAAATTATTCCTCCTTAGAGCAGCTCACCACTTCCTCTTATTATGTCCCAGGTAATGGCTTTATCGGAACCTTCCGTTAGGTAACTAGAGTGAGAAGGTGAGACAAATGAGCAGCCCGATTGTTTATGCGATCTCTGATGCGTCTCCAGTTAAATAGGTGATCCTGTCACTGAAGCTCTTCGGACTAGCGGATATATTCTTCTGACTTTCGAAGTTGGATGAGCGAACGCTTCTGCTCAAATTGGACTCAAAAGTAACGAAACAAAAACTCAGTTTCGACACGCTGCATTCTGGTCAGCGTCTGATCCATAATGGGTGGGCAGAGATTTCCCTCCGCCACTCTTATATTAGCAATCAAAATGAGAATGGGAAACATAAATTTCCCTATTTTTGACCACCCCCGCAAAGGCTATAAGGACCACGATTTGCGGAAATGCACATGGCATGATCGAACACTACACAAATCCTGTACCACTATCCAATTGGTAGATTGTCCTCCTCGAGAATTTTAAGGCTGACATTACTGCTATTCAGGAGATACGATGCACAACTCATGGCAGTACAAGGATGAAGTATTGTGACATATACCGTAGCTGCCATGAGGAAAATATTAGTTTCGTCGCGGAATTGTAGTCGGTAAAATACTACGACTTTTGGTATCAAGATCCAACTTCGTGGATGAACGTACAGCCACCATCAGCATAATTTAACATGCCGCCAATTTGTTTACATGCCCCGACGGAAAAAAAGATGTTAACACCAAGGACATATTCTAAGAGCGCCTACAAGAATAGTCGACATCTGCCTGGCCATGACAAAAAGACTGTTCTAGGTGATTTTATAACTAAATTCGCCAGGGAAACTGTCTTTGAACCAATTACACTACGCAACATGACTTTTCAACCAGAAATGCCAACCCAATTTTTTGGCGTACTTTAGCAGCCTTATTAAAAAAAACAACAGGAAAAATTTTTGAATGGTAGAGTTTTTTTTAAATTTTTTTTTAAATATTTCTTGTTTTCAAAATGGAACGTTCATTCTAACTGAATTTCCTAAGGATTCCCTTCATCGATTTTCTGAAAATTTATCTTAAAAAAATGTCCATAAAAATACCTTTGAAAGGAGTGAAAATATTTCGAATCAAAATGCTTGGTTGATAACTTATTGAATTTACCATTTCAAATGTTGAATTCTTTTTTGCCAAAAATCAAATATTTTTCATTTGTATTTCAAAATACTGAATATAAGCCAGTATTTTGAGCGAAGAATAAAAAAAAATGATTTTGGGTTAATCTACTAAAATGGCTATAACTCTTGTATTTCTGTATGGATTTCTTTGGTATGTAACTTAATTTTTGAAGAAGAGTCCAGTGTATTATATAGGAAAACAAAAAAAAATAAATCTGTTTTTTTTTTATTTTTTATGATAAAATAAAAATGATAAATATTTGATATTTTGCAAAAAAAAATGCAAAATTTGAAATGCTAAATTCAATAAATTCTCAACCAAGCATTCTGATTTCAAGTATTTTCACTCATTTCTAAGGTATTTTTATAAAAAAAATTTTAAGTTAAATTTTCAGAAAATCGATGAAGGGAATCCTTAGAAAATTCAATTTAAATGAACATACCATTTTGAAAAACAAGAAATTTTTTAAAACAAAATTTAAAAAAAAACTGTACCATTCAAAAATTTTTGATGTTGTTTTTTTTTAAATAAGGCTGCTAAACTACGTCAAAAAATTGGGTTGGCATTCCTGGTTCATCAACTTTAAATATAGATGAGGGTGTGGATCATGTACAGGACGATGGAGTCGACTGTCCCCTCCTAGTCAAAGCGACGTTAGAACTGAAATTCTCGGCTTAAGAACAACAAAGCCGCTGCTGCAGATGGACTACCGGCTGAATAGTTTAAGGTTTGCGGCTATGATTTGGAAAGGTGCATGCATCAGCTCATATGCAAAATCTGGCTAGACGAATGCATGTCCGACGACTGGAGTCTTAGCATACTTTGTCCTGTTTTCAAAAAAGGCGACCCGACCATATGAACAAATTATCGTGAAATAAACCTTTTATACATAGCATACAAGGTCCTCTCGAGCGGAATGTGCGAAAGACGAAAGCCGTTTGTTGCAAATTTGATCGGACCATATCAATGTGGCTTTAGACCTGGAAAGCCAACTATCGACCAAATATTCACACTGCGACAAATCATGGAGGAAACTCACCAACACCAAGCCGACCCCTCTTTGTAGATTACAAGGCTGCCATCCATATCCCAGTACGCGGAACGCTGTACCAAGCTATGTCGTAGCCGACCCACCCTTGAAATATGACACCGACCGACGCGAAATCCTCAGAAAAGATTCGTAATAATCTTTCCGAATCATTTAGTATGAGGCGATGGCGTCCCCCTATCATACGATCTCTTCAACATATTAACTGATATCACAGCGAGAAAAGCTGCAGTCAACACGAATACAACCACCACCAGCAAAGGTCACATCCTGCTCGCGAATGCTGATTATTTTGACATCACTGGGCGAAACCTGAGAGAAGTTACTACAGTATTTTTGAGAATTCAGAAGAGAATTCAAAAGTGGGTTTGGCAGTAAACGAGGATAAGATAAAATTAATTGTTTTAACATGCACAACATCCACCCGAAAGAGTGACCGTTGATAACCGTCATAATTTTGAGTTAGTGGAGAAATTAATTTACCTCGGATCTGCTGTGAACAGAAGCAACGGATGAATCACGAGCTCTATAATCTGTATCCCGACATTCGACAAGCAGAACATCCACCCGATTGGATGAAAGAGTGAACGTTGACAACCGTCATAATTTCGGGTTAGGTTAGTGGACAAATTTATTTAACTGGGATCTGCCGTGCACAGAAGCAATAACATCAGCCTGAAAATCAAATGGAGAATTGTTCTTGCAACCAGGTGTTTTTTCGGGCTAAGCAAGCACTTCAGAGATACTCTTTTGAGAAAGGAAGATCCAACTAGATCTCATACAACCTCTCTTGCTTTTTGTCGTAGAATCCAGGATAATTTCGTACGCTGATGAAACATTACTGGGTGTCTTCGACAGGAAAATGCTCCGAAAAATATGTGGTCCTCTAACTAAAAATGGCCACTAACGGCGACGGATGGACCAGAAGCTGTACAGTCTGTATCCCGAATTTGACGTACATTCGACAAGCAGAACATCCACCCGATTGGATGAAAGAGTGAACGTTGACAACCGTTATAATTTCGAGTTAGTGGATAAAATTTATTTACCTAGAATCTGCCCTGCACAGAAGCAATAACATAAGCCTAGAAATCGAAAGTATAATTTTTCTTGCAACCAGGTGTTTTTTCGGGGTAAGTAAGCACGTCAGCGATAATATTCTCTTTTGATAAAGGAAGGTCCAAGAATATAAGTCTCGCAAACAACCTGCCTTCCATTTCGAAGCAGAATTCTGGGTCATTTCGCATGCTGGGAAATACATGGTCCTACAATATAAAACCCCTAGATAGAAGACGGATGAACCACGAGCTGTATAATCTGTATCCTGACATTGACGCAGTTAAGCGTAGCAAAACAGCGCGTTCACGGTGACCAAGGAAAGTCAGTAGAATGGATCAGAATGAACTACTGCGAAAGATATTCAAAGGAGTACGGAAGAAGGGCACAGAAAAAAATCCAATGAGAGTTCGAACTCACGGGCGATGTGTTAACACCTTTTTGTTGCACGGTACCTGTTCGATTTCTATGAACACATTAGTAAATGTTACATTGGAAAATAAAAAACAGAGTTCAATCATATAATGACGTTACATTTAAATAATATTAATACTTACAATTATTTAGAGACCAGTGCGAGCACATGTGTCATTATTTTCTTGCTTAATACTTTTGTTTTATTCCCACAAAAAACAAAGAGAATGCAAAACAACAGACACATGTAAATACATACACTGTTATGTTCGTACATACGCTACACAAGTTCACACAATTTTCGTTGCTCTCTTGCTATCTCATTTTTACATACGCATTAAACGTCATAATTCTCTTTGCTCTGAGAGTGCTCACCCACACAAGACAACTATTCGCTCCCGCTGCATCAGCGTGTGTTTTTTTTTCGCAGTCTGACAATCTGTGTTTCGCAGTCGGACAAATCTGTGTTCTTATAGGCGTGGGTCACCCTTATCTTTTAGAGGTATGAAAAATAGATGTTGGCCGATTCTGAGTCCTTCCCGATATGCACACAAAATTTCATACAAATCGGTCCAGCCGTTTCGGAGGAGTTTAACGCCAAACAATCGGTGTGATCGCAGTCGGACAATCTGTGTGATCGCAGTCGGACAAACTGTGTTGCGATGTATTCACTTTGTTAATCTATGCCATACCCGCGTCTATAGATGTTAACACATCAAAAATGATGACCAAAGCTTTGCTGGACAGATCAGGTGGAATATTGCCTGCGAGAGTTTGGTATTACCAAGTGGAGGAGAAATGCTAAAGATCGAGCACGTTGAGGGTCAGGTGAGGGTTGAAAAATTTTGTTATCCTCAATTTGTAAGCGCCTTGACCCCTCTGTGTTGTTTGAGACCACCTAATTGAGCTGGTGGGTAAGAGTTGGTGTAATTTTGAAAAATATTCACCATTTAACAATTTGACATTGTAAAAAAAAACAGTGCTAAAATTCAATAATCCGAAAACTTTGATCGATTTCACGGAAAGTATTTTGTTACCGAATTACAGAGAATGCTTTTTTCACATTTTGGTAACATTTGTCATATAGTATAGCCATGTAAATATAGTGTTACCAAAAAGCTTTATCCCTAGCGTACAGTTATGTCACATGACGGATAAGTAATATAAAATACAAATTGTTTATTACGAGTACTTATACGACCAGCTGTTGCAGAAAATATTTATTTACATTAATTTTTTTATTTTTTGCATATTTTATACCTCATTGGTCAAACAAAAACCACCTACGGCTGCACACAACCCCACATAAACTCATGTGTACACATTTTTCTTTCAAAATATAATAATAAATTTATCCCACCGACTTCCTATCGCAACATGCCATATGTTTCCCCGTAGTAATTTCTCTCATAAATGGGAAACGGAAAAAGGAACTTAAGGTGTTAATGGGAAACGAGGAAAGAGCAAAATGAAAAAATAAAATAAAAATAAAAGTATAAAATAAAGCAGATGAAGCAGCAATACAACACAAACGTGATTTGAATGCAATGGAAAATGTTCAATATTAATGCATGAACATGGTATAAAATATAAAGCGCAGAACGAGGCAAAGAGCGATAAAGAATGATTTTGCATTGTAAAAAAAAAAGAAAAACTCCGTTGATGAAATAACAATAATAAATAACTGGAAAGAGCAGCTATAATAATCACAACAATAAAACGGAACATGCATACACGCTCAGATACAGCCACACGTGCCCACTTGCACTTTGAAAACCGGCAGCATCCCCCAAACCCCCGTAAACTATAACACATCGAAATGACTGTGCATCTACTTGGAAGTGTATGAGCGCTGCCACACTTCTTCACAGCGTAATACCACCAGTACAGGGTTAAATTATAACCAGCAAGAACATTTTTTTCCTCGCCTCTGCTGTTATATAAATCGAGTAGCAATTATGCAAACAATATAACTGCCACGACGCACTTGTTGCACCAATATACTTCAACAGCAATTGCGAATAATTGAAATGTGAATATTTATCATGCAAATGGCATTTCACATTCAACTTTTTGGTAGTCTACATTTAACAATATGTACGAGTATTAGCAAGTGAATGTGTAGGTGGAAGGTAAACATTTTCGATTGAAAAATAAATAAAACTGCGACAGTGTGATGGTGTGATCCTTCGGGAAAACCCCGTTTAAAAAAAAACAAAAGAGACCTGTACGTTGTTTCTACACGTGCCTAGTTCATCAAGGCGGATAAGCAATTTAAAAGAAAAATCGCATATTACTCATACAAACCGTTGTACTTTATCTGCACACAATTTTACATCAGAGCCTGCAATATTTATTTGTATTTCATATTTTCTTTAAAAAAAAAAGAAAATATTTTGTTTAAATTTCGTTGAGAGAAAAATCAACCACAGTTAACTGGTTGGTTGTGTTGATGATGATGATGATGACATGTTTTTGTAGGTGGTATTGAATGATATATGAAACTGTATATCATTCATTTTGATTGTCATTCACGATTCATGAATTAAATTAAATTTGTAATTATTTTTGGGAAAATATTGTTTCAGTAACTGGGATTTATAATAAATTTACTGTGCTAAGGGCAAAAACTGATTTTACCTGGCAACAGTATAAATTAGGGTCAAACAATAAATTTGTAATTAATTCAAAATTTTTTGTTTTAAATTAACAAATTTCCACTAAAATGAAAACCACTTCGTTGCCAAGTTATTGTAAATTATTAATATATCCATTCAGCTCGATGAGTGACAGTTTGTATTGAGTTACATCAAAATGTGGGCCAATATATATGGTATATTAGGGTTCCTGCTGGAATCATACTGTGTTGATATCAGGTCATGTAATTGCAACAGCAATGGAGTTTTCAGTACGAATGTCTTGCTCTGCACCGGATTGTAATCTCTATCTGGCTGAAGGTCGTAAATGCTGATTGAAATTGTTTAAAAATATCTACGACAAATAATTGTTTCTTATAAACTCGATTCTGTAAAGAAGACGCACCTACACGTACGCAAGGAAAATATGAGTCGCCCTATCGGAAAATGTTATATCTTATGCAAAAAGCGGCAACTGTCAGTTCGGTTTTGACATTTGTGACGTAAACACATACAGACTACGCGGCTACAGGCCAGGGAATGCGATACTCCTCGTTAACGCGGAATACTCCAGACTCTTTTACAATGCGAATAATTAATCCGCCAGTGTTTTTTTTTTCGTAAAGTGGACAAACACTAAGGCGTGGACAAACACTAAGGCATTTAGCCGCTTGCCACGGAGAGACTGGAATAATATTTGACAAAAGAAAAGCCGAGAGGCCTTATAATGATTGTTTCGACAAGAATATTGCCGCAGTAGCTGAACATTTTTTGGAAACTGGCTTTTATATAGCAAAAATCCTGAATATATAGTTTTCGTAAAGAAAAGCTGCCGAAAATTTACAATTCATATAGGAAGTTTGTTTTGTAAAGAACGTTTTCGCTACGACATGGGAGTGTCCTTGGAGGTAGAAAGTTTCTAATAGTCATTCACTTGGGAGAGGCCAGAAATTAATTCTTCATTGGGCAGTCCAACCAGCTCACTACTTCCACGCAGTATGTCCTGGGCAATAGGTTTATCGGAAACCTCAGTTAGCTAGCTGAAGTGAGAAGGCGAAACGAATCAGCAGCCTGATTGGTTATGCGATCATTCATACGTCTCAGGATTATTAGGTGATTAGGATTAGTGGACATATTCATCTGTCCTTTGAAGGCGGATGAGTCAATACTCTTGGCCAACAGTTGATCAATTTTGATGAAACCAAAATCCAGTTTCGAGTCACTGCATTCTGGTCAGCGTCTGATCTCAAACATGGGCATCCTGGCAGTAGGTATAATGAATCCACGGTGGGCTAGGTTTCCCTCCCGCCACCGCAATATAGGCAATGAAAATACACATGAAAAGTAAACCAACGAAACCCCTAACTATTGACGACCCCCGCACACGTTATTAGAACCACGATATAAGGATATGTACCTGGAATGTGAGAACAGTATACAGGACGGGTGCCACTTTCCAACTATGCGAATGTCATCGAAAATATAAAACTGTAACCAGAGCTATCCAGAGCTATCCAGATAATGCGAGGGACAGGATGTGGTTGCTCCAGAAAGAAAAACTGCGATATTTACTACAGCTACCATCAGAGAATGCACGAATTCGGGTGCCGATTTATAGTTGGCAAGAGACTGCGACACCTAGTTTCAAGGTTAAACCCAGTGGGTCAGCGCATAGCCACAATTCGTATCAAAGCGCAATATTTCAACATCTCGTTAATTTGTGTGCTCGCACCGACAGAGGATAAAGATGATGAGGCCAAAGAAACATTTTATGAGCGCCTGGAGGATGTATATGAACGCTGTCTTAAACAAGACATTAAGATTATTCTAGGCAATTTTAATGTCAAATTAGGAGAGGACAGTGTCTTTCGTCCAACCATCGGTAATCATAGTCTACATGATTCCACCTCCCATAATGGAATAAGACTGATAGACTTCGCCGCTGCAAAGTACATGGTAGTTAGTATCACACGATTCCAGCATAAGGACCTCCATAAGGCGTCCTGAATATCTCGTGATCAGCGGCCGAAGAACCAGATTCATCACTTAGTAATAGATGGTAGGCACTCTTCTAGTGTAATGGATGTAAGTGTGATTCGACTCGGATAATTACCTGGTGGCCACGAAAGTTCGCACAAGACTTAGCAGGGCGAAAAACGTACGAAGCCGAACATAGGAAAAGCTGGATATGAACAAGCTACGAAAACCGGAAATATCAATGTCCTATCGACAGAAGCTCTCTCTCCTTGTAAATCAGAATACCCAACCTCCCTAAGACCCAGATGCGCAGTGGAAGCACATCTCCCATTCTTTGGAAACCGCTGCAAGGACTGAACTTGACTATCAAACACCGCAGAAGGATAAGCCATGGTACGACAAAGAATGTCACATTGTAGCTGATGAAAAAGACGCTGCACGTATGGTAACGAAACAGTCAGTGACGAAACAGTGAGCGGTACAAGGCACTGAGAAGGGAGGAAAAAAAACTGTTTCGGCGGAAAAAATGGCAGTGGGAGTGAAAAGACTGAAACCCCGAAAATTTTTTCAGAGGGTAATAAGATCGAATAACGGGCGCAATAACGGGCTGCCCTCCCACATGCATCGACGTATGGCTGGCTAGCTGGTCAACAAGATAACTGCCGTAAATCTTTACAGATCACAATGAAATTTTGTCAGTGACTATTATTTGCCAATATAGAGTTTGGGATTGAAAATGGGCTGTTTGCCCACGCCCCTTCTGGTACCTACCATACAAATCGACACATTTAGCACAAAATCATATTTCTTTCAAACCTTTCTTCTGGTAGATGTGATTAACTTTAACTCACATACCGGTTAATTATCTGTAAATGCCTAATTAACTGGAGAAAATGGGCGAGATTGTCACGCCCATTCTGGTACCTCCCATACAAAACAGGGTGTTCGTCCGGGTTGTCAATCCGATAAATCACGTGAAACACTTGCGACCTTAATGAGATTGGGTATAAGGCTACACGTTATCAAACGCCAATTACCTATTATAACAAGGGTGATTTTGCCACGCCCATTGTGGTACCTCCCATACAAAAGTTGTTTGACCGTCTGGTTGTTCGGCACGAGAAGTCTCGCTAAACCGAACCAATCTTTATGAAAGTTTGTACTAGTCAATATTTCGTCAAGAAAAACTCTCCTATAGAAAATGAGCTCTTTTGCCACACCCATTCCGGTACCTCTCATGTAAAAGATGGGCGGATGGCCGGTTGATCGACACGATAACTCTCGTAAACTACAACCGATCTTAACAAAATTCGATACTAGGCAATATTTTGCTAAAAGCTACTGTGCGACTAATAACTGACCATTGTACCACGCCCAGTTTCGTACCTCCCACACAAAAGTTTGGCGTATTTGCAGTTTCCCGACTCGATATCTCCAATAAATCATAACGGATCATAATAAAATTTGGTACTGATCAAAATTTTGGCAACAACTTGCTATGCCAATTTTTGTACTTCGCATATAAATAGTGGGAGGAAACTAACTTGAGTATTCAATAATATTTAGTGCAACATCAATATGTTACTGAATATGGTAACCTTTGAGTATGGGCGTTTTTAACAAACTCCCACGCAATGGATGACTTAGGGTGAGGGTATGATTAAGTCGGTTCACCCGACTGAAACTTATGAACTGGTTTTTGTCCGCTTAACCATGTCAATGTCGGGATATAGCTCGTACAGCTCATGGTTCATGCGTCGCCGATACTCGCAGTTGTGCACTATAGGGCCATACATGTTTCGGAGTATTTTCCTCTCGAAGACTCCTACAGATGTATCGTCTGCTTGCGAGAAGACCCAGGATTCTGCGCCATAAAGTAAGACAGGTTGTCTGAGAGTCTGCTACAGCTGGACTTTTGTTACCCGAGAGAGGGTAAAGAGCTTGCTTAGCGCAAAATAACACATAAAATCTACTCTCCGCTTGATTTCAAGGCTCACGTTGTTGCTTTGGTTTACGCCAGATCCGTGATATATAAATTCATCCACCACCTCGAAATTATAATGGTTATCAACGTTCACGCAATGTAATCGCTTGAAGGCCCTGCTCGCTGAAACGAAACCATTAATTACGTCTTGTCCAAATTTTCTGTCAGACCCACTTTTGCTGACTGCTTCTCAATTCTCGAAATCACCGCAGTAAATTCCCCCATTGTGCGCTCAATGATATCTATACCATCAGCATACGCGAGCAGCATGTGACTTTTGCTGCTGATGGTTTTATTCATGTTGACTGCAGCTTTTCTCATAACAATTCCATTAAGATGTTAACGAGATAGCAAGATTGGGCGTCGCCTTGTCCGAGGCCTCGCTTAGTTTCGAAACGTTTGATAAGATCCTTACCAACTTTCACTGCGGATTTGGTGTTCGTCAA
Organism: Phaonia tiefii; assembly: GCA_963931995.1. NCBI lineage: Eukaryota > Metazoa > Arthropoda > Insecta > Diptera > Muscidae > Phaonia > Phaonia tiefii. The sequence continues at coordinate 294,805,159 of OZ008368.1, forward strand.
GGTTATCCTGCAAAGGCGTATGAGTTTTGCTGGAATACCAAGCTCAGACGTTGCTTCGCAGAGTTCCCCCGTATCGATTTGTTTTTTTTTTTTTGTGGGTCTTCTTCATGATGTGGCGTAGCGTGAAAATATGGTCGGTTGTCGATTTTCCACGCCTAAAGCCACACTGGTATGGTCCAATCAACTCAGCGATAATTGGTTTTAGTATTTCGCAAGTAAAACCTGATTGAACGTTATATGCTATGGATAAAAGGCTTATTCCACGGTAGTTGGCACAGAGACTCGGGTGACCTTTTTTCAATATGGGACACTGAGACTCCTATCGCCGGGCATGCATTCATCTAACCAAATTTTGCTAACGAGCTGATGCATGCACCTCCTGTGCTCATGACTGCCAGCCTTAAACAGCTGCTAAAGGATTAATTGTTTTAATTCATGCCTGACGTCCTGAATATATATCTGACATATTACTTGCATTATCATACGATTGACCACAGTAGTTTATTATGTCCATACCATTTCTTTCTGCAGAGTTTAGCACGGAATTTTCAATATCTTTGGCTTTGTGACCAGTATTTGGTAAAACCTCTAAAAATCTGTGAACGGTTTTACCATTTTCACGTACATATCCAATAATTATAGCCACCTGATCGAGATGTGCAATATAGGGTGTAGAATCTACAATAATACCAAACTAGTTAGCCAATTACACTTCAATAGAACAAACAATTTATTCGTAGATTGTTTTCGTTAAATACGACGTTTTTACACTCCCAGGATAAGCATTACTTTTTAAATGCTCAGATAAGCTCTGGTTTAAACGGCTGCAAGACAGCACGTGTCTAGCACAATTAGGCTAAAGAAGCCCATTGTGATACCTGCAGTTTCCTCTATAGCAACCATTAACTAGTCGCCTAGCCAATTTGCCCTTTCACTGAATTTGTCTATAAGACCTACATGAATATCCTGTAGGGCTACGGTGCTAACTAAATGTGTTCCGAATATCCTACTTAAAGAGAAGGTGTTTCGTCGTTTCCTCGTCCTCTTCCATGCAGCATCTACAGAGAGTAGAGTTTCTATATCCCAACCTTAGGGCGTGTTTTCCTAGAAGACAATGTCCCGTACGTGTTCCTATCATTGCGGATAATCTGCCTCTCGGCAAGTTAAGTAGTTGCCTAGTCCTCTTCCTGTCCACCTGTGGCCAGAGGACCCTGGCTTGTTTGAAAGTTGAAGTAAGTCTCCACTTGTCCTTGGCATTCTAACACCTTCTTTTGCCGAAGAACCTGTGCCGTAGTAACCTGTCTAGCTAACGCATGCGCTACGCAATTGCCTGGAAGTTCGCTGTGTCCCGGTACCCAGATGAGCCTAATGTCAAAACACTCTGCCATCACCCTAAGTGATGAGTGGCATTCTTTCACCGCCAGGGACGTAGCAAACATGGCTCTCAGGGAATTTATGGCAGCCTCGCTGTCTGTGTAGATACGTACTCACCGGAGGGTTTTGACACTACTTTTCAGTAGTTCAGCAACCACCAGTATGGCGGTAATTTCTGCCTGAAATACACTACAGTGATCAGGCAGCTTGAAGGAGATATTTACATTTAGGTCCAGTGAATGGACCACATAGCTCACTTGCTCGTCCAACTTTGATCCATCCGTGAAAAATCTGATACTACTGGTGTCCCCTTCCAGTTACTTTTCCTCAGGTATTCCTGTTCGGAATAGAAGTCCTTAAATTTGTCGCTGGTAGAAGGTAGGGGATACAGTAGTCCGTTTTTACGAGAATAGAGTTGATCCGGTGTAGCAATTCCGCGTGTCCGGAATGCACTGCTATCAAAACGCCACAATCTCTGACGATTCGGCCATGATATCACTAAGTGGAGTTGCTGACGTCGTGCCCATTGTCCCACTAACGCTAATCAGTGCTGATCTTTGAATTTTCATCAAGGAATTCAGAATATATTTCCTTTGGGAGGGACCTCCACCAAACTACGGTGCCATAGAGAAGTATTGGTGTGACTATTGCCGTATAAATCCACACGGAGATCTTATGAGACAGCCTCCAGCGCTTTACTATCGCCCCTTTACAGAAGAAAAGAGCAACAGACGTATTTTTCACCCTCTCCTCCACGTTCGGTTTCGAAGACAGTTTTCTGACGAAAATTATTCCCAGATACTTAACCTTTTCCGACAACTATAATTGCACCCCATTAACCGACGGCAGTTCAAATGCGGGTATTTTATATTTCCGAGAGAACAAGATAAGCTCATTTTAAGTGGGTTAAGCGATAGTCTGTTGTTACGGGTCCATTTCCAAATCAGACTAAGAAGGCTGGTTGTACGAATGCTAAGTAAATTGAGGTTTCTACCCGTACAGATGAATACAGACCTCTACTGGTCCTAAGCCCTACTGTTCCTTAGAAATTTCCATTTTGTAGATCACCAAGTCCTCTTACTGAGAGGGATTTAACAATTGCAATTATTCTGTACAAAATAAATAGATTACGAAATAAATAAAAAAATAAATTTCTCCAATATGAAGTTTCTTCATCGAGCTGTTTTATTAGACTTTGATCAACACGGCCTTGAACTGCTGCTCGAACTTTTAGATGATATCTTAATTTTCGTGAGGTTCAACGCGTGCTTTTGAGTTTTTCCAGTCATTAAAGCCTTCCCCGGTAAAAACATTTATTTCACCACTTCTATATAACAAACCACGGACCTCATAGTATCTGAATAAATCAACGACTCACGGCATTGAATCTCACCGAAATACGTTTTTGAAATAGTACCTCGTTTTATCATTGTAAACGATTGTGGAATTTTTTAAATATCTAATTTTATTTTGTGGCATACCGTTTATACTAATGTAATCCCGTGTTTCTTCATTTAATTTCCACAAGAAGGGATCACTATTAATCTCTATAACATCAGTTCTTATCAAATTGTCACTTAATACGTTCGTTGCCAAAGGGTTTGAATGTATTTCTTCGATAGCTTCTGCTGAAGTCCGTTTATATTATTGATGTATTAACATCTATAGGCACGGGTAGGGCAATCTATCAAAGTGAACACATGCAAACAACACACAGCGTTAGCATCACATTTTTGTACAACAATAGTCTGTGCCTGAAAATAAGTATGATGGTATTGATGTAGCGGCAGCGATATAAAGCAGGTCGTCGTCTCCAAAGAATCTTGAATAGTATAGAGAACTAATGGAACGAATTGTATGACTCAAAAGCACTGGCGAATGGTTCTCTCTTTTTGTCATAACTTGGTCCATTCATAATATTGATGTGAAACATTTATGCTTTTTGTATTGTTTTATATATTAACATTGTCGAAATGGTGCATTTATAAGTATATTGAAATATTATAAGTAGAGAATAAGACTCGTTTATGCTCTTTTACTCAGACTCTCTACATGAGAGCTAAAAAAGTTTGAAATAAGAAGTTCTCTATACTATTCAATACTTTTTGCCGTTGCTCTGTTTAAGAAAAGACCAAAAATAATTATTTAGTGAAAATATTGTTTTATTTATTTTAACAATATTACGTCTAATCTTAAAGCAGATCTAAGCAAAAAGAAAGGGCAATAGTAAAAGAGCCTTCAGCACAAAAAAAAACAACAAAACAGTTTTACAAACAAACAAAACAACTAAATTTTATGCTTTATTTGAATTTGAATTTTTATGACCGATTTTTGTTAGTTTTTGGTTAATGTATGAGAAATTCATACTACACTCACAAAAAAATTACGGTTGAGGTAGCCAAATTAGCCGTAACCGAATTTAGAGGTTGTCACAACCTCATTGGAGGCAGCCACAACCTCATTGGAGGTTGCCAGAACCTCATTAGAGGTTGTCAAAACCTCATTAGAGGTTGACACAACCTCACTAGATGTTGACACAACCCAAATAGAGGTTGACACTAGTGCTGCGACATCGACCTCAAAACATCGATGTTTTTGGGAATGTTTCATTTTTGGTGGCTTTTTTTTAGTCTTCAGTTGTTTCGGCTTAATGTCATAAGAATAAAAAGGAAACACTTCAAGTATTTCTTCTTACAATTTTATTAATATTTTCCAATATTTCGAAATCGAGGTACCAAAATTGAAAGAGAAGAGGTAATTTACACCACTGGTCATAAACATCGATGTTTCTTCGTTCATCAATGCTTTTGCCGATGTTTTGTATTTGCTGCTATTCTCTTTTAGACATGTGTTATCAACATATAAATCACCCTTTTCCCCGATATAAAGGTGAAAAACTACAAAACTTGATTAAAATAAATAGTTTCCCATTACATCCCATGTTTAACCAGCTACGCATAATGGTGGTGGTTGGCGTCTGGCGGCGAATAAATGGGCAAATATAAACAATTCGAGTTTATATTAATATTTTATGATTTATATTTCCTTATATTAAGGCAATTTGTTACAATCGTCACACAGAAAAACATCGATGCAAACATCGATATAAACCATCGATGTTGGAAAAACATCGGCACTAAAACATCGATGTAAAAAGTACTCGATGTTTTTCAAAAACATCGATGTCGATGTCGCAGCCCTAGTTGACATAACCTTCTTAGAGGTTGACACAACATGATTAGAGGTGGACACAGTGCGGTAGTGGTTCTCACAACCGAATGTAGAAAGTGTCACAACTGAATTTTGAAAGCTTATTTATTATTAAGTAGTGATTTATTTTCATGTATTCTTAGTAAAAAAAAATAAGGAGTCTTTAGGGTAACACATTTGGCGTGTTGTATCTATTGATGTAGGGCCTAAACCGTTTCACACACAGATGATTGCAGCATTTTGCAACGACCAACCTTGAAAAGTTTCAAAACTGTCGATATCTGCTTGGAAATTTTCTGCAAAATAAGACAATAAGAATACAAAAACCATAATTACAATATGTTTACTTACCTTTGTTGATAACCCCAAAAAAACTTTAACTTCTTTTAATACAATATTTGTTTTTATAATTTTAAACGTCAAGTTGAAAATGAAATTCGGTTATACCTACAGTATTCATGAGACTTCCTTCAATTCGCTCGCTAAGGGTTAAGTCGGTTATTACGACTGAATTGATATCAAATTCGGTAGTTACAACCGAATTGATACAAAATTCAGTGTTACAACCAAATCGATACTAAATTCGGTTGTGACATCCGAATTGATGTCAAATTTGGTTGTGACAATCGAGTTGATGCCAAATTCGGTTGTTGCACCCGAATTGATGCCACATTCGGTAACTCTAACAGAATTTGGTTCCAATTTCGGTTGCTATATCCGAATTAATTCCAAATTCGGTTGTACCAACCGAATATTTGGAAAATTTGGTTGTCACAACCGAATCGCTTAAGAAATGAGGTTGCTTCAACCGAATTCAATTGTTTTTTTTTCTTTATTTTCTGCGACTGGTCATATGTTGACCAACTCGCCGATTTCTTCTTTTATATTATAACTTAAATTTTTTTTTGTTTTTTTTTTAAACATTTTTTTAAAGAACGTTATAATAAAAACATCCTCAATTGTTGTTCTCGCCGATCAAATCTTGTGGTTTTTTGCGTCGTAATCTCCTGGGGGCGACTTCTTCTAGAACAAGCCGAGCTGCAGAGTTATCATGTGTGGACGTCTTTTGTATATGTTTTTTGGCATGGTGTTTGATGTGTCATGTACTGCTGGCACATTTAAGTCTCTATGTATATCCTCATTCCTTACATATCATGGAGCATTTACTATATTTCTCAGCACTTTATTCTGAAATACTTGGATTTGTTTTGTGTGGGATTTCTTTGCACATCCCCATATTTCGATTCCGTAGCACCAGATCAATACCTGTAGGTATACAAGGCGTTTGCAGTCCGTTGAAAGGGTGGAGGTCCTTTCTATTAGCCAGTTTAAGGATCTATATTTGATTTCTAGCTCTAATCTTTTCTTCCTCAAGTGTTCTCTCCAAGATAGAATCGAGTCAATTTCAGTACCTGTAGGTATACAAGGCGTTTGCAGTCCGTTGAAAGGGTGGAGGTCCTTTCTATTAGCCAGTTTATGGATCTATATTTGATTTCTAGCTCTAATCTTTTCTTCCTCAAGTGTTCTCTCCAAGATAGAGTCGAGTCGATCGTCATTCCTAGGTATTTTGCAGACGTTGATATGGGCATATCTTCGTTATTAAATTTAACAGGGACGTGTGGGTTTTCTGACAGTGGGAAATTGACGTGCAGAGACTTCTCCTTATTCATTTTAATTTTCCGTTTGGACGCCCAAAAGGAAATGTCTTATAATGCAGCTGGCAAGAGCGCTGATATTTCTGCTGTTGATGAGCCTTTAGATATTATAGCCGTGTCGTCGGCAAATGTGGCTAATATCGTATACGATGTGTGGGGAATGTCTTTAGTGTTGAGAAGATACAACATTGGTCCCAATATGCTACCTTGCGGAACTCCCGCTTTTATTTCCATAAGTTCCGAGTATTGGGTCTCATATTTAACTTAGAGGTATTTTTCGGAAACATATGACCTTATAATGTTAAATAGTTGGGCTGAAAAAGTTTGGGATAGCTTAGCAACCAGTCCCGGAGGCCAGACCTTATCAAATGCCTGGGAGATATCCAGAAAAATAGCGGAACACACTTTTCCTTCCTCAAATGCTATTTCAATTTCGTTTGTTATTCTATGTATCTGCTGTACTGTATAGTATCTTTTTTTAAAACCGAATTGGTGACTAGCAATAGTGTTGGTATTCTCTATTATAGAATTCATACGGTTTGATAGAATTCTCTCAAATAGCTTTGACATTACGGGAAGGAGCGATATTTGTCGATATGAGGTGGTTTGGTGCGGACATTTTCCGGGTTTTAAAATCATGATCACAGTGGAAACTTTCCAGGGACTTGGTATATGCTGTTGTTTACAAACAGTGTTGAATATGTTTGTTAAATAAATTATCATTTTATATGGCAGTTGTCTAAGGACCTCGGCACTGATTAAATCGTATCCTTGTGCCTTTTTTAATTTTAGTTTTGTTATCTCCCTCTTGACTTCGCTTGGAGTGAGGACTAAATTCGGTCGTGACAACCTCAATTCGTTTGTGGCAACCAAAATTCGGTGGTAACAGTCGAATTTACGGTTGCTACAACCTCTTTTCAACCAATTAGTTCTCTGGGTGTACAAGCTTACAAGTCATGAACATTTTTCAAATTGAAAAATGGTTGGTTTTTGTTGGAAATAATAGACAATTCAGTTCAACAAACAAACTAGTCATGCCAGTGAGTGTTTGTTGAACTAAAGTGTCTATTATTTCCTACAAAAACCAAACATTTTTAAACTGGAAAAATGTTCATGTCTTGTAATCTTGTGCTTTGGACTTCTCATACATTAACCAAAACCTAACAAAAATCGGTCATAAAAATTCAAATTCAAATAAAGCGTAACTGACACTAGCATGGTCATCAACAATGCTACACCACGGAAAAATGCAGCTCTGTGATATAGATTAAAACTCACCTCAAAGCACCTCAACAATGCCAGAACACATGAGGAAAGGGAGAACATGGTGGAAAAACTCTGTCTGCTGTTGTTGTTGGAGTTTTAGGCCTTTCAGTGATGTTGATACTTAGTTTGTATATATACGATAGATGATCAACCGATGGTATCAATTCAGGCACTGTAGTTAGGCATCTGATGATGAACTTGTTACGGAGTTCGAAACTAGTAATGCCAGTGAGGGTGTGTTGAAACTGAATTGTCTATTATTTCCAAAAAAAACCAACCATTTTTCAATTAGAAAAATGTTCATGACTTATAAGCTCGTAGTATGAATTTCGCATACATTAACCAACAACTAACTAAATTTTATGTATAACGGAAGTAAGTACATTTCGGATAATGACATTTGGAATTGACTGCATTCTGGGCATTATATAAAGCTTGCTCAATACTTATTAAACGCATTTATTAATGTTTAAAAGATCTTTGAATTTTTTTCACTTTTTTTTGTACTAGATTGCGCTTTTTGGAATTTCACATCTAACTAAGAATTTTCAATGGTATTAAATGGTGCTTTTTCGAATTCTGCATTTAATCTCAGAGCTTTCAATTAAAATTTAAATTGTTTGGTACAAATTTAAATTTAAATTGTTTTGGTAACAAATAAAGGGTCCGCCATCTAACGTTTTTTTTCAACTAGTGCTTATTTCGTGAATGGTAACACTTAGCTCATGTCTGATTTGACAGATAATTAGTTTTATCCTTCCGCTAAACGAATATGGTTGTGTATACGCTTGAACAACGTTGGGAAATATTGTGACATTACTTTGAAAATCATGGTAATGTTGCAGATGCCGATTTGGTATTGGCGGGTATGTAAACAAGCAAAATTATAGCTTTTAGGGAACAGAAAACCCGCACGCATACATGGAAAAGCCGATGCACCCCAAACAAGTAACTGTTTGGTGCGGATTTTGGTCCAGAGGCATAATTGGGCCATTTTTCTTCGAAAATGAGCACGGAGTGGCCATTACAGACAATGGCGATCGTTATCGGGCCATGTTGAACGAACTTTTGTTCACAAAAATTGAAGAGGAGGATATTGGCAACATTTGGTTTCAACAGGACGGCGCTACGTGCCACACAGCCGAAGCTAGACTCGATGTTTTGCGCCCTGTTTTTGAAGATCGCATTATCAGCCGCAGAGCTGATGTCGTTTGGCCACCTCGGAGCTGCGATTTGACACCGTTGGACTATTATTTGTGAGGTGCCCTCAAATACAAGTGTTACGCCGACAAGCCAGAGACAATTGACACTTTAAAGGACAATATTCGTGAAGCCATTGGTGAAATACAGCTGCACACAATCGATAATGTGCTTAAAAATTGGACCGATCGTGTAGGCTAGTGCATGGCCATCCGACGCAGCCATTTAAATGAAATTGTTTTCCATTATTAACCGGAAGGATTGTACTTTCAAATAAAAAAAGAAATTTGAGAAAATATTCAGTAGTTTTTTTTTATAGCATTTTCAAAAAAAAGAAGTTATTTGGCGGACCCGTTATATCACATATTTAAACATTTTATCAATATTCAAAACTCAGCTGTGTCGGTTGCATTCGAAGTAATTAAGCACAACGTAGCCAAATAAATAAATAAAAAAAATAAATGGTTTCCCATTAAATCCCATGAAGGGACCGGGGAGAACTTCTCACAATCACTGAGTTGTGCGCTTTCCAGTTTTCACTCACTGATTGGGACCTACAGTTTTACACCGTACAGTACAGTACTCAATAGTGTCGCCGTCACTAAGCGAAGTGGCCGTTGTCGAAAGAAATTTTAAGGTGGTTGGAGCAGGGATCGAACCCAGGATCTCCTGTACAAGAGGCGCGCACACTACCCATTGCACCACCCACGGTGGTGCCAAAGCCAAAGTTAAATTGCCCTTACATTATTTTACCTTTAAATTTTGGCGCCCTTTAAATTTTGCCACTCTAGGCCTGGCCCTCACTGGCCCATGGTTAAATCCACCACTGGCTGCATGCTCACGGATGCTAGCGATTTTTCTTCTGTGTTCGTTCGTGCTTTGGAGTTGTACAGTTTAGTTTGGTTACTTAATCTGACTACTAAAGAGAAGGTTCGTTTTTCGACTGTTTGTTGTTTTACGACTCGGTGCAAGCGGGCGGTGGAGTCATGAGCATGCGTTTAGATGTATAATTATCATGACCCTTAGAAGTGTAAATCACAACATATAATTCTTCTTTATTATTATTATTTTTTTCATTAAACATTTGTTTATATTTCTGAGAAATAAAACTTTTAACCAATTTCCAGTTATCATTACCATAATATTTTTTGAAATATTCTACAAAAGTACCTAACTTTCTGACATGCACTACTTATCTCACCTGTAGATATTTTTTTTTTTACTAAATTTCCTTAAAGATTTGCGAAACTTTTAATAAAGTAATAATGTATTTCCCCTTAAGGCCATAGATATATTTAATAAATCTAACATTGGCAAGTTAACTTAACCCTAAGTTCAATGTGTTTTTTATACTTTGTGATAGTTAAGTTCAGGTTTTCATTAATTGTTATAAGAAAATACAACACTAACACTTTCAAAACACTGCAGGTGCTGAATCAGCTCATACATATTCATATGAATTAACAAACAAACAAGCAGATGATGGTATTTGTATTGGCATGTGCTGTGATATGCTGAAACAAAAAGCTTAGATAAAACTTTATATTAAATTAGTTAGTTTAACCAATACATGTGTTTGACGATAACACAAACACACACTCCCACTTCCCCTCACTCATGAAATTTAACTGCGACATTCATATATAAAGTAGAAATACGATTCACTTATTCATAGTCATGTTTAACAAAAACGAAGTTAGGCAAATCATTGAGGTAGGTGTGACAAGTTCAATGGTAAAGGAGAATGAAGCCTTCTGACTTTGCAAAACAAGATGATAACGATTAACCGGAGATCAAACGGAATATAAGGAGTCTCTTCGTGCTAGCAAAGTTACCTACCTTTATTACCTACCTTTTTTTTAAATCCTCCCGACACAGGTTGCCGCTTGTGTTACGATTCTTATAAAATAAGTATTTTCTTCAGTACTAAATATTATTCCGAAATACTAAATATTATTTTGTAAGACTTTAAAATGATCACATGTTTAACCCTAGAAAGTTAACGTTATTTTTTTTATACATACAATATAACCATACGTCTTCAAAACGTATGCTAGTTTGAGGTCTAATTAGTAAAGGTTCCAAAATAATTTAAAATAAAATTCGTTTCAAATTAATATGTTTAAGACTTGCTCTATAAAAAAATGCTACCTAAAGAAAAGGCCTCATATTTTAAACTGCAAACCCGACGAACAGTATTCCCCTTAAAAATCAAAGAAATAAATAAATGCTTATTTGTCAGACGTCTCAGAGACGTACGTTATCTCACTAGGGTTAACAACACAACTAAGAACATTCTTCTCAAACTTATCATACTGCCTTTATATTAAAACACTCGCCACCCATCCATATACTAAAATCGTGATACATTCAAATTCTCCTTCTGCCACTTGGCATACACATGTGTTGGTGTTTGTGTTTAAACCGCTTAAAGCAATGACATAAAAGTTGGCTTAAAAAGCACCAAACAATCTCAACAAAGTTGGAACTCCTTTTCGTATTAAATAATTTACGTTGAGCTGAGAGAGAGAGAGCGTACAAATGAAGATAACACGATAACAACAGCAACTAACAACTTTTGGCAACACTAGTTCTGGTTGGTTGTAGTAGGTTGTTAATTTTTCCAGCTGATGTGATTTCGTTGGCGTTTATCATGCAAAACTAAATTATCACATGGAAGTGATTAGTTTTTATGGCAATGACTGGAAAGTGGTAATATGATTTTACTTAACACTTTGGAATGCCATAATTACGAATGTGATAAGAGCGAAAGAGAAAAAAGGAAACAACATTGTTTGGGGGAAGGGAAGGACTCCATTAAACTGCTAGAATATCATAAAGGTATTTCCTAAAGCAGGGATATGAATGTAATTTAAAGGGGTGAGAAGGGGAACTAATAAACAAAGTTTAAGGGAATCTGATATTTTGCGATGTACTATCCTTTGTGGAGGGGGTTATACGAGTATGCAATCCTTTCTAATCACCTACATATTTGGGCCTTTGTAGTTTTAGAACGTTTGTCATAATGGAATACAAATTTGATTATACGAGGGCGGATCAATAAGTCCCCGATTTTTCGAACGTCCCTCGTATTTATATGAAATGCAACACTGCTTCCACCAAGTACCACCTGTTAATAGACTATTGCCAAATTTTGAGCAAGTTGCGTCATTTACTTTGCGTATAAGAGCTGTTCAAAATATTTAATTAAAGTGAGAATGGTTTGAGAATGAGTTCGGTCTGGGAACGGTTCAAGCCTGGTTCTGTTCGTCCCTCACTACGGGCACCTTATATTGGGATGGGCAGAATTGGATCGGGAATCGGAGTTACATCGGTTGATAACAAGAATACGTGGAATAGTCAGCCGAAACCACTTTGGTGAAATAGTCAACCGAAGTCGCTATGGCTGAATAGTCAACCGAAGTCGCTATGGTGGAATAGTTAGCCTAAGCCGCTACGGTCGAATAGTTCACCGAAGTCACTGTGATGGAATTGTCAGTCTAAGACGCTAGTCATCCTAAGACCGGAGTCGCTATGGAGGAATAGTCAACCGAAGTCACTATGATGGAATAGACAACCCAAGTCGCTATGGTGGAATAGTCAACCGAAGTCGCTATGGTGGAATAGTCAACCGAAGTCACTACAGTGGGATAGTCAACTGTTTTCGCTATGGTGGAATATTCAACCGATGTCGCTATGCTGAAATTGTCAACCGAATACACTATGGTTGAATTGTCAACCGAAGTCGATATGGTGAAATAGCCAACCGAAGTCGCTATGGTGGAATAGTCAACCGAAGTCACTATGTTGGGATAGTCAACGGTAGTCGCTATGGTGGATTATTCAACCGATGTCGCTATGGCGGAATAGTCAACCAAACTGCATATGGTGGAATAACCAACCGAAGTCGCTATGGTGGAATAGTCAGCCTAAGCCGCTATGGTGGAATAGTCAACCGAAGTCACTACAGTGGGATAGTCAACTGTGTTCGCTATGGTGGAATATTCAACCGATGTCGCTATGCTGAAATTGTCAACCGAATACACTATGGTTGAATAGTCAACCGAAGTCGCTATGGTGGAATAGTTAGCCTAAGCCGCTACGGTCGAATAGTTCACCGAAGTCACTGTGATGGAATTGTCAGTCTAAGACGCTAGTCATCCTAAGACCGGAGTCGCTATGGAGGAATAGTCAACCGAAGTCACTATGATGGAATAGACAACCCAAGTCGCTATTGTGGAATAGTCAACCGATGTCTCTATGTTGGCATAGTCAGCCTAAGTCGCTAGGGTGGAATAGTCAGCCTAAGCCACTAGTCAGCCTAAGATGGAATAGTCAATCAAACTGCATATGGTGGAATAACCAACCGAAGTCACTATGGTGGAATAGTCAGCCTAAGCCGCTATGGTGGAATAGTCAACCGAAGTCACTACAGTGGGATAGTCAACTGTTTTCGCTATGGTGGAATATTCAACCGATGTCGCTATGCTGAAATTGTCAACCGAATACACTATGGTTGAATTGTCAACCGAAGTCGATATGGTGAAATAGCCAACCGAAGTCGCTATGGTGGAATAGTCAACCGAAGTCACTATGTTGGGATAGTCAACGGTAGTCGCTATGGTGGATTATTCAACCGATGTCGCTATGGCGGAATAGTCAACCAAACTGCATATGGTGGAATAACCAACCGAAGTCGCTATGGTGGAATAGTCAGCCTAAGCCGCTATGGTGGAATAGTCAACCGAAGTCACTACAGTGGGATAGTCAACTGTGTTCGCTATGGTGGAATATTCAACCGATGTCGCTATGCTGAAATTGTCAACCGAATACACTATGGTTGAATTGTCAACCGAAGCCGCTATGGTGGAATTAGTCAGCCTAAGACGCTATGGTGGAAGACTCAACCGAAGTCGCTATGGTGGAATAGTCAACCGCAGTCACTATGTTGGGATAGTAAACGGTAGTCGCTATGGTGGATTATTCAACCGATGTCGCTATGGCGGAATAGTAAACCAAACTCCCTATGGTGGAATAGTCAACCGAAATCACTATGGTGGAATAGTCAGCATAAGCCGCTATGGTGGAATAGTCAACCGAAGTCACTACAGTGGGATAGTCAACTGTGTTCGCTATGGTGGAATATTCAACCGATGTCGCTATGCTGAAATTGTCAACCGAATACACTATGGTTGAATTTTCAACCGAAGTCGATATGGTGAAATAGTCAACCGAAGCCGCTATGGTGGAATTAGTCAGCCAAAGACGCTATGGTGGAAGACTCAACCGAAGTCGCTATGGTGGAATAGTCAACCGAAGTCACTATGTTGGGGTAGTCAACGGTAGTCGCTATGGTGGATTATTCAACCGATGTCGCTATGGCGGAATAGTAAACCAAACTCCCTATGGTGGAATAGTCAACCGAAGTCACTATGGTGGAATAGTCAGCATAAGCCGCTATGGTTTAATAGTCAACCGAAGTCAATACAGTGGGATAGTCAACTGTGTTCGCTATGGTGGATTATTCAACCGATGTCGCTATGGCGGAATAGTAAACCAAACTCCCTATGGTGGAATAGTCAACCGAAGTCACTATGGTGGGATAGTCAGCATAAGCCGCTATGGTGGAATAGTCAACCGAAGTCACTATGGTGGGATAGTCTACGGTAGTCGCTATGGTGGAATAGTCAACCGAAATCACTATTGTGGAATAGTCAGCATAAGCCGCTATGGTGGAATAGTCTACCGAAGTCACTATGGTGGGATAGTTAACGGTAGTCGCTATGGTGGATTACTCAACCGATGTAGCTATGACGGAATAGTAAACCAAACTCCCTATGGTGGAATAGTCAAGCGAAGTCACTATGGTGGAATAGTCAGCATACGCCGCTATGGTGGAATAGTCAACCGAAGTCACTACAGTGGCATAGTCAACTGTGTTCGCTATGGTGGATTATTCAACCGATGTCGCTATGGCGGAATAGTAAACCAAACTCCCTATGGTGGAATAGTCAACCGAAATCACTATGGTGGAATAGTCAGCATAAGCCGCTATGGTGTAATAATCAACCGAAGTCACTATGGTGGGATAGTCAACGGTAGTCGCTATGGTGGATTATTCAACCGATGTCGCTATGGCGGAATAGTAAGCCAAACTCCCTATGGTGGAATAGTCAACCGAAATCACTATGGTGGAATAGTCAGCATAAGCCGCTATGGTGGAATAGTCAACCGAAGTCACTATGTTGGGATAGTCAACGGTAGTCGCTATGGTGGATTATTCAACCGATGTCGCTATGGCGGAATAGTAAACCAAACTCTCTATGGTGGAATAGTCAGCATAAGCCGCTATGGTGGAATAGTCAACCGAAGTCACTATGTTGGGATAGTCAACAGTAGTCGCTATGGTGGATTATTCAACCGATGTCGCTATAGCGGAATACTAAACCAAACTCCGTATGGCCTAAGCCGCTATGGTGGAATTGTCAACCGAAGTCACTATGGTAGAATTGTCTTCCGAAGTCGCTTTGAGGGAATAGTCAACCGAAGTCGCTACAGTGGAATTGTCAGCCTAACCCGCTATGGTAAATGTATTTAAGGGAAAAGTTATACCCTTAATTCCTTTCGGAATTAGAGTCCCGAGATATATCTATGTTCGTATCGGGTTGCACGGGTTGTGAGTCATGTGACTGACTCATGATGCTGGTCAACCCCAATATTAAGTACTCGGGCTGTATTGACGTAATTGGGAATTACTGTGTAGCACTTACTCTGGTGTGGTCGCTGATGCTCACTGACCATTCTGTCGCTGCAATGTGTATGTGCGTCGAAAATGTTTGTGTGTTTATCATTGAGTGGGGTTTTTCGCTGGTGAGGTTGGCAGGTCGAAGTGTTCGGTGTGAGTGATGACGGTCGGCCCAGAGGAGTATGGGATGTGAGTCATGGTGAGTGTATACAAAACATAGTGTTCTTTGATCGCCTAGAAGAGAACTATGACCACAGGCCTGGTCATGACAGTAAGATAATTCTAAATGATTTGAATGTTAAGACTTCCACGGTACGTGTCTTCCAACTAATCTTCAGTAAATTCAGTCTACATTCCAGTACTACCGAAAGCCGATTAAGACCGATAGATTTCACCGCTGGAAATCACCTTGTTGGACGGGGTTCAAATAAACAGCTTAGCTATCTTCAGATCAACAAACAGAAAATCAGATTTTGGTAAAATGGTTACTGATAGAGGCACACTTCCAGTGCTATTAGACGTAAACGAAAATTCGTGGCGCTAGGATCGATTCGGTTCAGTGCATGGTTGCAGCGGCAGGTAGCACAAGGATAAGCAGTAGGAATATCGTCTTACGAGGCTAAACACAGAGAAAGCTTTACATCGGACAGCTGCTATTTCCGGAGATTTCCACAGCCTATGCAGATACTCCATATATTCTTCGCGAAACTTTTATTTAAACTTTGTATTGATTCTTATTTATTTAAACTTATATTGTAATATTGTTTTATATCCTTTTATTCTGTTTAAACAAATAATGGACATATATATATTCAGAAATGCTCACTCGATTACTAGCGCAGAACGCATTACCGCCCACTGATCCTGAAGCGCATTAGAAATGTATTTGAAAACTGCTGCTGAGACCGGGATTGGTTATGAAATGCCTCTTAAAGACAATCCATAGTATGATGATGAGTGTCGCGGGTCAAGTGGCGAAAAAAACGCTGTAGACATGGAAATGCATCACTCAGTTGCAATGAGAGCTGCGACGGAGCACTATTGAGAGAATAGGCGAGAGAACCCCCGCTTGAAAAACGGCAGTGGAGAGAACGCTTGAGCGAGAAAATTCAAACATGCGGAAGCCATTATGAAAACCTAAAATTCTATCGGAAGCCATAATGAAGCCCTTAATTTCTACCAAAGTGAAAAGTCGCAACAACGACCTTCTATAAATATAAGGACGGTAATCTAGTCGCAGATGTGTAAAGTATGATGGGAATATGAAGGGATCATTTCTTTGCTTTACTTATCCCAGGAGAAACCAATGCAGATATGGTAGTCGAGGAAATAGAAAGCGGTAATGTGGATTGCCCCCTCCTAATCAAGATGAGGTCAGAACGTGCATTTCCCTTCTTAAAATCTGCAAAGTCGCGGAAGCTTACCGGATTCCGGCTGCGGTGTTCCAAGCTATCTGCGATGAGCTGGCAAGGTGCATGTAGCAGCTGATATTAACAATTATGGTAGAAACATGCCTGCCTGGCGATTGGAGTCTTAGCATACTATATTCCGCATTTAAAAACCGTGATCCGACTATATGCGCCAACTATCGTGGAATACGCTATTTATCCATAATTTACTGGGTCGATTCGAGCGTAATGTACGAAAGACTAAAGTCATTTGTTGCAGACCTGACTGGAAATTATTAGTGTGGCTTTAGATCCGGTACATCCACCACCGATCAGATATTCACATTACGATAATCTCTAGCGAAAACTCACAAAAAAAACACAAATATACACTTACCATCTGTTTGTTGATTATAGGCTACCTTGGATATCTCGATACGGGAAACACTTTACGAAACTATGTCGGAGTTTCGTTTTCCTGATAAGCTGACACGCCTTTGTAGAATTATACTGATCGACACGAAATCGTCAGTGAAGTTTGGAACAGAACTTATTATTACCAGGAAAGGCTTCAGGCAAGGCAATACACTATCATGCCATCCTTTCAATATTTTAATTGAGATGATAATAGGGAAAGCTTCAGTTAGCAAAAATATGACCATCAACAGCAAAAGCCACATGCTGCTTGAGACTGATGATTATATAGACATCATTCGCCGAATCTTAAGTGAAGCTTCTGCACCATCTTTGATAATTGAGAAGGAATCACGAAATGTGGGTTCAGCAGTAAATGAGAATACTTTTGGGGAGACCTCAAGCTGGTGGGTTGATCCCGTGGATGCGAAATGTATCCAAAGAAATTAAAAAATAACTCAAGTGAAAATTACCGGCAAATTTCTTCCTTCTTACTCCGGCATTATTGTGGTGAGCGAATGCTTTGCTTGTAAGTTCTTCCTAATATTGCCAACCTGTTTTTAAGATAATAGTGTGATGCGAGAAACTGGCGGGAATCACTAGCGTGAAGTTAGCCCACCATCGTAGCCCACATATTTCGATGGTGGGCTAACTTCACAGTAGTATATAGTAGTGTGAAGTTGGCCCACCTTCAAATTTTATTGTAATTAAATCAAACCAAGCATATTAATTTCATTGCAGTGGTCATTAATAGTGTCATAATGCTCAAAATAGGCACTGGAGATATCGAAAGGATTCAAGGTCCTTTAAATGTAATTATCCTGCCCTATATATGCCATTATATATTAAATTGTATGATATTTTTATCGAACAGGTTCCCACCTTCATTTCCATACATGTCTCTAGTGTTAATGATATGAAATTTTTGTAAAAAATGTCAAGGACATTGAAAAAGGGCTAGGTCCTTAATATCCACGAAATCCAATTCTCGCCATATATATGAAAACTCTTCGAGTTTAAGAACCTACACCTATTTCAATGTCCTTGAATTTTTTTATAAAATTTCTACTTGGTATTTGCAACAACATATCAGAATATTAAAGTGTGAAAATTTTCCAAACTTTTTTTGATTTTTGAGAAATTTTCATATACATGGAGGATATTGGTTTTCTACGATTTTAAGGACCTAGACCTGTTTCAATGTCCTTGAAATTTTTTATAAACTTTCTACTTGGTATTTGAAATAACATATCAGAATATTAAAGGGTGAAAATTTTCCACACTTTTTTTAATTTTCTGAAAGTTTTCATATGAATGGAGGATATTGGTTTTCTTCGATTTTAAGGACCTAGTCTGTTTCAATATCCTTGACATTTTTCACGAAATTTCCGCTTCGAATTTCCAACAACATACTAAGTGTGAAAATTTTAAAATTTTTTTTAATTTTCTGAGAAGATTTCATATACATATTTCGCGGCAATTCGTTTTCACCGATTTTAAGGATTTTTGTTTCTTAGTCCGTGAGTTTTTATTTCTAAATTTTCTAGTAATAGTAAAACCATATAAAGAAATTAAAAAAACCTTTTTTGAAACTTTTTTTTCAATCCCCAACGGAAAGCAAAAGCGTCGAGCAACACGTGCAAATAATAAAACTTTATTATCAAAATAGCTGTTCTTATGTGTCAATGATATGTGACTAGGCCCATTTTTGGTTGAACGGATACGACAATAAACAAAATTATCGGATGATACCAATCCACACAAGGCCAATCAAATGGTAATATCTTCTCATAAACTTATTGTTTTGGATGAATCGTGGGTCGACTGAATCATCGGTCCGTATTTCTTCGAAACTAATGATGGCATTACTGTCTCTATCAATGGTAATCAATTCGTTTTTCCCCAAAATGGGATGATATGGATGTGAACGTTATGTGGTTCCAACTGAACGACGCTACATACCGCACAGCTGATACCCCAATGGGCATTCTGCACGAACGATTTCAGGACATGGCTTTCGAACGCAGAAACGGCGTGAACTGGACAACCATATCGTGCCATATCCTTAAGTCGCAGTTCTATGCCAATAAGTCACAAATGACAAAATTATCCATTCCAGCACCCAAATTCAGCCTAATCCATTCGTCAGTGTCATCAAAAATTTGACCTCTCGAATGACCGCCACCCAGCGGCGCCGCTAGCGACATTTGAACGATATCATATTCCACACATAACGCCATTTATAGACCTTTCAAAAGCAATGTTTTACGGAATTTTAACATCTACCGGTCACCGTCTTAGTAACAGCATATACATATATAAGTAATGAATGAATCAAATCAATGAAACAAATCATAACTTTCCCAAACAAAAAAGACCGGAATTTGAATTAAGAAAAGAAAAGAAAAGAAAAGAAAAGAAAAGAAAAGAAAAGAAAAGAAAAGAAAAGAAAAGAAAAGAAAAGAAAAGAAAAGAAAAGAAAAGAAAAGAAAAGAAAAGAAAAGAAAAGAAAAGAAAAGAAAAGAAAAGAAAAGAAAAGAAAAGAAAAGAAAGAAAAGAAAGAAAAGAAAAGAAATGGTATTATTTTATTTTTAAGAAAAGGCAGGAGACCTTTATGTATACTTGTATTTATCAAAGATACGACACCAATCAAATCGTTATTACTCATACGTCACATGATACTCAAATGCTGTTAATTCACCATGTGATACTCATACGCCATAAGTTACAGATTAGTCATGTGATACTCATACGCCCTATGGCATAATACGTAAATAACACAGTTTTGAAATACTAAAAATCCTTAATTTGTAAATATTTCTTTGATGTTCTATTATTTTCAAACTCTTAGGGCGAGTTTCACACTCTTCATTTAGATGCTCAATTCGAAAACTCGCAGAAAATTTTCATATTAAATGACAAATACCAGGCATTTAAATTCCATTTAAATGGAGAATTTTCAACTGTGAAATTGGGCATTAGTGTTCTTTTCATCTTAATTCTTAAAAACACAAGAAATATTTTTTCCTAACTTGAAAAAATTCCAATATTTAAAAAACCCCCCATATATCATCATGCTTTCAACTTTATACAGTTTACTTTACATTTTCCTCTTCATTCAGGTATCATAACACAGCTATTATTACAACAAAATTGTACAAAAAAAATCAAATCCTGTAACCTATCCCTTTTCACATTGTATTAACTATCCCCAATTTTTCGATACCATGTTCATTTACACCATGCGACCATTATAATTTGTCACATGATCAACTATCGCATGTGAATGCAAACGGGCAAAATAGTGTATGAAGTATGAAATATCAAACAAACGCACACACAAAAAACAAGTTAAACATGTATACGTATGTATATATACACTATACACTTTGGCAGGGAAATGAACACCAACAAAGAAGAACAGCCATAGTGCATATTAGGGATATGACTTTTATGTAACACTAATGGTTGGTCCAAATAAATATTATTTTATTTTAACACTGATTGATTTGTTTTGTGCCAAAGATTGACTGTCAGTCAGTATCATAACTACGAGGACCATAATTAATGCGTTTTTAATTAATGCGTTAAACTAATATTTTCAAAAAAAAAATCGCTAAAACGCACACATGTGTCGCCAAAACGCACATATGTATGTGTTTTTAAAAACAAGTGATGCCTCGTTAAAAATATTCATTGGTTAAATCTAATATGGAGGTAGCAAGTAATTATTTCTGCGATTGTACTCACCGCTTCCGAGTTAAAGCCATGTTTATATTAGCGATTTTCTCGTTTTGGTGATTTTTTCGAGAAAAAAAATCAGCCACACGATTGAACCACTGCACACTGGTCTAGAAACAAGTTTTTTTTTGGCATAAATTTAAAAAAAAGTTTTTATAGTTTTTTAAAAAAGGGGTACATTTTCGAAAAGCTGAAACTTTGAGCGATAATGAAATCATAAACAAAAACCATTTCTTGAAATACTCTTTCAATGTAGCGTCAAAGAAATCAGACGTTTTTTTCAGGAATTTCTCCAAAATTTAGTCGTGCTTACAGCATGTTTACATTTGCGGCTCTAGATTAATGCGAATTTAAAAGTTAAATGAGCTAAATGTGATATGATAAATAACGTTCAAGGGTCTTAGAACAAATCCATTTTATAAAAAAATAAATTACATTATCCTTGGCATTTGTAATATTGTAGTTTGTTATATAGCATTTTTAAAAAAATAAAAAATTGCTTATTTTTCATAGACTAAAAGTTATATTTGTGCATGTTTGTGCATGAAGCTGGGAATGCAAGATCTCTTGGTGAGGAATGCCCTAAGATGTTATATATGGGGCGTTTGCAACTTTTTGCGCGTTTTCGCAATCAAGGGCCCTTACCAATTGCTTAAAAATACATTTTTTTTAGCCTTTTCGACTTAGTCCGCAGATTAAAGTACTTTCGGTTAGTAATCAGAAATCGAATGTATTTTTTGCACTTGTGTTATTCGTCTATTTTGTATCTGAAATTATCGGAAAATCCCATAACAAAAACTAAATGAATGTGCATTTCTTCTCGTGTCTTGATTTTTTTTTTGAGTTTTTAGAATAAAACAATTTTATTTTGCAATATAAAATTAAAGGTCATTATATGAAACTAGTGGATTGGAACGCGCCTATGGCGCCCGTCGAAACATGCTTTAATTTTAATCGAGTTTGAATTATAGGTAATTCTGTAAGATGAGAGAGACATAGTTGTTGTTTGTTATTACAAGAAACGTGTAAATGATTCACGATGATGTACCTTATATGTATGTATTCATGCACAGAGAATAAGCAGCTTAAAGGCTCGTTCACAATGATATCAACAATTTCAACAAGCGTTAACAATGCAAGCAACAAATTTGTTCGAATAACTTCGAAAAAACAGCTGACTGGCAACATTGTTTACATTATACAGCACTATACATATTTGGGGATTGAAAACAATGAATACAAACCAAAAATCAAACAGTAGAAAATAGACAAATTAAATGTGAGACACGGACCTCAGATTTGTACCACTACCCGGAGCAAAAAGTATTAAGTGTTTTTCTTTAGAAAACTTTTCAAATTTTTCTATAGAAGAGTTTTAAAATTTTTCTATAAAAATGTTGTCAAATTTTTCTATAGAAATGTTTTAAAATTTTTCTTTAGAAAAATTTTTCTATACAAATGTTCTAAAATTTTTCTATAGAAAAATTGTAAAATTATATAGAAATCTTTTAAAATTTTTCTACAGAATTCTTTTAAAATTATTCTATAGAAATTTTTTGAAATTTTTCTATAGAAATGTTCTCAAATTTTTCTATAGAAAAGTTTTACAATTTTTCTATGGAAATGTTTTAAACTCTTTCTTTAGAAAAGTTTTAAAATTGTTCTATAGAAAAGTTTTAAAATTTTTCTATAGAAATATTTTAAAATTTTTCTATAGAAATATTTTCAAATTATTCTTTAGAAATGTTTCCATGTTTTCTATAAAAATGTTTAGAAACTTATGTTCCATAATATGTCATGGCCTTGGACGGTTTAGATAAACCTGAAAATGTCAGCTTTTTTTAAACTTTTTTCTTTTGTTTATTAATAAAATTGGCGCGAACTACACTTACTACAAACAACTACACATTTCACATTTGCATCAGCTGATTTGTTCGAAAGCCAGCGACAGTGTTGTATTCTTGGTAATAAAAAATTATAATTATATGTGAAATTATTGTTATTGACAGATTCTACAGTTAATATTATTTATTAAAATGTTTGTTTTGATACAAAATGTTTACATTTTCATTCATACTTTCAAGTTTTAAAACAAAATTCGAAGTAGAGCGCCCCTAGCGGTCAGTAGAATAAACTGATTCGAACAAATTCCAATTTGAAGTAGAAGTAGAACGTACCTACTTCTATGACAAATTTGAATTCCAATTTCACGAGAAACATGAGAGGGCATTATATGCAATACTGTGAGTGGGAACGAGAAGGCCTGAATTACAAATTCGTTGCTGCCATTGTGAACGCTACTTAATTGGATCTTCCAACTAAGAGTGGCACAACAATCTATGAAATTTTTTGTTTTTGTTTCGTTTTATTTTTTACGTTTTTTTCGCTTTTTGCTCGTTTTTTTTGTTTTTTTTCGTTTTTTTTGTTTTTTTCGTTTTTTTCTGTTTTTTTTTCGTTTTTGTTTTTTTTTTTTTTGTTTTTTTTCGTTTTTTTTTGGTTTTTTTTCGTTTTTTTCGTTTTCTTTTGTGTGTATATATTAAGTGTTCAAAAAGTGTGAACACTAACTAAATCCTGCGAATTTCGAGTCGATGTTGAAAAATTCCAAAGTTTATTAAAACAGACTGCTCTTTCATGTTGTAATTTCCTTTAAGGCTGTAAGAGATCAAGTTTTCTCCGGTTAGTGAAAAAAATGTAAATGCGGCGCGTGGGATTCGAACTCACATTCGCTGGACGATCGTTTCGATGTTTGTGAAACATCATCTTCAGCAGCGTCTAGCCCGTTAAGCCACTGCGGTGTGTATTTACACAAGTCTTTCATATATTACAATGTAACCTTGGTATCCTATGTCAGCTACTGTTCACAAGATATTAGCATATTCAGCAACTGTAGTTCCTGTTGGCTGTTAAGGAGGAAATGCGTCAGACAAATTTTACAAAAGCGATCTCTTTAATAGGACTATGGATTCTTCGGATCCACTTTTGTCTAATTTATGTATCTCTGAAAGACAATATCAGAACAAACAAAATTAATTTCCACAATTAGAACTATGCCCAACAAATACTGGTTTACATTTAGATGACGAGGATAGTACCTCTGATTCTGACGAAGTAGAAAATTCATACCCGTGCGCTATTGAATTGAAACTACATAGAAAAAGACTGCTAAAAAATTTTCTTCAGTAAAACAGTGTTTAATAAAAGTTCTAAACAAACCCAAAAATAGGTCCTTTTATTTTGTATGGAAAAAAATTACTCCCTCTGATTTCCAAAGCTTGTAGCTACAAATCCAATTAGCCTCAAATTCGTTCTATATAAGTATGTTCTCTATTTGCGTGGAAAATCGCCATTAAAACTAAATTGGCCGTTAAAGTATGATTACGGAACAACTGTTTCAAAGTTCATGCACTTTAATTTGAAACGTCGCCATCTACTGCAAATAAATAAAACTATACTATGCTATGATCCCTGCACATTAGGGTGGGTTAATTTTTTTTGATGCAGCGTATAGCAAAAACGTAATCTATAGGTGATTTTGAGAAATTTTGCTCAAGACACCATAGCCCTAAGTCGGATTTGGAGCCCCCCAAAATTTCAAAATAGATATTTTTCCATATATACATAGAATAATTTAATTATATTCGTGATAAAGTCGGACAGAATTACAGTTGATTTCTCAATGTGCGCTTGTTTGAAAGGTATTTTTATCACATTTCAGAACCTGTATTGATACCAATATTTTTTTTAATTCTTAGTAGAGATACTAGAAATTTTTTGTCGAAAAATAGCCTAAAATGAACTTTTAACTAATAGATTCTGAATTTTCTTCGATTTTTTTCGAGGTTTTTTTTTTGCAGATTATGAAAGTTCAGATAATTTCCAACAACTTTTATTACGATCAGTTTCTTGTTTTCGAACTCCTTTTTGTAGGAAAATCGAACTGAAAAAATAAAATTTTCAAGGTTTCAACAAAAAACACTATTTTCACATTTTTAATTCAATTTATTTTTATATATTATTCTCGACCTACAATTTAATGTTTTAACGTGGTAATATTATTTTTTAAGGTCCTTTTTACTTTCCATTCGAGGAGTTTTCTTACGACTTTGTAATGTCACTGCCATAACTCCTTCACGATTTTTTTCTGTAACTCATTTTGAAACACTCGTTTCAACGTTTAGTGTTGGTAAACGTCATTATTTTGTAACGTCATTATTCAGTGTTACAAAGTTGTTCAATTGAACAATGCTGTCATTGACGACTTATTCTGCAGGTATCAATACAGATTCTGTAAGGTGATAAAAATACCTTTTGGGGGGCTCCAAATCCGACTTAGAGCTATGGTCTCTTGAGCAAAATTTCTCAGAATCACCTACAGATTACGTTTTTGCTATACGCTTCATCAAAAAACATCGTTCCATACAATTTGACCCGCCCTACTGCACATATTAAATTGAACACACATACCAATATCTTTCAAAGTTTTACAAATAATTTTTAAGTCAATAAATGTCATACAATTAGTTTCAATTTATACAGACTTTGACTTGTAGCTCCTTTGGGCGTGAGTGTGGGAGTGGTTCGATCACCCCACAAAATTGTGAATTTCAGGTTTTCAGCATGCTCTACAAACATGCAAAAGTACAAGTCTCTATGTACAGTATTCGAATTTATGCCAAAAAAAAACCTCATTTCAGACCAGTGTGCACTGTATGAAAAACAATTGGAAACCAATAGAAATTCGTTATTTTTCAATTGGACGCTGCGTTTTGGAGATATTGACATAAGAGCGTTTTAACGATTCAAGAAATTTAAAAAAAAAAAACAAAAATGATGCCATATTTAAGACTTCCAAAGGTTAAAGCCTCTCTAACTTAACTTAACTTATCCGGTGTCGGACAACCCTTACAAAACGAAGATAACATATTTCGCCAACCAGTTCGATCTTTTGCTTTATCTCTCCAGTTGGCAATACCAAGTGTACGCAGGGATTCGTCAACCTGATCCCTCCAGCGGAGTCTTGGTCTTCCTATTTCCTAAGGTAAAAAAGAGGTAAAAAAAATATTATTTTTGCGACTGGACGTTCCGTTTCCGAGTTATAGTCATTTTTATATTTTAGCGATTTGTATATTTTGGCAATTTTTGGAAAAACTTTCTTCAATCTGGGTACTTATTGGACATAATAATTCGTGTACGTGTTTGTCCAGTGCGTTGAGTGGAAAATATGGCCACTTTAGTTGAAGGATTATAAAGTCCAATTAGTCCAAGAACTGAAAGCCTCGTGACAAACCGATGCGTTTTCGTTTCGTTGAATGCGCTGAAGATCGCTTACGAACAACATTTTTTCCTTCCTTCACCTTCCCGATGACGTGCATTTACACCTCTGGGGCTACGTTAACAAATAAAATTGTTGCATTTGAGGCTCGGAAAATCCACACGTCGTCGAGCAGATGTCTATGCATCCACAACGAGTGACTACTTGGTGCGGTTTTAGGTATGGCGGTATCATAGGCCCACTTCGAAAATGAGCAAGGAGCCGCCGTTACCGGAAATGGCGAGCGATACTGTGCCTTGCTCAGGGATTGCTTGTTCTCAAACGTTGAAGACGATAACGTGGATGACGCTTAAACAAGACTGCGCTACGTGTCACACAGCCAACGTTACAATCGAACTTTTGTGCACTGTATTCGAAAACAGCATAATCAGCCGAAACTCGGCAGTCCATTAGCAGTCTCGCAACTGCGAGTTGAACCCGTTGTAATATTATCTCTGGAGCGCCGTGAATGATAAGCGTTACGCAAACAATCCCGAGTCCATTGAAGCCTTAAACTATAAAATAGAGATCCAAACAATCGAAAATGTACTGACAATTGGGTTGATCGACTCAGGTACTTTAAGTAAGTCATGGATGTTGTTAACATACATTACAATTACACTGTGAGACAATATATGATTTTTTCAAAATGATGGGATTCTGTCAACAGATTCTGGTAGAAAGGTCTAAAAAAAAATATACGTGTATCGGCGTTTTGCCAGATCTGATCAGAATTTTTTTTTCGGGCGGGTCAAAGTTTCCGCCCCTCGGAACTTTCCTGCAACATATCGGCATGCAAATTGTGTGCTACTTACTTCTAAGATACAAAATATGTTCAGAAGTTTTATAGAAAAGATTCAGATAAACATTTTTGTGGAACAAATTAACCATCTAACTGTCATGTATAAACATAATTTTTACTTTTTTTTTTAACTCGCAAAAAACTGCTACAAAAAGACGGGGGGCGTGGTCAAAATGTTCTACAATAATTGTCGCCATAAAATTTCACTGTATGTGTCCGAACACTCCAAAACACAAATCTTAGCCCAAGTGCTAGACAATCAGTAAAAACTAACCGCCTTATAAGGGTTAATAGTGAATTTTGTCAGATTTCTTCTTTTAACTAGCACTTGGGCTACGATTTGTGTTTTGGAGTGTTCTGATCAGATCTGGCAAAACGCCTATACAAGTATATTTTTTTTAGACCTGTCTACCAGAATCCGTTGACAGAACCCCATCTTTTTTTTTTTTGTGTCGCATAGTGTTATGGGCCTTGCCAATAAAATCATGACTTCAAAAAATTGTCTATTAGTTTTTTTTTTAAGCCAAATTAAATACCAAATCCAAATTTCACAAGAACCACCCTTTGGTTTCCCATTACATCCCATAAAGGTATATTCTCACATACTCAGATTTGCTCCTGCAGTTTTATACCGGTTCCGAATAGTATTTTGACAGGCTTTTCCATGACTTTGTACTCAAAATACGATCTCAAATTAAAAAAGGCTGTATTAAAACTAAACGATGTTCACACATCGCATAGTTTTCCATTTTGTCATAAAAATCGAAACCGGTTGTTAAACGGCTTCTACACCTCGGTTTAACCGAAACCCTTTTTCGCCTAAATTGAAATATTTGAAGAAACCGAAAACCGAAATTTTTGGAAGACCGGTTTTTTTGAATACACTAATGCGGAAGGATTTTGTGACCCAATTAATCAAGAATATTTTGCATTTTTTTATTTTTTTTGTTTTTTTGAAAGACATATATTTTCAGTTCTTTTAAATAAAATTTAAAAAGTCATATCCCTATATCCCTACTGTATATGTGTATAAGTTAAAATGTTCAGCAACTTTTACTAGGAGCCCGTTAGTAGTGTTTTTTTTTCGTGTGTTGTTCTTCTAAAAGCGATACATGACATCAGTGATGAAAGTGGAAAACTAACACCAACAGGAATGCGAACAACACTAGCGATAACATAGCACTGGCAACAACGACGTTGAAACAAAACAAAATTGTGTTGTTTATAGAGAAAATATAATGTTGAACGCGCTTTGAACACCAGCTGACAACTTGACAAAAATGCAACATGACAGCCATGGCTGGAACGCGTAAAAAACTAAATAAAATTCAAAATGCAAAAAGTGCTTAGAGTGTAAAGTTGACTGGTATACAACGACTCGAATGTGATACTACATACAGGGACTGAATCAGTCACTAGCCAGCAAAACACTTGCAACCAATAATATGAAGAAATGAGGTACTGAACAATCATCTATTCAGGTAATTAATTTAGTACTTGTAACTATTCTTCTAGTGTTACTAACCACTTTTATTCAATCTTTAGTAACTGTAGTGTGACTGGGACTGCAGTGGGGATTGTTTCTACATATACGTATATAACTATGTTCACTGAGAAGACAGGCAAACAAACAAACTGTCAAAGTGAATCCACCGCAACAACAATATCCAAACATCATAAGGGTAGACCAATTGGCACTGTGCGGAGAGGTAGTTGCAACTTCCAAAGAGAGCAACGCAGTATAAACATAAAATGAATACATGCACATCCGTATGAATGCATATGTAGTTGTATCTAGTATAAGTTGATATTTCTCATTTATAATAAATTTATATTTTATGCATTTGCAACTGAATGCTACGAATATACAGCACGCACACATGCAAACATGTGAAAAATACTGCTGTATACATACACATTTCCACACAGATAAGATTCTATATCGTACAGCAAATATACGAAGATAAATTCGCAGTTGTTGTCGTATTGTGCTGTATTACTAAACATGCATAACATGTCTTCTTTACTGTATATGTCTTCATCTATATACATATGTATATATACATAAGAATATAGTATACTTGTTAGTGTGTGTAAACGTATGTTTGTGTAAGTCGAAATAGTGTTAGTGTTACTGCATTGATGTCAAATCTGTATACACATTCATATACTATATGTGTGTGTTGGTATCTTCGATATTGTAGCTTTAACATCAATTGCATACAAATTGCAAACATTACATATGCAATGTTATCTTAATTTTTTTCCTCGATGCACTGAACTTATGCATTCTTTACATCAACATCTGAGTATCCTCATTCGTACCTTTGCTCACCAATATCAAATGCCAAATACTTACCCACACACGCACATTCACAGTCTGTATAAAATAAATCCACAGTTGCAAAGCAAAGGGTATTTAGGAAGGCTACCTAAGGGGCCATCCCATACTCTTTAGAGTTAAAATTAATTTTCTATTTCTTTTTACACGCTGAAAAAAAATAGTCTCTGAAACATATTCTCCCAAACAGATTTTGCAGGAACCATTGTATATGTTTGGAATACACTCCAAACATGCATATGTTTGCAAGTCCCAAAATCACTTGTATTTAAATGAGGACATTAGCATGTTTAGTCCCAAACTCACTTGTATTTAAATGTAGACATTAGCATGTTTACTGCCAAACATGTATTCTTTTACGTGGAAACATGCGTGCCAAAATTAGAAACACACACTTCATCGGCAATTGCCACACACATGCACTGACTACACGAAGAATAATGCAAAACTACAGTTGCACACTTTCAAGATAGACTGCGAATAATCTCTCGTTGTACCTCTTTTATTCTCTTACTCTTGAGAGAGCATAAACAGTGCAACAAATAAAGATGTGCTTGTATCACAAACACTGACCGATTTAGCACACAAACACATATATTATCGTAAACCATTCCACCGCGTAATATTGAATAGAAAACACGATGCGTTAGAACAAAAGTGTACTATATCTATGACCAGCTCCAACTATGCTTTATATTTGCATCCAAACAAACTACGAAAGACTCACTTCAGCTCCAATTTCCACAAGCATTCATGAAATTTATGAATCACTGACTGAAAGTAGAATGCAAAAATACAGTTACACACTCACAAATTTAACTTTGAATATTCTCTCTTTGTCCCTCTTTTATTATGTTGCTCTCGACAGAGGATTAACAGTGCAGTAAACATAGTTGTGTTTGTATCCCAAGCAAAGATATATTTGGGTCACAAATATATATCACATATTTGGCAACATATTTATTATTTGGAATAGCAAACACCACGTGTTATCTTTCGTTGTCATTATACTCGTTAAGCTGACCACAGACTTTGGATTTATGTCGGCGATTTGTGTGAGCTCGACGTCATGTTGCATGTGTGTGGCGCTGTGATCACACAAATCCGCAAGTTGCTGAATCTTTTCAACAACTTGAGATATGTGACTATGTGTATGACGTTGTGATCATAGTTTTAGTTGCTCTTGAAATGTCGAAGAGTGAAGAGCTCAAAATGGCCAACAAAGAATATTTTCACCCTGTTATTTACAATACTTCATGCTGGAAAAGAACAGCCTCTGTAACATATTCTCCCAAACATATTCTGCAGGAACCATGTATGTATATGATTGGAACACAATCCAAACATTCATGAGTTTGAAAGTCCCAACTCACTTGTATTTACAGGCAAACATGTATGCTCTTACGTTGAAACATATGCGAGCTTCATCGCAAACATCCATATGCTTATGTGGAAGCATTCGCGTGTTTCCTCCCAAACATCCATATACTTCTGTGGAAACATGAGTGTACTTCCTCCCAAACGTAATAGAATCAAATTATTTCTATACATATACATATATTCATTAATATAAACAATTGTGCAAATATAAATCTTAATATATAATTAAAAGGTTTAAAACGCCCCTTTTTATATTTACTTGCATTAGAATGCATTATTTGTTTTTTTTTTTTCATGAAATGAGAATCAGCTGCTCTTTTTCTCATTTCTTCCTTCTCGCTTAGGATTTTTTCAGAAGGTTTCAAATTCGCCAAACGCAACAACAATCACGATTATCTCTATGCGTTTGCATACAAAAAATATGCTTATATACAAAACTAGTTCAAAAATCCAAACGCAGTTTCCAAATTTGTGATTTTTTTTATTAAATTGTATAAATGGACGCCGCTCCAATTTTCTCAGTAGAGGCTCGGACAGATAAAAAAAACGGTTTCAAATTGTTGCTCTTTTCAGTTTGTTTCTTCAAAATTTTTTATCACTTTGGTAGCACACAAATATACGAAATCCATATACAAATACGAAAGCAACATCACAAAAATTTTCTACAAAGCCCCGACGATGCAAATTAGATGTCCTCTACCTGATGAGTCATTTACAACTGAATTCTATAAACTTAATCGCAATACATCAGCCAAGATATGAAACACTCACTTTATCTGCAATTTACACACGCATCCAGGAATATTTATGAATCACTGACTGAAGGAATAATAGAAAAAAACAGTTTCACACTTTAAGAAAGGCTTGGAATAATCTCTCCTTGTATCTTTTTTTCTCTTGTTCTCGAGAGAGCATAAACAGTGCAACAACCACACCCATATTTGTATCATAAACACACATATATTTGCATCACAAACACATATATATTATAACATTTTAATTATTGTATGTCCAACATTCAATATTGATTACTAAATAACTGGTTTCCCATTACATCCCATGAAAGAATTGGGGAGAACTTTTCACAACTAATGAGCTGTGCGCTTTCTAGATGTATACTCACTGGTTGGGACCTACAGTTTTTACACTGAAAGGTATTTTGAGAAGCATTTTCATGGCTTAATACTCGATGAGGTGACCGCCGCCGAAAGAAATTCATTGATTAGGAAACACCAAAACACAAAAACCAAACAAAAAAAGACCGCTTTTTCAGCGTGTAATACACATTTTTTCCACAGCATGCTTACTTAATCAACCAAGTGCATTTGCGATTAAATGCCCAATTGATGACTGAATACATGACACCAGAACGGAAGAAATGGTAGTAATACTCACGTGATCTGCAATTTACACATGCATTTAGGAATTTTTAAGAATCAGTGACTGAAAACTAATGCAAAAATACAGCTACACACTTACAACTTTGACTGTGATTAATCTCTCGTTGTACTTCATTTATTCTCTTACCCTCAACAGAGAGTAAATAGTGCAACAAACACAGCTGTATGGGTATCCCAAACATAGCTTAACTTGGGTTTTAAACACATATATTATAACATATTAGTCATTGTGTCCCCAACATGTAATAATGAATAGCAATCAAGTTGTATTTGGTCACAAGTATACTACACTTGCTACAATCTCCAAACAAACGTTATATTTGCATCCCTTCAATAAAAATCAATTAATCAAATCAAATAAATATAAAAGCGATTTTTCACCACCCCTTAAAATGTACCTTGGATTGTTTTCTGATGATTCCCAAAATATTTCGCGTCCAGCATTAAGAGTCCAGAAGTTTTTTGATGTGTTAACATCTATAGCAAGGGTAGGCAAATCTATCAAACAACATGCAAACACATGCAAACAACAAACAGCGTTAGCATCACATACCTGGTTGCTGTACAACAATAGTCTCTGCCTGAAAATAAGTATGATGTGATTGATGTAGCCGCAGCGATCAAACAAGAAGGTCGTCGTCACCAAAGAGTATTGAATAGTATAGTATAGAATAAAAACATTGATGCCTTTTGAAACATTTATACTTTTTGTATTGTTTTATGTAATAACATTGTCGGAATGGTGCATTTATATTGAAATATTTTATAAAGAGAATAAGACTCGTTTATGATTTTTTACTCAGACTGTCTAGATGAGAGCGGAAAAAGTGTGCAATAAGTTCTCTATACTATTCATGGTAGAAATATAATGGTAGATACAGTACGACAACAAATACAACAAGCCAAAATAGCAGGCACTTTGTTTTTACTCAGTGCCCGCATTGTGTCAACTCAGCTGATTGGAAAATAGTGAAAATGTATACAAAAATGGAAAAAGTGTCATTTATAAAATGCGTGTGTTTTATTTGATATTATGAAAGTGTTTAAGTATGAAAATTAAAACGTTTCTATTTGAAGTTTGAAGTTTGAAAACATTTCAAAATCAGCAATTGTAGACGAACGGTGGTTGTATACCAACAAAAGTAAACAATCTTTGACATAAGAAAAAAAATTAAATTCATTTGCTTATATTATTTATCATTTATTGTTATATATGTTTTCTGTCTTATCGGATGGCGTATTCTACGTTAAACTTAATGGCCGTATCTCTGACACAGCCTGCAGGGACAGTCCGTGGCCGAAGGCCTCGGACAACTGTCTGCTGTAATTTTTATATTTACCAACGGATTTGATTCAAGTCCGTTTAAAAAAAAATATTGTGTTAAATTTTTTTAAACTTAATTTAATTTATGTATTTTAATTAATATTTTTATTGAAATAAGTTCTGCGAATGTTGAGAGGGCCGCCCTAATATTAAAAAAGGTTTACCTTATCGAGTCTTCGCATTAGCATTCGAGCGTTGTGTGAAAGCTTTACGCTTTACAATTCAAAATTAATGTTACAACAGCTTTATTAAAGCTTTCGCAAAAAAGCTTTATTACGTTAGCTTACTGTTTGTTTCACTTTTTACTAGATACATGTTGCCAAGTAACAGTAGATTGCTGTTCGTTTCACTTTTTACCAGATACATGTTCCTAAGCAATGTTGAGCAACCAAAAACACTCAACCAAACACCACACATATGTTTGAGTGTATGTGTTTAAACAATTTCCATTTGAGAAATTAAAATACTAGAAATGTATCAACCAATATGAAATGTATATCAAACGAAAGATAACATCTTAATTTACCTACAAAAAAAATTTTAAAAAAATTCATCTAGCCGTTTCCTCGAATTCAATGAAATAAAGATTACAACAATAAAAACCTGACATGACTCCTCATACCGTAAGGTAAGACGTCTTCTACGTCAAAAAGCTGGTCGTGTATTGAACTATTCAATGAATAGAGTACGAGAGAGAGCAGAGAATGGCTTGGATTTCACTCGTTTTGTTTGTTGGCATTTGAGTGAAGAGACATTTTGACTGTCCACTTGTACATCGTTTTTGACTTTAACTATAGACAATGTATGCAATATTAGTGCCATATGAAATAAATTACAACCGTTTGTTTTAAATTTGGTGAAAAGGTATGGGAAAAGTGGATGCACAATTTACGCGGACAAGTTTTTTACAGCTTAAGAATTTGAATATAATTTCCAAAGGTTTAACTTTTGTTGCTACTGTACGTGGTAATAAGGCATTTGAGCCAAGCGAATTTTTGACACATAAATCCCACACCAATATGCAGGAAAATTACCCCTTCGGTACAATTTTGTTAATCCTTATCAGAAAAATTTTAGCATGGGCAATTTAAAAATATTTTTAAAGAGAAAGTCATAAAGGACAAAATTTAAACTTTAATTATTTTACCCAATTATGGTTAAAAATTGCAAAATATATACCATGATGTGTATATCTTAATTATAACCAGTACAGAAATTTCAGTGGGTGAACCGAATTAAACATACACTCACCCTAAGTCATCCATTGCGACCGAGTTCTATTAAAAAAAAAACAATATACACACCCTTCCGTTGAACGAATGAGGGCGGCAAATGTTCCAATATTCAATAGCAGAGTGGCATTACGCTGAATACTATTCAATACCCAACATAATTAGGATCCTAAGTGATTGTGGGGAGTTATCATGACTACCAGCCCATTGCCCGCCCAATACATGGGAGGTACAAAAATGGGTATGGCGAAGTTGCTAATGTGTTTTTAGACAGTATTACACAAAATATTGATCAGTACCAACTTCTGTTTAGATTGGTTGTGGTATAGGGGAGACATCGAGTCGGCCAACTGGAAAGCCACCCTATTTTTGAATGGGAGGTACGAAAATGTGCGTTGTACAGTAGTTAATCTTTAATTTTTAGGAAAACATTGCCGACTACCAAATTTCATTAAGATCGCTGGTAGTTTACGAGAGATCACTGCGATCAACCGGTCATCCGCCCAAGTTTTGTATGCATTTGACTAAATGTTGTCTAGTGCCAAACTTCATATAGATTTGTTCAGTTTTGCGGGAGTTATCTCGCCGAATAACCAGCCGGCTTCACAACTTATGTTGGTAGGGCGTTGCAAAATCACCCTTGTCTTAATCGGTGACTGGCGTCTGATGACGTGAAGCCTAATACCCAATTTCATTAAGGTCGGAAGTGTGTCACGCGACTTATCGCATTGACAACCCGGACGAGCACCAAGCTCTTTTATATGTGGAAGGTACCAGAATGGACCTACCAATCTCGTCAATTTTCTAGAGTTTAGTAGATATTTACAGATTATTAACCAATGTTTGAGTTGAGTCTAATCACATCCACCAGCATAAGATTTTAGAAGAGACATGATTTCGTACTAAATGTGTCAATTTGTATGGGAGGTATCAGAAGGGCGTGGTCAAAACTCGATTTTTCAATCCCAAACTAACATAAGACAAATAATAGTCATTGACAAAATTTCGCTGTGGACAAAGATTTACAGCAGTTATCGTGTTGTCTAGCCAGCCAGACAGACAGGCAGACGGACATGGCGAAATCGAATTTTATCTAAAGAGGCTGAGGGTCTAATATGGTTCCTTCTATGCATTACATTTGTTCCATATTAAATGACAAATACCCCCATCCCTATGGGTGAGGGTATACAAATGTTGTACGAAGAACAATTTTCTTAAGAAACTATGATTCGGAAAGTTCCTCCTCTACAAATTACGTTGCCCGCATAAAAGGCCTTTTAGAATCCTGCACTGAATTAAAACGATACAGCCAAACAAGTAACGTCATTAAAATACACAACTATTTATATGTGTACGTTTTGAGGAAAATATCTACTTTCTACATGTCTACAACGAAACATTAATACAAATACACACAAGATGTCACATACATATTTACATCCTACAAGCACAATATCCCTATACAAAATGAACACATATGGATACACGTTCATACAAACATACCTACATTTATTATTGCATACTTGCATTAGATTATATTCTATCTATTTATTCACATTTGAAGGTAACATTATGCAGCAGATGCAGTTATTACTCGAAGAAGAAGAAGACGATGTAGGAAAAACAAGACGATATTTATATCTTCTTATTCTTTTTGATTCAAGTTGTGTGAGCAACATTTAAATGATTTTGTAGCAGTTGCTGTGGCTTTTGATGTTGCAACAAAGTGTCACCACATACGAAAGGAGTGTCCTCCACATGTCTTAACATTAATATCGTACATGTGTGTGCAACGCATAAAAATAGCAAAAAATTTATCAGAATTTCTTAAAATTCTATTTTACAATATTACACTCAGATGTCACACATCAATTCGGTTTATTTCATTGGCATGTATGCGTGTCATTTATTGAAATAAAATAGAATTATATTTATAAATGACAACAATTTGATTACCAGCCCCTCTAGGAAATTTAAGAATCTTTTAAAAGAAAATCTAAGGGACAATTATTCCCTTCAGTCACTCAAATCGCCAGTCTCTACAATTTATGTACCAACATTACACCTTTCTTAAATAACACGGTTGAACAAAACAACGTGTAAAATTTTGGATATAATTTTGCTTTAAAAAGCTTTTTTTATTATTCAAACTCAAGACAATACTCAAGACCAAACTCAAGACCAACTTAAGAAACATATGCGTGCTTCACCCCAAACATCCATATACTTACGTGGTAGAATTCGCGAGTTTCCTCTCAAACCTCCATATATTTACCTTGATACATGCACGTACATATTTCCTCCCAAACATAATAATAATCAGCAAATAATAATTTTCTGATGTCAATATATGTACATATATATAATTTACTATAAATAATTTTACTAATTTAAAATTTAATAAAAAATTTAAAAGATTTAACCCGAACCTTTTTTTGCCTTTACTTGCATTGAAAGTATTATTTGGTTTTTTCATGATACGAGAATCTGCTGATGTTTTGTTTCTCCTTTCTTTGTTGTCTCTTACGTTTGTGTTTTCAGAGGGTTTCAACTTCGACATACGACACAACAGTTTAAAACACAAATATCACTATGCGTTGATACACACACATACAAAGATATATATAAAGAGAGTACATGTAAGCCAAGCTCGGTTTAAATAGTAAAGGCTCGGGCGGACAAAGGGTTTCACGTTGTTGCTTAATTCAGTTTCTTTCTCAAACTCGCTTATCATTTTGGTACCACACATACATATATACGAAACACATACACAAAAACCAAAGCAACATCACAAACCACAGATGTGTTTGTATTACAAACACAGATATATTTGGATCACAAAAACATTTATTATAAAATTGTAATCATTTTGTCGGAAACATGTAATATTGAATTGCGAACACGAGGCGTTTTGACAAATGTGTACTATATTTGCGACAAGTTCCAACCACGCTTTATACTTGCAACCAAACAACAAAAAACGACAGATTTTTCAGCGTGTCCTGGAGAAATCCCACGAAAAACAAACCGACACCTACCACCGCTTTGTAGATAATAAGGCTGCCATCGATAGACCCGATAAGGGAAAACTGGACCAAACTACGACATAGATTGGCTTCAGCTTACACATACGATAGCGTCGACTGCCCTCCTTCTAGCCAAGGCGGAGATGGAACTGCAATTTCCCGGTTTAGGAGCTCTCCGGGCCCTGATGGTATTATACCAAAATCGCTGCAAAGCGCGGAAGTCATAACTAAGCCGTGGCTCTGTACCAAATTCCGATCTTTCCTGACTCTTAAATACTTACCAAAGAATTGGAGCCAGGTAAGAGTGGTTTTCAATCCCAAGGCGGGGAGACGGAGTCATGAGAGCGCAAAGGATTTCAGACCGATCAGCCTCTCATCGTTTCTTCTGAAAACGCTTGAAAGTCTAATTGACGCATACATCCGCACGAAAATGAAAATGTATCGCCCAGAATATCATGCAACCAACATTCATATCTAAAAGGCCGCTCAAACGACTGTAGTCGAAGTCGTCAGAACTACTGTCAGGTCCTTAAAACACAGACTATATACCCTCGCGCCATTCTTTTTTACATAGGGTGCACTCAATAATGTGAGCTCAGCGGCTTGAAAAGAATCACTTGAAGATCTAGGCGTGAAAACATTCGTCAAGAGTTGGATAGTGACAATGCTACAAGCAGAATTATCAACGCCTCTATGGGCAAAAGCAAGTCATCAAAGCGAGTGAATAGAGGAACTCCTCCGGGTGGAACGATCTCTCCTTACTTTGATTATACTGGACAATATGAGGATCAAAACCAAGGCGTATGCGGATAACGTGGTAATAAAGGTGTCTGGTTTGTTCCCCCCGTGTAGAGCGATGGGTTTTCCAAAAGAATAGAGTGGGATAAAGTGGAACCACTGACAAGTTTTGAGACCAAAGCATTTGGAACCGGCTCGGGTGTCTTCTCCAAAGAGGCAAGCCTCAATTTATCAAGGTACTGGACCACCACTGTAATATTTGTAGACACCCAGGCGGCACTCCTATCACTTAAATCTAACACTGCATCAAGAATCGTTAGTGAATCTAGGGAAAAACGTGTAGAGCTAGATCGACTCGCCAATGTGTTTTTTACTTTGATACGAGGCCACAAAGGTTTCGTAGATAACGAAAGGGCAGACGAACTAACCAGGGCAGGATCCTCTTCCACCGAACTCCACATAATGGCGGTCGCAACGCCTATAGGGTCGGTCAAAAAAGGTATTTTCCAGCATTACCTTGAACGAGCAAAGATCAGATGGGATAGGAGGGAAACGTGCCTCCAGAAACACATGAAGCAAAGATTAGATGGGATAGAAGGGAAACGTGCCTCCAGAAACACATGGCCAGAATATGAAATTCACCGGACCAACTCCCTGATTTGCCAAAATCGGAGGACTGACCGGGCACTGGCTAATCGTTAATCACGCAAGATGGCTGAATCTTCCACATAACCGTGCCGGTCTCTTCAACAAATAAATTGAGATAATTGTGGGAACAGCTGTGGTCAACACGAATACAGCTATCAGCAGCAAAAGGCACATGCTGATCGCGTATGCTGATGATTTAGATATCATTGGACGAAATTACAGCAGTATTTTGGAGAATTTAGAAGGGATCAGGAAAAGTGGGTTTTCCACTAAAAGAGGACAAGACAAAATTAATGGTTCCGTCGAGCAGATCATCGACCCGGTTAAGCGAAAGGGTAAACGTTGATATTTGATTATTTGAAAGTAGTGGACGAATTCGTAGACCTCGGATCTGCTGTGTACAGAAGCAATAACGTTAACCTAGAAATCAAACGGAGAATTTCAGGCTATGAAAGCGTTTCAAAGGTAAGACTCTCTGTCGAGGAACGCAGATCCAACTATATAATTCTGTCATGTAACCTCTTTTGCTTTACGGGGCAGTATCTCAGATCACACCGCATTCTGATGAAATATCACTAGGAGACTTCGGGAGAAAATTCTCTGAAAAATATGTGGCATTATAATAGAAAAAAGCGGGTATCGTCGACGGATGAACCACCAATTGTATACTCTGTATCTCGACATTGACGTCGTTATGCGTAACAAACGAACGCCTTGTGGGTAGAATGGATCCGAACGAACCAGTGCGACAGATGTTCGAAGCCGTACTCGAAGGCTATCGAAAAATGCGACGACCAAGACTTTGCTGGAAGACCAGGTGGAATATTGCCTGCGAGAGTTTGGTGTTACCAACTGGAAGAGAAAAGCTGAAAATCAAGCCAGTTGGAAAAACATGTTCTTATTATCTTGTAAGGCCCTTGACCCCACTGTGTTGTTTGAGGTCACCTAAATAAGTAAGTGAATTTGAATTTTGATAATAACAAATTAAATGTTAACCTCACTCTGAATTCCATGTACAAATAAATAAATAAATGGTTTCCCGTTACATCCCACGAGGGGATTAGGGAGAGCTTCCCGCAACCAGTGAGCTGTGCGTGTTCTAGTTTTACACTCACTGATTGGGTCCTACAGTTTT
Source organism: Phaonia tiefii (assembly GCA_963931995.1). Classification (NCBI taxonomy): domain Eukaryota; kingdom Metazoa; phylum Arthropoda; class Insecta; order Diptera; family Muscidae; genus Phaonia; species Phaonia tiefii. The sequence continues at coordinate 294,845,489 of OZ008368.1, forward strand.
AAACCGGTTCCGAACGGTATTTTGAGAAGCTTTTTCATGGCTAAATACTCGATAGTGTCGCCATCACTAAGCGAGGTGACCGCCGTCGAAAGAAATTTAAGGTGGTCAGAGTAGGGATCGAACCCACGTCCTCTTGCACAAGAGCCGCGAACACTACCATTGCACCACCGACGGCCACAGTCTGAATTCCATGTATTAGATATTATTCTAGATGATATATCTATTACCTGATATTTATTTTGATAATTTCCACGTAAAAAACAAATGGTTTCCCGTAACATCCCATGAAGGTTTTAATAAATAAATAAATGGTTTCCCGTTACATCCCACGAGGGAATTAGGGAGAGCTTCCTGCAACCAGTGAGCTGTGCGTGTTCTAGTTTTACACTCACTGATTGGGACGTACAGTTTTAAACCGGTTCCGAACGGTATTCTGAGAAGCTTTTTCATGGCTAAATACTCGATAGTGTCGCCGTCATTAAACGAGGTAACCGCCGTCGAAAGAAATTTAAGGTGTTCAGAGCTGGGATCCAACCCACGTAATCATGCACGCGAGACGCGCACACAACCATTGCACCACCGTCGGTGCAACCATGTCCCACGACTTAAAATTCAATTTATTCACGGGATCGTGGCATTGGCGTCGGTGCATTACCTGGGGCAAATCACCAATATTTACCGTTGAATAATATTAAAAAGTATGATATGAAAATTTTGGAACATTTTAAAAAGCCACGGCCTTGTCAATCAACAGACCCACCTTGCTGCTTTGGCGCGAAACATCTATAGTTTCCACCGCTGTATAGCCGTTACAATGGAAGGAAGCAATGGAAGCATTATGAATCGAACACGGCTATAAAACAGGGTAAACTCTACCTCCGATTACTATCACATAACGCCAAACACTCAATTAAGTTTGTCGATTGTTTTCGGATTTGCGACCACTTACACGCTGATAAATTTGTCTGTTTTTGTTCTTTGGATGTAATGTAATTGATGTAGATATACTATACTTGTGTCCAAACACATTGTGTTTGCTATTCAATATAACATGTTTGGGACACATTGATTAATAGGTTATAATTAATGTATTTCTGACTCAAACGTGTTTTTTTGTTGAAAACTGTTGTCTGTCACCATAAAGAAACAAAAAGCAGCAGATCTTCAATTCACGAAAGCAACGCTTGCAAACATGTACATTAGAGTGGCCGTTATTTTAATCATTTCCTTCCGATTTTAAACCGCCGACCGGAAAAAGTTTCGTTTTAACACAACAACATAGAAAATGAAATTTGGTGGCGATCGGATAAGATTTAATGGGGGCGCACTATGCTCAAAGTTTGGGAAAATACGGAATATATGAGAGGTTTTTTTTATTCCGATACATATTCCACAATTTATTTATTTCTTTTAATTTCAGGTTCATATTAAAATTTCATTTTAAAAATTTTATCAAAGTCCAAAATCAACCGAAAGTTGGCTAAGTTAGAGAAAGATATGTGTCGGTAAGACAATATTTTGTGCGAAAAGAAATATTTTGAAGTTGGAATCAGTTTTTATTTTACTTTATATTTCAACATGCATAGATATTTCCAAAAAAAAAAGGTAAAATTAAATAAATTAAAAGTAAATTAAATTGGAAAAAGAATATTAGTAATGACAGAATGTATAAAAATCATACATGGGACAAATTAATTGTAAATATGACAATTATAATTTGTGTTTCATTTTAATAACCTTTTGAAATACAAATCCAAAAAAAGTCAATACCATTGGCAATTGTACTTATTTTCAAAGCATTGCCTTCATATCTGGTACTTTTGGTTTTCAAATATGTTATACAGTAGAGGTTTAGGAACTTGAATGTAATATGAGGCAATAGCTATCAAAGCCACATACCTCTACATTAAAATACTTTATAAACAGAATTGCCAGCAGTCAAACAAATTCGAAATAATTAAAAGCATTCCCCTATTTCATTACTTCTACAACCTGCATTTGCATTGCCTGAGCAATTGCAAATTCAAATTTTTTTTAGTTGGTCCGAGTTGGTCCCAAACAGCCGGATAACAGACAAGTTGGGAAAATTTTAGCTACCAACTACTTAAAAATTATCATTAAAATCATAATGTAGGACCAAAAAAACAATGTTTTTCGTACGTTATACACAGAGATTCAATTAATAATAATTTGATCAATATCCACACCCGAAGCTTCTGCTGCTGCTGTTAAAGTGTGCACCGCTCTTCCATTGGAGACCTTAGCATCGTCGAGAGACGTGGTGTGATCCATTGCTTGCACCCTCTTTTGGCGCTTCTTTCCACCGCAACTTCTTCATTGACGTCTACAATAAAGTGCATTGTAGGGTCCGAATTTTCATCAATAGTGTTATTAATGCTCCTCATTTCTGCTTCTTCAAACACTGATCATAATTTCATTAAGTAGGTATAGGAAGAATTATGTTAGAAAATATTTATTTACCACTTATTTCTTGTAATATTCTTGATTGTTTTAACTTTCGGACTCCTCTATTCCCCTTCGCTTTTGCGATCGTTTCTCTCGCCCATAGATATTCAAGTCGGCACCCACCATGAAATCTGGACGATCTTTCTCACTTTGTTTCAATAAAAATTGTCTATCTTCTTCAATGCTAATATTCTTTAGTGCATCAGCATCCTTCAATAAAAATTCGCTTTTCTGCATGAGGTGTCCTCTCAGAGGAATATTTTCGAATTCGGTTGCATTTGTCGTACAACATAATCAATTTTTCAGAGCATTTATGCGACTCACTTAGTAGTAGGTGTGCTAGTTGCCAAAAACTGATAACGTATTCACTGCTAATTTATCACTTTCTTTAGCAGTTTATTTAACAATTTGCATGTTAAAGCAAAATACATCCACAGCTTGACGGTTTGATGGTAACTAACTGAATCATCAAGAAATCATCAAGTCCGTGAAAAATAAAAAATTTTGAAATTGCTGGATAGTGTTCTCCTGAACGTGTACTTGGCATTATAAATGATTTTTAAATATTTAATATTTAAAAATTACAATTAACATTACAATTTCTGTCAACCTAATAAATTGAAGAAAACATTTATGGAAAATGCTTCGGAATTAAAAAAAAACATACCCATATATCCCGTATTTTCTCAAACTTTGAGCCTAGTGCGCGCGCCTATCAAATCTTATCAGATCGCCACAAAATTTTATTTTCAATGTTTATTAACGACCAGTCTAATGTACATGGTTCCTGTTATTATTGCTGGGCCGATATTTTTCAGCGTGTATGAGCTAAGGAGGCATGTAATATGAGGATAGATTTGCTTGGGTAATTCATCATGCAAAGCAGAAACCACGGAGCCATAGATTACACATGTGACCTCTGCAATCTGGCGCACTTTCAAGCTTCAACCAGCTATCACCATATCTTATTTAGAGTGTAGCGATTTGAAGTGAGCATTCAGTACGTTCGGTGTGACTTGTGCTTGTACGGATGACAGTCAACACGAGAATTAAGCAATGATTAGCTGGTAGTCTTGATTTGGGTTATTGGAAACAAATCCCTACAGAGCTCATAAAGCAGATTTTTGTCATCTTCACCAAAATTTCCAAACTTTTCAGCCTCCTATCGCTGTCGCAGAAGCTTGGCAACTCTACTCTCGTTTAGTTCGTTTTTTAGTTGTGCTCCGTGAATTTACTTTATTTTCGTATTTTAAAAGTTTAAATAGTGCTTGTTGTGTTAATAGTGCGAAGATAAGTTAAATTACATTGCTTGATATAATTGTGTGTTCAGTGCAGTGCTTGTTTATACTGTTTTTGTATTATTGTGTGCAATTGGAAATTCTGTTGATCGTGTAAAACACAAACAACAACAATAATATTTGTTTGTCATTGTTGAGAACGTCTAACGTTGTAGTTGTTTGATTTTTGTTTTTCTTTCATTCTCTTTGTTTCGTTATTTGTGTGCAGAGTTGCCATCTGGTTTTGGGAATTAATATCAAAGGGATAATAAGTTCATACGTTTTTGGGAATTTTGTCGATTTTGGAATTCTGTTTTTAGTATTTGTTTCTTATTTATTTATTTATTTTTATTTATTTTTTACTCTGAATTAATTATAATGATGACTTGCATGAACAAAGACTGTAAGGTTAGATCGGATACCGATACTCTTATTTCGTGTTGGTTGTGTGATGGCTTGATACATGTCAAATGTGTTGGCCTTTATGCAAGAGTGGCGGACAATCTTAGTGATGACAAGGGTCTGCGTTGGTGTTGCGTGGATTGTAGAAAATTGGATGTGGAGTTCTACAAATTTTTCAGGAGCATGAAGTCCGAGTTTTCTGAGATGGAAAAGGAGCTTTCGGCTTTATCTGGTCGTTTTTCCAAGTTTATTGGGATGTTTAATAAATATCCGGGATTGGAAAAGAGAGCGGGTTCACCGAAAGCTTCCTCGCCGAAAAGGAAGAAGACGGCTAAGAAGGCCCCTCCATTGTTGGTAATTCCTTCCTCGCCGAATTTAATGGACGTTAATTCTCCAGTTACAGTTTCAAGTCCAATGAAATCTTCTGCCCCTCCTACTTTTGCTGAAGTCATTTCTGTAGTTACTATAGCTTCCACGGACAGCGATAAGTCGTCTCCTCCGGGTGGTAATCCCGCCCCAGTGCCAGGACCGGGACCAAGAACGTTGACTGTCGTACCGGCAAGGAAGACAGTTTTTGTGTCTAGACTTTCCCCCGACACGACCGAAGAGGATATACGACTTTACATATCGTCTAAATTAGTCGGGAATAATTCTAACGATTCCATACAGTGCTTCAAGCTGAAGTCACAATTTTCGGAACGTAGGTCGTCTTTCAAAATTATTGCACCGGATGATCTATTTGTCAAACTGGTGGATTCGGAATTTTGGCCTCACAGAACATTCGTAAGGGAATTTGAGTATCGGGATAATGGTAGGCGTGATAATTTTGCTAGATTACCGTCTGGAGATAAGCCAGCTCCAAAAAACTAATTGGGAGTTTGAATTTGGCGTATCAGAATGTTCGCGGTTTGAATACTAAATTGTCCAGATTATTTGTTGATAGCTTTGGTTTTGAGTTTGATGTCATTGCATTTTCTGAGACATGGCTTAAACCTAATGTTTTTAATTCTGAGTTGTTCTGCGATAAGTACGTAGTTTATAGAAAAGATCGTGTTGGTAAAATTGGAGGTGGTGTTTTAATCTCAATTGAGAATTCTTTATCTTCTGAGTTGGTTACAGTTGATGACATTGGCGATCTTGAGTTTCTTGTGGTGTCCATTAATTTAGGCGATTTGAAATTGTTTGTCACGTGTTCCTATATTCCGCCATCATCATGCTTTGAGGTATATCAAGTGCATATTGACGCTATTGCAAAAGTTATTGCGTTAGCCAGTAGAAAGGACCGTATTTTAGTATTGGGTGACTTTAACTTGCCGTCTGTGACATGGGTGTCTTTACCCGATACTAATTCTCTGACTCCATTGACACCATATGATTGGTCATCTGATTTTGTTACGCATATTTCCGAACTTGGGTTGATTCAATTGAACGACATTCCCAATTCTATGAATCGAGTCCTTGATCTAGTTTTAGTGGATGATTCTAACAACTTTGATATTTCTCGAATTGATCCGTTAATTTCTCCTGAGGATAGTTACCATCCAACGCTGGGAATTAATTATACATATGATACCATGCAGGTTGGTTGCAATTACTCTTCGTCCTATGTTGGCCTATGCTTTTCGCGTGCGAACTTTATACTTTTGAATAATCTTATCTTTGATACCGACTGGCATAGTATATGTCAGTGTGATAATTCTTTTGAATTTGAAATCGCCCTGGATGATTTCTATAATATTATTAATGGCTATATTTCTAAGTCTGTACCCAAGAGGCCAATAAGGGGTAATACTGGTCCCCCATGGTCCTCAAGGGCTCTAAATAGTCTCAAGAATGTAAGGAATAGATGTTCGAACAAGTATAAAAAATCTGGACTGCTAGCAGACTATGCTAGGTATATTGTTGCTAGGAGTAGATACAACTCTAAATCTCGTGAGAGTTACAGATTATATTTGGATAGGTTGAAGGCTAATTTTAAACGGAACCCCAAATCATTCTTTAGATTTGTTAACTTGAAGCGTAATTCGTCTTCCACACCTTGTAGGATCAAAATGAACGGTATTGAATATTCAGATGAAGAGTCTATTGCTAATTGTTTCGCCGATTTTTTCGCATCTATTTATTCCACCCGAGCCTATGATGTTTCCAAATCATACCCGTACACTGTCCGCTCTACCATTCCGTTTGATGCACCTGTCGTAAATTCTTCGTGGTTGCTAGATAACTTAATCAGCTTGAAAGCCTCGAATAAAGCTGGTCCTGATGGTATCCCGGACTCTATGTTGAAATACTGCTCGAATTCTCTCAGCTTACCGTTGACTCTCTTATTTAACGCTTCGTTGAAGTTCGGCCATTTTCCTGCAAAGTGGAAGAGCTCTTATATAATCCCTCTCCACAAATCTGGTAGTTTAGTAAATGTTGCAAATTATAGGGGAATTGCAAAATTGAGTGCCATTCCTAAACTTTTTGAGAAGTTAGTCACAGAGGTAATTTCTCATCAGGTTTCCTCTATTTTAGATCCATGTCAACATGGCTTTCGGAAGGGTCGTTCCACCGTGACTAATTTGCTTCAGTTTTCCTCTTCTATTATTGACGGCTTTATTAATGGAGATCAAACTGATGTGATTTTTACCGATTTTAGTAAGGCTTTTGATAAAGTTAACCACAATTTGTTATTATATAAATTAGGGGCAATGGGTTTTAATTGTAACATGCTGAATTGGATTAGTTCTTATTTAATGAACAGAGAACAGATGGTATCATTTGGTCGATCATTCTCAAGATCTATTTTTGTGTCATCTGGGGTGCCTCAGGGCAGTCATCTTGGGCCGGTTCTATTTTTGTTATTCATTAACGACTTACCCGCCTCCATAATGCACTCTAAATTGTTAATGTACGCTGATGACGTGAAGATCTATTTTTCTTACAAGGATCCTTGTCAATATGCTTTACTTCAGAGGGATTTGTCTACTTTCCAGACGTGGTGCGAGACCAATTTGATGGAGCTTAATTTTACGAAATGTAAGCATATGCTGTTCTCTAGGTCATCATTATTTTCGGCAAAATACATTTTAGGTGGCAATGTTCTTGAATCGGTGGATTCATTTGTTGATCTTGGTGTTCTCTTGGACAGAAAATTGAATTTCAACTCCCACATAATTACGATGGTGAACAAGGCTTATGGCGTTCTGAACTTTATTAAACGTTGGGCAAAGGAATTTTCAGATCCCTACGTTACGAAAAATCTTTTTACTTCACTAGTCCGCCCTATTCTCGAATATGGATCAGTTGTTTGGGACCCCCAGTACAATTTGTATGTTAATATGATTGAATCGGTCCAGAAACAGTTTCTCATTTTTTGTCTGAGAAATCTTCAATGGAACCCGAACCATAATCTTCCTTCGTATAGCAGTAGACTAGCTTTGATCAGATTGCCGACTCTTAGTAGTAGACGTACCATGATAAACTCTATTACAGTTTTGAAGATAATTGATGGATGTATATGTTCTGAATTTCTGTTATCTAAGATTTTCATAAATGTCCCATTGAGACCCACGAGGTACTATAAACTCGTAAACATCGAGTTTCAGCGTTCGAATTATGCGTCCTTTGATCCAGTTAGGAGAATGTGTCGTGACTTTAATGAGCTATATCAGTTTATTGATTTCACAGGTAGTTGGGAAACGACAAAGTCTAGCATAATTTGTCATTTGAACCGATTGCATTAGTGCTGTATATTCGTTAACATACATATGTAAATTTAATTTACTTTATCCTTACTATCTGGTCTGATTTATGATTTGGTTTTCGTTTTGCTCGTAATTATTATATATTGAAGTATCTTATGTTAATATCTCGTGATGTGCTTTTATACTTATTTATGTTAGTGTAATACCAACTGGTGAAGAATTTCTGTAGTTGGTTGTAACGTGTGAACTTATAATCCTTGCTCTCCCGTTATAGACCGGTCTATAATGTGTACGCTGTCCTCACGTTATGGGGACGTGGCCCTCTCGGTCGGTAGGGGCGGGTAAGAGTGGCGGCGATGGGTTCGCTCGATTTAAAAAAAAAAAAAAAAAAAAAAAAAAAAAACACAAAGAAACTGATGTACTTCTAGTCTAGGAGTCTATTGACACTGATGACTCTAACTGCTAGTACCTACATCTCCAGTTTCCCTGCATGGGATGTAATGGTAAAATATATTTTATTCAAATGTTTTCCCTGATTTCTTCAGTTATTTCTATATCCATATCTATATCATTAGTACCCGGAACAATTTTAAAACGACAACTACATCCAATTAGTTGTTCACCTTCAAGGATTAAAGTAAAGATAAAAAAAAAACTCTAAACCTCATCAAACAATTTGATGATTCCACCACTTTTTGTCGTAATAACTGACCATAGCTTCCGTTTAATAAAATTTCTTTTGTTTTTCTTTTTAAGTCATTTCATGGTTTATTATATTTTGTAATTTTTCCGGATGTTATTATTGGACTTTAATTTGCCTTTATTGTTTATTCTTCCTTTGTGTCGTTTCGCTTCGATTCGGTTGTTTTTGTTTGTAATAAAAACACAAAAAAAAAAAACATGAAGCAGATTATCTTGTTTCGTAGTTTGTTCTATACATTTTCACATGTGATTGTTGTCGTTATTTTGTATTGTTCCTTATTGAAGAATCTTCAATTTCAAGATGTCTTTTATGTTTGACAGCATAAGAATAGCAAGATATGGGGGAGTTAACTGACGTAAAGTACTACGACAGCTACTATTTTGTACAGTCAGACATACATATATATATATACACACATATTTGCAGGACAAAAGACTACCAACAATATGTGTTTGCAACAAATAATCACAGACTTTTGTAAATACGAGGGTAGCTCAATATGTCCTGAGACAAAGCGCAAATATAAACGAAAAACATAACCGAATTACTAGCGTTGTGAAAGCCTAAGAGATACATGTCCCATCAATAAAAATTTGTTTGTGCTCCAGCTTTATTTGAAAGCTTATAAGGTAAAATATTTTCTCAGATTATTTTTATATTTTTCGGAAGAGGTTTAGTGGGTGTGCAACTCGAATTTCCCCCACAAAACGGGTATTCGGGACTTTTTTCGAATTTTACTTAAAACTCCGACCATATCCACGATTTTCTTAGTTTGTAAGCAGATTACGCATTTTCTCCCCATACACTAGGGTGGAGTGAAATTAAAAACAAAAGTCACACTCGGAAAGAGATGTAGTTTGATATCCTTAACAAAGGAAAAATAAGGAAAAAAAATTTGAAAAATTTTTGCGGTCGCGCCACGCCCTTGCAATTTCGAAAATTTTGATATTTTATAGTTGATTTCCAAAAAATCCTAAAAATTAACTAATCCACTTATTCCGAATTTCAAAGTTTGATCTTGTTCAGTACGCAAACTTTTGTACTTGAGGCAAAGACGAGGAAGATCAAAAATTCAGTTTTTACAGAAAACCAAAAAATTTATTTCATTTTAATAAATATTAAAGATAATAACATACTAGTTGTTTTAAATTACTTGGAAGTGGCGCCAGTGTGCCATAATACCATAAGACAAAAAATATATGTATGTATTCCTTGTTTAAAATATAAAGTTGAAGGCCATAAGTGAAAACCGCATCAAAATTGGATGAATAGTTCATGAGTTATATCAATATATACTTCTTATTCTCTTTGAAGAAAATTTAAAAATACGCATGTTTGAAGGCGTGTATCTTTTGAACCCATGATCCGATTTTGGTATTTCTAGTCAACAAATGTTCAGAATTTTATTATGATATTTTTTCATTGTCAAAAATATGCGAAAAGTAAAAAAGTCAAATCGGCCCTTCTTCAAAAAAAAACACTTTACATTCAAATCGACACCAAAGCTACAAATCTTTGTCGATCTTCCTCTTCTTTGCCTCAAATACTTTTGTTTAGGTACTGAACAAGCTGAAACTTTGAAATTCAGAATATGTACATTTGTTAATTTTTAGGATTTTTTAAAAATAAATATAAAATATCGAAAATTTCCACAATTCAAGGGCATGGCGCGACCTCAAAAAATTCTCATTCTGTTTTCACTCCACCCTACCATACACATCGTCGTGGAGAATGTGTAATGAGCGTTTACCCATTACCCACAGGGTATGGAGAAAATAATGGGTAGCCACCCACGAAAATGGGGAATTACCCATCACGATTACCCATTACCCACAGGGTATGGGGAAAATAATGGGTAGCCACCCACGAAAATGGGGAATTACTCATCGCGAATACCAATTACCCTCAGGGAAATGGGAAAAATACTATAGCTACCACCGACGATGGTTATTGGGTTACCCAGGGTAACCCATCCCTATTTTTGATCAAAAATGTTAAAAAATTAGAAAAAATATCTATAACTCGGAAACGGTGCGTCCAATCGAAAAAAATAATAAAAATTGTACCTCCTTACGAGGCTTTAACCAATGGATGTCTTCAATATGGCATCACTTTTGTTTTTAAAAATATCGCAAAACTAAAATTTTTTAAACATAAAATCCCTAAAACATCCTCATGTTTATATCTCAGAAACGGAGCGTCCAATCGAAAACAAATCGAAAAAATATCCAGTTTTTCCCGGTTCCTAAGAATTTTTCATAAATTGGTACAATTCTGATGGAACAATTTATTTTTAAAAAATCGTTAAAATAAGAAAATCGCTAAAATAAAAAATGACTATAACTCGGAAACGGTGCGTCCAATCGAAAAAATAATACCAATATTACTTCCTTTGGAGGCTTTAGCCAATGGATTTTTTCAATATGGCATCACTTTTTTTTACAAAATTGCTAAAACTAACATTTTTCAAACCAAAAATCGCTAAAACGCCCTCATGTTTATATCTCGGAAATGAAGCGTCCAATTGGAAACACAACCAATTTTTCCCGGTTCCTAAGGGTTTTTCATAAGCTGGTACAATTCTTGTGGAAGAATTTGTTTTCAAAAAATCGCCAAAATAAGAAAATCGCTAAAATAAAACAGTGTCTATAACTCGGAAAGGGTGCGTCCAATCGAAAATATAATAAAAATGTAACTTCCATAGGAGGGTTTAAACAATGGATGTTTTCAATATGGCATCAGATTTTTATAAAATCGCTAAAACTAAAATTTTTCAAACCAAAAAATAGCTAAAACGCCCTCATGTTTATATCTCGGAAATGAAGCGTCCAATCGAAAAAACAACAAATTTTTCCAGGTTTCTAAGGGTTTTTCATAAACTGGTACAATTCTTATGGAGGAATTGTTTTTCAAAAAATCACCAAAATAAGAAAATAGATAAAATAAAAAAATTGCTATAGCTCGGAAACGGTGCGTCGAATCACAAAAATTATAAATTTTGAATGTTTAAAGTTTTCAATGGTTAAAGCAAATCAGATTCAAACATGGCGAACAGTTTATAATATTTTTAGTTTCATATAATGGGTATAAAATTTTGAAAGGGTATAACTGCAAATTCAAAATTTTTTTACAGAATTGCTCGGAATTTATCAGTCTTTTAAAGCAAGTCATTAGTTTTTAAAATTTTCAGAGAAATTTTAAAGGTATAAAGCGATATTTACAAAATGTATCCAAAATTAACGAAAAAATTGAAGAGCAAAATAATTGAGCAAAATCGTTGCCAAAACTGGTGGTTTGTCCATATACAATAAAAGTTTGAACGTTTTTCTTTAAAAATGTTGATTTACAAGCTGAGACAATCGTAGTTATTGACCGAGTTTTAAGCAAAATTCATGAAATGTCCGGTGATACCAGATTTTTGTGGGGAAAACCACTCGTGCAAACCTCTAAACCTCTTCCGCAAAATCTGAAAAATAAGATAAAAAATCAATGAGTGTGTGTTAAAAAAATGAAATGAAATGTGTTAACACCTTTTTGTTACATGGTACCTATTCGATTTCTATAAACTAATGTGATTACAAATTAAAAAATATTACATTAGAAAATAAAAAAAGGATGGTTTTTGAACTGAAGGCTCTTTTGCTATTGCACTTTCGTTTTTCTTACATCTGCTTTAACATTAGATGTAATATTGTTAAAATAAATAAAGCAATATTTAGCTCACTGAAACAATTGTTTTCGTTTTGTCATAAACAGAGCGACGACAAAAAGTATTGAATAGTATAGAGAACTTATTGCACTCTTTTTCCCCTCTCATGTAGAGAGCCTGAGTAAAAGAGCATAAACGAGTCGTATTCTCTTTATAGATTATTTCAATATAAATGCACCATTTCGACAATGTTATTACATAAAACTGAAAATTCTTCGAAGTTTGTGAGCGGTCTCAGCATAACTTTCCAAATTTGTGTAATAAGTTTTCACAATTATAACGCTTTGCTCTTTCGTAAAGCGCCCCATTTTTAAAAATAGATTTAAACATATGTTGCAACTGCTGATTTTCAGAAATTTAAAAAAACGAAATCTTACTGAGACATGCTTTATATAAAACAAAAGTTTATTGCTTTTATTGGCTGCTTAATAAAGGGGGGTTGTACGAAATTTGAAATTTTAACCACTGGTTATTTCGAAGCAGGTGGTCAATTTAACATTTATGAAGTGACTATTAGTTAAAGATTTGAAATCTATACGTTTATTAAAAAAAAATATAATAAAAAAATATTAAAAACTTTCTCCCGAATTGACAAATCATCATTTCCAATGAAAGAGGAAAACCAACTCTTTAGGTGGAAAAAATGGCAGTGGGATCAGAGGGAGAGTGAAAAGACCGAATTGTGCAGGATGAACTCTGAATCCTGAAATTTTTTACAGAGGGTAAGAAGAACTGAGGAGAAGAACGCCCTCCTGCAAGGACGAGAATGGGAATCTGGTGACTGATAAGCACTGTATGTTGAAAATGTGGAGAGACCACTTACTCCTCTCAGATTCTTCCACTGAAGACCAGAAGGTAATGATTGTGGAAGTCAGTGTAGATTGTAAACCCCCCCCCCAACCCAACCTACGCGAGATTAGAACGGCGATCATCCGGCTTATGAACAATGAAGCCGCTAGTGCGGATGAACTTTTTAGGCTAACCTACATGCATCGACTTATATGCGGAATGGAATCTATGCCTGACGATTAGAGTTTCAGTGTATTATGTCCTGTATAGTTGGAACCTCACCAATCAAATCATAATTTTATAAAAATGAGTATTAGTATTTTTTTAAAGCAAAATTAAATGACACTTATTAAACCACCCTTGTATCAACATATATTTTTATATATTTCGGGAATACTCGTAGTTTGAGTCAATGTTCACAACTGCATGTTGTGGACTTTGGAAATTGTATAGTTGTGTGCATACAAAGCAATGAATGAATAAATGAATGAATGAATAAGTGAACAAGTGGGTGAAGCAGTGAGTGAGTAAAAAAGTTCAAGGAAGAAAACATAGAATAAAGTGATACCATCTATTCTATGTATACAACTGGCATTGACATGAGAACTATCACTTCAATCGTGCGAGTGTTTGAATTTAACCATTAAAAATGGTCCATGCTAAGGAGGTAAACTACAAATTACACAAACGCATCCAATGACTGGTCGAGCAAACACTACGTGAATAAAATTATAGGCCACGACGATTAGGTATTTACACTCTTTACATCCTGTTTTTGTAAATAATCCGTTGCAGACTCGATAATAAGTTATTCACCCAAGGTGTTACTTTATTTAAGCCAAAATTTGCAGTACATTCAAAGAACGCAGGAAGCATTAACCCTTACGCTAACGTTGTCTCCTCTATCCACTTCAAAGGATGAACGATTCCATTTGAATAGCAAACTACGCACCAATCTAAGATGGTTCTAAGTCGAAGCCAATTTTCATAATCTAAGCCATGTTATATAGCTGGAAACATAAATCATGTCTTTATTCTGGACTTTAAGTTCCACAAGAAATCATTTCAAAATACGCATTAAACTCTAAATATGCGTTAAACTCTTGTGAAACTCCTGCGAACTGAAGCAAATCCAAAGACAAACAAAATGTATGCAAAAACTATATCGGCTGTCGCTTTTTTCATATTGGTGAACAATTTTACACCATTTCCAATTGAAATGTGAAAAAAATGAATTGAAGTCTACAAATTCAATTTGAAATTTGAAATACATCAATTGAAATTTAAAAAACATCAATCGAAATTTGAAATTCATCAACTGAAATTTAAAACGAATCAATGGAAATTTGAAGTACATCAATTGAAATTTAAAAGAGATCAATTGAAATTTAAAAGACACCAATTCAAATTTAAAAATCGAATACGAGGCGGAGCAATAAATCCGTGACTTTTTGAATGAAACACAGATTTTTTTTTGCAAAAAAAAAATATTTTTCAACATAATCTCCTTTTAGCTCAATACAATTAGTCCAACGTTTCTCCAATTTTTATATCCCTTCCAAAAAATAGGATTTTCGAGGTCCATAAAATAGGCATTTGTTTGATCAGTAATTTAATCGTTGGAGCTAAATCTCTTTCCACCGAGCCATTTCTTTAGGTTTACACACTGGGGGCTAAATCCGGAGAATATGGCGGATAAAGTACCAATTCGTAGCCCAATTCATGGAAATTTTCCATGGAGACTACATACGTGTGCACCGGTGCATTATCTTGATGACAAAATCCTCGTTAAATCGGTCCAATAAGTTGGCATAACATTCGCCGTTTATTATTTTTCTCTTTCGAAGGTAATGGATGTGAATTACCCCGGGTGCATCCTAAAAAACTGTTGCCATCACCTTATTGGCCAACAAACTTACCTTGGCCTTCTCCGGAGCCGGTTCACCCGGAGAACCCCATTGTTTAGACTGCTGCTTGGCCTCCGAAGTGTTGTAATGGATCCATGTTTCATCCACAGTTACAAAACGCCGCAAAAACTCCTACGATTTGCGGTTAAACAACTCCAAACCAACCTTTCAAGTTGTCACACGATTAAGATTATTGTCAGTTAAGAGAAAACGCGGCACCCATCTTGCAGACAGCTTTCTTAAACCCAACTGATCATTTAAAATCCAAACCATACTCCCATATCTCCCGCACTTTTACTCTTCGATCGGCCAACGCCATATCGTGGATTTTTTCGACATTTTCGGGTGTATTGACCTCAATTGGAACTCCAGAACGTGCAGCGTCATTTGTACATGTGCGACCACAACGAAAGTCAGTAAACCACTTTTTTACCATTGAAATCGATGGTGCAGAGTCCCCATAGTATTTATCAAGCTTTTTCTTAGATTGATTGACGGTTGTTTTTCCAAACAAATTCACTCGAAATTCACTTTTTTCCATTTTTAAAAAAATGCACGAGGTTGTATACTTTTAACAGCTGTTAAACGCAAATTAAATGACGGCACTTGCTCAAAATTTAACAGTCGTCTATTAACAGCTGGTACTTGGTGCGAGCGGTGTTGTATTTTAAATATCTAGGAGGGAAGTTCGAAAAGTCACGAATTTAATTTCAATTCAATTTCAATTCAATTTCAATTCAATTTCAATTCAATTTCAATTCAATTTCAATTCAATTTCAATTCAATTTCAATTCAATTTCAATTCAATTTCAATTCAATTTCAATTCAATTTCAATTCAATTTCAATTCAATTTCAATTCAATTTCAATTCAATTTCAATTCAATTTCAATTCAATTTCAATTCAATTTCAATTCAATTTCAATTCAATTTCAATTCAATTTCAATTCAATTTCAATTCAATTTCAATTCAATTTCAATTCAATTTCAATTCAATTTCAATTCAATTTCAATTCAATTTCAATTCAATTTCAATTCAATTTCAATTCAATTTCAATTCAATTTCAATTCAATTTCAATTCAATTTCAATTCAATTTCAATTCAATTTCAATTCAATTTCAATTCAATTTCAATTCAATTTCAATTCAATTTCAATTCAATTTCAATTCAATTTCAATTCAATTTCAATTCAATTTCAATTCAATTCAATTTCAATTCAATTTCAATTCAATTTCAAATCAATTCAATTTCAATTCAATTTCAATTCAATTTCAATTCAATTTCAATTCAATTTCAATTCAATTTCAATTCAATTTCAATTCAATTTCAATTCAATTTCAATTCAATTTCAATTCAATTTCAATTCAATTTCAATTCAATTTCAATTCAATTTCAATTCAATTTCAATTCAATTTCAATTCAATTTCAATTCAATTTCAATTCAATTTCAATTCAATTTCAATTCAATTTCAATTCAATTTCAATTCAATTTCAATTCAATTTCAATTCAATTTCAATTCAATTTCAATTCAATTTCAATTCAATTTCAATTCAATTTCAATTCAATTTCAATTCAATTTCAATTCAATTTCAATTCAATTTCAATTCAATTTCAATTCAATTTCAATTCAATTTCAATTCAATTTCAATTCAATTTCAATTCAATTTCAATTCAATTTCAATTCAATTTCAATTCAATTTCAATTCAATTTCAATTCAATTTCAATTCGATTTCAATTCAATTTCAATTCAATTTCAATTCAATTTCAATTCAATTTCAATTCAATTTCAATTCAATTTCAATTCAATTTCAATTCAATTTCAATTCAATTTCAATTCAATTTCAATTCAATTTCAATTCAATTTCAATTCAATTTCAATTCACTTTCAATTCAATTTCAACTGATGAATTTCAAATTTCAATTGATGTCTTTTGAACTTCAATTGATGTCTTTCAAATTTCCATTGACGTGGTTCAAATTTCAATTGACATGTTTTAAATTTCAATTGATGAGTTTTAAATTTCAGTTGATGTATTTCAAATAACAATTGTTTTAATTCAAATTTCAATTGATATCTTTTGAATTTCAATTGTTGTTTTTTAAATTTCAATTGATGTATTTCAAATTTCAAATAGAATTTTTAAATCTTAATTGATGAATTTCACATTTCAAATATATTTTCCAAATTTCAATTGATATTTTTCAAAATTAAATTGATATTTTTTAAATTTCAATTGCTAATGGTGTAGTCAGGTCGTGGCGGCATCATAGGCTCATTTTTCTTCGAACCGACAGTGGTGAGAATTACCGTGCCATGCTCACCATTCCCCCCCCCCCCAACATTTGAAGAGGATGACAGTGGTGACGTTTAGTATCAACATAACGGCTGTACATGCCACACATCCAACATTACAATTTATATTTGGTGCCCTGTGCACGAAACCACATAAACAGCTGAAATTCGGAAGCCCGCTGCCCGTGTTACAGCTGCGACTTGACCGTTTTGAATTAGTATCTCGGAGGCGCTCTGAAGGATAAGTGTCGCGTAAACAATCTCGAGTTCATTGAGGCCTTAAACCACGAAATTGACGATGTCGTTCCTGACATAGAGGCCCAAACAATCGAAAATGTACTGATAATTAGGTAGATCGAAAGAGGCACCGTAACGCAAGTCGTGGAAGCCATTTGAACGATGTTGGGTTTCATTCAGAAAAGTCAATGATGAGCTTTACCAATAAAATCCTTATTTTGAAAAAAAATTGCTACTAATACTTTTTTAAAGCGAATTGAAGTTTCAAATTGTGCATGGCTCACCCTTTACATATAATATTTATATACATATCGCCAGGGGCATGCCAACCTAGATGTTCACGATCGAGTACCGGGCGAGAACAACATGTGTATGGATGGCTTTATAGATCTCAACCAAAATGTCAGAGATGACGTTTGGAAAGGAAGGAGTATAAATGGAAGACGATTTTACTAAAATAATACGGGTGTCTCGGTAAGTTGGCACTTTTTAAATTTAGTGTAATTTTTTGTTTTTGCATGTGGCAACTCTGAAATTAGACAGCTGTCACATAAATTTATCATGATTATTAAAAATGAAACGCTTTACGAAACAACAGCGCGTTATAATTGAGGAAACTTATTACAAAAATTTTTAAAGTTATGCTGAGACCGCTCGTAAACTTCGAAGAATTCTCAACCTAATTTGTCAACCATTCGAAGAGTAGTCAAAAACTTTAAAAAAAAACTTGGTCGGCTATGGACAGTGAGACTCCTGTGCGTCAACGTACTGGTCAGTCGCTTGAAAACATTGCTGTACTGGTCGGTCGCTTGAAAACATTGCTGCATCGTTCTCAACAACTTCAAATTTCGCGAAGCACTACCCAGCGAATTTTGACAAAAGACCTCCGCCTTTAGGCGTTCAAAATTCAGCTTACTCAGGAGCTCAAACCAGCAGACCATGGAAAGCGCCGGCAGTTCGTTCAATGGGTGATGGAGCAAAATGAAGTCAATGCCAAGCGCATTTGCATCTGAATCCGTTAAAGCGCATTTGCACCTGAATGGCTTCGTGAATACACAAAATTTTCGAATTTGGGGCTCAGAAAATTCTTATGCAATCCATGAGAAATAAATGCACCCAGAACGAGCATTTTTTGTACGGCTTTTGGTCAGTCGGCGTGATTGGGCCTTACTTTTTTGAACATGATAATGGAGTTCTTGTGGCCTCAACTGGACTACATGCATCTGGACGACGATTGGTTTCAGAAAGACGGCTACACATGTCACACCGCGAATGAAACAATCGATTTATTGCAGCAACGATTTCCAGAACAAATTATCTCAAGAAATTCTGATATCAACTGGGGATTATGCGAATAAACCGGAAACAATTTCTGAGCTCAAATCCGAGATCCACATTTTTAAAAAAGGACTAGAAGGACATATGCAAACTCAAGGTAACGGATTCTCGTCTATGAAATCCTTTAATATAATCTATTCCACAATAAATTGGTAGAATATGTGAATACTTTGGCGGTTATTTTAGTGCAACTTTCTTGACCTTGTTTCAAAAATGGACAAAAAGGACGTCTGGAAATAATGATAGACAATTTTATTCAATGCGGACATATGATGAAATTTAATGAAGGAATAAATTCGTAAAATATTCTGAATCCGTAACTGGTCACTTTAGTGTACATTTTTGCTACTTTTTGAACAATGGACGAAAAGGACCGTTTAAACTTTGAAATAGAGCATTTGAATATAATAACCCTAAATGAAAAATAATCCTCATCAAATTTCACTGCAGACATGTTACCACCAGAATTCGTTTAATTCAATATTTATACTAAATTTTTGAATTTATCTCGGAGAGCATCGGATATGAATATTCAAACTTGCCACGCCCATAACTAAAAAGTGTAGCCACATTGCGGTCTAAATTTTTGGGGTTTGACTATACTTGCCTAATGTGGTCATTTGGCGCAGGAACCGTCCACCCCCAAAATTGGTGATGCACAGTGTAATAAAAGACGAATACAGAATGGAAGAGCTGTATAATCTGTATCCCGACATCGACGTAGTTATGAGTATCAAAATACCGCGTTTATGATCCACTGCGAAAGGTATTTTAAGTCGTACTCGAAGCACATCGTAAAAAAGTACGACCAAGACTTCTTTGGAAAGACCAGGTGGACGATTACCTGCAAGAGCTTGGAGTTACCTACTGAAGGAGTAAAGCTAAAGATCGGGGCGTTGGAGAAAGATGTTATGTAAGGCCCTTGATCGCTCTGGGTTTTTTGAGGCCACCTAAGTAAGTAAGTAAGTATAGACACGTAAATTACCTACTGTTACAAAAAAATCCAATGAGTGTTCGAACTCACGGGCGATGTGTTAACACCTTTTTGCTACACGGTACCTGTTCGATTTCTATGAACACATTCGTAAATGTTACATTGGAAAATAGAAAACAGCGTTCAATCATATGATGGCGTTACAGTTAAATAATATTAATACTTAAAATTATTTAAAGACCCAGTGGAAGCACATGTGTCATTATTTTCTTGCTCAATACTTTTTGTTTTATTCCCACAAAAGTCAAAGAATGCAAAGCAACAGACACTTGTACATACATACATACATTGTTATATTCGTACGATATAACCGAAGATCAACATAAAATACTTTTTTAATATTACTCCAAATTAATACTCCAAATTAAAACACTTAAATCTCGGCTCGCCGATATCGGATCGCCTTAATTTTTGGCCTAAACTCTTCGTCGAAACCCGCGCTAGCTTTTTAATCCAAAAATTAATAAAATCGGCTATGAATTTCCGGAGAAAATCGCGTGGGAAAGTTATATGAAAATCGCCCAATAATCACTTTCAATACCGACTGCCAAGCAACGAACAAACAAACGATGATAAGACAAAACCGAAGATCAACATAAAACACTTTTTTAATATTACTCCAAATTAATACTCCAAATTAAAACACTTAAATCTCGGCTCGCCGATATCGGATCGCCTTAATTTTTGGCCTAAACTCTTCGTCGAAACCCGCACTAGCTTTTTAATCCAAAAATTAATAAAATCGGCTATGAATTTCCGGAGAAAATCGCGTGGGAAAATTATATGAAAATCGCCCAATAATCACTTTCGATACCGACTGCCAAGCAACGAACAAACAAACGATGATTTACTCTTACAAACCTAACACTTGCGTATGTATTAGTTTGATAGTTTCCTGCCCTAGAGGCGCGCGTATAGATGTTAACACATCAAAAATTACATTCAAGTTAAATTGTATAATTTTTTACAGCAGCATGAATGCCAACGGATGCCAAGGCTACTTACTCTGTTTATCTTTTCCTTTATATGCTTTAATACAAACAAAATATGTTCTTCAATACTTTATACAAAAAAACTCCTCTCACTTTTGATGTTCTTTTCTTGTGCTGGTTTCGTTCGTTTGCTTTTGTATTTTTGTTTTTTTTTTTTTTGTTTTTGGTGGACTCTACTTTATGTATGCGTTTTATTAAAAACTTTAGATTTTGTTTTCTTCTTTTGTATATGAGATACCTATGTGTGTATAGACGAGATTATGTTTCTCCTATTGGTCCCTATGTGTACTTGTATAGAGAGAATGTACCTAGTACTTTTTAAGGCTCTGGTCAATACCGAGCACTAGAACAAGAAGCAATTTGAAGTGAAGCGAAACGAAACGAAACGAAGGTACAAAAAACAGAAATGCAACCATTAAAGCGTAAACCACTTTTACATCATACGAGCAGACTACTGTTCGCATACACAGATAAATACGCACTGGATACACCGAAAATCACCCACACATATTAATAACAACGAAAATACACCTGTACTCACACCTAGGCAAACACACACAAACACACACACCCACCCAACACACTTGGCCACACATGGACACACTAACCTACAAATGGAGCTATAAAATTCAAAGTGTTTCTGTTACAGTAAAGGTTCGTCCATTAATGTGGGAGTGTGTGTGTGTGTGTGTTGTCTTTGCTTATGTGTAGGTGTATATTTTACGTTCATTTTATACATTTGCTGTTATATCTCTTCGCTTACCTTCATTTCTACAAAGCATTTATGTTTTTGTTGCTTTTGTCAATTTGTTATTGTTTTGCTTTACATTTTCAGCCATCAAATATGGCATAATATGCAGCAACACATATGCTGAGGACTCCCTGAGATTCACTGGACCTTAACACAAACACACATTTATGTGTCAGTTTGTGCGTGTGTGTGTGTTTGTGCGTGAGTGTGTGTATATGTGTTTACATTAATTAACATGTAAAGCAATCAAAGTTTTGATGCCATTAAAACATTGTCAGAGTGTAATAAAGAAAACTACAAATACGAAAAATCCACAAAGCGAACACAAATGAAAACGTCAAAATAAAACAAAGAAAATTGTCTATACTTTTGCTTGCAATTATGTTCAGAATCATCTCTATCCATGTACGTGTTTTACAAACAGCAGAAAGACAATTTATTCACTCATACCTATAAACATGTGCATACATGAGTGCACACAAATAAACTGAAGCTTAAACAGGAACACACACACCCACGTGGGAGTATAAAACGTGTAGGTTGTTCCACTGCAGCATGACAGAGATTGTGAATTGTTGCTTTAATGCGGAAAATAAATTAGAAAATTTCCACCCACTTCAATAAATCCTTAGAAACTCATTCCAAGTAAAACCACTACAAGAAGATATATGGTTCAATTATATCAGGCTGCGCCATATGTAGTTTTGATGCGTAACATTATTCTTCTAACATTTGAGATAATTTCCAGGAAGTGGGAATACGATGTTTTTCATTTCAATATTTACGTAATCAAAATCGAACGTCATTATAAACTACATTCATATTAAATTTCACTACTATTTGATTTCAGCTACTATGCACAGAACAAAATTGATCGATTTGAGTCTTCGCTAACCGATCGAAAATATTAGACCTCACAAGCCCATGCGACTGTGCATAGAAAATCCCTCTTCCCGCTGCAAATACATCTCTGGATCATCAAGTCATGACGTTATAATCATTCAGTACATATTTCAAGTGGAAGCTCCCATACCCGTTCACAGTTACACTAGGGTGTGCCATCAATAAATTTTTTTTTTTTTTTTGCTCAAGATTTATTTTAAATCTTATAGGATAAAAAAATTTTGAGATTTTTTTCAGATTTTTCGGAAGAGGTTTAGAGGTCGCACAAGTCGAATTTCCCCCAAAAATCGGGTA
The DNA here is from genome assembly GCA_963931995.1 of Phaonia tiefii. Classification (NCBI taxonomy): domain Eukaryota; kingdom Metazoa; phylum Arthropoda; class Insecta; order Diptera; family Muscidae; genus Phaonia; species Phaonia tiefii. The sequence goes on from OZ008368.1 coordinate 294,868,234, forward strand.
TTCCGGGGGTTTTTTGAATTTTACTTAAAACTGGGCCAATAACCACGGATCTCTTAGTTTGTAAGTCAACATTTTTGAAGCTAAACATCCAAACTTTTATTGTATTTGCACAAACCACCATTTTGGCAATGATTTTCCTCAATAAGGTACCACGTATTAAATTTTTTCTTTTAAAATTCCTATGAAAATTTAAAAAACTAATGATGCACTTTAAACGACTTATAAATTCCAACCAATTTTGTAGAAAATAATTTTAAATTTGCGGTTACTGTTCCAGAGTTATACCATTTTAAGGCCTTTTACCCAATGTCTGAACCTAATAATATTATAAACTGTTTGTCTTATTTCGTAGGATTTGCTTTAAACATTGTATTATTGAAAAAATCTAAATGCATTAAGTAACGACAGAGAATTACACATAGCAAAAAATGGCCCCGGCAACATATTGCAGGAATCATATATATGATTGATTGCAAACATATATATGTTTCCTGCAATATTTTTTTTTTTTTTATCAAACCAACACTCAGGGGATGCCCCCTATAAATGCAGTGCATTGTGTTGGCGAAGGAAAATTGAGGTAGTGGAGGGTGGAAAGAGGGAGTAGTGTCTGTTGACATTTGCCTTGAATGTTTGTATGTCATACGGACTGTACGGCTGAAGATCGAATTTTCTCTATAGTGTGTAGTGCGGTCAATCGGCCACTCGTCACAAAACGGATGAGAGTTCCTTGAAAGCCGCATACTTCGGCTAAATATCCTCACATCTGGCATAAGTTGACGGATGTCCGGGAACACATACCGTGGAAATATTGATAGAACAGCGACACGCAACCCACATTTCGACGATGCTCAAGGGAGACAATGGAGTTGGATACCCTACTGTCCCCTATCAACACCATCGCTCTCCTCTGGACACGGTCGAGAAGCTCCAAAGAAGTCCTAGGAGCACTTGCCCATATGTGGGAATTATACCCCATCTTTGGCCTGATGTAGGTGATGTAGATATTAGATAGATAAGATCAGATGGAGTGAAGCATTTCTTGCACCGCTTTAAAAAGCCTAGACACTTGAATGCATCTTTCGACACTTCAAATACATGTTTTGCCCAACGGACATCACATTGTATTTTCATGCCCAGAACATCAAGAGCGTCTGATTCATCAATATCCACACCTAGACATAGACAATGACGACACACCTGGGTCAGCAATACGTTTATACGACAACAAACAACACTGAGTCTTACCCGCATTAAAATCTACTCTATTCTTTCGACCCCATTCAACAATGGACACCAGATCACGGTCGAGTGTTTCATTCATCGTCCGGCGTTTGACTTTAATCTCTTGAAGACTTGGCCTACGATCAAATGAATAATAATGACAGAGATTACTGTCATCGGCAAAAGAGTAGATTGGATTCACAGTCTGACCCAGGAGATCGTCAATGAAAATAAGAAAAGAGAAGGCGAAAGAACAGAGCCCTGTGGTACACCTGCAGTAAATTTATGCCCGTCGGATGAAACCCCATCTATGTACATTGTACAACAAATCGTTAAGTGCGATCTCTGAGACAAATCAATATAAATCGAGGGAAGTTATCACCGACACCAAAAGCAGCGAGCTTTCACAAGAGTGCATCATGCCAAACTCTGTCAAAGGCCTTGGAAATATCAAGAGCCACTACCTTACTCACACCAAGCCGGATAGACTCCACTGTTCCGAAAGGAACGCCATCAGGTCTCCAGTAGATCTCATTCTACGGAAGCCATACTGCCGATCGTTAAGAAGGTCATTGGACTCAAGATATTTCACAAGATGGTGGTTAACCATGCTCTCCGTAACCTTCGAGAGCGCAGAACATGTTGCAATTGGGCGGTAATTTGCGGGGTCACTTGCATCACCTTTTTTAGGGATTGGCTGGACATTAGCAACCTTCCAACGTGCCGGGAAGACTCCCGCACGGTATGCAAGATTGAAAAGGTTGCGCTGTGGACGTGCCAGCGTCGAAGAGCACCTACTCAAGACCAGTGCTGATATGCTGGAGCCGCTTTTTCCTACGTGCAACTCTTTGTCGTTACTTAGCGCATGTAGATTTTTTTCATCAATACAGTGTTTAACGCGAGAGTATTACGAGTATTAGTTTCATACAATGGGTAAAGAGTTTTAAAATGGCATAACTCTGGAACAGAAACTGCAAATTCGAAATTTTTTCTGGAAAATTGCTTGGCATTTATCCGTGTTTTAAAAGGCATCATTAGTATTTTAAATTTTCATAGAAATTTAAAGTAAATCCGATGCAAAAATGCCAAAAAATTTATAATATTTTTAGGTTCATACAATAGGTAAAAGGCTTTAAAATGGTATAACTCTGGAACAATAACAACAAACTAAAAATTTTTTTCTATAAAATTGCTTGGAATTTATCCGTCTTTTAGAATACATCATTAGTCTTTTAAATTTGCATAGAAATTTTAAAAGTTATAAAGCATTACTTACAAAATGTACCCAAAATTTACGAAAAACCTTAATACGTTGTAACTTATTGAGCAAAGTCATTGACAAAACTGGTTGTTTGTGCATATACAATAAAAGTTTAGATGGTTTGCTATAAATATGTTGACTTACAACCTCAGAAGATTGTAATTATTGACCGAGTTTTAAGTAAAATTCAAAAAACGTCCAGAATACCCGATTTTTGGGGGAAATTCGAATTGTGCAACCTCTAAACCACTTCCGAAAAATCTGAAAAAAATCTCAAAAAATTTTTACCCTATAAGCTTTCCAATCAAGCTTGAGCAACCATGAAAATCGAAAAACAAAAATTGTTTGGGACACCCTAAGCTACACTTACTCACAAACGTACTAAGCCTAACTCTCACCAACGACTGTTAATTCTACTTGTTAATTCTCGTTCTGGTCATTGCTGACGGAGTATATAATGTAGAGTTTTCATAACCTCAGGAGAGTCGGTTCCCAGCGCACAACTCGATAAGATCATCGATCTGGCGCTCTAATTCTGAAAAGAATTGAGAATAGACTGTCACTTTAAAATATTGCCTTAGCAGATGCAGCTGACTATTCCAGCATAGCGGTTTATTGACTATTTGACTATTAAAGCATAGCGGCCTCGGTTGATTATTCCAGTATCGCGGCTTCGGCAGACTATTCTACGTATTATCTCAAGACACCATCCTGAACCGCTGTAAAACTGTAGACGCAAATCAAAATTACAAAATTCCCATTACATCCCACGAAGAGAGTGAGGAGAGTTTCTAATAACCAGTGAGCTGTGCGGTTTCTAGTTTTACACTCACAGTTTGGGACCTGCAGTTTTAGAGAAGCCTTTTCATGACTAAGTACTCGATAGTGTCGCCATTACTAAGCCAGGTGACCGCTGTCGAAAGAAATGTAAGGTGGTCAGAGCAGGGACCGAGCCCACTTCCTCATGTACAAGAGCCGCGCACACCAGCCATTGTACCACCGACTCACCCCAGTCAGTGTCTGCATAACTAGAAAACGCATAGCCACCGGTTGTGAGTAGGTCTTCATAGAGATTGCTATTTATATTTCGGGTCCTAGATATAGTAATGAAAGTTTGACATTGGAAAGTTGGAAAGTTTGAAATTTTTAAATTTTTTTGCGTAAACATACATAGAACGTTTTAGCGGCTCCACGAAATACCTCCCAAATAAATAACCCCCAAAACGAGAAATGAAATAATCTCCAATGTTTTTCCACACATTTTTTGGTGTTATTTCAATGAAAAAAAAACTCTAATTTTTTGGGAAGTATTTAAGATTTCCTTTTTCCAATCGGGGTTTCCAAATTATGAAATAATCTCCAATGTAATTGTATGAAAATTTACCTTTTACAATGAAATTGTTTGCCTTTGATTCCATTTTGCCTTGGAGTTAATTTCATTTTTGTTTGGCTTTTATTTCATTCTTTGTTTTTATTTCATTCATGTTACTTCTTTTTTTTTGGGTATATTTCATTGGGTGCTATTTCCTGGGCGTCATTTTCGTTCGATGATTTTTTACGATTTTCGGCGTGGATTATCGAGACAAGAGCATCTCAATCAACTTGTTTTGGCTTTTGGCGATGAAGCATCATCAATAACCACTGCAAATCGCTGGTACCAAGAGTTCAGTCTAGGACGCCTTTCGCTCCAGGAAGGTCGTCTCGTGCAGGTCGCTTCGAGAAGGTCGTCCAATTTCGGGCGTTTTGAAGGAAACCATCGATGCTGTGCGTGAACTACAAAGCAAGATCGACATGTGATATACTGTGAGATTGAGGCTTCCTTGTGCATTAATACCACTAGCAGCAATAAGATATTGCATGTCTATTTGGCCGTGAAAAAGATTTGTCCTGGTTGGATCCCACAACATTTGACGAATGCTCAAAGAAATGTTGAAAAAATACAACCGCGGTAACTCAAATACAGTGCATATGAGCTTGAACAAAACAGCAATTGACCGTATGGGTCTTTAAAGACGAGCTAAATCCAACAAAAGTTGTTCGTGGAAGAACACCCATTTTTTTTGTTTAACCGGTCATGTGGCCACAGTGCTTTCTGTGGAATATATGACGGTCAATTCTTAGTGGTATACCAAAATCTATTTGCCAGCAGTGTTGGAAGAAATAAGGAAAAACAACAAGAGAAGACGGATCATTTAGCATCAGGAAAATGCGAGCTCTCACACATCAGCTGAAACAATAGGCTATTTCAGCACTCAACATGTCGAATTGATGGGTCATCCGCCGTACAGCCCTGACTTGGCACCCAACGACTTCTTTTTACTCTGTGGTCAACGTTTTTCGACGCCCGAAGCAGCTGTTGAAGCGTTCAAAAACCATGTTTTGGAGGTGTCTCAATCTGAGTACAGAAAGTGCTTCGAAAATTGGTTTGAGCGTATGAAAAATATATTGAAAATATGAGAATATTTTGAAAAACAGTAAAACCGAAATATAAATAACAACTCGTAATATCTTCATTGGATGTACCTTTTTGTACCCATTGGAATAATCCTTTTGTTTGTATATTTCCGCACGCAAAATGCGGATGGCAAGTCGGTTGTTGTAGACAACGTACATCCTCGCAATTTCTTTCAAAATTTTAATTTGATGTGCTCTTGGTTAGGTTTGAAAAAAGAGCATTAAACCAATTCGTGGCTGGATTCGCTTCTGTGCAATATATCCCCTCCTGCCCGATTGCAACAACTCACTACTCGCACTCACCTTAAAACCCGTATATTGGTAAAGGTCATGTTTGGAAAATAAAGCGTTTACGAATGGGAACGGCTAGATATAAAAATTAAATAAAAGAAAGAATTTATGCGAGATATCAACGAATAGATATTGTGGAATATGACATCATTCAAATGGTAGCCACGGCTTCGGTGGAATACGCGCAAACGATATATCCACATTTGTATTACTCTGGCGCACATATCAGCCAGAATTCGAGCGATTTCATGAATTATGTTGTCTTTGAGGGCACCGGTCATTTGTGCCTAATTGGCACAGACTTGCGACTAGAGGAAACCTCACAAGAAAAAGTCTAAGGAGTCAACACCCACCATCTCGGTGCCCAGTTCAGGTAACCTCTGCATTTGATAACCGTGTCGTGAAATCGCTCGTGTAGAAAGTCCATTGTGGCATCAGATGTGTAGATCATGGGTTAGGTTAGGTAAGAGTGGATGTTAGGCTCACTTAGGCCTTGTACTTCATAGTGATACCGCAGGGACAAAAGGTAAAATATGAGATTTCCCTACTCCCTCCTGTTGGTCCAGTCTGATTGCTTTAAAAAGCTCAATAGATGGCAGATGCTAACATAAGCCAGATTTTCTAACTTCCCAAAGAAATGTAAGCCCCGTGTACACTGCCGGCTTCTGGAAAGACTCAAAAGGTGTGGGTATAGACTCAAAAGGTGTCATATTGACTCCACCTCCTCTTCGTCACTACAACGTCTGTAAAAGTAAGTTCTCAAGACTATCTGTATATCTGCTTGCCGTCGAATGAGATAGTGAGCCGTCATCACAGCCACGATTAGAGAGACGTCTGGTCTCGACAACGACAGCAGGTCGTTAGTGCGTTTCAAGATTAAGCGGGGCATCAACGGTTTGGAATGTACACAGGTCCATACTAGTGACCCTGTACCGTTAGTCCCCATAAGGGCACAATTTCTAAAAAAAAACTTGCAAGCTAATTCTCCAGCAGCATGTAAGATAGTGTAGCAAGATCTTCTGCTTTGCAGCTTTCAGGTATGTTCCAGGTATGCACAAAAATAAAGTGAATGTTAAACTATTCAGCCCATTGACTAATGTCATATAGAGCTGCCATATATCTCATCTGACCTTTCGTTTCACACTCTACGTGGTGCGGTGGGTGCGATAGAGAGTTATTTGACGTAAATTGACTTACACCAGGTGGAATTAAAAAAATTTTTTAATTACATTTTTCATGTCGTTTTGATGGAAAACTGTAAAATTCTAACTTATTTTTGACTTTTTTGTTATCTTTTTTTTTTTTGTTAGTATATTTTTGTGGTGTATTTACACAAAAAGTTTAACGCACAAAACTAAATGCCGTTGCAGTTTTCTTGTTGGTTGGTTTGAACCACTGCCTCTATCTGGTATTATTAAAGCAATACATTCCAACATGCAACGTCCATATGCAACACACTAAACTTCGTAAATTTATTGAGTGAAATCGCTGACATCTTCAGTTTTCGAATTGAGGAAGACATTTTCCAGGGTCTTAACAGCAACTTGATTATGCGGGAAAATATTGATTCTGACTTTAGTCAGAACACTATTTCTCAGCCATTCCGCTAATTGTCTAATTGCTAAGATATATACCTGGTAGACTTCACAGTGACCAGGCAATCTTTTTGCAATGAATAGCTCTGTGTCCTTAAAAAATTCTCCAAATCCTAATTTTTTGAAGCATCTGTATAAAATTTCACAAATCTCTTATATCCAGGAATGCAACCATTCCATTCTGCTCTATCAGGTATGAGAGTGTGGCACTTCTAGTCAAAGAGAGGTTAGGTTCAAGGTTAAATGTAAAATACCTGGAAGGCCAAAGATTGTGTTCAAAACGACACTGTGTCCGAAGCCATATTCTAGCCAGAGTGACTGTTTTCTAAATTTAACAGCAGTACCCGTGGCATGCTGTTTAGTTACAATGTCTAGTGTTACTAAATGTAGTATGACATTTAGTGCATCAGTCGTACTCAGCGCATCAGTGATACACATTCCAGCCATTCGCTGAACTTTATCCAGTATCGCGCATTACCTATGTGGATTTCCTTAGAGCGGTCCACAAGGCGATAACGCCATTCAGCATTATCGGTCTAACTATTATCGCATACAACCAATGCACTGTATGCGGGTTCAGGCTCCAGCGTTATCCTATTGCCGTGTTGCAGGTTATCACTGCCTTTTTGGCCTTTTCCAGAATATTAAATTTGAAGATTAACTTCCTCTTTAACTTCCTAAGCATTTTGTGCTTCAGAGGAGCGAATTTCAATACCCACTAAGGATCCAGGTACAAGAGTTAGAACCTTACACCCACCGCTGAAAAGAACCAGTTCCGCCTTGGTTGGGTTCGCCCCAAGACCATTATCCGAAGCCCATCTTGCGTTGGTACCCAAGGGTACTTGTAAACTTCCCTCTACCCGCTACTTCCATGTCATCTGCGCCGAAAATAGCCTCAAACCCCATCTTCTCCAGAAAAAAACAAAATACTGTCCATGTAGAGATTCCATAGAAGAGGCGACAAAACGCCCTCTTGAGGCGATCCTCCACTCACAAATCTATACGTGTCTATTGACCCTAAACTACTCTAAATGTGAATCTTTGAAAAAAGGTTGTGAACAAACAATCTGATATTACTGTCAACTCCCAGAGTAGTGGGTGCAGCAGTTATTGTTACTGGACGAGTAATTTCTTTTTCAAGAGAAATGACGAGAGACTAATCGGCCAGAAATACGTAGGTCACATATGGGATGGTTTTCGCGCTTTAGGAAAGATTACAACCTTAGTTTCTCTCCATTTCAAAAGTGCGTAGGCGTGCTTGATACATCCAGTGACTTGATAGATTTGATGCTATTCTAGTTTTATACTCATGGCTTTGGTCACACAGGTTTGGAGACGCTTTCCCACATTTAATTACTTACTTACATACTTATCCGGTCTCGAACAACCCCGGGGGTCAGCGACCTTACAAAATGAATGTAACATATTTCGCCAACCAGTTCGGTCTTTTGCTTTGTCTCTCCAGTTGGCAATACCAAGTGTACGCAGGGATTCGCCAAACTGATCCCTCCAGCGAAGTCTTGGTCTTCCTATTTTTCGTCTTCCTTCGAGTTCGGTTTCGAAAACTCTTTGTGCTGGTTCGTCTTCTTGCATTCTACTGATATGGCCTAGCCAGCGGAAGCGCATTATATTGATCCACCTCACTACGTCAATGTAGCGATATAGCTCATACAGCTCATTGTTCATGCATTGCCGATACTCGCCGTTATGCACAATAGAGACATACAGTTTTCATGGTATTTTTCTCTCGAAGACTCCTACAGACGTTTCGTCTGCTTGCGATAAGCCCCAGGATTCTGTGTCATAAAGCAAGACAGGTTGTATGATAGTCTGGTATAGCATGACTTTTGTTGCTCGAGAGAGGGCATTATCTCTAAAGTGCTTGCTTAGCCCAAAATAACATCTATTCGCAAGCACAATTCTCCGCTTGATTTCAATGCTGACGTTGTTGTTTTTGTTTACGGCAGATCCGAGGTATATAAATTCGTCTACCACCTCGAAATTATAACGGTTATCAACGTTCACGCTTTGGTCTAATCGCGTGGAGGCCCTGCTCGTTGAAACCATTAATTTTGTCTTGTCCTCATTTACTTCCAGATCCACTTTTGCTGACTCCTTCTCAATTCTCAAAAATACCGCAGTAACTGCTCTAATTGTGAGCCCAATGATATCGATATCATCAGTATACGCCAGCAGCAAGTGACTTTTGCTGCTGACGGTTTTATTTGTGTTGACTGCAGCTTTTCTCATAATGATCTCAAATTAAGATGTTAAAGAGATCGCATGATAGGGTGTCACCTTGCATGAGGCCTCGCTTGGTTTCGGATGGTTCGGTAACATCCTTACCAACTTTCACTGCGGATTTAGTGTTCGCAAATGTCATCCTACAAAGGCGTATGAATTTTGCAGATATTGATTCGTAGAGTTTCTCCAGTATCGGGCTATTGAAGGCCGCCTTATAATCGACATATAGATGATAGGTGTCGATTTGTTTTTTGTGGATCTTCTCCAGGATTTGGAGAAGTTGTCGATTTTCCAGGCCTAAAGCTACACTGGTAGGGTCCAATCAGGTCAGCAATAATTGGTTGTAGTCTTTCGCACATTATACTTGATAGAATTGTATATGCTATGGATAAAAGGCTTATTCCACGGTAGCTGGCACAGAGACTGGTGTCACATTTTGTAAATATAGGGCACAGTATACTGAGACTCCAAACACCGGACATGCATTCATGTAACTAAATTTTGGTAATGAGCTCGTGCACCTCTTTAGTCGGGCAATAGCTGTTCTGACCTCGTCTTAGTTAGTAGGGGCAATCGACGTCGTCGTCTTAATTGTGATCGATTGTCTCCTAGTCATTGGATATCTCAGGTATCAGTAGCGCGTAGAAATACTCTCCACATATTCCCAACATGCTCTGCGCATCTGCGATGAGATTTCCGTCCTTGTCTTTACAGAAGGGGAGAACTGAAGCATGTCCATTAGTTCCGTTTTTAACTTTCTGGTAGTAGTTTCGGGCTTCGTTCTTCCTTCTGTGGGTTTCAGTTTTCTCACTCTCGCGCTTTCTCCACTGCCGTTCTCTACGCCTAAAGATAAGATTTACCTCATTTCTGTTTTCCCTATGCCACTGCGGTGTGTATTTACACAAGTCAGAAAACATGATCTCTTAGCCTTAAAGGAGATTACAACTTTGAACATAACGAGGATCTAAGACAACTAAATTTAAAAATGTTTCGCTTTTATACGGATTGTGGCCATACGTTCAGTCAGTAATTGACCGTCGTAGAAAGAAATGTAAGGTGGTCAGAGTACAGATCGAACCCACGTTCCCATGTACAAGAGATTCGCAGCCTCATTAGCTGTCATGCGTTTTATTATACCCTCTTTTATCGTATTCTTTCATGCAATACATTAGCTTTGCCTTTACGTTTATTCCTCATGCAGCTGCAATAACAACAAACATTAAGCATATTTTGCAACAGTAGTAAAAAACACATCCCACAAAATAGGAAATGGAAGTTCTAACGCTTTTAAATGGCTCACAATTTCTTCATTATTTTCATTTTAAAATACATTTCGAAAAAAATACATATGGGACACAACACATTTGGATAAACTTGAAGGATCTGCCACAAAATGGAAACAAAGTCAATTTAAATTTCGATGTTATTTAATATTGGAGAAAAATACAAACAATAAATTTACGTTTAATGTGTGGATATGAATGTTATGTAGGGTGATTTTAGCAAAATATGTTTAGTCTATAATTAAAGTCTGTAATTTCATTGTATTTATTTATATTTATATTTTTATTTCATTGTATTTAGTTTTTCTGTGTTTATTTAGTTTGGGTTGAGGTCAAAAAATAAAAATACCAGCAGATTTTACTGTTTTCAAGATTTATTAGATATTCCCAAAATTCCGATTAGAGTCGCTAATCATCCTCAGGACATTGTTAGCATTAATAACATTAAAAACAATAACATTAACATTAATAACACAGGTGACAAACATTAGTTGAACAACGTTTGCAGACTAAGTGCGATTACTTTGATGATTTATAATAAAGGGTGTCCCAGTAGGATTGCACTTTTTAAATTTAGTGCAATTTTTTGGTGCAAGTGGCAATTCTGAAATTGGCAGCTGCCACATATGTTTATTCCGGTTGTTAAGAATTGAGTGATTTACGAAAGAGCAACGCGTTACAATTGGGGAAACTTATTACAAAAAATTTGGAAAGTTATGCTGAGACCGCTCGCATACTTCGTAGAATTTGCAGTCGAGAAAGTACATCTAATACGTCAACCATTCCAAGAGTGGTCGAAAAATTTGAAGAAACTGGAACGATTATGGACAGTAGGACTCCTGTGCGTCAACGTACCGGTCGGTCTGTTGAAAACGTTGCATCTGCAAACGACAGTGTCGCCAAAAACCCGAAAATTGCACAAAGCACTACGTAGCGAATTTTGACAAAAGTGGAGCAAAGTGAAGTCAATGCCAATTTTCCGAAAAAAAGTTATCTCTCCGATGAAGCGTATTTCCAGCTGAACGGCTTCATGAATACAACAAATTGTCGAATTTTGGGCTCGGAAGATCCTCATGCAACCCATGAGAAACAAATGCACCCACAACAAGCAACTGTCTGGTGCGGATTTTGGTCAGGCGCCATTATAGGGCTTTAATTTTTTGAAGATGAGACCAGACTGAAGTGTCTGTGAACCGCATTCGTTACAGGAACATGATAACGGATTCCTAGTGGGCTGAACTGCACTTCATGGATGTGGACGACATGTGGTTTCAGCCAGACGGCACCACCAGCCACACCGCGCATGAAACAATCGATTTATTGCAGCAACGATTTCCAGAACAAATTATCTCAAGAAATTCTTATGTTAACTGGCCACCAATATCATGCATTTTAACGCCGTGCGATTTCGTTCTTTGGGGTTTTGTGAAATCTCGGGTTTATACGAAACAATTCCTGACCTCAAATACGAGATCCAATGCGTCATCGTTGAGATACTACCATATCTCTGTGAAAGAGTCCTGGAAAAGAACCTAGGGGTCCATGTGACGGGTATTATATTCCATACTTAATCGAAACATGTCTTCTTTACAATCCAATAAAAAAATCACCATTATCTCAAAAAATACGTGTTTTTATTCTAAACTGAAAAAGTGCATCCTTACTGAGACACCCATATACGTGGTTGTGAAACCTTTTACCTAATGGCGACGATTTACATCAGCGGTGATCTGTCCACCACTCCCACTGATGCACTGACTGAAATATTATACTCCTTGCTGGTAGACATTATAGGTAGGTAAATTGTTTCCATGTCTAGCATCATCAGGTACTCCTAACATTCCTAAATTTGTCGACTGCTCGAAAGCGGGACCACTATTCGATCGGCAATATGACACACTCCTACCGAAAAGGTATTCCTGGAACAAATGGGTTCCTGGTAAAGAGAGATATGTGAATTTCGTCACAAGTGGTTCGAAAATGAATGTTCAGGTAGGCTACGGGGTCTACCAAAAACAATTTACTAAAGTAGACAGTCAAAATTTATCTTCACTCAAATGCCAACAAATAAAACGAGTGAAGCGTTAACCACTCTCTGCTCTCCCTCCCTCTTACTCTCTTCGTTGATTATTTCAATATACGTGCAGCTTTTTAATAGTGTTATTGTATATAACTATACAAATTCCAACCACGTTGAAGTAAAATTACATAGACTATGCAAAGAGTATGAAATAATCAAGATATGAATGCGTTTGAGTGAATTGTGGCCACTTTTTGGTTCTCTTTTACGAGGATCGTCAAATCGCGCACATCTTCTGGTCGTCTAATTCTTGATCGTCTTTGGGTCTACTCTAGGGAACTAGGGTTGTTATTTTCCCGTAGATTACAGAATAAAATTGTGGCTATTAGAGAAGTGGCAGATTGGCAGAGGGAGTCTTTGGGGTCAATGCCTTATCTGAGAGTCAGATGGTCATCAAGGAACATTCCGATGTGTATAATGATGCATGGAGATGAATGAAGCTTATGTTTTTAGCCAAGCCCGAAGTGTCAATGCTTGTTTCAGTTTTGAGGTCAGGCAAATGGCTTCCCTAGAAGCTGTAACGATGAGGAATTGGCAGAATACACTGAACATCTTCTTTGCACGTATCCAGCACTAGCCGGCATGAGAACGTCTACTATTCGATTCCACCTATTTAGGAACTCGGGAAATTTATCTCCGATAGATGTAGACGAGATTTTAAGATTCTACGACCAAACTAAATAGTTACCTGTTGGGGCTAACACTTAATATCGTTAGCCCGTATTACCAAAATGGACTAATTACTCTAAGTGACTCGTTCATCGACTTCCACTGACACACAAACTAACCAGGCGTCCTGAACAGGAAAATCAACTACAAAACTTTTGCACTGCATTATATATTTTATTTTGTCCTGCAGAAGAATTTTGTATACCAAAATGTTCATAGTAACTATGGCACTGTAAAAACTACAAGGATTTATCCCCCACAATCCTACTAAATATGAAAACAATAAGATTTAATCTTCTGCAGAAACTCAAAATCAAATTAAATATTACAATACTCTTTCCTTTTCAATTCCAATTCGACATTAAACAATATACTACCATTCAACTTCACCACACCTTAGCTACCTAGTCCTATCATACATCCTGTACCATATTATTTGTAAGTTTAATTCTTTCAAACAGAATTCAGTCCAAATCTCATAGTGTTACAACAAGGACGAAGAATACGCCACAATCTGAAGCGGTGCTGCCCTGTAAAGGACCTCACTTTAAAATTTCCACAAACCAAGAGTTTTTTAATCTCTCTAGGAAAATATCTTTGTTCTATAAACGAAGGGATTACAAAAAATTAGAATGAAAAAAACTTTTATAATTTTATGCTTAACTTTTAATGTCGCAATTCTGGCAAAGGAATAAAAATTTCAAAGAGCCAAAGAGGCAAAGAAAATTTAATTTTTAAAAACCAAAAAAAAAAACAGATTATTAAGCCGAGAGGAATGAAACAGAGTAAAAGTATTTTGCTCTTCCGGTGACCCTAAGAAGGATTCATTATAATAATCATCTTGCACAATTAAGACAAAAACACTGAAACAAATGTGCATATATGAACCAAAATTAGACGACGATTCAAGCAAATTTTCTTCAGAAATTATTTGGGAAAAATTGTTCTGTATAATTTGTGGAGCATCGCTAAATTTGAAAAATTACTTGATCATAATTTTTCTGAGGCTTTTGTTTATTTAAAATAGAAATAATTTTTTTTATAAAATTTCCTCTACATTTTGTAGTGTAGTGTTTCTCCCGTATCGGACTATGGGAGGCTGCCTTGTAATCGACAAATAGATGATGATTTGTTTTTCGTGGGTCTCTTCTCCAGCGTAAAAATCTGGTCAGTTGTCGATTTTTCAGGCCTAATGAAACACTTTTATGGTCCAATCATACCAACGATAATTGGTTTTAATCTATCGCATATTATACTTGATAGAACCTTATATGCTATGGATAAAAAGCTTATCCTATGGTAGTTGGCACAGAGACTTGGGTCACCTTCTATAAATATGGGACATAGTACACTGAGACTCCAATCGCCGGTCATGCATTCATCTAAACAAATTTTGATAATGAGCTGTTGCATGCACCTTATTAGCTCATCGCCGCCAGCCTTAAACAGCTCCGCAGGTAATCCATCGGCTCGTGCGGCTTTGTTGTTCCTAAGTCGGGCAATAGCTCTTTTGACCTCGTCGTGGTTAGTAGGGGCAGACGACGACGTCGTCTAAATTGAGATCGATTGTTCTCCTTGGCGAGTAAAAATCTGTCGTCACAAGGCATAACAGTATATGTCTATTTTTTCAACTTTTTACGAGAGCGTGTTAAAGGTTAAAATTTAATTTTTAATGTAGTGACTAATCGAGATTTGCTAATAAATCTTGTCCAATATCATTGAAGTAATAAATTGGATTATTTACAAAAATTGATATAGTGTGCAGTACGACATATAACAGCTCGATTCTCGAAATATTAAATTTGAACATAACTCGATTTATGCTGTTATGCCTTGTGACCACAGAAATGGTTTCTCCATATTCCCAACATGCTCTGCGCATGTGCGTTGCAATTTCCGCCCTTATCTTTTTAGAAGGAGGGCCCTCAACCATGTCCATTAGTTCCGTTTTTGACTTTTTGGTAGAATTTTCAGGCTGCGTTCTTCCTTCTGTATGTCTCAATTATATCACTCTCGCGCCTTCTCCACTGCTGTTTCTTACACCTAGAGAGGCGGGTTACCTCCTTTCTTTTCCCCCTATACCGCTCAGTTGCAGCAAGCGTTGCAATTGACTGAAACATTGCCATATGTGCAGCGTTCTTTTCATCATTTGGTAACGTGGTTTTGTCTAGGGCTGAGGTAAGCTCAGTCATGTCCAGAGTTCTTCGTTAGGAACCACCAAACCTTTCGAAATAAGAACAGAATAATTTGCCCTATTCGGGGGTTCAAATTCAGATTCTTTATTGATCTTTACCTTAAAATATAATTCAAATTTATAGAAATAACATCAACTGCTTCACTCGGTGGGAACACTCCCCTTAGCTTGAAATCACACGTCTTGGTTGTTAACCGTCTTCCGGGGGCACTTATCTTGGCTTAACACTCTTCTGGGGGCGCTTATCTTGGCTTAGCACTCTTCTGGGACAGGCTGGTTGATTCGGTGCGTAGCTCGGTATCGGATATGCGGGATGCTGGCTCGGTATGTGCTTCGAATGTCCGGTGGAAACGGTTCGGTATCGGTCATCGTTGGGTGAGTTACATAGGAACAGTGAGCCGAAGCCCCTGTGTAGGAACAGTGAGCCGAAGCCCCTGTGTAGGAACAGTGAGCCGAAACTCCTGTGTAGGAACAGTGAGCCGAAGCCCCTGTGTAGGAACAGTGAGCCGAAACCCCTGTGTAGGAACAGTGAGCCGAAGCTCCTGTGTAGGAACAGTGAGCCGAAACTCCTGTGTAGGAACAGTGAGCCGAAACTCCTGTGTAGGAACAGTGAGCCGAAACTCCTGTGTAGGAACAGTGAGCCGAAGCCCCTGTGTAGGAACAGTGAGCCGAAACTCCTGTGTAGGAACAGTGAGCCGAAGCCCCTGTGTAGGAACAGTGAGCCGAAACTCCTGTGTAGGAACAGTGAGCCGAAGCCCCTGTATAGGAACAGTGAGCCGAAGCCCCTGTGTAGGAACAGTGAGCCGAAACTCCTGTGTAGGAACAGTGAGCCGAAGCCCCTGTGTAGGAACAGTGAGCCGAAGCCCCTGTGTAGGAACAGTGAGCCGAAACTCCTGTGTAGGAACAGTGAGCCGAAACTCCTGTGTAGGAACAGTGAGCCGAAACTCCTGTGTAGGAACAGTGAGCCGAAACCCCTGTGTAGGAACAGTGAGCCGAAGCCCCTGTGTAGGAACAGTGAGCCGAAACTCCTGTGTAGGAACAGTGAGCCGAAACTCCTGTGTAGCAAATGTACTATCACCGTCTTTACTAAAGAACGGATCCCAAAATGTGCTCCTGTCCTTTGCAGAACTAGAGCCCCAGGCAAAATGCTATAATCTTGTCTGGTTGTTCGCTCGGAGGCGCCCCGAGTCTAGTTTACCTTAAAACTAAGTACCCTCGTTGTAATGACACAAATGAGAATTGTATTCAAGCACTCATTCTTGTGCGGTCATTAAAACTAATTCCCAGCTACCCTGTACACAACGCCGACTGAGCTTGTGTGTTTCAGTGAGTGTGATTGTTCGCGGTGGTTGATGCGACTGATGGATGTTGTGTCTGCTTAGGTGATGGGTAGACCAGGGATGTATGCGGGTGGGAATGGCGGTGAGTGTTTGGTATTATGTACGGACGGATCATGACGTCACGTTACACACTGTTCATCTTACCATGATTTATTGCGAAGCGGTTTTTAAAAACCAAGTACGGTTGTTGCGGCAGTTTTTTTAGAGTTTGAACTAAGTTTCCACTGAGTTTCAGGATCCTCATCGATAGGGTATCGGTTCTGTGCCAAAAAAGGAGAGAGCTTCCTTGAGTAGGCTGTGGTTACCTCTGGCAATTGTAGCTTTCAGAAGTCTAGCTTTCTGTGCGTCTGGTTTCGTACGATATTGATCTACTGAATTTTGTGCGAACATTCGCTGCTACCAGGTAGTGATCAGAATCGGTGTTAGCTCCTCTGATCACTCGTAAGCCCATTAGAATGGATGAGTGCCTTCCATCAATTACCACGTGACCATTTTGGTTCCTCGTTCTTTGATCAGGGTATACCCAAGTAGCCTTGAGGATGTCTTTATGCTGGAATATTGTACCACTAATGACCATGTTTTTTGCCGTGGCAAAGTCAATCAGTCTCTGAAATTGCCAATAGTTGGAGGAAACGCCTTTTCCCTGCCTACGTTAGCATTTCAATCTCCTAGCACAATCTTAACGTCATGGCCAGGGCAGCGGTCATGCGGTTCCTCTAGGCGCTCATAGAATATGTCTTTGGCATCATCATCTTACTCTTCTGTCGGTGCAGGACACAAATTAGGGAGTATAAAATATCAATGAGTGTTCGAAATCTCGGGCGATGTACTAACACTTTTTGTTACACGGTAGCTGTTCCATTTCTATGAACACATTAGTAAATATTACATTGGAAAAAAAGAATAGTTTTTGTGTTGAAGGCTCCTTTGCTATTGCACTTTATTTTTTCTTACATCTGGTTTAACATTAGATGTAATATTGTTAAAATAAATAAAGCAATATTTAGATCACTGAAATAATTGTTTTTGTTTAGTCATAAACAGAGCGACAACAAAATGTATTGAATAATATAGAGAACTTATTGCACTCTTTTTGCCCACTCATGTAGGGAGTCTCAATAAAGGAGCATAAACGAGTCCTATGCTCTTTATAAATAAATAAATGGTTTCCCATTACATCCCATGAAGGGACCAGGGAGAACTTCTCGCAATCACTGAGCTGTGCGCTTTCCAGTTTTCACTCACTGATTGGGACCTACAGTTTTACACCGATTCCGAACGGTAATTTGAGAAGCTTTTTCATGGCTAAATACTCGATAGTGTCGCCGTCACTATGCGAGGTAACCGTCGTCGAAAGAAAATTTATAGGTGGTCAGAGCCGGGTTCGAACCCAGGATCTCATGTACAAGAGCCGCGCACACTAACCATTGCACCACCGACGGCCACAATATTTAAATATAAATGCACCATTTCGACAATGTTATTACATAAAACAATATAAAAAGCATAAATGTTTGAAAAGGCATCAATGTTTCACATCAAAATTATGAATGGACTAAGTCATGACAAAAAGAGAGTAATACGTTTTGAATCATTCGCCATATGTCGCCAGTGCTTTTTAGTCACACAATTCGTTCCATGAGTTCTCTATACTATTCAACACTCTTTGGCGATGACGACCTGCTTGTTTGTTCGCTGCCGCTATATCAATATCATCATAATTATTTTCAGGCAGAGACAATTGTTGTACAACAACCACGTATATGATGCTAACGCTGTGTGTTGTTTGCATGTGTTCACTTTGATAGATTGCCCTACCCGCGCCTATAGATATTAGCATGTTTTGCCAACTACAAATCCGCAACCAATTTCATGTTTCTTCTCATGGCAACTGTAGTATATCTCGCAGTTTCTTTTTCTTGAGCAGCCATGTCCTGTCTATCGCATTTCCTGGATAGCGGTAATGTCAGCCATATAATTTTCGAGGACATCTGCCAGTTGGATACTTGCACCGGATCTATATAGAGTTCTTACAATCCAAGTGCATATCCGTAAAGCAAACTATAGACTTGGTCGATAACTTTTTATTAGACTTGACGACTTTGAAAAAAAATTCCAAAAAATTTTGTGAACATGATAGTGATGCGATCAACTTCGATTTCATTCCTATTTGATATCAACAAGGGCGGTAAACCGACAATAAACATCAACGATAGGTGATGTTCATGCTCTTGTATGACAAGTCTGTGCTTCGCTTAAATCGTGGTCCTTATACCGTTTTGTGCGTGTCGTCAACAAATAGGGGTTGTTTATGTTTTCTTTTTCCAGTCCAGCGGGTTTTTGCATATTACCTACTTCCAAGAAATTTGATCAGACAATGACCAGAACACAGTATTTCAAACATGGATTTTCCTCCTTTGGTTGCTATCCGCCGTTGCTCTATATGTTAGCTCATCCAACTTCTAAGGACAAAAGAATATGTTCGATATCTTGATGAGCTTCAGTGACAGGGTCACATAATAACTCTGAGACGTATCAGTGATAGCATAACACATAAAAGTGGGCGAAATTGATGCCACCTTCGTACCCAGCTATTTTTGAAGTGTATATCGAAATGAAAAAAAATCCCCAAAGGACGTGGCCGCAACACATCGAAACATATTTTTATGGATACCCCAATATTTTCACCCCAACACGATTTTTTAAAAAAAAAAAAAGGACCATTTTTACGGGGTCCATATTTCATAAACCGTTCGGAAATTTCATACACTGCGAAATACATTTTATGGTGAAAACATTATGAAAAACTAGCCTTTTTTCCCATATTTTTGTAATTTTCATGCACTGGATGCAATTTTTTTTGGGTCGGTCTATTTGAGGCTTTTTTGCCTTTGTTTAGATCTACAACTTTGCTGAAGACAAAAAACAAAATTCCGAACGTTTATGAAATATGGACTCCGTAAAAATGGTCATTTTTTTCAAAAAATCGTGTTGGGGTGAAAATATTGGGGTATCCATAAATACATGTTCCGATGTAATGGGGCCAAGTCCTTTGGGGATTTTTTTAGTTTCGGTATATACTTCAAACATAGCCGGGTACGAAGGTGGCACCAATTTGTGTGTTGCACTGTGGCACCACACGATGACCTTAAAAATGTTGCAATGTGTAATGATCTATTTGATTGAATTCTGTTTTACAAATTCCAATAGAAATCGATATAATACGTTTTATTTCTTATGGATAAAACAAGATACCCAAAATTTGCCATCGAGGGCCACCTAAGCATGTGATTTTCAAGTCATTGGTCCATTTGTAAAAATTTTGGGATTTAGGTTTATTGGTCTTATTTTGCCCTTATTTCGTCTATATTGTGGTATTGTGCCCTAAGAAAAAGAAAACCATTTCCCATTACATCCCATGATTGGGGAGAGGCTCTCACAACCAGTGAGCGGCGCTCTTCACTCAGTGATTGGGCCCAACACTTTTACCCTGGTTCCGAACAGTATTTTAAGAAGATTTTTCATGGCTAAGTACTCGATAGTGTCGCCATCACTAAGCGAGATGGCCGCCGTAGAAGAAAATGTAAGGTGTTCCGAGCAGGGATCGAACCCACGTTCGCATGCACAAGAGCCGCGCACACCTTAGTCGTTTTTTATTGTGTTTCACATTTCAGTGTAATATAATTTGTACTTTTTTTTCTTGTTGTTCTGTTTTTTGATTAAGTGTTTAAGTTGACTCTTAAACAGTTTTCTTTGTGGAAAGGTCACATGTAATAAGATTATGTGTGTGTACGTATAAACGTAGGTTTTTCTGTAAGTTTGAAACTGTGTGGGTGTAAAGGACTTTGTAGTGACGTTAAATGTATCCAGAAGAAATTTGCTGAGGTGTTCATAGTTTATGCTTTCAAATTGTTCGCCACCTTTAGTCTTCAACACACTTGCGAGTAAATGTCGATGGTGATGAAGACCTGTAGGAAAGGTAAAGTAAAAAAAAAGAACTCAACATAAAGAAGTGCACGTAAAATACAAAGTAATTTGAGACAAATTAAGTTCTTAAATTTTTGTAATTATAAACTTTTTCGCACTTTTTGTTCTCTCCCCCTCTCTGTCTTTGTCTGCATTTGAAACGAGAAACTGTTGTTCTTTTATGATATAACTTTTATTCCACTTCTTGGTCGTATTTTTTATTCTTTGCCATGGTTTTGCAAAATAATTTTGTAAAAAGAACAACAACACAAAAGTAACTTAAATATCTTCACATATTAAATACAACAGAACAGTTGTTGTTGTGCTTAAAAGGACAAAAAAAAAAAAGGGAAATTACTGCTGCTTTAGGAGAGGAAGTTCTGGTGCTATTGTTGGCCGGGAAAATATTACCCAAAACATAAAATCCTAGCTAGGGGGCATTATTACTTTGCCCCATTTTTATTTAAGGGTTTTAATCCTTTGTATGTTGTCGTCATTAGTCTGGAATAAGCAGTTGCAAGGCTGTTAAAAAGTAAATTCGACATAAGTTAGTAAATATCAACTTAAAGTGGTGTTAAAGTCCTTCGTGATTAAGAAGCAGCCACCTGCTAGTCTGCAAGCAGTCCTATTTAATAGGTCGTTACAGTATGATGTCCAGTGAGTGTAAAACTAAAAATCGCACAGCTCGTTGGGTGAGAGAAGCGCTCCGCAATTCCTTTATGGGCTGTAATGGGAAACCATTTATTTATTACTAGCTGACCCGGCAGACTTTGTCCTGCCTTCAAAAGTATTTATAACATCAGATGGTAAACAATGATTAATATCTTGACGTGGGCGCCATCTATTTTATCACGCTGCAAAAACACAAAAAAACTAAATATTGCGCCATCTGTCGGACGAACTTCAAACTACACAGAAACACTACTCACGGCCCATAGAGCATGCATATTAAATTTGGTCGAAATCGGTCCAGTAGTTTTTGAGTTTAGCGATCACGAACATACACGTAATTTTTATATATGTAGAGATTAACGTGTGATGTTGGGTGGTGGAAAAGGCTGCAAGACAGAACGATGTCTGGCACACTTAGGCTAAAGAAGCACATTGTGACACCTGCAGTTTCCTCTATAACAACTATTTACTAGTCGTCTAGCCAATTTGCCCTTGCAATGAATTTGTTTATAAGACCTAGAGGAATATCCTGTGAGGCTACGGTGCTAACTAAATGTGTTCCGAAAATCCTACTTCTCAGTCCTGCCAGAGCAGGGCAATTGAAGCGAAGGTGTTTCGTCGTTCCTCGTCCTCTTCCATGCATCATCTATAGGGAGTGGAGTTTCTATGTCCCACTCTTAGGGCGTGTTTTCCTACAAGACATAGTCCCGTAAGTGTTACTATCATTGTGGATAACCTGCCTCTCGGCATATTAAGTAGTTGCCTAGTCCTCTTCCTGTCCACCTGTGGCCAAAGGACACTGGCTTGTTCGCAAGTTGAAGTAAGTCTCCACTTGTCCTTGAACATATTATCGGGCCACTGCCTGATCTGCAAACGGCAGTAGAGATTGGCATACTAACGCCTTCTTTTGCCGGATGAACCTGTGCCGTTGTGCCCTGTCTAGCTAACGCATCCGGTATGCAATTGCCTGGAATGTCGCTGTGTAGCGGTACCCAGATGAGCCTGATGTCAAAATAATCTGCCATCACCCTAAGTGATGAGTGGCATTCTTTCACCGTCAGGGACGTAGCAAACATGGCTCCCCGGGATTTTATGGCAGCATGGCTGACTGTGTAGATACATATTCTCCGGAGGGTTGTGACACTAGTTTTCAGTAGTTCAGCAACCTCCAGTATGGCGGTAATTTCCGCCTGAAATACACTACAGTGATCAGGCAGCTTGAAGGAGATATTTAAATTTAGGTCCGGTAAATGGAACCCATAGCCTACTTGCTCGTCCAACTTTGATCCATCCGTGAAAAATCTGATACTAATTGTGTCGCCTTCCAGTGACTTTTCCCAGGTATTCCTGCTCGGAATAGAAGTCCTTAGATTTGTCGCTGGTAGTAGGTAGGGGATACAGTAGTCCGTTTTTACGGGAATGTTGTTAACCAAGTAAGATTTATATATCGAACTAACAATAAACTATGACTACATTTTAATTCGAGTGTAAAATATTCGACCATTATTTGCATGAAGTTTGGTGAAAGGAAAATGCAAAATCCGAACGTGTCACCTGCGTGGAATATTCAAAGAGGGGAAAATGTTTGAAATTTCTAAATTGTTATTTTAGAAAAGAGTAAGACACAAATATAATTTTTCGGTTATTCACAACCGACAAAAGTACGCATTGTAGTCAAGACCTTAGGCAATAATCCACGTTAGATTTTGTGTTTAAGTTGTTCACTTAGTTCATAAACATTTTTTATTTTAAATAATCCAAATTTTTCGATCATTTTCTATTTTTGATAGTTCACTACACCCTTGGGTAGCATCACCAGGAAATATGAACAAAATTATTTTTTAGTAAACCAAATGCAACCAAAGATTGGGAGCCTTCTGTTCTCAATCATGTGCCAATAACTTTTTTACCTCCACGTGGTGATTCCCGGGCAACGGTATAATATTTTTTCTAACGGCTAAAGTCAAGGCTTTCCCATGAACAGCCTGATTGGCTATGCGACCACTGATGCGTCTCAGGTTTAGTAGGTGACTGATGTCATTGAAGCTCATCAAGATATTGGGCATATTCTTTTGTCCTTAGAAGGCGGATGAGCCAAACATATTATCCTACAGCGGATATAAACCAAACGAAGAAAATCCAGGTTCGACATATTACATCCTGGTCAGCGTCTGATCCATAATGGGTGGCTGCAATCAAATATCCGGGCAGTAGGTAAAATGCAAAAACCCGGTGCACTGGGTTTGCTTCTCGCCACCATTCATAATGGCAGTGAATATTAAAAAAAAAATTATAAATGGTTTCCCATGAAGGAATTGGCTAGAGCTTCTCGCAACCAGTGAGCTGTGCGCTTTCTAGTTTTATACTTATACTCACTGATTGGGACCTACAGTTTTTACACCGATTCCGAAGGGTACACAGTGGTTCTTTATATTTTTCCATCAGAAAAGATTCAATATATTTTGATTTAGTACACATTTGTATGTTCTGTATACACACCCGATTGTAGGCAAGGAGCCCGGCACTATGACGATATATCAACATTGAAAATCGCACAGTGGGATATATTTCAGAAAAATTTTTAAAGTTGCCTACTTTTAGATTTGTTCGATTTCCAAGAAAACAAAAATATTCGTTTTACCTTTATATGTTTTTTTAACATATTTTGACATAATTGTAAAAAATTTAAATTTTTTTTTCGCAATACAGATTTTCGCTATTTTCGAATTTTGAAAATCGAAAAATTTTGATGTCTTTTCTCGAATTTCTTGAATTGTGTCTCATTCAGTTTTAGAGATATTGCATTCAATTATCCTTTGTTATAAAGAGTTAGTACTTTCCTCTAATATTTTGTGTATAACAATTACTGGTCATACTGGTCATACTGGTGCATAGCAATTACGTACAAAAAATTTAAATTTTTTTTTCGCCATACAGATTTTCGTTATTTTCGAATTTTGAAAATCGAAAAATGTTGATTTCTTTTCTCGAATTTCTTGAATTGTGTCTCATTCAGTTTTAGAGATATTGCATTCAATTATTCTTTGTTATAAAGAGTGAGTACTTTCCTCTAATATTTTGTTTATACCAATTACTGGTCGGTAGTATCAATTATTTAAAAAAAAATATTGTTTTTCAAAAAATTTTGGAATTTGGACCAACATAACTTCTTTGCTTCAAAAGCGTCCAATGAGTATTATACACAGTTGGTTGGTTGGTTGGTTGAAAAGGCTGCAAGATAGCACGCTGTCTAGCACACTTAGGCTAAAGTAGCCCATTGTGATACCTGCAGTTTCCTCTATAGCAACTATTGACTAGTCGTCTAGCCAATTTGCCATTTCAATGAATTTGTCTATAAGACCTACATAAATATTATACACAGTTAGAAAATGCTGATCTGTTCCCCAATTTCGCGGGGTAGTTTTTGCTGCCGCCTGATTGAACACAATGAAATTTAATGAAAAAATGCTGATTTTTAGTGTCTAAACGTGAATAACTATTTTGTCCTAAAAAACTTTAAAAAAGTAAGTACGCAACTAGAAAGCTGACAAAATTCTCTTTCGGATTTTTGTATTTTTTATACTAATCGGAATTCATTTGCCTGAGTTATGTTCCAACCATTCCTTACATCACAACATTTAGCATATAAATCGAATTAATGCTGCTGAACTGCATACAGGTGGTACTGTAATTTTTCAAATGGCAAACGTAATGTCAACCCTAGTTAAATGTTGGAACTTAAACCGTTCTTGAAATAACTCCAAGTACGATATTCCAGCAGCATTTTCTGAAAAAAATAAATATAAAATGTTGGGGTAACGCGGGGATTCGGGTTTCTTTTTAATATGAAATATCACTATAAGAACTAACTAATACAATAGCGGCATTCATGCAAACGTGAAAGCCGAGAACTTTTGCTCAGCGCAAGTTTTCCTCGCACCGTTGCATGAGGCACCAAGTAAAGTTGCTCAGCGTAGTTGTGCTCAAAATCATATCAGCTGACCAAGATGGATACATAAGGTGGTAGCAGTAGCAATTGCATGTATTATGTATGTGTACTTTTTCTACTGTTCTAGTGCTATCACCTTATTTATCCATCCTAGTCAGATGACAACGAAATGTCAAAAGTTTACACGTTTCTCCATCCCACGTTTGCACAGCAAATCTGACTTGAAGACTTTCCACTTTTGTGCAAGTCGCTTTGTATGGGAAATTGCTTTGTTTTGACGTTTGCCGCGTAAGTTTGCGAGGTTTACGCGTTTACGAGACTCTTTCGAGTTTGCATGAGGACCACTAATAATCTTTTTAGCCTGCAATCACCTGCAATTTTTTGGTAGGACCACTTATTATTATATTTCTCATCAAAAACAATATGAATTTCAAGTGTGGTCCTACCTGGTAATAAACAACATGTGCTTACCGGCTTTTCCAGCAGACCTTATAAATAAAGTCCACAGAATTCAATGAACGATGACAACTATAAATTAAATTTCAATAAGTTAACGAAATCTGTCAACGAATCTAGCTGTCTATTTTGGTTATAAAATACACGTGAATACTTTGTTCAATTTAGTGTTACCAGCCCATGGAAATACTAATTTAAATAACAAGGTTTACACGCTGTAATATAGTTTGGTTACTAAATATTGAATTCAAACGATATTTAACAAAATTCTTAGATGTAAGAAATTTGAATAAATTCGAGTTAAATGTGAACTATGAACCACTGTGCGCTATTTTGAGAAGCTTCCTCATGGCAAAATATTCAATAGTGTCGCCGTCACTATGCGAGGTGACCGCCGCCGAAAGAAATTTTAACGGCGTCAGAGCAGGTACCGACACGAGGCGGCCTCACTAACCATTGCAATACCGACGGCCACGACGGTAGTGAATATACGGAAACGAAAAAGCAAACATAAACTACACCCTTTTGTTGACGACCCCGCAAACGTTATAAGGACCACGATTTACGGCTAAGCACTTGAAATGTGAGAAATGTGTATAGATCCGGTGCAAGTATCCAATTGGCAGATGTCCTCGAAAGTCATATGTAAGCCTGACATTACGGCTAGCGAGGAAATGCGATGGACAGTACATAGCTGCACACGAAAAAGAAACTGCGACATGTTCTACAGTTGTCATGAGAAAAAACATGAATATGGTTGCGGATATATAGGTGGCAAAAGGTTGCGACATCTAGTCTCTAGGTTTAATCCTGTGAGCGAACGTATAGCCACAATAAAAGCGATACATTTTTATATTTCCCTAATTTTTGTGTGCATGGACCGACAGAAGAGAAACATGATGATGCCAAAGACATATTCTATGAGCTCCTAGAGGAAACGTATGACCGCTGCCCTGGCCATGACATTAAGATTGTACTAGGAGATTTTAATGCTGAAGTAGACTGGGAAAATGGGTTTCAACCAACTAATGGAAATACTGACAGTTCCGACCATAGAGTAATGACGTATAGAGCTGTCATTATACTCATCTGTTACTTCCTTTCACACTCTTCGTGGTGCTTTCGGTGCGATAGACATTTATTTGATGTAAATTGACTTACAAAAATTGTTGACTTAAAACAACTGTGAAATTTAAACGTATTTTGGACTTTTTTGATATGTTTTATTGTTAGTATCGGGTTTTTCAATAAGAGCGCTACAAAACTTTTTTTAAATAAAACAAAACCGGGATTAGATACCAATGAAATTCTTTATTCCTGTGAAAGTACATTCGATACCATTATGTATGGAACTCTATTTCTTTTGCATGGCCACCACGGGCACGCTTGCAGAAGTCCAGACGCTGGATCCAATTTTCGACGGTTTTCAAGCATAAATCGGCCGATACTGCTGCAATTTCACGTTCGATATTCGTGTTGGCATAGACCATAGCCTTGACGTAGCCCTAATCTAACGGCGTGACATCGCATGACCGAGGCGGTCAATCGACTGGGCCACTTCGTGAGATAAAACGTTCACCAAACTAAGTTTCCAATAAATTGATTGTGGCATTCTCTGTGTGGCTTGTGGCGCCGTCCTGTTGGAACCACATGTCCTCCAAGTCCATATTATCCAATTGGGGCCAAAAATATAGGGTTATCATTGAACGGTAGCGATTCGCATTCACAGTAATTTGCCGGTCTTGATCATCAAGGAAGAAGTACGGCCCAATGACGCCGCCGGTCCATAAAGCGCACCAAACCGTAATTTTTTCGGGATGCAATGATGACTCACGGATTACGTGTGGATGCCATTATGTATGGAACGGATTGCTGTCTGATCAATAATGCATATTTGGCTTATTGACGAAACCATTCAGCCAGAAATGAGCCTCATCGCTGAAGATGATTTTCCGATGAAAATCCGATTCATTTTCAAGTTGTTGCTCATCCCAATTCACGAACATACGACGCTTATGGTGGTCAAGCGGCTTCAGTTCTTGCGTCAATTTGATCTTTTAAGGATGTAGGCCAAGATCTTTTCGCAAAAATTCGCCACAACGACGTCACAGAGATGCCCAACGCTTGACAACGACGTGTGAGAGACACATTTGGGCTTTCTGGAACTGACGCCTTCAGCAGCAGCAATATTCTCGATACTACGGGCACTTTTTTGTCTCACCGGCACGGGAACATTTTGTACTGTGCCTGTGGATTCAAATTTTTCCACTCGACCCTCAATTGTTGATCTGGTAGGATGATTATGACGACCATAAATTGGGCGTAGCTCACTTAAAGTTGAGGCCACTGACTCCAAATTTCGGTAGTAAATTTTAATAACTACGACTCGTTATTGGCTCGTATATCTTTCCTTGATGAAATGGCAAACCTTACTGAAGAGAAATGTCAAAAGAGCGGAAAAAAATATGGCGTCGTTTGCTGGCCCTATTGATTTACTTTTGTAGCGTCTCTGTTGAAAAACCCTTTATATATTTGTGGTGCAGTTACACAAAAATGTGAACGCACAAATCGAAATGCCGTTGCTGACTTATCGTTGGATGGTTTGAGCCATTTCCTTTACCTGGTATTATTAAAGCAATACTTTCCAACATCCAACCGCCCATCTGCAACAAACGAAAACTCATCAATTTACTGAGAGAGTTGGCTTATCTATACGTCATTACTGAATGGTTCCGACAACGGTATGAGATTGACTGACTTTGCCGTGGCAAAAAACAAGGCCATTAGTGGTACAAGATTCCAGCATAAAGACATCCACAAGGCTACTTGGATATCCCCTTATCAGAGAACGAAGAACCAAGTTGATCACGTGGTAATTGATGGAAGGCACTCATCCAGTGTAATGGACGTACGAGTGATCAGAGGAGCTAACATCGATTCTGATCACAACCTGGTAGCAGCAAAGGTTCCCACAAGATTAACTAGAGCGAAAATCGTACGAAACCAGACTCAGAGAAAGCTAGACATCGGAAAACTGCAATTACCAGAGGTAGTCACAGCCTGTTCAAGCAAGCTCTCGCAACTTTAGGCTCAGAACTGACACTCTCTCGATAACGATCCTGAAGCGCGGTGAAAAACCATTTCCTGCTCTATACAAACTACCGCAACAACCGTACTTGGTTTCAAAAAACCGCTTCGCAACAAACCATGGTACGATAAAGAATGTCGCATTGCAGATGATGAAAAGAACGCGGCACGTATGGTAATGCTTCAATCAATTGCAACGTGAGCTGCATCCAAGCGGTATAGGGAGAAAAGAAAGTGGGTAAACTATATCTTTAAGCGTAAGAAACGGCAGTAGAGAAAACGCGAGAGTGAGAAAATTGAGACATACAGAAGGAAGACCAAAGCCCGAAAATTCCACAAAAACGGAACTAATGGACATGGATCAGGGCCGAACTTCTGTAAAGGCAAGGACGTAAATCTCATCCTAAATATGCAGAGCATATTGGGAATGTGGAGAGATTATTTCTTCATGGTCCTGGTATCCGAGATTTCCTATAATGAGGATACAATCGATCACAATTTGAACGACGACGTCGATTGCCCCCCTCCTAACCATGACGAGGTCAGAACAGCTATTTTCCGACTTAAGAACAACAAAGCCGCGGGAGCCGATGGATTACCACCGTAGCTGTTTAAGGCTGGCCGCGATGTGCTGATAAGGTGCACGCATCAGCTCGTTAGCAAAATTTGTTTAGACGAATGCATGACCGGCGATTGGTGTCGCAGTGAACTATGTCCCATATTTAAAAAAAGTGACCCGTGTCTCTGTGCCAACTATCGTGGAATAGGCCTTTTATCCGTAGCATATAAGGTTCTTTTAAGTATAATGTGCGAAAGACTAAACCCAATTATCGCTGACCTGATTGGGCCATACCAGTGTGGTTTTAGGCCTGGAAAATCGACAACCGACCAGATTTTCACGCTACGCCAAATCCTGAATAAGACCCACGAAACACAAATCGACACCTATCAAATATTTGTTGATTATAGGCCGGTCTTCCGTAGCCCTCTGCGGGAGAACTCTGCGAGTCAATGTCTGAGCTTGGTATTCCTTCAAAACCCATACTCCTTTGCAAGATGGCCTTGACGAACACCAAAATCCGCAGTGAATTTTGGTAAGGATCTTACTGAACCTTTCGACACTAACCACGACAAATCCCGGTGAAGACCTACGAAACGCAAATCGACACCTATCTTCTATTTGCCGATTATAAGGTAATGTTTGAAGCGGTACTACGAAGCAATGTCTGTATTCCCCCAAAACTCCGCAGTGATAGTTGAAAAGGATATTACCGAACCTTTCAATATTAAGCGACGCTTCAGGCAAGGCGACACCCTATCGTGCGATCTCTTTAACATTTTAAGGGAGATCATTATAAGAAAAGCTGCAGTCAACATGAATAAAACCATCAGCAGCAAAAGTCACATGCTGCTCGCGTATGCTGCTGATATAGATATCATTGGGCGCATAATTGGAGAGGTTACTGCGGTATATTCGAGAATTGAGAAGAAAGCAGCAAAAGTGGGTCTGACAGTAAATGAGGACAAGACAAAATTAATGGTTTCAGGGAGCCGAACTCAAAGGAAGACGCCAATAGGGAGACCAAGACTCCGCTGGAGAGATCAAGTTGACGAATCCTTTCGTACAGTTGGTATTACCTACCAGAGAGATAATGCAAAAGATCGTACTGGTTGCCGAAATATGTTGTTTTCGTTTTGTAAAGTTGTTGGAGACCAGATAAGGATGCAAGTAAAGGCAGAACAAAAAATATAGTAATATTTAATATTAATCAATATTGCACCGAAACGAAGGCAACACAAATTAAACACATGCCAGTCGAATGTCCTTAAGAAGTGTCGTCCAAGTTTTTAAGCTACAGCTTTCAGAAGACCAAGCGAATTTCAACATTTTTATATTTCCTTAGCACGAAGACTCATAGCGAAAACCTAAAAATAATAAAACCTAAAATAAATAACTAGTAAAAATAATAAAAATAAAAAAAAATAAGAAGATTGTAATAACAAAAAAAGATCCTCCAAAAAATGCTTGTTTGAGCATATTGAAGACACAGACTGGCACATATCTAGTTCGTGGAATCATTAATCGATTGGTCGAAATTCTAACTCAATCCTTATCCAGGTAGTGTTTTATTTAAAAGGTTGATTTCATATTGTTCATGTTGCACACTGGAGTCGATTGTAGAGAAACATGCTAATAATATCACCTCTTTTAACGTATTGTACTGGACATTTTGGAGTGACTAAACATTTACAGATGAGGAGAATATTGCATTTAGAGGCACCTTGTGTCAACAACATTGGTGCTACAGGGTGCCAATGTTGACCACTTTGATGCTGTTGAAACTTCCAAAGTATGGTACTTCTTCACTGGTAATTCCAGTATTTTATTTTCAAAGGCTGTCTAACAGCAGCATAATTATAATGCAAATGTTCTAAATTTACACACTATTTAGAAGAAAGCTTGCCATTATAAAACGTAGCAACTCTCCCTTTTCCAATACTACTTAAGTTGTCATCAAACCCTGGTTATTTTTTAAATAAATATAAGGAAATTTGTATCAAGAAATAATAATTGCCAATGTATTTGCATAAAACTTAATTTCTTCGGAATAATACAAAATATCAGCGAAATTAACTTTGCAATTATTAAAAGAAAAATCGGAAAAGTTTTAATACAAAATAATATTAAAATAAAAAAAAATTATTGAACAACAGAAGCGAAGAAAAGTATGGAAAATTAAAAATTAATACCTCTGAGAAAATTCACCATATTTTGCCCAGCAATAGCACAAAAAAAATATTGTTAACTCATTTGCATTTAATAACATTGGTGGAATAACAGGCAGTTGTTGGAGGTAGTGGTGTTGATGGTGGTAGTGGTGGAGTTAATGGTGGTATTGGTGTTGACGTTGGTGGTGTAGATGTCGGTGGTCGATGGTGCTTATATTGCTCCACACAACAACTATGCTTTCATGCTACCACATGCCACTTGGCCAACACACTCTCTAACATACATACTTCCATCCACTGATGTGGCAAAGTGCCTGTAAAAATAGCAATGCATAATAACAACAGCAACAGCAACAGCAATAGCAACAGTACCAGCAACAACAACAACAGTAGCATTTATAGCAAAGCGACTAAAGCAATTGTAACAGCAGTACCAGCAGCAGCGTCATCATCACCACTGTAGCCCAGTCATTTTTATACGCAAAATGCAAAATAAATTTTAAATACTTTCTCTCATTCTCCGGCTGCAATTGCGAAGTGTGAGAGATGAGCAATTTTTCTTATGTTGTGCCTTTACTTTGCCATGTTGCTGATGTTTCTAGCGTTTTCTTGTTGTTCTTTATGCTTTATGCCCCTATACTAACATGCATAATTTTACCATATATTATTTTTCAATTTTTTTTTTTTTTTGCATTATTTCTCTGCTTACTTGCATAAGCTGCCAGTGTAAAATTGTTAAGAGGTCCGAATGGTAAATTGCGAATGACTTTGAAAATCGTTTTATATGGCAATTGTATAGAGAGAGGGGCACCTCTATGCACCGTCAGCCAGAGGACGCAACACATGTAGATGACGGTTAGTCACGATAATTATACAACCCCATAAGCGATCTTAATGTATGAACTGAATTGTATTGTATTGTTATTGATTATCGTATTTTAGCCGGGGTTTGAAAAGTCTTGTAAATGACATTTCGATACTAGAAGCTTTCCTACAAAATATTTGGTTTTTTGATAAATATATTTTTTTGTATAACTTATATACCCTACACGCCAAAAAAAATGTAATTCCCCACAAACAAAATTTTAGACAACTATCATTGGTGCAACGAAAATGAAAATTCGGCTAGAGAAAAATCGCCCAAAAAAAATCACATGCGGTGTCAGGGGACACTCGGTTGGAACGAAGTTGCTTTCGCTATATATTATGTGCACGCAAAGAAAAAAACGTTTATTGTTCGGTTGCCGCAACAATACTTTGATTGACTTGTATTAATTTATTAATCGCAACCGTTCATGTAGTTCTCCCAAATAAACTCATATATCGCAAATGTTTATCATGTTGTTGCAAACGAGTTCTCGTTTGCATCAAACGCGTACAAAATTACAATTGCCGGAAATTTAAAAAAACGTTTGCGATAACTGAAATTAGACATTTTTCTAATAAGAGCACAGATTACGAAGAACGTAAATTTCTCTCATTCTGTCGACTGTATACACAGTCTTATCCACTCGTTTGGCATACACACCCACGCACACACATAAAAGTGATCACACACTCTAATGCTTCTACCTTGTCAATATATCTTGGTTGGACAATTGACGCGTTGTAGTTTGCTGCGCTTTTAGTTGTTATTTGAACGCATGTGTAAGTAGACAGTGAAAAAATAGACAAAAATACCAACATTTTTTAAAACAAACTTTATGGGTAACACCAAAATCGACTTTTTCTTACATTAGAATACCTATAACTCGGTTGCTTTAACCGAAAGAACAGTTGGTGGAACCGTTTTTCGTTTCTCGCAAACGTTTTTAGATCCAACTTTTCATACCTGGTTTATTGCACACGTTCTCGCGAACGTTTTTTAGTTTGGAGCAACTACAACTCGGTTGCTGTAGCCGAAACAACAGTTATCGGTACCGCTTTTCGTTTCTCAGAAACGTTTTTTCAGCTTATATTTTTCATAACTCGTTTACTGCAAACATTTTTCGGTTCTCCCAAATGAAATGACATGTTTGGCTTAACAGAAGTTCGATTCTCCCAACTACAGTCCCCAAACGAACTTCAGCTATCTGAGATTTCGTTTTGGAGGAACGAGTTTTTTCTTTGCGTGTACTACTGAGTTCAAACAGGCCTAAGGAGCCTGTAGAAAAGTACGATAATTTAAATGGACCTTTAAGATAAGATACTTTTTGTAAAACGATAAACATTTTTTAAGAAAAAAAAATCTTTTTAGAAAGTATTTTTTTTAAAGTATATTTTTAGTCCTTTTTGTAAAAATGTGTATTATATTACCCCGAAAAGGTCCTTTTTCAACAAGAGGTACTTCTTTCATCAAAACCTAATATTTGTTTTAAGAAAAGGTACTATTTTTAAGAAGAAGTACTTTTTGCAAGAAAGGGCCTAAGAATATGCATTTTTTTTACAACGAATTACTTTTTTTAAGAACAGGTACTTTTTAAAGAAGTGGTACTCTTTTTAGCAAAAGGTTATTTTTTTAAGAATATTAAGAATATTTTCCTAAAGGCTACTTATGTCTAGAATTTAAAAGAAAAGGTAATATTTAATTTTTAAGAAAATTTACTTTTAAGAAAGGGAATTTTTGTATGAAAATGTAATTATTTTTAAGAGAATGTATTTTTTTGAAGAAAGCATTTTTTTTTAAGACTTGGGAATTTTCCTAGAATTGGTCTTTTTTCAAGAATAGGTAAATTTCTAAGAGTAGGTATTTATCTCAAGAAGATTTATTTTGTGTCACAAAAAAGGTACTCTTTAAAGAAAAGATAGTTAGGTAAAATTAGATAAATAACATAAATAAAAAAAGGCAATTTGTTGTAAGTAAATTAACTTTTTTAAGAAAAGGTACTTATTTTAAAAAATTAGTTTTTTAGGAAAAGGTACTTTTTGCAAGAAAATTTACTTTTTTTAAGCAAATGTACTTCTTTAAGATAAGGTAGTTTGGCAAAAATGTTACCACCTTGGGGACACACGCTGGAAAAAAACCAAAAATTGCATCCTATTTTGAATTGTTCACAGAATACAGTACAAGTAGTCTAAAGTGGTCTTAAGGCCCAAAAAATCAAAAAAAAAACGGGCCCTGAACTTACAGGTAATTGTTGGCACTCAAGGAAAGAAAATCGTCTTACGATTTCATCGGTGTCATTACTTTTCACATCCGCTGCCTGTGAGTTTTTCTATATTTTCATACCCACAAATACAAAT
The DNA here is from genome assembly GCA_963931995.1 of Phaonia tiefii. Classification (NCBI taxonomy): domain Eukaryota; kingdom Metazoa; phylum Arthropoda; class Insecta; order Diptera; family Muscidae; genus Phaonia; species Phaonia tiefii. The sequence continues at coordinate 294,902,951 of OZ008368.1, forward strand.
ATCTTCTTTTCTTTTTTTTTCTTTCTTTTACAAATATGCATGTATAGGTAGTCAAATCAAATCAAATTTTCTCACGATTTCATTGGTGGTATTGGTTCCTCTCTACGTTGTTCGTACCGTTTGCTAGACCTATTTGAAAATCGGTAAATTTATATTGCATCTAGTGCAAATTCCCTCTGAACCTTAAGTCGAATTTGGCGCAATTTTTTGGCGACTAACAGCCATCGGATGTGAAAACTAATGGCAGCAATGAAATCCTTTGAGTACCAACGCTTACCTGTAAGATCAGGGGCCCATTTTATTCGATTTGTTGGGCATTAGGGGCAATTTCTCCCTTTCGGACAACATGTTCCCGACTCAGGAGCTCAAGCCAAACAAAACTGCATATTCAGTTTTTTCCACCGCCTGTCCCCAAGGTCGTAAAATTTAGCCGGTAGTTTTCTAAGAGAAGGTACTTTGTTTAAGAATATGAATAGGCAATTTTTTCGAGAAAAGTTATTTTTTTTTTAAGAGGAGTCACTTATTTAAGAAAGAAATATTCTTTTTTAAACTTATTTCACATTGGCTTTTCTAAATTTACTTTTATTGGGTTCAAAACTACAATATATACTAAATATTGCTTACAGGCTCCACCTAGAAAACTTCCCATTAAACAAGAAATTAGTCTAGACACAAACCAAAGCAACAATAACCAATATAGTGCGATAAGAAACCCAGCCCATATAAATGTGGGTGAAATTTCATTTGAAATATCGCCCAGACACCCTTTTGGCGATTTTTCATAGGAAAAATTACTCAAAATACGTTTGTAAAAAATTACCCATTGGGATGGATGTTCTTTCATAAAATTAAATATGAAAAAAGACCCCTTGTCGGCGGTGTTTCATAACTGTAGATTCGAAAAAAGCCCAAAAACAATCCGGAATAATTTCGAAATTTGTGGGCGATTTATCGGTTTCTTTTTTTTAGATAAAATTTATATTGCAATTAAAGCGAGACTGCACGAAACCGTTACTTATCTAAAAGCTCCACGTACATTTTGGGTTGTCTACGCTTATCTGGTTCTGCAACTGTGGTCATTTCATTACAAAGCAAGATCATTTTGTACAGAAAGACGATGCGATGCGCGTGTGTGTTTTTACTTCTTTTAAAAATGTTGTATTTGCTTTTATTGTATTGTGTTTAAAAATAAATCATTTTGAAACCCTTTCTTTAATTTTCATGATTTTCATGACAATGTGACAACTTTATTCTCTCAATTGAGAGATTTCGTGAGAGCGCCGCCAAGAAACTAGAAACGATTCTATTCTAGCGGTGAATCGTTAGCCTAAGACGATTTTCGAGACGATTTTCCCCTGCCAAACCTGTGTAGAAAAAACATCGTCGTCTGTAGCGTGTTTGATTATGTTTAGACTCCTAGGCCATCTATGACCAGAGTTTTCCTTTTTTAATAGCCGCAACCATCAGTGTCAACTACAGCTGCTTTCACATCGGAAACAGCTTGTGTTGACCAAGTAGACTTTAAATTTAGAGAATAAATTATAAAACAATATAAATCCTTTTAAAAAATATATGCGATTCCTTCCGCTGCAACATTTTGTAACGTGGTTTTGTCGAGGGCTGAGAAAAGCCCAGTCATGTCCAGAGTTTTTCGCTAGGATCCACCAAACCTATCGAAATAGTTTTTAAAGTTGTTACAAATTTTTACAATTATGGAAATTGCACAATTTTAATATTAATCGATGTCTAGAAGCATTTTTTGGTACACCCTAACGACTAACAGGTCCATCCTGAAAATCTCAAATAACGCTTATTTTTAATTATTTGTCCTAAAGAATCGAATGGTGAAATCAGATTTGAAATATATTATGCCGTTTTTGCTCTGTAGGAAATGGTGCCGAAAATCCGCGTTTTTAGCAGCAGATATGCAGGCCAAGGAGTTGGAATTTTAAAAAAATAAAAACGCCATTAGATTTAGTGATGCAAAAACCTTCCAAAAAGGATTATAGCGCAAAATCTAAAAAATCAAGTGGACCCTAATATATACATATGTAACAATTTTATTTATTAAATAAGAGTTTATTAATATTATTAGAGTTAGACATAAATTAAACATTAATAGAATATAGTTAAGGAACACCGATGATCAGGACAACTTCGTCTGACAACTTTTCCGACGACGACTGATTGGCAACTGCCTCGACAACGACAGATTTTGTTTATGCTCGCGTTAGCAACTTTACGAGCTCTCTCAACAGCTTCGACAATTTTTCTTATAACAAAAGAATATTTTCAAAGCGATTTGCAAGTCATCATAGAACTTTTGGAAAAGTTATTGCAGAAAAGAGTTGATATAAAGGGTTTTTCAATAAAAGTGCTACAACAGTTTTTTTAAATAAAACAAAACCGGTTTAAGATACCAATGAAATTCTTTATTCCTGTGAAAGTACGTTCGATGGCATTATGTATGGAACTCGATTTCTTTTGCATGGCCACCACGGGCACGCTTGCAGAAGTCCAGACGCTGAACCCATAAATCGGCCGATACTGCTGCAATTTCACGTTTGGTATTCGTACGAAGTTCATCAATCGTCGCTGGCTTACTGGCATAGACCAAAGACTTGACGTAGCCCCACAGGAAATAATCTAACGGTGTCAAATTGCACGACCGAGGCGGCCCATCGACTGGGCCATTTCGTGAGATAACACGTTCACCAAACTTGGTTTCCAATAAATTGATTGTGGCACTCGCTGTGTGGCATGTGGCGCCGTGCTGTTGGAATCACATGCCCTCCAAGTCCATATTATCCAATTGGGGCCAAAAATATTCGGTTATCATTGAATGATAGCGATTCTCATTCACAGTAATGTGCCGGTCTTGATCATCACGGAAGAAGTACGGCCCAATGACGCCGCCGGCCCATAATCCGCACCAAACCGTAATTTTTTCGGGATGCAATGATGACTCATGGATTACGTGTGGATTGCTGCCTGACCAATAACGCATATTTTGCTTATTGACGAAGCCATTCAGCCAGAAATGAGCCTCATCCCTGATTGTTGAGGCCTCTTAAAGTTGGCCTCTTAAAGTTGAGGCCACTGACTCCAAATTTTAATAATTTCGACTCGTTGTTGGCTCGTGTATCTTTCCATGATGAAATGGCAAACCTTACTGAAGAGAAATGTCAAAAGAGCGAGAAAAAATATGGATTTACTTTTGTAGCGTCTCTGTTGAAAAACCCTTTATGTATAATTACAATTCCCGATGACATGAAACCTACCATTTCTGCTTTATTGGCAAAGCTTAGAAGCAAATATAAGGAAGCAGCTGAACGACACGATTGTATTTTCAAGAAGAACGAAAGCTGGTTAAATAATGCAGTAAATTTTCCGATTGACGTAAAATGTGCAACTTTGAACAAATCAACAGGACGACCCGCCGGAAATTTTTAAACATTATCTCACAGGCCCAAATAAGGAGAACTGATGAGATACGTATGAAGTTCAGTCCTGCCGAATTATCGTTCGCTGCGCAAATGAATCTTCGAAGTAAGGAGGCACTCACACGCTGCGAATATTGTGAAAGCCGTAACATTGTCAAGTCCATCCAAGGCAAAAAATACAAGGAAGACACTGTCATCATCATTGCCAGCCTTTTATGATGGAATGAAGCTGTAGCACTTCTCTTTGATTTGAAATTGACGAATGATTCGTACCAGCATTTGAGAAATCAGGCAAAAGCAAAAAGGCTTAAATATACCATATCCACCATATTCAGCTGCACTTTCAGCAAATAAACTTTGCTACCCTCCAGACGACAAAACTTTTAAATTTGAGAACCCGTCATTTCCAAACGAATTGAGATAATTCAAAAACTAGTTCAGCTTATTTTTTCTGAAGTGTTTATAATACGATAGTGTTTTCTAAATTAAGATTTGATTAAAAATAGGTGAAATATAAACAAAAAACTAAAAAAAAATTGAGACCAAAATTTACATATTTTATATTTGACTGCAAATATCTTTTGAATGGTAAGAGATAAATAGTTAAGCATATTTTATTAAAAATCCGCTGAAAATTGTAGAAGTTACAGGTCTTCAAAACATTCACAGCGCGAAAGTGCTCCACTTTGACACACTGTAGGAAACTCTGCGTAACAACAGGGTGTCTCCAAATGCAATATCTTAAATGCCCGACTCCTCCTTTACACATCTCTGGTACATTATTAAGCACTCTGACTAATAGTTCAGAAGTTCTGAGATTATGACCACTTTTTTTGCAATCTGACCCACAGTGTGGCGGTGAGTGTATAGGCTATTATGTACGGACGTCACGTTACAATCTTCCCAACTTATTCTATTTCCCATCTTTTCATAACTGCCTCGTTTTTTTTTGCGTTGCAGTATAATAAAAACTGAAACTACAGCCAAGTGTTTTGTTTACTTTTCAGCTTAGAGGGCAAATGATTAATGTGGTGTTAACATTGCGACCCACTAAGTGTTTCTATAAATCATAAAATAAAACGTGAAGAACGAGCACAACAAAAAATACCGAAACAAAAGAAGAACAGTGTAAAATTCTTGTTTAAGCCTCATTTTTCGATTCACTCATACACCAACACCCACATTCCACTACATCTTGCAACATCCTGCAACATCTACATCAACATTTAAGTTTGAAACCTTCAAAAAAAAGAGAAAAGAAATTGAAAGAAAATTGTTAATATTAAACACTAACAAAACGAAATTGCTAAAACCAACAGTAATGCAGTGTGGGAGAATGAAAGTCGAGATGAAAGAAAATAACTCATACAAAATATATAATAATTAACCATTTCATATTAACATATAACGCTACACGCTGAAAAATAACGGCCCCAGCAATATATTGCAGGAACCATGTACATGTTTGCATGCATTGTTTTCGTGAATCGAAGATCTGCTGCTTTGTGTTCCTTTATTATCTGTCACGTTTTTATTCTCAGCAGATTTCAACGAACAAAACCAAATTTGGATCACAATGAAAGATATTATAACCCATTCATCACTGCGTCCCAAACATGTTATATTGAATAGCAAACACAATATGTTTGAACACAAGTATAAGATATTTGCGACAAGCTATAAACACGTCATATTTACATCCAAACAACAACAAATAAATTTTTCAGCGTGTAATTATAATGGCCTTTTTTACTCAGTTATATTCTATGTCAAGAGTTTTTTTTTTAACATAATTCTTCATAATTTATTTAATAATTCATTTAAAAACTTTGACCGCGAAGCATTTCCAAGAACAATTTTAGTTAAAACTTTTTTAAAGGAATTGTTAAATGTATTTCGTTTATTTACATAACTAATGGCCAGTTTCACAGTTGAAAATTTTCCATTTATGTGTACTTTAAATGGCCGATGGTTGTCATTTAATATGAACATTTTCTGTGAACTTTTAAATTGAGGTTTTAAATGACGAGTGTGAAACTCGGCCTAAATGTTGGAAATGCTGATTGATTATTTAATAGAAATGGAAATAAATAGTTTAAAAAAATCAGATGAGGTGTCAGGGGACATCCGGTTGGAATGAAGTTCGTTTCGGTGAATATTATCTACTAGTTAGTACCGACACGCCTACTTTCTAAAAATGATACACTGTTTCAAGAATACTTTTTTTTGTAGATGTTTTTAGGTCCCTTTTGTAAGAATATGTATTATATTTTCCCGAAATGTAATTTTTTAAAGAGAGGTACTTTTTTTAGTAAAAGGTAATGTTTTTTTTAAGGAAAGGTACTATTTTTAAGAACAAACACTTTCTGTAAGAAAAAGCCATAAGAGGGTCGAAGTTCCTTCTCGAACGTTGTGGGATGGGTGCTAAATAAAAAAATTGTAAACAACTTTTTTTTCACTACTTTATTACTACCCATTATTATCAACTATATTGGGTACTTTTGGTTTGGTTTGGTTTGAAGGGATGTTTTCCAGGTGGAGCCTGTGTATTACATATTGCAAGACTGGCAACTGCATGAAATACAACCCTGAGCATGGAATTACATTTGGCAGCACACTTACTCTTACACTCCTACTTTTGGTTTGATTTGTGTCTAGACTAACATATGGGTACAAATTTGTTGTTTAATAGGAAGTTTAATGTTTGTTACATATTGTAGTTTTGAACCGAATAAAAAGTAAAAATCCGTTGACAGAACCCCATCATTTTTTTGGGTGTCGCACAGTGTGACCTTAAACCGAAACAACTGAAAACCAAAATGTTATTTTTTTAAACTTCTTTCACTTTGGCTTTTCTAGATTTACTCTTTATTGGGTTCAGAACTACAATATATACTAAATATTGGCTATAGGCTCCACCTAGAAAACTTCCCATTAAACAAGAAATTTCCCCAACATATGTTAGTCTAGACACAAACCAAAGCAAAAGTACCCAAGGTAGTTGATAATACTGGGCTGTAGGATAGTAGTGTTAAAAAAAGTTGTCGCATTCTTTTTCATTTATCCCGCAAAGTGCGATAAGGAACTTCGTTCCAAAAACTTCTTAAAATCTCAAAAGATGAATCGGATAGTACACATTGATTGCGCTAATTTCACGCAAATCCATTAATAAGCAACAAAGTTATAGTCACTTGTTAAGATTCTATGACAATTTTTAAAATTGTTTTTTTCTACTTTGTTTCTTTCTACAATCACTGATAATAGTAATCAAACCCAGTCAAGCAAATACTGATAACTGGTGTCGATAAAATACTAAAGTGCCTTTTGAGTTATAACTAAAGTTTGAGATTACTCTGTGTGTAATTTTTTAAGTTATGGAAATATAACCATATACGGACACCACTACGTGATAAAAGAGAAAAAAAGAACCGTGTCTTCCAGGTTTGCGCAAAGTTATGGACGTTTTTATGGGCCCCCAAAGATTTGGGGCCTCGGTGTAATTTTTGCTCATATCTTGCAAACCGTTCGTAATTTTGATTTACTCTCTGAGGGAAAGCTGTAGCTCTTGCCATAAACAACAAAAATTATCATTTTTTCATGCTCATATCTTGTAAATAGTTCGGAATTTTGATTTACTCTCTGAGGGAGAGTTATAGCTCTTGTCATAAAGAATAAAAATTGTGCGCTTATAAAATCAAAATAACTTCACCTTCAAGGTCAAAATCGCAAAAACGTTTAAAGAAAGTTGACTTTTTTACCTTTTTCCCCCTATTCAGGTCCATAGCTAGCAAACCGTTAAAAATTCAGGGAAACAATCAACTATAGAAATGTATATAAGATCTCAATAAACAACTTTCTAGAACATATGAACTTCCTACGAATGATTCTTAACACCGTTTACTGCAACATTGAGATACTGTGCTATCTCACCGACCGCAGCAGCACAGCCAAAGCAGTAAGCTCAGCACACGCAACAGGGACGCAGCACACAATATAAGAATCATTCCTAGGAATCATTCCAGAGGTTCTAGAAAGTTGTTTATTGAGATCTTAGGTACATTCTTGTAGTTGATTATTTCCTTGAATTTTGAACGGTTTGCTACCTATGGACCTGAACAGGGGAAAAAAGATTAAAAAAATCGAATTTTTTAAAGTTTTTTTTGCGATTTTGATTTTATATGTGGACAATTTTATGACAAGAGCTACAACTTTCCCTCAGAGAGTAAATCAAAATTCCAAACTATTTGCAAGATATAAGCCTGACAAAATGATTAAATTTTTGCAAAAATGACACCGAGGCCTCAAATCTTTGGGGCCCATAAAAAAAGTCCATGACTTTGGGCAAAACTGGGAGACACGTGTATTTTTTTTTTTTGGTCTTATGTCACGTAGTGGTGTCCGTATATTATTATATTTTTCGTGTTGCACTGTGTATCCTATAAACGGACTTAATTCAAGTAAAAAATCCAATGACTCTCCATGGTCAATGAGCATTTCGTAGAAAATGTTCTTTGTAATTCAAAAAAAAACACTTTATGAATTTCATCACAAATGTGAGAAATCTTGTGTTATTTTTTGATTGGAATACGGATGGAAAATATTTACTTTTCATTTGCAACGGCTGTAAAAGAAAACTTAAATGCAATTGAATTAATTAAAACGCATTCCCAGAAAAAACAATTCCTATCACGCAAATTCATTATTTAGAATTCGTAGTAAATGTTAGCGGTACATTAGTTGTGCTGCATTCATTTTGCACAACGATTATCCTTAATATTTAGCAACAGATGTGCGCATGCAACTTTAAAGAGCCTTAAGAGTTCATAAAATTGCTGTAAATAGCGAATACTTTGTATCTATTCGCATCTCAGGTATTTCGAATAATACAACGAGTGACTATGTAGGTACAACAAAATTCAAAAATAACACAGCTATATCTCTCAAGTTTTAGTGCTTTATTTGTAAACACTATCATTGCCACTGTCACAGCCACAGCCACAGTCACTACTTTCCGGTTTCTTGCCATAAAGGAAAAGTTTTTTTTACTATTTAATACAATAAACTGTGATAGAAGAATTTTCTTAAGAAACAAACAAGTTTTTGCGCCAGTTATTGTGAATGATAAGTTCCATTGGCAAAAGGATAAAACAACAACACTGAAGATGACTCAAAATGTAGCAAAGAAAAGGAAATAACATTTAAAAGACAACGAACAACAAAAAGGTGGAAACTTCGTCATATAGCAAAAAAAAAAAACAACGAAAGGAAACGGAAACGGAAACGAACAACGATGCAATGCCAACAACCACAATATAACAGGTTACATAAACAAAACGCACAAATACTGTGTATTATACCAGCATACATAAGCATACCTTTACACACACGCCCACACTCATGCAATAGTATTGGTATGTGCAGATTTATATCCCTTGGAAGGTAGAACGGAAATGAAGATTGTACATAAAGCAAAACTAAAGCTATAAATATAGCAATATACAAACATCAACTTGCATGTACAAAAGAGTACGCACGAAAACAAAGTTGAATTCATTGACATACTCCAATGACACTGGCGAACAATACAAGAAGCGGTTGTTGATATAGGGATCACGCCATTATACGGCATTTACGCCGAAAAAGATAACCCAAAAGATTGATCATAGAATTTTAATCTGAAGAAACTGAAAGTTAGTTTTTGAACGAAGTTCCTTATGGCAAGTTGCGGGATGGGTGCTAAATGAAATGCAAGTAAACAGCGTTTTTTAACACTATTATGCTACATCCCAGTATTATTAACTATATTGGGTACTTCTGCTTTGGTTTGTGTCTAGACTAACATATGTTGGGAAATTTCTTGTTTAATGGGAAGTTTTCTACGTGGAGCGTGCAACCAATATTTAGTACATATATATATTATAGTTTTGAACCCAATAAAAAGTAAATTTAGAAATGCCAAAGTGAAAGAAATTTAAAAAAGAAAATTTTCTTAAATAAGTGAATTTTTGTAAAAAAAAAAACTAAATTTTCTAAAACAAATACCTATTCATATTCATAAACAAAGTACCCTTTCTTAAAAACTTCGTTCTCAAGAAGTACCTTTGCTTAAAAAACGTACCTTTTCATACAAAAAGTGCCTTTTCTTAAAAAAAAGTAATTGTTTTTAAAATAAGTACCTTTTCTTAAAAAAGTACATTTTCTTACATCAAATTGCCTTTTCTTACATAACTAACTTTTCTTTAAAGAGTACCTTTTTTGTGAAACCAAATCATTTTTCTTGAGATAAGTACCTACTATTAAATTTTACCTATTCTTGAAAAAAGGACCAATTCTAAAAAAAAATAACATTTCTTAAAAAAAATCTTTGGTTCAAAAAATACCTTCTCTTAAAAAAATACCTTTTCTTACAAAAATTCCTTTTCTTAAAAGTATATTTTTTCTTTTCTTTTATTTTCTTGAGCTAAGTAGACTTTCTTAAAATAAGTACATTTACTTAAAAGAATAAACTATTCCTAAAAAGAGTACTAATTCTTTAAAAAGTACCTATTCTTCAAAAAAGTACTTCTTTGTAAACAAAAATATGTTCTTATGGCTTTTTCTTACAGAAAGTACTTCTTCTTAAATATAGAACACAGAAAAAAAATTTATAAATCGGACAATGTCGAGTCCGATTTCAATGAATTCTTTGTATAGTTTGCAGTCATAGTAATAGTAATAGTAATAGAATCAAGGACATCACAAAGAGCAAAGTGACAGGTTTGACTACATTTTTTTACATAAACTATATTGGCTATTGGAACGAAGTTACTTATCGCACAATGCGGGATGGGGGCTAAATGAAAAAATTTTAAACAACTTTTTTTTCACTACTTTTTTACAACCCATTATTATCAACTATATTGGACCGTCGGTGGTGCAATGGGTAGTGTGCGCGCCTCTTGTACTGGAGATCCTGGGTTCGATCCCTGCTCCAACCACCTTAAAATTTCTTTCGACGACGGTCACCTCGCTTAGTGACGGCGACACTATCGAGTATATAGCCATGAAAAAGCTTCTCAAAAATACCGTTCGGAATCGGTGTAAAACTGTAGGTCCCAATCAGTGAGTGAAAAGTGGAAAGCGCACAGCTCAGTGATTGTGAGAAGTTCTCCCCGGTCCCTTCATGGGATGTAATGGGAAACCATTTATTTATTTATTATTGGGTACTTTTGGTTTGGTTTGGTTTAAAGGGAAGTTTTCTAGGTGGAGCCTCGTTATTATTAATTGTAGTTTTGAACCCAATAAAAAGTAAATTTAGAAAATCCAAAGTGAAAGAAGTTTAAAAAATGACATTTTCTCAAATAATTGCGTTGTCTTAAAAAAAATAATTTTCCCCAAAAAAACAATATCGATTCATTAACAAAATTCCTTATCTTAAAGAAGCACCTTTGCTTAAAAAAGTTAATATTCTTACAAAAAGTACCTTTTCTTAAAATCAGTAATTTTAATTTAATTTTTTTGGTAATACAAAATAACTTTTCTTTCGTAAAAAAAAGCTTTTATTAAAAAAAATACCTTTTCTTACAAAAATTCCATTTCTTAAAAGTACCATTTCTTAAAAATAAAATAATACCTTTCCTGAAAATAAGTAAATTTTCTTCAAAAAATAACCTTATCCTAAATAGAGTACTACTTCTTTAAAAAGTACCTGTTCTTAAGGGTTGCAGTGAAGATCGCCTCCTCGCGGTGCAACCTGGGTAACTCTAAATGATCTTCTTCCTCTTTGGCACAGACTCTGCTACGACCCTGGTTCACGATTTTCGTAACAATTTGATTTTTTGCTCTCGAGCTGTCGTCTTGTGCTCTGCGACCTAAGTAGGCAGAGGTGACACTCTGTCGAAATGGCTCGTGGCTGAGGAACCGTTCGTCTCCGTCTCCTTACAACCCGGCAAGTCTTGTAGTACGTTCGAAATTCGTCACCGTTAAGTTGGTGGTAATGGTGAGGTTAAGATGACTCCCTCTTTGGTTCGGCCTGGCTCTGAACACTCTGTCCTATAAGGCGGAGTGTCAACCCTCGCGTGTAACTCCCTGCTTCATAGACAACCACGGGCCCCTTCTTTTTGAACACATTACATCTTTACGGACGTAGATAGCGGCTACAAATTGAGGCCCAATCAACATGAAGATTAATTTTGAAAAGTCTTCGGCCACAGGAAAACCTGTGACTTCCTCCGAGCCTACTGGCTCTTCCTCAAGCATTAGTGCTCGTAAGTCTTCTGCGGTCACACGCAAGTTCGCCTCTGCAACTGCGGATAACGCGGGCGGTGGTCAACCCTTCCCAACTACGGGGAAAACTAAAAATCTCTGCCCCTCCCCGAAGCGGAGAGCTGATCTTCGACTGGCCACTAGATTAGTTAGTCAACTCTCTGCACGACCAGTCGCCGCACTCACTCCTGCACAGGTAAACACCTTGGAGTGGGCTAAGGGCGTCTGTGAGGGCTCCAAGTCTGTAGGGACAAAGCCTCCACTGGCTGTTACTAAAAGACAGCGTTCAGTGGTGGAGGATACTAAAACTGATCCCTCATCTAAGAGGCATAAAAGCCACCCAGTGCTCGGCAGGTCATTTAGTCATGTCGCGAAGGACAACCTAATCATTGGCGTCTTGGATGAAGGTATCCAGGATGGACGTATCCCCAAGGATAAATAGCGTCTTGTAGAAGGAGCCCTTCTTACGGTGTTCATGGACATCGTAAACGACAACCCTGGTTCTGTGCCAATCTGCGAAGATACGGTATGGTCCCAGGGAAGTATTAAACTTATCGGCTGCTCTGATGAACGAGCAGCTCGATTGTGTAAGTCCGTCATGAGTCGCGTAGGTGAGGTTTGGCCGGGGGCCAAACTCAAAGCTGTGGATAGGAAGGATGTACCTTCTAGACCAAGGGCTAGGGTTTGGGTCCCGTCAAACTTACCTACTGACCCACATGAGATCCTAAAGATCATCAGCCACTGAAATCCCTCCATTCCTGCAAAGGACTGGAAGGTGGTCAAGGTTGAGGATCATGTAGGAACCTCGCGGCAGGTAGTTTTGGTCTTGAACCAGGATTCCTTAAAACCCCTTGAGGTGTCCAAAGGCCAAATTCGGTTTTGGTTCTTGAGTGTACCCCTCAGGGTATACAAAGTGGATACGCTGAGTGGCAAACTGTACGAGTCGAAGTCGGAAGTCACAGATGTAAATGCTGGAAAGCATTCTGAAACGGCGGTCGATGCTGAAGAAGCACTACTGGATGACGACAGTGGCAGCATCATCGACCTGTCCATCACTAGCGAGGGTGATCACGAGACAACCGTGATCGAGGTACCCGGAGTTGAAGATCCTGTAGATGATGGAAGTCCTCCAGATAAATCTTCACCGCAGTAAGGCAGCATCTGCCAACCTCATTCTCCATCTTGCAAAAGGTGGAGCCGATGTGGCCCTAATACAAGAAACATGGACGGTCAATGATCGTATATGTGGTATCAGGTGCAATGGATACAAGACCAGGTGCAATGGCCAAGATCTTGCATACTCATTTAAAACACATTTAATGCTCTTTTGTTGCAGAATTTTATTATGCTGCCAAGGGTAACAAAAAACCTCATTGGTGGAACGCTGAGCTTCAGGATCTAAGATGGTCCATTAGGCGGCTTTTCAAGAAGGCCAAAAAGGGCGGCGTCCAAAGAGATTGGGACGTTTACAAGATTAAAGTGGAATTCAAGAAGGCTAAACGGAAATCCTTGCGAAACTTCTGTGAATCCATTGAGGGAACCAACCAGACTGCACGCTTAAGATGCCTGCTCGCTAAAAACCCACCGTGTGCAGGGTTCTTAATGAAAGATGATGGAACGTGGACGTATTCGTCTGAAGAGTCTCTTGGGATTCTCGTGGATACCCACTTTCCCAACGATTACCAGATTGTTGGTCATCAGCCAGAAGAGCTAGGCGGAAACACACCTAGCTTAGAAAAAGTTCGCTCAATAGTGGGCAGAAAAATCTGATATGGGCCATTAGATGCTTTAAGCCCTATAAATCAGCCGGACCTGACGGGATAATTCCCGCACAACTACAGGAGGCACTATACCTATCTTGTAGTTGGTTGGAGGCAATCTTCAAAGGCTGCCTTATGCTGGGAGTCATTCCTAGCATTTGGAAGCAAACCAGAGTGGTTTTTGTTCCGAAGGCGGGCAAATGCTCTCATGTCAAACCAAAGGACTTTAGACCAATCAGTCTATCATCCTTTGTTCTTTAGACATTTGAAAGGTTAATCATCATTCACGTTCGAAGTAATCTTCCACAGAATCTACTATCGAGTTTTCAGCATGCCTATATCAAGGGCAGGTCAACTGAGACGACTCTCCACTCTATAGTCAGCATAATAGAGAACTCTCTTGACAATAAGGTCTTCGCTCTAGGGACCTTCCTGAACATCGAAGGAGCCTTCAATAACATTCAACCTTCGGCGATTCTTAGGTCGTTACAGAATCTAGGAGTCGATAGCTTAGTGACACGTCTAATTGGGAAGCTTCTGGTGAATAGATCCGTCAAAGCTGAATGGGGTGGTTCTAAAATTGCTAGGAACGTTAACAGGGGGACACCGCAGGGGTAGTTCTGTCTCCACTAATATGGTTAACTTCTGTTACTGAACTGCTTCTTGAATTTGACAGGGCCGAATGCCAGGTCTTTGCCTATGCCGATGATATTGCTATCATCTGTACGGGTAGAAACCTCAATTTACTTAACATTCGTACAACCAGCCTACTTGGTCTGATCTCGAACTGGACCGCTAGCAACCGACTATCACTTAACCCACTTAAAACCGAGCTTATCTTGTTCTCTCGGAAATATAAAATACCCGCATTTGAACTGCCGTCAGTTAATGGGGTGCAATTACAGTTGACGGAAAAGGTCAAGTATCTGTGGATAAATTTCGACAGAAAACTGTCTTGGAAACCAAATGTGGAGGAGAGGGTGAAAAAGGCGTCTGTTGCTCTTTACTGTTGTAAGGGGGCGATAGGAAAGCGATGGGGACTGTCTCCTAAGATCTCCATGTGGATTTATACTGCAATAGTCAGACCAATACTTCTCTATGGCATCGTAATTTGGTGGAGGTCCCTCCAAAAGAAATATATTCTGAATTCCTTGATGAAAATTCAAAGATCAACACTGATTAGCGTTAGTTGGACAATGGGCCCGACGTCAGGTACTGCACTTAGTGCTATCCTGAACATCTGTACTCCTGATATCATGGCCGAGTCGGCAGCCGCAACATCCCCGGTGAAAACGGACTACTGTATCCCATACCTTCTACCAGAGACAAATCTAAGGACTTCTATCCCGAAAAGGAATACCTGGGAAAAGTCACTGCAAGTGGATGCCAGTAGTATCAGATTTTTCACGAATGGATCAAAGTTGGACGAGGAAGTAGGCTATGGGGTCCATTCACCGGACCTAAATATGAATATCTCCTTCAAGCTGCCTGATCACTGTAGTGTATTTCAGGCGGAAATTACCGCCATACTGGAGGTTTCTGAACTACTATAGACAGCCAGGGTGCTATAAAGTCCCTGGAAGCCATGCTTGCTACCTCCGTGACGGTGAAAGAATGTCACTCATCACATAGGGTGATGGAAGAGTATTTTTACATCAGGCTCATCTGGGTACCGGGACACAGCGACATTCCAGGCATTTGCGTATCGGATGAGTTAGCTAGACAGGGCACTACGGCACAGGTTCTTCCGGCAAAAGAAGGTGTTAGTATGCCAATCTCTACCTGCCGTTTGCAGATCCGGCGGTGGGCCGATACTATGTTCAAGGACAAGTGGAGACTTACTGCAACTTGCAAACAAGCCAGGGTCCTCTGGCCCCAGGTGGACAGGAAGAGGACTAGGCAACTACTTAACTTGCCAACAGGCAGGTTATCCACAATGATAGGAACACTTACGGGACAGTGTCTTGTAGGAAAACACGCCCTAACATAGTGACATAGAAACTCCACTCTCTGTAGATGCTGCATGGAAGAGGACGAGGAAACGACGAAACACCTTCTCTTGGATTGCCCTGCTCTGACAGGACTGAGAAGTAGGATATTCGGAACACATCTAGTTAGCACCGTAGCCCTACAGGATATTCCTGTTGGTCTTATAGACAAATTTATTGAAAGGGTAAATTGGCTGGACGACTAGTCAATAGTTGCTATGGAGGTAACTGCAGGTATCACAATGGGCTTATTTAGCCTAAGTGTGCTAGAGAGCGTGCTGTCTTGCAGCCTTTTCAACCAACCTGTTGTTAAAAAAAAGTATTTCTTTGTAAAAAGAATGCATACTCTTAGGCTTTTTCTTACATAAAAACATTAGCTTTTAATAAGAAAAGTACGTCTCATCAAAGAAAGGACCTTTTCGGTAAAATATAACACATATTCTTACAAAAGGGACCTAAAAATATATATTTTTTTAAAAAAAATACATTCAATAAATAAAAAATTTCTTAAAGAAAGTTTATCATTTTACAAAAATTATCTTTTCTTCAAGATCCATTTAAATTACAGTATTTTTCAACAGGCGCCTTAGGTGTGTTGGAACTAACTAGTACATAATATATAGCGAAAGGAACTTCATTCCAATCGGGTGTCCCCTGACACCTCATGTAATTTTTTTCATCCTACGATTTTTGTTAAAACTGAGAATTAATTCATTAGTTTCAAGAAATTATTTGTAAATATTACAAATTTTTAGTACTTATTTTCAAAGAATTCTATTTGTCAGTATTTGATTCAACAAAAATATTCCTTAGTTTAATTAATTTTATGTATTGATTAACGAATTACAATTAGAAATATTATTCATAAATTTTGAAAACTCAACGAAAAACACAAATAGTCAAATTAAAGAAAAATTTCTGGCTTTTAGAAAAATGTTTGCTCAGTATTGAGGGAAAAAATTGGTAAATTGTTCAATTAATTCCTAAAATTCTCAAGTGATTAATTAAAACTTAATTTGCTTTCTGGAATAGTTTTAAGCAAATATTTCACAGTTCTCAGTTAACGTATGAGAAATTCATACTACAAACTTAATATGTCAGGAACATTTTTCTAATTGAAAAATGGTTGGGTTTTGTTGGTATTCAATTCAATTCTGTTAAGCACACCCACTGGCATGACTCCGTGACAAGTTCATCATCAGCCACCTAACTAAGTGATACCATCGGTTGATCATCAGTCGTAAATATACAAATTGAATTATGCAATTTACATATGCGAATTAGTATCGATCGAAGATCTCTAAGTATTCTACACATTCTCTCGTAGGCTGTGACGTCATAAAGAACTAAAGAAAATGATATGAAAAATCATATATTTCGAGATAAAATTTCAAAATTCTAAAGCGAACCACAGACTTTTCATTCATGATAATGAGCTTGGGCGATAACTTTTTATCTGATTGATCAATTTGAAAAAATATTACCAAAAAATTTTGTGAACATGATAGTGATGGGAAGAACTTCGATTACATTTTTATTTGGCAGCAAGAAGGGCGGTAAACCGACAATAAACATCAACGATAGCTGATGTTTATGCTTATGAATGACAAGTCTGTGGTTCGCTTAAAGTTTGAATTAATTTTACTAATTCATTAAAAAAAGTTTTTGACGTAGAATACGTCTTACCTTACGGTATGAGGAGTCATGTCAGGTTTTTATTGTTGTAATCTTTATTTCATTGAATTTGAGGAAACGGCTAGATGAATTTTTTTAAAATTTTGTTTGTAGGTAAATGAAGATGTTATCTTTCGTTTGATATACATTTCATATTGGTTGATATATTTCTAGTATTTTAATTTCTCAAATGAAAATTGTTTAAACACATACACTCAAACATATGTGTGGTGTTTGGTTGAGTGTTTTTGGTTGCTCAACATTGCTTAGGAACATGTATCTAGTAAAAAGTGAAACGAACAGCAAGCTACTGTTGCTTCAACATGTATCTAGTAAAAAGTGAAACAAACAGTAAGCTAACGTAATAAAGCTTTTTTGCGAAAGCTTCAATAAAGCTGTTGTAACATTAATTTTGAATTGTAAAGCGTAAAGCTTTCACACAACGCTCGAATGCTAATGCGAAGACTCGATAAGGTAAACCTTTTTTAATATTAGGGCGGCCCTCTCAACATTCGCAGAACTTATTTCAATAAAAATATTAATTAAAATACATAAATTAAATTAAGTTTAAAAAAATTGAACATAATATTTTTTTTTTTAAACGGACTTGAATCAAATGCCGTTGGTAAATATAAAAATTACAGCAGACAGTTGTCCGAGGCCTTCGGCCACGGACTGTCCCTGCAGGCTGTGCCAGAGACACGGCCATTAAGTTTAACGTAGAATACGCCATCCGATAAGACAGAAAACTTATATAACAATAAATGATAAATAATATAAGCAAAGGAAGGAACTTCGTTGCAACCGGGTGTCCCCTGACACCTCATTTCAATTTTTGTATTTTAATTCCACATGAAAGCCACAATGGAAGTAATTGATTACCGAAATTTCGTCGCATCCTTATCATAACCATACCAAGATCATTCAAAATACAATATGCGAGAATTTCAACATTCGACGATTCCAATATTTAAATATTTAGTGTACGTTTGCCCACTTTTGTTCTTCAGTGTTAATATGTATATATCAATATGTGTGTGTGTGTGTGTTTGCGTTTAGTTGAGATATAAGACTTTACCGCTGTTTGCATGTTCAACTAGCATTTACTGTTGTTGTTGTTGTATCTCATTTTCTTCAAATCTACAAGAAATAAACGCATACAATACACAATTCCTGTAAGATAAATATCTTGTCTTCTCTTCATTCTTTCGTTTGTTCGTTTCTTCATTCCCACCATAAAACTGATGCTCCTCTTTCTGATTCATTTCATTTAAAAACTCGAGGATAAAACAAAAGTAACATGAATTGGGTTTGGTCTTGATTAACTTAAATACCGGAGGAGGGGATAAAAAAATACTTAACAAATTATCTGAGGGCGTTTATATTCTTTATAGGTGTTTGATACAAAACTAACTTATTGTATATTTCATTTACTACCCTTCTACAGTTAATATCTTTTGCAACTCACGGCGAATGGTAAACAAATGAAAACAGTTAATCTTCTGTTGGAGTTAAAATGTGAATTAACCAACTTTTCACATATAACTTGAATATTTTACAAAGTTAATTCAAAATGATGCTTGGCGTAGTTCGAGTATAAACTCTAAAATACATTGTAGCCACATGAAGATTGAAAATACAAGGTTGGAGTAAAATCTTAAAGCGAACCACAGGCTTGTTATTCCTGAGTATGAACATCAGCTATCATAGATGTTTATTGTCAGTTTACCGCCCCTCTTGATATCAAATAACCATGTAATCGAAGTTGTTCGCATCACTATCATGTTTACAAAATTTGTTGGTAATACACACAGAGAAGAGATTCGTTGTCATAATTATATTTCCAACCAACTAAAATTTGGCGGTTACTTGGACTATCAATCGCATTATTCAGTTGTGATTACCAATAATTGTGTTCCCTATCACCAAAGGTTGGGCATATCAATTGAATTCAGTTTTGGTTGCAAGAACTGAAATATTTAGTTGAAGCCACAACAACAAGAAATAAATGTGATTTGTCAATAGAGTTTTAGCTCTAGCAGTCAAATTGTACTGTAGTGGTGATTATACTATTTGCTGAATCACCGAAAAATGTTTGTACCAAATAATAAAGGGTCCGCCAAATAACTTTTTTTTTTTTTTGAAAATGCTATAAAAAAAAAACTACTGAAAATTTTCTCAAATTTCTTTTTTTGTTTGAAAGTACAATCCTTCCGGTTAATAACGGAAAATAATTTCATTCAAATGACTGCCTCGGCTGGCCATGCAGTAGCCTACACCATCGGTCCAATTTTTAAGCACATTATCGATTGTGTGCAGCTGTATTTCACCAATGGCTTCACGAATATTGTCCTTTAAAGCGTCAATTGTCTCTGGCTTGTCGGCGTAACACTTATCTTTGAGGGCACCCCAGAAATAATAGTCCAACGGTGTCAACTCGCAGCTCCGAAGTGGCCAAACGGCATCAGCTCTGCGGCTGATAATGTGATCTTCAAAAACAGGGCGCAAAACATCGAGTGTAGTTTCGGCTGTGTGGCACGCAGCGCCGTCCTGTTGAAACCAAATGTTGCCAATATCCTACTCTTCAATTTTTGTGAACAAAAATTCGTTCAACATGGCCCGATAACGATCGCCATTGACTGTCACGGCCACTCCTTGCTCATTTTCGAAGAAAAATGGTCCAATTATGCATCTGGACCAAAATCCGCACCAAACAGTGACTCGTTTTGGGTGCATCGGCTTTTCAATGCATGCGTGCGGGTTTTCTGTGCCCCAAATGCGATAATTTTGCTTGTTTACATACCCGCCAAGATCAAAATGAGCTTCATCTGAAAAGATGATTTTTTTTGGCAAAATCGGCATCTTCTGTAAGTCGATCGCAGGCCCACTCGTGTAGGCTACTGCATGGCCAGCCGAGGCAGCCATTTGAATGAAATTATTTTCCATTATTAATCGGAAGGATTGTACTTTCAAATAAAAAAAGAAATTTGGGAAAATATTCAGTAGTTTTTTTTATAGCATTTTCAAAAAAAAAGAGTTATTTGGCGGTCCCTTTATATTGTCATTCTCAACTAATTACTTGAATTTGATGACTGTCACAACCATTTGGTGATGCTTTAACCCATTATGAAATTTATAGAAACAAAAAAGAAAAAAAACATAATTTTTTATAAAAATTGAGTATTTTGTATTTAAATATTTATTATTATTTATAACCAGAGTTCGTATTTAGTGCGCATTATTGATCGAAAATATGAACAAAAATTATATCTCGAAAACGGAGCATCGAATCGAAAAAATAACAAATTTTTATGAGTTTCTAAGGGTTTCTCAAAAAGTTTTCCATTTCGCATGAAAAAATCGCTCAAATAAGAAAATTGCTAAAATAAAAAAGTTTATATAAGTCGGAAATGGTGTATGTATATTAGGGTGATGACTTTTTGATTTTTTTTCTCAAAAATTATTTCCTGTTGCACGAATGATTGATCTTTTGCCTATTAATGACTAAAATAACATTTATTCCATTTAAATATTGAAAAAGGTCACGCACAAACCACTTTGAAATGATATTTTTGTGAAAAAAATTTGAATTTTTTCTATTTTTTTAATCATATAAATCGAAATCGGAATAAAGTGACAAGTCTTATAACATTCACGAAAACCCACATAACCTATGAACAAAATGGGACATTGATCATAGAAATCAATGAACATCTTTCGATTTTATTTACAACTAGTGGATTGGAACGCGCCTATGGCGGCCGTCGAAATATGCTATAATTTTAATCGATTTTTAATAAAAGATAATTCTGTAAAATGAGAGAGTCATAGTTGTTGTTTGTTATTACAATAAACGTGTAAATGATTTACACGTTTGTCAGCTTGTACCTTATATGTATGTATTCATGCACAGAGCATACGCAGCTTAATTGGATCTTCCAACTAAGAGTGGCACAAAAATCTATGAAATTTTGTTTTTTTCGTTTTTTTTGTTTTTTTTTTCGTTTTTTTTCGTTTTATTCTTTTTCTTTCGTTTTATTCTTTTTTTCGTTTTTTTCTTTTTTTTGTTTCGTTTTTTCGTTTTTTGTTTGTTTTTTGTGACAAAAAAGTGTGACAGAGTCAGTGAATCAGCGATGAGCGTAACTCTTATATGACGATGAGAGAGACATAGTTGTTGTTTTTTATTACAACAAACGTGTAAATGATTTACACGTTTGTCAACTCGTACCTTATATGTCTGTATTCATGCACAGAGAATAAGCAGCTCAATTGGATCCTCCAACTAAGAGTGGCACAACAGTCTATGAAATTTTTTGTTTTTTGTTCTTTTTTTCCGTTTTTTAGTTTTGTTTCGTTTTTTCTTAATTTTTTTCCTTTTTTCGTTTGTTTTTCGTTTGTTTCGTTTTTTTTTTGTGTGTATATACAGGGTGATTCAGGAAGTTCCGGACAAATTTCTCCAGCGTATTCCTTGGCTCATTTCGTGAAGAAAAGTCCACTAGGACCATGTCCGAAAATGCAAAATTTTCGGATTGGCGGTCAGAGGGTAGTAGGGTAAAGTTGCTAACTTCTGAGCCAGTGCTCGGATTTTTTTTTGTTTTTGGACTTGTTGGAAAGGTCTCAATAAAAGAAATTAGAAAAAGGTCAAATCGCCGAGATACAGAGCTTTCGGAAAAAAATAGAAATACAAATTCACATAACCTCAATATGCTCAGCCAGATGGCAGCTAGATAACTTATGTTTCTGTTGAAAGATAGCCATACCTCTTACCTTTCCAAAATGACCTAAGCGAAGCCCAGACGTCTTACCGTTCCAAAGTTATGACCATTTTACTGAAATGCAAAAATGTTTGTTTTTGTTTTTGGAAGCGAAATAACAGCACACATTTATACTATGTTTTTGTAAATTAACACGTTTAAGATTTTATTTTACTGAAATTTTCGGCAGAAGACTGGTCATAACTTTGGAACGGTAAGACCTCTGGGCTTCGTTTAGGACATTTTGGAAATGTAAGAGGTATGGCTATCTTTCAACAGAAATAAAAGAAAGCTATGTATCTGGGCGATTTGACCTTTTAACGTAGAATACGTTATACGGTAAGGTAGGGGTGTTGATCTGGAGCACAAAATTTTGAGAAAATGTTTGTCAACTTTCACCCACTTTTACTTAAATATTAAAACATATTTTAGCAATTTTTATATGTTACTCAGTTTTGGTAGTATGTTTTGTTTCGAATTACATTAAAAAAATTATATGTCTATATATAAAAGTTTTATGTAGTTAAGGAAATAAATATTTAAGAGCATGATATTTTAGACTTTTTTTGTACATGCCGCTGTTGTTGTTGGTTTGTAAATGCCGCTGTTGTTTTTGTTGTTGTTGTGAAATCAAATGATTTTGGCTTTGCTGTGCTTTGTTTATTTATCGAGCAGCGTGTAAATGTGTGTGTGTGTGTACATTTCGTTTTGTTGGATCGGTCGGTTATTAGTTCGTTTGTAGGTGAACATAAAATGAAGGGAGGGGAGCGTGGACACTTGTGTGTGCTTGAAAGTTTACAGATCTTTGCTGTCGTTTGTTTACTTCTGCGAGCAGCGTGTAAATGTGTATGTATGTACATTAATACAAAGGATTGGCGATGTATACGCTCACTATATCAATGGCGTTTTTCCTAAACACATTTCTGTGAATACATTGGGAAGTAGTTGGAAAGCAGCTAATCTATTGTGCTGCCGTATCATAAAATGTATTGCTGTAGCTGTACTTCAAATGAAGATGTCGCTATAATGTAATACATACGTTAAACTAGATATCCTTAAACATATGGCATACAGTCTTCGAGCACACAAACTAAAAAATAAATTAATAAATCTTGTTCAAAACTATTCCAATCGTTTAGATCGGTGGTTTCCAAACTTATTTGGGTTATCGCCATCATTTTGGTAGTTTTGTTGTTGTCTTATTTTACTAAAAATTATACTGTACATACATAAAATAACTTATCCTATCTAAAATTAATTAACTTTAATACATGCAAACGCCTACTTATGTTACAAAAACTTAATAACTAGCTATCAGCTGTATGCGTATATATTAGTTAGATTTAAATCATTTATCAAAAATTATATTTAATTCATATATTTTAATTGCAAAATCACTAACGTATTCTACGTCTGACCAATGCGCCCGTGTTATCTAACACAGGCTTGTTATCTTTTTGATTTGATTCTGAAAGGCCTCTTAAAGACCTTACCAACAAGCCCAAAAACAAAAAAATTCGACCACTGGCTCAAAAGTTAGCAACTTTACCCTACTACCCTCCGACCACCAATCCGAAAATTTTGAACCCGCTGCCATTTCGCACCCTTGCATTTTCGGACATGGTCCTCGTGGACTTTTCTTCATGAAATGGGCCAAGGAATACGCTGGAGAAATTTGTACGCAACTTCCTGAATCAGCCTGTATATAAGTGTTCAAAAAGTGTGACGGAGTCAGTGCATCAGTGAGTCAGCGATGAGCGTAACTCTTTATGTAGATTAAGTGAAGGTATCTGATTTTGAATCGAATGTATCTCTTTGGAAAAAACGTTGACGACTTTTTTATGATTCTCAGAATTAAAAAAAATTAGTGAGAAATAATAGGTTATATCATTTTTATGATTGTGGTAGGAAACCAATAAACTCTCCTAAATTTATGCTGAATTGCTCTTCGGGTTCTTTTATGGTAGCTACTCCGTCTATATTCAATTTAAGGGGGAAAATGGAAAGTGCATTTTTTTATTGATGTGCGTTTTTCCGTTGGCTACCTGTTAGGGATGATTTTTTTTACAGAAACCACATTTGTTTTGAAAAAAAGATGCGCCCATTCATAAGTACCTGTCAGTAAAATACTGAAAAATACGCAGTATAATTAGGTGTTCATTGGTCGATTTGTGGCATTCAACAAGTGCCGACGAACACGAAGAGTACAACTAGTTTAGTTTTTTAAAAGTGAATAAAACAAAAAAATAAATGGCTTCCCATTACATCCCATGAAGGGATAGGGAAGAGCTTCTCACAATCACTGAGGTGTGCGCTTTCCTGTTTTCACTCACTGATTGGGACCTACAGTTTTACACCGATTCCGAACAGTATTTTGAGAAGCTTTTTCATGGCTATATACTCGATAGTGTCGCCGTCACTATGCGAGTTGACCGCCGCCGAAAGAAATTTTAAGGTGGTCAGAGCAGGGTTCGAACCAAGGATCTCATGTACAAGAGGCGCGCACATTAACCATTGCACCACCGACGGCCAAAGTGAATAGTGAATTATAATTAAGGTCTTAAATAACGGCAAGGCCTTTTCCATTTAAGTTGTTGAGTAGAATACAACATGTCATTCAAGAAGAGCTCTTCTAACACGTAGAAGAACAAGGAAACATGGACAAAGAACCTAGTCCAGTTTCAAGCGCCATCAAGAAGAGGCAACGTGGTAATTGTTGAAGCACCGTTGAGTGAACGGAGTCACATGCCCCTGACAAACCACGTAATTGGACGCTTCAAATTTCTTGAGTCCACTGCCAAAGGACGGACAGTGTGGATCGGTATAGAGGTTAAAGCCCTATGGAGCAAAACATTGAACTTCCCGCATATATCTGATCAAGAAATTTGTGCAAAACTAACAAAACTTCTGGAAGACTACGAGCGCTGCAGAAAAAAACACAACTTTGATTCATTGAAGGAACTGTTTGACATGACCAAGGTAAAAGGCGAATGGATGTGCAAAGAGGATGAGAACCTCTACAAACTACAAATTGAGAGCAAAGGCCGTGTTGGTAATTCCAGCGGCAAACCTGGTGGTGTCAATACCACCCACCCATCCAAGCGAAAGAGGGCAATGGAAACGACTGTATCCACACTTAACAGCTCAGCGATACCTGATTATTCCGAAAGTAGCACGGACTCATTCGATAACAGTACAGATAGTCCTTGGGAGGATGACAATGCAGCATCAACGAGCAAAAGAAAGCATATCCCAACACACATTGCAAGACGCCTTGTCACAAGCTCAAAGCTGTCGTCCCACGGAGCAGCTACGGTGTGACACCATCTTTCCGCTGAGGGCATTGAAATCCCAATCCCATGTCATTCGGGAATCCACAAGACTATCTACAAGGAAGCTGCTCGGGTGAAGAAGTACTTGATAAGCACGCTTTATCTGGAGAAGTGGAGCATGCACTTTGACGGCAAACACATTGAGAGCTTTGAATATCAGGCCGTGGTCCTCAAGAATGGATCTAAAGAAATTAAGTTGACTGCGCTCAAATTGAAAGATGGGAAAGCTCAAACAATCACAGAAGGACTCCAGAATGTGATAGATGAGTTCAAACTGTGGGGATCAATTGTGATGATTGTTGCCGATACAACAAGCGTGAACACCGGCAAAAAGACAGGCGTTGTAGTTCGACTGCAGAAAATGTTCGAAGAGAAAGGTCACCCCAAACCCAAGTTCATCAGTTGCCAGCACCATGTGCTGGATCGCGTTCTTCGCGTCGTCGTGGACGATGAGCTCCATGGGTCGACTAAATCACCAAACATTGAGTACTTCTTTGTGCAGGATTTGATAAGCAATTATGATCAATTAAAAGCAGCCTTCAGCAATAGTAAAACTGAGTTTAAGGAAACAGGCGGCTGGAGAGACGACATGCAGTTTATTAGAGGAGAGGAGTTAGAGGAGTGAGATCCCTTTTGTAAATTTAAGCAGATTCGAAACATCTGCAATGCACGCTGGAACTCTCGTGTTCACTCATTTCTTACTCATGGGCTTACTCATTGGTTCAGTAGTCAATTGTTCCGCGCTGAAGATTTTGGAAGAACTATCTGTAGCTCTGAAACACTACCCAACAGCTCTCATCTGCACTGGAAAACAGATGAATCTCTAATCAACATTGCCGAAGCAACCAGTGCTGTGAGCGTGCGATCAAAGTTATGCAACTCCTGCCGCAACAAGGACAACCTCCCACTGAGATTCATCCTCTCCAATGACAACGTGAATATTTAACTTCCTTGTGTGTTTGATGATCCTATGTAATGTTACATATATGTGGCTCTAAATCTTGTGTTCAGTTATATATCTGCTTACAGTGACTTCAAAAAATTGCCCAAAATATCGAATTACCTTATATGTAAGATTTTATCTAATCTTAAATAAAAACTCATCTAAACATAATACCGGGACACGAGGTTGTATAAAAGTCATCACCCTAATGTATATATTTCGCAAACGCAGCGTTCAATCGAAATATAACTAATATTTACGGCTTTCTAAGGGTTTTTCATAAAGTGGTCCAATTCGTAAAGACTTTTTTTTCTAAAAATCGCAAAAATAAGTAAAGCGCTAAATTAAAAAAATAGCAATAACTCAGAAACGGTCCGTCCGACTGCAAACCAAATTAATTTTTTACCTCCATGGGAGGTGTAGTGCACGAATTATATTTGGTAAAAATCTATTTTTATTAACAATTCTAAAATACGTGCTATCAGTACAGAATATGAAAATTGAATAATCCAAATTTTCTTTGTCAATACATATGTGAAACATAAAATAATTTACATACTATGTTTTCAATATACTTGTATTTAAGTTAGGAGGAAAAGAACAATTCAACAATGATGGACTCTACAGTACTCCCCTCCCAGTATAAACGAGAAAAATTAAAATGTTCATTAAAGAAATCCGAACAACAAACTGTTAATTAATCCTGAATGTAACAGTTTTATTTTGTTTTGTATTTGTTGAAGGTACATTAGCGTCTTCATTATCTAATATAAATGCTGGTTTCACAAGATCTATGTTATAGGTTTTAATTAAATTACCCTTTTGAATTGTGAAAACCTTGTCATTTCTTTTAATGACACGAAATGGTCCTTCAAATGGCGCATTTAAGCCCGTGACATTATGAGCCCGTACATAAACGTAATCACAACTAGAAAGATGTCTAGGAATATAATGTTTGTCGACATTGTGGTACACTACCTTTGATCTGACCGTCGAAAAATAGTCTCTTAACCTCTGTAAAGTCTCTTCTACAGGGACAACAGAATCATTTTCTACCACCAATTCTCCTGGTATCCGAAGAGCTTGCCCATAAAGTAACTCAGCTGGTGAACATTTTAAATCAGCTTTGACTGAGGTTCGCAGCCCTAACAATACGAAAGATAACATTTCAGACCATCTCACAGAATTAGATGATGTAATCAAAGCGGTTTTAAGCTGCCTATGAAACCGCTCTAGAATACCGTTCGCTTGTGGATGATATGGTGTAGTATGTATCTTATGCGTCCCAAGCAATGATGTCAATTCACGGAAAAGGCTCGAAGTGAACTGAGTACCTTGGTCAGCCGTAATTCTGATCGGTACTCCAAAACGCGGTATATAATTTTCAACAAACGTTTTCGCAACAGATTTTGCGGTAATATCACGTAATGGGTAAGCCTCTGGCCAGCGAGAATATCGATCAATAATTGTCAAAATATATTTGAAACCATTGGAAACAGGAAGAGGACCAACAATATCTATATGTATGTGTTCGAAACGATTTTTTGGCATTTCAATATGTTGAACTGGTGATTTTGTATATCGGTTTATTTTAGAAATCTGGCAAGCATGACATCCTGCTACCCATCGATTTATATCATTTCTCATTTTTGGCCAGAAATACTTAGACTGAATTAAATTCCTTGTCGGTCGAGATCCTGGGTGCGATAAGGAATGAATCTTCTCAAAAACAGTTTTACGCAAACTTGGCGGAAGATATGGTTTAGGATATTTTGTCGATACGTCGCACCAAATCTTAGAGTTGTCAGGGGGTACTATTATCTCCTTCAAATTAAATTTTGCGCTAGGGTCAGTAACGATAGATTTCAAAACCATATCTGTTTGTTGTTCTCTATGTAGAGTCTCCATACTTATATCACGAGTTGTAATTAAGTCGATTTCTGGGATTCGGGATAGAGAATCCGCCACCACGTTTTCCTTTCCAGGAACGTATTGTATTTTATCCGTAAATTGTGCAATATAATCTAGTTGCCGTGTTTGTCTGGGAGATCGATCAGCTTTCGAATTTAGCACAAATGTGAGTGGCCTATGATCTGTAAAAATTTCAAAATCTCGACCTTCGAGGAAATGCCTAAAATGTTTAATAGCTCTATAAATCGCTAACAGTTCTCTGTCAAAAGTGGAATACTTTTGTTCTGTTAAACTAATTTTGTTAGAAAAATAAGCCAATGGTTCACTCACACCATTATGATCAACTTGTTGTAGGACAGCGCCTATGGCCACATTTGACGCATCTACAGCCAATGACAATTTACAATTTTCGTCGAAATGGGTAAGTAGAGTCTGTTTCATAAAAAGCTGTCTAACGTGTTCGAATGCCTTAGTAGCAATTTCATTCCACACAAGCCTTTTATCACTGTTTTTATTAGCTGTTGTGAGAATATCGTAAATGGGACTAAGCTCTGCGGCTAACATTGGTACGTAGCGATGATAATAGTTAACCATTCCGATAAACTTTTGTAATTTAGAAACTGATTTTGGTTTTTCAAAGTCCAAAATTGCTTTTACTCTTTCCTCGGAAGGTTGAATGCCTTCTGAATTAATGTGGTAGCTTAAAAAATCTACTGACGAAGCACCAAATGTACACTTAGATATTTTAATATTCAGTGAGTACTTCTCTAATCTTGCAAAAACTATTTTCAAGTGCTCAATATGTTGTGTCTCGTCTGTGCTGGCTATCAAAATGTCATCAATATATGTAAAAACGAAGTCAAGGTCAAAAAATACTTCGTTTATGAAACGTTGAAAAGTTTGAGCACTATTCCTTAATCCAAAAGGCATTCTTACAAACTCGAACATTCCAAATGGAGTAGTTATTGCTGTCTTTGGAACATCTTCTTCAGCTATTGGAATCTGATGGTATGCTCTCACTAGATCCAGCTTTGAAAATACAGTTTTATTCTTCAAATCGATACTTAAATCATGGATGTGAGGTAGAGGGTAACGATCTGGTACTGTTACACAATTTAGTCTCCTGTAATCCCCGCAAGGTCTCCAGTCATTTACTTCTTTTTTAGGTACAAGATGCAAAGGTGATGCGGTTGGAGAAGAAGATGGTCTACAGACACCTATTTTAACTAAGTACTCAAATTCATTCTTGGCTATCTTAAGTTTTATTGGGTCAAGTCGTCGTGGTCTACAAAATGGAAGATTTCCTTTAGTCACTATACGATGAACCGTATTATGTTTCACCATCTTGGTATAATCGGGTTCTGCAGTAACAGCGGGGAAATCTCTCACTATTTCGTGATACTTACTTATCTCTGAAATTTTAGGTTTAAGTGAATAAATGGAGCTGAATCCAGACGAACAATGAACTGTTAAAGAAGTCTTTGCATCGATAAGTTGTTTGTTTTTAGCATCAACGACAATTCCGAATTTTTCGAGAAAGTTAAAACCTATAATTGGAGTATCGACGTCAGCGATAAGAAAGGGAAATTCAAATTCTCTACGAAGCCCTAAATCAATTTTGAAAAGCTTCGTACCAAAAGTTCGAATGACAGATCCATTTGCGGCTGAAAGCTCTAAATCCGAATTCCTGGATAATGACTTAAATCTAGAATATGGAACTACAGAAACAACTGCACCTGTATCAATTAAAAAATTTAGCTTGTTATTGGAATCAAAAAAGAATAGGCGGCTTCCAGGTTTAACCTCTGATCCATCATCAGCCACCGTCATGATGGATGTATTTAATTTAAAGAGTTATTTGCATTGTAACTTTTAACCTGGTTAGGATACCGACATGGTTGTATACATTTCAGGGCCTTGTTGCCGAATCTGAAATGATACCAGCAAAACCCCTCACGACCGTTACGAGAAGTTGCACGACCGTGTGGTTGATCACGAAAGTCTAGCATATTTCTATCCCGAGAAGGCCTTCTACTTTTCAATCCTGCGACTTCTAAAGATATTTTGTTTAAATTTTCACAAAGATATTTAGTCATTTCCGACAATTTTTGAACTGAATGTTCGATACCCTCATCTGAGCCATGACCTACAGCAGACACTTGAGATTTTGAACACACTTCATAAATTTTATCAGCAAGTAACATTCTTTCTTCAAGATCTAGGGATACACAAGACATCATCTGTATTTGAATATTCTGTGGTAATTTTCGAAGCCACAATTTGTAAAGTAAATCAAGGTTAATAATATTATCTGAACCAGCTAGAATTTTCAAGTCTCGGAAAAATTCCGAAGGTTTCCGATCCCCAATATAAGAATTCGAGAACAATCGTTCCAAACGAGAATCTTCGCTGATAGAAAATCTATTACACAAAACTTTTCTCATATGTGCATATTTGTTTTCCGAAGGAGAAAATTGTATTACATCCAAAACTTTAGTTATAATATCTTGAGGTAAAGAGGCTATTACATGATGATATCTGATAGTATCATCAAAAATATTGTTCAATGAAAATTCAACGTCAGCATGAATAAACCATGCATCTGGACATTCAGACCAAAAGCTAGGTAATTTTAACGGCCGACATGGAAACATTATAGCCCTTTCAGATGTAGAACCCGCAAAATTATTTTGTGTCTCTGTATTGATCGAAGGTGTGTTATTGGACTGTGTTTGTATTTCAGGATTATTAACTACCATGTTATCAATGATAACTGGAGATATTTGATCATTTACAATCATACCACGACGTGTTCTTTTCATGTTATAAATGTATGTATGAAAAACAAATTTAATAAATCCGCCTAACTGGGATGGGATCACAATAATATTAAATATGATCTAATTTGAAGTAAGACGATTTGAAGAAAATATTAAATTTGAAGTAAGACGAATTACTGTATTAGTTAGTGTATTATATAAGTATATAAATATGAATGCAACTTATCTGGTAAACAAGCTTTAAGTTCTGATGCTGAAGAGTTGAAATATATACATTTGGTTTCTGGATCCGTAATTGAAATTTCTGTTGCCAGAGCCGGTCCTAGTCTTAATAGGTTATAAATTTAAAGGGTATTGAACTCCAAGATTTATTCTCCCATTCACGTCTGGCTGGAAATATCTTCATCAACTTCATGAAAACACAACAATCTCATCCCTTAGATCCAATTAATAAGTTTGTAAGGAAATTGCTTCTCTGGATGAACAATTATTTATGTTTCTTCGGGATCTTATCCTCTTTATTATTGATAATAATTTAACTTCCGTTTCTCGTTGGATTTATTTTATTTAATATAAACCAATGCAAATGTTTTTGACATTCTTATTGTTGCATATATGGTTCGATGCAGGATCGCCAAATTGTAGTGCACGAATTATATTTGGTAAAAATCTATTTTTATTAACAATTCTAAAATACGTGCTATCAGTACAGAATATGAAAATTGAATAATCCAAATTTTCTTTGTCAATACATATGTGAAACATAAAATAATTTACATACTATGTTTTCAATATACTTGTATTTAAGTTAGGAGGAAAAGAACAATTCAACAATGATGGACTCTACAGGAGGCTTTAACCAATGGATGCATCACTTAAAATCCGTTAAACTAGAATTTTACAAATAGAAAATCGCTAAAACACATATATGTATGTATGTGTTGGCAATTTTTTAAAGACATCCATTGGTTAAAGCATCTTATAGAGATAACAAAGTTATTATTTTTGTGATTGGACGCACCGTTGCTGAGTTATAGCCAGTTTTTCCTTTCATCGATTTTCATATTTTGACGACTTTTTAACAAAATTTCTTCGACACGATAGGACCACTTTATGAAAACCCCTAAGAAACTCGTAAAAAATTGTTTTTTCGATTGGACGCTCCGTTTCCGAGATATTGGCATAGGGGCGTTTTAGCGATTTTTGATTCCAGAAATTTTAGTTTTAGCGATTTTTAAAAATGATGCTGATGCCATAAGTGAAAGCCTTTTTAGGAGGTACAAAATTTATATTTTTTTTTTGCGATTGGACGTATCATTTTCGAGTTATAGCCATTTTTTATGTTAGCGATTTTCTTATTTTGGCGATTTTTTGAAAAAAAAATTATTTCATGCGAATTAGAACACTTTGTGAGAAACTCTTAGGAACCCGTAAAAATTTGTCATCTTTTCGATTGGACAATTCCTTTTTGAGATATAAACATTTTTCCTAAACTTTTCATATTTTCCATCAAAAATTTATGTTTCAGTTAATTTGTGTCATCCACAATAATAGTTTCTCCAGACAAGTGTCCACAATTGTTCACATATGTTTGTGAAGGCGTCAGTAGTGGCGTCAAATTCAACGATTGTGTTAAAAGCCTCACTTGACCTCAATTTCTGATAATACTAGTAAAATAAAAAATACATGCGATTCACAAACTAGTGTGACGAGATATGTATATCAACTGGCTATATACGTCTTGTCGAATTCATGGACTTTAATGAAAAATGAAAAAAAATAATTAAACAAAAATTAAGATACAGTGTTTTATTTATAAATGCACTAAAAACTAGAAAATAATTTTTCTCTTAGCCTCAATAAGTATATTCTTCTTCATGATGGGGTTGTACAATGGTCCGCCTACTTAGCACTTCAACAACAATGGTCTACATAGTTTCAATAAAGAGCGTAATTAAAATGAATTAGTTAAAATTAGAAACAAATTATGAATTAGTTAATTAATATTCTAGCGATCTCTCAAATAAAACGCTTGCATTTAAATTAAAAATGGTGACCTTTAATTTTGACAATTAATTTGACATTTAATTTTGACATTTAACTTTGACATTTAATATTGACACTTTATTTGACATTTAATTTTGACATTTAATTTTGACACTTAATTTGACATTTAATTTTGACATTTAACTTTGACATTTAATTTTGACATTTAACTTTGACATTTAATTTTGACACTTAATTTGACACTTAGTTTTGACTTTAACTTTGACACTTTATTTGACATTTAATTTTGACATATAATTTTGACACTTAATTTGACATTTAATTTTGACATTTAACTTTGACATTTAATTTTGTTATTTAACTTTGACATTTAATTTTGACACTTAATTTGACACTTAATTTGACATTTAATTTTGACATTTAACTTTGACATTTAATTTGGACACTTTATTTGACATTTAATTTTGTCATTTAATTTTGGCACTTAATTTGACATTCAATTTTGACATTTAACATTGACATTTAATTTTGACATTTAACTGACATTTAATTTTGACACTTAATTTGACACTTAATTTGACATTTAATTTTGACATTTAACTTTGACATTTAATTTTGACTTTAACTTTGACATCTAATTTTGACTCTTTATTTGACATTTAATTTTGACCTTTAATTTTGACACTTAATTTGACATTTAATATTGACATTTAACTTTGACATTTAGTTTTGACACTTTATGTGACATTTAATTTTGACACTTAATTTGACACTTAATTTGACATTTAATTTTGACTTTAACTTTGACATTTAATTTGGACACTTTATTTGACATTTGATTTTGTCATTTAAATTTGACACTTAATTTGACATTCAATTTTGACATTTAACATTGACATTTATTTTTGACATTTAACTGACATTAAATTTTGACACTTAATTTGACATTTAATGTTGACATTTAACTTTGACATTTAATTTTGACATTTTATTTGATATTTAATTTTGACATTTAATTTTGACACTTAATTTGACATTTAATTTTGGCATTTAACTTTGACATTTAATTTTGACTTTAACTTTGACATCTAATTTTGTCACTTTATTTGACATTTAATTTTGACACTTAATTTGACATTTAATTTTGAAACTTAATTTTGACACTTAATTTGACATTTAATTTTGACACTTAATTTGACATTTAATTTTGACACTTAATTTGACATTTAATTTTGTTACCATTTTTAATTTAAATGCAAGCGTTTTATTTGAGAGATCGCTAGAAAATTAATTAACTAATTCATTTTAATTACGATCTTTATTGAAAGTATCTAGACCATTGTTGTTGAAGTGCTTAGTAGGCGGACCATTGTACAACCCCATCATGAAGAAGAATATACTTATTGAGGCTAAGAGAAAATTTAATTTCTAGTTTTTAGTGCATTTATAAATAAAACACTGTAACTTAATTTTGTTTTAATTATTTTTTTATTTTTAATTTTTTAGTAAATAAATTTTTAACGTTTTAATTTTTTTTTTCATATTCATGTAATCTGACAAGTGTGCAAAATTTTAGTTCGATTGGTCAACTGCAACTGTATTAAAAATGAGTTACTAGATTTGAACAATACAGACTGATTTGAACAATACAGACTGACAGACAAAATTTAGGGTCTATGCGACGTAATATATGAATATGTATTAGGGTGGGTCAATTTCTTTGCCGACTAAGAGTATAACAGAAACGTAATCTACGGCAAATTCTAAAAAAATGTTCCAAAGAAACCATGGTTCTAAAATCATAATAGAGCCCGCGATTTTCCACTTGAAAATTTCTATACATATTCGCGTAAAAATTTGACCCAAAAGCTATTCCCTTGAAACTTGATACTATTCGATTTCGATGAAATTTCACACATATACGGGTGATTCAGGAAGTTCCGGACAAATTTCTCCAGCGTATTCCTTGTCTTATTTCATGGAGAAAAGTCCACTAGGATCATGGCCGAAAATGCAAGGGTGCGAAATGGCAGCGGGTTCAAAATTTTCGGATTGGCGGTCGGAGGGTAGTAGGGTAAACTTGCTAACTTCTGAGCCAGTGGTCGGATTTTTTGTTTTTGGGCTTGTTGGAAAGGGCTTTAAGAGGCGTTTCAGAATCAATAAAAAAAAGTAGAAAAAAGTCAAATCGCCGAGATACAGAGTTTTCGGAAAAAAATGGGAAAAAAATTCACATAACCTCAATTTGCTTAGCCAGATGGCAGGTAACTTATGTTCCGTTCCAAAGTTATGACCATTTTACTGAAATGCAAAAATGTTTGTTTATGTTTTTGGAAGCGAAATAACAGCACATATTTATTTGTTTTGTTAATTAACACGTTTAAGATTTTATTTTATTGAAATTTTCAGAATCGATAAAAAAAAGTAGAAAAAAGTCAAATAGCCGATATACAGAGCTTTCGGAAAAAAATGGAAAAAAAATCACATAACCTCAATTTGCTCAGCCAGATGGAGGGTAACTCCTGTTGAAAGATAGCCATACCTCTTACCTTTCCAAAATGACCTAAATGAAGCCCAGAGTTCTT
Organism: Phaonia tiefii; assembly: GCA_963931995.1. Lineage (NCBI taxonomy): Eukaryota > Metazoa > Arthropoda > Insecta > Diptera > Muscidae > Phaonia > Phaonia tiefii. The sequence goes on from OZ008368.1 coordinate 294,938,369, forward strand.
ACCGTTCCAAAGTTATGACCATTTCTGAAAATTTCAATTAAATAAAATTTTAAACGTGTGAATTTACAAAAACAAATAAATGTGTGCTGTAATTGGGCTTATATCCTGGTACAATCGGAGTGGAAAACACGACTTGTGGAGACTTGTGGATTCAATGTCAAGGCGTTGCTTAGCTGTGATAAAAAATTGTAGTTATTTCATAAAGTACTGAGATAATATAAAGGATTAATGATACATACATTTTATTTGACACATCTATTTATTCTAGTTCAGGTGATGAATCGCGATGACTCTATTTTAATTCACAGGCAAAACGGGACATTCTGAAATATTTTGATTTATACCTAATGACTTAATTTTAGATTACGACATTAATGCCATAAATTGTTATATCTAGTTCTTAATTGAACAATAAAAAATAAAAGTTATAAACAAAATTTAATTTTTCTACATTTGTTTTTGCTTTGAAAATGTTGATAGTGTTGACTCTATTTCAACGCACACAACTGTATATCTTCCATTTCAGATGAATGAGGTTTTTGAAATACTCAATTTGGTTAATACAACTTAATTTATGTAGTAGCAACTTGTATTTAGTCTGACCTATTTTTAATCTATCAATATAATCAGAAAATAATTCTGATGTATGACAATTATGAATACTAATCAAAATATAGACTTTAACACGGAATTTCCAATGCCTGAATTGATTTTCTACTAATGTTTTCCCTGTGTGTACCGCACTGTTGTAATCCGCGCTAATATTCACTAGGGTGATTATTGTTTATCCGTTTTCTTTTTTAGAAATATTTTCCACAGTTTTTATTTAAAAAGAACAACCTCCAAAAATACTAAGATCCCGTCATTCTGGGATTACAACTTTCAACATACCGAATCCCGGGATTAAAAATGTCTAGTCCCTCATGTCTACTGCAATGTACCGAATTTTTCCAATTTACCAACCGACTTCTAGTATTAAATTATACAGAACTGTGGTACTGATGTATTTGAACTTCATACTCATATATTTACGTTACTAAATACTCATATTCGTCATGAATAAAATAATTAGTTACAAAAAATTTCATATTTCGTCCTTGTGGAAATATTTTCTAAATTCCCTTTAAACCCTTTATTTCAAATCTATTCTCTCAACCAAATCTATTTTGTATACATACTTTTTCCTTTTTATACTTATGAATAGTTTTAAATTACAAAAAAAGACGCAAAGGCTCCTATTATCTCGTCCTTCCATAGGACTCTATCGTTATTTATTGGTCATATTTTTCCCACAAAATCATAACTTTCACATAAGTGCTAATGATGAGCACAAACACTTGATATGTTTCTAAACACATGCATACATACATACAAACATTCATTAATATTGTGTGCGTTCTCTTATATGTATTTGTACATAAATTCCCATTACACTGCTGATACCTGACATCAATATTTTCTAGTCAATTCAAACACTTTAGTCTTAAAATGTTTTCATTTTTCAACAAGTGCTCTAATGTCGTCCTCCTCCTGTGCTAACAAACCAATTTACCAACTGTCCAACATACATACATGAAGCCACTAACCGCTCTCTTTTTGTCCTGCATTAGGAGGTCAGTGTTCAAGCCTTTTGATGAAGAGGAGTCGATGGAGGAGAGGGGCAGAGGATGGAATGACCAAATCCCAAATTTGCCATATTGCAACACGTACAATTTGCTTCAAACAAAAAAAAAGACAGAAGAAGAGATCAGACTGGAAATAAAAAGCGTAATGGGAAAGGAAAGAAATTGTCCAAATTATTCACACTTGTTTAGGATTGTCCCCAAAATCTTACACAATGGAGTATTGTGTGGTGCGTTTGAATAAGGTGGGTCGTTTTGACAATTTTCACTCTAATCAAAATGAAAACTCTGTCTAAAATGGGTCTCTATTACATAGGCAGATTGGGTAGAGCTTTTAACAATCAGAATGCTAAGCACTTTATATAGTTAGATTCTCTTAGGACTCTCTCTCCAATTTCACACCGATTGCTAAAGATTACGATTTTTCTACATGTACATTTTTTCCTTTGACTAAAGAAAATTTCTAAATCAAAAGTAAGCAAAGACAGACAGACAGTAGTAAATTACTAAAGAAGCTTCAATCCAATTGAATTCAATTTAATTTAATTCAATTCAATCGAATTCAGTGCAATTCAACTCAACTTAACTAAAATCAATTCAATTCAACTCAATTCAATTCAATTCAATTCAATTCAATTCAATTAAATTCAATTCTATTCGATTCAAATGAATTCAATTCAATCTCAATTCAATTCAATTCAGTTCAGTTCAATTTAATTCAATTCAATTCAATTCAATTCAATTCAAATCCATTCAATTCAATTCAATTCAACTCCATTCTATTCAATTCAATTCCATTCAATTCATTTCAATTCCATTTAGTTCAATTTAACTAAATTCCATTGAATTCAATTCAATTCAGTTCAATTCAATTCAATTCAATTCAATTCAATTCAATTCAATTCAATTCCATTCAATTCAATTCAGTTCAATTTTATTTAATTTAATTTAATTCAATTCAATTCAATTCAATTCAATTCAATTCAATTCAATTCAATTCAATTCAATTCAATTCAATTCAATTCAATTCAATTCAATTCAATTCAATTCAATTCAATTCAATTCAATTCAATTCAATTCAATTCAATTCAATTCAATTCAATTCAATTCAATTCAATTCAATTCAATTCAATTCAATTCAATTCAATTCAATTCAATTCAATTCAGTTCAATTCAATTCAATTCAATTCAATTCAATTCCATTCAATGCAATTCAATCCAATCCAATATAACATAGTCTAAAAATAAATAAATGGGTTCCCGTTACATCCCATGAAGGGATTAGGGACAGCTTCTCACAATCCAGTGAGCTGTGCGCGTTCTAGTTTTACATTCACTGATTGGGTCCTAAAGTTTTACCCCGGTTTCGAACGGTATTTTGAGAAGGCTTTTCATGGCTAAATACTCGAAGGTTTCGCGTCACTAAGCGAAATGACCGCCGTCGAAAGACATTTAAGGTGGTAAGAGCAGTGATCAGTTCAGTTGTTTATATCTTCATAAGGAAAATATTAACTGAAATGTGTTTTGAAAGAAAATTTAAATATATTCAAATCTGAATAATTCTGAATAATGACGATTCTTTTTACGGGTAAAGGAACCAAGACACGAAAATTGTACTTTGTGATAATTTTGTATTTCTATTTCTACAAACATTTAAATACATTGATTTCTATGCAAAACTAAAAAACAGCAGACAGTTGCCCGAGGCCTTCGGCCACGGACTGTCCCTGCAGGCTGTTTGACGTAGAATACGCCATCCGATAAGACAGAAAACATATATAACAATAAATGATAAATGATAAACGTCAACTGTCAGCTGCTGTCAAACAGCATCAAGCAGCATTGTTATTTTGCTTACTTGGCAGCACTTTCATTTAACATAAAAATGTATGAATTAATTTTTTCATATATTTTTTATAATTATATATCCATGTTAAATTCAAATTCACATTTAACATTTTGTTCCACTTAAATACATAAGTAAATATACGAAATTTCAATATTTCATCAATCAAAACAACAGCCGAAGGTTTGTGTCTACACTGAAACAGCAGCATAGTTTGTGTTCATGCTACAAACTCAAACACTCAACCAAACACCACACATATGTTTGAGTGTATGTGTTTAAACAATTTTCATTTGAGAAATTTAAATATTAGGAAGATATCAACCAATATGAAATGTATATCAAACGAAAGATAACATCTTCATTTACCTACAAAAAAATTTTTAAAAAAAGTTATCCCGCAGTTTCCTCATAATCAATGAAATGAAGATTACAACAATAACAATCTGACATGACTCCCTATACCGTAAGGTAAGACGTATTCTACGCCAAATATCGTAAGCAACCCGAAAAATAACCGGTTTCCCCCCATTCTGTAAAATCGAAACCCGGTTTTCCGGAAAAGTGATTTTTCGCATTACTCAAAAAACGTTTCTTATTTTTTTTCAATTTACAGGTGAATTAAGACAGGTTGATCTTGAAATGAACTGATATTATTTTCCGTCAGTAGTTTGCAAATGTTTTAACACCTTCACTTGATCACTACTATTTGAACCATGAAAAAAACTTCAAAAACGCGTCACTCTAAATCTCAAAGAATCATGCATAAGCTGACAATTGTATAGATTCAGATCCCAATACAAGCAAATGTGTGTGTGTGTGTGTTTGTAGTAGGTATGTGTCGTGTTACCTGTGAATGTTCTTTATGACTTTGGTGTAGCATTGTGACCATATATTGCATAGATGTTGCATATTCGACAGTAAATATCAGTATTTCTCGATGCAAAGCATGTATCATTCAAAATCTGTACGCACTTAATAGTTAGGTCGGCCGCACATTGGACAAGAATTTGAATCATACGTTTGGGTACGATACTGGTCGTACGAATTCAATGCGAAAATTGAATACGAGTTTCTCCGTTCCTAAGAGTTCTTAGAAGGAGCAGTTTTTTTTGATGTGTTAACATCTATACGCGCGCTTCTAGGGCAGTAAACTATAAATTTAATACATACACAAGTGTTAGGTTTGTAAGAGTAAATCATCGTTTGTTTGTTCGTTGCTTGGCAGTCGGTATTGAAAGTGATTATTGGGCGATTTTCATATAATTTTCCCACGCGATTTTCTCCGGAAATTCATAGCCGATTTTATTAATTTTTGGATTAAAAAGCTAGTGCGGGTTTCGACGAAGAGTTTAGGCCAAAAATTAAGGCGATCCGATATCGGCGAGCCGAGATTTAAGTGTTTTAATTTGGAGTAATATTAAAAAAGTGTTTTATGTTGATCTTCGGTTTTGTCTTATCACCGTTTGTTTGTTCGTTGCTTGGCAGTCGGTATTGAAAGTGATTATTGGGCGATTTTCATATAATTTTCCCACGCGATTTTCTCCGGAAATTCATAGCCGATTTTATTAATTTTTGCATTAAAAAGCTAGTGCGGGTTTCGACGAAGAGTTTAGGCCAAAAACTAAGGCGATCCGATATCGGCGAGCCGAGATTGAAGTGTTTTAATTTGGAGTAATATTAAAAAAGTATTTTATGTTGATCTTCGGTTATATCGTACGAATATAACAATGTATGTATGTATGTACAAGTGTCTGTTGCTTTGCATCTTTTGAATTTTGTGGGAATAAAACAAAAAGTATTGAGCAAGAAAATAATGACACATGTGCTTGCACTGGGTCTTTAAATAATTTTAAGTATTAATATTATTTAACTGTAACGTCATCACATGATTGAACGCTGTTTTTTATTTTCCAATGTAACATTTACGAATGTGTTCATAGAAATCGAACAGGTACCGTGTAGCAAAAAGGTGTTAACACATCGCCCGTGAGTTCGAACACTCATTGGATTTTTTTTTTGAACGTATGGGTCCCATGGGTACGAAATAATTGTTTTCCTATTTTTCGTCTTTTTATATTTTTCTCGATTTGCTGATTTTTTTTTACATTGTTTGGAATGGACGGCCATGTGAATTTTAGCCCAAAAGTCATACCCCATTTTAGAAGCACTAAAGTTTATAAAAATCCCAACAAGTTCGAATTGCTTTCGCGCGCCTGATGTGGACGCATGTATACGTACGACTAATTACCCAATCTGCCCGAGCTGCCCATGGTACTTAAGTGTTGGGATCGTTCGTTCGAGTCAAATTCATGTTTGCACGAGTCAAATTCTTACGAAAACACGTCTAATGTGTAGTCACACTATATATAGAAAATGCTCAATACTGGAGTCCTCCTCTTTTTCTAGATCTGAATTCTTGTAGAAATATTGAACGAGATTTCTAGCCTAGAAGGGGTATGCATATCAAACAGTTTCCAGCGACCACCTCTACTATTGTAGAAATATCTTCACTAGGAGAGTAAATAGACCATTCCAAACGATTTTGTTTATACCTTTGGCCAAACATATCTAGTGAGTCTGCACTTTACACCTCCAGGTTTAACCTCGTTGGAATGCTGGAGAGTTTATAATATTGTTACGATTAAGTAAAAGCTTTTACTTACTCTTAATGTCCAGACTAACATTATGTAAATAACAGGGCGATTAATGCTGCGCCGGAAAGTATGCATTGTAACAACATACCAGCTCGCTAAACCAGTAGCACGAATTCGCCTCAGTTGAGATAATTCTCCATTCATAAATTAGTAGAAAGATAACTAATTCGCTAGAGATAACTACATTTGAGTAGGGTGATTTAATATAAATACCTGAGGTTTTTGAAACGGAGAGTCAGTTTGTGATTAAACCCCGTAAAGTATGCAACGCGAATTGATAGTAAAATATAAGAATTATTAAAGTGTTATAAATAAAGTAAACTGTTGTACTATATAAGTAAAATAAAAGGAAGTTAAACCGTTGTAATTATCGTAATTTAAAACGAACCTTGTTTTATTATTGGTAATAAAATAACGCAAAAAGGACGAATAGGGAAATTTGTAACAATATGATTGTATAAACTGGTGAATATAAACCTAAATTTGTTTGTGAAGTGGATATCTGACAGCGTGGTCGTCTCGATTAGAGACGTGCGGCAATTGTAGACAGTTTTTGAAGTCATGAACAATTATCACAGAGATTTCATACAAGCAGAGATTTATACCAACGACCTGATGGTGTTTAGTTGTTTCATTCAAAATTCAGACAAAAATAAAAACATTTACAAGCCCACCAAAATACCATGAACAACGTACGACCATTAAACGGTTTGAGGCAAACAACCAAACACTTTTACGTAAAACCAGTCGTACGTATACTAATATACTACTGCCTGTACGCATACGCAGTCACTTACTGTACAAGAGCAATGATTGAATTATCAACGACATCAACGCAGAAAACGAGAAAAGGCACAATCACAAATAAAATCTTATTTGCGAACAAGACAAAAAATTACGTGAGGTGTCATGGGACACCCGGTTGGAATGAAGTATATTTTTAGGTCCTTATTGTACGAATGTGTATTATATTTTTCCGAAAAGGTACTTTGTTAAAGAGAGGTAAAGCTAAAGTTTTTTTTTTAAGAAAAAGTACTATTTCTAATAAGAAGTACTTTCTGGAAGAAAAAGCCAAAATAGTATGAATTTTTTTACAAAGAAGTATTTTTTAAAAACAGGTACCTTTTAGAGAAGTGGTACTCTTTTTCGGAAAAGTTTATTATTTTAGAAAATGTACTTATTTTCAGAAAAGCTACTTATCCCAAGAAAAGAAAAGATATTATTTTATTTTTAAGAAAAGGCATTTTTATAAGAAAATTTATTTTTTTAAGAGAAGGTACTTTTTCGAAGAAAAGGTTTTTTTTAAGAAATGGGAATTTTTTTAGAATTGGTCTTTTTTCAAGAATAGGTAAATTTTTAAGAGTAAGTACTTATCTCAAGAAAAGTTATTTTGTTTCACAAAAAAGGTACTTATTAAAGAAAATTTAGTTTTTTAAAAAAAGGCAATTTGTTGTAAGAAAATTTACTTTTTTAAGATAAGGTACTTATTTAAAAAAAATACTTTTTTTTAAGTAAAGGTACTTTTTGTAGGAAAATTTACTTTTTTAAAGCACATGTACTTTTTTAACATAAGGTATTTTTTTTTAGAAAAAGTATCTACTTTGTTTAAGAATATGTTTAGGTTTTTTTTTTTTTTTTTAGACATTTACTTTTTTTAAGAAAAGGCACTGATTTAAGGAAATGTTATTTTTTTAACCTTTTTCACTTTGGATTTTCTAAATTTACTTTTAATTGGATTCGAAACTACAATATATACTAAATATTCGTTACAGGCTCCACCTAGAAAACTTCCCATTAAACAAGAAATTTCCCAACATATGTTAGTCTAGACACAAACCAAAGCAACAATACCCAATATAGCTGATAATACTGGGTTGCAGCGTAATAGCGTTAAAAAAAGTTGTTTATTTTTTTCATTTAGCACACACCCCACAACGTGCGATAGGGAACTTCGTTCCAAAACATATGTACATTAGACTATCTCACATTATATGGTGGGAAAAAAGTGTTCCAAAAAGTCCACCCTTCAAAATGTACCTTGGTTTGTTTTCTGGTGAATTCCAAAATATTTCGTGTATAGCATTAAGATCCCGTGAGCTGGACATTCTTTAAAAAATTTATTTTTTCAGTTTTCGGAAAACTTTCTACTTTAGCTAAAGACAATGTAAAGTGTACAATATTAGTATCATATGCAAGGGTTTTTTTATGGCGCGCCCAATAGTAAAGGGTTTTTCAACAGAGACGTTACAAAAGTAAATCGATAGGGACAGCAAACGACGCCATATTTTTTCCCGCTCTTTTGACATTTCTCTTCAGTAAGGTTTGTCATTTCATCATGGAAAGATATACGAGCCAAAAACGAGTCGAAATTATTAAAATTTACTACCGAAATTTGGAGTCAGTGGCCTCAACTTTAAGAGACCAACTTTAAGAAGCCTCAACAATCAGCGATGAGGCTCAGTTCTGGCTGAATGGCTTCGTCAATAAGCAAAATATGCGTTATTGGTCAGACAGCAATCCACACGTAATCCATGAGTCATCATAGCATCCCGAACAAATTACGGTTTGGTGCGGTTTATGGGCCGTCGGCGTCATTGGGCCGTACTTCTTCCGTGATGATCAAGACCGGCACATTACTGTGAATGCGAATCGCTACCGTTCAATGATAACCGAATATTTTTGGCCCCAATTGGATAATATGGACTTGGAGGACATGTGGTTCCAACAGGACGGCGCCACAAGCCCCACAGCGAATGCGACAATCAACTTATTGGAAACCATTATCTCACGAAATGGCCCAGTTGATTGGCCGCCTCGGTCGTGCGATTTGACAGCGTTAGATTATTTCCTGTGGGGCTACGTCAAGTCAATGGTCTACGCCAACAAGCCAGCGACGATTGATGAACTTCATACGAATATCGAACGCGAAATTGCAGCAGTGTCGGCCGATTTATGCTTGAAAACCGTCGAAAATTGGGTTCAGCGTCTGGACTTTTGCAAGCGTGCCCGTGGTGGCCATGCAAAAGAAATCGAGTTCCATACATAATGGCATCGAACGTATTTTAACAGGAAGAAAGAATATCATTGGTATCTAAAACCGGTTTTGTTTTATTTAAAAACACTTTTGTAGCGCTCTTATTGAAAAGAACATGTTATATAGAACATGTCCTGACATATCCCATTTTTAAGTTTTTAGTAGGGAATTTACCTGATTTAAATGTCAGATTTGAATAATTCTAAATATCCAAAATTTGATCCAGATCACCTCGAAAAATAAACACAGTATATCTATACAACAGATATCCTTGTCAAAAGTATAAATTTGATATGCATTTTGCCCTATTTGAAACGTAATGTTCCCACCGTACTCAATTTTTGGTAAAACGAAGACTAGTGCGAATTTCAAAAAACACGTGTTTACTTACGTGTTTACTTATATCGACTAAGGATTAAAATATGTCAATCTGACATTTAAACCAAAAAAATGTCCGTACTAAAAACTTAAAAAATTCTATGTTTTCCAGAAAATCCTTACAAAAAAGACTGTGCCAGTAGATATATAAATGCTGAAACACGTATTTATCTAAATTGACCAAAGATTAAAATATGTCAATCTGGCATTTAACCTAGAAAAATCTCCGTACGAAAAACTTAAAAATTCCGTATTTTTTCAGAATGACCCCACAAACCGTATATGCCAGGACATATTTTGCCATGCTTTATATACCGTTGGACGCGCCTGAAAAAAGGCTTTCATAATACCAACTGTGGCCGTCGGTGGTGCAATGGTTAGTGTGCGTGGCTCTTGTACATGAGATCCTGGGTTCGAACCCTGCTCTGATCACCTTAAAATTTCTTTCGGCGGCGGTCGCCCCGCATAGTGACGGCGACACTATCGAGTATATAGCCATGAAAAAGCTTTTCAAAATACCGCTCAAAATCGGTGTAAAACTGTAGGTCCCAATCAGTGAGTGAAAACTGGAAGTTCTCCTCTGTCCCTTTATGGGATGTAATGGCAAACCATTTATTTTTTTAATACTAATACTATACACATTGTCCACAGTTATGTTCTTTGAAATCTTCTTTGAAAAACTAAAAAAAATACCTTTTTTAAACATGGTCCAGCTCACGGGATCTTAATGCTAGACACGAAATATTTTGGGAATCATCATAAAATAAACCAAGATACATTTTGAGGGGTGAACAAAAGGAATTTTTAGAACGAAGTTCCTTATCGCAGTTTGCGCGAGATGGGGGCTAAATGGAAAAAAATTAAACAACTTTTGTTTTAATACTATTATGCTACAACCCAGTATTATCAACTATATTGGGTACTTTTGCTTTGGTTTGTGTCTAGGCTAACTTATGTTGGGAAAATTCTTGTTTAATAAGAAGTTTTCTAGGTGGAGCCTGTAACCAATATTTAGTATATACTGTACTAAATTTAGAATAGCCAAAGTGAAAGAAGTTTAAAAAAGGAAATTTTTTTAAATAAGTGCCTTTTCTTAAAAAAAGTAAAATTTCTCAAAAAAAAAAACATATTCATATTACTTTACCTTAAAGAAGTATCTCTGCTTAAAAAAATACATTTGCATACAAAAAGTACCTTTACTTAAAAAATTGAATTTATTTTAAATAAGTACCTTTTCCTAAAAAAGTAAATTTTCTTACAACAAACTACCTTACTTAAAAAACTACATTTTCTTTAAAAAGTACATTTTTTAGCTTTTCTTGAGATAAGTACCTACCCTTAAACATGTACCTATTCTTGAAAAAAGACCCACTCTAAAAAATTCTCATTTCTTAAAAATAACCATTTTTTCAAAAAAAATACCCTCTCTTTAGAAAAAAGTAAATATTGTCAAAAAAATACCTATTCATACTCCTAAACAAAGTACCTTAAAGAAGTACCTTTGCTTAAAAAAAGTAAATTTTCTTACAAAAAAAATACCTTTTCTTAGAAAAAGTAAATTTTTTTAAAATAAGTAGATTTTCTTTAAATAGTACATTTTCTTACAACAAACTACATTTTCTTAAAAGCTAACGTTTCTTTAAAGAGTAAATTTTCTTTTCTTTTCTTTTCTTGAGATAAATAGCCTTTTTGAAAATAAGTACATTTTCTTAAAAAAAAAACCTTTTCCTAAAAACTTCTTTAAAAAGTACGTGTTCTTAAAAACAGTACTTCTTTGTAAGAAAAATGCATGCTCTTATGGTTTTTTTTTTACACAAAATACTTCTTCTTAAAAACATTAGCTTTTCTTAAAACAAACATTAGCTTTTAATAAAAGAAGTACCTCTCTTTAAAAAAGGACCTTTTCGGGAAAATGTATTAAAAGGTCCGCCAAATAACTTTTCTTTGAAAATGCTATAAAAAAAAACTACTGAATATTTTCTCAAGTTTCTTTTTAAATTTGAAAGTACAATCATTCCGATTAATAATGGAAAATAATTTCATTCAAATAGCTGCCTCGGCTGGCCATGCAGTAGCCTACACGATCGGTCCAATTTGTAAGCACATTATCGATTGTGTGCAGCTATATTTCACCAATGGCTTCACGAATATTGTCCTTTAAAGCGTCAATTGTCTCTGGCTTGTCGACGTAACACTTATCTTTGAGGACACCCCACAAATAATAGTCCAACGGTGTCAAATCGCAGCTCCGAGGTGGCCAAACGACATCAGCTCTGCGGCTAATAATGCGATCTTCAAAAACAGTGCGCAAAACATCGAGTGTAGCTTCGGCTGTGTGGCACGTAGCGCCGTCCTGTTGAAACCAAATGTTGCCAATATCCTCCTCTTCAATTTTTGTGAACAAAAATTCGTTCAACATGGCCCGATAACGATCGCCATTGACTGTAACGGCCAATCCTTGCTCATTTTCGAAGAAAAATGGCCCAACTATGCCTCTTGACCAAAATCCGCACCAAACAGTGATTCGTTTTGGGTGCATCGGCTTTTCAATGTATGCCCAAAATGCGACAATTTTGCTTGTTTCCATACCGCCAAGATCAAAATGAGCTTCATCTGAAAAGATGATTGTTTTGGCAAAATCGGCATCTTCTGTAAGTCGATCGCAGGCCCGCTCACCATGATTTTCAAAGTAATGTCGCAATATTTCCCAGCATTGTTCCAGCGTATTCACAACCATCTTCGTTCAGCGGAAGGATAAAACTAATTATCTGTCAAATCATGAGCTAAGTGTTACCATTCACGAAATAAGCACTAGTTGAAAAAAAAAACGTTAGATGGCGGACCCGTTACATATTTTTACAAAAAAAAAATACGTTCGATAAAAAAAAAATTTCTTTATTTTACAAAAAGTATCTTTTTTTAAAGATCCATTAAAATTATCGTATTTTTCAACGAGAACTAACTAGTACATAATACAGGGTGGCTGATGAAATCCGCTACCAACAAAAAATGTAATAACTTTGATTGATTTTTAGATATAATGTCCTAGTACTGAAACAAGAATTTGGATTGTCCGCCGCTATCACGCACTTGAGTCCGAAGTTTCAGTCCAAAGCGAGTATAGGCGCACGTTTGTCGGCAATCCTCCGAGCAGATGGACCATAATGAGACTTGTTAACAATTTTGCCGAGCATGGGACAGTCAACAGAAGATCTTAACATTGAAACCCTTCAGTTCGGATGGAGGAAACAATCGCTGCTGTAGCTGCTGCCATACAAAATAATCCAAGAGTTTCGACAAGAAGCTTATCTGCTCAAATGGGTGTAAGCAGACAGTCATTGCAGTCAATTATGCACAAAGATTTTGACTTATTCCCATATAAAATTCATTCCCAATTCGCTTGGAATTTTGCCAGAAGATGCCTCAAATGGTTGAAGGGAAGAGGACGGAAACATGTTGAACTGTCTTTTCATATCTGACGATGCCCATTTGATTTAAAGGGCAACATAAACAAACTAAATTGACGAATATGGAGTGCTTCCAACCCACAGATACTCCATGAGAAGGACTTGCATCCACTTGGTGTCACAGTGTGGTGTGCAGTTTCATCACGCTGCATTGTCGGGCCCTACTTCTTCGAAGAAAACGGTCACACCGTTACGGTTACTGGAGACCGTTACTTGAGCATGTTGAGAGAGTTTTTCCATCCAGAATTACGCCGAATGAGAATTTCTTTCAACTCTGTGTGGTTTCAGCAAGATGGTGCCACTCCTCACATAGCCCGACCTGTTATAATAGAATTGCGGCGAAAATTTCCCAATACGCTGATATCCAGAAACTCCACATTCCGTTGGTCCTCCAAGTCGCCTGACCTTACTGCACCTGACTTTTTCTTGTGGGGTTATTGCAAACAGGAAGTCTACAAAGCAAAACCAACAAATTTGAATGAACTAAAGCAATATATTCGAGAAAAAATTGCAGCTATTCCTGTCTCAACTCTCCAAGCAGTAATGAAGAACGTTTTGGTAAGATGCCGCACATGCATCAACGAGCAGGGGGCCATTTAAATTCCATTATTTTTAAAACTAATTAAGCTTTCTTTAATAAAATTGAATGAGCTATAACATGAATAAAAGAAAAATGTATTCCATACACTGAAAAAAAGTTATTTGAGTTTCTTAATGTACCAATATTCATCAGTATATAGCGCAAGGAACTTCGTTCCAACCGGGTATCCCCTGACACATCATGTAATTTTTTTGTGTAGGTCTAAGGTACATAGAAATCTATAGTAACGAAAGAATTTTCACTAACAATGGACGACAAATTTTAAAATAATTGTTAATAACATATAGAGTTTCATTCCTGTTGAGTGCCTTCATGGCACAAGAATTTCTTTGTGTCCATTGTGCGTTCACATTAATATCGAACCGTACGTCATAAACATACATTCACATCTGAGTTTGTGCCACGTTACATCTTAATTGCAGTTGATTTGTTTTTATTGTGGGACACCATTGACAGAGTTCGCCCCACAGCTCTCAGAAGTATCTGAATCTTGCCCTCCACCCCTGGTTTGCATGAATGCATTCGCAACAACATGTTGTTGAATGTAAGGACATTTAACACCAACGACTACAACAATAACAATGGAGACCCAACATTCATTAAAACCGAAATTGAAAAATGTTTCCCCCTCCCCCTTCAATGCTTGAGCTTACTTAGGCAAAAGTGTCTGTTTGCCTAAACTCGAACTTAACTACATTTTCGATTTGGAGCTGTTTCAATGGGCCAAAAGGATAACCTATAGGGTATCATGCATACAAACACACATGCATTACTTGGATGTGTGGAAAATATAAACAATTCCTAAACAGGATTCGTCTAATTAAGTTTGAATTGTTTTGTAAATGTCACTGGTTCGTGCTACAATTGAACGAAACGAGGGGCTGTCTTTATTTTATAAGTTTCCCCTGATCGAATTCGATTTTAAGTCGTATGATCCGAATCCATTTGAAGAAGTCATGTGTATGCATAATTTACTCGCAAACGAGTAACATAAATAAAGGCTGTTGATGAATCTTATCGTAGCAACGATTAGCAAATAGTCATTGGTTATCACGACGTTGCAATGCTGGAGGAGATGTATGGCAATTGTACAAACAATGTTGGGATAACGTTACAATTCGCCGAGATACGATTTCGTGTCATTTGAAACCCCAGTGGAATTTTGGTATTCGCTAGTGGTAAAGTGCTGAATAACAAACAGATGATTTATAGATTACACTGTAACCTACACATGGAGTCATCACACACGTCAGTGCATTATTAATTGAACCGAATCTACTATCGAGTTCTCAGCATGCCTATATCAAGGGCAGGTCAACTGAGACGGCTCTCCACTCTATACTCAGCATAATAGAAAACTCTCTTCAGAATAAGGTCTTCGCCCTAGGGACCTTCCTGGACATAGAGGGAGCCTTAAATAACATTCAACCTTCGGCGATTCTTAGGTCGTTACAGAATCTAGGAGTCGACAGCTTAGTGACACGCCTAATTGGGAAGCTTCTGGTGGATAGATCCGTGAAAGCTGAATGGGGTGGTGTTACAATTGCTAGGAACGTTAACAGGGGGACACCGCAGGGTGGAGTTCTGTCTCCACTATTATGGTTTACTTCTGTTAATGAACTGTTTCTTAAATTGGAGAGGGCCGAATGCCAGGTTTTTGCCTATGCCGATGATATTGATATCATATGTAGAAACCTCAATTTACTTAGCAGTCGTACAAAGAGCCTACTTAGTCTGATTTCGAACTGGACCGCTAACAACCGACTATCACTTAACCCACTTAAAACCCAGCTTATGTTGTTTTCTGGGAAATATAAAATACCCGCATTTGAACAGCCCTCAGTTAATAGGGTGCAATTACAATTGACGAAAAAGGTCAAGTATCTGGGGATAATTCTCGACAGAAAACTGTCTTGGAAACCGAATGTGGAGGAGAGGGTGAAAAAGGCGTCTATTGATCTTTACTGCTATAAAGGGGCGAAAGGAAAGAGCTGGGGACTGTCTCCTAAAATCACCATCTGGATTTATACGGCAATAGTCAGACCAATACTTCTCTATGGCATCGTAGTTTGGTGGAGATCCCTCCAAAAGAAATATATTCTGAATTCCTTGATGAAAATTCAAAAATCAGCACTGATTAGCCTTAGTGGGGCAATGGGCACGACGTCAGGTACTGCACTCAGTGCGCTATCCTGAACATCTGTACTCCTGATATCATGGCCGAATCGGCAGCCGCTACATCCCTGGTGAGAATCAGAGATTGTGTCGTTTTGATATCGGGGCATTCCGGACACACTGAATTGCTACACCGGATCAACTCTAAACCCGTAAAAACCCGTTTCCCATTACATCCCATGATGGGATTGGGGAGAGCTTCTCACAACCAGTGAGCTGTGCGCTTTCACTCACTGATTGGGACCTACAGTTTTTACACCGATTCCGAACGGTATTTTGAGAAGGTTTTTCATGGCTAAATACTCGATAGTGTCGCCGTTACTATGCGAGGTGACCGCCGCCGAAAGAAAAATTTTTTTTAAGGTGGTCAGAGCAGGGATCGAACAAAGGATCTCATGTACAAGAGCCGCGCACACTACCCATTGCACCACCGACGGCCACTCTATCAACTCTATTCCCCTAAAAATGAACTACTGTACCTTCTACCAGCGACAAATCTAAGGACTTCAATTCCGCACAGGAATACCTGGGAAAAGTCACTGGAAGGGGATACCAGTAGTATCAGATTTTTCGCGGATGGATCAAAGTTGGACGAGCAAGTAGGTCAATTCACCGGACCTAAGTGTAAATATCTCCTTCAAGCTGCCTGATCACTGTTGTGTATTTCAGGCGGAAATTACCGCCATACTGGAGGTTGCTGAACTACTGAAAAGTAGTGTAACAACCCTCCGTAGAATATGTATCAGCCAGGCTGCCATAAAATCCCTGGAAGCCATGTTTGCTGCGTCCGTGACAGTAAAAGAATGCCACGCATCACTTAGAGTGATGGCAGAGTATTTTGACATCAGGTTCATCTGGGCACCGGGACACAGCGACATTCCAGGCAATTGCGTAGCGGATGCGTTAGCTAGACAGGGCACTATGGCACAGGTTCTTCCGGCAAAAGAAGGTGGTAGTATGCCAATCTCTATCTGCCGTTTGCAGATCAGACAGTGGGCCAATAATATGTTCAAGGACAAGTGGAGACTTACTACAACTTGCAAACAAGCCAGAGTCCTCTGGCCACAGGTGGACAGGAAGAGGACTAGGCAACTACTTAACTTGCCGAGAGGCAGGTTATCCACAATGATAGGAACACTTACGGGACATTGTCTTGTAGGAAAACACGCCCTAAGATTGGGACATAGAAACACCACTCTCTGTAGATGATGCATGGAAGTGGACGAGGAAACGACGAAACACCTTCTCTTGGATTGCCCTGCTCTGCCAGGACTGAGAAGTAGGATATTCGGAACACATGTAGTTAGCACCCTAGCCCGAAAGGATATTCCTGTAGGTCTTATAGACAAATTTATTGAAAGGGAAAATTAGCTAGACGACTAGTCAATAGTTGCTATAGAGGAAACTGCAGGTATCACAATGGGCTTCTTTAGCCTAAGTGTTTTAGACAGCGTTCTGTCTTGCAGCCTTTTCAATCAACCAACCACCCAATCAACCAGTGGGACCGAACTATAGTTTAACTATAGATTACCTATTAGATTAACTATAGACTATAGATTAGCTATTTAATGAGGCAGAAGTAACATCTCGATTATATAGCACAAAACTATTATTATTAATAATCTGTTTTCATTATGTTGAACCCCACACCCGTTCCAAGCAATTGTACTTTTTAGAATTTAACAGCAAATACTATAACCACCACCTAACAATAAAAACATCTCCCGTTTTGCCGGTATAAAATACCTCACAGCAAATCCCTAAATTCAACAAAAAAAGTCCTTCCAACATCCAAATCATTTTTCAAATCCCTTCACCATATGATTAAGTTACCACCATCAAAAACAGGTTACCAGTCAAAAACCAGGAGGATACCAAACTACAACTAAATAAGTCTCACATTTGAGTATATGACCTTTCGCCAAAGTATATAATGACCATGACTGGGATGAATGTTTCAACAGTAAGTCCATGTAAGGACTTATCATGGCCACAGTTACTTTGTTTTACATCCGCTTATTATCCACCACAATTTTTAAAGCAGTTATTATATTTGTCATGTTATGCTGGAAAATTATTTCCGTTTAACAGTTTCACACAACATGTCCTTAGTTAATGCACTTAGACGAGGGTAGCGTGATAACTCTAATCATAAGCTCCAAAATTAATGCACTTCAATTTAGACAAAGACCAGCTGAGAATTAAAAAAAGAAAAACAAAATGTTTTCCCATTACATCCCATGAAGGGATTGGGGAGAGCTTCTCACAACCAGTGGGCTGTGCGCTTTCTAATTCTACACTCATTGATTGGTATCTATAGTTTTAAACCGGTTCCAAGCGGTATTTTGAGAACCTTTTTTCATGGCTAAGAACTCGATAGATAAGATAAGATAAATAAACGAGGTGACCCTCGCTGAAAGAAATGTAAGATGGCCAGGGAAGGGATAGCACCCACTTTCTTATGTACAAGAGCCGAGCACACTAACCTGAAGATGCAAAAGATATAAACCGGACCCCGTACTAAAGCCATTCTAGAAGAGAAGATCCCCAAGCCCGATCACCCTGAACGCTTTAATAAAAACTGCCGAATTTTGAAAGCCAGAGATGCTAATAGTTGCCACCCCCCAATATCTCCGGTGCTTAAAGGGTTATTGAGTCAAGCAATGCTTCAAGATAGTTACCGAATTTTAATTTTTCAACGCCAAATACTTCGATAACTATTTAAAATGTTCTGTTTATTTTGAGGTGTTCTCCAAAACTAAGGTTCCGAATTGAAGCCACGTACATGACTGCAGCACATGCCGCTGTTTCATTTTAAATCAACGATCGGGGAGGTGGCAGCGCGCGGACTGAAATTGGTTCGAAGTTTTCTGTTGCATTTTCTCCTCCTGTATTTTCAAATTAACGATAGTCGCAACTTAATTGGTAACTAAAAGAGGAGTTGGCTCACTCAGCCTCTTGATCTTTGAACACAGTGGCTGTACAATTCCCAGTCTATGTAAGGTGCTGCAAAGACCGTACTTGATTATGAAAAATCGCTTAAAGATAAACCATGGTACGATGTAGAGTACCGGAGGAAAAGTGATGAAACGAATGCCACACGTATGGCAATACTTCAGTCAGTTGCATCGCGAGCCGCGACGGAGCGCTATAAGAAAGGGAAGAGAGTGGAAACCCGTTTGTTTCAGAAAAAACGGTTGTGAATAAAGCGCGAGAGTGAGAAAATTGAATCTTATAGAAGGATAAATGAGGCCCGTAAATTCTACCGAAAAGTGCAAAGCCAAACCAACCAAAATGGATCAGGGGCACCCTTTACTAAAGATAAAAACAGGAATCTTGTTGCAGATTTACAGAGTATGTTGGGAATGGGAGAAATTGCTTTCTTGATTTACTTGTCCAAAACTTTAGTATAGATGAGGTTTTTAAGCAAATACAGGACGATGACATCGACCACCCCCTCCTAACCAAAGTGAAGTTAGAACTGCAATATCCCGGTTTAAGAACAACAAAGCGCCTGGTGCTGATGGACTACCCGCTGAGATGTCCGATGCTGGCGGCTGTTTGTTGGAACGGTGCATACATCAACTCGTATGCAAAACTGGGCTAGACGCATATATGCCCGACGATTGGAGCATTAACATACTGTGTCCTGTTTTCAAAAAAAGGTGATCCGAGTATGCGCAGGAAATACCGCGAAATAAGCCTTTTGTCCATTACGTACAAGGTCCTCTCGAGCGTAATGTGCGAAAGACTAACGCCTTTTTATTGCAAAACCTGATCGGACCTTATCAGTTTGTCTTTAGGTCTGGAAAGTCAACATTTGACCAGATATTAACATTACGACAAATCCTAGAGAAACCCTACGTAAAACAAATCGACACCTACCTCCTCTTTGTAGATTATAAAGCTGCCTTCGATAGCCCGATAAGGGGAAATCAGTACCACGCTATGTCGGAGATTGGTATTCCTGCCGATGTGACACGCCCTTGTAGAATAGCACTAACCGACTCGAAATCCTCAGAAAGATTGATAAAGATCTCACCAGACCACTTAGTACGAAGATATGTCTCAGGCAAGGCGACAGCCTATCATGCGATCTCGTCAACATAAAAATTGAGATCATCGTGAGAAAAACTGCAGTCAACACGAATAAAACAATCAGTAGAAAAAATCATATGGGTATACTGATGAGTTAGGCATCATTGGGTGAAATCTTCCAGAAGTTGCTGCAGTATTTTCGGGAATTGTGGTGGAATCAGCAAAAGTTGGTTTGGGAGAAAACATATATAAAACAACCTTAATGGTTTCGACGATCAGAACCGTAGTCGTAACTATTTCGAGGTAAAAAAAATATTAATGGTTTCCCATTACATCCCATGAAGGAATTGTGGAGAGCTTCTCACAACCAATGAACTGCAAGCTTTCCAGTTTACTCTAACTGATCAGGACCTACAATTTTACACCGATTCCGAACGGAATTTTGAAAAGTTTTTCATGGCTAAATACTCGATAGTATCGCCGTCACAATGCGAAATAAAGAAGAAAAGTGGTTAGAGCAGGCATCGAACCCAGCACCTCATGTACAAGAGGCGCGCACACTAACTATTGAACCACCGACGGCCACAAAGGTATGAATGTCAACAAACGTATTAAGAGTTGATTAGGCTGTATGCTGTGAAGCAGAAAGATAAGCGGGTGAGGTATCGGCCACAAGGTCAGTCTGTGGGGTATGCCCCAGGGTGAGGTAAAATCACCACTACGATGGCTAGTGGTTATTAGCATTGTGTTGGTGGACTTGGATAACAGAAGGCTAATGGTATTTGAATATGTGGATGATATCGCGGTGATGGTAACTTGTTCCTTTATCTCCGTAATAACTGAAGTCATGGGGACTATCTTGGAAGAGATCAACAGGCTATGGTCTAGGTGTTAGCCCAGCTAAAACAGACCTACTACTATTCACAAGCAGCTGAACGATTGCACAATATCGGATACCTCACTCAATAGTAAACAATTAGAGTTGCCAGATAAAGGCGAAGTATCTGGAAGTAATTCTGAATCCGAAATTTAACCTGAAACTAAATATTAGACCCAGAGTTAAGAAGGAGCAAGGAGCATTCAACGCTTGCAAGAAAACATATGGGAAAATATGGTTCCTAAACTCGAAGGTGGTATTATGGGTGTACATAGCGGTGGTCAGACCCCTTGCGACCTGTGGAGTACCGGAATGGTGGCCCGCTCTAGAGAAAGACAGTAATCAGAGAACAGCTTGCGTTGGTGTGACAGGAGCATTATGGACGTGCCCCTCTGCTGCTCTCAATACGATGATGAATTTTCTTCCGATTAAAAAGTTTGGTAAGAGTGCAGCGGAAGTATCTGGAAGTAATTCTGGATCCGAAATTCAACTGGAAACTTAATATCGAACCCACAGTTAAGCAAGTGCAAGGTGCCTTCTGCGCTTGCAAGAAAACATCTGGGAGAACATGGGGCCTAAGTACAACGATGGTATTAGCGATATACATGGCCGTGGTTAGACCCGTTCTGACCTGTGGCGTACCAGTAGGGTGATCTGGAGTAAGATAATAAACTTTCAACAGTACAGACAACAGCTAGCGTTGGTGTGACAGGAGTATTACGGGCGTGTCGCGCTGATACTCCTAATACGATGATGAATATTCTTTCGATTGAACAGTTTCATAGAACAGAGTGAAGTGGCAACGAGTGCTTTGCGGCTTAAAAATAAAAATGGTTTCCCACTACATCCCATGAAGGAATTGGGAAGAGCTTATCATAACCAGTGTGCGCTTTCTAGTATTATTCTCATTGATTAGGACCTACAGTTTTTACAGCGATTCCGAACGATATTTTGAGAAGCTTTTTCTTGGCTAAATACTCGATAGTGTCGTCGTCACTATGCGAGATGGACGCCGCTGAATGAAATTTAAGGGGGTCAGAGCAGGGATCGAACCCACAATCTCATGTACAAGAGACGCGCAAACAAACATTGCACCACCGACGGCGGCTTAGAGAACAAAAATGTTGGACCCAACGAAGCTACTGGCATAGAAGGATTCTATGCAATTTGCCTAGCGGGGTCATGCCTGAAAGAATGGACTATGCTAGGCCAAAGTTGAGCTCGCGGAAAAACTTAAGAGCAATAGAGGAGAGTGGACAAATCAATAACCATTGTAGGATGTTGAAGTAGACAATTTAATGGATGGATCTAAGACGGATAGTGGAGCGGTAGTTGGGGTTTACTCAACACCATCAATGGGCCTCCCTGTTTTTGGCAGTATCTTCCAAGTGGAAGTAGTGGTAATAGTGGAAGCATTTTGTCAGTTGCGAAATTTCGTTATAGTAGGAAAGAGTGTGAAAATCTTGTCGGCGTAACACTTATCTTTGAGGGCACCCCACAAATAATAGTCCAACGGTGACAAATCGCAGCTCCGAGGTGGCCAAACGACATAAGCTCTGCGGCTGATAATGCGATCTTCAAAAACAGGGCGCAAAACATCGAGTTTCGCACACATTCTGCAACATTACCATGATTTTCAAAGTAATGTCGCAATATTTCCCAGCGTCATTCAAGCGTATACACAACCATATTCGTTCAGCGGAAGGATAAAACTAATTATATGTCAAATCAGACATGAGCTAAGTGTTACCATTCATGAAATAAGCACTAGTTGAAAAAAAAAACGTTAGATGGCGGACACTTTATGTTATTATTATATTGCACCGACAATAATATAACACAAATGACAGTTTTTGTATCAAACAATTTAAATTTTAATTGAAAGCTCTTAATTTAAATGCACAATTCGAAAAAAGCACCATCTAGTACCATTGAAAATTTTTAGATAGGTGTGAAATTCCAAAAAAGCGCTATCTAGTACTATAAAATCAAAGAGTGTTCGAACTCACGGGCGATGTGTTAACACCCTTTTTGTTACACGGTACCTGTTCGATTTCTATGAACATGTTATTAAATGCTACATTAGAAAATAAAAAAAAAATTTCAAGATCTTTTAAACATTAATAAATTCATTTAATAAGTATTGATGAGGGTTTATATGATGCCCAGAATGCAGTCATTTTCAAAAGCCGTTATCCGAAATATACTTACTTCCATTAAACATAAAATTTAGTTCAAAATTGTTTTGTTGTGGTTTGAAATAGGTTTTTTTTTTGTGGTGAAGGCGCTTTAGCGATTACACTTTCTTTTTTCATACAGCTGCTTTAAAATTAGATGTAATATTGTTAAAATAAATAAATCAATATTTATTTCACTGAAATAATTGTTTTTGTTTGCCATAAACAGAGCAACAACAAAAAGTATTGAATAGTATAGAGAACTTCTTATTGCGCTCTTTTCCCCTCTCATGTAGAGAGTCTGAGTAAAAGAGAATAAACGAGTCTTATTTTGTTTCTAGAATATTTCAATATATTTATAAATGCACCATTTTGACAATGGCATTACATAAGGAAATATTTACAAAAAGCATACATGTTTCAAATGTTTCACATCAAAATTATGAATGGACCAAGTTGTGACAAAAAGAGAGTAATACGTTTTGTATCATTCACCAGATGTCGCCAGTGCTTTTGAGTCATACAATTCGTTACATGAGTTCTCTATACTATTCAACACTCTTTGGCGACGACGACCTATTTGTGTGTTCGCTGCCGCTACATCAATACTATCATATTTATTTTCAGGCAGAGACTATTTTTGTACAACAACCACGTATGTGATGCTAACGCTGTGTGTTGTTTTCATGTGTTCACTAGATTGCCCTGCCCGTGCCTATAGATGTTAATACATCAATAATATAAACGGACTTCAGCAGAAGCTATCGACGAAATACATTTAAACCCTTTGGCAACGAACGAATTAAGTGACAATTTGATGAGAACTGATGTTATAGAGATGAATAGTGATCCCTTCCTGTGGAAATGAAGAAACACGGGATTACATAAGTATAAACGGCATACCACAAAATAAAATTAGATATCTAAAAAATTCCAAAATCGTTTACAATGATAAAACGAAGTACTGTTCCAAACATCTATTTCAACGTACTTCAACGCCGTGAGTGGTTGATTTATTCAGAAACTAAAGGGTCCGTGTTTTGTGTTCCTTGTTTGCTATTTGGTAGAAGTGGTGAAATAAATATTTTTACCGGCGTAGGGTTTAAAGACTAGAACAACTCAAAAGCACGCATTGAACCTGACGAAAATTCAGATATTCATAAAACTAATGTTTCTCATCTAAAAGCTCGAGCAGCAGTTCAAGGCCGAGTTGATCAACGTCTAATAAAACAGTTCGATGAAGAAACTTCATATTCGAGAAAAATTGTATACAGAATAATTGCAATTGTTAAATCACTCTCAGTAAGAGGACTGCCATTTCGAGGACATTCCGAACAAAATTGTGATCTACGAAATGGAAATTTATTAGGAACAGTAGAGCTTTTCTGAGCATTTAAAATAATTATGCGCATCCTGGAAGTGGAAAAACGTCGTAATTATCTAAAACAATCTACGAAGAAATTATAATCTTGATTCGAGGTCAAATATTACAACACATTTCTACTGAAGTGTAATTGGCTAAGTATTTTGGTATTATTATAGATTCTACACCAGATATTGCACATGTCTCACGTGAAAATGGTGAAACCGTTGAAAGATTTTTAGAATTTCTACCAAATACTGGTCACAAAGCCAAAGATATTGAAAATTCCGGGCTAAACTCTTTAGAAGGAAATGTTGAAAATATGTCAGTTATATATTCAGGACTTCAGGCAAGAATTAAAACGATTAATCATTTAGCAGATTACGTGCCTTGCGTTGACTACTCTTTGAATTTAGTAGGCACTTGTGCAGCTGAATCTGTAGCAGAAGCAGTCGATTTTTGCTTCACCTTGCAAGAACTTTATAATTTTTTTACAATATCTACACATCGATGGGAAATCTTGGTGCAGCGGAAAAATTTAAGACTCAAAAATCTGTCTCAAACTCGCTGCTCTGATCGACATGATGCATGTTAAGAGTGGTCTGCAATTGTTGATGCATTAGACTTTAGAAAACTAGAACGCGCGCAGCTCACTGGTTGTGAGAAGCTTTCCCTAATCCCTTCATGGGATGTAACGGGAAACCATTTATTTATTTTTTAAACTGTATTGCAGAAAACAGAGACGAGAAACCGACTACGATCCGAAGCAATTGGAGTGCAACGAAAATTTTAGCATCTAGTAAACAGCACATGGTTTGGACTGTAATTTTAGATCGTTTTAATGCTGCTAGTAAGAAACTTCGGGGATCATACGCTGATTTATCAACTGTTATCCAAATTTATGGTTCACTAGCCTTATTTCTTCAGGATATTAGAAATAAATAATTTTCTGAATTTGAAGAAAAAGTCAAAGCGCTATCTGGGTTTCAAGATTATTATCATTATAATACTCGTCGCAGAAAAACCAAAAAACTTCAGTCAGATAAATCACGGGTAAATGAAAGACCACCATTTTCTGGACAAGAAAATTTTCGTACAAATATCTACTATACCACTTTGGACACCCTGAGTGTACAGTTATCCGAACGTAAAACCGCGAAACGTAAAATAAATATCCGCTGGGTAGAAGCAAATGACAACCCGCTAAAAATTAGGTACTCGCGGGACTACAAAACCCGAGGAGTTGGACGACCCACTAGGTTAGATATATGCCTTGAAATGTGTCAATATATCGCAGCTATAATGATTCATCATATCGCTCTCACAAACTTTGATGGGTTTAAAGAATTAATTATCTTAACGTGCTTCAAAGCTTCTTGTTCAAGCATAAAGTTCCTCTATAATTCAAGTATCTTTTCCATAATTTTCCCCTCCTTTTTATTAGCCCTTCGTCCTGTGGAGTAGAGTGCTGAGACATTGTATTGAATTACTTCCCGTTTTTAGTCAAGCATTATATCCGTAACACTTACACTTGTTCCCTGGTTTTCTTTATTCACGCTCTCATACATCCCCTGCTTTTCATGCATTTTCCACTTTTTTCACCTTAACTTATTTTATATGCCATCACACACACACAAACTCACTCGACATACACATACACACATGCGTATGGCGGTAATACAAACATTAAGCATTTACAGTTGTGGGCTACCAGTGCATCTGCTTTAGAGCCACTCAACGAACGAGTATTTATTTGTTTATTACTAAGTCCATGTCCGGGTCCGGGTCCGGGGCAATTGCCAAGCTCTTGCTCAGTTCCCAGCTCCTTTGCCTGTCCGATATATATATATGTGTGTGCATGGAATACCACTTTTGTTGTTGCATCAACACTTGTGCAGCTGGTCCATGCTTGCAGCCGCACTTGAACGTTATGCTAAGCTCACTTCTTTCATTCCATGTTTCCTCATCCACTCTCACGCTAGCACGATTTTTTAATGGTTTTTTAAGTGAATTTCCAGTTTTTTCTCTCTCAATATTTCTTTGAGCTTTTTACCGTCACCACCCGGAGGAACTGGTACGGAACTGGAGTGTGGTAAAGGTACGATAGCACAAAAAATGAGTAATATTTTGCTCACGGGGGAAACAGTTAGTATATTTTGTTCCTGTTTGTTGTTTAAATTTGAATCAACGTTGTGATATTGTTGTCGCTGGCGTTCAACAACAAAAACCAGCGTAAAAATATTCTCATATACCCATATCACACGTCATAGAAATAACCGCTGTGTGTGTGTGGAGGGCTGGTGTCATAGAACCTCTTGTTTCGCTCCCTCTCTTTGCATTACAACTTCTATTGCTGCTTTCACTGGGGCCGCGTAGCTGGAGCTCCATTTTTTTTTTGTAGTATTAACCACATGAGAAAATTTATGCAAGAGCACAGCACATTTCACTACTCATAATGGCAATGAACCATTAAAAATACAAAACCAATTTAAACACCCATGCAGGGAAATGTGTGTACATGTATGTGTGCAGTAATTCAAACATGTAATATATGGGGTATTCCACGAAATTCAAAGTGTAGGGTGATTCAGTAAGACAGCAGATTTTCTGTAGTAATTAAAACACAAAAAAATTTATCAACATTTCTTTTTTTTTATTTTATCATGTGTTTTAGTCGATGGCAGTTATGTATGAAACACAACATCGATTAAATGCCCACCACGACTCCTCTAACAACACAGGATACGCGTATCAACAATTCCCATGACCTTTTCGTATAGTTCGGGATGTATAAATAAATAATGCGTATGATTTCGTTCGTTAGCTCTGGTATCGTCTTGGGCTTATTGGCATAGAGTTTACTTCTCACGTAGCCTCAGAGAAAGAAGTCCAACGGTGTCAAATCGCAAGAGCTCGGTAGCCATTTGACTTCGTTATTTCGTGAGATAATCGCTGCTGGGAACTTTCCTCGCACTATGGTCATTGTTTCATCAGTGTGTGCAAGTGGCACCGCCCTTTTGAAACCACATATTCTCCAAATCCATTGCAACTCTCAAACAAATCTGCATTTTGTTGTTGGGACTTAACCATAACGTGGTTGTAACTTGTCGCAAATATAGTACACTTGTGTCCAAACACATTGCGTTTACTATTCAATCTTACATGTTCGAAACACAATGAAATGAAAGAATCAAAATAGAAGCAGATCTGCAATACATGAAAAAAATGCTTGCACGTAAGTATGTGGATGCTTCAAACATATTTATAAATGTATCTCAGTAGCATTACTTTTACTTTTATTGACTATTTTTCAACCTCATGAGGTCAGATGTCTTACACATATTAATTAAGCAAACAAATTAAACAAATGTCAACATATTTCTCCAACTGGCTCTATCCTTCGCCTTTTCTCGCCAGTTGGTAACACCAAGGACACAGAAATATTCTTCTATGGTCTTTCCAGCGTCGTCCTCTTTTCCTGCTTCCATCGGGTACGTTATCGAAAACCTTTCGCGCTGGTTCATCTTCATCCAGTCTGATAACATGGAATAACTAACGCACGCTATGTCCACGTCAGAATATAAATTATATAAAGGGTCCGCCATCTAACTTTTTTTTCAACTAGTGCTTATTTCGTGAATGGTAACGCTTAGCTCATGTCTGATTTGACAGATAATTAGTTTTATCCTTCCGCTGAACGAATATGGTTGTGTATACGCAATGCTGGGAAATATTGCGACCATACTTTGAAAATCAAAACAGAAGATGCCGATTTTGCCAAAAAAAATCATCTTTCCAGATGAAGCTCATTTTGATCTTGGCGGGTATGTAAACAAGCAAAATTGTCGCATTTGGGGCACAGAAAACCCGCACGCATACATTGAAAAGCCGATGCACCCAAAACGAGTCACTGTTTGGTGCGGATTTTTGTCCAGAGGCATAATTGGGCCATTTTTCTTCGAAAATTAGCAAGGAGTAGCCGCTACAGTTAATGGCGATCGTTATCGGGCCATGTTGAACGAATTTTTGTTCACAAAAATTGAAGAGGAGGATATTGGCAACATTTGGTTTCAACAGGACGGCGCTACGTGCCACACAGCCGAAGCTACACTCGATGTTTGGCGCCCTGTTTTTGAAGATCGCATTATTAACCGCAGAGCTGATGTCGTTTGGCCACAGCGGAGCTGCGATTTGACACCGTGGGACTATTATTTGTGGGGTGCCCTCAAAGATAAGTGTTACACCGACAAGCCAGAGACAATTGACGCTTTAAAGGACAATATTCGTGAAGCTATTGGTGAAATACAGCTGCACACAATTGATAATGTGCTTAAAAATTGGACCGATCGTGTAGGCTACTGCATGGCCAGCCGAGGCAGCCATTTGAATGAAATTATTTTCCATTATTAACCGGAAGGATTGTACTTTCAAACAAAAAAAGAAATTTGAGAAAATATTCAGTAGTTTTTTTTATAGCATTTTCAAAAAAAAAAAGTTATTTGGGGGACCCGTTAGCTGTTAGCCGTTTCCCTAACAGTATCATATATTTTACGGAGAATTTTTCTCTCGAATACTTCCAGCTATTTTGCATCCGCTTGCGATATGACCCTAGTTTCGGAGCCTGATATAGCTGGACTTTTGTCCATCGAGAGAGGGCTTTGTTCTTAAACTGCTTGCTGAGCCCAAAATAACATATATTTGCAAGCACACTTCTCATATCTATCTCCAGGCTGACGTTGTTATCCTTGTTCACGGCAGATCCAAGGTAGTCAAACTCATCTACCACTTCAAAATTAAATCGGCTGTCAACGTTCAAGTGCAGACCAAGTCGAGAGGTTTCTCTAGTCGTTGAGACCATAAATTTTGCCCTGCCCTCTTCAGCAGCAAGACACACCTTCGCTGATTCTATTTCGATTCTTGAAATTTCTGCTGTAACCTCCCGCAAATTTCGCCTAATGATGTCTATGTCGTCAGCATATGCCAGCAACATATGGCTTTTCGTGTTAATGGTCTTGTTCGTATTTACTGCAGCATTTCTGATTACTCTCTTCATTAAGATGTTGAAGAGATTGCAAGAAAGTGTCCGTTGCCTGATATAATCCTCGTTTGGTACAGAATGTTGCGGTGATGTCTTTCCCCACCTTCACTGCTGATTTGGTGTTGGTCAGCATCATTCTACAGAGGCGGATCAGTTTTGACGGAATCCCAATTTCTTCGTACAGTTTTCCCCATATGGTGATATCGAAAGCAGCTATGTAATCGACAAAAAGGTGGTATGTATCGATTTGGTTTTCGTGGGTCTTTTCCGGGATTTGCCGTAGCGTGAATATTTGGGCAGTCGTGGACTTGCCTGGTCTAAAACCACACTGATAAGTTCCAATCAGGTTTTCAATAATTGGCTTTAGTCTTTCACAAAATTTTCTCGACAAGACCTTGTACGCGATGGATAAAAGACTAATACCACGATAATTAACCTTTGTGAATACATGACATAATAAACTGAGACTCCAATCGTCAGGCATAGATTCCATCAGTCATATACCGCATATAAGTTGATGCATGTTGGCTAGCAGTCTTTAGTCACCTGCCTTAAAATGTTCAGCGGGTAGCCCAGCCGCACAAGTGTTCGAGAGATCGCCGTTCTAATCACGCTTTTGTTGGAGGGGGGGGGGGGTACAATCTACACTATATTCCACTATCATTACCTCCTGATCTTCAGCGGAAGAACCTGAGCGGAGTAGTGCTGAAAACTCACTCATTTATTCACGCTTGTAAAAGCACATCTCAAATCAAAAACAGCATCTTAATTCAAAACTGCATCGTACTACTCTTTTAAATTGGTATGATTGTATTAAAATTAATGAACAAATCTCAAAAATTTCCAATAACTTCATATGGAAACCACCATACTATCTACCCCCCACGTACATACCGTGCACATTCACACCTACATAAACACATGTGTGTATGTGATACTGTTAATTCCTATGGCCATAAACAGGAAATACCCTCTGGGTTACGTGCTTGCGAAAAAAACACATACATATTTAACGGAAGTGCACAGTTGCGTTTTCCGTTTAAATCGAGCAGAGAGGTGTAGTATGAGAGACAATGGGAACACATACACACGTTCTTACACCCGAACATCACACACACCATTAACAACACCCTCACCTGCTGAGGGAGGGAAATAAAAACGCAAATGCTGAAAGCTAAAGCGGATCGGTTAACTGTTTATTTGCCATATAATATGAGTGCAATTGTGTGCATCGTTACAACAAAATACAGTATCTACTAACAGTACACACGAACACAGGCACACGCATACTTGCACTTCCACTTGCAATTCTTTGCCACGGGACCCAATAGAGTGAAACCCATTCCCAGCAATTGCCGTCCACTGTTAGTTTCCTGTTGCCATGATTCATGCTCAGGCATCGGTCTTTTGTTTGCAATGTCCGTTGGTGGGTTATTCTTCTTCTTATTCGGTAATCAGCCACCGAAATAGGCACAGTGTTGCAGGAATAGTTGAGTGCAGTGTCATAACTATTCGATATGATGAAGGCTATTGGCGATAGAAAGCAAGACAGGTTGTACGAGAGTCTGATATAAATCGATACTTGTGCCTCGAGAGAAAACTTTAGCACTGACGTGATGCCTTAATCCATAATAAAGGGTGTTTTTTCAAGCGCGATAGAACTTCAAATTGTAAAAAATAACACAAAAAATTAAATTTTAATAAAAAAATTAGTATTATTTGTTTCAGTATACTCTGGAAAATAATCATGAATAGACTCACGCTTGAACAACATTGCCAAATTATCCAAATTTACTTTGAAACTCAGCTGGAAACTGACCCGTTGTTTTATCGCCAAATTGTGTTCAGCGATGAGGCCCATTTCTGGCTTAACGGGTTTGTTAATAAGCAAAATTGCCGTATATGGAGTGAGACCAATCCACAAGAGACCCTCCAGACTCCACTACATCCAGAAAAATGCGCCGTTTGGTGCGGCTTACACGCTGGTGGCATCATCGGACCTTATTTCTTTAAAAATGAGGCCGGAGCTCGCGTTAGGTCAATGGAGATCACAACCGCACCATGATCAATGATTTTCTTTATGAAAATATGGTTGACATTGATCCAGACGAGATGTGGTTTCAACAGGATGGCGCTACGTGCCATACGCCGATCGCAACCATCGACTTATTGAAATCAAAATTTGGCGATAAGTTGATTTCGAGAAATTGACCTGTCAATTGGCCTCCATTGTCGTGCGATTTGACACCTCTCGATTATTTCCTGTGGGGCTACGGGAAGGCACTGGTTTATGCTGATAAACCAGCAACAATTGATGTATTGGAGGCCAACATTGGTCGTGTTCTTCGTGACATACGACCAGCAGTGCTCGAAAAAGTGGCCAAAAATTGGACGTCCAGAATGCGCTTCGTCAAGAACAGCCGCGGTGCCCATATGCCCGAAATCGTTTTGAAATGTTAATGCCATGTATTGATCTTTCCAATAAAAAAAAAAACTTTATTAAAATTTAATTTTTTGTGTTATTTTTTTACAATTTGAACTTCTATCGGGCTTGAAAAAACACCCGATACAAGCACAAATCTCCGCTAGATCTAATCTGTTCTATAACTGTTTACGACAGATCCGAAGTAAATGCGTCCACTGCCACTCCCTCTAGGTTGTAATGTGAAACTATAATTTATATTTTATTCACCACTGTAATACGTAACCGAATTAGAGATTATCATACCCCAATTAGAGGTTGTCAAACCGAATTATATGTTGTCAGAGTGGAATTGGGGGTTGTCGCAACCGAAGTAGAGGTTCTAACAACCACATTAGCAGTTGTGACAACGGAATTGGAGGCTGTCACAACCGAATAGAGGTTCTCACAACCACAATAAGAATTGCCAAAACCGCATTAGAGTCGCGCAATCGAATTCCAGGCTGTTGCAACCGCATAAGAAATTGTTACAAGCTAATTGAAGTCATCACAATCAAACTGGATGTTGTCGCAATCGCAGAAGGAGTTGCCACAACTGCATTAGAGGATGTCGCATCTGAATTAGAAGTTGTCGCAACCGAATTAAAATATATCGCAAGTGAATTGCAGCTATTAAGACCCAACTATAAGTTATCACAACCGAATAGGAGGTTATCACTACCGAATTAGAGGTCAACACAACCGCACTAAAATTTGTCGCAAATAAATTAAAGGTTGTCGCAACCGAACCACAAGATATCAAAACAAGTTGCAATAATTAGTGACCTGTGATGCACATTCAATCCCTCAATCGACTAAATCGGTCCACAATTATCTAACTTCAGAAGAGAAGGCTCTATTCGGTTGTGACAGAAGGCTTCCTTAATCCATAATAACAAGCACAAATCTCCGCATGATCTGACGTTTTTATATCTGCTTATGCCAAATACGAAGCAAATGCGTCCACTGCCCCCAAGTTATAACCGTTACACCGTGTCACAGAAATCAATTTTCCCATTCTCCTCAGAGCGGTGAAACTATACACCACCAATAGCAAAACCGCATACTCAGTTTTTAATTCGTAATCGTTTGTCCTTTTTACGTGGCTTTTAAAATTCCAAGGATATCCATTTTAAAATAATGTCCTTGATGTCAGCAACAATGCGAATAGCATCAATCTATACGTCAAATGAAAGAGAACGGTCTTCACTATTTACTACAAATATTAACTTAATATTTCAAGAGCTAAGAATGCGCAATAAGGTCCTTTTAGAATTATCTTATATATTCTTAAAAGTTTGTCATCGAAATATCTGGGAATAGATTACAAATTGTTATTCAAATTGTACAGCCTCAAGAAATATATATAAATCTTGAATATATAAATATTTGAAATAATTGTTATTGCTATCCCAGTTGGAAATTTCCTATAGACATCACCAGTGGCAAAGAAGTGTCATGTCAGAGTCTCTGCTAACTTTCCGATTCGCTCCCATACAAAAAAGTCATGATACCCCCTAACATTTTCATACATTTGGTCATTTTGGCTCCGCAGTTTGTCATTAGTGGTGATCACCTTATGACGTGTACACAAGATGTTCTTGAGTAACCATTCATCAGTGGGCCAGTTGCTCAAGTCGCTTGCCAGATGGCTAAAATGTTGGCAGAGGATATGGCCTTTCCAGCTCTTTAACATGTCTCTATTTCAGATATTTCAAGAATACAATTTTAAAAGGACTGTATTTCACATCCTTGGTCCAAATGCATCAAATACAAATTTTCAGCGAAGAGTGAAGATTTTCCTCTTACATTTGTTATGCATATTACTGCTATTCGCACTCCCACATCGGTGAAGAAATTTATTTTAATAAGGATATCCTTTGAATTTTAAATTCCTGTAAAAAGTAAATACGATCACAACATAAAAAACTGGCTACGCACTTTTGCTACTTATGGTCCATACTTTCATTTGTAAATAGCCTCGTTCATTGAAGGAAAATCGTGTCGCACCGTGTTATCAACGTTCACATGTTGCTTCAAGCGAGTGGATACTCTGCTCACTGAAACCATTAAATAAAATAAATAGTTTCCCATTACATTCCGTGCAGAAACTCAGGAGAGCTACTCACAATCAGAGAGCTGTGGCCTTTCAAGTTGTTTGCTTATTAATTGCGACCTATGGTTTCATGCCGGTTCCGAATAGTTTCCCATTACATACCATGCCGGAACTAAGGACACTTACTCACAATCAGAGAGCTGTGGCCTTTCAAGTTGTATGCTTACTTATTGGGACCTACAGCTTTACACCGGTTCAAGCAAGGTGACGTTCGTCGATGTAAGGCGTCAGAGCAGGGAACGAACCCACGTTCTTATTTACAAGACCCGTGGATACTAACCATAGCACCACCGGCGGTCAAAGTATTCACATTGTTTAAAAGTCATTTACCGCTGTTACTTCTCGCACAGTTCGCCCAATGAAATCGGAAACATCAGCATACGCGAGCAGCATGTGCTTTTTGCTGCTGATGGTTTCATCCGTCTTAACTTCCGCTTTTCTTATTATGATCTCCATTAAGATGTCGAAGAGATCCCACGATCAGATGTCGCCTTTTTTGAGACGTAGGTATACTTAGGATTTGTTACCCGTAAGTTGCTTGCTTGCTTACTTATCCGGTCTCGGACAACCCCGGGGGGTCAGGGACCTTACAAAACGAAGATAACATATTTCGCCAACCAGTTCGATCTTTTGCTTTATCTCTCCAGATGGCAATACCAAGTGTACGCAGGGATTCGTCAACCTGATCCCTCCAGCGGAGTCTTGGTCTTCCTATTTTTCGTCTTCCTTCGAGTTCGGTTTCGAAAAGCCTTCGCGCTGGTTCATCTTCATCCATTCTACTGACATGGCCTAGCCAGCGCAATCGCGTTATCTTGATCCGCTTAACTATGTCAATGTCAGGATAAAGCTCATACAGCTCATGATTCATGCGTCGCCGATACTCGCCGTTGTGCACTATAGGGCCATAAATTTTTCGGAGTATTTTTCTCTCGAAGACTCCTACAGATGTTTCGTCTGCTTGCGATAGGACCCAGGATTCTGCGCCATAAAGCAAGACAGGTTGAATGAGAGTCTGGTACAGCTGGACTTTTGTTACTCGAGAGAGGGCTTTATCTCTAAAGTGCTTGCTTAGCCCAAAATAACATCTATTCGCAAGCACAATTCTCCGTTTGATCTCAAGGCTGACGTTGTTGTTTTTGTTCACGGCAGATCCGAGGTATATAAATTCGTCCACTACCTCGAAGTTATAACGGTTATCAACGTTCACGCTGTGGTCTAATCGCGTGGAGGCCCTGTTCGTTGAAACCATTAATTTTGTCTTGTCCTCATTCACCGTCAGACCCACTTTTGCTGACTCCTTCTCAATTCTCGAAAAAACCGCAGTAACTTCTCTAATTGTGCGCCCAATGATATCTATATCATCAGCATACGCGAGCAGCATGTGACTTTTGCTGCTGATGGTTTTATTCATATTGACTGCAGCTTTTCTCATAATGATCTCCATTAAGATGTTAAAGAGATCGCACGATAGGGTGTCGCCTTGCCTGAGGCCTCGCTTAGTTTCGAAAGGTTCAGTAAGATTCTTACCAACTTTCACTGCGGATTTGGTGTTCGTCAAGGTCATCCTGCAAAGGCGTATGAGTTTTGCAGGAATACCGAGCTCAGACATTGCTTCATAGAGTTTCTCCCGTATCGGACTATCGAAGGCTGGTTTATTATCGATAAATAGATGATAGGTGTCGATTTGTTTTTCGTGTGTCTTCTGCAGGATTTGGCGTAGCGTGAAAATCTGGTCAGTTGTCGATTTTCCAGGCCTAAAGCCACACTGGTATGGTCCAATCAGGTCAGCGATAAT
The DNA here is from genome assembly GCA_963931995.1 of Phaonia tiefii. NCBI lineage: Eukaryota > Metazoa > Arthropoda > Insecta > Diptera > Muscidae > Phaonia > Phaonia tiefii. The sequence continues at coordinate 294,974,014 of OZ008368.1, forward strand.
TGGTTTTAGTCTTTCGCACATTATACTTGATAGAACCTTATATGCTATGGATAAAAGGCTTATTCCACGGTAGTTGGCACAAATACTCGGGTTACCTTTTTTAAATATGGGACATAGTACACTGAGACTCCAATCGCCGGGCATGCATTCATCTAACCAAATTTTGCTAATGAGCTGATGCATGCACCTTATCAGCTCATCGCCGCCAGCCTTAAACAGCTCCGCCGGTAATCCATCGGCTCCTGCGGCTTTGTTGTTCTTAAGCCGGGCAACAGCTGTTCTGACCTCGTCTTGGTTAGGAGGGGGGCAATCGACGTCGTCGTCCATATTGTGATCGATTGTCCCATCGTCATCGGATATCTCAGGTACTAGTAGCGCGGAGAAATGCTCTCTCCATATTCCCAACATGCTCTGCACATCTGCGACGAGATTTCCGTCTTTGTCTTTACAGAAGGGGGGCCCTGAACCATGTCCATTAGTTCCGTTTTTAACTTTTTGGTAGAATTTTCGGGCTTCGTTCTTCCTTCTGTATGTCTCAATTTTCTCACTCTCGCGTTTTCTCCACTGCCGTTTCTTACGCCTAAAGAGACGGTTTACTTCCTTTCTCTTCTCCCTATACCGCTCAGTTGCAGCTCGCGTTGCAATTGACTGAAGCATTACCATACGTGCAGCGTTCTTTTCGTCATTTGCTATGCGACACTCTTCATCGTACCACGGTTTGTTGCGAAGCGGTTTTTCGAAACCAAGTACGGTTGTTGCGGCAGTTTTTATAGAGTCGGAAATGGGTTTCCACTGCGCATCAGGATCGTCATCGGGAGGGGGTGGGTTCTGTGCCTAAAGTTGCGAGAGCTTCCTTGAGTAGGCTGTGGCTACCTCTGGTAATTGCAGCTTTCCGATGTCCAGCTTCCTCTGCGTCTGGTTTCGTACGATTTTCGCTCTACTTAATCTTGTGCGAACCTTTGCTGCTACCAGGTAGTAATCAGAATCGATGTTAGCTCCTCTGATCACTCGTACGTCCATTACACTGTATGAGTGCCTTTCATCAATTACCACGTGATCAATTTGGTTCTTAGTTCTTTGTCAGGGGATACCCAAGTAGCCTTGTGGATGTCTTTATGCTGGAATCTTGTACCACTAATGACCATGTTTTTTGCCGCGGCAAAGTCAATCAGTCTCATACCGTTGTCGGAACTGTCAGCATGAAGACTGAAATTGCCAATAGTTGGATTAAACACATTCTCCCTTCCTACTTTGGCATTAAAATCTCCTAGTACAATCTTAATGTCATGGCCAGGGCAGCGGTCATACGTTTCCTCTAGGAGCTCATAGAATATGTCTTTGGCATCATCATCTTTCTCTTATGTCGGGGCATGCACACAAATTAGGGAAATATAAAAATATTTCGCTTTTATGCGGATTGTGGCTATTCGTTCACTCACAGGATTGAACCCGTAAGTGTCACTCAGTAAAGCGGCTGTACAAGGATATCGGACCATATCGGACCACCGAAGGCCATATTGTAATCCACAAAATTATGGCAGGTATCGATTTACGTGTCGTGGAGTGTACCGCGGATTTAGTGGAATGAAACTATATGATCTGATGTGAATCTATCAGGTCTAATCCCATACTGATAAGCTACGATCAGGTGTGCAGCAATTGGTTTTAGTTTTCGCAAATTACGCTGCGAAGGACGTTAGATAAAACTCGCTCCACCATATTTAGCACATAAAGTATAGTCAGCTTTTTTCAAATACAGATCATAGTACACTGAGACTCCAATCGCCGGAAATGTATTCGTCTAACCACAATTTGCATATGATATGATGCATGTAGTTTATCAGGAAAACTTGAATGAACCTAAAAAACTTATAGCCACCAATCTTAACCTCCATCTTAATCTCCACCGGTACCATTTCGGAACTCGCAGCTTTATTGATTTTAAGGTGTTAAATTGCTATTCTACCTCGTTTTGTCTAGACAAGAGAAATCGCTCTATTTCCCCGTCTGCATTAAATTATTCAATGACAGGTAATTCAGAGAACTGCTGTCTCCATGTCGTCCAAAACCTCTCTGGTAAAGTTGCTTCTCACCGATGCTGCAGGGAAGGCATGTGTGTTAACTTAATGGTAGATTTTTCACCATTTGCAGTGTACCGCATAAAGCGATGATTCCCGCCATCTTCTTATACCGCTTCGTTGTAGCCCACGTCGCAACTGACTGTAGCATTATCATGTGTACAGTGGAATTTTCGTCGGATACCATGGAAAATTTTTCATCGTACCATGAACTATTTTAGGTAGTGATTTTCCATAACCAAGAAAGATTATTGCATCAATTTGCATAACATGACAGATGATTTTCAGGAGGCGGTGTGTTCTGCTTTATTCCAACATAAAAAGCCGGTAGAGACAACCAAATTAGCCGTTGCCGAATTTAACGATGCGTCGTTGGTGGTGCAAAGGTTGTGAGGATGGAAGTCGTAAACTTGTTTCCATCCACATCACACAGTTACATATGGAGGTATTTTGATTTAGATATAAAACTCCCTTTTGTTAAATGCCCCTTTTATGCCTCTTTTATCCACCTCTGATGAACTCGCCACGATCAGCTAAGAGTGCTAGCAGCCAAACCACTGAGCGACAGTATATGTGTTTCGCACAACCTTAGTGACACACATACACGTGACTGGACCATATAAAGTGGTGCGCACAGCTCAAACAGGTCAGTCGTTGGATAGCCGGCGTCCCTAACACATCGTAGCTAGTTGTAGTCGTAGTAGCTCGTAGCATTGTACATTAGTAGCTTTAGACTTGTAGTTATCCTGTTTGGTTACTTGTTCGGGGACACCCTGCCTGAGTGAATCCGAACTAGTGTCTCGACAGCGATAAGTCTTGTATACTTGATCGGGGACACCCTGCCTGAGGGAATCCGATTCTGTATCCTGACGATATCTAGCCTTAGGCCACGTTATCCTTGTGTTTAATTCTGTAGTAATCCTGTTTGGATACTTGTTCGGGGACACCCTGCCTGAGGGAATCCGAACTAGTGCCTAGACAGCGATAAGTCCTGTGTACTCGATCGGGGACACCCTGCCTGAGGGAATCCGATTTGGGTATCCTGACGATACTTTGTCTGGTCTCTATTCAGAAGAAGGTTGATCTGGCCCCCTATCATAACAGTCAGGCCAACCATCGTCTTGCAGCAGAAGACAACGTATTCCCGTACCCAGAAGGGTCCTGAAGTATCTCAGGTCACAAACATCGACTCCCGTGTACCCGTCGTCTGTTTTTCGAAAGCAACTGGCGTTCGAACGAGCCTTCCCACGAAACACCGCCAGATCCCATGCCAGCCGTCTAAAACCGCCAACTACAGCACAACCCGCCGAGAATCCTAAAAAATCTTAGCAAACCCAGAAGATTATCCCAGTGAAATATCCTAGAGTGTGCATTAAACACGAAAAATTGTAAATTAGTTAAGGTCAAAAATTTAAAGTGAAATAAAACAGTCATCAAACACGAACAACCGGTATCTCTCTCTCTCTCTCTAGTGAATCTACATTGTGTGTAAATTGTGGCTCTGGATACCCCTGAGCGTATCCTAGCTTCAAAGAGGAAAACTCGTCATTACAAGGTTAGTGTTCGCGGCCCCTGTAAATCCAGGCGTGGGTTCGATAATTTCTCTGACCGCCTTACATTTCTTTCGCCGACGGTCATTTCGTTTAGTTTAGCTAAACCAGTTCGGAATCATTGCAAAGTTGTATGTCCCAATCAGTGAGTGTAAAACTAGAAGACGCACAACTCGCTGTTTGAAAGAAGCTCTCTCCAGCATCTCATGTGATCTAATGAGAAACTACATATTTCATTTTATTCACCACCGTAAAACGTTACCGCAACTGAATTAGACATTGTCATATTCTAATTAGAGGTTATCCGAACCGAATTCAAGTTTGTCAGATCCGAATTGGGGGGTTATCACCACCGAATATATGGTTTTCACAACCGCATTGGAAGCTGTCGCAACCGCATTAAATGTTGCCGCCACCGAATTAGAGGGTGTCGCAACCGCATAAGAAGTTGTCACAATCGAAATGAGGTTGTCGCAATCGAACTGGAGGTTGTTACAACCGAATTGGAGGTTGACACAAGCAAATTCAAGTTTTCAAACCCAATTACAGCATATAACAACAAAATAGGAGGCTATCACAACCGAATTTGATGTTAACACAACTGCATTAAGAGTTGCAGCAACTAAATTAGAGGTTATCACAACCGAACTACAAGTTGTCATTGGTGGTGCAATAATTAGTGTACGGAGCCCTTGTACATGAGGACGTGGGCTCAATCTCTGCTCTGATAGATTGTATTGCCAATGCGGAGATTAAATCGGTCCACAATTGTTTAAATTTAAAAAAAAAACATCTGCAACAATTCGTTGATTAAACTCGGTTCACAATTGCAAATTGCACAAAACTGTGGTAGAGTGTGATTGGAAAATAAACAAAGTGCCCGGTAATCCACCACCTCTGAGCACCTCATATTTCTTTCGACGACTGCAACACTATCGAGTACTTAGCCATGAAAAGGCCTTTCAAAATACCGTTCGAAACCGGTGTACAACTGTAGGGCCCAATTGGTGGGTGTAAAACTAGAACCGCACATCGTGTACTTATATATATAATTTACAATATATACACGCTGAGGAAAAACAGCCCCAGCAATATATTGCAGTAAACATATATATGTTTGCAAGCATTGTTTTCATGAATTGAAAATCTAGTGCTTTTTAGTTGCTATGTTGTCTGCCACGTTTTTGTTTTTAGCGGTTTTCAACAAACAAAGCTGCATTTGGGTTACGAAGATATGTATTATAACCTATTAATCATTGTGTCTCTAACATGTAATATTGAATAGCAAACACAATGTGTTTGGACACAAGTACAGTATATTTGCGACAAGCTACAAACACGTTATGTTTGCATCCAAACAACAAATAAACACAGTGTTTTCAGCGTGTGCAAAGTCCCTAAAATGGGCTGTCGAGTATAACTAATATAAAAATTGATTTTGTTTTACAACAAGAATATTAGGTTGTTTACTTCAAAAGAAGAATATATTTATTTTTGTTGTAATGCATAAAATTCAAATCATAGAGAAATGATGTATAGAGACGCTGTCTCTCTCAGTGTTTTGATGACATTTAGTGTGTTGCATATGGACGTGGCATGTTAGAAAGTATTGCTTTAATAATACCAGATAGAGGCAATGGCTCAAACCATCCAACAATAAATCAACATTTCGATTTGTGTGTAAATGCTCCACGCACATATACTAAAAATAAAGTATAACAAACAAGTCCAAAATACGTTTAAATTTCAAAGCCTTTCAACAAAACGACATGAAAAGTGTAAGTCAACAATTTTTGTAATTCCACCTGGTTTAAGTCAATCTACGTCAAATAACTCTCTGTCGCACATACCGCACCACGAATAGTGTGAAAGGATATGTCAGTTGAGAACAATGGCGTTTCTATACATCATTACTATATGATTCAAATACTTCTGACAGTCATGTTTTTTTGTGTACCGGAATCTGTCAATCCCATTTCGTTGTCGCAAGTGGTAACATGTAGTGTAAATTTATCAAAGTTTGGTTGAAATGCAATTTGCATCAGCTTCAGTGACTGTTGTCGCCTGTTTACCTAAGATGCACTAGTGATAGAACGTCATTTAAGTTACTTATCAAATCGCTTTCTTATCCAAGCCTTGCGTCTGATGGGGTGTCTGAAATTGACACTATTTGGGAATCACCTAGAAAACTCTGAATGTCAGGTAAATTTCATCCTCTTTGGAGTGGGCGAGTCCTTATTATTTTAGGAATTTTAAAACTGAGATACTTGTATTGCGAAAAGGGTCATAGGAACACGGGTTCAATTCCGGTACAGATACACTCCGGTTCAGATCTTTAAAGGCACTAAAAATTCCATATTCAGCAGCCTGTCTCTTTTGCAATTTCTAACCTATTGCAGAATTTTAAAATGGAAATGGAAGCTAGACATCTTGAGATATATATGATATATCTTGAGATATTGAGATATATACTTTGTAAAAAAAGTCCAAAAATGTGTTATTTTTAAATTCTTTATATTAACTTCACCTGTCTGTATGCATGTATGTATGGATGCCGAAAAAACTTCGGATTGATTGGCGGGATTGGACAAAGGGGCGTGGTACCTCCAATACAAATCACAAATTAAAAATCCATTATTTCTGCTCCTGTTAACGGTATTTGAATAAAATTGGGTATGTTGGTTAGGTGTACATATTCTAAGATCTGCTGCAAATACGGGCGGGATTGGAAAAAGGGGCGTGGTCATATATAAAGAATTTATAGTCAAAAACTATGTTTTTTACGGGTTGGGTTTTTTTGGTTCACTTGAATTATATAATCACTTTATTATTTTTAAAGTAAGCGATGATTTTTCGTAGGCAGCGTTTGTTAATTACAATTTATTACAACTTAATCATTTTACGAGTCAAAATAGCAAAACAAAAAATTAAAAAAATCGATATTTACAGTTCTGCCGGATATTCTAACCGCGTAATAGCTAAAAAAATTTTACGGAGCCCAACAGTTGTCGACAATTACATCAAGGACCCTGAGGGATAGGGAAAAAATTTTAAAGGAAGGGTTTCATTGTCTTTATCTACATATGAGAAAAGAAAAATCATCAGAATTGCTTCTAATTCTGCCTCATCCTTGTCAAAAATAAGAGCTCAAGCTGGAGTGGAAGCGGGCAAGTCATCAGCACGCAGAGTAATTAAGAGCTGTGAGTATCTAAAATACCTGAAATTACAAAAAAAAAAACCACCACTTAATGCTCCTCCTAAGGAAAAGCGGCTTGAATTCGCAAGAGACTACATGGTATGGGATGTGCAGCCAAGAGGTCGTATAAATGACTGGAGAACCGTGGTAGTTACGAATGAGAAGACGTATAATTTAGATGGACCAAATCGCTACAGCTATTATTTCCGTGATCTGCGCAAAGAAAAGCGTTTTTTGAACCGACATCACATCCGACAGGGCGGCGTTATGGTGTGGGGTGCTATTACGTACTATGGCACCATCGATCTTAAATTTCAAAGTACAAAAATGACTAGTGCAAGCTATAAAACCTTACTGGAATCGGCTTTTCCGAAATTCAGTAAACTATTTGGTCCCATATCTTAGATATTGCAACAGGATAATGCCCCTATACACAACGCCAGAGTAGTAAAGGAGTTCATTGCAAGCCAAAATGTTAATATTCTTGACTGGCCACCCTATTCGCCAGATCTAAACATTATCGAAAATGTCTGGGGTTGGTTATCTCGTAAGGTCTATGAAGGAGGTAGACAATTTGATGACAAGCAGTCACTAATTCGGGCCATTAAGGATGCGTGGAATCAAATTTCGTTGGATTACATAAATTCTCTTTACCTCTCAATTAAAAACCAATACATTTGAAGTTATTAAAAACAAAGGGGGTTGTGCCCATTACAAATAAATCTTAAATAAAGTAAAATAAATTAAAAAAACAAGAAAAACTGTTTTTCAGTAAAATTAGTTAAAGTGCCTTTATACAAGTGAACCAAAAAAATAGCACATTTTTGGACTTTTTTTTATAAATGCTCAAAAAAGGATGTGTTAACATCTATAGCGGCGTATAGGGGCTAAATCTATCAAAGTCAGATTTTATGCTGCTGCTAAAACCAGATTTTATGCTGCTGCTAAAACCAGATTTTATGCTGCTGCTAAAACCAGATTTTCTGCGACTGCAAAAGAGAATAATGACGTGTTAAACAAAAATGAGCGAGCAAGAGAGCAATGAAAGAGTGGTGTGGCAGGGGTGAGGCAAACGAAATTGTGTCTATAGCGTATGTATTAACTTAATAATGTATGTATGTACATGTGTCTCTTGCTGTTGTTGAACGGAGATATAAAACATAGCCACGCAAAATTTCATTTGCAAGCCGACGTTATGGTGACACACTAATACGTCAGCTACTTCGTACAAAGTATGTGTGATGTTGTGTGTTTGGTTGTTTCGTTGTTGTTGCTATGGCCAAACAAAGAGAGTCATTTGATGTTCAGCATTGCCCGGTGTATACAAAAAAACTTGTATTTTTTATTTTCCAATGTAACATTTACTAATGTGTTCATAGAAATCGAACAGGTACCGTGTAGCAAAAAGGTGTTAACTTTTTTTTATATCTCTTGCTTACATTTCCATTTTAAAATTCTACAATCGGTTACAAATTGCAAATGATACAGGCTGCTGAATATGGAATTTTTAGTGCCTTTACAAAAGTGAACCGGAGTGTATGTTTGATTTGTGTACTATTGTCTCTAGGTATCCGGGTCTCTAGTAACACCGCACTATCTCAAATAATTTCCAATACCAAACCACTGTGCACATGATTGTATGCAGTTATTTTCATATTCCTATTTTTATTTTGTTTTATGCCTTTGGTATAAATTATTGTTTAAGTTTTTGTTCCTTGCCCACCCACCCTCTTGCTATCGTTAATGTTGCTCAGTTTTGCATGTGTTGCTGTCCGATGTCTGCTGTGTTGTTGTGCAGCTCCTTCACAGTAAATTGCTTCATAAGCTGTTGGGTCCCTTTTTTCTATTTTTTGTTTTGCTACTGTTACTTTTGCTATGGTTTTTGATGTTTCTGTTGCTCATATATCATGAACTACAATGTTTATTAGTAAGTGTTATAGGATATTTGCTTATACACACTTGTGTGGAATAAGTGTGGGTGAGTGGCGAAATTTTATTAAATTTTGTTTTTTTTTTTTGTTTTACATTCTGTGGTTTCAGTTCATTAATTTCTAAACTGTTATTTTTGACATTGACGTAAGTGAAAACATTTTGCCATGGTTACAATGGAGTATGTAAAACAATTAGCTAATCCCTGGCATGTCCTTTGAAATGATCCTTGAAATATTGGCAAATTTAATTTATCACATAGAGGTGCAATGAGGTGTTTTGGAATTTTGTGATTAAGAATTATCGAAAAATTTTCCCTGGACATGATATTCATTCGATGGTTTAAAGCCTTGACTGTCACGAATTTGTTGTTTAATAAAGATTTCTCTTTAATGTAAACACCTACCCTGTTTACAAACGCTTGTCGGCCATTCCAAGCCAAATAATAATACGAAAGTGATTACTTTTGTCCCATAAACAAATGACACCTTGGGGAAATTAATGTTCCCTTACTGCAAAATGAAAACAATACATTTAAAATAAAAACACATTTCATTTGTATTCTTGAAATTCTTTCATATTTCCATTTGACATAATTTCAAATAATTTTGAAAGGCCTCCAACCGAAAAAAAAAATCATAATATATTGTTTTGTTCCATTTGGTGGTGAATAACAACTTTAATTAAAGATGAAGAGATGGAACTCACATCCTCCAACCGGTAATTTTCCAAGTTTATTTTATTGCCAGAGATGACGTCTACATTATATTCCTCGCTCTCTCTCTCTCTCTCATGCTTAACCACATAATTCCAAAATAAAAGAAAATAATAGACTGGTTTTTGTCACTGAATAACAACAGAAATATAAACTCAAAACACAAGAAATGGTGATTTTCCACTTGAATTACAATTTTATGAAGTCCCAAAACACAAAAACACAACAGCGACGGTGGCGGTGGCGGTGACGGAGGCGGTAGCGATGGCGATGGCGGCCACAATGACGACCACATGATTTCTAACTAGTACAATTCTTTGTTGTCCTCTACTCATCCTAAGACATAAAACAGAGACCACAACAACCCTGATGACGATGATGATGACATTTGAAAAAGACAAACAACACAACACAACAGAGCAGAGCAGCAAATATTGTCAAGAGGGCATTGAAAGACCAAGTCGAAGCTGGGCGTCCAGTAGTGCCACCCGCCAAGCAACAACTATCATCAGACACAACAATAAGAAAATAATCAACATAATAAAACGGCCGCTTTGAGGTGCCATAAAAAATGTCAGTTTATAACATAAGTTCCGTCCGTTAGAGGCCCATAGACATTTACGTTATGATACGAGCAGATTCTCCCACTAATGCTGAGAGCACTTTAGCAAGTGGGATACTAAAGGAAATGTAACTGTGCGCTCAGCAAGAGGAGAGGAATTAAAGGCGACATTAAGGCAAGAAAAACAACTATGAATCAAGTAAATAGCTCGACCACAGATGGTGCTACGAGTCGTGTATGGTGAACGAAATTTGGTTGTCAAAATGACTACCACCAAGTTCAAATCTTTAGTTGAACTTTAGTCAATTGCGGTATGCGGGATTATTATAATCATATTTTACGAGTGGTAATATGGGTAATGATGACTAAATAAAAAAATAAATTTGTGTCCCATAACATCCCATGAAGGGATGGAAGAGGACTTCTCACAATCAGTGAGATGTGACATTTCTAGCTTTTACACTCATTGATTGGGACCTACAGTTTTACACCCATTCCGAACGGTATTTTGAGCAGTTTTTCATGGGAAAGTACTCTAAATACTCCTGATATCATGGCCGAGTCGGCAGCCGCTACATCCCTGGTGAGAATCAGAGATTGTGGCGTTTTGATATCGGGGAATTCCGGACACGCTGAATTACTACACCGGATCAACTCTATTCCCGTAAAAATTGACTACTGTATCCCCTACCTTCTACCAGCGACAAATCTAAGCCCTTCTATTCCGAACAGGAATACCTGGGAAAAGTCACTGAAAGGGGATACCAGTAGTATCAGATATTTCACGGATGGATCAAAGTTGGACGAGCAAGTAGGCTATGGGATCCATTCACCGGACCTAAATGTAAATATCTCCTTCAAGCTGCCTGATCACTGTAGTGTATTTCAGGCGGAAATTACCGCCATACTGGAGGTTGCTGAACTACTGAAAAGTAGTGTCACAACCCTCCGGAGAATATGTATCTACACAGACAGCCAGGCTGTCATAAAATAGCTGGAAGCCATGTTTGCTACGTCCCTGACGGCGAAAGAATGCCACTCATCACTTAGGGTGATGGCAGAGTATTTTGACATCCGGCTCAAACGGGTACCGGGACACAGCGACATACCAGGCAATTGCGTGGCGGATGCGTTAGCTAGACACTACGACACAGGCACAGGCACTACGGCACAGGTTCTTCCGGCAAAAGAAGGTGTTAGCATGCCAATCTCTACCTGCCGTTTGCAGATGAGGCAGTGGGCCAATAATATGTTCAAGGACAAGTGGAGACTTGCATCAACTTGCAAACAAGCCAGGGCCCTTTGACCACAGATGGACAGGCAGAGGACTAGGCAACTACTTAACTTGCCGAGAGGCAGGTTATCCACAATGATAGGAACACTTACGGGACATTGTCTTGTAGAAAAACACACCCTAAGATAGAAACTACACTCTCTGTAGATGCTGCATAAAAGAGGACGAGGAAACGACGAAACACCTTCTCTTGGATTGTCCTGCTCTGGCAGGACTGAGAAGTAGTATATACGGAACACTTTTATTTAGCACTGTAACCCTACAGGATAATCCTGTAGGTCTTATGGACAAATTCACTGAAATTTCAAATTGGCTAGGCGACTAGTCAATAGTTGCTATAGAGGAAACTGCAGGTATCACAATGGGCTTCTTTAGCCTAAATGTGCTAGACAGCGTGCTGTCTTGCAGCCTTTTCAAACAACCAACAAAGCAAGTACTCGACAGTGTCGATATCTCTAAGCGAGGTGACCGTCGTCGAAAGAAATATAAGGTGGTCTGAGCAGGGATCGAAGCCACGTTCTCATGTACAAGAGCCGCGCACACTATCCATTGCACCACCGACGGCTATTGTCCTATATTTTTGATCCAATATTTTCTTTCCCTATTCTCCTACGCTTTCTCATCGACAAGTGGTATAATGAGTTCTTTGTTGGGATCTATCAAGCATGATGTTTGAAAGACAAACACCAATCATCGCTAGCCTGATTGCTCCATAGCAGTGTGACTTTAGACCTGGAAAATCGACAACTGACCAGAATTTCACGCTACGCCAAACCCTGAAGAAGATCCACGAAAAACAAGTCGACATCTATCATCTATTTGCCGATTATAGAGTGGCCGTCGATAGTCCGATATAGGAGAAATTCTACAAAGCACTGTCTGAGCTTGGCATTCCTGCAAAACTCATACTCCTTTTGCAGGATGACTTTGACGAACCTCAAATCCGCAGTGAAAGTTGATAATGATCATACCGAACCTTTCAAAATTAAGCGAGGCCTCAAACAAGGTGACACCCTATCGTGCGATCTCTTTAACATCTTAATAAAGATCATTCTGAGAAAAGCTGCTGTCAACATGAATAAAGTCATCAGCAGCAAAAGTCACATGCGGGTCAGGTATGCCAATGATATAGATAGCATTGGGTGAACAAGAAGAGAAGTTGCTGCGGTGCTTTCGAGAATTGAGAAGAAGTCAGCAAACGAAGGTCTGACAGTAAATGAGACCAAGAAAAATTATTGTTTTCAACGAGCAGGGCCTCCAAGCGATTGGGCTAAAATGTGAACGTTGATAACCTTTGTATACCTCGGATCTGCCATAAACACAAACAACAATGTCAGCCTTGAGATCAACCGGAGAATTGTGCATGCGAATGGATGTTATTTTGGGCTGACCAAGCACTTTAGAGATAAAGACCTCTCTGGAGTAACAAAGTTCCAGCTATACCAGACCCTCATACATTCTTCCTTGCTTTATGTTGCAGAATCCTGGGTTGTACGGTCGTATGGTATCTCTTCCGATGAGTATACAATTAATGCGGGAGTACCTCAAGGCTCTGTGCTTTCTCCCTCTCTTTTTCTTATTTTCATCAACGACCCTCTGGATCCGACTACAAATTCCATCTTCTTCTTCGCTGATGATAGTAATTTATGTCTCTCATATTCGTTTGACACTGGTGACTCGACCCTGCCAATGATTTCAATGGGTGGTTTAGATGTTGGTGAATCGGAAGCTCTTGATGTTCTGGGCATGAAGATACAAGGTGACATTCGTTTTCAATGTTTAGAAAGAATCATTCAAGTGCCTGGGCTTTTTAAAGCGGTGTAAAAAATTTTTTTCCCCACCCGATCTCCTCAATATCAACACCACGTATATTCGGCCAAAAATGAAATTCAATTCTCATATTTGGGCTGGGGCTCCAGCGTCCAACTTGGAACTTCTATACCGCGTGCAAAAGAGAGCGTTGAACCTGATAAGCGACATCAGTGTATCCAGCACTATTGCCTCCTTGGAGCATCGGCGAAATGTTACCTATGTAGCGCTATTTTATAGATATTTTCATGGAAAGTGTTCCGCCGAGTTACATGGACTCACTCCAGAATTTAGTGTATTTAACCGTACGACGAGGTTTTCAAGTGGAACTCGTCCCTTTTCTGTTTCCTGGCCGTTGGATCGAATTGCGCATTACAGAAACAATTCGTTCTTCAGCCGAACAGTCCGTATGTGGAATAAGCTTTCGGCAAGTCTATTCCCCACTTCTTAGAACATCAGCAAGTTTAAGTCAAACATTAACAAGTACTTCTCTCTCTTTCCACCTACTCCTATCCCCTTATCCTAAGTCTAATGCAATGCACTGCATATATAGGGGACATCCCCTGAGTGTTGTTCTTCACGAAAAAAAAAGCAGGCGAAACCTCTCTAGAAGTTTTCGAGAGAAATATGCTCCGAAAAATGTATGGCCCTATAGTGTACAACGGCAAGTATCGGCGACGCATGAACCATGAGCTGTATGAGATATATCCCAACATTGACATAGTGAAGCCATAGTCAGTAGAATGGATGAAGGCGAACCAGCACGAAGGATTTTTGAAAAAAAAATAAGAAGACCAAGACTCCGCTGGAGGGATCAGGTTGACTAATCCCTGCGTACACTTGGTATTGACAACTGGAGAGATAAGGCAAAAGATCGAACTGGTTGGAAAAATTTGCTATATTCGTTTTGAAAGATCCCTGACTTGATTTGGGTACGTGATAAATAAGTAAGTAAGTACTTGTATTTAAATGCAAACAGTATCATGTTTACTGACAAACATGTATGCTTTTTCGTGAAAACATATGCGTTCTTCATCCCAAACATCCATAGACTTACGTGGAAGCATTCGCCTGTGCATATACTTACGTGGAAGCTTATGCGTATTTCCTCCCAAACATAATAATATTCAGAAACGAATTAATTTTTGATTTCAATATATATATGTATTATTTCTTATAATTAATTTTAACAATAAAAATTTGCGCTCCTTTTTACAGAATTCATTATTTGTTCTTTTTTTCCATGAAATGAGAATTTGCAGCTCTTTTGCTTCTCCTTTCTTTGTTGTCTCTCACGTTTTTGTTTTCAGAAGGTTTCAGCTATGCGTTGGTTATTACTATGCATTGGTACACAAACAAGATATGTATATACAAATCAAGTTCATGCAAGCCAAGCGTGGATTAAATACTTGTGTTTTTTTATGGCACTTATTTCACAAATGGTCCGCCTTTCCGATTTTTTACAGTAGAGGCTCGGGCAGAAAAAGGGCTTCATGTTGTTGCACTTTCCAGTTTATTTCCTCAAAATCGTTTCTCAATTTGGTAGCACACATATATATATACGAAACACATACACAAAACACAAAGTAATATCACAAACCATTTAACCGCCCGAGCCTTCCTTTTTTTTCCTTTTTCACTGATTAAGCGCTTTTGATTCCTCTGTCCGATGCACCATTGACGACTGAATACATGAAACTAAAACGCAATACATCAGGCAAAATAAGAAGCACTTCATCTGCAATTTACACGCACATTTAGGAATATTTATGACTTAGAAAATAATTCAAAAATACAGACACACACCTACAAGATAGGTCTCTTGCTCTCGAGAGAGCATAGACAGTGCAACAAACACAGCTGTAATTGTATCCCAAACATAGATATATGTGGGTCTCAAACACATACATATATTATAACATATTAATAATTGTGTCTCAAATAAGTAATATTGAATAGCAAACATAACTTGTTTGGACACAAGTATATTATATTTGCGACAAGCTCCAAACACACTTTATATTTTCATCCAAACAACAACAAAAGAAAGAAAGATTTTTCAGCGTGTAACTGTCACTACTTTCTCGCTGAAATTAATGGACGCAGCAGATTTACTTTTAGATGCGAGCCTTTTTTGAGCCATTGACATATTATGCGGTATCTAGCGCGAGAAATTTGTTTACGGGCAAATTTTCATGTACTATTGAATGGTACAAGTTGTCACGACTGAATTTATTCCTACAAACTGAAATTCATCTGAAGCAATTTCGTATATCTTGTTAAAACTTCTAATGTGGTTTTGAGAACTTCTAATTCGAATGTGACAACCTATAGTTATGTCCAAACACATTGTGCTTGCTATTCAATAGTACATGTTTGAGACACAATAATTAATATGTTATATTATATAAGTATGTGTTGGTGATTCAAATATAGTTTCGTTTGTGATAAAAATACAACTGTGTCTGGTGCACTATTTACTTCATTTATTGCCACTCTGCTTTGTCGAAATCAAAATAATAAAAGACTAAACAAAGATGGGTTATTCTCAACCTAAGTTAATATCAAAAGTTATTCCAAATGTACACGCTAAAAAATCTCTCATAATACAAATATAGCATAGCTGTTCGCAGCTTCTTCCAAATTTAATATACCTGTGCCCAAACTCATTGTGTTTTCTACTCAATAGTATATGGTTTTGTTGGGTGGAAGCTGCTGAAACTAAAATCGTGGCAGGCAACAAAGAAACCAAAAAGTAGCAGTTCTTCAATTCATGAAAACAATGCTTGCACGTTAGTATATGAATGTTCAAACCATATACATGGTTCCTGCATAATGTTAGAGGGGCAGTTTTTTCAGCGTGTATATATGTATTTTTGCATTAGTCTTTCAGTCGGTTATTTCCAAATAATCCCGAATACGTGTGTAAATGAATTGATTGTTTCTTATGTCGACTGATCTGTTGGGATTTACTTTCATGCATTCTGTCGTCAAACGTTTGTTTGGTAGGAAACACACGAATGTTTCGACGTAAGTATATGGATGTTTGGGATGAAACACTCATATGGTTCCACGTAAACGCTTACATGTTTGTCAGGAAACATGCTACTGTTTGCATTTAAATATAAAAGGGTTTGAGACTTGCAAATATATGAAATATATTTGGAGTGTGTTCCAAACATACACATGGTTCGTGCAAAATGTGTTTGACAGAGTATGTTACAGAGGCCATTTTTCTCAGTGCATATTTATCTTAATTTCTGCAGCCGTCGTACTAAGGAAGATCTCTAACAACAGGACGGTTAATCTGAATAACGTAAAGCCTGTCACTGGCATAAAGAGCAGAACGCCAGGAATAAAAGAAAATCATTTCCCATTACATTCCATGAAGGGCTTGGGGAGAGTTTCTTACAACCAGTGAGATGTGTGCTTTCAAGTTTCGTACTCACTGATTGAGACCTGCCGATTTACACCGGGTCCGAACGGTATTCTGAGAAGTTTATTTGAAGGCTAAATACTGGATATTATCGCCGTCACTATGCGAGGTGATCGCCGTCGAAAGAAATGTAAGGCGGTCAGAGCAGGCTTTGAATCCTCTTTCTCATGTACGTGAACCTATACTTCCGTTGCGGAGCCGACCGCCAACGTCAAGAATAACCTACAATAGAATGTGGGAAGCATCAGAAGGGAGCACAACAGCAAAGGTCCAGTGAAGTGATCTCAGTGGACACTCTAGTTTAAGGGTATATCTTTATCAAGTTAAAAAGCTGATACATACACGTTAGGGTGTAATGAAACCGGGTTTTAGAAATTTCAAACGTGGTGTCTCAAAAGATTATGGAAACGTCAAACGATTATTTTATTCGAGGATACTTATAGTACCCTAACTGCCGTTGAAGTTTAAATTCCTAGTGTATTTCCACGCTGAAAAATCTGTTGTTTCTCGTGTGTTTGGAGCTTGTCGCAAATATAATATACTCGTGTCCAAACACATTATGTTTGCTATTCAATATTACATGTTTATGACACAATGATTAATATGTTATAATGTTAATATGTTTGCAACCGAAATATATATCTGTTTGTTATACAAATACTGCTGTGTTTGTTGCACTGTTTATGCACTCTCGAGAGTGAGAGAATAACAGAGGGACAACGAGAGAATCTATCTTGTAAGTGTGTAGCAGTATTTTTTCATTATTCTTTCATTTATTCATTCATAAATATTCCTGAATGTGTGTGTAAATTGTAGATGAAGTCCGTTTTGGCTGCTGTGTTGCTTTTTAGTTTCATGTATTCAGTCGTCAATGGTTCGTCGGAGAGAGGATATCAAAAGCGCCTGATCAGTGAAAAAAGAATAAACAAAAGCTCCAACGGTTAAATGGTTTATGAAGGGGCTTTGGTTTTTGTCTATGTGTTGTGTATTTGAAACTATTTTTAGGTATGAAACTGGAAAGAGCAACAACGTGAAGTCCTTTGTCTGTCCGAGCCTTTACTGAAAAAGTCGGAACGGCGGAAAAAACACCAGTAATTAATCCACGCTTGGCTTGCATGAAATAGATTTGTATATAATATATGTGATGCTCTCCACAGTATTTCAGGCAGTGGTCCAACCTCACCATCTCCGAATTTTTTTTTTTTATTTTTTTCGTGTTCTTTATTGAAAATAAGCAGACAGGTATTTTTGTTTTAAGCTGAATGACCCTCGGCAAAGCCTTTAGAATTTTTTTCAAATTTGAATTTTTTCATTTTTGCGATTTTTTTGTTGTATTGGTTACGTAAAATGTTTTCTGTACCATTATTAATCCATAATTAGTTTTGTAAAATTATGCTAGATGGCGCAGCTATACTACAATGAATATTACCCTATATTTTCACTGCCACACTGCCAGAAATATGAAGGTCATAAATGGTCATGGCCTAGTTTTGCCGCTAGAGGGCTTTGGAGTTGAAAATTGATGTTTTTTAATCCATTTTTCATATACAAAAGTTGAGTATAACGGGCGATGTGCTAACATCTTGTTGTTACACGTTAATAATTTTATAAGAATTGTTAGTAATATAACACTCAAATTACAAATTTGGATGGTTTCTTTCTTTATACTCAAGTTTTGTATAAGAAAAATAGATTAGAAAATCAACTTTCAATTTGAAAGCCCTCCAGCGGCAAAACTAGGCCGTGACCATTTATGAACTTTTGATATCTGAAGAGGCTGATCCTTCCCCCTTCCAACGACACATGGCTCATCTTTCTGACGGTGTATTATTTATTGTATTATAACTGCGCCATCTATTGTAATTTTACAAAACTAATTATAGATTAATTTAGAGTTGTCCAAGGTCTTTCAATGGTGGTACTGTTGTTGGATTTATGGAATACAAAACAGAAAACACAATCATTTTACGTAACCAATACAAAAAAATCGTCAAAATGAAAAAAATTCAATTTTAAAAAATTCTAACGGCTCTTCTGAAGGTCGTTCAGCTTAAAAAAATAACTATCTGCTTATTTTCAATACAGAACACGAAAAAAGAAACAAAATGGGAGAGGGTGAGGTTGAAAAGTGACGAAAATCTGCTGAAATATAGAAATTTCATGTATATTGATAACCAACGCATAGCTGAAACCTTCTGAAAATAAAAACGTGAGAGACAACAGAGAACTGAGAAGCAAAAGAACTGCAGATTCACATGTCATAAAAAAAAAAAATAATGCGTTCAATGCAAGTACCTGTTTCAAGTCTTTTATTTTTTTGTATTAATTATTTATAAATGTGGATTTATATTGTTAAAATTAATTATAGTGAATAACACATATGCAGGGTGGTTCAGTCACTACTGGCCAAATTTCACCAGCGTATTTCTTGGCTCATTTCATGAAAATCTGCCCATCTACGACCATCTCCCAAAGACATTTCCAACAAGCCCAAAAGCAACAAAATCTGGCCACTGGTTCAGAAGTTAGCAATTTTACCCTAGTACCCTCCGACCACCAATCCGAAAATTGTCAAACCGCTGCCATTTCGCCCCCTTGCATTTTCGGGGATGGTCGTAGATGGACATATTTTCATGAAATGCGCGAAGGAATACGCTGGTGAAATTTGTCCAGTCGTGACTGAAACACCCTGTATATTGAAATCAAAGAATAATTATTTCTGAATATAATTAGGTTTGGAAGGAAATACGCATATGTACGTTTAAACGTAAAAACGTACATGGTTGCCAGTAAATATGTTACTGTTTGCATTTAAATAACGGGTTTTTCAATAAGAGCGCTACAAAAGTTTAGATACCAATGAAATTCTTTATTCCTGTGAAAGTACGTTCGATGCCATTATGTATGAAACTCGATTTCTTTTGGATGGCCACCACGGGCACGCTTGCAGAAGTCCAGACGCTGAACCCAATTTTCGACGGTTTTCAAGCATAAATCGGCCGATACTGCTACAATTTCACGTTCGATATTCGTGCGAAGTTCATCAATCGTCGCTGGCTTATTGGCATAGACCATAGACTTGACGTAGCCCCACAGGAAATAATCTAACGGCGTCAAATCGCACGACCGAGGCGGCCAATCGACTGGGCCATTTCGTGAGATAACACGTTCACCAAACTTGGTTTCCAATAAATTGATTGTGGCATTCGCTGTGTGGCTTGTGGCGCCGTCCTGTTGGAACCACATGTCCTCCAAGTCCATATTATCCAATTGGGGCCAAAAATATTCGGTTATCATTGAACGGTAGTGATTCGCATTCACAGTAATGTGCCGGTCTTGATCATCACGGAAGAAGTACGGCCCAATGACGCCGCCGGCCCATAAACCGCACCAAACCCTAATTTTTTTACGTGTGGATTGGGTGTGGATTGCTGTCTGACCAATAACGCATATTTTACTTATTGACGAAGCCATTCAGCCAGAAATGAGCCTCATCGCTGAAGATGATTTTCCGATGAAAATCCAAATCATTTTCAAGTTGTTGCTCAGCGCAATTCTCGAACATACGACGCTTATGGTGGTCAAGCGGCTTCAGTTCTTGCGCCAATTTGATCTTGTAAGGATGTAGGCCAAGATCTTTTTGCAAAATTCGCCACAACGACGTCACAGAGATGCCCAACGCTTGAGAACGACGTGTGAGAGACACATTTGGGATTTCTTGAACTGAAGCCTCAGCGGCAGCAATATTCTCGACACTACGGGCACTTCTTTGTCTCACTGGCACGGGAACATTTTGTACTGTGCCTGTGGATTCAAATTTTTCCACTAGACGCTCAATTGTTGATCTGGTAGGATGATTATGACGACCATAAATTTAACGTAGCGCTCTTAAAGTTGCGGCCACTGACTCCAAATTTCGGTAGTAAATTTTAATAATTTCGACTCGTTGTTGGCTCGTATATCTTTCCATGATGAAATGGCAAACCTTACTGAAGAGAAATGCCAAAAGAGCGGGAAAAAATATGGCGTCGTTTGCTGTCCCTATCGATTTACTTTTGTAGCGTCTCTGTTGAAAAACCCTTTATATATAGGAATTCAGACTGTGTGAATTGGACTTCGTTAAGATAGGACCGTAACTCTGTCATTGTCTCGCATTCGCCAGATTTAAACTTCAATACCTCTGTGCTAATAAAATCATGAATTTGGAGTATCTCAGAGGAAAGCGTTGTAGCATTTTGTGAAAAAATCTAACTAATTACTGCATGAACTTCCTACACTCAAAGAACTAATTGTTTGAAAAGAGGTTGGAGAAACTTTGAATTCGGCTGCTGGTATCGAACTGCAGTTACAACAACTAAATTGAGGTTCTTACGACCGAGCTCCAACCACATGCTATATTTACATCCAACCAACAACAAATATACAAAATATTCAGCGTGTAAAATTCTGGTGAAATAGCCAACGGGAAAACAATCTATCAAACTTTGGTGCGACGTGCTTCTTAAGATGATTGTATGATAATAATGTAGGAAGATAAATAATTTAATATTTCCTAAATTTCCTATGCCAATGGTAGCGCCAACAAAATAATACCTCAAAAATGTTATTACCTACCGGAAGTTGTCAAAGTAACTCATTATATCCTGTAGGGTGACTGAAATATATCCACCACTCAGTTATCCACTTCCCCCCCTCCGACGCATAAAATTGAAAATAATGATAATCAACATTGTTGGTCCAATAAAAAGTAACAAACACTGAAATAAAAATGACAATATAAAATAGGAATAAAACTTGAATGAGCCATACGGAAATACGGTCACATTAACTTGATTCACAAGCAACACCAAGGAAATTATTTTTCTATTGTACGGAATGAAGTGAATCAACTGGAGCCACTTTGGAACTACTACAGCGAGTAAAGCACAAAAGTTAAGAAAACTGAAGGCACTGAAATACTTATATAGCTAAGTGACTTTGGAATCAACATGGAAGCGGAAGTAGACAAATTAAGATTAACACGATAGATAGATTGTTTAATATGGAAAGATGGATAACTGGACAAACATAGATACATATGTATGTATGCATGTGAGAGAATGAGAAAATATGGTTTTCTTATCAAGTGAAATTGGGCAATTGTGAGGGAATGAGGAAATATGTTTTCCTTATCAAGTCAAATTGGTCAAATGGTGTGAAGTAATATGGGTGATAAAATGTGGCCACTGATAAAGAAACAATCACCCTTTGACCACAGCCGGATATAAGAGATAATATCGAAAGCCTTTTCGATGCGTAAGGGCAAGGACAGCATTTCTTTAATCACAAGTTGTTGAGGAGGCTCTCATTGATGTGTCTAAAGAAGCACACAAACCGACCCACAAATATTTCAACTATAACGTTTTACTACTTGATTCAATGAAGTTCATTTTACCCTCAGATGCGAGTACAGTAAATGGTACAAGTCATTGTTATTTTCGATGGTCTTGTCTATACAGACCAAAGTGCGTGGCCTTGTTGTTTTGGGCCTGCGACTGGGACTGGGGCTGAGCTGTGGGGATTTTATACTTTTTTAATAGCGTCATTTTATGTGGTTTTATTTCCGCTGTTGTTTTTCGGCTATTGTGTGCTGGCTGCTGGGCTTGTTATTGCGCCCTTGTCATTTGTTGGCATTGTATGACTATTGTCCTCTTTATATTGTTACAACTTGTTGTTGTTGCTGCTGTAGCTGTTATTGCTGTTGTACATATCCTTGTTGCATGTCCTGTCACTCCGACTGTCTGTACATACGTTTTGCCATGTGCGTATGAGTTTGTGAATCGCTTTCGTTTTCTCGTTTTCAAGAAAACATGTAGTTTAATGAAGTAAAATAATGGCTCCCCTGCTGGGTGAAATTTTTTTTGTTTTTGGTTTTTTGTTTTTAAATAAAACAAAAAACTTAAAAAATCCCACTACACCAACTGAATCAACACAATGACGCCAGTTCAAAAAAAATATCCCAGTAATATCGTTTTGCTTTGTTTTGACTTTAAACGCACAAAACAAGTGCCCGTCGTTCCGACAACAATGCCACTTTTGGCTTAATACATTTAATATATTGACTTAATTAAGCTGTATCATAATGGGATACGTGGAGGAAAAATATCAACACAGTTTGACTATTGTACTCGTGCATATGGAGTCAATGGTTGTCATTGTATATCTGCTTAAATGAAGTCACTTTCGCTTTCATTCAGTTGCGAATATTGGATTTATATTTGTGAATAACTTAAGTCCTACTTAACATGAAGGGATATATGTATGTTTGCCTAAAATCCAAAAGATTTATATGGCTTGACGTTTGGTTTTTGCTGCAACTGGGTTTGGAGTAGTTAATTTACATCTGCAAATGGCATTGAAGCCGATTCTGGTTGACAGGAAACTTAAAATATCTCATGTGGGGTTAACGTGTTTCGTAGACTCTCCTTTAAGACGGCAGAGATTGGTGATATGATCTGGTACGATGACGCAACTCATAATTATGAGTAGTTACTACGGCAAGAAAATGAATTGCTCAAAGTCAACAGCATTCTTGTGTGAACGATACTTAGTGTAATACATAAGGGTGTCTCAGAAAGATTGCACCTTTTCATTTCAAAATACAAACAGGTATCTTCCGTTGAAAGATGTGATTTTTTATTGGATTGTAATGACGACATGTTCCGATTAAGTTTAGGATAAAATATCCATCAAATAGCTTCCACGGCACTGACGACAGGCCATTACTCTTTTCATTAAATTTTCCATGACTTTTTCACGGAGATGTGGCTGTATTTCGCCGATGACCTAAGGGCAGGAATAATGGAGAACTTGCGGATATAAGCAAGTCATACCGACGACTGTCTTACAAAGCCAACTCTTCAAGAGAAAACACGGACTGGGATAATTATAAAGTTGAGCTGAGGCGATATAAGAATACAATCAGACGGCTCAAAAAAGTCATGGATGCTCATCTATAAATCGGTAAAAGACACATCCGATGCTTGGAGGCAAAGGATAACCCGAAGGATTCGTCTGGCCAGGGGACAATCTGTAGTGATGATGCACTCAATCTCCTTATGGGCACTCATTTCCCTGGCAAGTCGTTTAATGAGGATATCACTAAAAGTGAACATAAATAAATAAACAAATGGTTTCCCATTACATCCCATGAAGGGACGGGGGAGAGCTTCTCACAATCACTGAGCTATGCGCTTTCCACTTTTCACTCACTGATTGAGACATACAGTTTAACACCGATTCCGAACGGTATTTTTGAGAAGCTTTTTCATGGCTAAATACTCTATAGTGTCGCCGTCACTATGCGTGGTGGCCGCTGCCGAAAGAAATTTTTAAGATGGTCTGAGCAGCGATCGAACCCAGAATCTCATGTACAAGAGGCGCGCACACTATCATTGCTCCACCGAACCTCGCGTTCGAAAAAATATCTTGGATTTGGAACAAGAGACGTAATTGATCACGGGGATTGGTTGTTTGCCATCCGACAAGGAAGAGTTCCCCGGAAACATTTCAGCCAGGAGGCTAGCTTTATCAACCGGTTCAGTGAATGTTATGTCATCTTTAACAAGAGTTGGGATAGAGGAAGAACTATCCTTTAATCTTCTTGCAAATGGACGAAAAGCTCTTACTTCCTGTAGGGAAAGAAAGGACTTTAGCACGAATACGCTGTTCGTGAAGAAACTTTCCGCGTCGACGTACTTTGGCACAATTGGATCTTGCCCGTTTGCGTAGCAGTTCAGTATTAACGTTTTTGTTAGAACGCCAGTCTCTGAACACGTCCTCTCTGGATCTGACAGCATTGTTGCATATCTGGTTACACCAATTGGTTTTCGATGGTTTATAATTTCGTCGGGATGAATAAATTCATACCAATCAAAATTATCTTTTCGATCATATCAGCAGTAGTTTTACACCGGTTCTGAACGTTATTTTGAGAAGATTTTTCATGGCTAAGTACTCGATAGTGTCGCCATCACTAAGCGAGATGGCCGTCGTCGAAAGGAATGTAAAGTGGTCTGAGCCATAGTGTCATAGTGGCCATCGGTGGTGCAATGGTTAGTGTGCGCGGCTCTTGTACATGAGATACTGGGTTCGAACCCTGCTCTGACCACCTTAAAATTTCTTTCGGCGGCGGTCACCACGCATAGTGACGGCGACACTATCGAGTATATAGCCATGAAAAAGCCTCTCAAAATACCGTTCGGAATCGGAGTAAAACTGTAGATCCCAAACAGTGAGTGAAATCTGGAAAGCACACAGCTCAGTGATTGTGAGAAGTTCTCCCCTTTCCCTTCATGGGATGTAATGGGAAACCAAATATTTTTTATAGTGTCACTTCTGCAATTGTCATGACTTCTGTCAAACACATTTTATAGCGATCTGGTACATCTTCTGCCAGCTTTCCAAAATAAGCTTGAAAACTAAATATCTTCTATTCAGATATCAGTCTTTCTAAGCCCTGTTAAAAGCCCTTTCAAACCCAAAGCATTGGCAATTCCATTAAATTCAAAAGTTTTCAAATATGTTGTCATATTAAAAAAGAATTTCTACATTTCATTAGCAACAATTAACATCCGATTCAATATCCACGCATTTTTTGTACGGTTCAAATCTAAATTAAAATACTTTCTTAATTAAAACCTAATGCAGTTGAATAAAACACATATATGCTTTTACAGCTTATAAACTTCTTGGTATTTTATTAAATAA
The DNA here is from genome assembly GCA_963931995.1 of Phaonia tiefii. NCBI lineage: Eukaryota > Metazoa > Arthropoda > Insecta > Diptera > Muscidae > Phaonia > Phaonia tiefii. The sequence goes on from OZ008368.1 coordinate 294,999,331, forward strand.
TTACTTATGTCAAATCCTTCCTCATTTTTCAATTCAATTTTATTCCTGCAACACACACATCTTCATTTGCAATTACGCAAAAGATAACCCACTGACAGTTCAATTTCTTAACAGCAACCTCCCCTCGCGACCTTCAACCACTAACACGTCAACTGTTCCGCCCCGTCAAAAATGTCTAAATAACTTCCGCGCTCTTATCCTGTTCTTTCACCTTTTCACTTGCTAATTGATTGATCTTAAAATGATTTAAAAAAATGTTTATGACTCCCTCGCACTTTTTTATGACATCTTTTTTTTTCTCTCTCTCTCTCTCTCTCTCTACCTACCTATAGAATCTCATAATTCACACATAATAAATCATAATCATCGGCGAAGCGTCACTGAAAATGGGAAAAACCATGAGGAGTTTTCCTCGCGCACACAAAGAAAATGATTCGCATTTTAGGTGCGAATGAAATTATCACAGAGCAGAGCTCCATTAAATAGTTAATATCCAAAACGCTCTGACAGTAATGGTAAAACTGATTTATATTTATATGCGAGTCGGAAAATACTTGTACATGTACAATGTATATGTGTGTGTGTGTGTGGTGAATGCAATGGTATGGGCCAATGTAGAAAGGTGTCTGTGACTGTGCGTAAAGTGTGAAACACCTACTTTCCTCTTACACACACACACACACACACTCTTACACAAAGCATATTCGTATGAAGTGTAAATATGAAGATGAAACTTTTTCATTTGAGCGATTTTTTTATATTTTCATATTTTTTACATTTTTTCTGATGCGTTGAGTGGTATTTCATGTTGTTCAACATGTTGAAGTGCTCGGTTAGGGAGCCATCTCTTGTCCTGGTGCCTGCAAAATGAACCAAAGGTGTTGAAGCGTTGAAAACAAATCTCTCATTGTGTGTGTGGGGGAGCGTGTGAAGAGATACATACATATTTTTCCATATTACATCTGCATAGAGTTGCCAGCTTAGCAACTTTTTAAAAAAATATTTAAAATTTGTTGTCAGAAACAGAATACACAAAATAATGTATGCGCATGCAATTATCAATTTTGACTCTTTGACTAACAACATTTTTGACTTACAAATGAATCCAGTACAAATATCAAAAAAATTCCCTATACATATTCTGCTTCGGATAGAACTATGAACATCATATCGTTGCCTACCTTTAGGCAAGTCCAGGTATGAAGTAAATATCTCTATGTTTGCTCATGGTTTCAATGATTGATACACAAATTTATCACAAATGGTTTTTGTGCGATGGGTGTTTGAGGAAATGTTGTAAATTTTTACGACACTTGAAAGCAACTGAACTTAGCTTCAATTTGATATACATGCAACCGCAGAAAAATTCGGTTGAGATAACCAACTTAACCGTAATAAAACTTAGAGGTTATCGCAACTGAATTTATTGGTTTTCACAAACGAATTTAAAGGATGTCACAAACGAAGTTAGAGGTTTTCACAGACGAATTTAGAAGTTGTCATAAACGATGTTAAAGGTTAGAGGCTATCATAACCGAATTTAGGTGTTGCCATAACATACTTTACAACTCTCAAAACCTACTTCAGAGATTGTCACAACCGCCTTTAGAGCTTGTCACAACATAATTTGGAGATTATCAAAGACGAATTCTTAGGTCGTCACAAAAGAATTTGTCGGTTGTCTCAACCGACTTTAGAGATTGTCATAAATGATTTTAAAGCTTGTCATAAAAGAATTTAAAGCTTGTCATAACCGAATCTATAGGTTGTCATAATCGAATTAAGGTGTTGCCAGAACATACTTTACAACTCTCAAATACGACTTCAGAGATTGTCACAAACGGCTTTAGAGATTGTTGTCACAGCCGACTTTAGAGCTTGTCACAACAGAATTTAGAGATTATTGCAAACGAATTTATAGGTCGTCACAAACGAATTTGGAGGTTGTCTCAACCGAATTTGGAAGTTGTCTCAACCGAATTCAGAGGTTGTCAAAAATGATCTTAAAGCTTGTCACAATCGAATTTAGAGCTACCCACCACCGAATCTAGAGATTTCCACAACCGAATTTAGAGGTTGACATAATCGAATTTCGATGTTGTCATAACGTACTTTACAACTGTCAGAACCGATTCCAGACGTTAACACAACCGACTTTAGAGGATGTCACAATACATTTTAGGGATTATCACCATTGAATTCAGAGATTACTGCAAACGAGTTTAGAAATTGTCACAAATAAATTTAGAGGTTGTCACAACCGACTTTATAGATTGTTACAAACGAATTTAGAGATTAACACAAACTCATTTGGAGCTTGTCACAACCAACTTTATACGTTGTCACAAACGAATTTAGAGATTAACACAAACGAATTTGGAGCATGTCACAAACGACTTCAGAGGTTGTCACGAAGGAACAAAGAGGTTGTCAGAAATTAACGTAGATGTTACCACAACCTAATTTAGAGGTTGGCATAAGCGAATCTATCATTTATCACAATTGAATTTAGAGGCTCATAACAGACTATGGAGTTTGTCACGAACGAATCTAGAGGTTTGCCGAACTATTAACGTACTTTACAAGATGAAGCGACTTTAGAGGTTTTTATAGCCGATTTTAGGGGTTCTCACAAATGAATTTAAAGACCGTCACAGGAGAATATGGATATAAACGCAAAAGAATGTAGAGGTTGACACAAACAAATTTAGAGGTTGTCACAAACGAAATTAGAGTTTGTCATAAATGAACTTAGCGGTTCTCACAAACGAATTTAAAGATTGCCACCGCCGGCAATTATGTTATATGAGATTATCCCATTCAATTATTCTATCTTCTCAACTTTTGTAAGTTTCATCGATTAAATAAATCTGTAAAATGTAAAGATTGAAGAGAGTGTTCAAAACCGAAACCGTGAACCGGTCTATTTGCAAACATCTGTACGCCGGCTTTTTAAAAATCGTTATGTTCGATTAAACCTAAAACCAGTTTTTTGACGCCGGTTAACTGATTAACTGGTTGTTACTCAATTTACTTTAAATATCCTTATAACATCATTCAAAATTAAACAAAAAATCTTAGATTACCATATAAATTAAGTTGAGATTTTACTAATTAATTTTAAATTAAGATTTCTCACCTGAAAATTCTTTTCAAATTCAAACAAAATTTTCAAAAGTTTAATAAGAATATGAACTCAACTTGTCGATTCTGTATTCAGTTCAATTCAATGCAATTCAACTCAATTAAATTAAATTCAATTCAATTCAGTATAATTAACTTCAAATCAATTCAGTTCAATCCAAATAAAGTCAATTCAATTTGATTCAATTCAATTCAATCTAATTCAAATCGATTCAATTTAAATCAATTCAATTTAATTCAATTCAATTCAATTCAGCTCAATTCAATTCAGCTCAATTCAATTCAACTTAATTCAATTCAATTCAAGTCAACTCAACTCAATTCAATTCAATTTAATTCAATTCAATTCAATTCATTTACTTAAATTCATTTCAAGTCAATCCAATTTAGTTCAATTCAACTCAGCTCAATTGAATTATATTCAATTCAGCTCAATTCAATTCAACTCAATTACATTAAATTCAAATCAATTCAGTTTAATTCACTTCAGTTTAATTCAATTAAATTAAATTCAATTCAGTTTAATTAAATTCAATTCAGTTCGATTCAATTTAAATCAATTCAATTTAATTCAATTCAATGGCTTCAAATCAATTCAGCTCAATTCAAATCAATTTAATTCAATTCAATTCAACTGAATTCAATTCAACTCACTTCAATTCAATAAAATTCAATTCAATTCAGTTCGATTCAATTTAAATCAATTCAATTTAATTCAATTCAATTCAATTGGCTTCAATTCAATTCAATTCAATTTAATTCAATTTAATTCAATTTAATTCAATTTAATTCAATTTAAGTCAATTCAACTCAATTCAATTCAACTCACTTGATTTCAATTCAACTCAATCAAATTCAATTAAATGCAAAAAAATTCAATTAAATTCAATTAAATTCAATTCAATTCAATTCAGCTCAAGTCAAGTCAATTCAATTTAATTCAATTCAATTAAATCCAATTCAATTCAGTTCAATTGAATTTATTTGAATTTAATTCAATTCAAGTCAATCCAATTTAGGTAAATTTAATTCAGCTCAATTCAATTCAGTTTAATTCAATTCAATTTAATTCAGGTCGATTCAATTTCAACCAATTCAATTCAATTGGCTCCAATTCAATTCAGCTCAATTCAATTCAATTGACTTAAATTCATTTCAATTCAGTTCAATTCAATTCCATTTAATTTAGTTCAATTCTACTCAATTCAATTCAGTTCAAGTCAAGTGAATTCAATTCAATTCATTTCAATTTAATTCAGCTCAATTCAATTAAATTCATTTCAACTCAATGCAATTCAATTTAATTCAATTGAATTCAATTAATTTCAATTCAACTCAATTCAGGTCAATTCAGTTCACATAAATTAAATTAAACTCAATTCAATTTCATTAAATTCGACACAGTTCAATGCACTTCCATTCAATTCAATTCCAGTCAATTTAATTTGTTTGCAAATGGTCAGCCTATATAAGATTAAGACATAAATTGAAATTGAATATGTGATGATTTATCCGACCTTTCGTATTATAATGAAAACAATGAAATGAAAACAATTGATAAACAACATTTGTTCATGTCATTTGAAAAAACAACAATAACAAAAAATTAAAAATTTAAACAATTGAAGAAATTTTCTTGTCATCAAAAATATTCTAAGTTACAGCCAGAAAAATTTTGGTGTAGAAATAGTTTCTCTAATTTACAGCCAGAAAAATAATTTGGTCGATAAAAATATGTACATAATGGTAAATTCAACAAGTTACATCCGGATATATTAAAAGTGTTACCTAGTGACAAATTCAATGATACATCAAAAAATTTTCGGTGAAATATCCTACATTTAACTAATTAAATGTCTATAATTCTATGCTACATTATCCGTAACTGCTTTAAAGTTTATTCTCTTCGCTATTGCAGTCCTTATTATCTGTAACGTTTCTAACATAAAACGACGTTTACAATTATTTTCCCTATTCAAAACTGACGTATCTTGCCGTTTTTTGTGTTGAGATGTGTCTATATTTTTGATCTGATTTGTATCCTGCAATTCTAGTTGTACCTACAACATATACCATATGGCAACTTTCACTATTATTTCCTCAACAAGGTATTTTGTATACTATATTAGATCTATCAAATTTATCTATTCTATCTTTAGTTTTACTAAACAATCTACCTAGTGTGTGTGTTGTTTTATGGGCCATTTTGTAATTATTAGTATCAAATATTTTTGATTTTTCTAATCTCTCAGAAAATCCTGGCACATAGGATAATGAATTAAACTTTTTCGGTCCCACGTTTGGGTTTTCGTAAACTTGCCCCTTATTTTCCGATTGCCTTATTAATCTATTGACTAAGCCTATTCGGAAACTGTTGTCCATTAATATAGTTGTAATCTTCTCCTTATTCTTTTTGTGAAAATTCACGTCGCTTATCTTCAAAACTCTCTCTATTAGGTTTCTTGCCGTATTGACAACCATTAATTTCGGGTGTTTGTAGTGGTAATTGATAACCCTTGCAGTATCAGTTGGTTTTGGTACCAATATACTAATAAATTCTCCCCATTTCTTATTACCATGGTATCCAAGTGAGGGAGTCTTGATCCATGCTCCTCTTCAATTGTAAACCTAATATTAGGATGAAAATTATTAAATGTTGTCAAAATATTATCTATAGCACTATTTGTAACGATACAGAATAAATCGTCTACATATTTAGTAATGATTTTCGGTTTAATGGTCATCCCTTCTATGCAGGAATTAAGTAGATAACAATATCAGTCACAATCGGTGAAGCTGGAGATCCCATTGGAAGTCCTTCTTGTTGAAAATATACCTTGTCATCATATCGGAAATACCTGTTGTCTTCTATACAAAACTTTAAAATGTAGAGGAATATTGATTTATTAATATTTGTGTGCTGTTCTATTCTGTCCCATTTTTCCTCGATAATACGAAGTGTTAAGTCTACTCGTATACTGGGAAATAAAGAAACTACATCAAATGAAACTAATTTTTCACAATTTTGTATTCTTAGTTTCTTTATTGATGTGTTAACATCTATAGCGGCGTATAGGGACTAAATCTATCAAAGTCAGATTTTATGCTGCTGCTAAAACCAGATTTTCTGCTACTGCGAAAGAGAATAATTACGTGTTAAACAAAAATGAGCGAGCAAGAGAGCAATGTAAGAGTGGTGTGGCAGGGGTGAGGCAAACGAAATTGTGTCTATAGCGTATGGATTAACATAATAATGTATGTATGTACATGTGTCTGTTGCTGTTGTTGAACGGAGATTTAAAGCATAGCCACGCAAAATTTCATTTGCAAGCCCATGGGCTTGCGCAGTCGACGTTATGGTGACACACTAATACGTCAGCTACTTTGTACAAAGTATGTGTGATGTTGTGTGTTTGGCTGTTTCGTTGCTGTTGATATGGCAAACATGTGGTTATGTGACACACGTATACGTCAGCTACTGCGGACAAAGTATGTGTGATGTTGTGTGTTTGGTTGTTTCGTTGTTGTTGCTATGGCCAAACGAAGCGAGTCATTTGATGTTCAGCATTGCCCGGTGTACACAAAAAAACTATTATTTTTAATTTTCCAATGTAACATTTTCTAATGTGTTCATAGAAATCGAACAGGTACCGTGTAGCAAAAAGGTGTTAACACATCATCCGTGAGTTCGAACAATCATTGATTTTTTTTTTATCCTTAAACTGCAATGAGTCTTTTATATTGTATTTGGAGTGTTCTGTAATCCTTTTCAGTATACTCGTAATGTACCTACACAACTCATAAGAAGGTGAATTAACAAAAGAACATATTGATTTTCCGTTGAAATCTTCTTTGTGTATTTTTGGGACTCCATACAACGTAGGCGCTGTGGACACATATGTCTTAAGTTTGTTCTTCTCAATTTGATTTATGTTTCCAGCGTTATAAAGTTTTTCTACAATATCATTGTTAATTTTCTGAAGTTTGCTGGTAGGATCTTTATCCATCAATTTGTACTTAGCTGTATCGCCTACAATATTGGTAATTCGTGATATATAATCACATTTGGTTATAGCTACCGTCGCATTTCCCTTATCGGCATTAACTATCATTACATCCTTATTATTTTTTAAATACTTTTCAGCCTTATCTACCTTGTCTAACAAAAATTTATCCGTATTCGTCAGTTTCATTTTATTCATCTGATCGTCGTCAATTTAGTTCTAGCTATTTCTTGTTCTACCTTACCCGGTAGTATTTGAACAAAATCTTCTCCTTCTGCTATAATATTCAATATTGGTAACTGGCTCCTTTTCACCGGCACTGCATGTTTCTGTCCAATGGAGGGAATCAATTGCACCTCTGTTGGAATGTCCATGCCTGTTTTATTAATGAACCATTTACTATCCAATTTTATTCCTAGTTTCCTTTCCTGTAAATCCATAAGACAATTGCATTTTTTTCTGGTGTACCTCCTTAATTTTTTTCATTAAATGATGTTGCTAATCTGGCCTCATATTCTAAAAACTCCCTCATTTCATCTCCTGTCAAATGTTGACTTAAATTACTGATTATAACTTGTATTTCGTGTTCAACTTGTGTAAGCAATTGATGTTTTTCCCTGAGTGTAAGGTTAAGAATTTTGTTGTGCAAACCTTGGGTGTATCCGGAGATAATTTGCCGAAAATTTGGCAATCCATTTTCACCAAAAATATTCAAAACATTCTTGGTGGAATTTGCAATAAATTTTGGAATAATACCCCACCCTCGACAGCGGATTAAAAATGTGATCGTCTGCTTTATCCTAATGATCTTATCCCTCGTCGTTTTAAATCTGTTCACCCATCTCCCAGCCTGACTGTTCTTCTTGAATTTGCTGTAGTCCATTATCCTTCTCCTTCGTTTGTCTTTTGGCGTGCTCACCTTAGATTGAATATGTGATGATTTATCCGACCTTTCGTATTATATTTAATAATTAAATTGTCCGAGCGTTCGGTCGTATTTTCAATTAATTTTATTGTTCGATATTTGATATTAAAATACATCAAAATAAATTTCAAATTCATTAGCTGAAATTTCGATGATGTCTTTAAAATGTCAATTGATATTTTTTAAATTACAATTGTTGTCTTTTAAATTCAAACTGATGCTTGATAGCGCAAATGATATTTTACAAAGTTAAATTTATAGTTTTTAAATATCAATTGGAAATAGTGTAGAAAGCGCACAATTCACTGATTGTTAGAAGCTTCCCCAAGTCGCTGCATAGGAAGTAATGGTAAACTATTAAATTGTTTTATTTATATTAGTCCTTCTGTTAAATTCCTTCGATAGGTGTATTTATTGGTTTATGGGATAAATTCGAGGTAAATATATTGGCCATTTACCTCGAAGTTATAATGGCTTCCAAATTTGATCTTGCTGTTTCCAGTCGAGCGGGACCTCTATTCATTGAAATCATATATTTTGCTGTTGTTCTCATTTACTGTCAAGCCCACTTTTTACATCTCGATTCCTGAAAATAATACAAAATCTTCCAGGGAAGATATCTACGTATATCCTCCCTGTATAATTATAGCTGCCAATGGGATTATTTGTGTTTACTGCAGCTTTTCATCACAATTGTCTCTATTAAGATGTTGAAGAGATCGCTTGGTAGGCTGTTGCTTTGTCTGAGGACTGGCTGGTTATTAAATTATTGGCTAAAAGATTTTAACCAATTACCCATGAGGATTTATCGTTTGTCGGGGTCTTTCTACCAAAAATCGTAAATTAAGGAAGGTTACCCAGCTCAAACAGTTTCGCAGAGATTTTCCCTTTCGGGTTTGTCAAGGCAGATTTATGATGATCAACCAAGTGGTAATTACATCATGATTTGGTGCTTGAAGTAATTTATTCAAATATATGGCGAAACATAAAAATTTGGTTGATCGTAGGGGTTTGACATCAGGCTCTTCTGGGTATCGGGACACAGCGACATTCCAGGCAATTGCGTAGCGGATGCGTTAGCTAGATAGGGCACTACGGTACAGGTTCATCCGGAAAATGAAGGTTTTAGTATGCCAATCTGTACCTGCCGTTTGCAGATCAGGCAGTGGGCCGATAATATGTTCAAGGACAAGTGGAGACTAACTTCAACTTGCAAACAAGCCAGTGTCCTCTGGCCACAGGTGGACAAGCAGAGGACTAGCCAATTACTTAACTTGCCGAGAGGCAGGTTATCCACAATGATAGAAACACTTACGGGACATTATCTTGTAGGAAAACACGCCCTAAGATTGTGACATAGAAACACCACTCTATGAAGATGCTGCATGGAAGAGGACGAGGAAACGACCAAACACCTTCTCTTGGATTGCCCTGCTCTGGCAGTACTGAGAAGTAGGATATTCGGAACACATTTAGTTAGCAGCGTAGCCCTACAGGATATTCCTGTAGGTCTTATAGACAAACTCATTGAAAGGGCAAATTGGCTAGACGACTATTCAATAGTTCTTACAGAGGAAACTGCAGGTATCACAATGGGCTTCTTTAGCCTAAGTGTGCTAGACAGCGTGCTGTCTTGCAGCCTTTTCAACCAACCAACCAGGGGTTTCACATCCACTTTACAATCAACCTGATAATTTCGAATCAGATTGTCAACTACTAACTTTAGTCTCTCGCACATTACAAAGGTTATTCAAAATTGCTGGCACATACATTTGAACATAGAATACAGTAGCTGGGGCTTCAATCGAACAATGGTGCTATATGCACCATGTTGCACTGTCATCAATAGTTCAACATTATTCGCTGTCATGTTGCTTTTGATCTGCCAAATTTGCTATTATCTTATCATCTTATCTAGGTGGAGGACTCCTCGATTTCTTCAATACTGACTCCTACTTAATATCATTATCTGGCAACTCTATTTTAAAATTTCAATTACACGTTGCCACAACAACACATTTATTTAAACAACAACATCAACAATGTAACAATTCACACACATACAGATACCAAAACACACTGTGCTACACCGTGTTGTTATAAATTATAATCTAACGAATATTAATGATTCTCTCATATTTTCTGTCAAATACAAAGAAATAATAACGAAAAATAAAGTAAAATTTAGAAAAAAAAACCCCAAGTAACAGACAAAATGTTGTTATACCGCTAATGGGTTTTGAAAAATTGAAAAGAAATTAGAAAATCATAAATTTTCATAATAAATAACTAAGAGTTTGAAACAGAAAACATTAATAACCTATGAAAAATAAAACATTGGAATTATTAAGTAAAAAAATAAAAAATTAAAAATATGTTTTAATGTTATATTTTGATAAATTAAGATGTATTTTGATTTTTTTTTATTACAAGCGGCATGAAATTAAATATTTTTCCACTGAATAATTTATAAACGTTATGTTTCCCCTTTAACATTTCTCTGCGCTTGACTAACATTGTTTTATTTCTGCAGAGATTTCTATTACATTTTGCTGGCCAGAGGTCATTGTTATTCCATTTTGTTACAAAAACTGGACATTGATATTTTTCCAGGTTTTTTGTTCATGCGTTTGTTTTTGTTATTCTATTAAAAAAAAAACAATAATGCTTCATTTCTTTGTAATAATGAACACGAGTTGTTCTTTTGTATTGAAAATTGTATCACTTCACTGGTGTTTAGGTTGTCCTTTTGTGTAATGGCACACACTCTACATAAGGCATAGTAAATGTAATGAAACTTCGGTTGATGTGTTACCTAATTTAACTTAACTAAAATATTAAAATTTGTCAATACAAAGTTTAAAGAAAAAGTTCACGGAGAACATAGGGTGCTAACGAGATCTCTCCATCGATTTCTGTCTCTTTAAAGTGATTTTATTTGGTTCCATGATAGACGAGTTTGTTTGTACTGCTTCTAGCAATATCTGTTGTTGAGCACCTAAGTATTTGACCGATTCAACTCCATTTTCATCTACGTATTTCCACTTTCATACCCACTAAAATATAACAGCCCCAGCAACATATTGCAGAAACCATGTACACGTTTGCAAACATTGTTTTCGTGAATTGAAGATCCGCTGCTTTTTGTTCGTTTATTGTCTGTCGTGTTTTTGTTTTCATCAGTTTTCAACAATCAAACCCACATTTAGGTAGGTCACAAATACCTGTATTATAACCTATTAATCATTGTATCCCGAACATATTATATTGAATAGCAAATACAATGTGTTGCAACACAAGTATACTATATTTGCGACAAGTTACAAAGATCTTATATTTGCATCCAAACAACAATAAAAGACAAATTTTTTAGCGTGTAGGACTGTTGGTGGTGCAATGATTAGTGTGAGCGGCTCTTGTACAAGAGAACGTGGCTTCGATTCCTGCTCAGACCAGCTTACATTTCTTACGACGACGGTCACCTCGCTTAGTGATGGCGACACTATCGAGCACTTAGCCATGAAAAGCTTCTCAAACTACCGTTCGGAAACGGTATAAAACTGTAGGTCCAAATCAGTGAGTGTAAAAACTGGAAATGTCATGGCTAGTGAGAATCCCTCCTCAATTCCTTCATCGAATGTTATGGGACACCATTTTTTTTTTGGGACTGTTGAATGTATGTTGCCAGAATACTTTATTGGAAATGTTCTTGGACATTCATCACTGTCCAACAGACTTCAGACTGCAATTTATTCTTCGCGATTTCGTCTTTTCCGATATCGTTTTATTGCGCCCAGATCTTGGGCCTTATTTATTCCATTAGGGTAAAAACATATGAAATCAACCGAAAATATTAACATTTCTGACCTCATCACCTCCAAATTTGATAAGATTTTTTACACACGATCTATGGATCGGCACAATAATATTTGCCAACTTTCAGACATATAGCCTTTCAACTTTCAGAATTATGGCCATTCCAAGTTGGCAAAAATCAATAAAAATGCACTCAGATGCCTTAACACAATTTTTAATATCTCGAAAAGTATTCATTGTACGTTAATAATCAAGGGCTCATTTTACAGACAAAAACATGCGCCATTCAAAAAATTTTTTTTTTTTAATTTTCGATCAAGGATAATGCAAATAAAAAAAGGACTAAAATTTCCAAAGGATATATCTCGAAAATCAATATTTTTAAAAATTTCAAAAAAATATATGTTAATTCTTATTATGTTTTGTACAAGTCTGCCAAATTTCAATGTGGAGTCTTTATTACAACATGAGTTATTAAGAAAAAAGCAGGCGAAGGTTTATGTATTTCATGAAATGTACCAAAATACAAAAAGGTGACAAATTACAAAAAGAAGGACAAATCAAATGTAACGGAACTTTTTCGACTTTTCTTTGCTTAAACTCTTTTTCTCCATTGCTAACCCTTTAATAAAAAGTACAACATAATGTATTATCATTATTAAACACTTTATTACAGCATATTTATTTATTTCTGAAGGATTTCAATTAAAAAATCTGCATCTGCCGAGTAACGCTTGACTTTAATTTTTTTTATCTACAGGTTCAATAGAATGCAGCTTTTGAGTTCCAGGAATAGTACGCAAATCTTTAAAACAAATTTGAAGGAACCGTGCTTCTTCTTCGTGGTCTTTTAGAGTTAAAAACTCGAAACTACAGTTCAAAAGATTTTGCAGGCACCATTCATATAATTGTTTTGGAGTAGTTATTTGACCTTGTAATGGACGCTGTAAACTAGCTCGACGTGCCTCTCTCTTTACGGTACCTCCAAGACCGTCACTTGGGCCTTTTCCATGGCTTGTTGCAAAAAAATGCCACTCAGCATTACATCAAAAATCTTCCATATGATAAGAAAAATTGATAAAGTTCTTTTTATTTTTAAACTGGGCAGCACTACCGTCTTCGGGGTTGTTTTAAACTTTTTTCTCAAAAATACATTCAGGTGGCGATGGAACAGGTGAACAGCTACAGAATCGTGTACAAGACAATCAGATATTATTATGAAGTTTGTATGTTGTGTTTTTCCATCTGATTTAAAATAAATAGCAATTGGGTATAAAGTGGCCTGAGAGATGTTCCAGTGAAATCCCTGGACTGCATCCTGAATAGTAAAAGAAGCATTTTCTGAAAAATCGCAAACTGCTATGTACTCATTTTCTTCCAAATTTGATTTTCTTTCGCTCAGATATGCTGCCTGCTGTTTTGCAATAAATGAATGAGGTAATAGAATTTCAAGCTTTTCACATAGGGAATCCACAAAAACGTCGGCTTGGCCAACCATGGTCTCCAAATTATCCCTATCTACACTTACTCATTGTTTATATGTTATTTCATCAATATCATTTTGCCCTAGTAATTGATTTAGTTTTGCTTTTAAATTTTCAATTCCTGGACACTTGTTACATTTACGTAGGTGACACTTTGAAGAAGACGGAATGCATGTCATTTGTTTCAAACAATCTTTGTAACATTCAAGCTGATAATTCGGAACACCAGCAGTTAATTTTTTTAAATTTATAGCATCAATCATCAGCTTCATATAGCATCAATCATCAGCTTCATAATTCGGAACACCAGCAGTTAATTTTTTTAAATTTATAGCATCAATCATCAGCTTCATATTTTGATGCTTTGTACAAACACACACGTTATGAGATCCACTCGCATTTGCTAGAATTATATTCCTCGGACGAAGTTGGCAAAACTTGGAAATACCTATTTTTATTCCATCATGTCGTTCCTTGAATAAGGCGTACATTTCTCTTAAGTTTCCAAGCAAAAGTCTTTTATTTTTCCTGACTTTTGTACCATTTTCAAAAACAGACACGAAATCTTTCTGTCCGGGCATACACCAGCTGACGTCATCGGATTCATAAAAGGATTTTACTAAACTGTTTGTCACTGGTGAAATTGGACTTCCCAGTTTTGGGTTAGGCGTACTCATCACACCCTTTGTTTCAACCAAATGCTTGACTTTTCGCGCGATATAGTTTGTAACCAGGAATTCTTCCTCAATTTTATGTATTGTCCAGCTTTTTGGTAAAATTGTTAGCAGTTGGATTTTCTCAATATTTTTTGTTAATATTTTAAACTTTTCTTTTAATTGTTCTATTATTTCGGATTGCGGGCACATATGCGAAGTTGATTGTGCTGAACCGTGGAAAATTTTGTCTTGAATCGAATCACTTATTTTCCTGAATTTTGCATCTCTGTACCGTTTTTGATGTAACTTCTTCTTTTTTATCGGAGATTGTTCCAGATACGGTAAAGATTGGTTTAATTTTGAAATAGCAACTTCTTCCGTGCCTGACGCAATGTCATCGAAAGTATCTACATTTTCGTTTATGTCTGAAGCTTCTTCCAAATTAGATTTATTAGATTTTTTCAGATGCGAAAATTTTATTCTACATGTCCCACAAATTTTATTTGAGATCGTAATGTTTTTATCCTTAGTATACTGTAGCATCCATTCTAGGACTTGTCTTAAACTTTTATTGCACCCAGTGTGACCGGATTTTTTAAAAGGATTACAGCAAAATGTTGAATTGAATGGCATATTTTTTATTTAAATACCACAACCGACTGAATAGTGCACGACTTTTTTGTATTGAGAATAATTATAATTTATTTAAATATTTAGTCTCTTTTTTTTGCTTTTTCAAACGATCACTTATGAAATCTAGTATTCAACTGAAGTTTGACTTAGAGTCTCTGAACTATTTATACTGTTTTTTTTGGTACAACAAATAGAAAAAGAGTTTAAGCAAAGAAAAGTCGAAAAAGTTCCGTTACATTTGATTTGTCCTTCTTTTTGTAATTTGTCACCTTTTTGTATTTTGGTACATTTCATGAAATACATAAACCTTCGCCTGCTTTTTTCTTAATAACTCATGTTGTAATAAAGACTCCACATTGAAATTTGGCAGACTTGTACAAAACATAATAAGAATTAACATATATTTTTTTGAAATTTTTAAAAATATTGATTTTCGAGATATATCCTTTGGAAATTTTAGTCCTTTTTTATTTACATTATCCTTGATCGAAAATTTAAAAAAAAAAATTTTTTTGAATGGCGCATGTCTTTGTCTGTAGAATGAGCCCTTGATTATTAATGTACAATGAATACTTTTCGAGATATTAAAAATTGTGTTAAGGCATCTGAGTGCATTTTTATTGATTTTTGCCAACTTGGAATGACCATAATTCTGAAAGTACGAGAGCTAGGACACTCAAAGTTGGCAAACGCTATTATTATGTTTAACTTTCCCTTCGTACCAAATTTCATCCAATTCAAAATCGGTGCGGTCAACTCATTGGTTGATTTCATATGTTTTTACCCATTACCTACATATATCCGCCGCGGAGCCACCATCTTTGGTAATCTTGCATCATAAACAGTTGATTGAATCCACGTCTGCAAATAGCAAAACATCAACTGTTAAGTGTAGTATTCCGTTCTGTTCGAATATGCATTAGCTTCGTCTTATTCTCTATCGTACTTTTTTCGTACTTTTTTCGGAGAGTCTGTTCAACTTGGCCTCGATAGTTCATATTTGTGGGCCATACGACATATGTCATCTGTGTAGTTGATATCATCACCTTGCCCATAAGTAAAACAGACAAAACATAAGTAACACAAGACACATCCTTGTCTGCGAAACTTTGGCTTCCCTTCCCATGAAAATGAAGGGGAGCGCTGCAACTCCGTACAGTTCATGGATCAGGGACACTATCCTGCGCGGTATCCCTTTTTTGCTCGATGTGGACCACTTTGAGTTACGATGTACACAATCAAACGCTTGTTCGAAGTCTATGAAAAGTAGATACAGAGGCGAGTGTAGTTCAACTGATTCTCCTATGATTATACGGAGTGTGTTCACGTGGTCGGCATACGAACGCCCAGGCCTGAAATCCTCCTGTTTCTTCCGCACAATTTGCCCCACCACCCGCGAGATCCGCTGAAGATTAAGTGTCACCATTACTGCATTTAGCGATAAAATAAATCTCCAGTTCCTGTACAGCGTTAGATCATATTTTTCGGAGCAGGGTAATTCTGAAATATTTCGACACAGTCCAGGAACCGACCCCAATTGAATTTTATGAAATTTGAACAGAAGTTTCTCCTCGTCCATATGAATTCTATGACACCAGAATTGAGTCAAAATGCATAGTAGTTTTTGTTTTATGACACTGTGTGTAATTTTTTAAGTCATGGCAAAATAACCATATACGGACACCACTACGTGATAAAAGACTAAAAAAAAAACACACGTGGCAGTTGGGGGACTGCCGACAGAAGCTATGCTCCAACTTACTTTCGATTGTTTTTTAATATTTTTGAAACACAATGATTGAAAATATATATAGTTATTTATTATTACTATTATTATTAACACTTAATTGCGAGCACATACAACATTTTTCGTCGTTTAATGAGCATAAGGTTTCTCTTTCTCTCTTTCTCGTACTTCTAATAACACAAATACACAAATTAATGTGTAGTTGTTTGCGTGTGTCCATTGTACCTGTTTGTATTTGTTTTTTGTTTGCACTAGCTTCCAACCAACTAGCCTACAAACCTGTTGTGAGAGTGTTAATGTTATTTTGAAAGAGTTGAAAGATGAGCTTTATTTTCCGTGAAGTTTGACAAATTGTAATAACTACATGGTGATATAAAAGCTTGCAAAAGTGAAATCCGGCACATTGTATTTAAAGTCATGTTGATTAAAGCTTTCTGAAATATTAATATGGTTGTAATCTGTGCTGGATTGATCCATGTTATTGATAACAGGTTAGCTACTTTTATTTCTACTAGTCCTGTAGAGGTGGCGCTGGTATATGATAAAGCTTATTCTGTTATGTTTGATCCATGTTATTGATAACAGGTTAGCTACTTTTATTTCTACTAGTCCTGTAGAGGTGGCGCTGGTATATGATAAAGCTTATTCTGTTATGTTTGATCCATGTTATTGATAACAGGTTAGCTTCTTTTATTTCTACTAGTCCTGTAGAGGTGGCGCTGGTATATGATAAAGCTTATTCTGTTATGTTTGATCCAAGTTATTGATAACAGGTTAGCTACTTTTATTTTTACTAGTCCTGTAGAGGTGGCGCTGGTATATGATAAAGCTTATTCTGTTATGTTAAAAATAACGGTACTATCACCTCACGCATTTTCGTTATGCCATTTTTTCCCAGTTAACTCCGTCTCTCAAAGCCCGCTGTAAGAAGCATAGCTTCAAAAAGACCCGTGTTTCCCAATTTTTCCCAAAGTCATGCACTTTCTTTTTATGGGCCGCCAAAGATTTGGGGCCTCGGTATCATTTTCGTAAAAATGTGATCATTTTCTCAGGCTCATATCTTGCAAACCGTTCAGAATTTCGATTTACTCTCTGAGGCAAAGTTGTAGTAACACCACTTGCTGTACTCATTGCTGTAAATTCTGTAGTACGATCTTGAGTTGGCGGCCTTGGTGATACAAAATTTTCAGGTGCAAGCACTGGTAGTGTGGCTGTTGCAGTTGCTTTATAAATTTTGTTCTTCTCCGAATCTCGATTTAGACGACATGTGTAATTTACGCATGCATAGCAACTGGTTGCATCATGATCACCTGGGCGATTAATCCAGTTTACCGGCTTACAATACTTCATAGTACCTCTGCCTCCACTCAACCATGCCATGAGATTGTTATAACATTGGCGACACACTGTATTAGGTGTGTAATTTTCACCGGTCAAGTCCACTTCGTCGAAAAACAATGTATATGCTCTTTTGAATTCACTAGTTAAAAGATTATTTTCCTTCTGAAATCTTGTAGATGTTTTTTTTTCTGGTTTGATGACCGCAAACGTAGCAAAATAAATTAATATTTTCACACTGCATATTGAAATTGTCAGGTGCCAATGTTGTGTGCGAATTATACTGTAGCACTTTTTTTACTTTCACTTTCACTTTATAACTTTCACCGCTGAGCTCTCGTTGACGTCGCGCTGTGTAATGCCTCGATGTGAGCGTCGTGTCGCTTTTATATTGTGTGCTGCGTCCCTTATTGCGTGTGCTGAGCTTACTGCATTGCCTGTGCTGCTGCTGTCGGTGCATGATCGCGTGATACCTAAGCGCTACCTAAACGGTGTTAACCCTTGGACAAACACACAGTTCTGGCCAGGCATATTTAATTTTTTGCTACCTATGGACGTGCACAGGATAAAAAGGTAAAAAAAATGAAATTAAAAAATTTTCGCCAAATTTTTCACTTTTGCGTGCTACCTTAACAGTGTTAAGAATCATCTGTAGGAAGTTTATATGTTCTAGAAATTTGTTTATTGAGATCTTAGGTAAATTTTTGTAGTTGATTGTTTCCTTGAATTTTGAACGGTTTGCTACCTATGGACCTGAACACGGGAAAACAGGTAAAAAAAATCGAATTTTTTTAAGTTTTTTGCGATTTTGATCTGGAAGGTGAAATTTTTTTTATTTTATATGTTCGCAATTTTTGTTCTTTATGACAAGAGCTACAACTTCAAGACAAGAGCTACAAATTCTGAACGGTTTGCAAGATATGAGCCTGAGAAAATTATCACATTTTTACGAAAATGATACCGAGGCCCCAAATCTTTGGCGGCCCATAAAAAAAAAGTGCATGAATTTGGGAAAAATTGGGAGACACGGGTCTTTTTTTTTAGTCTTTTATCACGTAGTGGTGTCCGTATATGGTTATTTTTTTTCGTGTTGCACTGTGTGATTCATTGAAGTAGGTATTATATAGCACCTTCTGAGAAAAGGACCTGACTTAAAAATGGCATAACTTTGAAATGAGTTAATGGATTTCAAAATGTTGGATATCATTTTAAGGCTTGCAAACACTGCTGTAATAGTAGTCCATACAAAAGTCATGTCGTTGTGGTTCTATGATATTGAAAACTCTAAAGTATACTTTATCCTTGAATATCCTGGAATAACGTATCTTTAATTTTTGATTTCCCCCACCAAAAAGAAAGTCCGTTTTTCTCTACATCATAGCCAAATTTCATAATGGGATCTCCATGGGATCAATAGATACATAAGGTTTGGTAAAGACTGCTCGATATTTGCTGTTTAAGTTTCGATTTTTGAAATAGTGACTACGTATAACATAGTGATACAAAAAAAACTAAAGTCGAAATTCCTGGGAAGTGATAGTATTTTTCTTGTAGGTATTGTCGAGTAGAAAAAAGAAATCTGCTTGTAAAATTTCCCAAATACCCTCAAAATCTTGACAACCGGTTAAAACCCGGTTTTGCGTAGGTTTGCGTACTTATAAGCATGTAAGGTAGTTGATTATCAACCGATTGTCATTTTCTCACCTGATTTAAAAAGGAGAAACTTCGGCCTTTCAAACGATATATATGTTCTTTAACAAAATATGAGAAGTCTGTGTGTATTTGCCCAGCAAACAGATATTTTTGAATTTTTTTTTTCGTAATTTTTCAACTTCGGCGACGGTTTCACAAAATATTTATTAAGGAAACCACAATACTCTTGAATTTATTCAAAAGGGACTTTTCCTAGTCCGGTATTAATTTACTCATTTATTGAAGTTTTTATTAAAACAAAAATTAATTATAAAACAAAAGAGCACAAAAAGAACACGAAAATCGATGTGCAGGCATTTTAATAACTCGGTCAATTAATACCGGATTGTTAAAAACAAAGTTGCATTTTACTAACCACGAAACGTCCCTTTTGGCTCCAATGCTGTTTCCTACTGCATTCGAAAAATGCCTGACTACGTGTTTTGGTTGTCCCGTGCCAAATTAAAGCATAGAGTTTGATCGTACATCATTGATATGGATGGGTTCTGCTCACGACTATGCCTCTAATATCGGTGACAGCCACTGGACGGAGACGGAATGTGCTCACTAAATGTTGTTGGTCGCTAACAATATCAATATCACGTCTAGTTTTTAAATCCAGCAAGAAACACAGAAACATCTTACTGACAAGTATATAGTCAATTCGATTGAAGTTTGGACCAACAGACGATTCCTATGTATACTTATACTTAGGAATCGTCTGTATACTTATACTTATGAATATATCAGTGGGGTAATTTCGTTCCGACAATAAACAGTTGATGGCGAGTACAGAAATCTATGAGCCTGTCACCATTGGTATTTCTCACAGTCCCAAGACAATCACTTCCTTTAGGTTGTTATTGTCATTGCTCACTTTGGCATTGAAATCTCCCAGAAATATTTTAATCTAATATTACAGCAACGCCATATACTGAGAAACTCACTCATATACTGTCTCAGATGGCACCGCCACTTCATGATCCTGAAGCGCAGTTAGAACTACATTTCACACTCCGTGAAAATTGCTGCAAGCTACCGGCTGAACTATTTAAGACTTCCGGTTATGAGTTGGAAAGGTACATGCATATGGGTAAGCGAATCTATGCTCGAAGATTGGAATCTTAGCATACTGTGTCCCGTTTTCAAAAAAAGCGACCTGAGCAATGTATAATCTATTGTGGAAAAAGCCATTTATTCACCGCATACCAGGTTCTCTCGAGCGTAATGTGCGAAAGACTAAGTCCGTTCCTTGAGGACGTGATCGACCTTTATCAGTGTGACTTTAGACCTGTCAAATCACCAATCGACCAGGTATTCACATTATGACAAATTCACGGAAAATAAATCGACACCTACCACCTCTTTGTAGATTATAAGACTGCCTTCGATAGCCCGATATGGGGAAGACTGTATCAAGCTATTTTGGAGTTTGGTGTTACTGCTAAGCCGACACGCCTTTGTAGAATGAGACTGAGCTACACGAAATCCTCAGTAAAGATTGGTTAGTAAAGGCGAGGCCTTAGGCTGAGCAACACCCTACCATGCGATCTCTTCAACATATAATTCAATATATATTCAATACGAATAAAACTATCAGCAGAAAAATCCATATGCTGTTCTCGTATGCTGATGATTTAGATATCAGTGGGCGAAGTCTGAGATAAGTTACTGCAGTATTTTCGAGAATTGAGAAGGAATCAGCAAAAGTGGGTTGGGCAGTAGACGAAAACAAGATAAAAGAAATGGTCGCGACAAGCAGAACATCCACCCGATTGAATAAAAGAGTGAACGTTGATAACGGCGTTGATACAGTCGAGTTAGTGGACAAATTCATTTGCCTCGTAGCTGCCGTGAACAGAATCAATAATGTCAACCTGGAAATCAAGCGGAGAATTGTGCTTGCGAATAGATGTTACTTCGGGCTAAGCAAGCACTTCAGAGATAAGATCCTCTCTTAAGAGACGAAGATCCAACTTCGTCAGACGCACATATAATCTGTGTTGATTTATGGCGTAGATCGGCGTAGAAAATGCATCGAAAAATATATGGTCCTATAAGAGAAAAGGGCGAGTATCGACAATTAATGAACCACAATCAATCTGTACAATCTGTATCCCAACTAGAGTGTCCAGAACCGAAACCGAGAAACCGGTTAACCGGTTTTTTTCGCTATTAATCGTGTGCCGGTTTTTTAAAAAACGTAATTTCCGAACTAATCGGAAACCGGTTATTGACGTCGGTTAGTCGGATTTTACTTAATTTGTGTTAATATCCTTAAAAAAATAATAAATTATGATTGAATTTTAGTGAAATTTTGGAATTTAGAAACATGATTTCCATTTTGAAATATGATCAAACTGACCTTTCCAAATAATTTTTTTTTCAAAATGATTTGAATTAGAATTAATTAAAAATTAATTAAGATTTTCAACATTTTTATTTTTATCAAGTTTCAAAATTAAAAGTTTTTGATAACTAAATGTTTTAAACTTAATTAGATTTTCTTCATACATGAAAATCGTTTTCAAATTTGAATATGATTTTCGACTTTAAATCAGTTTAATGCGAATTTGAATAAAACTTTTAAATTTTATATTAAACACGCATTCCAAATTGGAATGATATATATTTTTTTAAAATGTGATAATTTATTCGACCTTTCGTATTATATTTAAAATTAAAATGTTCGAGCCTTAGATCTATTTTAAATTATTTTATTCTTCAATATTTCGCTACCCATTCGGTAGCATCGTCAGCAAAATAAGCACAATTATTAACTAAAAATATAATTTGAATTTTCAATTTCATTATTTCTTTTCATTTAATTTTGAATTAATAATTGTGTTTATCTTCCCGACGATGCTAATCAAAAGTTAAGTGAAATATTGAAGAATAAAATAATTTAAAATAGATCTCATGCTCGAACATTTTAATTCTAAATAAAGGGGTTTTCAACAGAGACGCTACAAAAGCAAATCGATAGGGACAGCAAACGACGCCATATTTTCCCCGCTCTTTTCACATTTCTCTTCAGTAAGGTTTGCCATTTCATCATTGAAAGATATACGAGCCAACAACGAGTCGAAATTATTAACATTTACTACCGAAATTTGGAGTCAGTGGCCTCCACTTTAAGAGCGCTACGTCCAATTTCTGAATTCTGAATTTCATTTCTGGCTGAACGGCTTCGTCAATAAGCAAAATATACGTTATTGGTCAGACAGCAATCCACACGTAATCCATGAGTCATCATTGCATCCCGAAAAAATTACGGTTTGGTGCGGTTTATGGGCCGGCGGCGTCATTGGGCCGCACTTCTTCCGTGATGATCAAGACCGGCACATTACTGTGAATGCGAATGGCTACCGTTCAATGATAACCGAAAATTTTTAGCCCCAATGGGATAATATGGACTTGGAGGACATGTGGTTCCAACAGGACGGCGCCACAAGCCACACAGCGAATGCCACAATCAATTTATTGGAAACCAAGTTTGTGAACGAGTTATCTCACGAAATGGCCCAGTTGATTGGCCACCTTGGTCGTGCGATTTGACGCCGTTAGATTTTTTCCTATGGGGCTACGTCAAGTCTATGGTCTATGCCAACAAACCAGCGACGATTGATGAACTTCTTAGGAATATCGAACGTGAAATTGCAGCAGTATCGGCCGATTTATGCTTGAAAACCGCCGAAAATTGGGTTAAGCGTCTGGACTTGTGCAAGCGTGCCCGTGGTGGCCATGCAAAAGAAATCGAGTTCCATACATAATGGCATCGAACGTACTTTCACAGGAATCAAGAATTTCATTGGCATCTAAAACCGGTTTTATTTTATTTAAAAAAAAAATTTTGTATCGCTCTTATTGAAAAATTAAATACAGATGTGAAATTTTGAGTTTTCAACACGAATAAATATATGAAATGGACGTTAAACAAATGTTCAAAGTTCAACGTGTCTAATTTAATTTAGAGCATTAAAAACCGAAAAAAACGATACCACCGGTTTTTGCCAAAATTAAAAACCGAAAACCGGTTTCTTGAAAAATCCATTTTCCGAACAAACCGAAAACCGGTTTCTTTAAAAATTGATTTTTCGAACAACCCAAAAACTGGTTTCCAACAAATTCCGGTTTTTTGGAGACTCTAATCCCGACATCGACGGAAGTAATCCTTTTTTAATGGAATGTATTTTTTTTTAACAAAAAGTATATGTTTAGGTGCTTTTTGTAAGAATATGTATTATATTTCCCGAAAAAGTCCTTTTTTAACGAGAGGTACTTCTTTTATTAAAAGCTAATATTTTTTTAAGAAACGTACCATTTTTAAGAAAAAGTACTTTCTGTTAGAAAAAGCCATAAGAGTTTGATTTTTTTTACAAAGCAGTACATTTTTTAAGAACACGTACTTTTTACAGAAGTGGTACTCTTTTTAGGAAAATGTTATTTTCCTAAGAAAGTGTACTTATTTTCAGAAAGGCTGCTTGTCTCAAGAAAAGAAAAGAAAAGGTATGATTTTATTGTTAAGAAAAGGTACTTTTAAGGAAAGGATTTTTGGGATGATTTTCATACCGCCTTTTTATTGGTACTTTTTTATTTTATTATTCAAGCTCAAGACCATTTTCTATATCTCTATAAATAGAGATAAAGTTGTTTAAAAAAGAAGCCAGGAATCATGAGGATGCATTTGCAAAACATCTTCTTTTTTATAGAAATAGAGATATAGAAATGATCTTGAGCTTGAATAATAATATAAAAAAGGAACGGATTTTTTGCAGGAAAAGGTATTTTTTTAAGAGAAGGTATTTTTTTTTAAGAAAAGTTTTTTCAAGAAATTTGATTTTTTGTAGAATTGGTCTTTTTTCAAGTATAGGTACATTTTTAAGGGTAGGTACTTATCTGAAGAAAAGTTATTTTGTTTCAGAAAAAACTTACTCTGTAAATAAAAGATAGTTTTATAAGAAAAGCCAATTTGTTGTAAGAATATGTACTTTTTTAAGAAAATGTACTTTTTTTAAAAAAATAGAATTTTGTTAAGAAAAGGTATTTTTTGTAAGAAAATTTACTATGTTTAAGCAAAGGTACTTCTTTAAGATAAGGTGTTTTTTTAATAAAATATACTTTTTTTAAGAATATGATTAGGTATTTTTTTTTTTTGAGAAAATTAACTTTTTTGAAGAAAAGGCACTTGTTAAGAACATTTTCGTTTTTTAAACTTCTTTTACTTTGGCTTTTCTAAATTTACTTTTTATTGGGTTCAAAACTACAATATATACTAAATATTCGTTGCAGGCTCCACCTAGTAAATTTCCATTAAACAAGAAATTCCCCAACATATGTTAGTCTAGACACAAACCAAAGTAAAAGTAAACAATATAGTTGATAATACTGGGTTGATATTAGTGTCCAAAAACCAGTACTTTTTAAAAACCCATTTTCGGGTTGTTCGAAAAATCAATTTTTCACGAAACCGGTTTTCGGTTTGTGCGAAGTCAATTTGTCAAGAAATTTTTCAAGACCGGTTTTTTCGGTTTTTTTGATTTAAATTAAATTACACATGTAGCACATACAATACATTTGGTTAGCGACCATTTTAAATACTTTCGTGTTTAAAACAAAAAATTTCACAACTCTATTTAAATGGGACAATTACGTTTTAATTTGAAATAAAAAATGTATATATTATTCCAATTTCCAAAAAAAAAAAAAAAAAAAAAAAAAAAAAACAGGGTTTTTAATGTCCTTTTCCCAGGAAAATTGAAAATAAGGTACTAAGGAAGAAATATGTAATGAAGTAAATGGCCTGGCCGTCTATATTTAAATTATCCAAGAGAATTGTAACTCTAGAATTGTCACTGGACGCTAAGGAAAAGATGAACGTATATATAAGAACTGATATTTGCATAACTGAATATGGGCAATAAATGAATTTAAAGCCAAAAAAAAAAGTGCTTAATATAAAATTTAAAAGTTTTCTTCAAATTCGCATTAAACCAATTTCAATTCGAAAATCATATTCAAATTTGAGAGATATTTTCATGTATGAAAATCTTACTTACTTACTTATCCGGTCTCGGACAACCCCGGGGGGTCAGGGACCTTACAAAACGAAGATAACATATTTCGCCAACCAGTTCGATCTTTTGCTTTACCTCTCAAGTTGGCAATACCAAGTGTACGCAGCGATTCGTCAACCTCGATCCCTCCAGCGGAGTCTTGGTCTTCCTATTTTTCGTCTTCCTTCGAGTTCGGTTTCGAAAACCCTTAGCGCTGGTTCATCTTCATCCATTCTACTGACATGGCCTAGCCAGCGCAATCGCGTTATCTTGATCCGCTTAACTATGTCAATGTCAGGATAAAGCTCATACAGCTCATGATTCATGCGTCGCCAATACTCGCCGTTGTGCACTATAGGGCCATAAATTTTTCGGAGTATTTTTCTCTCGAAGACTCCTACAGATGTTTCGTCTGCTTGCGATAGGACCCAGGATTCTGCGCCATAAAGCAAGACAGGTTGAATGAGAGTCTGGTACAGCTTGACTTTTGTTACTCTAGAGAGGGCTTTATCTCTAAAGTGAAATAACATCTATTCGAAAGCACAATTCTGAAAATCTTATTAAGTTTAAAACATATATTTATAAAATAATATAATTTTGAAATTTGAAAAAAATATTTGAAATTTGAATTAATTCTTAATTAATTTATTAAGTAATTCGTATTCAAGTCATAACATCTATTGAAATTTGAATACAAAGTTGTTTGAAAATGTCGTGTAGATCTTATGGAAGCATAAAATCATATTTGAAAATAGAAATCATAATTCCAAAATTTCGTAAAAACTCGAAAATTACATCATTTATTAATTTTGTTAAGGATATTAACACAAATTGTATAAAACCAGGTTAACCGACGTCAAATAACCGGATTCGGTTTGTTCGAAAATTGTCGTTTTGAAATGACCGGAACACGGTTAATAGCAAAACACCCGGTTAACCGGTTTCACCGGGGTTTCGGTTTCGGCTTTGGGCACCATAGTTGAAGCATAATAGTGTTAAAAAAAAGTTGTTTAATTTTTTTTTTCATTTAGCCCCAATCCCGCAAGGTTCGATAAAGAACTTTGTTCCAAAATTTGACGTGTAATATTAAGAGGAGGATACAAATTTTAGGGAATTTTACATACCGCTGGGGAAATATCCAAAGAAATAAGTAGCGCACTTTACAGTAGTACGACAACATGAAGTCTAGTAAATCTGTTGAAAACAACAAGCCCACCATTTACCGCCTCATACTAGTTGATACAATTTGCCTTCCATATCCATTAACAATTTTACTAGATTCAATTGTACATCAACTTTGATTCGCTGTTGACATTCCCAAATGCTGTGTTAAAAAGGCTTGTATTTGCGTGTGTGTAGTATCTGTTAACACATTCAAGTGATATGATATCCTTTTTTACAGTTACATTGATAGAGTATATGTATTTCATATCAATAATATTACAACAATAGCAAATAATATTGTTATTATTACTTGTAACAATAAAAATAACCATTTCGTACATTGTTGCTGTTGTTGTTGTTCATATAGTTTAAAAACAACCCAACCTATCCACAATAATGAAACAAAAAAAACGGTTTATTCGATGGCATTTGAAGAGCAAAAACAAAAGAAGCGTTTACATCGGCACATAACCCTGCAATCGGAATACATCAAAGAACTTGCTTGCTCTCCCACAGCAAAGTTCCAATTATATCTGCTCCAATAAATACTTTGCTGTTCATTTATTCTGTCCCCCGCCCCTTTTGTTTCTTTGTTCTACGGTTATTTGATATGTTTTATGAAATGTTTAGAAATTTCTTCTAATGTGTTTTGGTACGAGTATTTTTTCCATTTCATTTTCTTTTAACAAATATAACTTGGGGATGTTGGGGGGGGGGGCCTTTCAATCAAAAACTTATTAGAGCAGGTTATCATGGAAAATTGGAAAGTATAATGGTAACAAAATACATTTGAGTTAGAGGCTGGGAGACATTCGCCATTAAAACAAGTGACAATTGTAAAATGAAACTTCACAATATCAAATTAGAAGGAAATGATATCCTCCATGACGTCAATTGTTCAAATAGATTGGAAATATATCAAGAAAATTCTTTACGAAATTGTAGTTAGAAGTGTTTTATGTTACAAAACTAAATTTACTCATTGAATACGAGGGCGGATCAATAAGTCCGTGACTTTTTGAATGAAACACAGTTTTTTTTTGGAAAAAAAATTATTTTCCAACATAGCTAGTCTCGTTTTAGCTCAATACAGTTAGTCCAACGTTTCTCTAATTTTTGTATCCCTTCCAAAAATAGGATTTTTCGAGGTCCATAAAATAGGCATTTCTTTGATCAATAATTTTATCGTTGGAGCTAAATCTCTTTCCACCAAGACATTTCTTTAGGTTTGGAAATAGGAAATAGTCACTGGAGGCTAAATCCGGAGAATGTGGCGGATGAGGTACTAATTCGTAGCATGGAATTTTGCCATTGAGACTACACACGTGTGCAGCCGTACGTTTATGGTCAATAGGGAGCAAACGCGGCACCCATCTTGCAGACAGCTTTCTGAAATCCAACTGATCATTTAAAATCGAAACCACTCTGCCATATGAAATGCCTATGATATCAACAATCTCACGCACTTTTACTCTTCGATCGGCCAACACCATATCGTGGATTTTTTCAACATTTTCGGGTGTATTGACCTCAATTGGCCGTCCAGAACGTTCAGCGTCATTTGTACTTATGCGACCACAACGAAAGTTAGTAAACCGTTTTTTACCATTGAAATTGGTGGTGCATAGTCCCCATAGTATTTAACATGCTTTTCCTTGATTTGATTGACGGTTTTCCTCCGCAAAACTAATGTTTAATGAGAACTCGAAATTCACTTTTTTACATTTTTAAAAAAAATCTCGCGGTTGTATGTTTTGAACGGCTGTTAAACGCAAAGTAAAAGGCGGAACTTGCTCAAAATATGACAGTAGTATATTAATAGGTGGTACTTTATGGGAGCAGTATTGCATTTCATATAACTACGAGAGATGTTCGAAAAGTCACGGACTTATTGATCCGCCCTCGCAGCAAAATACAACTCAATAGCACTTACTGTACAAGACGAACTTTAATAACAATATTGGAAATAACAATGAATATTAACTTTAATTATGATATTGGAGATAGCAATGAATATTCACAGTCATTGGACGAAGAATCCAAATGCACAAATAGTAATTGCTTGATCAATGAAAATACAAGTGGAAATTTTAAGGAAATGTTTGAAAAATAAATCGAAATGTTGAAAAATGTTAAAATATAACTTACAATCACTCACTGTACAAGACGAATTACAACGATTTGTTAACGATATTACCTTAAAATTGACAGACACAACACCAAGAAAAATAAATCCTGATCTATGTAGACGTCAAAATTAAGGTATTTAAATTCTTAATCCTCCACATACATACATCTGTAGATAGCATACATCTGTAGATAGCAACGAAACGGATAAAGAAGCGAAATGTACAAATAATAATGGCTACATCACAATGAAGTACAAGTGAAATTGTTAGGAAAATAAAATAGAATGGCGACAAATAGCAAAATACAACTCAATAGCTCTCACTGTACAAGACGAACTTTAATTACGATATTGGAGATAGCAATGCAAATAGCAAAATACAACTCAGTAGCTCTCACTGTACAAGACGAACTTTAATTACGATATTGGAGACAGAAATGAATATTCACAGTCATTGGACGAAGAATCCAAATGCACAAATAGTAATTGCTTGATCAATGAAAATACTAGTGGAAATTTCAACAAAATGTTTGAAAAATAAATCGAAATGTTGAAAAATGTTAAAATATAACTTACAATCACTCACTGTACAAGACGAATTACAACGATTTGTTAACGATATTACCTTAAAATTGACAGACACAACACCAAGAAAAATAAATCCTGATCTATGTAGACGTCAAAATTAAGGTATTTAAATTCTTAATCCTCCACATACATACATCTGTAGATAGCATACATCTGTAGATAGCAACGAAACGGATAAAGAAGCGAAATGTACAAATAATAATGGCTACATCACAATTAAGTACAAGTGAAAATGTTAGAAAAATAAAATAGAATGATGAAAAATAGCAAAATACAACTCAATAGCACTCACTGTATAAGACGAACTTTAATTACCACATTCAAGATACCAACGAATATTCACAGTCATCGAAATATTCACCAATGAAATACAAGTGGAAGCTTCAAGAAAACGGTTGAAAAATAAAATGAAAAATAGCCAAACATAACCTACTCACTCACAGTACAATGATTTGTTTACGGTATTACCCCAAAAACAACCCCAAGAAAAATAAATCCTGATCTACGAAGACGTCAAAAGGAATGCACTTAAATTAGTAAACCTCCATACACACATATGTATCTATAGATAGCAACGGATATTCACAGTCAGTCAAAGAAGCCAAATAAACAAATAATAATGGTTACATCTCAATGAAATTTAAGACAGAATGTTAAGCAAATCGTACAAAAATAAAATATAATGATGAAATATAGCCAAACACAACTCAACTGCACTCACTGTACAAGACGAAGTTAAATTACGATATTGGAGATAGCAAAGAATATTCATAGTTATCGGACAAAGAAGCGAAATGCACAAATAATAATGGCTACATCAATGAAATCCAAGTGGAAATTTCAAGAAAATGGTTGAAAAACTTACGAAATGTTGAAAAATAGCAAAAACCTAATAATCACTCACTGTACAAGACAAACTGCAACGATTTGATTACGATATTATTAAAAAACGAGACACAACCCCAAGAAAAATAACTACTAATCTACGAAGACGTCAAAAGGAAAGTACATAAATTCTTAATCGTCCACACACATATATCTGTAGATAGCAACGAATATTCACAGTCATCGGATAAAGAAGCGAAACGCTCAAATAATAATGGCTACATTACAAGTGGAAATGTCAATAAAATGGTAGAAAAATAAAATAGAATGATTAAAAATAGCAAAATAGCTTTCACTGTACAAGATGAGCTTTAATTACGATATTGGAGATAGCAATGAATATTCACAGGCATTCGACGAACAAACGAAATGCACAAATAGTAAATACAAGTACAAACTTCCAGAAAATGGTAGAAAAATAAAATGAAATGTTGAAAATAACTACTAAATACTCACAGTACAAGACACACTACAACGATTTTATTGCGATATTTTTAAAAAACGAGGCACAACCCCAAGAAAAATAAATCCTGATCTACGAACCTTCTAATGTGTGTACTATTTACATTTGTAATCATCCATACACACACATCTACAGATAGTAACGAATATACACTGTTAGTGGATAAAGAAGCGAATTGCTCAAATAATAATGGCTACATACATTTTATACTACAGCGCATCTCACCAGTAGTGGAGCGAATTCTGCGCAAGGGGCAAGCGGGTTTCAGGCCTGGTCGTTCGTGGGCTAACCACGTTAATACGCTCCGGATAATCATTGGGCAATCGGTTGAATTGCACTCGCCTCTGTGTCTACTTTTCGTTGATTTTGGATAAGCATTCGATAGTATAAACTGTGATTCAATGTTGTCCACCCTGGCCAGGAAAGGGATACCGGACAAGATAGTCTCCATGATTCGGGAATTATATAGGGATGCAGCATGTAAAGTTCGTTTTAATGGAAAGGAGGGCTATCCTTTCACCACATCTGCGGGGGTTAGACAAGGATGCGTATTGTCCCCCACGTTATTCCTTCTGCTTATGGACGAGGTAATGGAGGCAACTAATGCAGAAGCGCCGTCCGGCATTCAGTGGAATATGTATGAACACCCACGTGGTATAGACTGCACAGGTGACATATGTCTTATGGCCCACTAATTTGACGACATCAAGGCCAAGCTACAAAAACTCTCCGAAAATGCGGGAAAAGTAGGACTGAGGATAAATATTGAGAAGGCGAAGTTAATGCGTATTCGCACAGAACGTGATACTCCACTAACTGTTGATGGTTCATGGTTCGTTAATTGGAGACGTTGAGTCGTTCAACTGTTTAGGATGCAGAACTGCAAAGGATGTAAATGATCGGGTCGGTAAAGCTCGTGTTACATTCCTAAACATGCACAAAATCTGGCGTAATAAGAAGATCTCGCAAAACACGAAATAGCGAATATTTGATTGCTGCGTAAGGTCTGTACTGTTGTACGGTTGTACTGTTGTACTACTTGGAGCTTGCCGAAGGTTCTTATGAAGAAGGTCCAACCGTTTATCAATCGTTGTGTGAGGCAAATACTACGTGTTTACTGGCCGAATGTAGTTTCTTGTGAAGACCTCTGGCAACGCACAAATAACAGCCCTATTGAATTCGATGTACGTACAAGAAAATGGACCTAGATCGGTCACATACTTAGGCGTCCAACATCGGATATTGCTAGAGCGGCACTAGACTGGAACCCCCAAGGGTATCGAAGGCCAGAACAACCACCAAATACATGGAAGCGGTGCCTGGAAAAGCCTGATTCGACTATCCTGGAATCAAATTAAATCACTTGCTAGAAACAGAAATTGATGGAGAGAATTTATTGATGCCCTATGTTCTTCGTGAACCTTTTATTTAAATATTGTAATTTTATTGTATAATTGTATAGTATTTTGTTTAAATGAAATAAGGACATATATATTCAATTGGGAGCACACTACTTCCACGCAGTATGTTTCGGAAACCTCCATTACCTATAATGATAAGGCGAAACAAATGAGCAACCTGATTGGTTATGCGATCACTGATATGTCTCACGCCTATCAGGTGACCCTGTCACTGAAGGTCTTCAAGACATCGGGCTTATTCGTTTGTCCTTAGAAGGCGGATGAGCCAAGAAAATTGGTCAACGGTAGATCGAAACCAGAAGAAAATGGACCTGGATCGGTCACATACTTATGCGTCCAACATCCGAATTGCTAGAGTGGCACTAGAATGGAACCCCCAGGGGTATCGAAGGCCAGGACGACCACCGGATACATGGAAGCGGTGCCTGGAATGGGAATACAGCCAAACATGACTAACCTGGAATAAAATTAAACCGCTTGCTGGAAACAGAAATCGATGGAGAGAATTTGTTGGCGTCCTATGTTCTTCGTGAATCTTTTATTTAAATATTGTACTTTAATTGTATAGTATTTTGTTTAAATGAATAATGGACATACATATACTATATACATCAATGAAATTCAAGTGAAAATGCTAAAAAAATTAAATGAAATAATGAAAGTTAGCAAAATACCACCCACATACCGACAAAGTCCAAAATTAGTAATATGTACAGTTAATGACTATCATCGCAATCAATCTCTTTTGAACCTCTCCAAAAGTTCCAATGAAGACACCTGCAATTTATTTACCCTACATTTTTTTCTGTTTTGGTTTTACTGCGACCTTTTTCTTGGGTTATTTTGTTATATTTAGCATTTTTACATATTTAATATGTCATCCATCATCGACGGACATTTGTTCAACGTAAATTGTCCTTTTTTATATTTATTTATATTTCTCTATTCATCAACTGCCTATTATTATTATATTGTTAATTATGTTCCTATACTAAAATTCAATTACATTTATGGCAATTAATATATTCGCATAAATAACTAATAACTACATTAAAAATATCCTTAACTATATTCAAATGAATTCAGTTAATAGTCAATCATTAAATTGTCTTTGTATAGGACTAATTATATTTTATACAATTGTCCTGCATGATATAGTTGTTGTTGTTGGTTTTACGGTAATATAACATATAAATGACATTAATTTTATCATAAAATATTGCGAATCTCAGGGGAGCAATTAAAAGTTTTGTGGTGCATTTTTTTAGTCTTAAAGAGAAAATCTTTATAACGAAAATATAATTTATAGTGCTAAAATTAATGAGAGTGTGTGGGAAGATTGCATTCATACGCAAGTGAATTACATGGATGGATAAATTAAAAGACATATGCATGTCGTCGAATACTATATGAGTTAACTGGTTCTTATTTTTGTAATTACGATTAATCTGTGTCCAAGTTTGGAAAAAAACCCCGTTTCCCATTACATCCCTCGAAGGGATTGAAGAGAGAGCTTCTCACAACCAGTGAGCTGTTCACTTTCAAATTTTTCACTCACTGTTACAGTTTTGAACGTTGTATTATTCGGCTCCCTCCACGACTGCCGTAATTTAACACCACTAGTCGGACAAATTTACTTTTAGAATCACACACCAACAAATTTGCTATTACATTACATGACTTATTTTACCCTAATCTAACTATCAAATAGCGAAACGCTCTAGTACTAGTAGTTACGGTTTAGGCGCCAATACTCAATTATTAGTTGGTTTTGTAATGAAAGAATTGCACTAAATTTATATTGTTTAAAACAATTGACATTTGCATGGGTTCACCGACAATTATTTCAATGTTAAATAGGCACATTGTCATCAGTCCATCAAGCTGAAATAAACTAACAAGCTGAATAAATATACACTCCGGTTCACTTATTTAAAGGCACTAAAAATTCCATATTCAGCAGCCTGAATCTTTTGCAATTTCTAACCGATTGCAGAATTTGAAAATGGAAATGGAAGCTAGACATCCTGAGATATAAAACAAAATCATGACAATAGTGGTTTATTAACAAACGAACTTTTTTTAAGCAATTTATAAAAAATTCCAAAAATGTGCTATTTTTTTTTGGTTCACGTGAATAAAGGCACTTTTAATTTTTATGAAATTTTAATGGAAAACAATTTTTCTTGTTTTTCTAATTTATTTTACTTTATTTTTAAGGTTGCCGTCGGTGGTGCAAATGGTAGCGCGGCTCTTGTACATGTGATCCTGGGTTCGAACCCGACTCTGACCACCATAAAATTTCTTTCGGCGGCGGTCACCTCGCATAGTGACGGCGACACTATCGAGTATCTAGCCATAAAAAAGCTTCTCAAATTACCGTTCGCAATCGGTGTAAAACTGTAGGTCCCAATCGGTGAGTGAAAACAGGAAAGCGTACAGCTCAGTGATTGTGAGAAGTTCTCCCAAGTCCCTTCATGGGATGTAATGTAAACCATTTCTTTTTTAATTTACTAAAGAACTATTAGTAATGGGTACAACCCCCTTTGTACTTAATAACTTCAAATATACGGGTTTTCATTGAGAGATAAAGAGGATTTTTGTAATCCAACGAAATTTGATTCCAAGCATCCTAAATGGCTTGTATTAGTGACTGCTTGTCATCAAATTGTCTACCTCCTTCATAGACCTTACGAGATAACCAACCCCAGACATTTTCAATAATGTTTAGATCTGGCGAATAGGGTGGCCAGTCAAGAATATTAACATTTTGGCTTGCAATGAACTCCTTTACTACTCTGACGTTGTGTATAGGAGCATTATCTTGTTGCAATATCCAATATATGGGACCAAATAGTTCACTGAACTTCGGAAAAGCCGATTCCAATAACATTTTATAGCTTGCACCAGTAATTTTTGCACTTTTAATTTTCGATGTTGCCATAGTTACGTAATAGCATCCCACACCATAACGCCGACCTCTCGGCTGTGATGTTGGTTCAAAAAACACGTTTCTTTGCTCAGATCATGGAAATAATATCTGTAGTCATCAGGCCGATCGAAATGAAACTTCTTCTCATCTGTACATACAACGGTTCTCCAGTCATTTACACGACCTCTTGGCTGCACATCCCATACCACGTAGTCTCTTGCGAATTGAAGCCGCTTTTCTTTACGAGGAACATTTATTGGCGGCTTTTTCTATAATTTCAGGTATTTAAGATACTCACAGCTCTTAATTACTCTGCGTACTGATGACTTGCTCGCTTTCACTCCAGCTTAAGCTCTTATTATTGACAAGGATATGGAAGAATTAGAAGCAATTCTGATGATTTTTCTTTTCTCATACGTAGATAAAGACAATGAAACCCTTCCTTTAAAATTTTTTCCATAATCCTAAGGGTCCTTGATGTAATTGTCGACAACTGCTGGGCTCCGTGTAATTTTTTCAGCTATTGTGCTGTTAGAATATCCTTCAGAACGGTACACATCGATTTTAGTTTTTTCCGATAGATTTATAATTTTTTGTTTTGCCATTTTGACTTGTAAAATGATTAAGATGTAATAAATTGTAATAAACAAACGCTCTCTACAAAAAATCATCGCTCACTTTAGAAATAATAAAAAAAATAATAAAGTGCCTTTATTCAAGTGATCTAAAAAAAATAGCACATTTTTTTACTTTTTTTATAAAGTCCTCGAAAAATGTACTTTAGTTAAGAAACCACTATATTACCATGATTTTTTTTAATTCTCAAGATGTCTAGCTTCCATTTCCATTTTAAAATTCTGCAATCGGTTACAAATTGTAAAAGATACAGGCTGCTGAATATGGAATTTTTAGTGCCTTTAAATAAGTGAAACGGAGTGTATAATTGTACTAAATTTATATTGTTTAAAATAGTTGAAGCCCGAGGTGGAAGAAGATATTACCTCACTTTTCTTCAAAAACAGTATTTGCCTTCTTTTAATGTTTCCATGGTATCTGATATTTAAATATTGACTTTTTTCTTATCTAAAACAGGGGCTTCAATTGATATTTGTCTGGGTTCACACACGATTATTTCAATTTTAAATAGGCTCATAATCATCAGTCAGATATATAAGTAATATTAAATCAATTTTATAACATTCAATCATTTTGATATCATTCAATTTACACTAAATCTATTTTCTATCAATTCCTACATTTATCAACATCCGTTGGTAAATAATTTTCGCATATGACGTATAAGTAATATTTAATATTAAATATCACTCATACCCATGGTGTATTTGCATAAGGGTTGCAACATTATTTTGTAATGGGTGATGTTTTTTGCTATTTGGTTTGTGAAAATTCAAGAAAACACAGAAAATGTGTGCAGTAGAATCAAATATTTATTGGGATCGATAAATCAATGACTGGCATTTACTTTTAAAGATAAAACAAAAATGGTTTCCCATTACATACCATGAAGGAATTGGGGAGAGCATCTCACACCCAGTGAGCTGTGTGCTTTCTAGCTTTTTCATGGCTTAATACTCGATAGTGTCGACTTCACTATGCGAGGTGATCTCCACCGAAAAAAATTAAGGTGGTCAGGGCAGGAATAGAACCAAGGAGCTCATGCACAAGAGGTGCGCACACTAACCATTGCGAAACCGACGGCCACACTTTTAATCTTTTTAAAGATAATTTCGTGCAAATTTTGACACGGCTGCACGTGGTCAATCTGCGGGTCCAATTTTATTATACTTTTTTTAATACTGTCAATACCAATACTTCCAATACAACAAATACAACAACAAATACAAAAACAAAACACAACAAATACACTTGTTTGCCGATATCTTAACAATGACACGTTTAGTGTTGTCGTCCAAAGCAGCAATCATGGTTGGATTGTCCGTATGGACGAAGGCTTTATGTATCCCAACAAAATAAATTGTCTACTAGGGAAAAATCGGACGAACGAAGCGTCCCATTGACAGCACCTCAACGTGAGTTTAATTGCTCACCAAACTCGCCTCTCAACTGGTTCATGGTATCGCTTGCAGTATGGCATGTGGCATCGATTTTTTAAAACCACGTATCAACCAAGTCAAATTCTTCCATTTTGAACCAAAAAAGAGTCCGTGATCATCAAACCGTAACTTACTCCATTGACCATAGTGTTGCAGTCATCATCGTTTTAGAAGAAGTACGGTCCAATGATACCACCAGACAATAAACCACACCAAACAGAGAATTTTGTCAGGGTGCACTGGCAGCTCCTTAACAGTCTCTGGCTTCTCTTCGGACCACATTCGGCAATTCCATTTTCCCAAAAGGAACGTACTTAAATTTTTAATTCTGCGTACACATATATCTACAGAAAGCAACGAACATTCACAGTCATCGGATAAAGAAGCGAAATGTACAAATAATATTGGCTACATCACAATGAAATACATGCGGAAATTTCAAGAAATTTGTAGAAAAATAAAATAGAATGATGCAAAATAGGACAATGCAACTCAACAGCACTCACTGTACAAGACGAACTTTAATTGCGATATTGGAGATAGCAACGAATATTCACAGTCATCCGGCAAAGAAGCGAAAAGCAATGATTTGATTACGTTACAGCAATGATATCTAAGAGAGAATGCTAAAACAAATGATAGAAAATAAAATAAAATAATAAAAGATGGCAAAATACAGCCCATACACCGACGAAGTCCAAAATAAGTAATTTGTACAGTCAATGACTATCATCGCCATCAATCTCTTTTGAACCTCTCCAACAGACGCCTGCAATTTATTTACCCCACATTTTCTTATATTATTGGCAATTATGTTTATTGACGTACCCATCGACCCAAAAATGAGCCTAGCCGTTGAAGAAAATTTGTCAATAAAGAAGATTATCTTCTTCCAGCTTCTCTGATGTCCATTCACTGAATAGACAACGTTGTAGTGGGTCGTCCGGCAACAGCTCTTGCACCAGCTGTGTTGTGTATGGCTTTAGATCGAGGTCTTTACGAAAAATCCTCCAGGTGGTCGTAAAACACAAAGCCAATTGCTGCTGTCGGCGACGGAAACACCAGAAATATTCTCCTCGGCACGCATTCTACGGATACGGGTTGGTGGATTGATGTCCAATAGACTGAAACTAGTGCGAAATTTGGTTAAGGTGGCTTGAATAGCCATGTCCGACGATGCTGCAATGGTTAGTGTGCGCGGCTTTTGTGCATAAGAACGTGGGTTCGATCCCTGCTCTGAGCATCTTACATTTATTTCGACGACGGTCATCTCGCTTAGTGATCGCGACACTATCGATTATTTAGCCGTGAAAATCTTCCAAAAATACAGCTTGAAACCGGTATAAGATTGTAGGTCCCAATCAGTGAGTATAAAACTAGAAAGCGCACAACTCATTTCTTGCGAGAAGTTATCCCCAATCCCTTCATGGGATTTAATGGGAAACCACTGTTGTTGTTGGCTTGAATAGCCTACCCGGTGGGTGGATTATGACCACCATTAGATGGACGTAACTGGCATACATTTTCCACAGAGCACGAATTTTGATACCACCCTTATAACGATGAGAGTTCACAAAAACACTTATCGCATACCCTGGCAATAGTTTTGGAAAACGAACTGTGGATATCGAAAACCCGAAGCGCCCCAACGTAACTGTGTTGTCCCTAATTAGAGACTGGAGTGTAGTAGGGTGTACTTTGTGGCTTCCGACCACCAGACGTCAATAGTTTGGCAACACGAACAGTGGATATCGAGCACCCGAAGTGTCCATAGGTCGTAACTGTGTTGTCCCCAAGCTGAGACAAGAATGTAGACTGTACTTGGTGGTTTCCGACCACCATATGACAATAGTTTTGGAGCACAAATGGTGGTTATCGAGCACCCGAAGTGGTGCAACGTAGTAACTGTATTGTACCTAAGCTGAGACTAGAGTGTAGACTGTACTTGGTGGTTTCCGAACACCAGGTTACAATTGTTTTAGAACGGTGGTTATCTAGCACCCGAAGCGTCCCAACGTAGTAACTCTGTTGTCCCTAAACTGAGACTAGAGTGTAGACTATCCTTGGTGGTTTCCAAGCACCAGGAGTCAGTAGATTTGGAGCACGAAATGTGGTTATCGAGCACCCGAAGTATCCCAACTCTGTTGTCCCTAAACTGAGAGTAGAGTGTAGACTGTACTTGGTGGTTTCCGACCACCACACGATAATAGTTTTGGAGCACAAATAGTGGTTATCGAGCACCCGAAGTATCCCAACTCTGTTGTCCCTAAACTGAGACTAGAGTGTAGATTGTACTTAGTGGTTTCCGACCACCAGACGATAATAGTTTTGGAGCACAAATGGTGGTTATCGAGCACCCGAAGTAGAACAACGTAGTAACTGTGTTGTCCCTAAGCTCAGGCTAGAGCATAGACTCCACTTGGTGGTTTCCGAGCACCAGGCAACAACAGTTTTGCAACACGAACGATGGTTATCGAGCACCTGAAGTGTCCAAATGTAGTAACTGTGTTGTACCCAAGATAATTTGGTGGTTACCGGGTACCAACTTTAGTAGACGGTGGAGCCGACGATAGTTTTCAAGCACTAACGAGGCCAGAAAGAGCCTAGCAAACACAGGAGAAAACGACGTGAACTAGGTAGGCGAGGACTAAAACCACAAAACTCTGTATCAACACCCGAATCAGTAAACGAAGTCAATAAAGTTCAGAGAAATTCAATATACCCCAGAGTAACCCATCATGTCCTATTTTTTTCTGAGTACGGGTTGCTACTTGTATTTCGGGTCCAGCAACAAGCATTGGATCACTGGAAATGGTTTTATTGTCTTTCAAAATATTCTCATATTTTCAATATATTTTGCATGAGCTCAAATCGATTTTCAAAGCACCTTTTCCACTCCGACTGAGACACCTACAAAACATGGTTTTTGAACGCTTCAACAGGTGCTTTGGGCTTCGAAAAACATTGAGCACTCACTAAAAAGAAGTGCCAACTCGGAGCTGTATGGTGGATGTCCCATCAGTTCATCATGTTGAGTGCTCAACCAGCCCATTGTTTCAGCTTATGTGTTAAGCTCGCATTGACCTGATGCAAAATGGAACAGAGCCAAAGTTCCATTAAAAACAAATTACAGCAAAAGAATATTGGGTGATAACTTTTGCCCCACCTTGCATTTACATAACAAATAGATGTAAATAAATATTACTCATACGTCGATACATGTAAAGGGTGTCTTAGGAAAAATTATCTTTTTGATTTTAAAACACAAACACTTCTTTTTTTAGATAGTTGTGATTTTTTTATTGAACTCCAATTAAGTATGGAAAAAAATATCCGTTAAATGGCCCACACGGCTCTGATGACAGGTCATTACTCTCTTCATGAAATATTCCATGACTTTTCCGGCAGAGATGTGTCTGTAACTCACCGATGACGCGCTGGATCACGGATTTGAGCTCAGGAATTGTTTCTGAGTTATTCGCATAAACGCGAGATTTTACGAAACCCTAAAGAAAGGACGGCGTTAATTTTTTAGTTTAAGTGGCAACTCTGAAATTTATCAGCTGTCACATATGTTTATTCCGATTATTAAGAATGCAGCGCTATACGAAAGAACAGGGTGTTCCAATTATGAAAACTTATTGCAAAAATTTGGAAAGTTATGCTGAGGCCGCTCGCAAATTTCGAGTAATTTTCAGTCGGGAAAGTGCACCTATATAATGTGTCAACCATTCGAAGAGTGGTCAAAAAATTTGAAGAAACTGGGTCGATTATGAATAGTAAGGTTTCTGTGTAACGTCGTACCGGTCGGTCTCTGAAAACATTGCTGCTGTAAACGAGAGTGTCGCCAAAAGCCCGAAAACGTCAATTTGACATCGTTCTCAACAACATCAAATTTCACGAAGCACTACGCAGTGAATTGTGACAAAAGACCTCACCCTTCCTGCGAACAAAATTCATCTTACTCAGCAGCTCAAACCAGCAAATGGGTAATGAAACAATGCCAATTTTTCAAAAAACATGACCTTCTCCGATGAAGTGCATTTCCATCTGAATGGCTCATAAAATCCTCGTGCAATCCATTAGAAGCAAATGCACCCACTACGAGCAGCTGTCTGGTGCTAATTTTGGTCAGGTTTCGTCATTGTGCTTGACTTTTTGAAGATGTGGCAGACATTATAGTGACTGTGAACGGCACTCGTTACAGGTACATGATAACGAAGTTATTGTGGCCTCAACATAACGGCATGGATCTGGACGACATGTGGTTTCACCAAAACTTCGCCACCTGTCACACCACGAATAAAACAATCGATTTATTGCAGCAACGATTTCCACAACAAATAATCTCAAGAAATTCTGATGTCAAGTGGTCACCAAGATCATCCGATTTAACGCCATGCGATTTCTTTCGCTGGGGCTTTGTGAAATCTCGGGTTTATGCGAATAAACCAGAAACAATTCCTGCGCTCAAATCCGAGATCCACCGCATCATTGGTGAGAGACAGCCACATCTCTGTGAAAAAGTCATGGAAAATTTCATGAAAAGAGTAATGGCCTGTCATCAGAGACGTGGGGA
This sequence comes from Phaonia tiefii, assembly GCA_963931995.1. Lineage (NCBI taxonomy): Eukaryota > Metazoa > Arthropoda > Insecta > Diptera > Muscidae > Phaonia > Phaonia tiefii. Next base: position 295,041,061 of record OZ008368.1, read on the forward strand.
GCATTTGACGGATATTGTATTCCATACTTAATCGAAACATGTATTCTTTACACTCCAATAAAAAAAATCACAACTATCTCAACAAATACGTATTTTTATTTTAAAATGAAAAAGTGCATTCTTACTGAGACGCCCGTTACAAACCAAATATTTAAATGTTTTACAAAATTCGCTGATTAAATTTTCTAAAAATTTACCATTTTTTTCAAAAAAAAAAACATCAATTGTATGTCATAGAATGCGTTGTAGTTCATTTATTTGAATTTTAATTTCATGATGTAATGCATAAATCCTTTTAATGTAACTACCGTCTTCTCTTTTTTCTTTCCTTCTTTCAATTACTTAAATTTAATGTAAATTTGATGTACTATGATGTATTGTCTTTGGTCATTAAAACAGAATTAATAAAAATCCTAAATATTCGAGACACGTGCCATCTAACTTCGTCCTTTAGACAAACAACTCATCAGTCCGCCAATGTCCAATGATAATTGAATTGTTCAATTAAAATCCAGCCGGGTATTAACCTAGAAATTATAATATTTTTTTAATTGGAATTATACTGCAACATAAACACACACAAAATTTAAGGCAAATAAATAAAATAAACTTTGACAACTTTCGCCTTCTTCTTCCCTGTGTCAAATGATTGTAAACCTTGTGGTTGTGTACAACAAAAACGCGCAAGATAAAAAATGCGACAAATTTATTGCTCACATTTGACCTTGTGCTGAGGTACGAACATAAATATCATCTTATGGAATCGTTTACTTGCACTCTCGCTCTTCTTGGCTGCTATAGATTTTATTGTCATACAAAACAAATTACAACATAATAACATTATAAATGAAAAACGCCCAGATTTTACATGCAATCAAAGGCACACACACACAAGGATACGATACATATGTACATATACATATATGTCAGCCATGAGACAAGGATACGCACATTTCATTACAGAGATAAACGCCAACACTTCTAGACATTTACACAGTAATAATATTTATATTGCAATCGACAGAGAATGAAAAGGATGTTGGTATCAATGGAAATTACTGTCTCGTTCCGGGAGTTGTAAGGGAAAGAGTAAAGAGCTTTAAACAAAGATACCTAAACTCTGAAGGATGCAAATAAAATTTACTGTTAGAGCTGACGTGTTATTTAAAGATTTGAAAAAGTAATCGATTGATGGAGCAATAAATCAAATTTAAGGTTTGAAGCTTGAAAACTCTATGAATCATTTTATACACAAACTATTTAAAACGAATTTTGCAGTTGCATTAATTATACCATCAATGTTAATTTTTCACAGTATTTTGCCAAGTTCGCCCGCCTGTTGAAGGAGCATCATGGTTCAAACTTAGGGAAATAAATGTAGGATAGTGCATAAGGGACTTGAAGTTGGCAAAATAAGATTCACGTGTAGTATGTTGCTTACTATTAGTTACCCGTTCAGTTACTATTTTATTGCTCAGATTGTGGCGTGACGGTTAAGATATAATTTATCTACATTCCAATGAAAAGATTCGTTTGGCGAAAATTAAATTCGCAAAAACTAACGGCTGCGTTTGGAATTTAAAATTAACCAAAGTCATGCACGTGTTTCCGCGTATACGCAATATTTATTAATAATTATCACTCATACGGTCGCAAAAACTAACCAAAGTCATGCACGTGTTTTTCACTCATAGGGTCTGAGGTGTGATTCCATATAAGAATTGAAAAAAACTGTCCAATACTGAAAACGTACAAAACCTCTTGCATATGATCATGTCGTAAAATGGGGACAGTATGTTGGACTATGATCTTAACTAGGTTAGAAGTAGTCTTTCTTCATTCTTTTCGTTTATTGGCTTTTTTACAACTTCGTGGTATTAATTAACCAACAAATAAATAAATTAAACAAATTTCAACATATTTCTCCAACTGGTTTCATCCTTCGCCTTTTCTCACCAGTTGGCAACACCAAGGTTGCGGAGGGATTCTTCGGCCTGGTATTTCTAGCGGAGTCTTGGTCGTCCCCCTTTTCCTGCTTCCATCGGGTACGTTATCAAAACTCTTTCACGCTGGCTCATCTACATCCGTTCTGATAACATGGTATAGCCAACGCATTTGGCTCGCCTAGCTAAGTCCATGTCGGAATACAAATTTTATAGCTCCTGGTTCCAACGACGTCGATACTTGCAGTTTCCTTTAACAGGACCATAACTTTTAAGGAAAATTGTCCTCTCGAATACTCCCAGGTATTTTTAAGTTTCGGAGCCATATGCCAGGATAAGTAAACTGAACATCTCATATAGCTGGGCATTTGTTTGTCAAGAGAGGGTGTTGTTCTTAAATTGGTTATAAAATAAATAAATGGTTTCCCATTACATCTCGTGAAGGAATTGGGTAGAGCTTCACACTACCAGTGAGCTGTGCGCTTTCTAGTTTTTTGATCACTGATTGGGACATACAGTTTCTACACCGATTCCGAACGGTATTTTGAAAAGCCTTTTCATGGCTAAATACTCGATAGTGTCAAATGCACTATGCGAGGTGAAATTTAAGGTGGTCTGACCGGGGATCGAACCAAGGATCTCACGTACAGGAGGTGCCCACACTAACCAATGCACCACTGACGGCCACACTTAAATTGCTTGCTGAGCCCAAAATAGCATCTATTTTTAAGCACAATTCTTCTATTTATGCCTATCTACACAGTGACGTTGTTGTCTTTGTTCACGGCGGATACAAGGCAGACAAATTCACCTACAACTTCAAAATTAAATCGGTTGTCAACGTCCAAGTGCGGACCCAATCGAGAGGGTTCTCTAGTTTGTCTTGCCCTCATTAACAGCAAGACCCACTGTCGCTGATTCTTTTTCGATTCTTGAAAATACTGCAGTAACCTCTCGGAAATTTCGCCCAATAATGTCTATGTCGTCAGCATACGCCAGCAACATATTGCCTTTCATATTGATGGTCTTGTTCATATCCACTGCAGCTTTTTTCATTATTATCTCCATTAAGATGTTGAACATATTGCACCAAAGTTTGTCGCCTTATCTTAATCCCCGCTTGGTACAGAATAGTTCAATCAGGTCTTTCCCCACCTTCACTGCTGATTTTGGTGTTGGTCAGCGTCATTCTACAGAGGCGGATCAGTTTAGCCAGAATCCCAAGTTCAGACATAGCTTCGTAAAGTTTTCCACGTATGGAGCTATCGAAAGCATCTTTGTAATCGACACAAAGACAGTATCAATCGATTTGCTTTCCTGGCTGTTTGGGGTAGCCTGAATATTTGGTCCGTCCTGGACTTCCCTGTTCTAACACCACACTGATAAGGTCCAATCAGGTATTTAACAATTGGCTTTAAAATATTTCAAATAATTCGCCCGACAAGACGTTGTATGCGATGTATAAAAGACTGATACCGCGATAGTTGGAAGCGACACACGGATCAACCTTTTTGAATACAGGACATAATACACTGAGACTCCAATCGTCAGGCATAGATTCATCCAGCCTAATACCGCATATAAGTCGATGCATGTGGGCTAGCAGTCCTTCGCCACCTGCCTTCCAAAGTTCAGCGGGTAACCCATCCGCACCAGCGCCTCTATTATTCTTAAGCCGGTAGATTAGCGCTATAATCTCGCCTTGGCTAGGGAGCACAATCTACACTGTCTCCCACAATCATTACCTTCTGATCTTCGGTGAAAGAATTTGAGTGGAAATTGGTCTCTTCATATTTTAAGCGCACACTGCTTATCCGTCACCAGATCCCATTCTCATCCTTGCATCCTTATTCGATCTTCTGACCCACTGGAAAATCTTCCGGGATTCACCATTCATCCCACACATTTGGCTTTTTCCACTCTCTCTCTCTCTCTCTACTCCATTTTTTCCGCCTAAATAAGTGGTTTTCTTCCCATCTCAGCCTCTTGTACCGCTCATTCGCAACACGCGTTGTAACTGGCAATTTCGTTGCCATACGTCCAGCGTATTTTTCCATCAGTTGCAATGCGACATCCGTCTTCGTACTATGGCTTATCCTTCTGCGGCTTTTTATAGACAAATTCAGTCCCGGCAGCGGTTTCCAAAGAATGGGAGCTCTAGCAGAGAGTATTCTGCTCTAGCAGGAGAATGAGTTTTTTTTGATAGGACTGTGATATCTCCGGTAATTGCAGCTTGTCAACATCTAGCTTTTTCGGTGTTCGGCTTCGCACGTTTTTCGCCCTGCTCAGTGTTCTTTGAACTTTCGTAGCCACCAGGTAATGAGTCTGGCAAATAGCCTGCTCTGTGGATTGATTATGAGGACCATAAAACAGACGTAACTTGCGAAACACCTAAAATAAAAACTGTTCAGGGAATGCAAAGAGTGGAGAGTGTGTGTGTAAATTGTCATGGGGGAGGGTATATAAGCTTCGGCCCGGCCGAACTTAACACCGTTTCTACTTGTTTTTGTATACACCGGGCAATTCTGAACATCAAATGACTCGCTTTGTTTGGCCATAGCAACAACAACGAAACAACCAAACACACAACATCACACATACTTTGTCCGAAGTAGCTGACGTATACGTGTGTCACATAACCACATGTTTGCCATATCAACAACAACGAAACAACCAAACACACAACATCACACATACTTTGTACGAAGTAGCTGACGTATTAGTGTGTCACCATAACGTCGACTGCGCAAGCCCATGGGCTTGAAAATGAAATTTTGGGTGGCTATGCTTTATATCTCCGTTCAACAACAGCAACAGACAGTTGTACATACATACATTATTATGTTAATACATACGCTATAGACACAATTTCGTTTGCCTCACCCCTGCCACACCACTCTTTCATTGCCCTCTTGCTCGCTCATTTTTATTTAACACGTCATTATTCTCTTTCGCAGTCGCAGAAAATCTGGTTTTAGCAGCAGCATAAAATCTGGTTTTAGCAGCAACAGACAACCTGTCTGTGTGTTGTTTGCATGTGTTGACTTTTAGAGATTTAGTCCCTATACGCCGCTATAGATGTTAACACATCAAAAAATCATCAATCAATATCATCAATATTATAGTATAGAGTGTCCCAACAAAAGTGCACGATTTTTGATATTTACAAATTTATTCAAGCTCAAGACCTTTTTAAATAATATCTTTATATTACTTTCAAAAAAGTCGAGCATAAAAATGTTCCAATGATACCAAGGCTGTCTGTATAGCTATTTCGGATCTTGCCAAGATCTTCATCAGCAGACGTTTTCGGTATATTTTTGGTGAATTTTTCAAAAATATATATCCAGAAACACTCATCATATTAATGAGAATTCCTTTATATACTCGTTTGAAGAATACCAAGCACTACCATTGGAACACCTTCATGCACAACTCTTTTTATCATGCCGTAACACCATTGGTTTTAATCAGACATGATTTGTTTTTGTTTTATGTCATTACAAACTTTTTTGAAAGTAATATAAAGATATTATTTAAAAAGGTCTTGAGCTTGAATAAATTTGTAAGTTTTAGAAAACAGACCGAATAAAAATTCCCGCAAGGGAAATGATGATTTTTGATATTATTTTTTCTCTGGAAGTGGCAGCTCTAAAATGTGACAGCTTTCGTTTGCGATTGTTCCGATTATTAAAAATGGAGCGATACACAAAAGAAGAATGCTTTATCACTGTGCAAATCTTTTACAAAAATGAGGAAAGCTACTCTGAGACCGCACGCAAACTTCGCGGAATTTTCGGTTGTGGAAGTGCAACTAATGTGTAACAATTCGAACAATGATCAAAAAATTTAAAGAAACTAAGTCGATTCTGGGCAGTAGGTATCATGTGCACCAACGTACGGGCCGGCCTCTCGAAAACATTGCTGCCGTAAACGAGAGTATCGTCGAAAACCCGGCTGCATCAATTCGGCATCGATCATAACAACCGCAAATTTCGCGTAGTAAAGGTATGTGATTAGAGCCACGGGTTAATTTGCCAGATATATGTCTTCCATAATTTATCGGAGCATGTCTACCTTGTAATGCAATAAAAATATCACCACTAGGTCAAAAAATATGCGTTTCGTTCTTTAACTAAATCGTGCACGTTTATTGGGTCACCCTTTATTTATGGTTTCTTGTTCCCGAAATTGTAGTTATTTAAAACGTAAAGAAACCCTTTCCATCCGGTAGATTTCAAAAAAAATAGTCCCACTCAATAAATTCTGTTTAATTTAATAATATATGTGTTTTAAGGGTTATTCGTTGTTTCGAGATATATTTTAAGAAATTGCTGTTTTCAATTATAAATCATCTGAAAATTGCTGTTTCTGAATTTTGCTTTTTTTTCTTTTCTTTTGTTTTATAAGAAAGTAACTAATCTAACACCTTAAGGCAGTAAATATTAATTGCTTCAAAGCAATTTAACATTTTTTAGTGTAAGAAAAGCCATGAACTTTTACATGAAACATGGACATGTATGGATATGTGCATATGTATACATGACATATATAAACTACATTACAATTAATTTATTGTCAAACCAGAGGTGACCAACTTTATAGAAATTTTGTTTGAAAATGAATGTGATGATTTATTCGATCTTATTGTATTTAAATTAAATTGAAAAAATTCATCTCTTTTAAATTATTTTATTTTTCATTATTTCGTTACCCGATTGGGTAGAATTGTGAGGAAAATAGATAACAATTCCTTAAATTTTCAATTAGTAATTGTCTTTTATTTTCGTAACGATGCTTGCTACCCAATGGGTAGCGAAATATTGAAAAATAAATAAAATTAAAATAGACCTAACGCTCGAATATTTTCTTCAAGTAATTGTTAAATTTATAGTTGAACCCAATGATTTTGTGTGAAAGGATAATGAATGGTATAAATGATTTCATTAAAGGGTTTCAAAAATTAAATTTTATTTTTTCCATTTTTAATTGAAAAATTATATTTATCTTTATAATATAAAAAAGAATCGAGTCTGTTCTTTGAAGTGTTTTTATCGTGTATCCCCCATTTTGTAAATGCAAATTGAAAAATTGTGCATTTCACCAATAGGTGGCTCTGAATGACGAATATGTTTTTTTAAGAAAACTTTAAATTGATTGTCTTTTCATTGAAGACAGAAAATATTTCCTGCAAAGAACCTAAATTCTGCTAAACTTCTTGATATACATCCTGGGTTAAATTTGAGGTAAATTGGATTTCCTTTTTTACATTTTTGGTTTCTCATCTAGGACTTTTATTTCCATTTTCTTTTTCTCATCTAGTATTCGATCTACTGTTTTTTACTAAATTTTATTATTTTTTGGGAGAACAATTTATTACCCAAATCTAAATTTCCACATAAACGACTAGCAACAAGACATTATTGCAATTGTATACAACAATATTTTTAAAAATTACTGAACAATGCAAAATGACTTATCTTAACATTTAAGTTTGAGTGAAATTTAAAAAATTCCAGATAAAATATTTAAAAATTATATTTTATGTTTTGCTGAAGCAGCAAAATGTTCATAATGTCAATATTTCAATATACATATGGTGGATTGCGCAAGAAATGTCCAGCTTTAAAAAAATGCGTTTTTAACAAAATTTGATACCTGACGGAGATTAATGTGTTTTGATTAATGAAATGATTTGAGATGGCTGCACCAATGGTGGATGCTCTATATTTTATACGCCTACTTTGTAGCATGCACGCGACTTCCACTTAAATTCAGTGTAATGCTGATCTCTTTTGCAACGTTCCCATGTACACAAAAAACACTGGTACGTAGGAAATCCACCCTTAACACCCATAAGAAATCCGATCACTTTCAGATCGCAGCATATTTTCCAATTCTGCTCTTAGTACTTTATCAGCTCTAATATTAATTCCATGCCGTCGTATGTTTCTTTGAGGTTTGTGGCATATACGATCGGAACAGATGGATGTTTGTTACCGATATGAAGCAGCACAACTTTGAGGCCGTTGACCGATGCATCGATGAAGAGTCGCCACTCCTCTGAAATATGAGGGTAACCGATTTTTGCAAACATCAACTCAATATCATAACAATAAGCCAAGTTTTTTTCCCCGATCTTCGTGTAATTTAATAAATTTGTCATATGGAATAGTGTTACCTCGATCACGAGCGGCTGTTGGTTTAAACTAAGCCGCCACTATATTTCACTGCTTAAAGTGCGATGCAATGAGTTCCGCTAATATTCAAAACCCAAACCGGTTAACCGAAAATAAATTTACGAAATAGGTCACTTTACGCTTGAAAAAATTATAAATATTAAAAACTTTCATCCAAAATTCTGAGTCTTCAACTCAAACTGTAAGAAATCTACGACATAAATTCAATAGAAATAGAATGTCATCAACGCAGTTTGTGGGTCAATTTGTGAAGTGAGTTCGTCAATCAAGGTCCCCTGATTGTTCAAAATACTCTAAGTCTTTGTCGTGCTTGCCCAGTGGAATATATTGCCGCTGTAGCAGAAAATGCTTTAACAGTCGTCAACATCAACTCCGAAGAGAAGCCGAAGCCGAAGCCGAAGCATCCACATCGAGTGACCGTTGGGTGCGGTTTTTGGCATGGCGGCTTCGTAGGCTGATTTTTCTTCGAAAATGAGAAAGTAGCCGCAGTAACCGTCAATGTTCCCAGCAGTTGAAGACAGGACGGCACTACGTGCCACACAGCCAACGTTACAATCGTTATTTTGTGCAGTGTCTTAGAAAACCGTTCAGCCAAAACTTGGAAGTCCATTCGCCGCTTCGCAGCAGCGATCTGAATCCGTTAGACTATTACCATGGGTGCGCAGTGAAATATATATGTTACGCAAACAATCCCGAGTCCTTTGAGGTCTTAAATCGTGAAATGGAGGCCCAAACAATAGAAAATGTACTGGAAAATTTGATAGATAGACTGAGGTACTAGAAGGCAAGTCATGGAAACCATTTGAACGATATTATAAAAATAAAAAAAATGGTTTCCCATTACATCCCAAGAAGGGACAGGGGAGAACTTCTCACAATCACTGAGCTGTGCGCTTTCCAGTTTTCACTCACTGATTGGGACCTACTGTTTTACACCGATTCCGAACGGTATTTTGAGAACCTTTTTAATGGCTATATACTCGATAGTGTCGCCGTCACTATACGAGGTGACCGCGGCCGAAAGACATTTTAAGGTGGTCAGAGCAGGGTTCGAACCCAGGATCTCATGTACAAGAGCACACACTAACCATTGCACCACCGACGGCCACGGATATTATGCTCATTCATAAATATTAATCACATGTCTATTAGTATTTTTTAAATGGATATTAAGTTTCAAATTTTACATGGCCCACCATTTAGTTTCCCGTCACATCCCATGAAGGTCTGCACACTCTGATTGGGGCGAGTAGTTTTACACCGATTCCGAACAGTATTTTGACAAGCATTTTCATGGCTGTGTACTCGATAGTCGAAATTCAAAGAAGCGAATTAAAAATAATCGATGTTTATAAATCGCATAATTTTCCATTTTGTCATAAAAACCGAAACCGATTATTAACCGGTTTCTCCACCTCGGTTTAACCGAAAATCGGTTTCGCCAAAATCGAAATATTCGAAGAAACCGAAAACCGACATTTTTGAAAACCCGGTTTTTTGAATACACTAGTTCCGCTGTTCTCCTCGACAAATTTCCTTCTTGAAAAGGTTGAAGTCGCCTTGTGTTACTAAATGCAGCACTGCAGTCCCTAGTTTAGTGGGTGTTGCTACAAATTCCGATACTTCTGGAATCTCGCCCCTCGCATTCGATGCAAGAAATGTTGATAGTAGCAGAGTTGATACTACTGTTGGATCTCCTTCGCTTATTTCGGGAACATCATCAAAAATCTCCACTGAAACCGCTATACGTTCTTCTGGTGAGTACAGAACCGCTGGAATAACCGATTCTACATTAGCGTAGAGAATTTTGTTGCGGCGAAACTATTGGTACCCTTTAGTGTGAGTAACAGTTACGCAAAAGTACAACAATTCATTGCAGTGCTCCGTACGTGGTAGCCAAATTGTTGGTACAGCATACTTTATTGTTGAACTTCCATCAGTAAATTTGCATAAATTTCTATGGCAATAGTCGCACACGACTTCCGGAGTATACCACAAGTTAAGGAACATAAGCAGTCTTGAATATTTTCTGACGCGAATTAACCACTGTTTTCGTATTATTTTTCAAATTTTTACCTGCTGCGAACCACACCCAGAGAACTAATTGTTTGAAAAGTGGTTGTAGCAACCGTAAATTCGGCTGTTTCCACCGAATTGAGGTTGCCACAACCGAATTGAGGTTGATACAACCGAATTCAGTCCCCACAATCGAAATTTTGTTGAAGCAATCTCGGTTCATAGTTGATTCGGCAGTGACAACTGAATCAATCGTCAATTAAATTCATTCAGTCAACTAAATTTTATAAAATTTTGGTTGGAACAACCGAATTTGAAATTAATTCGGATGCTACAACCGAACTTGGTACCAAATTTGGTTGTAGTAACCGAATTGGACATCAATTCGGTTGTAACTATCGAATTTGGTATCAATTCGGTCGAAATAAACGAATCTAGACTTAATTCGGTTGCAATGACCGAATTTGACGTCAATTCGGTTGCTGTAACCGAATTTCTCATGAATTCTGTAGGTACAACCGAATTCATTTTTAATTCGGTTACCACAACATAATTCTATGTATTTAAAATTCTATAATCAAATATAATTTAAAAAAAAAATTGAAGAATGTCAAGATTTTTTGTGGTTATTAAGAAAGGTAAGTAAAATATGTCCTGTATTAAAACGTCTTATTTTGCAGAAATTATTTAAGCAGATATCAACAGTTTTGCTGGTTTTCAAGTTCCGTCATGTAAGATATGCTGCAATCGTCTGTACACAAAACGGCTTAGGACCTAGATCAACCGATACAAGGCGTCCGAATTAGTGTGGTGTCCATAGATGGCCGGGACTTCAATTAAAGTCGGAAGAGGCATGTAAAACATATTTATTACTCTATAGATTACCCCATATATATGACTCTATTTTCTCGCTTTTTAATCCATTTATAAATATACAGGAAAATAAATCATCATTTAATAATAAAAAAACTTTATAATTCATTTGTGACACTATTTAAATTCGGTTGTGACAACCTTTAATATCAGATTGTGTTCAAATTACGCTTAAAATGTTGGTAGTTAAATAAACTATATGGTTAAAAAATAAAACATTCCAGATGTTCACTATAAATTAGAAGAAAAACGAAATAAAAATGAAAAATTTTGAAAAAAAACGATTAAAATAAACCAAATTTTGAACTTTGAGGGGCCACTACTCGGTCATTTCTTATCAGAGAGAAATGTGCAGCATATCGACGGAAAGGGCATTCAATTACCTTTTTAACGATATGCCATATATCTCGATCAGTCTTTTCGGTTGGGCTCCACAAGGGGTTGAGTGGGATGATACACCGAAAAACACAAAAGTACCGTTATCTAAATATCGGTACTTATGAAAAAAAAATTACAGCGTTTTTCGTGTTCAGGAGGTCCCAATTAACTTATCTAGGCATGTGGCGTTCTTGGTATTTGTCCAAAGTTAAAATTTGTAAAGCAGTGTAATCTACATTCTGAGAAAAACAAATTACTTACTATAGTTAAACGTCACAATCGTTTAGAAAATACGAGGCCAGTATCTGAAATTACGGTTTTAAAGGCTAAACTAAAATTAATTAGAAAACCCATAAACGAAAATACAACAATAGAATTAAACAAACGCACAGAGAGAAAATATGGTAATATAGACCCTAAAGAATCGACTAACATATTCGACCAAATAAAACGTAATTTCAGGACTGCGGAGGAGTTAAATTTAGACACATTAAAAATACCAGATCATTCGGAAAACTTGTTAAATAATGCAGGCATAGATACACAAAATCTTGACAAAAATGATGATCATAACTTAGTCACACATGACAAAGAACAAACAGTTAACGTAATAGGAGCTTTCTTTGAATCAGACCACTCTCATAAGGAGACTGTTAATGACAACAGATTTCATGCAAAGGTTACCAGAAGTTTCAATGAATTTTTGGAAACAAAAAAACAATTTGAAAACAACGGAACAACCTATCACCAATTTCACATGTGGGAAAAAAGCCAATGAACTAGACGAAGAGCTCGCAGGTATGTTCTTTGTAACTCCTGAAATGTTAAAATACACATTCCGACACCTTAAAAATAAACTATCATCAGACGTAGATAATATTCCGAATATTGTGTTAAAAAATATTCCAGTGGAAGCTATAATGGAATACTGTACATTATTCAATAATATGATAAATAACTCATACTTTCCACAAGACTGGAAAATGGCAAAAGTAATTGTCATTCCTAAAAAGGGCAAGGACAACAGAGATCCGAAAAATCTGAGGCCAATAAGCTTAATCCCTAATCTAAGCAAAATATATGAAATTTGCATTAATAATATTGTAAAAAAATACTGCTCAAAGGAAAAGATTTTAAATGAAAAACAATTTGGCTTCAAATTTAAACATTCTACCATCAACGCTGTAAACTTACTTGTGTCGGAAGTCAATTGGCACTGGAACAAAAAATATCCCGCAGGTGCATGTCTTATTGACATGGAAAAGGCTTTCGCTAGTATTTGGATATCAGGATTAATTTACAAATTAATAAAATACAAAATTCCATGTCATATTGTCATATTAATCTACAATATGCTCTCTGATAAAAAATTTAAAGTTAATCATAATAAAATCGAAAGTAAAACATTTAATATTACAGCGTGTTACACACATTCTGTCCTATGAACCAAATTTACTTTTTCGGAAAGGGGATAAAAAATAAAAATACACGTGTATCGGCGATTTTCATGTACACGTCAGAATTTTTTTTTTTTTTAAGTTTGAAGTATAAAGCTCGTAGTGGCCTGTGTGAAAGCCTTTGGACCGATTTGTAACCCTTTTTCAGTGATCCAATCGAGCTGATTTTTTGCAGGCAGACTCGTGGAAATGTCTGTATCACGTCAATTTTGCAATTCCTTATTTCATCTGTCAGACCAGTTGTAAGTGTTGTAAAAGTCAAAAACTGTTTAGTGTTAGAAAGTTACTATTGATTAACTACAACTATATCGAGTAGGATGGGTCAAAAAACGTTTTTTTTTTCGTAACGCTTAAGTAGTTTAAAAATTTGGAGTCCCTTCAAGTTATGCTAAGAAAAGTGAAAAAAATATTTTTTTTTCAAAAATAATAAAAATTGCGGAAAATCTGAGAATTGATAAAAATTGTGTTTAAAAAATTTGACGTGATACAGTCATTTCCACGAGTCTGCCTTGCGATTTATTGCTCCAACGCAACAAAAATTATCCATTTTTGAAAGGCATTGTCACTGGAGTTGAAAAATTGATTCTTTACAATAATGTCAACCGAAAGAGATCTTGCAGTCCTAGCACGATTAACGCGTTCAAACTTCATCAAAACGTGAACAGCACCAAATACAGGTTACATTGTCCTTTGGAGGGATTTTGGGGGAGTAATTTATTTTGAATTATTATTATTATTTTTATTTTTGTGGACGTCGGTGGTGGAATGGTTAGTGTGCGTGCCACTTGTACATGAGATTCTGAGTTCGATCCCTGCTCAGACCGCCTTAAAACAAATTTTTTTCGCGGCAGTCACCTCGCATAGTGAAGGCGACACTATCGAGTAGTTAGCCATGAAAAAGCTTCTCAAAAATACCGTTCGCAATCAGTGTAAAAACTGTAGGTCCCAATCAGTGATCATAAAACTCTAAGGCGCACAGCTCGTTTATTTTTATTTTTTTAAATTATTTTGAACTGCTTCCTAAAAACCAAACCATAAACTTTGACGTCTACTGTCTACCTTGATGGGGTACTGAAAGAAACACAACCCGAATTGCAAAGGCGTGGTTTTCCATCACGACAATATTAGGCCTCACGCATCTTTGCAGACTCGGCAAAAAATATTGGGAAGTGACGCCACATCTATCTTATAGTCATGATCTGGCACCTTCGGATTTTCATTCATTCCGGGTCTGCAAAACTTTTTGAACGGGAAAACCATCAATATAAAAGAGGCTCTACAAACCGAGTTGTTCGAGTATATTTTTGTGTTATGGACCAGTCATTCTATGAATCAAAAAGTTGCCTGAGGTAATTGCACAAAATGGCACCTACATTTTAGGTTAAAATTAATTATTTGAAAATTATTGTTATTATTGTTATTATTAATCGAATATTACTTATAACAAAAAAAAAAACCGAAATTACTTTGTTGCCAACCAACTACAAATAAATGTTGACCTTGGTTTTTAAAAATTAAAATCAAAAAACTTAGTTTAGTCATTTCATATCTCCATTAATAGGATACAGTTTATTTGAAAAAATGTTTATCGTCTTTATGATTCTTAACAAACCGTACAGCTATTTTAGATCTATCCACTAATGTTTACCAGCTATTATTTGGAATGATGCTATTTAAAAATCCATCAATTTAAATGTAAACGAACAATTTTAATTAAGAATTCCCCACTATGCACGTGTTCGAAGAATATCGCAATCAAAATACACAAGCAAACATTTGCAAAAACGTCTTTCCATCTCCAACGAACCAAAGGTTCCCATTAGACATGATTTTTGTTGATGCCTAAAAAGACAACACAATTCTTACAATTGCATGCAGTTCCGTTGTGCTGTACTTTTTAAAATTCATCAGGGATGACAAAGGCCGAATAATATAAAAATTATCTCTGATATAAAAATTATCCCTGATGAATATATTACAATTTTTATTTGCTTTTACGTTTTTTTACATATTCCGGTTTATAATGCGGACAAAAATATATTTTTTTTTTCATTACAAATTTTCACTTTTTCCAAGTTTGAAAAATTTTAAAAATTTAATTTCTGTGTTCGATTTTCTCGATCTTGATTTTCTTGAACTGTTTTCCAAACCGATATTTTCAATATACTTGTGGTAACTAAATGGTGGATCTTCTTAAATTTGGAATTTGATTCCTCCGTTATTTCGAAGCAGACGGCCAATTTGTCATCTATGAAGTGACAAATTATTGTTAAAGTTTATGAATTTACGAAATGGTTCGCTTTACGCTTGAAGAAATTTGGGAAATATTACAAACTTTCTTTGAAAATTCTTAGTCTTAGAGCCAAACTGTAAGAAATCTATGAAATAAATTCGATAGAAGGAGTGTGCCATCAAATGCAGATATGAAGAACGTATTGCGGGACGGATGAACAGGCTTCAGGCCAAATAGAAGCGGCGTTGATCGGGCCAAAACACTTCGCATCTTTATGGGACAATCTCTAGGATGGTGTACGCCCCTGTATCTACTGTTCTTTGACTTCGTTGAAGCCCACGATACCATCGGATGGACTGCCATATGGAAAGTATTGAGGGAAAAATTTAACCCCAGAAGATGATTCGAACAATTAGAGCTATGTTTGTACGAGGATGCAGAACTCTCAGTTCTACACAACGGAAATATTAGTCGCCCATTCCACGCCAATACTGAAGTGAAACGGGGATGCCCACTATCACCGTAGCTATTCATCATCTTGCTGGATGACATAATGAGCGAAGTCTGTTCAAGGAGAGGGGGATAGCATGGAGTCTTTCACGCCAACTCGAAGATCTGGATTATGCGGATGACATTTGTCTACTCTTGCATAAGATTTCCAATATGCGGTCGGAACTGGAGGGCTTGGCGAGATGGGTTTGAAATGTTGGACTTGGGATGAATATCGGGGAGACCAATGCAGTCGGTGATGCAATGATAATGTGCGTGGCTATTGTGCATGAGATCCTGGGTTCGATCCCTGCTCTGACCACCTTAAGTTTCTTTCGACGGCGGTCACCTTGCTTAGTGACGGCGACACTATCGAGTATTTAGCCACGAAAAAGGTTCTCAAAATACCATTCGGAACTGGTGTAAAACTGTAGGTCCCAATCAGTGAGTGTAAACCTAGAACTCGCATAGTTCCACTGGTTGTGAGAAGCGCTCCCTAATCTCTTCATGGGATATACAGGGAAACCATGTATGTATTATGTGAGGCCATGAGAATCGACGATACTGGCATGGAGAATATGATGCTACGGTGTCAACAGGTCGAGTATGTAGATATCTCCTGATATTTAGGAAGTATAATATCTACAAACGGCGGCGCGGATACGGACGTGATCAACAGGCTGAATATGGTGGGGGTGACATTCGGAAGACTGCAGTCATTATGAAGAGGCGTCAGCCTGACGCATGTCCGAGCGGACTGAGGTCGGAATATTCAACTAATGTGTTGGATCAACCCTGTTGTACGGAAGAAAAACCTGACTTGTATCGCATAACCTGGCGCAACAGCTTCCGGTATTCATCGACAAGTGCCTGAAAGATCTGCATATCTTCTAACACCTAGGTAACACAGAACTGTGGTACATGGCCAATGGGGAATCCATACGGAAGTCGATGGGGAATGTGAAATGGAGGTGGATCGGACACACCGTCCGAAAGGATCCCAACAGTATCACGTGGATGGCACTTGAGTGGAATCCTCCAGGCTCGGGAAATTGTGGTCGACCAAGAAACACCTGGAGACGTACAATAATCCAAGAACTAGGATAGATCAATCTAACAAAAGTAGAGGCAAAAACAACAGCGGTGAACCGTGTAAGATGGAAATGCTTTGTGGAAGTCATATGCTCCCAAGAGGAGTGACGGAAAAAACGGCAGATCCGAGGTAAATAAATGCATCCAATACCTCGAAATAATAACGGTTATCAACGTTCAGCGTTTCCTTCAAACGGTATTTTCCTTGTCGCAACTATAAATTTTGTCTTGTCCTCGTTTACTGTCAAACCCCTGTTTTCTGATTCCTTCTCAGTTCTCGAAAATACTGCAGTCACTTTTCGCAGATTTAGCCTAATGATGTTTAAATAATCAGCATACACGAGCTGCATGCATATCCACGAGCATATCCGTGTTGACTGCAGTTTTTCTCACGATGATCTCAGTTAATATGTTGAAGAGATCGCATGATAGGGTAACGTCCTGCCTGAGGCCTCCCCTCGCACTAAATGGTTCGGTGAGATCTTTGCCAATCTCGAACCATTACTAACATATAAGTATGTAGTGCAACTTTTAAAGGACATTGTTAAAAGATTAGCCAATTTTTTGTGCTGGTCATTTCGCTTGAAATCCACCATATACGTGTGTGTGTGTGTAAATGTTAACTTGTTATTTTTTTTTTAATAATAAAAAAGAAGAAAATTAAATTAATTTTTCAAAGTAAACTGATCGGAAATAAAGCATTCAACAGAAACAAGAGACCCATACGAAAACAATAATAACGTTGAAAGAAAAAAAACTGTCAAGAAATTTAAAACAATGATGTGAATACACACACCCACATACACACATGTATGTAGGAAAAGAAAAACAATGGCAACATTCAATCCTATGACAAAGGCAGGCATACTCACTCATACAGATACATAACCAAGCACAAAAGATACAGGACACCATGTAAGAGTTCGTTTAAATGCGAGTGTAATGGTAAGGTAAAAAAAACATATAACGACAACGATGATGATGGCAACAGTAAATAACAACAACAATAACAAAAACAAAGCAAGCAACATAATCTGCTGCGTCATGTTGCCTTTTTAAAAAGATGTCAAAGTTCGGTCATATATCACAAAACAAGTCCAAGTGCACTTTTACACTCACACGTCCTTGCACTTACACTTAGTTTATGGCATGATGTGTAAAACACACACTCTCTTAAACACACAGCCATACACATGTTTAATAAATACCGGCGAGTATGTCCTTTCACCATGCTAACAAAGAAAGTAGATACGACACTGGTGACTGATACACAAATGTGTTTGAATTTCTCTATGAAAGGACTAGAAGTCCTGTATAGATATCAGAGGCGTCTAACAATGGGAATAATTTCGTTTAAACCATAGTGCTTTAAGATTTGTTCCAAGACTTCCTTTCTGTTCGAGTTTTAGTACCAAAATATTTATTTTTTCTAAGATAATCTTTGTTGTTAATCGTTGTGTCCTGCCGGGTGACGCACCAATCCGACAAAGTCCGGAGACCCCTGGGAAACAGTGTATCATGCAAAGGAATAGTTACCACTGCAAAACCTAATTTCATTATCCACTAGTTATCTGTTTCCATAGATTGCACAGCGGAGGATTTCTCAAAAAAAAAATTGGAATAATTTAGCCGGCTTTACCGATCATGATGAAATTTCATATTGACATAGCTAAGGACTCGTGCTCGAGAAATTGTTACATTGGAACGTCAAAGACCCCACTGGAGCCGCACAGTGGAAGACAAAACTGACCACTTCGGTCATTAAAAAGTGACCCGTGAACACCCCAATTAGGAGCCGCAAGAAAGTCTAGCAAGACAATCTGCTTCAACATTCTCTGTGTCATCACTATGCCCCGGAACCCAGCAGAGTCTTAGCTTGCTCGGAACTACACTGTTAAATATCCTCTTGCAATCCCTAACCATTTTGAATTTACATATGTGCAACCTGATCGCACTGAGGGCTGGTTTACTATCAACGCAGATGACGAATTCGCCCGATTAATACAAACATGAGTCCATTATGTCAATTGCAGCTCTAATAAAGGGTAAAGGGGTTTACCGTTACATCGCATGCAGGGACTAGGGAGATCTTCTCACAAACCAGAGAGCTGTGCGCGTTCTAGTTTTACACAGTTTACACCGGTTCCGAACGGTATTTTGAGAAGCTTTCTCATGGCTAAATACTCGATAGTGCTGCCTACACTAAGCGAGGTGACCACCGTCGGAAGAAATTTATGGTGGTCAGAGCAGGGATCGAACCAACGTTCGCATGCACAAGAGCCCTGCGCACAATACCATTGCACCACCGACGGCCAGCTCTGATAATCGTCACGATTTCCGGTTGGAAGATACTACAATTCGCCCCCAATATCATCGAAAGCCCGAGTTGAACATCCTCACTGAAGATCCCCACTCCTGTGCCCGATACTACTTTGGAGCCATCTGTAAAGATCAGATGATAAGGAAGGTATACCTCCCACCCAGTCACTCCTTGCCCAAATTCTACAGTCGGTAGCGTATCGGCCTGGTCCGAGTGATTCTCAATCAACTCCTGGAGAATGTTGGCATGTCCCAGCCACCTAATTCTCTCATGCGAAGGGCGTATCTGAGAGCACACCGACTCGCATAGACTTCAAGACTAGCCACATTCAAGATTTTTTCCAGCGCCGCCTGTGGAGTGCTTCTCCTCGTCCCACTAGTACACATCGAAGCAGTGCGTTGAACCCTACTAAGCATTTTCAACTGATAGCTGCTCCCCAATACGTTCCACCAGAATACGCAGCCATAGGTGACAATTGGGCAGACGATAGCCGAAAAAAGCCGATGCACAATTTTCGGACAAAGACCCCAGCTTTTTCCAATCGAATCTCTACAGGCGCAGACCACATGCAATACTTTCTTCATTCGCTCCTCAGTATTTCGCTTCCAGTTCAGTTTTTGGTCACGAAAGATACTGAGATATTTCGCCTAAGAAGGTAGAGATAGCACCACGCCCAACAGCCTTGGTTTCCTAAAAAATGCAATCCTTCGCCTGCGCATAAAAAGAACCTTCTCCGCATTTTCCCAGGTTAACATCCAAGCCACAGTGCCTGGCCCAAACTGACAACTCACCCACGGCATCCCGCATGGGGTCACTGATCGTAGGCAAAGATTTTCCACCGTCAAGAATAACAACGTCGTCCGCATAGGCAAATATTCTACGTCCCCTCAACTCAAAGTCCCTAAGAATCCCATCAACCACTAAAAGCCACAGCAGAGGGGACAACACGAATTCGAATTTACAATGCGATCTCCAAGCATGTTCGCAATCCATTCGACAAGAAGTGAAGGCACCCTAGGGGATTCTAGAGATTCCCGAATAGCGCTAGATGGCACATTGTTAAAAGCACTTTCTATATCCAAAAAGGCAGCCAAAGTGACATCTCCAAACCAATATCTCCACAACATCGTGTAGAGCAATTTCTACAGATTTACCCTTGAGGTAGCCATGTTGTCTGCCACTCAAATAGCATGGGCTAATTCGATTCCTAATGTACCATTCAACCATCCTCTCCAAAACTTTTAATAGAACCGATGAGAGGCTGATTGGTCTATAGTCTTTAGGAAAGACATGACTAGTCTTTCCTGACTTGAGAATAAAAACGACTAGCACCTTCTTCCATTTGTCCGGTATCAGGAAAAGTCTGACGCAAGCCCTAAGATACTCAGAAGATGAGGGGTGACAAAAGCCGTCGCATTTCTGCAGCATAACCGGCAGGATCCCGTCAGGATCAGGAGATTTAGAGGGCTGGAAGCTATGAATATCGCAAAGCAACCTCGATTCGGCAACTATGTCTTCAATCACGGCCAGTTGCGAGATATCCGGAGTGGAAGTCAGTGTCATGCACACGCGATTATTCCGATTCGTTACGTATATCGGTATCAGATACTGGTATGCGTGATACCGTCTCGGTATGTGCTTTACAGATCCGGTGAGAACGGTTCGGGATTGGTTACCCCCCTGTGTAGGAACAGTAAGCCGAAGCCTCTGTGTTGAAATGTATTTACAGCCTTTTTACTAAAGACGGATTGGAAGAATTAATCTTTTTCTTTGCAGAACTATAGCCCCAGAAAAACTGTTATAATATTACGCCGAAGCCTCTGTGTAGGAACAGTAAGCGCGAAGCCTCCATGTATGAACAGTAATCCGAACCCTCTGTGTAGAAACAGTAAGCCGAGGCCTGTGTATAGGAACAGTGAGCCGAAGCCCCGTGTAGGAACAGTGAGCCGAAACTCTTGTGTAGGAACAGTGAGCCGAAACTCCGAAATCCGATGCCGTTCTACGCAGCCAATCCGAATAGTCGTATGTACGACGCCCTTAATGCCCCATCATCCCAAATCAACCAGCCTGAACCCAGAAGAGTGTTAAGCCAAGATAAGTGCCCCCCGGATGACTGTTGTCAATCAAGATGAGTAATCGCAAGCTAAGAGGAGTGTTCCCACCTAGTGAAGAAGTTGATGTTATTCCTGCATATCAAATTACTTTGTAAATTAAAGATCAATAAAGAACCTGAATTCGAACCCCCCGAAAAGGGTAAACTATTCTGTTCTTATTTCGAAAGGTGTGGTGGATCCTAACGAACGACTCTGGACATGGCTGAGCTTACCTCAGCCCTCGACAAAATCACGTTACAACCTTGAGAATCAACGCCAAGTTAATCGTGGGTTCAAAGGATTTTAATTCTCTTGCAAAACAAATTTGAATTTCATTATATCTTCGAATAGTAGACCATATTATTTTTTATAATACCTTCATTATCCAAATACAAAAAGCATGTAAACCAAAACAATTCCATTTCCTGTGTGTATACTGGAACAACATTTGACATTTATGTAAAAATACTATTTCCATTGCATACCCCGAAGGGATCAGAAAATCTCTTGCAAAATCGCAAAGTTGAATTATGTAATGCTATGAAGGCAGGACTGTAAACAGGATCTTGGTGCAGTGTAAATTTTTTTATTTTAAATTTAAATGCTTCGGTGAATCTCAATGGCTGTCTGGTCCGTCTTTAAATTCTAATGGTTTCAATAACAATTTGTGTTCTCAATTCGAAATTTCAAAATTCAAATTGTGTAACCAAATCTGTCTAGACGCTATAATGCATTCTTATATTTTATATGTGTCCTTTATTTATTTAAATAGTACAAAGTTCCTGCCAAGACCGTAGTGCGTCTTGAAGAGTCACTTCCTGCTCGAGGTGCCCCCTGATAAACACTACAGATCTAGACTACAGATCTAAAAATACCTCCCTAACCATTGGTGGTGCAATGCTTAGTGTGGGCGCCTCTTGTACATGAGATCGTGGGTTCGAGCCCTGCTCTGTCCACCTTAAATTTCATTATGCGGCGGTCACCTCGCATAGTGACGACGACACTATCGAGTATTTAGACATGAAACCCCTTCTCAAAGCACCGTTCGGAATCGGTGTAAAAACAGTAGATCGCAACCAGTGAGTGTAATAGATAGCGCACAGCTCACTGGTTGTGAAAAGCTCTCCCCAATTCCTTCATTGGATATAATGGGAGGTCATTTATTATTAATACAGGGTGTACACCTGCCTAGAGGTTGTTGGCAGTCCCAGCACTATGATCGGTTGCGGTGGTATAATAATTCACCCGTCTTAAATTTCAATCATTACAGAAACGTCCAACTAATATAGTTACTATAAAAATGTATGTAACTAAATTTAATATTCAAATTTAATCCAATCACATTTAATAGTTTAAATACTTTCTGTTAATCTCTCCCGTTAACTGCTACAAAAATGCATGATTTCCAGAACAACAATCAAGTGCGAAATTAACTATGTATTTAAATTTTCTTTGGAGTTTCTCAATATTTCGTACTCTTGTTGTTTGGAACAATTTGAACATTAACAAGCACTATCAATCATTGTGTCCTTATGAATCCTTAGAAACATTTGCTCGGCATAATCATCTTTTGTTAATTATTGATAGTAGTAGTAGTACTAGTAGTTAGTGTTTGTCGTACATTATGTGGTCGGCATAAGCTTGTACGTATTAAGAAGTACTTGTTTTCTTATCATATCCTTGTCGCAATACTTGAACACTGTATGTCCAATAATGATCAAATTTCCAATAAATCGATTCATCTCTGATTTCATACATGCAAGTAATATAGAAGCGGGGATATACACACCTACCACTGTATATTTCTGTAGGTATAAATTGGTAGTGAGTTTAGGAGCGGGCCTTTTTTTGAGGGCCTTGTTTGAGATTTTTGATGTGTGAACATCTATAGGCTGGGGTAGGGCAATCTATCAAATTGAACACATGCAAACAATACACAGCATTTGCATCACATACATGATTGTTGTACAACAATAGTCTCTGCCTGAAAATAAGTATGATGGTATTGATGTAGCGGCACCGAAGAGAGAACCAAGTCGTCGTCGCCACAGAGTACTGAATAGTATAGAGGGCACATGGAACGAATTGTATGACTCAAAAGCACTGGCGACATCTGGCGAATGATTCAAAATGTATTACTCTCTTTTTGTCATAACTTGGTTCATTCATAATTTTAATGTAAAACATTGATGCTTTTTGAAACATTTATGCTTTTTCTATTGTTTTAATTAATAACATTGTCGAAATGGTGCATTTGTATTGAAATATTCTATAAAGAGAATGAGACTCGTTTATGCTCTTTTACTCAGACTCTCTACATGAGAGAGGTAAAAGAGTGCAATAAGTTCTCTATACTATTTAATACTTTTTATCGTCGATCTGTTTATGACAAACAAAAACAATTTACTTCAGTGAGCTAAATATTACTTTTTTCCAGTTGTATGCCACCACTCCAACAAGCAGGTTGACGTCGCTCTATTTATGTCAAAACAAGAACCATTATTTCAGTGAGCTAAATATTCCTTCAATTATTTTAACAATATTACATCCAACGTTAAATCAGATGTAAGAAAAAAGAAAGTGCAATAGCAAAACAGGCTTCAGCACAAAACTATTCTATTTTCCAATGTAACATTTACTAATGAGTTCATAGAAATCGAACAGGTACAGTGTAACACATTGCCCGTGAGTTCGAACACTCATTGATTTTGTAATCGCCGACCGTGCAGGCAATTCAAACCATTGTGACGAAATTTCGCACCAGTGTCACTCTATTAGAAATCAGTCCACCAACCCGTTCCCGTAGAGTGCATACCGAGGAGAATATTGCTACTGTATTCGCCACTGTTAATGCATCAGTCGCAGTTGAATTTCTGTTAATCGACCACCTGCAAGATTTTACGTAAGAACGTCGGTCGATCTGAAGCCCTACAATATACAACTGATGCAGCAGCTGAAGACGTTCAATGTTCCACAACGTCATCTTTTCGGTGGATGGACCTTAGAGAAGCTTAAACAGGATCACCTTTTTTTTATCGAAAAATTGTCTTCAGCGACCAGCTCTTGTTTGGCTCAATGGGTACGTTAATAAACAGAATTGCCGAATTTGGTACATGAAGCAGCCACAGGCTGTTTAAGAAAAACGTACTGTTTGGTACGGTTTATAGGCCGGCAGCATCATTGGACAGAATTTAATAAAAGACGCAATATTAGGGCCACTGAAGTAAGGTACAGTTCGATGATCACGGACTGTTTTATATAACGGGTTCGCCATCTAATGTTTTTTTTTCAACTAGTGCTTATTTCGTGAATGGTAACACTTAGCTCATGTCTGATTTGACAGATAATTAGTTTTATCCTTCCGCTGCACGAATATGGTTGTGTATACGCTTGAGCAACGCTGGATATAATGGAAAAATGGGCCTGTGATCGACTTACAGAAGATGCCGATTTTGCCAAAAAAAATCATCTTTTCGAAGCTCATTTTGATCTTGGCGGGTATGTAAACAAGCAAAATTTTCGCATTTGGGGCACAGAAAACCCGCATGCATTCATTGAAAAGCCGATGCACCCAAAAGGAGTCATTGTTTGGTACGGAGTTTGCTCCAGAGGCATAATTGGGCAATTTTTCTTCGAAAATGAGCAAGGACTGGCCGTTACAGTCAATGGCGATCGTTATCGGGCCGTGTTGAACGAATTTTTGTTCACAAAAATTGAAGAGGAGGATCTTGGCAACATTTGGTTTCAACGGGACGGCGCTACGTGCCACACAGCCGAAGCTACACTCGATGTTTTGCGCCCTATTTTTGAAGATCGTATTATCAGCCGCAGAGCTGATGTCGTTTGGCCACCTCGGAGCAGCGATTTGACACCGTTGGACTATTATTTGTGGGGTGCCATCAAAGCTTTAAAGGACAATATTCGTGAAGCCATTGATGAAATACAGCTGCTCACAATCGATAATGTGCTTAAAAATTGGACCGATCGTGTAGGCTACTGCATGGCCAGCCGAGACATGCATTTGAATGCAATTATTTTCCATTATTAACCGGAAGGATTGTACTTTCAAATAAAAAAAGAAATTTGAGAAAATATTCAGTATTTTTTTTTATAGCATTTTCAAAAAAAAAAAGTTATTTGGCGGTCCCGTTCTAGATATATATTAGGGCGGGTCAAATTGTATGGAACGTTTTTTTTGATGAAGCGTATAGCAAAAACGTAATCTATAGGTGATTTTGAGAAATTTTGCTCAAGAGACCATAGCTCTAAGTCGGATTTGGAGCCCCCCAAAATTTCAAAACAGATATTTTTCCATATATATGGATTTTTTGATGGAATTTTTTTAACCCGCCCTAATATATATATATAGGCCAAAATATTGGGAAAAGTGTGTCAATTTTTGGGTTTCAGAATCAACCACGTGAAGCGCAATCGTGGGCAACATTTCCATGAAATACTCCTTGATAAATTAATGGCAGGCATTGAGTTATCGATCCAAATGAATATTTCATTCAATTGTACAAATTTTCTGTGTCTTCGTCAATTTTCAAAATCCAAATAAAATAACACAAAGCCCATTGTTGCGATTGGCATTGGATGGGCATATCGCGATCTTCATTAACACTAGCGGATACAGCAGCAACATTCGCCTCAGTACGTACTCTACGGATAAGTGTTGGTGGCCTGAAACTGATGCGAGATTTGGTCACAATGCCTTGAAGAGCCTGCTCGTTGGGTTGATTATGACGACCATAAAATGGACGTAACTTGCGGGACACGTTTTTGAATATAGAAACGTTTATAAATTTTGTTAATATATGTATAAACAGCGTTCAGAATGGCATCAAACCACTCGACACCGCACAGTCTACGTGGTGATACAGTGTTGCTAATGGACACACAACACAAGTGTTTCAACAACGAAAACACTTGCACACAGAGAACACAAAAACAAAACACTTTTGTGTGCACATATATCAGTGCAGCACACATAATAGAACTCTCATCAGCGTGCAACACTAATTTCAAACACCAAACCGTGCACCATGTCAATTGAGTGAGCACAATTGTGCCACTTTTGGACGTCTATGAATTCCATTAAGAATATTAAGAATATTTTTTTTATTTTAACTACTGCAGTGTATTTTATTTAGTTATTTTTTTTTAATAAAGAATTTTATAAAAATTTATTTGAATGAATTATAACCTGTTGAATATTAACATTTCAGTGGGTGATTTTTAATAGATAAGTTAAACATAAATACTATACATCAGAAATAAATAAAATGTATGTAATAAAATATTATAAATATTAAAATTAATAAATTGTAAAATATAACAAAATAACAATCCAAAATATGGCACTGAGAGTTTTATACAGAACCATACGATGTAACGACACCCATGATCACACACGATCATACGGTGTCCACACAACACACCAGATCAACATAAAACTGTGTGTTTGCACACATGTTTCGCACAATTAGGAGTTTCTTTTGGTGTCAGTTCAACACTGAGAGAGCAAGACAACGGTGCGACACGGCTTAGAGACACCCAACAGAGAGTGTCAGCATGCACAGACGCCCCATCGCAGAGTGTTCGTGTAGCAAAAAAACACAAACAATTCACACAATAGTGTTTTTCATACTTTTTGTGCACGATTTTGTGTTTCGTCCGAACGCTGACTATAAATGTCCAAAAGATACAGTGTGGAATAGCTGACACAGTAGTCATACATCAATAACAGTGTCGTAGTTTTTGAAATGAAATTTATTTATCAGCATTCTAGTAAACTGTATCGGTTAGAGACAAGCCTACTAAGTTGATTGGTACCCCTGAAATGTCTGTATCACATACATTTTTTTAAAAAGTCGGTTTCCACTTTGTATCTTAGAAATTTTCATTTGTATGTATGTATATGTCATCATTATTCGAGAACGACGCGTCCGATTTTGTCTGAATAAATTTACAAAAGTTTAGAATTACAATACCCTTAATATATTCCTACACTATTTCTCAATCTAATCAACAATTTCGCAGTTATCAAAAAAAAATGGTGAAAAAAATATTTTTTTTTTTATTAAAAAATCCATATTTTTTTTTTAACAAAAAAAAACATAACAAACGGCAAAAAGTGAATCCTAAAGTAACATGATCTGTAACAAATTGAGACGTGGATCATAAAAATAACAGCGCTTCGCTCTGGTAAAAATTTGAGTAAAATCCCAGCACTCTAGGGGTTCAAGCTCTTAATTTGAAAAAATTTTAAATTTTTAGAAAAAGTTTAAATTTGGCTTTTTCGGTTTTTCCCCAAAATTTGTAACTAAATGAAAACAAAAATTCAACTCGCATACCAGTGTCTTCTGGTAGAAGTCCATACGCTTACAATAAGGTCTAACACGATTAGAGTGCTCAAAAAAAAGGCATTTTCGAATAACCGGATTTCGAGTCATCCATAAGGTTAGGTTTAAATTTTTGTAGAAAAATTAATACAAAATCAACACAAAATGAAATGTTCTTGCGTTGTTTCGTTTCACCGTAAAACGTGCTATTATTATTCTTAAAATATAACAGCATTTGCCAGATTTTAATATTTTTAAATTTTAAATTCAGTTCAATACAATTAAATTCAGTTCAATCCAATTAAATTCAATTCAATTCATTACATTTCAATTCCACTCAATTGAACTCAATTCAATTTAATTCAATTCAAGTCAAGTTAAGTCAAGTCAAGTCATTTCAATGCAATGCAATATTACTAACTGCAATTAAATTCAATTCAACTCAATTCAAACCAATTCAACTCAATTAAATGCAATTGAATTCAATGCAATTTAATTCAATTCGAATCAATTCAATTCAACTCAATTTAATTCAATTCACTTCAATCCAATCCACTCCAATTCAATTCAATTCAATGCAATTCAATTCAGTGCAATTCGATTCAACTCAATTCAAATCAAATCCATTCAACTCAACTCAATTCAAACCAAATCAATTCGATTCGATTCAATTCAATCCAATCCAATCCAATCCAATCCAATCCAATCCAATCCAATCCAACTCAGTTCAATTCAATTCAATTCAACTCAATTCAATGCAATGCAATTCAATTCAATTCAATTCGATTCGATTCGATTCAATTCAATTCAATTCAATTTAATTCAATTAAATTAAATTCAATTCAATTCAATTCAATTCAAGTCAAGTCAATTCAATGCAATGCAATTCAATGAAATGCAATTCAATTCAATGCAACTTAATTCAATTCAAATCAATTCAATTAATTGAGCTCATTTTAATTCAACTCAGTTCAATTCAATCCAATTCAATTCCATTCAATGCAATTCAATTAAATCCAATTCGATTCAACTCAATTCAAATCAAATCAATTCAACTCAATTCAAACCAAATCAATTCGATTCGATTCAATTCAATTCAATTAAATCCAATCCAATCCAATCCAATTCAAGTCAATTCAATTCAATTCAATCCAATCCAATCCAATCCAATCCAATCCAATCCAATCGAATCCAATCCATTCCAATTCTATTAAATCAAATTAAATTAAATTTAATTCAATTCAATTCAATTAAATTCAAGTCAAGTCAATTCAATGCAATCCACTTTAATTAAATGCAATTCAATTCAATGCAATTTAATTCAATTCAAATCAATTCAACTCAGCTCAATTCAAGTCAATTCAATGCAATGCAATTCAATTAAATGCAGTCCAATTCAATTCAATTAAATTAAATTAAATTTACTTCAATTCAATTAAATTCAACTCAAGTCAATTCAATGCAATGCAATTTAATTAAATGCAATTCAATTCAATGCAATTTAATTCAATTCAACTCAATTCAAATCAATCAAATTCAATTCAACTCAATTCAGTTCAATTCAACTCAGTCCAATTCAATGCAATTCAATTCAATGCAATTCGATTCAACTCAGTTCAAATCAAATCAATTCGATTCAATTCAATCCAATTCAATTCAATTCAATTCAATTCAATTCATTCAATTTAATTCAATGCAGTTCAAGTAAATTAAATTTAATTCAATTCAATCAAATGCAATTCAATTCAATGCAATTTAATTCAATTCAACTCAATTCATATCAATTAAATTCAATTCAACTCAATTCAGTTCAATTCAACTCAGTCCAATTCAATGCAATTCAATTCAATGCAATTCGATTCAACTCAATTCAAATCAAATCAATTCGATTCAATTCAATTCAATTCAATTCATTCAATTTAATTCAATGCAATTCAAGTAAATGAAATTAAATTTAATTCAATTCAGCGCAATTCAATCTAATTCAATTCAATTAAATTCAATTCAATTCAATGCAATTCAATTAAATTTAATTTAGTTTAATTTAATTCAGTTCAACTCAATTCAATTCAGTTCAATGTAATGCAATGCAATTCAATTCAATTCAATTCAATTCAATTCAATTCCAATAATTTAGTCCAAGTCAACTCAATCCAAGCTAATCTAAAATAGTCTAATCTTCTCTAATTTAGTTCAATTCTCTTTTTTTCTAATTGAATTGAACTGAATTGAATTGGATTGTATTGAATTGAATTGAGTATTCTTCTTGGTGTTACAATCTCAAAATTTCACAGCTTTATCTAAATTTAACAATAACGTTTTATTTTAAAATTAAAATATATAAAATATATTTTATTTTAAAATTAAATTTGCAATGTCTGTTTAATGTAAAACTGACAAGTTTAATTCATATACACATTAAATTTATTTAAATTTGAAAATCATGATCGAATTTGAAAGAAATTTTCATGAATGATAAGTGTAAAAAAAATAATTGATATACTAATTTACATTGTTTAATTGTTATTGTTAAACAATTATGTTATTAATTGTTTAAATATTATTTGAAAATTAAGTTTTTTTTTTAAATCGACACACGGTTAGTTGCAAGAAACTCGGTTAACCGGTTTCTCCGGTTTGTCGGTTTCGGTTTTGTACACTCTAAACACGATATAGTCACTCAAAGGTTTCATGATGGTGCGGCAAAGTAGGCCATTTCGAGGAAAAGTCGCCAAGATTGCCTTATAAGGGTACAAAATCATAAAAATTGCAAAAGATGAGCTAAAATCAAAAGTTATGTACTCAAACCTCTTCTATAAAATCGAATATGACAATTGTTTACAACAACAGGTTTTAGAAACCGGTTTAAAACACCGGTTTTACAAAGCTGTGTTTAAAAAGGGTTCAAAATGTTATCGACCAAGCTCATGCTTATGAATGACAAGTCTGTGGTTCGCTTAAGTAATATTTGAAATCGTTTTGAAACTCAACAATAATATTATCGAATTTTCACGAAATCAAATTTAATTATTTGCCTTACGGCAAATTGTTAATTGTTCGCCCTTGTTAGTAAACGGTGAAATGTAAGGTAAAATATAAGGCCCACAAATCAAATACATATGTATCTTCTACCTGCCACTGTTTCTACAAACTCTGTGAGCGTACAACAAAACATTCCCACACACATTCACACGAAATCACACAATGACAGAGAACATAACCATAAACCATCCATCTACACAGTTCATTGATTATTTTTGTTGTGAATGGCCAAGAGGCAGTTGGAGTGACTACAACGTATCATCTTCTTTGACAAAATGACATTTTCGACAGAATCCTCGAAACGTGAACTATGATACTGTTGTCGTTGTTAGACTGGGTGTTCGTTGGTGTGGGTGTTCGTGTTCGTGTTCGTGTTGATGCTGTTGTTACTTCATGACTGTATGGTAGGGATCACGTGTATGAGTGTGTATAATATTTCATACTCCCACAAAACTATTTGTATGTGAAATGTTTGCATTCGAGTGTGTGTGTGCGTGTGTGTGGGAGTAACTGTGTTACTGGATATCATTACAAATGCTGAACAAACACAGATGATTTCAAACATATTATAGTCCTACAGGATAATTTCAATGATCAACGTTTATAAGTGTGTAATCGCGTTCGATAATTTGAACCAGCGCAAAAATGATTTCTTGTTATTGAATGGCGGATGATATGATGTGAGAATTTATACAATTTGGTTAGAATTGTAGATTCTTTAAATTATGCTAATATTTCAAACCCTAAAATTGTAAAAAATAGAAGTCAATAATTTTCAAATACGAGGGTTGCTATTTATATTTTGCACCCTGGTAGTACTAGTGTTGCCAGATGCAAACTGGAACTTCCATTGGAAAGTTTGAAATTTGTTAGCATAAACATACGTAGAATGTTTTCACTTAAGAGCACTTTACTTTTATTGTCTATTTTACAACCTCATGATATCAGTCTTACACATATTAATTAAAGAAACAAATTAAACAAATTTCTGCATATTCTTCCAACACCAAGGATTCTTCTGCCTGGTCTTTCCAGCGGAGTCTTGGTCGTCCTCTTTTCCTGCTTCCGTCGGGTACGTTATCAAAAACCTTTCGCGCTGGCTCATCTTCATCTATTCAGATAACATAGCCTAGCCAACGCAATTGGCCTAATTTGATTCGCCTAGCTATGTCCACGTCGGACTGCAAGTGATATAGCTGTTGGTTCCAATGGCGTTGGATCTCGCCGTTTTCTTTAACAGGACCATATATTTTACGGGAAATTTCGCTCTCGAATACTCCCAGGTGATTTCCATCCGCTTGAGATATTACCCATGTTTCGGAACCATATGTGAGGACAGATAAAATTAAAGTCTGGTATAGAGGGCTTCATTCCTAAACTGCTTGCTGAGCCCTAAATAACATTTATTTGCAAGCACAATTCTCCTATTTATCTCCAGGCTTATGTAGTTATCGGCGGAGCCAAGGTATTCAAATTCATCTAGCACTTCAAAATTAAATCGGTTGTTGACGTCCAAGTGGGGACCAAGCCGAGAGTTTTGTCTGGTCGTTGACACCATCAATATTGTTTTGCCCTCATTAACAGTAAGACCCACCTTCGCTGATTCTTTTTCGATTCTTGAAAATACTGCAGTAACCTCTCGCAAATTTCGCCCAATGATGTCTATGCCGTCAGTATACGCCAGCAACATATGGCTTTTCGTGTTAGTGGTCATGTTCGTATTTACTGCAGCTTTTCGCATTATTATCTCCATTAAGATGTTGAAGAGATTGCATGAAAGTGTGTGGCCTTGTCTAAGTCTTCGCTTAGTAAATAATGGTTCAGTGAGGTCTTTCCGCACTTTCACTGCTGATTTGGTGTTGGTAAGCGTCATTCTACAAAGGCGGATCAGTTTTGCCGGAATACCAAGTTCAGACATAGCTTATTACAGTTTTCCCCGTATGGGGCTATCGAAAAGAGCTTTGTAATCGACAAAAAGGTGGTATGTATCGATTTGCTTTTCGTGGGTATTTTCCCGGATTTGGCGTATCGTGAATATTTGGTCAGTCGTGGACTTGCCTGGTCTAAAACCACACTGATAAGGTCCAATCAGGTTTTCAATAATTCGCTTTAGCCTTTCACATAATACGCTCGATAAGACCTTATACGCGATGGGTAAAAGACTGATACTGATAGTTGGAACAGGCACACGGATCACCCTTTTTCAATACAGGACATAATACACTGAGACTCCAATCGTCAGGCATAGATTCCCCCAGTCATATACCGCATATATGTCGATGCATGTGGGCTGGCAGTCCTTCGCCACCTGCCTTTAAAATTTCATCCGTACCAAGGGCTTTATTATTCTTAATCGCCATTCTAATCTCATCTTGGTTGGGGGGGGGGGTACAATCTACACTATCTTCCACTATCATTACCTCCTGATCTTCAGTGCAAGAATCCGAGTGGAGTTGTGCTGAAAAGTGGTCTCTCCACATTTTGAGCACACACTGCTTCTCAGTCACCAGATTCCCATTCTCGTCCTTGCAGGAGGGCAGCCCTTTATTCGACCCGTTATTCAATCTTCTTACCCTCTGGAAAAACTTTCGGGATTCACCATTCATCCTGCACATTTCGGTTTTTTCACTCTCTCTCTCTGCTACCACTGCCATTTTTTCCTCCTAAATAATTGAATTTCCTCCCTTCTCAGCCTCTTGTACCGCTCATTCGCAGCACGCGTTGTAGCTGACTGTTTCGTTTCCATACGTGCAGCGTCTTTTCCATCAGTTGCAATGCGACATTCTTCGTCGTACCATGGCTTATCCTTCTGCGGTTTTTGATAGCCAAGTTCAGTTCTTGCAGCGGTTTCCAAAGAATGTGAGATGTGCTTCCACTGCGCATCTGAGTCTTCGGGAGGGGGAGTGTTCTGCTCTAGCAGGAGAGAGAGCTTCTGTCGATAGGACATTGATATCTCCCGTATTTGTAGCTTGTCAATATTCAGCTTTTCCTGTGTTCGGCTTCGTATGTATTTCGCTCTGCTCAGTCTTGCGCGAAGTTTCGCAGCCACCAGATAATGATCCGAGTGGAGTACACTAGAAGAGTGTCTGTCATCTATTACCAAGTGATCAATCTGGTTCTCCGTCCGCTGATCAGGAGATATCCAGGTCACTTAACAGCAGTATTTGTTGTATTTACATTGTGTTGCAAAATTCATCGCGGCCAAAAAATTGAATTAACCCGTGAAAAGTTTCGTGCGATAATTTTTTATGATTTTCGGCGTAGATTATCGAGACACGAGTATCTAAATCAACTTATTTCGACTTTAAGTGATGAAGCACCATGAAAAACCATTGTAAATCGCTGGTACCAAGAGTTCAGTCTCGGACGCCGTTTGCTCCAGGATGAATTTTGTGAAGGTCGTCCAACTTCAGTCGTTTTGCCTTAAACCATCGATGCTGTCCGTGAACTGATAAAGCAAGACCGACATGTGAGATACCGTCAGATTAAGGCATTCTTGGGCATTGGGCACGACAGGCATCAATAATATATTCCATGTTTATTTGGCCGTGAAAAAGATTTGTCCTCGTTGTATCCCAAATAATTTCACGAATACTGAAAAAAAGGCTCCTGTCGTTTGAAGCAAAGAAATGTTGAAAAAATTAAACCACGGTAACTCAAATGCAGTGTATAACATCGTTACATGTGACGAATTATGGATTTATGCATATGAACCAGAAACAAAACTCCAATCGACCATATGGGTCTTTCAGGACGAGCTATATCCAACAAAAGTGGAAGAAGCACATCGAAGCAAATGATCAAGTTTTTTTTGGTACAACCGGTCATGTGGCCACAGTGCCTTCAGTGGAATATAGAAAAATTCTGAGTGGTATATCACCAACTTTTTGCCAACAGTGTTGGAAAAAATAAGAAGAAACAACAATAGAAGACAGATCATTCACAGATCATAACAGATCAGCTGAAACAATGGGCTATTTGAGCACTCAACATTTCGAATTGATAGGTCATCCAACGTAAAGCCCTGATATGGCACCCGGTGACTTCTTTTTAATGCGTGGTCAACGTTTTTCGATGCCCAAAATAGCTGCTGAAGCGTTCAAAAACCATGTTTTGGAGGTGTCTCAATCGGAATGGAAGAACAACTTCGAAAATTGGTTTGAGCGCCTGCAAAAGCATATTGATCTTCACGGTGAATATTTTGACAAACAATAAACCCATATCCAATGATAAATGGTCGTCTTTATATTGCACGAAATATAAATAGCAACCTCGTAGTTTGTAATTTATACGCCAGAACGGGTCGCTGCAACCAACATAGCCACTTCAACCAATAATCACTTCACCAAACGCTGTCTTGTGGCAAATTTTTACTTTTATTACTTATCCGGTATCGAACAACCCCTGGGGTCAGGGACCTCACTAAACAAAGGCAACATATTTCACAAACTAGTTCGATCATTTGGGTTATCGCTTCAGTTGGTAATACCAAGGGTACGTAGTAATTCGTCAACTTGATCTCTCCGGCGGAGTCTTGGTCTTCATACTTTTCGTCTTCCTTCGAGTTTGGTTTCGAAAACCCTTCGTGCTGGTTTGTCTTCATCCTTTCTACTGACATGGCCTGGCCAGCGCAATCGCGTTATTTTGATCGGCTTAACTATGCCAATGTCAGGATAAAGCTCATACAGCTCATGGTTCATGCGTCGCCGATACTCGCCGTTGTGCACTATAGGGCCATACATTTTTCGAATCATTTTTCTCTCGGAGACCAGGGACCAGGATTCTGCGCCATAAAGCCTGACAGACTGTATGAGAGTCTGGTATAATTGCTCAGTCCAAAATAACATCTATTAGCAAGCACAATTCTCCGTTTGATCTCCAGGCAAACGTTGTTGTTTTCGTTTACGGCAGATCCGAGGTATATTAATTCGTCCACCAGCTCGAAATTATAACGGTTATCAATGTTTACGCATGGCCGTCGGTGGTGCTACGGTTAGTGTGCGCGCCTCTTGTACATGACATCCTGGGTTCGAATCCTGCTCTGACCATCTTAAAATTTCTTTCGGCGTCGGTCACCTCGCACAGTGACAGCGACACTATCGAGTATATAGCCGTGAAAAAGCTTCTCAAAATACCGTTCGGAATCGGTGTAAAACTGTAGGTCCCAATTAGTGAGTTTAAAACTAGAAAGCGCACAGCTCACTGGTTGTGCGAAACTTCCCCCAATTCCTTCATGGAATTTAATGGGAATCCATTTACTTATTTATCAATGATTACGCTTTGGTCTAACCGCGTGGAGGCCCTGTTCGTTGAAACCATTAATTTTGTCTAGTCGTCATTTACTTTCGGACCCAGTTTTGCTGACTCCTTCTCAATTCTCGAAAATACCGCAGTAACTTCTCTCATTGTGCGCATGTGGCTTTTACTGCTGATGGCTGTATTCATGTTGACTGCAGCTTTTCTCATAATGATGGCATTAAGATGTTACAAAGATCGCATAATGGCATTAAGATGTTAAAGAGATCGCATCTTAAGGTGTCGCCTTGTCTGAGGCCTCGCTTAGTTTCCAAACGTTGGGTAAGATCCTTACCAACTTTAACTGCAGATTCGGTGTTCGTCAAGGTCGTTTTTATACGGCAATAGTCAGGCTCATCGTAGTTTGGTGGAGGTCCCTCCAAAAGAAATATATTCTGAATTCCTTGATGAAAATTCAAAGATCAGCACTGATTAGCGTTAGTGGGGCAATGGGCACGACGTCAGGTACTGCACTTAGTGCTATCCTGAACATCTGTACTCCTGATATCATGGCCGAATCGGCAGCCGCTACATCTCTGCTGAGAATCCGATATTGTGGCGTTATGATATCGAGGCATTCCGGACACGCTGAATTACTATACTGGATCAACTCTATTCCCGTAAAAACGGACTACTGTATCCCCTACCTTCTAGCAGCGACAAATCTAAGGACTTCTATTCCGAACAGGAATACCAGGGAAAAATCACTGGAATGAAAGTTGGACGAGCAAGTAGACTATGGGGTCCATTCACCGGACCTAAATATAAATATCTCCTTCAAGCTGCCTTATCACTGTAGTGTATTTTTACCGTCATACTGGAGTTTGCTGAACTACTGAAAAGTAGTGTCACAACCCTCCGGAGAATATGTATCTACACAGACAGCCAGGCTGCCATAAAATCCCTGGAAGCCTTGTTTGCTACGTCCCTGACGGTGAAAGAATGCCACTTATCACTTAGGGTGATGACAGAGCATTTTGCCATCAGGCTTATCTGGTTACCGGGACACAACGACAGGGTACTACGGCACAGGTTCTTCCGGCAAAAGAAGGTGTTTGTATGCCAATCTCTACCTGCCGTTTGCAGATCAGGCAGTTGTTCAAGGACAAATGGAGACTTACTTCAACTTGCAAACACGCCAAGGTCATCTGGCCACAGGTGGACAGGAAGAGGACTGGGCAACTACTTAACTTGCCGAGAGGCAGGTTATCCACAATGATAGCAACACTTACGGGACATTGTCTTGTAGGAAAACACGCCCTAAGATTGGGACATAGAAACTCCACTCTCTGTAGATGCTGCATGAAAGAGGAGGAGGACACGACGAAACACCTACTCTTGGATTGCCCTGTTCTGGCAGGACACTGAGAAGTAGGATATTCGGAACACATTTAGTTAGCACCGTAGCCGTACAGGATATTCCTGTAGGTCTTATAGACAAATTCATTGAAAGGGCAAATTGGCTAGACGACTAGACAATAGTTGCTATGGAGGAAACTGCAGGTATCACAATGGGCTTCTTTAGCCTAAGTGTGCCAGACAGCGTGCTGTCTTACAGCCTTTTCAACCAACCATCCAAGGTCATCCTGCAGAGGCGTATGAAATTTGTAGGAACACCAAGCTCAGACATTGCTTCGTAGAGTTTCTCACGAATCGGGCTATTGAGGGCCCCTTATAATCGACAAATAGATGATAGGTGTCGATTTGCTTTTCGTGGGTTTTCTCCAGGATTTGGTGTAGCGTGAAAATCTGGTCAGTTGTCGATTTTCAAGGCCTAAAGCCACACTGGTATGGTTCAATCAGGTCAGCGTTAATTGGATTTAGTCTTCCGCACATTATACTTGATAGAACCTTATACGCTATGGATCTAAAGTTTATTCGAAGATAGTTGGCACAGAGACTTGGTTCAACTTTTTAAATATGGGGCATATAGACTTTATCATGGAATTTCCAATGCCTGAATTGATTTCCAACTATTCTTTTTCTTGTGTGTGTGTGCAGAAGCTCCAACATATATAACGCTGCAATATCCTTCTCTAATTCCGGGTAGTCTCCCTGAAAGATTTATAGCTTGAACGTTGTGCATTTATACGATACATCACCATTAAGCCTGTCAATGTTGTTTGATATTTAACTCTCTTCCATTACTCCAGTATAAATTTTCATATTTTTCGTATTTCCCTAAACCTCTACAAATTATATTTTCTATTTTGAATTGTTCTCTAAAACAATTATAATAATCAAATCTATTCAAGAACTAATATCTTTCTAATGTCATATGTACTACAAAATTGTTATTTAAAACTTGAGCACATTCCAATTTATCCAAAAACTCAACTCCAAATAAAACATTACCAATTATACAATTCCCAAAAAAGATTGTAACATTTGCAATTTCCCCAAATGAAATTAAGACTTATCAAAAGTAAAAAGTTTTAAAAACATAAATAATTTTATTAAGGCAAAAAGAAACTTTCTCCCTCAACATTTGTTGTCTCTCCTTTGCCCAACATCATTGGATTTTGTATCGTTCAATAAAGAATTGTATTAGCAAAGTCAATAAATTTCAACTTGACTCTAAGAACCAGAATGTGAAAAAAAACAGAAGTTATACAAAGGAACTAAACAAAAACCTGACAAACCCGAAATTAGTTTTTGTCCTACGCTCCTTTATGTTTTTGGGATACATATCCTGCAGGGTTCGTTAATAACATTAAAGGTAGAGAAAAGTTAAATAAAAGAAATATATGCGAAAACGAAAAGTAATCAAGAGATTAAAGTAAACTAACTAATATTCTGTACTAATTTGTGTAGATAAAGAACTTTTAGAACGCACAATTTTATTTATAATTTGTGGAAATGAAAGGATTTATCATAATGTAATATGAATTGAAAATGAAATGAACATTTAGGGTCTTTTAAATAGGAATTTTCAATTATTAAATATCTAATCTGTATATATATAAAATTCTCGTGTCACAATGTTAGTTACCTTACTCATCCGAAACGGCTCGACCGATATGTATGAAAATTTATATGCATATGGGGTAGGTCTGAGTATCGGCCAAAATCTATTTTTCATACCCCTTAATGATAAGGGTAACCCAGGCCGTACCATATCCCCTTTTCAAAAATCGCTCTGACGGCTTTTCTAATATACCGATTGTTATGAAAATTTCACAATGCGGTACTGATGACCTGCTGACAATCCTTGGCTATATTTGGAAATTTTTGGATAAAGGGGCGTGGCACCGCCCATACAACTTGAAATTTAAAATGGTTGTATCTCATGAACTGCCAGAGATAAGAAGATGAGATTTTGTATATATGTTGTTGGTACAGTATGAATTACAGCCGGACTGTAAGTAGTCGGTGACACACCCTCTTTTCAAAAATCGCACTGACGGATTTTCTAATGTACCGATTGTTATGAAAATTTTACAATGTGGTACTGATGATCTACTGATAGTCCTTGGTTATACTTGGTAGTGATTGGATAAAGCAGCGTGGCACCGCCCATACCATTTGAAATTTAAAATGGCTATATCTCATGAACTATCAGAGGTCTGAAGATGAGATTTGGTATATATGTTGTTGATACATTATGAATTACAGCCAGAGTGGTAGTGGGATGTACCAGGCCCCATTTTAAAATGAACCGTTATAGCAGTCATAATAATAGTTTGATCGTCCTCAAAATTTCACAGTATGTTACAGTTGGCCTACATATACGAACAGGCTATTTAGATGCAAGTAGGTAAAAAGGGCCGAGGTGCTGCCCACACGCGTCGATATTTGACTATTACATATGTGACTTGCTCCACGAAAAGGGACCTCTGCGCAGAAAAGAAGTTATTGAGAAAAACTCGTTTAAATAAAGCGCTTCGTTCATTTTTTCATATATTTCATTAATTATGTTCATCTTTACAGGTGATTTGTAAAAAAACTAAAAGACATAGAAACTTGAGGTTTGTGGCATTTGAAAGAGCGTAAGAAGAATCACCCAAAAAGTAGAAAAAAAATTTTTCGGCGCAGAGGTCCCTTTTCGTGGTCACATATACTATATTAAACAATTGTCCGTAAACCAGGCACTTGACAACATATTTCAATGTATCTAAAAAAAATATATGGCCGATTCAATGCTTCTAACTTTAAAATAAATATTTGAATCATATCGGCCATATATCTTATGAGATACATTGAAATATGTTCACAACTGCCAGGTGTACGGACAATTGTTTGATACAGTGTAGGAATGTGAGGTTCGGTACACATACCACTGACATGATGATGCAAATTACTTTTTGGGGAAAACCTATAAAAATAAAGCTATTAAAAAGGTCGCTAAGAATGTTCCTAAATATCGTAATCCCAATAATGAATTTTTTAAAAAAAATTCAGAATAATCGTATAGAGGCTACTATAATCACTGGAAATTATAAACGAACTCATGTACTGATTCCACGCATTCCCGTGATACCTACAGACATGCCCATCGATTTCAAAAGATTCTAGTTTCCGATTCTGTTGTCATTTGCGATGATCATTAATAAAGCGCAAGGGCAGTCGCTTAAATTTGGCAAATCCATGTTTTCCCACGGACAATATAACGGGTCCGCCATCTAACGTTTTTTTTTTCAACTAGTGCTTATTTCGTGAATGGTAACACTTAGCTCATGTCTGATTTGACAGATAATTAGTAGTATCCTTCCGCTGAACGAATATGGTTGTGTATACGCTTGAACAACGCTGCGAAATATTGCGACATTACTTTGAAAATCATGGTAATGTTGCAGATGCCGATTTTTCCGATTTTGCCAAAAAAAAAATCATCTTTTCGAAGCTCATTTTGATCTTGGCGGGTATGCAAACAAGCAAAATTGTCGCATTTGGGGCACAGAAAACCCGATGCACCCAAAACGAGTCACTTGTTTGGTGCGGATTTTGGTCCAGAGCCATAATTGGGCCATTTTCCTTCGAAAATGAGCAAGGAGTGGTCGTTACAGTCAATGGCGATCGTTATCGGGCCATGTTGAACGAATTTTTGTTCACAAAAATTGAAGAGGAGGATATTGGCAACATTTGGTTTCAACAGGACGGCGCTACGTGCCACACAGCCGAAGCTACACTCGATGTTTTGCGCCCTGTTTTTGAAGATCGCATTATCAGCCGCAGAGCTGATGTCGTTTGGCCACCTCGGAGCTGCGATTTGACACCGTTGGACTATTATTTGTGGGGTGCCCTGAAAGATAAGTGTTACGCCGACAAGCCAGAGACAATTGACGCTTTAAAGGACAATATTCGTGAAGCCATTGGTGAAATACAGCTGCACACAATCGATAATGTGCTTAAAAATTGGACCGATCGTGTAGGCTACTGCATGGCCAGCCGATGCAGCCGTTTGAATGAAATTATTTTCCATTATTAACCGGAAGAATTTTACTTTCAAATAAAAAAAGAAATTTGAGAAAATATTCAGTAGTTTTTTTTATAGCATTTTCAAAAAAAAAAAGTTATTTGGCGGACCCTTTAGTATGTTGCATGTTCCGGTGTAGATAAACCTTCCGACTAATATACATTTGCACCAGATGGCAAAACTAGACATATTGTATATCATAGAGCACTTGAATAAATAGAAAAAAATTCATTAAAATTACAATTCAGGGGTAGCGAAGCGCAACGGGTACAGCTATTATAATATAATTAGAAGCTTTTTTGACAAATCTGCACATGATCGATATCTAAAGAAACACTTCTAACAAATAGTTATTTTACATTCTACAGGTTTATTTGCCCATTGTCAACTAAACGTGGCATTATCCCGTGTCGGAACGCCAGCAGATATATTCATTTACTGCAAACATAATGGAACAGAATAATTTTGTTCACCCTTGGGCATTACAAAAACTTTGATGGCAAAACGAAGTTTGCCGGGTCCAGCTATACTTATATATGTATAGATATATAGATAGATATTGATTACAGGCGCTCCTCCTAGAAACTTCCCATTAAACAAGAATTTTCCCTCCATATGTTAGTCTAGACACAAACCAAAGCAAAAGTACCCAATATAGTTGATAATACTGGGATGTAATAAAGTTGATAAATAAAAGTTGTTTAATTTTTTTCATTTAGCCCATAACTTCGTTCCAAAAAAAACATCGAAAAATATCTACGCATTTCCGTTTTACGCACACTTTTGTGATGATGTGTTTTCCTATATAAAATGTGTGAATTCATTTGTGGCCATGACATCATTGAATACTTTTTGTCGGCAGAGCGAAGTCTGCCGGGTCAGCTAGTATTTTATACAATATCTAATTTCTATGAAGGATTCTATTCATCTTCACCTAAGTTGAATTTTGAGTTTAACAGAGCGTATTATTTATTTGTGCTGAATTCAAAGCTCATACGCACTGAGTGACAACTTGATACCAAGGATCATATCGAGGGTTAAACGACAGTACCTCGTAAGACTTGTTTGACTGTTTTGCAGGAATTACATTATACTGTTTTTTTTTTGATATAAGACAAGTTAAAAATATAATATATATAACAGATTTAAGGAGTTTCTATATCCTTATTTTAGTTTTATTAACCCTGCTGTTAGATTAGGACCATTTGGTCCAAATTTTTTCTGTTTTCCCTTGTAACTTTGGAACGGTGATATATACTGACTAAATTTTTCTGCTAATGGGGTCTTTTAATAAAACAATGTTATGTGCGAAAATTAAATTTTCTAACTTTATTCAGGACTGAGAAAAATACAAAATGACGAATCTTAGATTAGAGGACCATTTGGTCAATAGTACATTTTTTCATTACCAAGCGAATGTAAATTCATGTCAAATATTTAGAAGATGTTTTTGATATGTTAGCGGATGTTTTTGATATGTCAAATACTTGCTTTAGAAATTTTTGAACCAAAATAGTTACAAAGAATAAGATAAAATTATTATTTTGGATGAAAATTGCAGTATGGACCAAATGGTCCCTCAATCTAAGATTCGTAAGTTTTTTCTAATCTAACAGCAGGGTTAACACAAATACTTTACCCAACAAACACCGATAAATTTTTAGCTTTCGAGGTGGTGTCTTTGTTTCTCGCCAAAAGGATTTCTCGAGTTGAGACTTAGGATTCTGCGCCATAAATCAAGACAGGTTGTATGAGAGTCTGAAATATTTGGCTCTTCGTTTCTCACCTGTTTGCAAGCACAATTCTCCTTTTGATTTCTTGCCTGACGTTTTTCGTACTGTACAGGGTACATCCGAGGTAAATGAATTCGTACACTACCTCGAAACTATACCTGTTATCAATGATCACCCTCTGCTCTAAATGTTCTGCTCGTCGAAACCATTAATTTTGTTTTGTCGTCGTTTATTGTCACACCCAGTTTTGCTCATTCCTTCTCAATTCTTGCAAATACTGCAGAAACTTCTTGCAGATTTCTCCCAATGATGTGTAAATAATTAGCATACGCGAGTTGTACGTGACATTTGCTGCTGATGTTTTTATTCGTGTTGACTGTAGATTTTTTCACGATGACCTTCCGTAAAATGTCAAAGTGATCGCACGCTAGGGTGTCACCCTGCTTCGCAATAAATGGTTCGATGAGTTTTTTACCAATCTTTACTGAGGATTTTGTGTCGGTCAGTGTCATTCTATAAAGGCGTGTCCGCTTAGCAGGAATACCAAGCTCCAACATAGCTGGGTACAGTTTTCGCCGTATCGGGCTATCGAATTCAGCCTTATAATCTACAATGAGGTGCTAGGTGTCGGTTAGTTTTCGTGGATTTTGTCCGGTTTTTGTCGTGATCTGAATATCTGGTCATACGTGGATTTACGAGTTCTAAACCCACACTGATATGGTCCGATCAG
This sequence comes from Phaonia tiefii, assembly GCA_963931995.1. Classification (NCBI taxonomy): domain Eukaryota; kingdom Metazoa; phylum Arthropoda; class Insecta; order Diptera; family Muscidae; genus Phaonia; species Phaonia tiefii. The sequence goes on from OZ008368.1 coordinate 295,084,715, forward strand.
GTCTGTCACAAATAGTTTTAGTCTGCGCATTGCCCTCGAAATGACTTTGTATGCAATGGATAAAAGCCTTATTCCACGATAGTTGGCGCATATACTAGGGTCGTCTTTCATAAATTCAAGACACAGTACACTAACACTCCAATCTCCTCCCAGCAATTCGTCTACCACATATTGCATATAATTTGATGCATGCACCTTGTCTGCATATCGCCACCAGCCTTCACTAATTCGGTGGGTAACTGCGGCTTTGTTGTTTTTAAGCCAGGTTTTGACCTCGACTTGACTATGAAGAGGCAATCAATGTTGTCGTCTTATATCTACCTCTACCTCATTTGCATATCGGTTTCCACAGGTGCAATTAAAAAAATAAAATGGTTTCCTATTATATTCCTTGAAGGGAACTTCTTACAACCAGTGGACTGTGCGCTTTCTATTCATACACTGACTGATTGGGGCCTACAGTTTAACACCGGTTCGGAATGGTATTTTGAGAAGCCTTTTCTTGGTTAAGTACTCCATAGTGTCGCCATCATTAAGCGAGGTGACCGTCGCTGAAAGTAATGTAAGATGGTCAGAGCAGGGATCGACCCACGATTTCATGTGCAAGAATCAGGAACACTACTATTGCACGACCGACGGTAACCCCCAGAAATAATAAGAGCAGAGAAATTATCTCTCCAGATCCTTATTTTTATACTGTCCTTATTTTTATAGACGGTGGGTCCTGATCCGTGCCCATTGGTTTGACCTTTAGCTTTACGGTAGAATTTTCGGGCTTCAATCTTCCTTCTTTAAATTTAAATTTTCCACTGCCGTTTTTTTTTTAATTTCTGACTGAAGCATTCGACACTCTCCATTATGTCATGGTTTGTCTTTAAGCGGCTTAGACAAACACGATCTCAGCAATAATGTTCATAGAGTTGGAATGCACTTTCATTGCTCTTCAGAACCATTGGGTGTAATTTCGTTCTGACCTAATAACAGGGTGAGATTATTGGCATTTGCCGTAGTTTTCTCTCGTAATTGCAGCTTCCAGTGTCCAGCTTCCTGTGCATCGGCTTTCGTATGATTTTCACTCTGCTTAACCTCGTGTGGACCTTTTCTACAAGCAGGTAGTGATTCGAATTGAAATTAGCTCCTCCAATCACACGTAAGTCCATTGGACTGGAACAGAGCTTTCCAGCAATTTCATAATAATTAATCTGATTTTCCATTTGAAGATCAGGAGAAGTAGGCTTGTGACTTCTGACAACCATGTTTTTTGCCGCGGCGAAATCTACCAGCCTCATTCTCTGGTCCGAAGAGCTTTCGCGAAGACTGAATTTACCGATAGTTGGTTATTTTTGCAATAAAGTCACCTACAATAATCTTAATATCATGACCAGGGCATTGGTCATTGGCGCTCATACAACATGTCATTGGCGTCCTCGTATTTATCTTCTGTCGTGGCATGTCTACAAATGAAGCGAATGTTAAAGTATTTTGCCTTTATGCGGATCGTGGCTACACGTTCACTCATTATTATTCTCATATATATTTCCGTTCCCACTATTCGTGGTTCGGTCGGTGCAATAGAGAGTCATTAGACGTAAATTGACTTACACCAGATGGAATTACAAAAAATTTTGACTACAAATTTTCATGTCGTTTAGATCATAGAGTAGTGACGTATAGATTATCCCACTCTTTCAGTAAATTGATGATAATTGGTGTGTTGGAGATCGATTGTTGGATAGAAACTGGATATAACAAAGGCATTTGTCAGTTTTTTTACTCATATTATGTAGAATCAAAGTCCTTAAAATTGTTAAAAACACGTCGCAACATAATCCCAAAAAAATCTAAAATCCCCAAAAATGGGATTTTTCAGAAAATTTTAGGAATTTTCAAGAGAATTTTCCAGGTGGTTTAGTTTTTGTTTTTTTTAGAACACATTCATGTATAAGAATTAGGATAAAGAAAGCATCGAATTAGGACAAAGAAGCCAGCGAGGCAGCTTGGCACGTCGAGATATTTTTCGCCAAATATAATTTTTTTTAAATCAAGAAAGTTTCGAAGGCTCTGAAGAAAACTGTGAGTAGGCTAGAAAACTCTGGTGTCCACAAAATAATCAACATATCAGTATGTTTTAAATTTATGTATATATAAACTGTATATGTTTGAAAACAAATTCCTCTAGTTGTTAATGCCAAATTATTAGCATGAATTTCTTGTTAAATGCTAAGTAACGCCTACTCTGAAATAGAGGCCAGACCAATAAGTCCGTGACTTTTTGAATGAAACACAGTTTTTTTTTTGCAAAAAAAAATATATTTTTCAACACAAAATCTCCTTTTAGCCCAATACACTTAGTCCAACTTTCCTCCAATTTTTGTATCCCTTCCAAAAAAATTTAATTTTTCGAGGTCCATAAAATAGGCAGTTGTTTGATCAATAATTTCATCGTTGGAGCTAAATCTCTTTCCACCGAGGAGTCAAATTCTTTAGGTTTGAAAATAGGAAATAGTCACTGGGGGCTAAATACGTAGAATATGGCGGCTGAGGTACCAATTCGTAGCCCAATTAAACAACTCCAAACAATCCTTTGAAGTTGTCACACGATTACGTTTATGCTCAATTGAGAGCAAACGCGGCACCCATCTTGCAGACAGCTTTCTTAAACCCAACTGATCATTTAAAATCGAAACCACACTGCCATATGAAATGCCTATGGCATCAACAATCTCACGCACTTTTACTCTTCGATCGGCCAATACCACATCGTGGATTTTTTCGACATTTTCGGGTGTATTGACCTCAATTGGCCGTCCAGAACGTTCAGCATCATTTGTACTTGTGCAACCACAACGAAAGTCAGTAAACCACTTGTTTACCATTGAAATCGATGGTGCAGAGTCCCCATAGTGGCGGCCGGATGGCGGGCCCCAGGAAACAACACCCCAATTGCAAAATGAAAATGTGCCCCAAATTTAGGGTTTACTTTCATTATGAAGGTGGGCCCCAAATTTCAAAATGAAATAGCCTGCTGAGCAATGATGAAGGGCCCCAAAAAATGGTGAAGCACGACCCCAGATATTTTAGTGGCGGAGGCTTTAATTTTTTTCGTTTTTTCTTTAATAATAATAAGGCCCCAATAAGCGCAAGAGGACCCCAAAATAATTATTTGTTGTATACTGATAAAATTTGGGGCGGATTTCATTGACTCTTTGGGGTGTATTTTCTTGAAATGTAAGTTTAAAGAATAGAAATTGCACCCCAGGAAAATCGGCCACAATAGAAAAAAATTGGTTTTGTTTTATCCGTCGATTTGATTAATTTCAGAATGAATATATAATACACCCACATACACATATTCCATGAAACATTAAACAAAATAAGATAGAATAGAATAGTTATTTCAAATATTTGCCTCCCCTTTTTGACGTCTTTTTTTGGAAATTTTTTTTTCATTTCTTTCTAAACCATTAAAATATAGTTTATTAACATTTTGGTTGATCGTGTGTTAAAGCGTGATTTTTCAAGCTTTTCGTTGGTTTGATTGACGGTTCTTTATCGCAAAAAATAATTTCGAATGAGCACTCGAAATTCACTTTTTCCATTGTATGTTGTATGTTTTGCACAGCTGTTAAACGCAAAGTAAATGACGGAAATTCCTCAAAATTTGACTGTAGTCTATTAGCAGGTGGTACTTGATGCATTTTATATAAGTACGAGAGAAGTTCAAAAAGTCACGGACTTATTGATCCGCTCTCTAAGCATGACACAAAGTTGTCGTAATAACTGTTTGTCCCTTTCCCTCCCCCCATTAACGCCTAAATCATCTGTCAAAGATGCTGAAATCTTCCAGATACTTATTTCCGATAGAAAATAAGATCTTTAGTTCTCCGTGTTAAATCAGCATACTGGTAAGATGATCCTAAAACATCTTGAATAAATAGAGAAATACCCAAATTCTGACATTGTTCAATGTATATTCTTTTCACTCCATTTTGGATTTTCCATTTATTCGAGATTGGTTGAACACAAAACTAACTATTTTATTTTGTTGGGCTCAAAGTGTAAAATTTGTCTCATTCACCAGATCGAATGGCATTCCATGACTTTCCAAAGGAAATACTAGTATTGATAAAAATGTGGTGACATCTTTTTTGCCAAAGAGGGTAAAAAAGTTGGTGGTTTTAATGTTTTGGTTTTAAATGTATGCCACGATCCTCCAACAACTTGAACAAATTCTAGCATTGTTCATTGTATGTTCTTTTCATTCCTTTTCGGATTTTCAATTTATTCGAGATTGGTTGAGCACAAAATCAACTATTTTATTTTGCGTAAAATAAAAAAATTTTATAAAGCGTAAAATTGGTCTCATGATCGAATGACATTCCACGACTTTCCAATGGAAACCCTACTATTGATAAAAATGTGATGTACCTTTTTTCCAACGAGGGTAAAACAAGTTGGTGGTTTTTAGTGTTTTGGTTTTATGTCATTTTCTCAAATAAAACAATGGAGCCCAACGGTTTTATTACAACATATGCTGTTGCTAATGAAATAACTTTTCCAATATTAACAATGATTTCACTTAGCCAAGATATTCTCAAACAACTGAAAAAAGGTAACTCTTTCAAAAAAAAATATTTTCCAAAATATCTTAACAACCACAAGAACCAAACTGTTTTTGTAGGTTATTAGTTGCTCCTTAAATGTAACTAAACCATTTCCAATATAAACAAAATTCAAAGTATCAGAAGGGTTAATATTTTTTGAAATTTGGTCAAATTTGGGCTTCTTTGGGCTCCCGCTGTACGACTACAATATTGTCTCTGACACTTTACTATGCCAATTTCTACAGCGCAACACCTCAGCTATGCTCATGTGAAATTTCAACTAGATCGGATCAGCAGTTTAGAAACAACTGAATTATTTTGCAAATACCCCACTCTGTGTGGTTTTGTATTTTACCTACTGCCGGCAGGGACTTCCCACAGAACGAAACCACTGAGTCCGTCTAACATTAAATGTATTCTCCTCTGCCATCATCCTCCGTTGACCAGTAGTGTTGGTTCATCCGCTTTCTTGGGAGAGAAGATAAGTACTTATATGCCAAACAGGCCTTGGGTAGTTGCAAATTTTACAAAATACCCGTAAGGAAAACATTGGCAAAGTTGCGATAAGATTTAATTCGACAGGAAACTAAACTCTTAAAAACCACTATTGGCCCACGCTTAACCTGCCACATTGCGACAATATCGTTACTTCAAGTGGGGGGATGGTTGGTTGGTTTTCATGGTTGCTAAAGATACTATTTAGCATCAATTAGTGTCTGTCTGAGACACCGTTTTGCACACCACATCACTCCGGAAGGTCCAAAGTACCGTGTCTATAACCAGACTGTTAATCGGAGATACCTCATTAGATCCCCTAGATCTATCTCGTGTATCCCAGTGAGGTTATGCAAGAAGGGACGGCCCATAGTCTTCAGGCGTCTATTCATCAGAGCCAGACAACTGCAGAGGAGATGCTCCACCGTCTACTCCTATTCTGCGTTATCGCAGGCACGGCGGTGGTCATTATATGGCAGCTTCAACCGTCTTACGTGATTAAGGATTAGCCAGGTCAGCACGTCAGTTAGCCTAGATATGTCTCCCTGATTATGGCTTATCAGGGAGTTAGTTCGGTGAATGTTATATTCTGGTCATGTGTTTCTGGATATGCGGCACGTTTCCGTTCTATCCCTTCTGGTCTTCGCTCGTTCAAGGTAATGCAGGAAAATACCTCTTTTGTCCAACCTTATAGGCGTTGTGACTGACACCATATGGAGTTCGGTGGAAGAGGATCCTGCCCTAGCTAGTTGGTCTACCTTTTCGTTCCCTAGTAGACCCTAATGGCCTGGTATCCAAGTAAGAACCACATTAGCCAGCCGACCTAGCTCAACAAGTTTTTCCCTACATTCACTAGCGAGTTTAGATGCAGTGTTGTAAGATTTGAGTGATAGGAGAGCCGCTTGACTATCTACAAATATTCCAATGCGCTCTGTTCTTCGCTGTAGTATAAGTGCGTTGCAGGCTTCCTTGATGGCCAGTATATTCGCTTCGAAAACGCTGCATTTTTCTGGGAGTTTGAATGATAAATTGAGACCTCTTCGGAGAAAACACCCGAGCCGGTTCCACATTTCATTTTGGATCCGCCCCTAAATATTTTGGTGTCAAAACCTGTCAGTGGTTCCCCTTTATCCCACTCTATACTTCTGGGAAACCTGACATCGAATAGGTTATCGAACGTCAATTAGGGGGTTCAGCAATCGGTTGTTATATTGAGTTCTCTTGGGATTATCTGTAGTATACTCGCATGTCCATATGCGTTGCTCTTCCAGAGTCCAAGAGTGTTTAGTCGGGTGGCACTCGAGGCCGCACTAGCTGTGATGTGAAAGTCAATTGGTATAATGTGAAGCGTTGCATTAAGGGCTTCAGCTGGACACGTCTTCATTGCCCCTGTTATGCTGATGCAAGCTGATCTCTGTACTCTATACAATAGTTTCATGGCGGACGTCTTCTCTGCGACAGGCCACCATACCATTGCTCCATAGGAGAGTATTGGTCTGATTATGCGAGTGCACATCCATAGCACCATTTTCGGTCGGAGACCCCACCGGCTTCCGAACATTTTCCGACAAGCGTAATACGCAACGGTTGCTTTCTGTGCGCGGTGCTCTATGTTACGCTTCCAGGATCGTTTAGGGTCTAGAATCGCGCCAAAATACTTGGCGTGAGTTCATAGTGGAATCTCTATTCCACTTAGCCGAGGAGGATCAAATTTTGGTATCATCGCCGTCAGTGGTGCAATGGTTAGTGTGCGCGCCTCTTGTACATGAAATCCTGGGTTCGAACCCTGCTCTGACCACCGTAACAATTTTTTTCGGCGGCGGTCACGTCGCATAGTGATGGCGACACTATAGAGTATATAGCCATGAAAAAGCTTCTCAAAATACCGTTCGGAATCGGTGTAAAACTGTAGGTCCCTGGAAAGCGCACAGCTCAGTGATTGTGAGAAGCTCTCCTCTGTCCCTTCATGGGATGTAATGGGAAACCATTTATATTTTTTTTATCTTTGTCTTCGTGGGAAAAGCATGCCCTCAGTTTTCCCTGAATTCACTACAAGACCATTCCCAGTGGTTCAGTCGTTAAGTGATTTCATGATTTCCATTCATGATTTCGCTCAACACACGAATGGGAACAAACCAGACACCATTATTACCACGTCATTCGCATACTCATATTGTCCAGTTTCAGTAGTATTTTGTTGATCACGAGTAACCAAAGTAGGGGAGAGATGACTCCAGCCTGGGGAGTTCCCCTATTCACTCGCTTTGGTGACTCACTATTTCCCATAGAGGCGTTCATAATTCTGCTCTGTAGCATTGTCAATATCCAACTCTTGAGGAATGTTACCACGCCTAGATCTTCAAGTAATTCTTCTATAGCCGATGAGCTCACGTTATTGATAGCACCCTTGGTCCTTGTGTTCCAAGGACCTATCAATAGTTCTGACGACTTTGTGCAGGGCTGTGTCGGTTGAGCTGCCTTTCAGATACATATGCATGTTGGCTGCATGATATTTTGGGCGATCCATCCATTTTCGTGCGGATTTATGCGTCAATTAGCCTTTCAAGCGTTTTCAGAAGAAACGATGAGAGGCTGATCGGTCTGAAATCCTTTGCGCTCTCATGACTCCGTCTCTCCAAATTGGGAATGAAAACCACTCTTACCTAGCTCCAACTCTTTGGTATGTAGTTATGAGTCAGACAATATCGGAAGATGATACAGAGCCACGGCCTAATTATGACCTCTGCGCATTGAAGCATCTTTGGTATAATACCATCTGTGCCAAGAGATTTATATGGAGAGAAGCCCAGGATATTCTGTCCGGACTGATTATATCCTCTATACCATAAGTATCTGAGTATTGGGTTGATAATGTCGGCACCACGTGGGGGGAAACAAAAAATCTGTTTTAAATGGATTTAAATGAATAGAACTGTGACCATTGATAGTGCAAAGGTATATAACAGATTGTTAGTGCATGCTCCGCACTCAGCTATTCGGATGTAAAAAATGCTTCCTGATTCCCATTATAACTTGTAGTTAAAATTTGTGTTTAGTTTTTTCACATATGTACAAAGGACTGTACTGTCTACACATTTCATTTTCATTTAAACAACATGCCCACAGATGCTATCATTTTCATTTACCATCGATGCTATTTCGAGCACCTGTGCGTATACGCAATAATTCTTGCCACAATTCCCCATAACTCATACGTATTGTTGAATAAGTGTTGAAACTTCTTTTTCGCATTGTTTCACATCACAAATGAACCTTGGCTTATAAACTGTAACACATTTTAACATTTCCTTGAGCAAGAAACCACAATTCAACACATTTCAGTTATGTTTTTCCTTCTTCTTCCCTGTCTTACCTTTGGTTTCATAAACAATGCTGTCATTATAGGCTTAAAAATGAATTATGAAGTTGAAGTGAATGAAATAATTCCACATGCTCGACTCCTATGTAAAACAAGTCAGTGTAAATGTAATGTGTGTATCTGTATATGTATATGTGTGTGTGTGAACTGACATTTATATAAGTGTTTAGATGCGTGTAAACACAATTACAAAAACTTTAACTGTGACTTCTATGGTAATATCCTGCTACCTTTTTATGTATTCACTACTCAGTGGTGAGCATACTTAGTTGACAGTTCGATTTCCTATTGCTGGGTCTGCATTTCAAGAATGTCTATAACATCAATCATATACTTAGCTGAAACTTTGGCATACTAAGTAATAAAGCAGTTCTGTGTTAGATTCCTATTGATTGTACCTGATCGGATCGGAGAACAATAAAAAATACTAGAAAATACCTAAAGTTATATAGACGCTTCGGTGCAACAAAACGTTGGGTTCAAGCCCGGCTTTTCTGCCCTTACATTGCTTTCGAAAAAGGCCAACTAGCTAAGTCGATAGTAGCGAGTAACTAGCCAAGAAACCCCTTCCCAAAATATCATTCGAAACCAGTGTATCACTGCAGTTCGCAATCAATGACTTGTAACGTGACGTCATGATCTGTCCGTACATAATAGTGTACACTCACCGCCATGTACACCCCATACGTCCCTCGTCAAACTATCACATAAGCATACACAACATCCATCACTCGCACCAACCACCGCGAACAATCACTCGCACTGGCAAATACACAAGCTCAGTCGACGTTGTGTGCATAGTAGCAACGAATTAGTTTTAATGACCGCACAAGAATGAGTGCTTGGATGTAATTCTCATTTGCGTCGTTACAGTTATACTAGACTCCGAGCGAACAAGCATTTATAGCATTTTGCCTGGGGCTCTAGTTCTGCAAAGGACAGGAGAAAATTCTGGGATTCCTTCTTTAGTAAATAAATAAATAAATGGTTTCCCATTACATCCCATGAAGGGACCGGGGAGAACTTCTCACAATCACTGAGCTGTGCGCTTTCCAGTTTTCACTCACTGATTGGGACCTACAGTTTTACACCGATTCCGAACGGTATTTTGAGAAGCTTTTTCATGGCTATATACTCGATAGTGTCGCCGTCACTAAGCGAGGTGACCGTCGTCGAAAGAAATTTTTTAGGTGGTTGGAGCAGGGATCGAACGCAGGATCTCCTTTACAAGAGGCGCGCACACTACCCATTGTACCACCGACGGTCATTTAGTAAAGACAGTGTTAATACATTGCTACATAGGGGCTTCGGCTCACTGTCCCTGCACAGGAGTTTCGGCTCACTGTTCCTACACAGGGGCTTCGGCTCACTGTTCCTAAACAGGGGCTTCGGCTCACTGTTCCTACACAGGGGCTTCGGCTCACTGTTCCTAAACAGGGGCTTCGGCTCACTGTTCCTATGTAATCCACCCGACGATAAACGATACCGAACCGTTTCCACCGGACATTCGAAGCACATACCGAGCCAGTATCCCGCATATCCGATACCGATCTACGCAGAGAACCCGAATAGTCGTAGGTGCAACGCACTAAGTCCCGATCATCCCGAATCAACCAGCCTGCCCCAGAAGAGTGCTAAGCCAAGATAAGCGCACTAAAAAAAATATTAAGCCTAGATAAGTGCCCCCAGAAGTGTGTTAAGCCAAGATAAGTGCCCTCGGAAGACTGCTATCAATCAAGACGAGTGATCTCAAGCTAAGAGGAGTGTTCCCACCCAGTGAAGCAGTTATGTTATTTCTGTATATTAGAATTACATTGTAAGTTAAAGATCAATAAAGAATCTGAATTCGAACCCCCAAATAGGGCAAATTATTCTGTTCTTATTTCCAAAGGTTTGGTGGTTCCGAACGAAGGACTCTGGACATGACTGAGCCTACCTCAGCCCACGAGAAACCATGTTACAGAGTTTATAACTCTAAAGCGCAGAGTTCACTGATTGTTGAAAGCTTTGCTATAGCCCCTTTATAGGCTTTAATGCGAAAATATTTAAGGTGCACCGACTCACTTGTGTCTGTTAGTGGGGCATATCCTTCCTTCGTTTCATTTTACGTTAGCCGATTTAGTAAATCGAACTATCCTTAAACATTTCTTTTAAGAAAATAGTGTCGCATTAATGATATAATCATAACGAACTTGAATTTTTGGTTAGGTTAGATTAGAGTGACAGTCAATTTTGATATCACATGGACAAAAGAAAAAGTATGATATTTGCCTAGTGCTTCACTTTGAACCAGTCTGTTTGCTTCAAAAAACTCAAGAGTTGGCGGCTGCTAACATCAGCTAGATTTGCTAACTCCTCAACGAAATGTAAGACCAGTGTAGCCCGCCGTCCTGCGGAAAGATCGGGGCACAAGCACATAAGGTGTTCTATTGACTCCACCTTCTTCTCGTTACCTCAGCTCCTGCAAAAGTTATTTCTCAAAACTTACGTGCCATCCAATGAGACAGCGGCGCGTCATTTCAGACATGATAACGACAGCAGGGCGTTAGTGCGTTACAAGTTTAGGCAGTGCCCCATCAGCTTGGAGTTGCCAAAAACGCACAATTGCGCAATAAGAACATCGCTAATTCTAGTTCGCCTGTAACATGTAATGTATTCTCCAATCTAGCAACTTCATCTGCTTTGCTGTTCCCGAGTATGAACCTGAGGCCAGGGTCCCAAATCAACTGAATATGAAACTATTCAGCCATATCATTAATAGATCTGCGACAGTCGAATGCAGTTCTTGAATGCAGCAAGACAGTTTCCATAGACTTTGTGGTGGCTTGATTATTAGAGAAAATATTGACTCCGACTTTAGCCACAGCATTACTTCGCAGCCATTCCGCTACCTCTCTAATAGGTAAGATTTCCGCCTGGTAGACACTACAGTGATCAGACAATCTTTTTAAAATCGATGACCCTAGGTCCTTAGAAAATACAACAATGCCTACTTTCTCGTCAAGTTGTGTACCACCTGTATAGATGTTCACGAATCTCTTAAGTTCAGGGATGCAAACATTCCATCCAGATCCATCAAGTATATGAGTATGGTAATTCTAGACAAAGAGTGATTCGGCCAAAGTGTAATCAACAATACCTGGAAAGTCTGGCATTGTGTTCAGAATGATTGTGTGTCCGTAGCCATTTTCTAACCAGAGTGGCAGTACCATAAGTCTAATAGAAGTGGTTGTGGCATGCCGTCCAGCTACACTGTTTACTGGTCTTGAATGTAGTATGACATTAAGCGCATTAGAGGATGTTGTTCGCAATGTACCAGTGGCACACATACCAGTCATTCACTGAACTTTATTCAGTCTCGCGTAGTAGGTGGATCACGCGTAGTAGGTGAATTTCCGTAGAGCCGTCCACCAGACTATAACGAAATACAGCATTATCGGTCTAACTACCGCCGTATAAAACCAATGAACTTGACGCGGATTTAGAACCCTGCATTCTCCTATTGCCCTTTAACAGCTATTGTGCCTCTTTCCAGAATATTTGGTTTGAAGTTTAACTTCCATTCGAGTAAAATACCTAAGAATTTTGCTTATTTGGAGACGGGAATTTCAATTCCCCCTAAGTAGGCAGGTACAATAGTTGATATCTTATACCACCTGCTAATGAAAACCACTTTTGTCTTGCGTGGGTTCACCCCAACACAATTATCTGGTGACCATCTTGCGGTGGTATAGAGGGTCTGATGCAGGATGTCCCTAAGAGTACCTGGAAATTTCCCTGAAACCGCTATTGCATCCTCATCTGCGTGGGAAATAGCCTTAAAGCAATCATCTCAAGCGAAAGCAGAATGGAGATATTCCACAGCAGATTCGACTAAACGCCTCCTTGAAAATTTCCCCTGCTGACAATTCTATAAAGATTCGTTGACCCTAAGTTGGTCAAAATGTGTTCCTTTTTAAGAATGTTGTGGACAAATTATCTGATATTACTGTCAATCCCTCGAGCCTTAAGTGTCACAATTATTTCGACTGGATTTATATTGATAAAGTCTCTCTCTATGCCTAAGAAAGCTAACATAGTATATTCATTAGCAGCGATAGAATCTTCTAAAAAGCTGACCAGATCATGCAGAGCTGTTGCGGGGCTGCATTAGCTGTAGTAATTACCGTTAGGAGACTATCTAAATGAGCCGCGAAAAATTGCTTGGGATAAATCCTTCGAAATCCGAGAACATACTCATTTCCAGGAACCAGAATATTCATTAGAGTGTGCAATTGTCTCTCGATGGTAGATAAATGTATTGCGAAATAATGCAAGGTATTGGTACTCGACAGGAAGCTTAACTCTTTCAATCTTAACTGTATGTGTAGGATGAGTAAAGGATCACTTTATTCGTCAATCAGAAGGTGATGGAGTATATGCCTGAAGATAGTTTTATAGATATGTACGGCAGTTGGCTGTCCTTATGGATGTTAAAGGCAATTTGAACCTTAACCTTTTGTCAAAGATTCAGGAAAGGTCGATGGTATTTATCCCGCATGTGATACGTACTTACCTGCGTCTTTTGACAAAGCTTAGATAAAATGTGGCCCTCGGTGGTGCAATGGTTAGTGTGCGCGCCCCTTGTACAGGAGATACTGGGTTCGATTCCTGCTCCGGCCACTTTAAAATTTCTTTCGACGACGGTCACCTCGCTTAGTGACGGCGACACTATCGAGTACTTAGCCATGAAAATGCTTCTCAAAATACCGTTCGGAACCGGTGTAAAACTGTAGGTCCCAATCAGTGAGTATAAAACTATAAAGCGCACAGCTCACAGGTTGTGAGAAGTTCTCCCAAATTCCTTCATGGGATGTAATGGGAAACCATTTATTTTTTTTTTAGAGAAATGTCAGTGGTGTGTATCACGGTGGTGCAACGTGCAGCCACTCCCAAAGATCTGCTGGTTGTCCGCAATCTATTAGCACTAGATTTTATAAAAAAAAAAGGCAAATGCCAGCAATCTCTGAAATCCGCCAAAAAGACTTTTCGCCATAGATCTTCGGTCTCAATGGTGTGGGGACAGTTTTGAGCCCTTCTGCTACAAGGAGTGATAAAGCTTAACTAGATCGTCAAAAACTTTATGGGAAACTTCTACCAATCACATACCATAGAGGCAGAACTGATAGGGACGTATACAAAATACTATAAGGTATTTAGAATTTTATACAAATGGCTCCAAAGTAGATGGTCTGATAGGTTTTGCCGCCTCTTTCAGAGAGCTGGATACAGACCTAGGACAAAGGGTAACAGATAACTGCAGTATTTTTAAGACACAACTTATGGCATTCGAAAAAGTTTCAGTCTGCCTGGTATAAAATATCCTCACCGCTTGTGGTATCAACACATATTCTGATAGTCAGGCTGCTATAAAATATTGTCGATCTCTACTCCTGACTGAAAAAACGGACCACAACTGTAGCATTTTTCTCAACGAATTGGCAAAACAGTTTGCCAGTCACCTCTCATCACTATCAGGGAACAATGGAGTGGATGAGCTGATGGGACAAAAAATGACTTTGCCTGCTACACTGGCAATGCCTTGTGGATATACCTTGTTCACGTGGATTTGCCTTGTTCTAAAGTTCTTAGACAAATGAGCAACAGATAGTCAGAATGAACCAACTACAGGCTAATCAGGTAGATTCTGATCTGAATCGTTGGGAACAATTAATGTTCACTCCTGGATGATTATAAGGAACAAAATATAGGAGCGTCAGGCAGATTCTGATCTGATGTGTTCAAAATGCTTAGTTTCCACTCCTACACAGGGTAGATCTTTCTCAGCTCACGACTACTACTGAAGTTATAGGATTAATGAGCAAGACGAGACTGTCGAATGGTTATAATCAGCTCTTTGATGAAGTAAGAGATAATTTTAGAGATTTTACGCCTTCTTGCATCTAGAAAACACTGTCTGGAACTTTTTGCTAAGTACAAATTTGTTTGTTCTGGGTTGATCCTGAAAAAAAATACCTCTATGATCTTCAGAACTTTTCGATTAACGAAACCAGGTTTATCAGGGCTCTCCCCGTTTTCAGTCACAAAATAGCAAAACTAGTGTTTTAAACACTCATTGACCGCAACGAGTAAATTTTCTAGGTCCCACAATTGGGACGCCACAAGATTTCCTGTACTGTCACAACTCTCCTCAATGTATACAGTGTGTCAATAGTTACAACCACTTCTACCTAAACTGAACTACTCTTAACACCGAGTTAACCTTCTGCTGCGGTAGTTCTAAAATGGTAGTAAAGTGCAAGAATAAGATAAGCAAGCTCTCCACTTTTGCCTGCCTGCGATGATAGGAACTCCTGGGCATAGCTGCATCTTGGGATGCATGGTGGGATACAGACGAGGTGGTTACAATATTTTCCAACCGAAATGCTATTAATAAAGACAATGCGAAACCTTTCCAACCAAAAAAGCTGAACATATAATAATTTTTGAGAACCATTAGAAGGCAATAGAGCAGCGAAGAATCTGTGGGCGGCCCAGATGGAGACAAGACCCAAGCCTTAATAGAACTGAATGAACTACGACTTTGTAGATTTAGAATTGTTTTCAAAAGGTACTTTACTCTGAAGCACATTTACATCAAATTGACCAAGGCGAGAAAATAAATGCAGAGCTTGTGAGGAAGACATCGATGCGATGCAGTACTTTCTATGTCCTTATCCCGAATTCGAGACAGTAAGAGTCCAGCTTGGTATTACTAACTGGGTAGAAAATGCAAAAGATCGATCCGTTTACTGAGGATTTCATATCGGCATGTGTTATTCCATAAAGGCATGTCAGCTTACCAGGCATACCAAGCTCCGACATAGCTTGGAACAGTTTTCACCATATCGGGCTATCGAAGGCAGCCTTATAATCTACAAAGAGTTAGTAAGTGTCGATTTGTTTTCATGAGGTCTCTCCAGAATTTGTCGTAATGTGAATATGTTATAGATATGTAATTAACTTTTCAGGCCCAAAGCCTCACTGATAACGACCGGTTAGGTTTGCAACAAACGGCTTTAGTCTTCCACACATTTCGCTGGAGAGGACCTTGTTTCCGATGGATAAAAGGCTTACTCCCCTATGGTTGGTACATACATTCGGGTCGCCTTTTTGAAAACTGGACGCAGAATGCTAAGAGTCCGACAGTCGGGCATGCATTTATCTAAACAGATCCTACAGGATTTGTCGTAATGTTAATATCTGGTTAATAGTTAACTTTTCGTCGGTGGTGCAATGGGTAGTGTGCACGCCGCCTCTTGCACATGAGATATTGGGTTCGATCCCTGCTCTGACCACCTTAAATTTCTTTCGGCGGCGGTCACCTCGTATAGTGACGGCGACACTATCGAGTATTTAGCCATGAAAAAGCTTCTCAAAATACCGTTCGGAATCGGTATAAAACTGTAGGTCCCAATCAGTGTGAAAGCGTATAGCTCATAGGTTGTGAGAGCTCTCCCCAATTCCTTCATGGAACGTTATGAGAAACCATTTATTTATTTTATTTATTTACTTAACTTTTAAGGTCCAAAGCTACCGTGACAAGATCCAGTCAGGTGGACAACAAACGGCTTTACTTTAGACTTTCTCAGAGGAGCTTGTGTGCGATGGAGAAAAGGCTTAATTCACGATATTACTTGAGAAGAATCGACCAAATCCTTTCGCAAGGTCATGTGGGGCTTTACGACAACCTTGGTGGTGACGTCGACAATGGAATACGGTGTGTACGGCTCTCGGCAAAGTTTCGTATTCTACCCACAGTAGCATGGTGATCTAATTTATAACCGTAGCCCGTGGCCAAAAATTGGTTGGACATTGAGAACTCTTCTATGCAAAGGTAACAATAATCCAACGACTCTCACAATGTAACATATCTCATTAGTAACAACAGTGCAACGACTCTTATGTTACAACGGCTCTCATTAGTGGCAAGAATGCAACAACTCTCTTGATGCAACAACATGACGACTCTAATTAGTAACAACAATGCAACGACTCTCTTTATGCAACAACTTGACGACTCTAATTAGAAACAATGAAACGACTCTCAGGATGGAAAGACTCGCATGGTGGAACGACTGTCCTGATACAACGACTCTAATTACCAACAACAATGCAACGGCTGTCATGATACATTGACTCTCATTCGTAACAACGACTCTCATAATGAAATGAATCTAATAAGTAACAATAATACAAAGATTTTCATGATGAAACAACTCACGATGCAACGACTCTCATTCGATACAACTAACCAAATACTATCATGGTGCAACGACTCTCATTAGTAACAACAACGCAACGACTCTCTTGATGGAACAACGCGACGACTCTTATGATGCACTGACTCTCATTAGTAACAATTAAACGACTCTCATGATGCAACGACTCTCATTAGTGACAATGAAACGACTTTCATGATGAAACGACTCTCATTAGTAGCAAAGAAACCACTTTCATGATGAAACGACTCTCATTAGTAACAACGAAGCAACGACTCTAATGATACAATGACTCTCATTGGTAACAATAAAACAAAGACTCTTGTGATTCAACGACTGTTATTAGTAACAACAATGCAACAACTCACGATGTAACGACTCTCATTAGATACCTCAGCGTGACGACTCTCATGATGCAACGACTGTCATAAGTAGCAATGACATGACAGTTATGATGCAACGACTCCCATTAGATACAACAACGAGACGATTTTATCAGTAATAATGAAACGACTCTCATGTTGAAACGACTCTTATATTGAAACGGCTCTCTACAGTAACAACAACGACTCTCATTAGTAACAACAATGCAACGACACTCTTGATACAAAAACGTGATGACTCCCATGATGCAACGACTCGCATTAGTAACAATGAAACGACTCTCAGGATGAAAAGACTCTCATGGTGAAACAACTGTCCCGTTACAACAATTCTCATTAGTAAAAATTAAACAACTCTCATGGTGGAACGATTGTCATGATACAACGACTCAATTCCATGACTCTCTTGATGAATAGACTCTCATTGGTAACAGCAATGCAACGACTCATTAGTAACAATAATGAAGCGATTATTACGATGCAGCGACTCTCGATAGTAACAACAATGCAACGACTCTCATTAGTAAAACCAATGCAACGACTCTCATGATGCAACTCTTATGACGCTAGGACTCTTCTGAGGCAACGACTCTCATTAGTAACAAAAATTTTAATTTTCCGAAGGGTATCTAATATTCGACTAAGTTTTGTAAAGACAAAAAATAACACAACATTTTCCACTCTGTTGTTTTCCCATCCAACAACAAGGTGGATAAACATATGTCTTCCAGGATTTCATATTTTTCACAAGTTTGTAAACATATATACGATATAAGGACATATGTACATATTTTTCATTATATTCTTTTCGGATATTTCTTCTGTGGCGCTATATTACACATGTAAGTCTCTTATACTACAACGAACACACACACACACACACACACATTTATGTATTACCAACTCACACATCCCAAAGTATAAGTTGATATGTTTGCAACAGTCAACAAATTTACTTCGTCTTACATTGTATAAATATATATTTTGTTAATACCACTCACCCATATACTCACGCAAAGTAAGGATGTCTGTATGTCTGTTCGTTTGTATGTTGATGTTTGTTTTGTTGATGATGCGTTTAAAGTTTCTCGCAGACAAAGTGTGAAAAGGTCACATGTGTTCATACATAAATACTCGAGCACTATATGAAATCTCCATGCTCTCCTGTGGGTGGTAAATGTTACAGATATTTTTTTTTTCATCATTCGTACATAATTCTTAACTTTGCTGCGTGTTGTGTTGTTGTGTCGCTGTCGTCATTGCCAGTCTTTGTTTTTTAGTTCTTTTGTTAAAAATAACAACAAACAGTAAATTAAAAAGTACCAAAAGCCAGAACGCAACAAAGTTCTGGAATTCACATTCATCTATATCGTACAACTCTGACTGTCTGTAAATGTGTAAATTTATGTTTATGAGTCAATTTATGGTTTCCCAGTGACAGACACACACACACACATCGCAACAGTGTCAAAGTTGTATTTAACAATTTAGTATTTGTCTTTGTAGTCTGTTGCATTTCAAATTTTCCATTAGGGACATGTGACCACATGCGATATCTATACGCAAAAATAAAGAAATCAACGGATTCGGGGAAAATGCGAACAAAAAAGAAGTTGTTATCTCGCGGCTCTGCTTGAGAAATAACATTGGAATACAACGGTAAACTGGTATACAACTATCCACCAGTGAGAATCATGGACTGAAGACTTCTTAGTCGATGGCGAGCAAGGAATCCATTGCTATATTGACGGATCTAAAATGGTTAAAAGAAATGGGAATAGGACCCTTCATCGTGGACCTGAATATTGAACGGTACTTTCGCTTACCTGATCACAACACTGTGTTTCAGGCAGAGGTTAAGAAGATCACGGAATGTGTAAGATGGCTAAACGATGAAGGTGAAAAGATAAATGTTAAGACATTTGCAGATTGTCCATCGGCCATCAATGCGGCATTGTCGCAAAGTATTTAATCCCTAACGGTAGTCGAGTGCAAGCAGGAGACAAACTAATTATCCACCATTTGCAGCCTTGGGACATATTCACCCCAGGTCACTGCAGCATCTTACGAAATGAAAGAGCATATGAACTGGGTTGGATTTTTTCCACCCAGCCAACTGTTAATCACGTAACCAGAAACTTTTTCCAGGCCAAAAGACCTGAACTTCAACATTGGACATGAATAAAAAATATACTTTCCCATTACATCCCATGGAGGGATTGGGAAGTGCTTCTTACAACCAGTGACCAGTGCGCATTCTACTTGTATACTCACTGAACGGGACCTACAGTTGAATAAGAATAATCCACCTGAAATATTATATCGGGTTTTTGAATAAGAGCGATACAAAAGTTTCTTTAAATAAAACAAAACCGGTTTTAGATACCAATGAAATTCTTTATTCCTGTGAAAGTACGTTCGATGCCATTATGTATGGAACTCGATTTCTTTTGCATGGCCACCACGGGCACGCTTGCAGAAGTCCAGACGCTGAACCCAATTTTCGACGGTTTTCAAGCATAAATCGTACGATACTGCTGCAATTTTACGTTCGATATTCGTACGAAGTTCATCAATCGTCGCTGGCTTGTTGGCATAGACCATAGACTTGACGTAGCCCCACAGGAAATAATCGAACGGCGTCAAATCGCACGACCGAGGCGGCAAATCGACTGGGCCATTTCGTGAGATAACACGTTCACCAAACTTGGTTTCCAATAAATTGATTGTGGCACTCACTGTGTGGCTTGGGGCGCCGTCCTGTTGGAACCACATATCCATATTATCCAATTGGGGCCAAAAATATTCGGTTATCATTGAACGGTAGCGATTCGCATTCACAGTAATGTGCCGGTCTTGATCATCACGGAAGAAGTACGGCCCAATGACGCCGCCGGCCCATAAACCGCACCAAACCGTAATTTTTTCTCATGGATTACGTGTGGATTGCTGTCTGATCAATAACGCATATTTTGCTTATTGACGAAGCCATTCAGCCAGAAATGAGCCTCATCCCTGATTGTTGAGGCCTCTTAAAGTTGGCCACTTAAAGTTGAGGCCACTGACTCCAAATATTAATAATTTCGACTAGTTGTTGGCTCGTATATCTTTCCATGATGAAATGACAAACCTTAATGAAGAGAAATGTCAAAAGAGCGGGAAAAAATATGGTGTCGTTTGCTGTGCCTATCGATTTACTTTTGTAGCGTCTCTGTTGAAAAACCCTTTACATGTATACCTATTTGCCTTTTCATCCCATGAAGGGATAGATGAGAGCTTCTCACAATCAGCAAGCTGTGCGTTTACTAGTTTGAAGAACCACTGATTGGGAACTACAGTTCTACACCGGTTCCGAATGGGTTTTTGAAAAGCCCACATAAGATTATGAAATGCAAAAATGATGTTGGCGACACGGATGAGAACAATACTTAGCCCTTTGGCTAACAAACTCAAACTGAGCTGACTCATGGGTGTCCTAACCGGACAATCCACTCTGCAGGAATATCTGCATAAATTTGAGCGGGTTGATGCAAATGACTATAGAGAGTCCAAGGAAAACAACCAAAAAATTTATCACTTTTTCTGTCAATGCCCCGCATTCTTCAGGATAACGAATCCAACACTTCTCATTCGATGCAGTACCTAGTTTTGTGAAAGTAAAGAGAAAAGTTTGAAAGTACTACGGGAATTTGAACGCAGCACAAACTTCCTACAGAACATTTGAGACACGGAATCTACAAAAGTGAAAAAGTTCAAGAGTCCTGGGAATCAAGCTCGCCGAATATCTACTAATCAGGCAATATTCCGATAAAACTAGGAAAAGCATTGACATCCACGGCATCATAGATCTTTTACTCAATGTCGACCAAACCGGTATTGTCTGAATACAATCTGTGCCTCTCTTCCACATGTATTTCATAATAGCATTAGCTCAGAATATAACTACAAGTCACGGTCGTCGGTGGTGTAATATATAGTGTGCGCGGCCCTTGTACATGAGAACATGGATTCGATCCCTCCCAGACCGCCTCACATTCCTTTCGACGGCGGTCGCCTGAAAAAGCTTCTCAAAATACCGTTTGGAATCGGTGTAAAAATGTAGATCACGATCAGTGAGTGTATAAAAGCGCACAAGCTCAATGGCTGTGAGAAGTTTCCCCAATCCCTTCATGGGATGTAATGGAAGACATTTTTTTTATTTTTGTCCTTATCGCACGTTGTGGGATGGGGGATAAATGAAAAAACTTTAAACAACTTTTGTTTTAACACAATTATGCTACATCCCACTATTATCAACTATATTGTTTACTTTTGCTTTGGTTTGTGTCTAGACTAAGTAGATGTCTCACATATGTTGGGAAATTTCTTGTTTAGGGGGAAGTTTTCTAGGTGGAACCTGAAAAAAAAATAAATATAAATGGTTTCCAATTACATTCCATGAAGGAATTTGGGAGAGCTTCTCACAATCAGTGAACTGTGCGCTTTCTAGTTTTATACTCACTGATTGGGACCTGCAGTTTTACACCGGTTCCGAACGGTATTTTGAGAAGCTTTTTCATGGTTAAATGTTCGATGGTCTTGCCGTCAGCGAGGCGACCGTCGTCGAAAGGAATGTGAGGTGGTCAGAGCTGGGATCGAACCCAGGATCTCATGCACAAGAGGCACGCACACTACCCATTGCACCACCGAACCTGTAACCAATATTTAGTATATATTGTAATTTCTAACCCAACAAAAAGTAAATTTAGACAAGTCAAAGTGAAAAGTTTTCTTAAAAAAAGTTAATTTTCTTACAAAAAGTACCCTTCCTCAATACAAGTAATTCTTTTTATAAATATGTATCTTTTGTTAAAAAAGTAAATTTTCTTGCAACAAATTGCCTTTTCTTGAAAAAAATATCTTTTCTTTAAAGAGTACATTTTTTTGTGAAACACAGTAACTTTCCTTGAGATAAGTACCTACTCCTAAAAATTTACCTATTCTTGAAAAAAGGACCAATTCTAAAAAAAATCCCATTTCTTAAAAAAAAACCTCCCCTATTAAAAAATACCTTTTCTTAGAAAAATTTTCTTAAAAATAAAATAAGCTTGAAAGTTTTCTTTTCTTGAGATAAGTAGACTTTCTGAAAATAAGTACATTTCTCAAAAAAATAACCTCTTCCTAAATAGAGTACCACTTCTTTAAAAAGTACCTGTTCTTTAAAAAAGTGCTTCTTTGTAAAAAAAAATCATACTCTTATGGCTTTTCTTACAGAAAGTACTTCTTCTTAATAATAAAAGAAGTACTTCTTTTAATAAAAGAAGTACCTCTCTTTAAAAAATAAATTTTACGGGAAAATATAATACATATTCTTGCAAAAAGGACCTAAAAATATACTTTTTAAAAAAAAAAACATTCTATAAAAAAAATTCTTAAAAAGTTTATCATTTTACAAAAAGTATCTTTTCTTAAAGATCCTTTTAAATTATCGCATTTTCCAACAGACGCCTTAGACGTGTTGGATCTAACTAGTACATAATATATAGCGGAAGGGTGTCCCCTTATGTAATTTTTGTTCGACTTGCACAGTGTTATTATTTGCGGAGAAACATTATAGAGGGCGGATCAGAAAGTCTGTGACTTTGAATGAAATACAGTTTTTCGCAAAAAAAAATTTATTTCTCAACATAATCTCCTTTTAGCTCAATACACTTAGTCTAACGTTTGTCCAATTTTTTATATCCCTTCCAAAAAAATAGGATTTTTCGAAGTCCATAATATAGGCTTTTGTTTGATCAATAATTTCATCGTTGGAGCTAAATCTCTTTCCACCGAGGAGCCAATTCTTTAGGTTTGAAAATAGGAAATAGTCACTGGGTTCTAAATCAGGAGAATATGGCGGATGAGGTACCAATTCGTAGCCCAATTAAATAACTCCAAACAATCCTTTGAAATTGTCACACGATTACGTTTATGCTCAATTTAGAGCAAACGCGGCACCCATCTTACAGACCGCTTTCTTAAACCCAAGTGATCATTTAAAATCGAAACCACACTGCCATACGAAATGCTTATAGCATCAACAATCTCACGCACTTTTACTCTTCGATCGGCCAATACCACATCGTGGATTTTTTCGACATTTTCGGGTGTATTGGCCGTCCAGAACGTTCAGCGTCATTTGTACTTGTGTAACCATAACAAAAGTTGGTAAACCACTCCTTTACCATTGAAATCGATGGTGCAGAGTCCCCATAGTGGCGGCCGGCTGACGGGCCCCAGGAAACAACACCCCAATTGCAAAATGAAAATGTGCCCCAAATTTAGGGTTTATTTTCATTATGAAGGTGGGCCCCAAATTTCAAAATGAAACAGCCTGCTGAGCAATGATGAAGGGCCCCAAAAAATGGTGAAGCACAACCCCAGTTATTTTAGTGGCGGCGGCTTTAATTTTTTTCGTTTTTTCTTTAATAATAATAAGGCCCCAATAAGCGCAAGAGGACCGCAAAATAATTATTTGTTGTATACTGATAAAATTTGGGGCGTATTTCTTTGACTCTTTGGGGTGTATTTTCTTGAAATGTAATTTTAAAGAATAGAAATTGCATCCCAGGAAAATCGGCCACAATAGAAAAAAATCAGGGACCTTAAATAACAGTTATCCAGAAAATTTTAACTCAAAAACTCTTCATGTTAGAGTCAACGGAGACCTATACTGTCATATACCAATAGATTCATCTCGGAATGCTCTTTCAGAATCTATGGTGATATTAAAAAAACGCTCCCAATTCCAAAGTTAAGGGTTTTTTTCAACGTAAAAATAAAGGGTCGGATGAAACTCTTGAAAAGCGAGTTTTATTTATCCGTCGTAAATACAACTCTTTTTAGGAGTTTTATTTTTCCCTTCAGAAAATAAAACTCTTTTTATGAGTTTTATTTTTTCCGTCTTAAATCAAACTTCTTTTCTTTCTTTTTTCTTTTTTTTACATTTTCTTGTTTAATTGAGTCTATCTCATATAAATTTTGTATTAATTTATTTGTTTAATTTAACGAACATAATTTTTTCCAAATTTTCAACGGAAAGATACCAATTAGGGATGCCAGATTTGAAATCAACAAAAAAAGTACACCGAGGAAAAAAGGCAGTACCATTAAGAAAATAAAAGTTTATGTTATTAAAAAATTATAAAGTTCAGTACAGAAAAATAACATTTTAAGTTAAGAAATAAAACATAACAGTAACAATTTATAAATTAATGAAAAAAACGAACAAACTAAGAGACCACAAATATTTTTTTAAATAAAAACTAGTCAGGTGTTTCACATTTTATTTTTAAACGTAAAAAGAGTGTAGTCGATTCTATAATGAAATTTTGTAATACTGAATATAACCTTATTGGTTTAATTATTAAATAATCAAAGATATTATTTTATATTTATAGTTTTTGTGGACTCGATTAACTATTCCGTTTTTACCATTTTCTGTTTTTAAAAAAATTACAAACTCATTACAAGTGTACGTAAAATTAATTTTTTAATTCGTTTTCTAAATTTTGAACTAAGGGCACCTTAGACTTGCGGACCAGTAGGCCGACTATTTGTCAGGCCTACTTTCGTGTCGGGCATTGTTTCACTTTCCGGCGGACTTTCTGAAAATCAAACTAGTTTTGATTTTTGCCCGACTAGTCGGCCGACTGCTCGACTTAACCTTACCCGACTCGAAAGTCGGCCCGACAATCCGCTGGTCTAAGGTGCCCTTTAGAAGTTTATTTCTTTCGTTTCTCCAAAAATTAAACATCAAACTGAATATTCTTTCGCATGCCGCATAGAAAGAGGAATTGAAAATACAAATTAACAGATATTTCCGACATTTGGAAATGACCCACTTCTAGTATCTTTTTCCATTTTTCTAAAACAGATTTTTCTTTTGGAATATTTTCAGAAAAAGCTTTTAAGGATATAAATTCGTCAAAGAGTTGATCCAAGCCAGATTATTCGATTGAATAGAATTCAAAAACGCCATGAATGAAAGGAAATGTTTGAGTTAAAGTTAAAAATGGAAAGTTTTTCAAATTTGTTATTTTAGTAAAACGGTATTCTATGTAAATACTTATGTATATACGATTTTTGGAATGAATAAGGACATTTTCGTATTTATTGTTAGCATAACAAAAAAAGTACAAAAAGAAGTACAGATGCTAAAAAGAAGTACGTTTTCGTACTTCTTTAGTTGCTATGCAGTCAGAAGTACAATTAGTAAAAAAAAGTACGCGTACTGCTGAAAACAGTACGTCTGGAAACCCTAGTACCAATTTAAGAGCAGAGAATGCTCTTTCCACGCTTACCCTGTATATATACATATATATGTATGTATGTATGCATGTATGTATATAGTTGTTCACCAACGAGAATTGATTACACTGCTTTACAAATTGTAATGATCAGATCAGCGGCGAACTTTGAAAAATGAACTTTATTTTCTGAAGGAAAAAATAAAACTCCTAAAAAGAGTTTTATTTGCGACGGATAAATAAAACTCTGTTTTTAAGAGTTTCATCCGACCTTTTATTTTACGTTGAAAAATAACTGTTTTACATGAGTTTTTTTTTTTAAGTCACAAAATAACTATTAAAAAATAACTTTTTCGATAGCACTTATAACCGTTACGGTCCCTGAAAAAAATTTGTTTTGTTTTATCCGTCGATTTGATTAATTTCAGAATGAATATATAATACACCCACATACACCTATTCCATGAAACATTAAACAAAATAAGATATAATAGAATAGTTATTTCAAATATTTGTGTCCCCTTTTTTGACGTCTTTTTTCAGAAAATTTTTTTTCATTTCTTTCAGAACCATTAAAATATAGTCTATTAACATTTTTGTTGATCGTGTGTTAAAGCGTGATTTTTTTTTGGAAAATTTTTTGTCATTTCTTTCCAAAACAGTACAATATAGTTTATTCAAATTTTTGTTGATCGTGTGTTGAAGCGCCGCAGGCAAAAAATTTTTCCCAAATATATCGCGCGATTTTTTTTGGAAAAAATTTTTACATTTCTTTCTAAAACATTAAAATATAGTTTATTAAAATGTACTTTTTAGTAATATTTGGGACCTAATTTCATTTGTTATTATGGGGTGTTTTTTCACTAAGTTTTATAGTAGCCTTACGAAATTGCACCCCGAGAAATTACACCCCAATTTAGTTATGAAATAACACCCCAAAACATGAAGACGGTCGCCAAGTAAAATGAAAATGTTCCCCCAAAAAAAATTGAGCTCCACTTTCATTGAGGCCTACATTCATAATGAAAAAACACCCCAAGTGTAAGCGATAATGGACTCCAAATGTACGAAATAACACCCCAAAATTTTGTGTTGTTGTAACCTGTGTATTGGTTTGGGGGCTCATTTTCATTTTGCAATTGGGGTGTTATTTCCTGGGGCCTGTCTTCATTCTGCTCCACTTAGTATTTATCAAGCTTTTCCTTGGTTTGATTGGTTGGTTTTTTTCGCAAAAAAACAATGTTTAATCTGCACTCGAAATTCACTTTTCTCACTCATTTGACAGTAGTCTATTAACAGGTGGTACTTGATGGCAGCAGTGTTGCATTTCAAATAACTACGAGGGAAGTTCGAAAAGTCACGTACTTATTGATCCGCCCTCGTATATATCAAAAATAATTATTATTTTTAACTGTTAATATAAAAATCAAAAAATAAAAGTTTATTACGTAATTGAATCGATAGAGTCATAACAAGTTTATTAGACCACTTTAAATATTTCTAGCGAATTTCCTTTACTATGACTTTTTAAGTTGAAATTTCAATCAATAGCAATTATTTTCGGTCCTTGATTAAAATACAATTCTTAATCAATAAAAAATTTAACGTCATTATTTTCAAAATTGTTTATCTGCACTATAGTGTATTCACAGACTTCAAATTGTTCATCTACTCGTAAATGAAACAAATTGTTCACTGGCCTAACCCGGCATATTAATGTTCGTAGTCGAACAGCAATGTAAAATTTATTTTTTTTTTTTTGAACAAGAAAAAATATAAAATTCCTGATCTCTAATTATTAATCACTACTAAGGATCAAAACACTACAATATTTTCAGTCTAATACGGAATTATTTCACATTCACGACTACAAAAAAAAAAACTCTGGTAAAATTAAAATCATTTGACTCAAAAGAAGCGAAGGAAAGGAACAAGAACAAGAACAACGAAACTAAACGCATTGCAGAGATTAAAATGTTTGCTCTAACGCAGACTTTTCTTTCTATCAAATCACTTTGTTTCTTTTACTTTCGATCCCCCCCCCCCCCCTACATTTTCATAAATCTCTGATGCATAACGCTTGAGAAATCATTGGAAAATTAACAATTCGTTGGAGAAATAGAAAATATGGCAGGAAAATAGTAAGAATCAACATAGGGATCAACATAGCGGAAAATGTAATGCTTATTTTCAAACAACTGCAAGGAAATGGAAAAACTATTAGTATTGGTAAAAGCAAAAATCTATCCTATTCTTGTGTTGGAAGGAAAAAAATATAATTTCACTGATTGCTATTTCACTATTTGCTTTTATGGAGTGGAGAGTTCATTTTGTTTCCTTGCTGTCTATCTATGTTGTATATCTGCATACTAGAATATGTTTTTCGTTGTTTGTCTCAAATCCGCAGTCGCCCCTTAGTAGTTCATCCTCTCTCCAAATTGATTAGTCCCCCATGTGATGGTACTTATGGGAATTGTTTAGGAGCGGAACAACGAACAAGCACATTTGAAAATGATTATTGCAAACAAAAATCGACAGAAGTTAAAAGTTTAGTTACTAATAGATGCGTATGAGAGCTTATCCAGTTTAAAAAGGGTTTAATACAAATTGAAAAAAAACAACTGTTTATATGAGAAATTCCACAATGAATATGTTTGTAAGTGAATTTCTTATTATTTTTGGATTTGAACTAAAATTACCAAAAATCTACTCTTGTCTGATGAATGATGAACGAAGCAGGCGTACAATGAAGGAAAATGCAATCCGCGAGATGGGTGCCGCGTTTGCTCATTATGGACCACTCAACAAAAATGTCCAAGTGGCGCTGGGGCACAATACAAAATTTGTAAAACGAACAAATCGAAAATAAATGAATTATATAAAAAACAAAAAAAAAAACTCCAGGCATCGTAAACGTAGCATATCAACTTGATCTCTCGCCACGAGCCTTAAAACGAGGAGTATGAGATGTAAAAAAAAATACATCCGGTTGGAACAAACTTCCTTTCGCTTTGTATTATGTACTAGTTAGTTCCAACACGCCTAAGGAGTCCGTTGAAATATACGATAATTTAAATGGATCTTTAAGAAAATATACTTTTTGTAAAATTATCAACTTTTTTTATGAACTGTTTTTATTTACTGAATGTATTTTATATAAAAAAAGTATATTTTTAGGTCCTTTTTGTATTTTTTTGGTGGCAAAAATTACATAAAAGTACCAAAAATATACTTTAGGTACTAAAAAGTACATACATATATATCAGTACCAGACAAATTTCTTTTGATGACCATCGGCACATAAAAAGTACTAACAATTGTTGTTTTGGGACCAACAATTTACCTTTTTGTAACAAATGTACATATTTTGGTACATTTTCTGTACTCTATGTATTATATTTTCCCGAAAATGTCCGTTCTTTAATGAGAGGAACTTCTTATATTAAAAGCTAATGTTTTTTTAAGAAAAGGTACTATTTTTAATAAGAAGTACTTTCTGTAAGAAAAATGCATAACAGTATGAATTTTTTTTACAAAGTAGTACTTTTTTAAGACCAGGTACTTTTTAAAGAAGTGGTACTCTTTTTAGGAAAAGGTTTTTTTTAAGAAAATTTACTTATTTTTAGAAAGACTACTTTTCTCAAGGAAAGGAAAAGAAACGGTATTATTTTATTTTTAAGAAAAGGAATTTTATATAAAGTTTTCCACGTTCTTATATAATAACAATTGTTCCCTGAAGAAATCGCCCAATGTGGAGACGAAATATTGGAAATAAATAAGCAACACATATAATTGATCTTAAGCTCGTTTAAATAATAAGAAGAAAAGGAATTTTTGTAAGAAAAGGTATTTTTTAAAGAAAGGTATTTTTTCTTTTCTTTTAGAAAAGGGTTTCTTTAAGAAATGTGATTTTTTTCTAGAATTGGTCCTTTTGTCAAGAATAGGTACATTTTTAGGAGTAGCTACTTATCTCAAGAAAAGTTATTTTGTTTCACAAAAAAAGATACTCTTTAAAGAAAATTTAAATTTTTAAGAAAAGGCAATTTGTGGTAAGGAAATGTACTTTTTTTAAGAAAATGTACTTATTTAAAAAAATACTTTTTATGAAAAAGGGGTTTATTTTAAGAAAATATACTTTTTATGAATGAATGAAGATGAATATGAATCTGTATTTTTTTGGGAAAATTTACTTTTTTTAAGAAAAGGCACTTTTTTAGAAAATATTCTTACTTAAACTTCTCTCACTTTTAGTTTTCTAAATTTACTTTTTATTGGGTTCAAAACTACAATATATACTAAATACTGGTTACAGGCTCCACCTAGAAAACTTACCAATACACAAGAAATTTCCCAACATATGTGAGACATCTAGTTAGTCTAGACACAAACCAAAGTAATAGTGGACAATATAGTTGATATTAGTGGGATGTAGCATAATAGTGTTAAACCAAAAGTTGTTTAATTTTTCTCATTTAGCCCCCATCCCGCAACGTGCTATAAAGAACTTCGTTCCAAATAGTGCATAAAATATACCAAAAAGTTCATAATGTACCAAAACCGTAAATAAACTGTACCAAAATGTACATGAAATGTACCAATAATTTATCAAAACGTACTTTTGGACGAAAAGAGTGCCAAAAAAAATAATTTTTGGTGGCAAAAAATTACATAAAAGTACCAAAAATATTCTTTAGGTACTAAAAAGTACATACATATATATCAGTACCAGACAAATTTCTTTTGATGACCATCGGCACATAAAAAGTACTAACAATTGTTGTTTTGGGACCAACAATTTACCTTTTCGTAACAAATGTACATATTTTGGTACTTTTTCTATACTCTTTGCTACCAAAAACAACTTTTTATGTTACTATATTGGCACCGAGAAGTACGTTTCTTTGGGAGTTTTTATTTTCTTGTTGGTACCTTTTATCTTCCTCTATTGTTATGGTAAAAGTACCTTTTTTGGTTATTTTATTATTTGTATCTCCTTTTTTCGTACACTACGTTGTTTTTGGTAATTTTTTTGTGATTCTGTGTACTTTTTTTTGCTACATGTACTTTTTTTTGCTACTTTTTGTACAAATGTCTATGAGAATTTTTTTGGTATGCATACAGTACTTTTTGTAGTTCAATTACAATTTTTATAGTTCAAAATTACATAAAAGTACCAAAAACATACTTTTGCTACTAAAAAGTACATATAAGGACCGAACAAATTTCTTTTGATGACCTTCGGCACATAAAATGTACAAATAATTGTACTTTTGAGAGTAACAATTTACCTTTTCGTACCAAAGGTACATATTTTGGTACTTTTTCTATACTTGTTACTACCAAAAACAACTTTTTGTGTTACTATATTGGCACCGTGAAGTAAGTTTCTTTGGGAGTTTTTATTTCCTGTTGGTACCTTTTATCTTCGCTTTGGTTATGGTACCAAAAAGTACCTTTCTTGGTTATTTTATTATTTGTATGTCCTTTTTTCGTACACTATGTAGTTTTTGGTTATTTTTTTTGTTATTCTGTGTACTTTTTTTTGTTGCATGTTCTTTTTTGGTAGCAAAATCATTTTTGGTACCAAAATGTATTTTTATATATTTTTTTGTGATTATGTGTACTTTTCTTGGTACACATATCTGATGGAGAGAATCCAAGATTTTATTTATTCTGAAGGTTTTATTAGTTCAAGGACTTTAGACCAATCAGTGTCTTATCTTTCCCTCTGAAAGAATTGGAGAGGATGATTGCCTCATATTTGCGCACGTTCACATGTACTTCTCCGTTGTCTACATGCATGCCAGCACGCTTACCATAAGGATTTTAGCACTGAACAGTGCTTTGTGGCCGTCAATGGTGCAATGGCAGTGTGCGCGGCTCTTGTGGATGAGGACGTGGGTTCGATCCCTGCTTGGACCACCTTACATATCTTTCGTCAGCCGTCACCTCGCTTAGTGACGGCGACACTATCGAGTACTTAGCCATGAAAAAGCTTCTCAAAATAACATTCGGAACCGGTGTAAAATTGTAGGTCCCAATCAGTGAGTGTAAAACTAGAACGCGCACAGCTCAATGGCTGTGGGAAGCTCTCCCTAATCCCCTCGTGGAAACCATTTTTTTATTTTTTTTGTGCTTTGCTAGAGCTGGAGGGATTAGGTTGTGCAGTCGTAGCAACGTGGCAACCTTAGGTTGCACAGTCGTGATGACCTGGCAATTACAGTGCAGGGAAAATATCCCGCCACGTGCAGAGATGTGATCCAGAACTAAAAGAGGAGAATTTCTAAGTGGGCCACGAAGAATGGACTGGATGTAAACCCAGAGAAATCCGATCACGTACCCTTGAACAGGAAGCAGATGGTTTTGTAAATTCACCTCTTGTCCCTATGTGGTAGAGAAGTTTGCCTAAAGAACAGTGCAAGATATGTAGGTGTGATTTTCGACAGAAAGCTTGATTTCAAGTCAAAATATGGAGTAGATCCAAAGTGACTTTACATTCCTGTAAAAGGGCCATCGGAGGACGATGGGACTTATGCCCCAAAATAGTTTACAGGATATATACAGCTGTTGTCTGACAGATATTGTTTTAATACACATAATTCGCACCTACTCAAGAGCGCGTGCGTTTAAATACAACTAACGACTCACGAGTCGTACTTTGCGTGTGGAAATATACAACTCGAATCTCGCAACTTGTATTTTGAATAGTAAAAGGGATTTTATATGCACGTTCGCGTGCGTTTACGATGCCTGATACACATTACAAACCGGTACGCATTAAAGACCGTTCAACAAGAAAGTTTTACATTCAGCTGCAAAACCACCCATACTCAGCCGAATTAAAAAATATTATAAATATCTAATAATAATATGCAATAATCTAATTAAATTAAAAATTACATAAAATAACTATAATAGACTATAAATAAACTATATTGATAAAAATATACATAGCGCACATACCCACTTCAACATTTAAGAGAAACTTCTCCACTCATATCCCGGCTCTCTGGTTTCTGAAACTTTATAGGACCTGGATCAATCTACCCTATATTCCAGTTAGATGTAGAGAATCCAAGCTTTTATCCATTCAGAAAGCGGGGGAATCATCGTATATTAGTTCAAGGACTTTAGACTCATCACTGTCTCATGTTTCCCTCTGAAGGCATTGAAGAGAGTGATTGACGCATTTTTTGACGCACGTTCATATGTATTTCTCAGTTGTCTACATGCCTGCACGCATACCGCAAGAACAAATCTACGGAAACCGCTCTGTATGCTCCAAGGCGCTTCATAAAGAAATCTATTTACATAAAGGAATACAGTCTTGTCGCAATTGTCAATATAAAAGGTGCATTTAACAACGTCTTACCAAGATCGACAACAACGGCTCTATCGACACTTTATGTTGAACATGGGATTATTATTTTGATCAATGAATTACTTACGAGAAGGCGCATAACCTCGTCCCTGGGGCACATACGACCTTAACTCAAAATGTGAATAGCGTAACAGCCGAAGGGCGAGTTTTATTTCTACTTCTTTGGAATTTAGCACTGAACAGTCCCTTTAGGTTGCACAGTCTCGAGAAACAGAGTACTAAATATGTCAGACTCTCATACAATCTGTCATGCTTTATGACCCAGAATCCAGGCGCATATAGCATGCTGATGAAACATCACTGGGAGTCTTCGAGAGAAAACTGCTCCGACAAATATATGGTGCCATAATAGAAAACGGCGAGTATCAACGACGGATGAACCACGAGCTATATAATCTGTATCCCGGTATCGATGTAGTTATTTGTATCAAAATAGCGTGTTTATGCTGCCTAGGCTATGTCAGTGGAATGAATCAGAATGATCCAGTACGAAAGCTATTCGAAGACGTACTCGAAGGCCATCGGAAAATAGGACGATCAAGACTTCGCTGGAAAGACAAGGTGGAATACTGTTTGCGAGAACTTGGTATTACCAACTGGAGGAGAAAAGCCGATGATCGAGCCTGTTGTACAAATATCTTAACTTCTTGGTGAAAGGCCATTGACCCCTCTGGGTTGTTTGAGGCCCGCTAAGTATATACTTAAGTTATCACATTATAATTGGTTAGAATCATTGGAATGGTTGTGGCAACCAAAAGGTCAACCGTGTTATACGGCCTTTAAAAGTAATGAAGAAGAAGACCGTTAAGAAGTTTTTGTCTGTGCATGAGTGTTACTTCATTTGTTGTAAGAAAAATACTATTATAAAATAGAATTTAAAATCAAAACTCTCTTAAGGTCTTCCAATATCCAATTGTATTACTCTTGGGCAACACATTTTAAAAACATTCTATATGATAGCCAGTGACCGTTGGTGGTGCAATGGTTTGTGTTTTCTAATCTTGTACATGAGGACTTGGGTTCAATCCTTATATTTCTTTCGGCGTTGGTCACCTCGCTTAGTGACAGCGACTCTATTGAGTAAACATATGGTTCCCCATTACATCCACGAATGGAGGGCTTCTCACATCCAGTGAGCTGCGGGCTTCCTATTTCTATGCTCACTTATTGGGGCCTACAGTTTTACACCGATTCTGAACGGTATTTTGAGAAGCTTTTTCATGACTAAATACTCGATAGTGTCGCCGTCACTAAGAGAGGTGACGGCTGACGAAAGATATGTAAGGTGGTCAAAGCAGATATCGAAGTCGAGATCTCCTGTACAAGAGTCGGGCACACTAGCAGTGCGTCATCAACGGCCACGTGCTATCATATGGAATTTTTTAAAAACGTCTTGAATAAGAGTAATCAGATTGGATCTTGGAAGATGCTAAGAGAATTTTGATTTTAAAGCGAGTACCGAAAAATTCGGTTGAGGCAGGCGAATTAGCCGTAACCGAATTTAAATGTTGTCACAACCACATATATGGTTATCTCAACCGCATTAGAGGTTGTCAGAGCTGAATTAGAGGTCATCACCGCCGAATAAGAGGTTGTCTTAACCGAATTAGAGGTTGCCATAACCGTATTAGAGGTTTTAACAGCCGAACTAGAGGTTGTCATAGCCGAGTTTGACGTTGTCACAGCCGAATTGGAGTTTGTCTTAACCGCAATAAAAGGTTGCCCCACCCAGAATGGAAGTTGTCACAGTCGAATTAGACGTTGTTATAGGTGAATTTGAAGTTGGCAACACCGAATTAGAGGTAGGTTGTCTGCAACGCATTATAGGTTTCCACAACCGAATTAGAGGTCATCACAGAGGTTATTAAATCCAATTAGGCGTTGCCACAACCGAATTAGACGCTGTTACAGGAGAATTAGAGGTTGGCAAAACCAAATTATAGGTTGCTGCAACCGAATTAGAGGTTGTCACAATCAAATTAGAGGTTGTCACAACCAATTTAGAGGTTGTCATAACCAAACTAGAGGTTGTCTCAACCACATTAGATGTTGCTAGAGCCGAATTGGAGGTTGTCAAGCCGAATCAAATGTTGTTTCAACCGAATGAGAGGTTGTCACAGTCTATTTATAGGTTGTCTCAGCCGAATTAGAGGTTATCAAAATCCAAATAGATGTTGCCACAACCGAAATAGACGTTGTTATAGGTGAATCTGAGGTTGTCACAACGGAATTTAGATAGTGTAACAACTGAATATTGAAATTATTGTCTATTAGTTAAGGGATGATTTGTTTCCCCATATTCTCATAAATAATTACAAAGCGAGGAAATAATTTAGATGTAACAAATTCAATTTACATCAATTTCCGACAGTTTTTGAAGTCCCGGTCATCGGAGTCACCGCACCAATTCTGCCGAGTTGTGTCTGTCGATTTAGACCCAGAACCTATCTATAAAAAGACATTGGCAGAACATCTCAAACGACCGACCTTGAAACCCCAAATTGTTGACTTGAATTTATCTGCAAAATTTGACGTTTTAATGCAGCAACAATGATTATAATATTTGTCCTCACCTTTCCTAATAACCACAAAAAAAAAACATTGCTATCAACGCGACTACAAAAAAAAAAAAAAAAAAAAACCGTTTCCCATTACATCCCATGAAGGGATTGGGGAGAGCTTCTCACAACCAGTGAGCTGAGCGCTTTCTAATTTGTCGCTCACTGATTGGGACCTACAGCTTTTACACCGATTCTGAACGGTATTTTGAGAAGCTTTTTCATGGCTAAATACTCGATAGTGTCGCCATCACTAAGTGAGGTGACCGCCGTCGAAAGAAATTTAAGGTGGTCAGAGCAGGGATCGAACCCAGGATCTCACGTACAAGAGGCGCGCACACCACCCATTGCACCACCGGAATTCTGTAACTTTTTATCGATAAAAAACGGTAGTTAATTTGAAAAAATTCGGAAATTTGTATTGAAATTTTTTGAATTTTAACAATTTAACTATCTATTTTTATCGTTACAAAGCTACAGAATTCCGGTGCAGGTTCAGGCTTGAAATATATAGATTTAGGTTGCGGCAGCCAAATTGAAAATGGTTCATTTATGCCAATAGAGTTCATGAAAAGTTCGATTACAACAACCGAATTGACGTCAAATTTCGTTGTTGCAACCGAGTTAAGGCCAAATTTGGATATTGTGACCGAATTGACACCACATTCAATAGTATCAACCGAATTGATGTCAAATTCTGTTGTTGTACTTGATTTGATGTTACATTCGGTTGTTGCACCTGAATTGATGCCACATTCGGTTGTTGTACACGAATTTTGTACCAATTTCAGTTGTTGCATCCGAATTAATTCGAAATTCGATTGTTGCAACCGAAATTATTGAAAATGAAGTTGACATAATGAACGTAATTGAATATTCAGATGTTACAACCGAATCAGTTATGAAACGAGGTTGCTTCAATCGCATTTCAGTTGTGGGGGACTAGATTCAGTCGTGACAACATCAATTCGGTTGTGGCAACCGTAATTCGGTGGCAACAGTTCAATTTACGGTTGCTACAACCTCTTTTCAAGCAATTAGTTAATTAGGCAAATAAATCGTTCGGAACCAATATAAAACTGCAGTTCCCAATCAGTGAGAGTAAAAAGAGAAATCGCACAGCTCAGTAATTATGAGCAGCGGTTCCCTGTGTTTCCATGAGATGTATTGGGAAAATATTTATTTAAAGGGTGTCTCAGTAAGATTAAATAAATAAAATAAATGGGTTCCCGTTACATCCCATGAAGGGATTAGGGAGAGCTTTTCACAAGATTGTGAGAAGTAAGATTGCACTTTTTAAATTTAGTGTAATTTTTTTTGTGTAGGTGGCAACTCTGAAATTTGACAACTGTCAAATATGTTTATTCCGATTATTAAAACTCGAACGCTTTACGAAATTACAACACGCTATAATTGTGAAAACTGATTACAAAAATTTCGAAAGTTATGCTGAGACCGCTTGCAATCTTTGAAGAATTTTCAGACGAGTCAAGTGCACATAATATGCCAACCATTAAGAAACTAATAAACTGGCTCGGTTATGAACAGTAATACTCCTGTGCGTCAGTGTACCGGTATGTCTCTTCAAAACATTGCTGCTGTAAACGAGAGTGTCGCCAAAAACCCAAAAACATCAATTCGGCATCGTTCGCAACAACTTCAAATTTCACGAAGCACTACACACTGATAATTTTGTTGTTTGGATGCAAATATAACCAGTTTCTAGCTTGTTGCAAATATAGTACACTTGTGTCCAAAGACATTATGTTTCCTATTCAATACAGCATGTTTGGGACCCAATGATTAATAGGTTATAATATATGTTTTTGTTACCCAAATGTGGCTTTCTTTCTTCAAAACTGCTAAAAACAAAAGCGTGACAGACAATAAAGAAATAAACAGCAGCAGATCTTCAATTCACGAAAATAGTGCCTGCAAACATGAACATGTTTCCTTCAAAATGTTGGTGGGGCCGATATTTTTCAGCGTGTACTCAACGAATTTTGACAAAAGACCTCCACCGTCTTGTGTTCAAACTTCAGCTTACTCAGGAGCTCAAACCAGCAGACCACGGAAAGCGCTGGCAATTCGTTCAGTGTGTAATGGAGGAAAGTGAAGTCAAGGCCTATTTTCCAAAAAAAAAGTCATCTTCTCCGATGAAATGCATTTCCATGTGAATGGCTTCGTGAATACACAAATTTGTCAAATTTGGGGCTCAGAAAATCCTCATGCAATCCATCAAAAACAAATGCACCCACAACGAGCAAGTTTCTGGTGCGGATTTTGGTCAGGCGTCGTGATTGGTCCGAAATTTTTTGAAGATGATGCCGAAATCGCAGTGACTGTGAACGGCATTCGTTACAGGAACATGATAACAGAGTTCTTGTGGGCTCATCTGGACGGCAACGGATCGGCAACGGATCAAGTCTTTTCAGCAAGACGGCACCACCTGCCACATCGCGCATGAAACAATCGATTTATCAAGAAATTATTATTTATATCAATAAATTCTAATATCAACTGGCCACCAAGATCATGCGATTTAACGCCGTGCGATTTGTTTCTTTGGGGTTTTGTGAAATCTCGTTAATATTTGAATGAACTAGAAACAATTCCTGAGCTCAAATCCGAAAGCCAACGCGTCATCGGTGAGATACAGCCACATGTCTTTGAAAAAGTCATAGAAATATGATGACAAGAGTAATGACCTGTCATCATAGCCGTGTGGGTCATTTGCAAGATATTTTATTCCATACTTAATCGGAACATGTCTTCACACAGGGAAAACATTAGTTGGAAATCAATTCAGGCATTGGAAATTCCATGATAAAGTCTATATTTTGATCAGAATATTTTACTAATATTTTAAACAGAACGCGATAAACAAAGTTGTGAAAAAAACTATAAAGTGTATAGATATCAGCCAGCGAAGAATACACATTATCAGAAATTGAGGTGAAGTGAGACTTTTAAACACAATCGTTTAATATAACGCCACTACTGACGCCTTCACAAACGCATGCAAACAATTGTGGACACTTGGTTGGAGGAACTATTATTCTGGATGACACAAATTAACTTAAACATACATATGATACCCAGGGTAACCCATCCCCATTTTTGGTCGAAAATATAAAAAATTTAGAAAACGAAGCGTCCAATCGAAAAAATAACAATTTTTTACGGCTTCCTAAGGGTTTCTCAAAAAGTCTCCCAATTCGCATGAAATAATTTTTTTCAAAAAATCGCCAAAATAAAAATCGCTAAAACCAAAAATGACTATATCTCGGAAACGGTGCGTCCAATCGCAACCATAATTATTTATTTGTATTCCTCCTTTCCTCCTTTGGAGGCTTTCATCTATGGATTTCTTCAACACGGCATCATTTTTTTTTTTAAAAAATCGCCTAAACTACAATTTGTAGCATCAAAAATCGCGAAAACGTCCCTATGCTAATATCGAAAACAAAACTATTTTTTACGAGTTTCTAAGGATTTTTCATAAAGTGGTCTAGCGTATGGAAGATATTTTGTTCAAAAAAATCATCAAAATATGAAAAACGCTAAAATAAAAAATGACTATAACTCGGGCATTCATACATATTTGAGTTTTACCGATTTTTTATTTGAGAAATGTTAGGTTAAAGGATTTTAAGTGATGCTGTATGAGAGGCATTTATTGGTTAAAGCCTTCTATGGAGGTAAAAAATTTATAGCTTTTGCGGTTGGACGCACCGTTTCCGAGTTATAGCTATTTTTTATTTTTATTTTTATTTTTTTACTTATTTTGCTGATTTTTTTGAAAAAAAACTCCATACGAATTGGACCACTTTATGAAAAACCCTTAGAAAGCCGAACAAATTAATTATATTTCAATTGAACGCTCCGTTTGCGAAATATGTATATATGCATAATGGCGGTTTAGCGATTTTTTATTCAAAAAAATTCAGTTCTAGCGATTTTTAAAAAAGAAAAAGTAATACCGTGGTAAAGACATCCATTGGTTACAGCCGCCTTTGGAGGTAAAAAATTTATTATTTTTCCGATTGGACGCACCGTTTCCTAGTTATATTCATTTTTTTATTTTAGCTTTTTTCTTATTTTGGCGATTTTTTGGAAAAAAAATTATTTCATGCTAATGGGATCACTTTGTGGGAAACCCTTAGAAATCCGAACAAATTAGTTATATTTTAATTGAACGCTCCGTTTGCGAAATATATAGTTACATAATGGCGGTTTAGCGATTTTTTATTCGAAAAAATTTAGTATTAGCGATTTTTCTTTTAAATGTAATAACGTGGTAAAGACATCCATTGGTTACAGTTTGCTTTGGAGGTAAAAAATGTATTATTTTTGCGATTGGACGCACCGTTTTCGAGTTATAGCAATTTTTTTATTTTAGCGATTTTCTTTTTTTGCCGATTTTTTTGAAAAAAAATTATTTCATGCGAATGGGAACACTTTGTGAGAAACCCTTAGAAAATCGTTAAAATTTGTTATTTTTTCGATTGCACGCTCCGTTTTCGAGATATAGACATTTTTTCATATTTTCGATCGAAAATGGGCACGAAATACGATCCCTGGTTATAAATAATAAAATAATTTTACTTTTTAATTTTATTAATTTCGTGGCCGTAGGTGGTGCAATGGTTAGTGTGCGCGGCTCTTGTACATGAGATCCTGGGTTCGAACCCGGCTCTGACCACCTTAAAATTTCTTTCGGCGGCGGTCACCTCGCATAGTGACGGCGACACTATCGAGTATCTAGCCATGAAAAAGCTTCTCAAA
The DNA here is from genome assembly GCA_963931995.1 of Phaonia tiefii. Classification (NCBI taxonomy): domain Eukaryota; kingdom Metazoa; phylum Arthropoda; class Insecta; order Diptera; family Muscidae; genus Phaonia; species Phaonia tiefii. The sequence goes on from OZ008368.1 coordinate 295,124,834, forward strand.
TTACCGTTCGGAATCGGTGTAAAACTGTAGGTCCCAATCAGTGAGTGAAAACTGGAAAGCGCACAGCTCAGTGATTGTGAGAAGTTCTCCCCAGTCCCTTCATGGGATGTAATGGGAAACCATTTATTTTTTATTTATTTAGTTAAGCTCGAGACCATTCTATATTTCTATTAATAGAAATGTATTTTTTAAAAAGGAGTTTAAATAATAAATAAATATCATCCCTGATGAATTTGAATAATGAGGAGCACAACGAAACTGCATGCAATTGTTATTGCTTCTACAGAATTGTGTTGTCTTTTAGGCAACAACAAAAAACATGTCTAATGGGAATAATGTGATAGTCCAAGGAACCGCCAAATTTTAGATGGCTGTAAATATAGTTATGACAACGAATTTCTTCTCCGTGTGTTCGTTCTTTAACATCCAATAACAAAATCAGAACTATCTCAAAAAATACATGTTTATATTTTAAAATGAAAAAGAACATTCTTACTGAGACAGATTGCACTCATTTTACTTTTTAAAAATAAAATGTGAAACACCTGACTAGTTGTAACTTTTATTGCAAAAAAAGTTTGTGATCTCTTAGCTTGTTCGCTTTTTCTTTAATTTGTAAATTTTATCCTGAAAAAAGTAATAGCCTGTCATCTGAACCGGGGAGGCATTTGACGGATATTTTATTCCATACTTAATCGCAACATGTCTTCTTTACAATCCAATAAAAAATCGCAACTATCTCAAAAAATATGGGGTTTTATTTGAAAATGAAAAAGTGCATTCCTACTGAGACACTCATTATATATTAATATAAAGTCCAATACCTTGTGGACTTTAAACCTAGCAGTATATTTACACGCTAAAAAAACTATCTCTGTAACATATTCTCCGAAACATATTCTGCAGGAACCATGTATATGTTTGGAATACACTTCAAACATTCATATGTTTGCAAGTCCCAAACTCACTTGTATTTAAATTCAAACAGTCGCACGTATACTGACAAACATGTATGCTTTACATGGACACATATGCATTCTTCATCCCAAAAAACCATATACTTACGTGAAAGCATTCACGAGTTTCCCCCAAATCTTCATATATTTACGTGGAAACATATGTGTATTTCCTCCCAAACATAATAATATTTAGAAACAAATTATTCTTTGATTTCAATATACTTATATGTAAAGGGTTTTTCAACAGAGACGCTACAAAAGTAAATCGATAGGGACAGTAAACGACGCCATATTTTTTCCCGCTCTTTTGACATTTCTCTTCAGTAATGTTTGCCATTTCATCATGAAAAGATATAAGAGCCAACCACGACTCGAAATTATTAAAATTTACTACCGAAATTTGGAGTCAGTGGCCTCAACTTTAAGAGCGCTACGTCCAATTTATGGTCGTCATAATCGTCCTACCAGATCAACAATAGAGCGTCTAGTGGAAAAATTTGAATCCACAGGCACAGTACAAAATGTTCCCGTGCCAGTGAGACAAAGAAGTACCCGTAGTGTCGAGAATATTGCTGCCGCTGAGGCTTCAGTTCAAGAAAGCCCAAATGTGTCTCTCACACGTTGTTCTCAAGCGTTGGGCATCTCTGTGACGTCGTTGTGGCGAATTTTGCAAAAAGATCTTGGCCTACATCCTTACAAGATCAAATTGACGCAAGAACTGAAGCCGCTTTACCACCATAAGCGTCGTATGTTCAAGAATTGGGCTGAGAAACAACTTGAAAATGATTTGGGTTTTCATCGGAAATCATCTTCAGTGATGAGGCTCATTTCAGGCTGAATGGCTTCGTCAATAAGCAAAATATGCGTTATTGGTCATACAGCAATCCACATCATTGCATCCCGAAAAAGTTAAGGTTTGGTGCGGTTTATGGGCCGGCGGCGTCATTGGGCCGTACTTCTTCCGTGATGATCAAGATCGGTACATTACTGTGAATGCGAATCGCTACCGTTCAATGATAACCGAATATTTTTGGCCCCAATTGGATAATATGGACTTGGACGGCATGTGGTTCCAACAGGACCGCGCCACAAGCCACACAGCGAATGACACAATCAATTTATTGGAAACCAAGTTCGGTGAACGTGTTATCTCACGAAATGGCCCAGTCGATTGGCCGCCTCGGTCGTGCGATTTGACACCGTTAGATTATTTCCTGTGGGGCTATGTCTCGTACGAATATCGAACGTAAAATTGCAGCAGTATCGGCCGATTTATGCTTGAAAACCTTCGAAAATTGGGTTCAGCGTTTGGACTTCTGCGAGCGTGCCAGTGGTGGCCATGCAAAAGAAATCGAGTTCCATACATAATGGCATCGAACGTACTTTCGCAGGAATAAAGAATTTCATTGGTATCTAAACCCGGTTTTGTTTTATTTAAAAACAGCTTTTGTAGCGCTCTTATTGAAAAACCCGTTATTATTTATTATAATTAATTATGTCAGTATGAATCTACAATTACATTTAATTGCATTGAATGCAATATTTATTAGTTTTTTCATGAAATAAAAATCTGCTGCTCTTTTGCTTCTCGTTTCTTTGTTGTCTCCCACGTTTTTGTTTTCAGAAGGTTGCAACTATTCGTTGGTACACATACAATATACTTTGTATATTCAAATCTAGTTCATGGTAGTCTAGCGTGTCTTGATTACTTGTGTTTTTTTATTATATTGCACAAATGGTCCGCCGTTCCAATTTTATCAGTAAAGACTCGGGCAGACGAAGGGCTTCAATTCAATCAAGAGCTTCTATTCAATCAGGGCTTCAATTCAATCAGTAAAGACTCGGGCAGACAAAGGGCCCTTTCCAGTTTCTTTCCTCAAAATCGTTTCTCACTTTGGTAGCACACATCTACACGAAATCCATACACGAAAAACAAAGCAACATCATAAACCATTTAACCGCCCGAGGCTTTGTTTATACTTTTTTCATTGATCAAGTGCTTTTGATATCCTCTGCAATTTACATGCACATTCCGGAATATTTATGAATGACTAACAGAAAGAATAATGCAAAACTGCAGAAACACACTTACAAGATTGACTCTCTCCTTGTCCCTCTTTTATTCTCTTTCCCTCGAGAGAGCAGAAATAGTGCAACAAAGCCAACTGTATTTGTATTACCTACATAGATATATTTGGGTCGCACACACACATATTATAACATATTAGGCTTTGTGTCTCAAACATGTAATATTAAATTGCAAACACAATGTGTTTGGACGCAAGTATACTATATTGTTACTACTATATTGTATACTATATTGTTATACTACATGTTATATTTGCATCCAAACAACAACAAATTACAGATTTTTCAGCGTGTAGTTATCAAATGCCAATCACAGTCTACATGATACCACCTCCGACAATGGAATAAGACTGATGGACTTCGCCGCTGCAAAGAAGTCCATCATAGCACACGATTCCAGCATAAGGACATTCATAAGGCGACCTGGATATCTCCTGATCAACGGACGAAGAACCAGATTCATCACATGGTAATAAATGGAAGGCACTCTTCTAGTGTAATGGATGTACGAGTGATTCGAGGTGCCAATATCGACTCGGATCATTACCTGGTGGCTACGAAAGTTCGCACGAGATTGAGCAGGGCGAAAAACGTACGAAGCCGAACACAGGAAAAGCTGGATATTGACAAGCTACAAATACCGGAGCTATCAATGTCCTATCGACAGAAACTACCTCTCCTGCTAGAGCAGAATACCCCACCTCCCGAAGACCCAGATGCGCAGTGGAAGCACATCTCCCATTCTTTGGAAAACGCTGCAAGGACTGAACTTGGCTATCAAAAACCGCAGAAGGATAAGCCATGGTACGACGAAGACTGTCGCATTGCAATTGATGGAAAATACGCTGCACGTATGGCAACGAAACAGTCAGCTACAACGCGTGCTGCGAATGAGCGGTACAAGAGGCTGAGAAGGGAGGAAATTCAATTATTTAGGAGGAAAAAATGGCAGTGGTAGCAGAGAGAGAGAGAGTGAAAAAACCGAAATGTGTAGGGTGAATGGTGAATCCCGAAAGTTTTTCCAGAGGGTAAGAAGATTGAATAACGGGTCGAATAAAGGGCTGCCCTCCTGCAAGGACGAGAATGGGAATCTGGTGACTGAGAAGCAGTGTGTGCTCAAAATGTGGAGAGACCACTTTTCAGCACTACTCCACTCTGATTCTTCCACTGAAGATCAGGTGGTAATGATAGTGGAAGATAGTGTAGATTGTACCTTCCCCAACCAAGACGAGATTAGAACGGTGATCTCCCGCCTTAAAAATAATAAAGCTGCTGGTACGGATGGCCTTGGCAGGTGGCGAAGGACCGCTAGCCCACATGCATCAACTTATATGCGGTATATGGATGGGGAATCTATGCCTGACGATTGGAGTCTCAGTGTATTATGTCCTGTATTAAAAAAGGGTGATCCGTGTGTCTGTTCCAACTATCGTGGTATCAGTCTTTTATCTATCGCGTATAAGGTTTTGTCGAGCGTATTATGTGAAAGACTAAAGCCAATTATTGAAATCAGTGTGGTTTTAGACCAGGCAAGTCCACGACTGACCAAATATTCACGCTACGCCAAATCCTACCAAAGACCCACGAAAAGCAAATCGATACATACCATCCTTTTGTCGATTACAAAGCTGCTTTCGATAGTACGATGTACGAAGCTATGTCTGCTATGTACTTGGGATTCCGGCAAAACTGATCCGCCTCTGTAGAATGACGCTTACCAACACCAAATCAGCAGTGAAAGTGGTGAAAGACCTCACTGAACCATTCTGTACCAAGCGAGGACTTAGACAAGGCGACACACTTTCGTGCAATCTCTTCAACATCTTAATGGAGATAATAATGAGAAAGGCTGCAGTAAATACGATCAAGACCATTAACACGAAAAGCCATATGTAGCTGGCGTATGCTGGCGACATAGACATCATTGGGCGAAATTTGCGAGAGGTTACTGCAGTATTTTCAAGAATCGTAAAGGAATCAGCGAAAGTAGGTCTTGGTGTTAATGAGGGCAAGACAAAATTGATGGTGTCAACGGCTAGAGAAACCTCTCGACTTGGTCTGCACTTGAACGTTGACAGCCGATTTAATTTTGAAATGGTAGATGAATTTGTCTACCTTGGATCCAACGTCAACAAGGACAACAACGTCAGCCTGGAGATAGATAGGAGAATTGTGCTTGCAAATAGATGCTATTTTGGGCTCAGCGAGCAGTTTGGGAACAAAGCCCTCTATCGGCGGACAAAAGTCCAGCTATATCAGACTCTCATTTTACCTGTCTTGACACATGGCTCCGAAACTTGGGTCATATCGCAAGTGGATGAAAAACACCTGGGAGTTTTCGAGAGAAAAATTCTCCGTTAAATATATGGTCCTGTTAGGGAAAATGGCGAGTAATCACTATTCAGACGTGGACATAGCTAGACGTATCAAAGTGGGCCAATTGCGTTCGCTAGGCTATGTTATCAGAATGGATGAAGATGAGGAAGCGCGAAAGGTTTTTGATAACGTACCCGATAGAAGTAGGAAAAGAGGACGGCCCAGACTCCGTTGGAAAGACCAGGCAGAAGAATCCCTCCGTATCCTTGGTGTTACCAACTGGCGAGGAAAGGCGAAGGATGGAGCCAGTTGGAAGAATATCATTAAATTTGTTTAATTTATTTGTTTAATTAATATGTGTAAAAAGTCTGACCTCATGAAAAATAGTCAATAAAAGTAAAAAGTAAAGTTTTCAAATGCCATTACCATATCGTCCCTGTAATACAAACCCAACCACTTTTAACCCCCAAGTCTGGCAGTTGACTTAAGCTTTTGGAAACGTCTGGACATATTATTCGTGGTATCTTGTAATAACCTTGGAAATGTTGAACGAAATTGTTCATCGAAATATGGGAAAGTATTCATAAAATTGTAATAAAAGGAAAATCGAACAGGGATCTATATTTATTTGTATACCTTAACCTTAAACAAAGACGAACCCATACAATTTTAAGGGTCAACTATACATTCAACCAACACTAAGATACAACTAACAATATTTCTTTACAAATATCAAATTAAAGTTTAAATTTAATGATGTCCTTCTCCTTACAATCTACTTTAACATCAATTGTGACGTCATTTAACTGGTGTAGGTCACAGTATTATAATATCTTTTAATTAGAATAATACAGATCTAAACCTTTTTCTGTGCCAACGGAATTTAAGGATTAAGGACGAACAACATCAACAAGGAAAATTTTAAGAGAAGTTACATCAAATAGCTCTAAAAAAAAATGTCATTATAATTCGTTGAAATTTGTCTAAACCTTAGGCAGTAATATGGAAAATTGTTCGTTAATATCCGTAATCGCATACGGGCACTCTTAAACGATTGTTTAAGGCTAAATGCGAAATTATATCCAACATAACAATTATGTTCTCCCAATGTCCCTCCGTCGGCTGTCGATTATCAATTGAATTACCCATATTTTACTAGCATTGATAACCTTGAGCTTTCAACATGTAATGCCTGCAAAATGTGGCAACCTCTTTCCGAGCTTCACTAAGTAATTCCCCAGACAAATTTCCACTGTGATTTCTTTTGGCAGCGTGCAGCATGATGAACACAAAAGGCCAAAGGAAATTATCTACAAATATTTGTGAAATTTTTCAATTTCATGTTGCCATCAAATTCGAGCTGGTTCGTAGTTAGAAGGAAAAAAATAAACGCTTCTGAAAATGTTTAAAACGAGAGTGGGATGCGGCGAAAGCAAAGCACTGGCACAAGGTTATTTATTTAACAAAATTACCTTATTTCCCATCATAAATCATTAACGATATGAAAACAATTAATTTGGGCCGAACCGAAGTAATTTTCTTAGCTGCTTTTCCACGTATTTTTCTTGGTATTTTCTGAAGGCCGGCGACGTTCGAAAATTAAACTCATTTACTGGTCCTGGTCTTTTAAACCCCTTTTTTACTTGACTGCCTTCAAATACAATGACAACAGCAGTATCTGCGGTAGCGAAAAGAGGCAACGAAGACCCTTGTAATACAAATGTTGCCTTTGGCTTTAAACTAAACGCATCCTTTTCTCGTCCGCGATACTCTACGTCTGTAATGACATCTTGGCTTCGTAACTTGAGAATGTTTAGAAAGGGGGCAGAACGACACAAAAAGAGTGACATAAAGAAAATAATTTGAGATTTTTTACTTATGTTTTGTAATTTAACCTTTTGCTAAGTCTCACAATGCAAAGGAGGTATGGAAATGATAGGAAAAAAACACAGGTTTTCTTGGAACTGGTAAATTGTAAAATCAAAAAGGGACGTTGCCAGGTAGTAAACAAAGTAATGCTCGGTGACTGTGAGTAAACAAAATATTGCAATTAGTAGAGTCCTTAGTTGTATCGCACTATAAAACTGATAGGCAGAAGGTGACTTCATGATGAGGTTGTATCGTAAAATAGTTCATTATGTATTTATGGTGTCCAATTCATTATACCCTCACCCATAGGGATGTGGGTATATAGCATTTAATAAGTAGGAACATTCACGCATAGAAGGAACCATATTAGAGCCTTAATATCTTTGGACGAAATTCGTTTTAGGACTTTTTAAGACGGTTGAGCTATGTCCGTCTATCTGTCTGTCGTCCTGACTGACTGAACAGCCGGTTAACACGATAACTGCCTAAAATCTGTTATTATTTGCCCAAACTTTATGTAAGATTAAAAATAGGCAAAAAGGGGCGTAGTCACCTTCTGTTACCTTCATACAAATCGGCACATTTATTATACCATCACGTTTCTTAAAAAAAATTCTGGTATAGTTTTGGTATAAACTGACGAAGTTCTGAGTATATAGAGGATACTCCGACTCAGACTTTCCCTGATACCAGACAAATGGAAGGAAGTACTAGTCGTTTTCAGTCCCAAGTCAGGAAAGACTGCTCTCATACGGACTACAGACCAATCAGCCTCTCAACCTTTCTACTGAAAGAATGGTTGACTTGTACATGGGCCAGGCGACCAGAAGTGTGACATAGTGGGTCAGGGATTTTGAGCTTTGGTCCATATATCGAAAGGTTATGTCAATATATAAAATTCCACAAGAAATAAAAGTAAAATTTCTAAAGTTGTTGTTGCAATTTCAAAATTTAAATTTTCAGAAATTTTGTATTTTCCTAAATTATTTAAAATTTTATACTCAAAAACGACTTGAGATATTTGAATTTTTTTTTACATTTTTTAATGAACAAATAAAAAATCAGAAAATATGCTACACTAAAAAAATTTTCGCAAATGTAGTTTAAAGAAAACAATCGCATTTTAAATAAAGAGCCGGAGCAAGAAAAATAATCAATCATTCATAAGAATTAAGGAGAATTAATTATCTTGGGATCTGCTCTGCACGATGTTGTAGGTTATCTTGAGCGCAACTTGAAGTTTGGAGATTTCACTTTGGCTACCTTCTTGGATATAGAAGGTGTTTTTAACAATGTGCCATGTAGCGCTATCAGGAAATCTCTGGAGTCCGCTGGGGTGCCTTCACTTCTTGTCGATTGGATTGCGAACATACTTAGAGATCGCATTGTAAATTCGAAAGAAGGTGTGAGCTCGATTCGCAAGCTGACTACAAGGGGCATGCCGCAGGATGCAGTGTTATCCCCTCTGCTGTGGCTTTTAGTGGTGGACTCTATACTTAAAGACTTTGAGTTGAGAGGACGGAGAATTGTTGCCTATGCGGACAACGTTGTTATTCCTGTCGGTGGAAAATATTTGCCTACGATCAGTGATCTCATGCACAATACGTTGGGTGAGTTGTCAGTTTGGGTCAGGCCCTGTGGCCTGGGTGTTAACGCGGCAAAAACGGAGCTGTTTCTTTTTACGCGCAGGCGAAAGAATAGAAATTTTAGAAAACCAATGTTGAAGGGCGTAGAGTTATCCCTATCTTCTGAGACGAACTATCTCGTTATCGTTCTCGATCAGAAACTGAACTGGAAGCGAAATACTGAGGAGCCAATGAGGAAAGGATTGAACGTGCTCTGCGCCTGTAAGCTGGGGTTTTTGTCCGAAAATCGTACATTGGCTTTTCTCCTTTTCGGCTTTCGGCTGTCATCCGCCCAACTATCATCAATGGCTGCGTAGTCTGGTGGAACGCATTTGGGAACATCTACCAGTTGAAAATGCACTGCGTCGATGTGTATCAGTGGGGCGAGGAGAAGCACTCTGCAGGCTGCGCAGGATATAATCCCGTATTTAACTACTCATGATGTCTATAGAAAACTGTGTACTCTCAGAAGCGCCGTCGCATTAGAGATCTGGAGACATGCCCGGTATCTAGAGACATGCCTCTGAGGGACATTGCCAACGTTCTCCAGGAGTTGATTAAGAATCATCCGGACGAGTATTTGGGTCAGGCCACTGAATACATGCTGACGACTGTAGACTTTGGGCAATGCCTGGAGATCATGACGCCAGGCAAGGTTGGAAGGTATACCTTCCTGTCTCTCTCTGGTCATCTGATCTTTACAGATGGCTCCAAAATTGAATAAGGGACAGGAGCGAGGATCTTCAGTGAGGACCTTCAACTGAGGCTTTCGATACGATTGGGTGCGAACTGCAGTATCTTCTGAGCAGAAATCTTGGAGATTATGAGAGCTGCAACTGAGATAATGAACTCGTGGTTACATCTATTGGATGAATTCGTCATCTGCGTTGATAGCAAGCCAGTCCCCTGTGCGATCAGGTTGCACATATGTAGATCCAAATTGGTTAGGGATTGCAAGGGGATCTTGAACAGTGTAGTTCCCGGCAAGCCAGTCCCCTGTGCGATCAGGTTGCACATATGTAGATCCAAATTGGTTAGGGATTGCAAGCGGATCTTGAAAAGTGTAGTTCCCGGGTAAGCTAAGACTCTGCTGGGTTCCGGGACGAGATCAATGCTGCCTGGCTGGCCAGAGTGGATTGCAGGATGTCAAAAGACATGGCCGGCAGTGGACTCAGGGAGGACTAACTCTCTTTTTCGACTGGACGAGGCTGATCTGCAGCTCCTGACTTGCAGCTACATATCTCTCCAGTTGGTAACGCCAAGTGTACGCAGGGATTCATCTACTTGATCCCTCCAGCGGAATCTTGGTCTTCCTATTTATGTTTCGCCCTCTTTCGAATTCGGTTCTGAAAACCCTTCGAAACATCCAAAATAACATCTATTCGCAAGCACAATTCTCCGCTTGATCTCAAGGCAGAAGTTACTGTTTTTGTTTACGTCTGATCCGTGATATATAAATTCATCTACCACCTCGAAATTATAACAGTTATCACTCTGACGCTGACTCCTTCTCACTTTGCGGAAACACCGTAGTAACTTCTCTCATTATGCGCCCAATGATATCTATAGCATCAGAATACACGAGCAGCATGTGACGTTTGCTGCTGATGGTTTTATTCATGTAGACTTCTCCTTTTCTCATAATGATCCCCATTAGGATGTTAAAGAGATCCGCCTTGTCTCAGACCTCGCTTAGTTTCGAAAGGTTCGGTAAGATCCGGATTTGGTGTTCGTCAAGGTCATCTTGCAAAGGCGTATGAGTATTGCAGGAATACCAAGCTCAGACATTGCTTCGTAGAGTTTCCCACGTATCGGGCTTTCGCAGGCCGCCTTATAATCGACAAATAGATGATAGGTGTCGATTTGTTTTTCGTGGGTCTTCTTCAGTTTTTGGCGTAGCGTGAAAATCTGGTCGGTTGTCGATTTTCCAGGCCTAAAGCCACACTGGTATGATCCAATCAGGTCAGCGATAATCGGTTTTAGTCTTTCGCACATTACGCTTGATAGAACCTTATAAGCTATGGATAAATGGCTTATTCCACGGTAGTTGGCACAGAGACTCGGGTCACCTTTTTTAAATATGGGGCATAGTACACTGAGACTCCAATCGCCGGGCATGCATTCATCTAATCAGATTTTGCTAATGATTTGATGTATATACCTTATCAGCTCAACACCGCCAGCCTTAAATAGTTCCGCCGGTAATCCATCGGCTCCTGCGGATTTGTTGTTGTTCTTAAGCGGGGCTATAGCTGTTCTGACATCGTCGTTTAAATAGTGATCGATTGTCTTATCGTCATTGGATATCTCAGGTACCAGTACCGTGAAGAAATGATCTATCCATATTCCTAAGATGCTCTGCACATCTGCGATGAGATTTCCGACCTTATATCTTCACAAGGGGGACCTTGAACTATGTCCACTAGATCCGTTTTTGACTTTTTTAAAGAATTTTCCGTATCTCTCAATTTTCTCGCGTTTTCTCTACTACCGTTTCTTCTTTTTCTGCTATACCGATCAGTCGCAGCTCGCGTTGCAATTGACTGAAGCATTGCCATGCATGCAGCGTTCTTCTCATCATTTGCTATGCGACACTCTTCATCGTACCATGGTTTGTTGCAAAGCGGTTTTTCAAAACCAAGTACGATTGTGGCGGCCGGTTTAGTGGAGTCGAAGATGGGTTTTCACTGCGTCTCAGGATCGTCATCGGGAAAGGGGGGTCTGTGCCAAAATTTGCGAGAGCGAGTAGTAGGCTGTGGTTACCTCTGGTAATTGCAGCTTTCCGATGTCTAGCTTTCTCTGCGTCTGGTTTTGTACGATTTTCGTTCTACTTAAGCTTGTGCGATATTTTTTTTGGAGGGACCTCCACCAAACTACGATGCCATAGAGAAGTATTGGTCTGACTATTGCTGTATAAAACCACATGGTGATCTTAGGAGACAGTCCCCAGCTCTTTCCTATCGCCCCTTTACAGCAGTAAAGAGCAACTGACGCCTTTTTCACCCTCTCCTCCACATTCGGTTTCCAAGACAGTTTTCTGTCGAGAATTATCCCAGATACTTGACCTTTTCCGTCAATTGTAATTGCAAACCATTAACTGACGGCAGTTCAAATGCGGGTATTTTATATTTCCGAGAGAATAAGATAAGCTCGGTTTTAAGTGGGTTAAGTGATAGTCCGTTGTTAGCGGTACAGTTCGAAATCAGACTAAGTAGGCTGGTTGTACGAATGCTAAGTAAATTGAGGTTTCCACCCGTACAGATGATAGCAATATCATCGGCATAGGCAAAGACCAAAGACCATTCGGCCCTGTCCAATTCAAGAAGCAATTCATTGACAGAAGTTAACCATAATAGTGGAGACAGAACTCCCCCCTGCCGTGTCCCCCTGTTAACGGTCCTAACAATTGTAACACCACCCCATTCAGCATTGACGGATCTATCCACCAGAAGTATCCGAATTAGGCGTGTCACTAAGCTGTCGACCCCTAGATTCTGTAACGACCTAAGAATCGCCGAAGGTTGAATGTTCTTTAAGGCTCCCTCGATGTCCAGGAAGGTCCCTAGAGCGAAGACCTTATTCTCAAGAGAGTTTTCTATTATGCTGACTATAGAGTGGAGAGCCGTCTCAGTTGACCTGCCCTTGATATAGGCATGCTGAAAAACCCGATAGTAGATTCTGTGGAAGATTACTTCGAACGTGAATGTTGAGTAACCTTTCAAATGTCTTAAGAACAAAGGATGATTGACTGATTGGTCTAAAGTCGTTTGGTTTGAGAATTTGCCCGCTTTCGGGACGAAAACCCCTTTGGATTGCTTCCAAATGCTAGGAATGACTCCCAGCATAAGGCAACCCCTGAAAATTGCGTCCAACCAACTACAAGATAGGTATAGTGCCCCCTGTAGTTGCGCGGTAATTATCCCGTCAGGTCCGGCTAACTTATAGGGCTTAAAGCATCTAATGGCCTAGACCAGATTCTTTCTGCTCACTATTGAGCGAACTTTTTCTATACTAGATGCGTTTCCGCCTAGCTCTTCTGGCTGATGACCAGCATTCCGGTCATCGTTGGGAAAGTGGGTATCCACGAGAATCCCAAGAGACTCTTCAGGCCAATACGTCCACGTTCCATCATCTTTCATTAAGAACCCCGCACACGGTGGGTTTTTAGCATCTTAAGCTTGCAGTCTGGTTGGTTCCCTCATTGGATTCGCCGAAGTTTCGCCAGGATTTCCGTTTGGCCTTCCTGATTTCACCTTTATATAGATTAAGACTAATCTTGTAAACGTCCCAATCCCTTTGGTCGCCGTTCTTTTTTGCCTTGTTGAAAAGCCGCCTAATGGACGATCTTAGATCCTGAAGCTCAACGTCCCACCAATGAGGTTTTTTGTTACCCTTGGCAGCATTATAACCACTGATCTTACAGGATTCATTGAGCGTGTTTCTGCACGCATCAGTAAATTTGCCAACTAGGACATTAGTCGGAATATTCGGATGGATACCTAAGAGTTTACTTAGGCGCCCACGATAGGCGTTCCAGTCCGTTTTCCTATAATTTTTAAAAACTTCCTTTTTCAGACGTTCGATATTTGTGGAACTGTAGATATCTATGACCAGAAAATGGGTGATCAGAAAGTACGCTCCAATCGGATACAGTTACATAGTCATAGCCAAGTAGTAAAGTTAGTTATGAAGGTCGGTTCCTCGCCTCTATTACAGATAGTAAAGGTTTTGCTTATAATGAAATTAAAAAGAGACTCACCTCGATCATTGGTGCCGGTACTCGCCCATATTGTGTGGTGCGCGTTGGCATCGGTACCTATAATGACGTTACCATTCCGTCTTTTTGCCTCCGATACAATATCCCTGACGCACTTCGAAGGGGGTGATTCAGTATGGCCGTGCGCCATGTACGATGATACTAGTCAGATGTCCCGCTGGCTGTTTTCCAGCGAGAGGCTGATGGCGGTTGTATCGCTATCACTAAAATTCTGCAATAAAAGATCATTAAATTTGTTTTTAATGAGTATGCAAGATCTTGGCCTACCTGGGGTTGATAGGACGAAAGTCCAGTATCCATTGCACCTGATACCACATATACGATCATTGACCGTCCATGGTTCTTGTATCAGGGCCACATCGGCTCCACCGTTCGCAAGATGGAGAATGAGGTTACAGTCGTAGATCTTCCAGAAATCAATAATAACTGTAGATTCTGAAAGAATCCACTCCTCTCTGATTGGGATCCACATCTCTCTTATCAACAGAGACCATGAAACTGAAGCCAGTCTCCCTCTCATACTCACCAAACACCCATTGGCCTTCAACTCTCTTTCCTTGATTGTATTTTCGTTTGCCGAATTTACTCTCATCGACCTTGACAGTACGACCAATACCTCCAATAGGTATTTTATTGGTCATAGGTAACTTCTCTGCAAAGGCTAGCCCAGTGCACGGATCTGCCGATCTCTTTTATTATGGCTGTCAAAGGAGTGTTGTCACGCCAAAAGCAAGTGAAATTGCACACATCTCCGCGGCATAGTGCAAAGAACGTACATGTATTGACAGCCACACCGAAGTTGCAACGCTTTTTCGTCGCCTTCGTTTTAGAGGAAACGTAGTTACAACACCACTGGAAATCTCCCCAGTTTTCCCCAAGATCATTGAGGTCGGATGGATTTCAGGGAAGAACATTGTTCGACATTTTGGTAAAAGCCCAAAACTCATTAATCTCTCAATAAGAAATTCTCCCAATCGTGAACATTAAAAACACGACATCCTGTCGCTTCAACGTACGATACATGAACGAAGTCATTCAAAAAGATTAGTATACAGTATAACTATGTTGATGAAAATTATGGAAAATCAAAGGAAAAACGCAATCCTGACAGGCGGAAAATGGCAGAAATGGTTCTTTTTTTACCTGTATAAAAAATCAGTTTTTCTATTTTGTTTGCCAATTGGCTTTTAAACTAAACAAAACGGAATTTTAGGGAAATTTTTTAAGGAAAACAAATAAATGTTTAAATTTTTCGCAGAACATTGATATACACTACGGTTCACTTATTTAAAGGCACTAAAAATTTCATATTCAGCAGTGTGGATCTTTTGCAATTTGTAACCGATTGCAGAATTTCAAAATGGAAGTGAAAGCTAGAGATCTTGAGATATAAAAAAAATCATGACAATAGTGGTTTCTTAACTAAAGAACTTTTTTGGAGCAATTTATAAAAAAATTCCAAAAATGTGCTATTTTTTTGGTTCACTTGAATAAAGGCACTTTATTATTATTTTTAAAGTGAGCGATGATTTTTTGTAGAGAGCGTTTTTTTATTACACTTTATTACATCTTAATCATTTTACGAGTCAAAATGGCAAAACAAAAAAGTTTAAATCTATCGGAATAAACTAAAATCGATGTTTACCGTTCTGAAGGATATTCTAACCGCGTAATATCTAAAATTGGACGGAGCCCAACAGTTGTCGACAATTGCATCAAGGACCCGGAGAGGTATGGCAAAAATTTTTAAGGAAGGATTTCACTGTCTTTATCTACGTATAGGAAAAGAAAAATCATCAGAATTGCTTCTAATTCTACCTTATCCTTGTCAAAAATAAGAGCTCAAGCTGGAATGGAAGCGAGCAAGTCATCAGTATGCAGAGTAATTAAGAGCTGGGAGTATCTTAAATACCTGAAATTACAAAAAAACCGCCACTTAATGCTCCTCGTAAGGAAAAGTGGCTTCAATTCGCAAAAGACTACATGGTATGGGATGTGCAGCCAAGAGGTCATGTAAATGACTGGACAACCGATGTATTTATGCAAAGAAACGTGTTTTTTGGACCGACATCACAGCCGAGAGGTCGGCGTTATGGCGTGGAGTGCTATTACGTACTATGGCACCATCGATCTTGAATTTCAAAGTGCAAAAATGACTGGTGCAGGCTATAAAACGTTATTGGAATCGGCTTTTCCGAAGTTGAGTGAAATATTCGGTCTCATATCTTGGATATTACAATAGGATAATGCGCCTATACACAACGCCAGAGTAGTGAAGGACTTCATTGCAAGCCAAAATGTTAATATTCTTGACTGGCCACCCTATTCGCCAGATCTAACCATTATTGAAAATGTCTGGGGTTGGTTATCTCGTAAGGTCTATCAAGGAGGTAGACAATTTGATGACAAGCAGTCACTAATTCAGCCCACTAAGGATGCTTGGATTTCAAATTTCGTTGGATTACATAAATTCTCTTTATCTCTCAATGAAAACCCGTATATTTGAAGTTAATAAAAACAAAGGGGGGTTGTATCCATTACCAATAGTTCTTTAATAAAGTAAAATAATAGCACATTTTTGGATTTTTTTTTATAAATTGTTCAAAACAGTTCTTTAATTAACAAACCACTATTGCCATGATTTTTTTATATCTCAAGATGTCTAGCTTCCATTTCTGCAAATTCTGAAATCGGTTACAAATTGCAAAAGATACAGGCTGCTGAATATGGAATTTTTAGTGCCTTTAAATAAGTGAACCCGAGTGTATATTCTATGAAAATGTGCTTTTTGTGATAAAAGTATTTTTAATAGAAATTGATCTAGAACCGGAAAAATTATTAAAGAACATAATATCTAACGTAACAATATATTTGAAAAGGAGGAACAAGAAAATGTTGAATGCAGTTCTAACCTTAGCATACTAGCCTATTTTTCGTGTATGACATTTGAAAATGTTATCGAAATAGCGACTAATATTTTACGATCGAACCAAATTTTGATAGTACCAATTATAATCATTATGTGGGAAATTTCACGTTTTTAACAAAGAAAAATCACTTGAGGTGTCACGAGACACCCGGTATTTATGCACTAGTTAGTTCCAAAACGCCTAAGGCGCCTGTTGAAAAGTACGATAATTTAAATGGATCTTTAAGCAAAGATACTTTTTGTAAAATGATAAACTTTTTTTAAGAACAATTTTTTTTTGTTATAGAATGTATTTTTTTTTTTTAAAGTATATTTTTAGGTAATTTCTGTAAGAATTGTATTATATTTTCCCGAAAAGGTTCTTTAAAGAGACTACTTTTTTTATTAAAAGCTAATGTTTCTTAAGAAAATCCACTATTTTTAAGAAGAAGTGCTTTTGTAAGAAAAAGCCATAAGAGTATGAAGTTTTTTTTACAAAGAAGTACTTTTTTCTAGAACAGGTACTTTTTAAAGAAGTGGTACTCTTTTTAGGTTATTGTTGTGTTAACATCTATAGCGGCGTATAGGGACTAAATCTCTCAAAGTCAACACATGCAAACAACACACAGACAGGTTTTCTGCTGCTGCTAAAACCAGATTTTCTGCGACTGCGAAAGAGAATAATGACGTGTTAAACAAAAATGAGCGAGCAAGAGAGCAAAGAAAGAGTGGTGTGGCAGGGGTGAGGCAAACGAAATTGTGTCTATAGCGTATGTATTAACATAATATTGTATGTATGTACATGTGTCTGTTGCTGCCCGCTTGTTCGGCAAAACTACAATTGATGTCTGTTCTGTAATCATTTCTGTAATCATTTTTGTATAATATAAATGAGACTATTGATACCTTTCATAGTATACCTCATTACAGATTTCGTTAGACAGCGTATGTACTTATTTCTTTATTCCAAAGTATACGAGTGGTGTGTCGATTGTCGCCCCTGTGCATTACTAGGGGATAGTAAAATAAGTATGTATACATTATTTTGATATTTTTTTATTGTCTTTTTAAGTGCCGTTATTTTCTGTTGTGTTCGTTGGAAAAACAATTTGACAACATATTTCTAGCAGTGATGAGAATTGCGATGAGATGCTTGGTAGAGCGCTCAGAAATTGTACAAAAAATTCCAATCGTACCTTTTTAAAACAAAATAGTAAAAGTATGCTATAAAAAGTTAATAAAAGATTTGTAAATTTCGCAAGCTTGTATTTTGTGATAGGTTTTTTACCATTCGATAACTCGATAATTAAGGCAGTTATCGAAAAATATTATTTAAATTTGTCCTCTTATTTTTAACAGTTCTAGGAGAAAATATCGTAAAATGTAAATTCCTGACGTTTTTATTTTTCACAGGTTTTTAAACATTCGATAACTCGATAATTAAAAAAGTTATCGAAAAAAATTGTTTAAGTTTTTCCTCTTATTTTAAAGATTTGTATCCAAAAATAAATTTTTACTAATGTTTTTTATTTTTAAAAAAAACTGGTTGCATACTTGTCTTGCATCATTGTAAAAAGAATGATCGTACCAAAAGACATTTAGCACTAAAACATAAATTGTACAAAAGATTCACATTTCCCATTCTGATCTGTAGTCGATAAACATTTCATTTGGTGTTTGATCTAGCAATGAGCAGTCAAAAATTGTTAAAGTTTTTCGTGTTTCAAAGCAAAGTTCTACAGGAGTTTTGAAGGAATGAAAATACAGTAGAAACTCGATTCTTGCACGTAATGAAAACCCGGCTCGGTGCAAGTTTCGAGGTTGTCGCAAGCACCGAGTATTAATTTCCCATACAAAATAAAAGGCACATACCTCTGTTTATGACACCGCACCTCTCAATAGTCAGATTAAAACTGATTCAAATTACAACATTTCATCAGCAGCATAAAACGACGGGGATTTCCCGAAATGTATTCAGTGTAAGAAAACGTAAACAAAGCAGCACGTAAGAGTAATACAAAAATGTTGCAAGTATCGAGTTAAAAATTTTCGGATGTCGCAAGACTGAGTGCGTAATGAAAAATATTTCTATGTTGCAAGAAGCGAGGTGTGCAAGTATCAAGTATGTGCAAGAATCGAGTTACTACTGTAATAATTTATGTTTTAATCGTTTTTATTAATCGTATTATTAAATTATTTTTATTTAATCGTATTATTAAATTATTAGCAAGCGGCATTTAAAAAGAATAATAAAGACTGAAAAACGAAATATATGTGGACAAAATTATGAATGTTGATTTACAAAATGTAGACAACACCGCTAAAAGTGGCAATGATTGTGAAAGTGAAGATGGTAACAATATAATGGAAAATGAAACAGAAGCAGAGGAAGAATTAACTCCTAACAGTGAATATACATAAAACACAGACCATCAAGAAGTTGTGTAAAAGAATTAATTCAAATTCAGAGCGAAGAAAATTTTTTTGTATAGAATGGAGTATAAGTTTCATTGCCCAAATAGATATAGTTTTAAACTTTTAAATAAATGAATTTGTTCTCTGTTATTAATTGCAAATGTACATTGAAAGGAAGGTATAAAAATATCATAAAATGAATAATTAAATCCATATTTTTTATTTCAAAAATTAAAGAAGGGGATTTTAAGATTTCTTTACTAACATTCCCAGTACCTAATTCGTTCATTATTTATCTTTAACGAAGTAGTTCATTATTAATCATTAACGAAGTAGTAATTATTTGGCATTAACGATCTCAGTAATTATTTGGTATCAATGACGGAATGAACGAATTATCATTACTGTTTTCGTTAATGGACGGTAAACGAGAGGGTGACAATTATATACCTCCAATGACATCCCCATATTAAATTCGTCACTCAAACGCATTGCTAGTGTATTGCCGAGTAAGTACTGGTACTTTCTTAGTGCATGATGGTACAAGGTGCAAAAGTAAACTTCCGATGTTTTTTGGCTGTAATTTAAAAAAAAAATGAAAAACTTTGATTCTTCTTGTGGATTATTTTTATTTGGTCTTTTAATTTTTTTTACATCAAGTCGAGAATATGATGTCATGTAAATGGCCGCCGCCACAGTTGATTGTCATTTGAGCCCTTTTTATGGCATTTTCCATCACTTTGGCCAAAACTTCCGGCGATACGTCCTCACATTCTTGACGGATATTGTCTTTAAGAGCTGCAAGAGTCTGAGGCTTGTTGACATAAACCCGCGACTTCAAAAAGCCCCACAAAAAGAAGTCTGGAGCGGTCAAATCAGGCGATCTTGCTGGCCAGTGCAAATCGCCAAAACGGGAGATTAGGCGCCCGGGAAATGCATCCTTCAGCATATCGGTTGTGGCACGTGCAGTGTGTGCCGTTGCACCGTCCTGTTGGAACCACATGTTTTCCAATCCCAATTCATCAAGTTGCGGCAAAAAGAACTCGTTGATCATTGCTCTGTAGCGTGGCACGTCGTCTGGTCGATGTCGACGGCGCTTCCATGACATCCTCGGCTACAGCAGCAATATTCTCTGCAGAACGGCTACTCCGGGGTCTGCCACGCCTGGCAGCATCTCGTGTTGTGCCAGTCTCTTCGAGGCGAGCGGCTAAACGTCGCAGTGTTTCACCAGTTGGCGTTGGACGGCCAGGAAATTCCGCGTTCTGGAGCAGTGTAGCGTAACATTGTTTATTAACGTGTATTTCGCATGTGTTTACTGCACAAATGTCAAAACAGAACTGACATTAGGGGCCAATCGCAAAATTTATAGCATTTTCTGATAGGAGGATTACTTTTGCGCCACCTTGTATAAGTACTTACGTAATACTTACTGGAACAAGAGGGTGTTGTTGAACGGAGATATAAAGCATAGCCACGCAAAAGGTACCCCCCTCACCCACCACCCACATAAACACTCCACGACACAGCAAGCACAAATAAATCACCAACATATCAGTAGTAGTATTAGTAGTTGTTGTTGTTGTTGTTGTTGTTGTTGTTGTTGTTGTTGTTGTTGTTGTTGTTGGTGTTGTTGTTTTTATTTCAATTTATAATTGTTTTCTCACACTTTTCGATCTTTGCATTCTCTTAACAGTGTTTCTTTTAGGTACACCCCGACCCCTCACACAAGTACTCATCGAGCTGAAAATAGCTGAAAGCCGATCTGGTGGGGTTGCAATATATAAAAGAAAAAATTCAGCTCATATACCACATGAACAATTTAACTCCTTCATGCAACAAACTTCACAAAATACCTCTTCGATTGGTGACATTAGTAGCATTCTATTGGAATTACCTACAGGGCAAAAAATAATTTGTCTTGCCATCTACATTTCGACAAACCAGTCTGTCCACAATATAATAAAATTTATTCATTTTTCACTTCTGCCCTACACCGAAAATGGTTTACGCGAACTAGAAGAGGACTATTTTTCAATGCCTATAATAATGGGTGGTGACTTTAACACGAATTTTTCAACCGCAGAAGCACTGCCTCTTATCGAATTCCTCTACGATAAATTCAAGCTTACTATTAATACTTCATTAGAGTCTCCAACTACTATCCAAGGAATTACAATTGACGCTGTCTTCTCACGATATTTAGATAGGATAGAATCTAAAGTTTATGTCTCATATTTCAGCTATCACAGACCAATTTTATATGTGTTGAAAACTTAACATTTATAAATTATAAAAATAAAGAAATAAAATTTAATTCAATAAACTATTAGTTTTTATTTTCCAATATAACATTTACTAATGTGTTCAAAGAAATCGAACAGGTACCGTGTAGCAAAAAGGTGTTAAGACATCATCCGCGAGTTCGAACACTCATTGATTTTTTTTTTAAGAAAATGTACTTATTTTCAGAAAGGCTACTTATCTCAAGAAAAGAGAAGGTATTATTTTATTTTTAAGAAAAGGAATTTGTATAAGAAAATGTAGTCTTTTAAGAGAAGGTATTTTTTGAGGTAAAGGTTATTTTTTTAAGAAATGGAAATTTTTTTAGAATAGGTCCTTTTTTCAAGACTAGCTACATACTTAAGAGAAGGTACTTATCTCAAGAAAAGTTATTTTGTTTCACAAAAAAAAGGTACTCTTTAAAGAAAGTGTAGTTTTTTAAGAACAGGCAATTTGTTGTAAGTAAATGTACTTTTTTAAGAAAAGGTACTTATTTTAAAGACAATTACTTTTTTTAAGAAAACTTACTTTTTGTAAGAAAATTTAATTAAGCAAAGGTTCTTCTTTAAGAGTAGGTATTTTTTTCTAAGAAAGGTACTTTGTTTAAGGATATGAATAGGTATTTTTTTTTTTTTGAGATAATTTACTTTTTTTAAGAAAAGCCACTTATTTAAGAAAATTTTCTTTTTTTTTAAACTTCTTTCATTTTGGCTTTTCTAAATCTACTTTTTATTGGGTTCAAAACTACAATATATACTAAATATTAGTTACAGGCTCCACCTAGAAAACATCCCATTAAACAAGAAATTTCGCAACATATGGTAGTCTAGACACAAACCAAACCAAAAGTACCCAATATAGTTGATAATACTGGGTGGTAGCATAACAGTGTTAAAAAAAAATGTGTAAAATTTTTTTTCATTTAGCCACCATCCCGCAACCTGGGATAAGGAACTTCGTTCCAGAAAATGTTTTCCCATTACATCCAATGAATGGATTGGGGTTTTTATCAAATTGAACTGAAATAGTTAGAATCAAGCTACTCTAATACATTTACGCGAATGATTATAAGCAAATGAATACAAACTTGGCTGTTCTTGTTACGTACTAGTATTATTATTATTATTATTATTGTTATCTTTTGTTGTTGACGTTCTTAGCCACTCCAGATGGTGTTTGTTGTAGTTCTAACAACTGAAACGCAACTCATTTAGTCATCTATGCAAACGCGTTGTTTGCTCTCTTCATCGGCAACAGCATTGGCACCAGCATCAGCTCAGGATTCTGTTTCCTATTATCTAGGCATCCTTTCGACCTTCCGTTGGTAGATACGGTGGTTCCTCTATTTTCGTAAACTTTTCTATCATTTCCATTTTTATTTTCCTCATTTTGTTTTTGTTGTTGTTGTTGATATTTTTAACATGGGTCTTTTGTAATTTCTTAATGCTTCGTAAGCATTTCAGTTTCTTTCTTTTCATCAAGGTTGCGTTTTTAATTATTTTTCCTGCAATCCTTTTTTACATTATGGCATTTTGATGGCTGGGGTTCAAATTGTTGCTGTTCATACTATGATTATTGCGTTTTCGTTGTCGTTCTTTCCAAAAAAAAAAAAAAGATATCGTATTATCGTACGTTACGAGGGTAGGGTAACTACTTACAGGGAAACATTTAAATTTTTGAGTTTTAAATCAGAAACCAATTTTGTCGTTTGTGAGTTTATCTTCCAAGTAAATTTCACATAAAATAATTCAACTAGTGCCGTAACATTCTTAGGTTAGAATACTATACAAATCCAGTGTCATTATCCAACTGGCAGATGTCCTCGAGAATTACAAGGCTGATATTACTGATATCTGTCGGTGGTACAATGGTTAGTGTGCGCGGCTCTTGTGCATGAGATCCTGGGTTCGAACCCTGCTCTGACCACCTTCAAATTTCCTTCGGCGGCGGCGGTCACCTCGCATAGTGACGGCGACACTATCGAGTATATAGCCATGAAAAAGCTTCTCAAAATACCGTTCGGAATCGGTGTAAAACTGTAGGTCTCAATCACTGAGTGAAAACAGGAAGCGCACAGCTCAGTGATTGTGAGAAGTTCTCCCCTGTCCCTTCATGGGATGTAATGGGAAACCATTTATTTTTTTTTTAGGAGATGCAATGGTTAGGACATGGCTGGGAGTAAGGAAGAAAAACTGTGGCATATACTACAAGATACCTTGAATGATCAATCAAGGCATTTGCTTTTTTTCAAGATTTGTCATGTAGCAATGTTGCGACAACCAAGTACTTCAGTAATCGTGTATCTGTGTAGTCGTGTGTACCTAAAAACGCAAATGATGTGAAGAGAAGCAAAAGTAATAGTATTGACTTGTTTTGCTCTACAGCTTCACACACACACATGAATGCTTTATTTCAGAACTTTAAAATATTTGGTTATTGCAACTCGCTACAGTACATGCCTTGAAAAAAAGCAAATGTCTTGAATGACCACTCTTGGGCAGATGTCTACCTACTTACTTACATCCTTATCCCGTCGCGAACAACCCCGGGGGGTCAGGGACCTTACAATACGAAGATAACATATTTCGTCAACCAGTTCGATCTTTTGCTTTATCTCTCCTGTTGGCAATACCAAGTGTACGCAGGGATTCGTCAACCTGATCCCTCCAGCGGAGTCTTGGTCTTCCTATTTTTCGTCTTCCTTCGAATTTGGTTTCGTAAACCCCTCGTGCTGGTTCGTCTTCATCCATTCTACTAACATGGCCTAGCCAGCGCAATCGCGTTATTTTGATCCGCTTAACTATGTCTATATCGGGATATAGCTCAGAGAGCTCATGGTTCATGCATCGCCGATACTTGCCGTTGTGCACTATAGGGCAATACATTTTTCGGTCGGAGTATTTTTCTCTGGAAGACTCCTACAGATGTTTCGTCTGCTTGCGACAGGACCCAGGATTCTGCGCCATAAAGCAAGACAGGTTGAATGAGAGTCTGGTATAGTTGGACTTTTGTAACTCGAGAGAGGGCTTTACCTCTAAAGTGCGTCCTTAGCCCAAAACAACAACTATTCATAAGCACAATACTCCGCTTGATCTCAAGGCTGACGTTGTTGTTATTTTTTACGAGATCCGATGTATATAAATTCGTCCACCACCTCGATTACAACGGTTATCAATGTTCACGCTTTGGTATAATTTTGTCTTGTCCTCATTTACTGTCAGACCCAATTTTGGTTACTCCTTCTCAATTCTCAAAAAAAAAACCCAGTAACTTCTCTAATTATGCGCCCAATGATGTCTATATCATCTGCATACGCGAGTAGCATGGGACTTTTGCTGCTGATGGTTTTGTTCATATTGGCTCGAGCTTTTCTCATAATGATCTACATTAAGATGTTAAAGAGATTGCACGATAGCGTGTCGCCTTGCCTGAGGCCTCGCTTACCGCAATAGTTACACTTGGTATTGCGGTAAGATCCTTACCAACTTTCACTGCGGATTTGGTGTTCGTCAAGCTCATCCTGCAAATGCGTATGAGCATTGCAGGAATTCCAAATTCAGACATTGCTTCGTAAAGTTTTTCGCGTATCGGGCAATCGAATCAGCCTTATAATCGACAAACAGATGATAGTTGTCGATTTGTTTTTCGTGGTTCATTTGGTGTAACGTCGTCTGGTCGGTTGTCGATTTTCCAGGCCTAAAGCCACACTGGTATGGTCCAATCAGGTAAACGATAACCGGTTTTAGTCTTTCGCACATTACGCTTGATAGAACCTTATATGTGACTTGCTCCACGAAAAGGGACCTCTGCGCCGAAAAGAAGTTATTGAGAAAAACGCGTTTAAAAAAAACGCTTCGGTTTTCCGTGTTTTGCGCATGGTTATGCGTGGTTATGCATGGTTATGAGTAAAATTTTGATATTTTTGTAATTTTGTTCCTTTGATATTGAACTTTTTTTAAATTTCAAATATTATATATATTATCTGTTTATATCACATTTTTCAATTTTTTCAGTAATTATGTTCATCTTTACAGGTGATTTGTAAAAAAAAACTAAAAGTCATAGAAACTTGCGGTTTGCGGCATTTGAAAGAGCGTTTTTTTTCCTATAAGAATCACTCAAAAAGAAAAAAAAATTTTTCCGGCGCAGAGGTCCTCTTTCGTGGAGCAGGTCACATATGCTATGGATAAAAGGCTTATTCCACGGTGGTTGGCACAGAGACTCGGGTTACCTTTTTAAATATGGGACATAGTACACTGAGACTCCAATCGCCGGGCATGCATTCATCTAACCAAATTTTGCTAATGAGCTGATGCATGCACCTTATCAGCTCATCGCTGCTAGCCTTTAACAGCTTCGCCGGTAATCCAACGACTCCTGCGGCTTTGTTGTCTTAAGGCCGGGCAATACCTGTCTTAAGCCGGACAATAGCTGTTCTTACCCCGTCGTGGTTATAAAGGGGGCAATCGACGTCGTTGTCCAAATTATGATCGATTGTCTCATCGACATTGGATATCTCAGGTACCACTAGCGCAAAGAAATGATCTCTCCATATTCCCAACATGCTCTGCACATCTACGATGAGATTTCCGCCCTTGCTTTTACAGCACGTTTAGTCCCACGACCATTCTGACTTTTTGGTAAAATTGACTTTTTGGTAGAATTTTCGGGCTTCGTTCTTCCTTCTGTACGTCTCAATTTTCTCACTCTCGCGCTTTCTCCACTGCCGTTTCTGACGCCTAAAGAGACGGTTTACCTCCTTTCTTTTCTCCCTATACCGGTCAGTTGCAGCTCGCGTTGCAATTGACTGAAGCATTGCCATGCGTGCAGCGTTCTTGTCATCTGCATTGGGACACTCTTTATCGTACCATGGTTCGTTTCGAAACGGTTTTCCAAACCCAAGTACGGTTGTTGCGGCAGATTTTATAGAATTGGAAATGGGTTTGCACTGCGCTTCATGAGGCGTCATCGGGAGGGGATGGGTTTTGTGCCAAAAGTTGCGAGAGCTTCCTTGAGTAGGCTGTGCCTACCTCTGGTAATTGCAGCTTTCCGATGTCCAGCTTCCTCGGCGCCTGTTTTCGTACGATTTTCGTTCTACTTAATCCTTTGCTGCTATCAGTTAGTGATCAGAATCGATGTTAGCTCCTCACTCGTACGTCTATTACACTGGATGAGTGCCTTCCATCAATTACCACATGATCATTTGGTTATTCTATGATCTGGAATCTTGTACCACTAATGACCATGTTTTTGCCGCGGCAAAGTTAATCAGTCTTATATCGTTTTCGTAACTGTCAGCATGTATACTGAAATTGCCAATAGTTGGATTAAACACATTCTCCCTGCCTACTTTAGCATTAAACTCTCCTAGTACAATCTTAATTTCATAGCCAGGGCAGCGGTCATACTTTTCCTCTAGACGCTCATAGAATATATCTTTGGCTGCATCATCTTTCTCTTCTGTCGGGACATTCACTCGAATTAGGGAAATATAAAAATATTTCGCTTTTATGCGGATTGTGGCTATATGTTCACTCACAGGATTGAACCTAGAGACTAGATGTCGCAGTCTTTTGCCAACTACAAATCCTCAACCAAATTCATGTTTTTTCTCATGGCAACTGTAGTGTAAGTCGCAGTTTACTTTTCATGTGCAGCCATGTCCTGTCCATCGCATTTCCTGGATAGCGGTAATGTCAGCCTTATAACTTTCGAGGACATCTGCCAATTGGATACTTGCACTGGATCTATATAGAGTTCTCACATTCCAGGTGCATATCGGTAAATCGTGGTCCTTATAACATTTGCGGGGGTCATCAACAAATAAGGGTTGTTTATATTTTCTTTTTTGTTTTTGTATATTCACTGCCATTATGAAAGACGGCGGGAAGCAAACACAGTCCACCGTGTTTCTGCATCTTACCTTCCTGCCTGGATATTTTATTGCAGCCGTCAGTCCACCGGGGGTTTGTATTGTACCTACTCTTAAGATGTTTGAGTGCAGCCGCCAATTATGGTTCAGATGCTGACCACGGTGCAATATGTCGAACCTAGATTTTCTTCTTTTGGTTTCTATCCGCCGTTGGCCCATATGTTTGGCTCACCCGCCTTCTAACGACAACAGAATATGCCCGATATCTTGATGGGCTGCAGTGAGCGTGAGAAGTATCAGAGATCGCGTAACCAATCAGGCTGCTCATTCACTTCGCTTTCTCACTGTAGCTAGCTCACGGAGGTTTGCGATAAAGCCATTAGCCAGGATATGCTGCGTGGAAGCAGTGAGCTGCTTGGACTGCCCAATGAAGGAATCATTTCTGGTCACTCCCAAATGAATGGCCATCCGAAATTTTCCACCTCCACGGACAGTCCCAGGTCACAAAATACTCGATAATGTCGCCATCACTAAGCGAGGTGACCGCCGCCAAAATAAATTTTAAGGTGGGATCGAAACCATGATCTCATGTGCCAGAGCCGCAGACAATATTATTGCACCACAGACGGCCACTGTCCACTAAATGGTTGATCGCATCCCTCGCATCACAATTGGAAAGTTTTTTCTCTATGAATCGTTGTTTCATACGGAACAAACGAGGATACAGACGACGAAGTAGTTTTTAATATATGTTTATTATGGCGGGGAAAAATCTTATCTAATTTCTTGGCAGAGCTCTCAAGAAATATCTTCATTCAGAGAATGATGTTGCCATATTTTCATGAAAATCATAAGATCAATTAAAAAAAAAGTACATGAGGTGTCAGGGGGAAGTTCCTTTCGCTATATATTATGTACTACTTAGTTCCAAAATGCCTAAGGCGCCCGTTGGAAAATACGATAACTTAAATGGATCTTTAAGAAAATATACTTTTTGAAAAGTGATATACTTTTTTTAAGAACAATTTTTTTTATATGAAATATATATATTTTTTTTAAATATATGTATATATTTAAGTCCTTTTTGTAATAATATGTATTATATTTCCCCGAAAATGTCCTTTTTTAAAGAGAGGTACTTCTTTTATTAAAAGCTAATGTTTTTTTAAGAAAATGTACTATTTTTAAGAAGAAGTACTTTCTGTAAGAAAAGCCATAAGAGTATGAATTTTTTTTACAAAGAAGTACTTTTTTCTAGAACAGGTACTTTTTAAAGAAGTGGTACTCTTTTTAGGAAAAGGTTATTTTTTTAAGAAATTTACTTATTTTAGTTTTAAGAAAATGTACTTTTAAGAAAGGGAATTTTTTTAAGAAAACGTTCTTTTTTAAGACAACTTATTTTTTTTTTGAAGAAAAGCTTTGTTTAAGAAATGGGAACTATTTTTAGAATTGGTCCTCTTTTTCAAGAATATGTACATTTTTAAGAGTAGGTACGTATCTCAAGAAAAGTTATTTTGTTTCACAAAAAGGTACTCTTTAAAGAAAATGTTTCTTAAGTATAAACAATTTGTTGTAAAGAAATTTACTTTTTGAAGAAAATGTACTTATTTTTTTGTAAGAAAATGTACTTTGTTTAAGAATATGAATAGTTTTTTTTTGAGAAAATGTACTTTTTTACGAAAAGGCACTTATTTAAGAAAATGTTCTTTTTTAAATTCTTTATGTTAACTTCACCTGTCTACCATGTATGTATGCACCGCACCGAAAAAACTTTGGATTGATTGTTAACCCTTTTCCCGTAATCTAATCGAGCTGAAACTTGGCAGGCAAACTAATGGCGAGACGACAAAAATAAACTATTAAAATATGGGCGGTATTGGATAAAAGGGCGTCGTACCTCCCATACAAATAACAAATTAAAAATCCATTATTTCTGCTCCTGTTAACGGTATTTGAACAAAATTGGGTATGTTGGTTAGGTGTACATATTGTAAGATCTGCTGCAAATATGGGCGAGATTGGACAAAGGGTTGTGGTCATATACAGGGTGTTTCAAAAGAAGGCAACCGATGTTGTTTGGCTCTCATTTTTTTCTAAATGAAAAACTTCGATTCTGTTGTTTGATTGTTTATTTGAACCTTTAGAATTTTATTGGTTAAGTTGAGAAGATGATATCGGTTAAATGGGCGCCGTCACTATTGATTATCATACGGGTTCGTTTTATTGCATTTTTCATCACTTCGGCGAGAACTTCGGGCGACAGATTCTCGCACTCGTGTCGAATGTTGACCTTGAGGGCTTTCAGGGTCTCTGGCTTGTTCACGTAAACATGGGGCTTCAAAAAACCCCACTAAAAAAGTCTGGAACGGTTAAATCGGTCGATCTTGCGTGACAGTGCAAGTCGCCGAAACGAGAGATGAGGCGACCCGGGAACGCCGCCTTCAGAATATCGGTTGTTGCTCGCGCAGTGTGTGCCGTTGCTCCGTCCTGTTGGAACCACATGTCCTCCAGTCCTAACTCGTCGAATTGCGGCAGAAAAAACTCGGTTAACATGGGCCTATAGCGCGCACGGTCCACTGTTGTCGTTTGACCAGCGGCGTTCTCGAAAAAATGGCCCGATGGATCTTCCAGCGTGAATAGCGCACCATGTAGTCACTTTGAGCGGGTGTAATGGCTCCTCGTGCATCACTCGTGGATTTTCGGTGCCCCAGAAGCGATAGTTTTGCTTGTTCACGTAACCGCTGAGGTGGAAATGAGCGTCATCGCTCATTATGATTTTGGTGGAAAAATCGTCCACGAGATTAAGGATGACGTAGGTTACACGCATTTGGCGGTCGACAGGCAGCAGCTGATGCACGGACTGGGCTTTGTACGGGTCTTTGGCCAAAATTCGCCATAGGGATGACCGGCTGATGGCTAATTGCGAGGCACGGCGTCTGGTCGATGTTTCCGCCGACAGCTCGACATCCTCGGCAACAGCGGCTATATTCTCGGCAAAACCGGCGCTCCGGGGCCGGCCACTTCTGGCAACGTCTCGTGTGGTACCCTACTCTTCAAGGTTAGTGGCCAAACGGTGCAGTGTTTGCGCAGTCGGTGTCGGACGGTCAGGAATAGGCGACGGTATTCGCGCTGCGCCAACACCACAGACGAATTGTTACGCAAAAAAATAGACACGATTATTCGGCGTTCTTGGGGAGTGTATCGCTCCATGGCTTGTTTACTTGTATTCTACATCTGTCTTGTCCACAAATGTCAAAACAAATTTGACATTGGCGGCCATTTGGAAAAATAAGAGCATCTTCCAATAGGGTGGTCACTTTTGAAACACCCTGTATAAAGAATTTATAGTCGAAAACTATGTTTTTTACGGGTTGTTTTTTTTTAAACTTCTTTTATTTTGGTTATTCTATATTTACTTTTTATTGTGTTCAAAACTACAATATATACTACATATTGGCTACAGGCTCCAACTGGAAAACTTCCCATTAAACAAAAAAATTTGCCAACATATATTAGTCTAGACGCAAACCAAAGCAAAAGTACCCAATATAGTTGATAATACTGGGTTGTGGCATATAGTGTTAAAAAGAAGTTGTTTAATTTTTATTCATTTACCCCCATCCCGCAACGTGCAATAAGGAACTTCGTTCGAGAAGCATTCCAAATATTTTATCGTAATAATGTTTTATCGTAAAAATTTCTTAAAATCTGTAAAAACAATTTAAATTCTATATAACTATAATTTTAATTTTCCAAACTTTCAAAGAAATTCCAGAAAGGATTCTGAACTGAGAGCAAAATGCAACTAAAGTCACCAGACGCTCTCATTTCGCGTAGTCGCCAGAGATTCTTTTTGTCGTCATCGGGAGCGGGTCTGGTTCTGTTTAGACTATACAGACTATACAGCGACAAGAGTGCAATATCAGCATCCTATCAACTCGATATGCTATTTTTAGAAAAAGTCCTCATAACAATCTCAAAGGTTATCGATAATCTGCACGCAAAGAAAAAACTCGTTCCTCCCAAACGAAATCTCAGATAACTGAAGTTCGTTTGGGGACTGTAGTTGGGAGAAACGAACTTCAGTTAATCCATACATGTCATTTCATTTGTCATTTTCAAACCGAAAAATGTTTGCAGCAAACGAGTTATGAAAAATATGAGCTGAAAAAAACGTTTGCGAAAAACGAAAAACGGTTCCGCCAACTGTTGTTTCGGTTACAGCAGCCGAGTTCTAGATACTCCAAAAATAAAAAATACGTTTGCAAAAACGTTTGCAGTAAACGAGTTATGACAAATGGGAGCTGAAAAGGCCTTTAGGATAAACAAAAAACGGGTCCGCCAACTGTTCCCTCGGTTACAGCAACCGAGTTGTAGGTGCCCGTTTGCGAGAACTGAAAAACGTTTGAAGTAATCGAGTTATGAAAAATTAGAGCTGGAAAGGCGTTTGCGAGAAACGAAAAACGGTTCTACCTACAGTTCTTTCGGTTACAGCAACCGAGTTGTAATTAAAATTTTTATTTATGGCTTCCATAAGCTCTTTTTTGTTTAAATTTCCAACTTTTATGGTTTTGGTTTTACCCATAAAGTTTGTTTTAAAAAAGTTGCCATTTTTTCTATGCCTACTTACACGTCGGTGGTGCAATGGTAGTGTGCGCGGCTCTTGTGCATAAGGGCGTGAGTTCGTTCCCTACGCTGACCACCTAAAATTTCTTTCGACGGCGGTCACCTCGCTTAGTAACGGCGACACTATCGAGTATTTAGCCATGAAAAAGCTTCTCAAAATACCGTTCGGAACCGGTGTAAAACTGTAGGTCCCAATCAGTGAGTATAAAACTGGAACGCGC
This sequence comes from Phaonia tiefii, assembly GCA_963931995.1. Classification (NCBI taxonomy): domain Eukaryota; kingdom Metazoa; phylum Arthropoda; class Insecta; order Diptera; family Muscidae; genus Phaonia; species Phaonia tiefii. The sequence continues at coordinate 295,156,790 of OZ008368.1, forward strand.
ACAGCTCACTGGTTGTGAGAAGCTCTCCCTAATCCCTTCATGGGATGTAACGGGAAACCATTTATTTTTACTTACACGTCTGTCTCGCCTTGCATTCAAATAACAACTAAAAGCACCGCAAACTACAACGCGTCTATTTTGCATCCAAGATATATTGATAAGGTAGAAGAAGCATTAGAGTGTGTGATCACTTTTATGTGTATGCGTGAGTGTGTATGCCAAACGAGTGGATAAGACTGTGTATACAGTCGACAGAATGAGAGAAATTTAAGTTCTTCGTAATCTGTGCTCTCATTAGAAAAATGGCAAATTTCAGTTATCGCAAACGGTTTTATCTTCCGGCAAATGTAATTTTGTACGCGTTTAATGCAAACGAGAACTCGTTTGCAACAAAATGATACACGTTTGCGATATATGAGTTTATTTGGGAGAACTACATGAACGGTTGCGATTAATAACTGAATACAAATCAATCAAAGTATTGTTGTGGCAACCGAGCAATAAACGTTTTTTTTCTTTGCATGTGGGTTTGAAATTTTAAAAAATCGATAACATTTTTTTACCAGTCTGGTTGATCAAATATTTCTTTGTATAACTTCCCATAATAATATTATAATATTAAATTCAATAACTTTCTTGAGATACTGCCTGACCTTAAAAGCACTGGAAATATTAACGGAATATAGCAACACTGGCTTTCAGGCTTCGGCAGTTTTTTGTTTGTTAAAGCTTTCATTGTGGCCTGGCTTAGGGATCCTCTCTTCTGGAGTGGCTCTAATATCTAATGTTTGCATCAGTCTGCAATATACCACCATGATCTTGATTTTTGTTTGATCACCACTGAATAGTCCTACCAGCATCATTACACTACTCACACTACTGATACTATTCCTACTATTTTGATTTCTCGTTTCCTTCATAAGAATACTTTCCATTCATTTGGTGTGATTTTCTTGCCATTTTTTTGTCAAAACACAATCTTCATCTGTTTCGCGACCGTCGATGTCGTTATCTGCTTAGCAGGATAATGATGAGATTTTTTTCCTACTCATCTTGGGCTCTTCTTCTTCTTGTTTTGTGTTTTTTGTTCTGTCACGCACTAGTTAAAGGATGACTATAGAACCAACAATTTGTTCTGCAGTATTACATGCGAAGAAAAGCGTATAAATGCAAGTAGAAAAAGCTTAAATTTTCAAGCGAAAAAAACCAACAATTCCATGAATATAAAATTCGCCAAGAAAAACAGAGACAGGAGTGAAATAGAAAACCATAATGAGTACTCGTTCAAATGTCGTAAAAGGGTTCATGCTGCAGTCCAGCCACACAAATGATGGCTGAAACCAAGAGTCAACCAGCTATCAAATGTCTGGGCCATTGTATGTGGCAAAGTTTAAAAAGAATCAGTTTACTTTCAAGATTAGTCAACAAAGATGATGAGATAGTCAAGTAGATCGAGATAGAGATGGAGATGAGAGAGAAAAAGAAGTTAATAGAGGTTAAAAGTAATTGGTATTTAGATTACATGGTGATTTAATTTTTTCTTTAATCTCCTTTTGAAAGTCGTTCTTTACATACTAAGTATGAGGTTTCTTTTGTTTCCTATCAAAGGTTAATGGTTTATCTCAGATCAAACATTTTAAGATTATTTATATGTAGACTGATAATGGTGGATAATGTGGTACTTTTAGTGAAACCAATCATTTAAAATATATTGATAAGTTTACTTAGGCCCCACCAGATCTCCAAGAAGAAACCAGTTTTTTGATCCTATACGTTGAAAAAACGGGCTCTGTAACATATTCTGCAGGAACCATGTGCATGTTTGGAACACACTTCAAACATTTATATGTTTGCAAGTCCCAAACTAAGGTACATTTAAATGAAAACATTAGCATATTTACTGACAAATATGTATGCTTGTACGTGGAAACATATGCGTTCTTCATTCCAAACATCCATATACTTAGGTGGAAGCATTCGTGTGTTTCCCCCAGACCTCCATATACTTACGTGTAAACATATGCGAATTTCCTCCAAAACATAATAATATTTAGAAACTAATTATTCTTCGATTTCGATATATATGTATTATTTATTATAATTAGTTTTAAAATTTAGATTTAAAATTTATAAATAATTAATACAAAAAATTAACAGATTTAAAATGGCCCTTTTTACATTTATTTGCATTGAATGGATTATTTGTTTTTTTTTCATGAAATGAGAATCTTCTGCTCTGTTGATTCTCCTTTCTTTGTTGTCTCTCACGTTTTTGTTTTCAGAAGGTTTCAGCTATGAGTTCGTTATCACTATGCGTTGGTACATTATATTTATATACAAATAAAGTTCATGCAAGCCAAGCGTGGATTAATTACTTGTGTTTTTTATTCTATTTCACAAATGGTCCGCCTTTCCGATTTTTTCAGTAGAGGTGCTCGGGCAGAAAAAGGGATTCACGTTGTTGCCCTATCCAGTATCTCTCCTCAAAATCGTTTCTCACTTTGGTAGCACACATAAATATATGCGAAACACATACACAAAAACCAAAGCAATATCACAAACCATATGACCGTTCGAGCGTGTGGTTATTCTTCTTTCAAGCGCTTTTTATATCCTCTGTCCGATGAACCATTGACGACTGAATACTTACACTCTTTGCCCCTCTTTTATTTTCATGCTCTCGAGAGAGCATAAACAGTGCAACAAAGACGGTTGTATTTGTATCACAAACACAGATGTATTTGGATCGCAAACACATATGTTATAACATATTATATTTTGGGGCAGTTTTTTGCGAGTTTTCAAAAAAAAGGTAACAATTATGGTCATACGTTTCAGTTAGAGGGTTAATTTGTTCCACAAAAATGTTTACCTGAATCTTTTCTATAAAACTTCTGAACATATTTTGTACCTCAGAAGTAAGGAACACACAATTTTGCATGCCGATATGTTGCAGGAAAGTTCCGAGGGGCGGAAACTTTGACCCGCCCTAAAAAAAATTCTGATCAGATCTGGCAAAACGCCGATACACGCATATATAATTTTAGACCTTTCTACCAGAATCCGTTGACAGAACCCCATCATTTTTTTAGTGTCGCACAGTGTAATTGAAAGATGTGGGCGAAATGCTGTCACTGAAATGATTTCACTTGGTACTCAAGCAAAAGCTTTTCGATCTTCTTAGTCATTGAGATTTCTGAAGACTTAATTGAAATAATTTGTTGATATTTAATTAGGGAATATTATAACTTCACATCTCTTGCCCGAAACCCCACTGAAAATACTGCAATACCCTCGTTTTGTCCCAGGGATGTCTCGTAATCTTCATATTTGACATTATAGAATACCAAATGTAGTTCGGCTGAGAAAAATACATCATTAAATTGCCAATCTTCCGGTATAGATTGTAACCAATTAAAGTAGGCATGTTTAAAGCGATATGTTTCTTTGCCTTCCAAGGGACCATGAGTTATAGTCGGAATTTGCTTCGGATCATTATGAGTAAAGTTTATTAATATAGTACTGCCCGTATTATCCAAAGTTATACGTTGCGGTTGTTCACCACAATTCTGACATTGTAAAATGGAATATGAACGATCGATCCTTTATTCTCATTTTAGGATTTATATCAGCCATGTGGTATTTCCCAATGCAACGCTCATCATCATCTATGCTAAAGTCGGCTGCGAAGTAGTTCATGTAGTTTGGATAGTTTTCAACATAATTTCAATATTTTACCTCTTGATTGTAGTTGATACAGTTCGGTTCCATAAAGAGCTGTGGAAATAGTATAATAATTAACGAAATCGAATTTTAAAATGTTAACATACCAATTAACCAAATGGTTTTTCTAAAATCCATAACTGACGTTGTTATGACTGCTTTGTTGGCATTTTTAAAATGCTATGAATATGAGTTCTCTACTCCTTTATATTTTTTGAATATGTAACATTGTTTCCCTATGGTGTTAGATATTAAATAAACCATTACTAAATGATTCGAAATACTAATGAAGAGCTTAAATTTATATTAAATGTATGCACAGTGGACATACCACCTAATATATCTGGCTCAAATTATGTACAAATCAATTAATATTGAAAACTGAAATCTTAATATGGAGAGTATCACTCATGTCATGACAGCGATGGAAACATCAGAATACTCGAATAAAATTATTAAGATAGTAAACATGTTACTGGAAAGAATAACTCCCGGTTCCTTAAAATCTAGTTTACGTCACTTAAAATATGCACTAAAAATTTTAAATAAGTATGAACTTATAAAATGTGTGCAACATTATATAATAACGAATAACTCATGATAACATAAAAAGGTTTAACCCTGATCTCTCAGGTAACCCAAGTTTACAGTCATTTTTTCTTAAGGATGCGAATAATTTTGTTATACCTTTCGGTCTTCTAAACACTAAAAAATCATATAAATAATTTTGGAACGAAGTTCCTTATCGCACGTTGCGGGATGAGGGCTAAATGAAAAAATTTTAAACAACTTTTTTTTAACAACCCATTATGAAGCGTGTTTTGGTTAAACCGCTTGCTTATATATTCGCTTGTTTTGTATGAAGCACTTAGCGAAGACTTAGCGAGAACTTTGCGACGCGAATCATTTTCGCTAAATTTAAACAAATTTTTTTTTTGACCTCGTTTACGGTTATCAACCCTTTTTCATATTTTTGAATAAAATCACTTATATAATAGTGATAATTATCAACTATATTGGGTACTTTTGGTTTGGTTTAAAGGGAAGTTGTCTAGGTGGAGCCTGTGTATTACATATTGTAGTTTTGAACCCAATAAAAAGTGAGACATTTTTCCAATACAAAAATAGTATCATTATCCAGGTTGTGCTATTCGAGCCACTAATTAAATTTTATTCATGTCGTTGTGTTCCTCACTTTCAAATTCAAATGTATTTTGGGTATGTGCTTTTTTGGTGTACTGTTATAGTTGGTATTCGTTTGTGTTGACTTTTACAGCATCGACCCACCAAACAAAAACAAAATGCCTCTTGATGATGCCTATAACACCTACTGCTAACACCTGTTCTAAATACATCTCGCAAGGTATGTTTTGTTTGGGATCAAACGTTATAAATATTGCTTTCCATCTAGAAAATATCCCATTGAACAATAAATTTCCCAAAGAGTGTGTGATATCTAGTTATTTCCTTTATCTACGCTCGAACTTTTGGTTTGGTTTGTGTCTACACTAGCATATCGGGGGATATTTTCTGTTTAATGGGAAATTTTCTAGGTGGAGCCTGTTTATTACATATTATAGTTTTGAACCGAACCGAAAAGTAAATTTATAAAAGCTAAAGTGCTAGAAGTTTAGAAAAATACAATTTTTTTAAGTAAGTGCGTTTTCTTAGAAAAGTAAATTTTCTCAAAAAAAACTTATTGATATTCTTAAACAATCTACCTTTTCCTAAAAAATACCTTATCTTAAAGAAGTACCTTTGCTTAAAAAAGTAAATTTTCTTACCAAAAAGTACCTTTTCTTAAAAAAAGTTATTTTTTTCAATAAGTACCTTTTCTTAAAAAAATACATTATCTTAGAACATATTGCCTTTTCTTAAAAAACTACCTTTTCTTTAAAGAGTACCTTTGTTTGTAAAACAAAATAACTTTTCGTGAGATAAGTACCTACTCTTAAAACTGTACATGTTCTTTCGTAAAAAAAAGCTTTTCTTCAAAAAAAATATACCTTCTCTTAAAAAATACCTTTTCTTACAAAAATTCCTTATCTTTAAAGTACCTTTTCATAAAAATAAAATAGTATCTTTTCTTGAGATAAGTAGCCTTTCTGAAAATAAATAAATTTTCTTAAAAAATTACCTTTTCCTAAAAAGAGTACCACTTCTTTAAAAAGTACCTGTTCTCAAAAAAGTAGTTCTTTGTAAAAAAAAATCATACTCTTATGGCTTTTCTTACAGAAAGTACTTTTTCTTAAAAATAGTACCTTTTCTTAAAAAAAAATTAGCTTTTAATAAAAGAAGTATCTCTCTTTAAAAAAAGGACCTTTTCGGGAAAATATAATACATATTCTTACAAAAAGGACTCAAAAATGTACCTTTATTTAAAAACATATATTCTATAAAAAGATTGGTTCTTAAAAAAGTTTATCATCTTACAAAAAGTATCTTTTCTTGAAGATCCATTTAAATTACAGTATTTTTCAACAGGTGCCTTAGGCGTGCTGGAACTAACTAGTACATAATATATAACGAAAGAAACTTCGTTCCAACCGGGTGTCCCATGACACCTCATGTAATTTTTTATTTATAAATCTATTTTTTAAAAATTTTTTTTTGTTTGATTGTTGTTTTCTATTCTCAGTATATTTAGAGATAGTAACGTCCAATCAAGCCCACTATGGTTTTAAGGTCAAAGTACCTATATGGCCTATAAATTTAATGAATGTAGTTTAAGTAGAGTGGGCAAAAAATTTTAAAATAAAAATCATTTATTTCCAAAAAAATAGAGAACACATAAAAAAAACATAAAATTACACAGTACGACAAAATCAAATTTTTTTGAGTACACATGAGAAATGTTAACAGAATATGATAATAGGCTTAAAATAAAGAAATACGTATCTCGGCGTTTTACTGTAGCACGTTAGAATTTTGAGAAAATCGATTTTTAAACTTGGAAGGACCGTGGAGGTTCACTTGTAATGTAATACTATTGTAAATAGTTCTATAAAAACAGAATGGGTGAACCGATTTTAATGCTTGAGTCAGTTTTGAAAGGGGAATTAATTTTGGAAACAATTTTTTCTCCGCTAGATGGCGCTTTAATTTTCATGTAAAGTTAAAAAAATAACCGAAACACGAAAAGTAAACGACCAACATTTTTAACACAAAATAATAGTTAATATTTCATATTAATTTTTGTATTTCTACATTATATTTACATTACATTACATTTTAACTTTACATGAAAATTAAAGCGCCATCTAGCGGAAAAATGTATTTTTAATTAAAAAAATCCAATTTGAATTCCTTTTTCAAAACTGGCTCAAGCATTAAAATCGGTTTATCCATTCTATTTTATAGAACTTTTTATAATAGTATTACATTAAAAGTGAACCTCCACGGTCCTTCGAAGCTTAAAATCGATTTTCTCAAAATTCTGACGTGCTACAGCAAAACGCCGAGACACGTTTTTCTTTATTTTAACCCTATTTTCATATTCTGTTAACATTTCTCATGTGTACCAACCACTGTCGTACTGTGTTACAAAAACAAATTAGAAAATCATTTTTCGATCTTGTTTCATACAGCTTGCATTCTAACGAAGAAAACAAATCATATTTGAAGAAAATTCATAAATACATTTAGAAGTTATAACCCATTATACAGTGACGAGCACAATTGTAACATGATTTACAGCCATTTTGTCCTAGGGCTGCGAATAATTTTGAAACGTCTTTCGGCCTTCTTACTCTTGAAAAAATCATTTAAAAAATTTTTATTTATAAATTTGTTTTTTACAATCTATTTTTTCAAATTATACTTCGGTCGATTGTAGTTTACTATTTTATTATATTTACAGATACAAAGGTCCAATCAAGCCCACTATGGTTTTAAGATCAATGTTACTACAAAAAAAATAAATGTTTCCCATTACGTCCCATGAAGGGACAGGGGAGATCTTCTTACAATCACTAAGCTGTGCGCTTTGCAGTTTTCACTCACTGATTGGGACCTACAGTTTTACACCGATTTCGAACGGTATTTTGAGAAGCTTTTTCATGGCTAAATACTCGATAGAGTCGCCATCACTATGCAAGCTGACCGCCGCTGAAAGAAATTTTAAAGTGGTCTGAGCAGGGATCGAACCCAGGGTCTCATGTACAAGAGGCGGGCACACTACCATTGCACATCCCTTGTAGACATGGGGCTCATTTTTGTTAGTCTTAGAATGAGGGTTAGAGAGGTGAAAATGCTTTTTACTGTCTGTCTCACAGGATCTGATTTATCAGATCCTAAGAACCTGTAGAAAAGGAATTCGCTTACCCTGAGTGGTCTAAAAATTTTCTGAGAGTAGGTTTGAAGCCCGTACAGTAGTTTCAGTGCAACGGGCAAACAATTTTAAAGTAAAAATCGTTTATTGAAAAAAATAAACCGGTTGGAACGAAGTATCTGTCGCTATATATTATGTACTAGTTAGTTCCAACACGTCTAAGGCGCCCGTTGAAAAAAACGATAATTTAAATGGATCTTTAAGAAAAGATACTTTTTGTAAAATGATAAACTTTTTATAAGAAAATTTTTTTTTTTCTAGAATGTATTTTATAAAAAAAAGTATATTTTTATGTCCTTTTTGTAAGAATATTATGTATTATATTTTCCCGAAAACGTCCGTTTTTAAAGTGAAGTACTTCTTTTATTAGAAGCTAATATTTTTTTTTAAGAAAAGGTACTATTTTTAAGAAGTACTTTTTGTCAGAAAAATCCATAAGAGTATGAATTTTTTTTAGAAAGAAGTTATTTTTTTAAGAACAGGTAGTTTTTAATAAAGTGGTACTCTTTTTAGGAAAAGGTTATTTTTTTAAGAAAATATACTTATTTTCAGATAGACTACGTATCTCAAGAAAAGAAAAGAAAAGGTATTATTTTATTTTCAAGAAAAAGAAATTTTGTAAGAAAATGTATTTTTTAAAAGAATGTATTTCTGTCGGCCGTCGGTGGTGGAATGGTTAGTGTGCGCGCCCCTTGTACTTGAGATCCTGGGTTCGATCCCTGCTCTGACCACCTTAAAATTTCTTCCGACGGCGGTCACTTCGCATAGTGACGGCGACACTATCGAGTATTTAGCCATGAAAATGCTTCTCAAAAACCTTTCGGAACCTGGGTAAAACTGTAAGTCCCAATCAGTGAGTATAAAACTAGAAAGCGCACAGCTCACTGGCTGTGAGAAGCTCTCCCCGATTCCTTCATGGGATGTAATGGGAAACCATTTTTATTTCTTTGTAGATAAGGGTTTTTTTAAGAAATGGAAATTGGTCCTTTTTCAAGAATAGGTAAATTTTTAAGAGTAGCTACTTATCTCAAGAAAAGTTATTTTGTTTCTCAAAAAAGGTACTCTTTAAAGAAAATGTAGTTTTTTAAGAAAAGGCAATTTGTTGTACGAAAATGTATTTCTTAAAGAAATATACTTATTTAAAAAAATCCAAAACAACACACAGCGTTAGCATCACATACGTGGTTGTTGTACAACAATTGTCTCTGCCTGAAAATAAATATGATGGTATTGATGTCGACGCAGGTATGATGGTATAGCAGGTCGACGTCGCCATCGAGTATTGAATAGTATAGAGAACTCATAGAACGAATTGTATGACTCCAAAGCACTTTTTGTCATAACTTGGTTCATTCATAATTTTTATATGAAATATTGATGCCTTTTGAAACATTTATGCTTTTTGTATTGTTTTATTTATAAGTAATAATATTGTGGAAATGATGCATTTATATTGAAACATTCTATAAAGAGAATATGACTCGTTTATGCTCTTTTACTCAGACTCTCTACATGAGAGCGGAAAAAGAGTGCAATAAGTTTTCTATACTATCATAGAAAAATAGAAAAGAACCGCTATGCCTCTCTATGCCATTTCATCAACTTCGAGTTGCCTTTGTAATTTACTCTTTGGTTGGACCAATAGAGACAGAAAAAAAAGGGAATGTGTATTTTCGTTTGATGCAAACAATATAAAACATAATTTAGTTGTCATTAGTATCAATCAAACACTTTTACATTTAGTTTGGTCTGCATGGTCTACAATCTGTATGTCTTTTTTGGTGTCTCAATCTACATCGTTAGCCTAGTACCTTTTCGATCAGCTGTGCCATAGAAACCAAAAGACGATCTAGAATTAGACAACCAGAAGATGTGCGCAATTTGGCAACCCTGGTAAAGGAGAACCAAAAAGTGTCAGAAATTCACTCAAACGCTTTTCTCTCTCGCGTCATATCTTGATTATTTCATACTTTATGTAATTTTACTTCAACATGATTGGAATTTGTATAGTTGTATACAATAACACTATCAGAAAGCTGCTCGTGTATTGAAATATTCAATGAAGAGAGTAAGAGAGAGATCAGAGAATGGCTAGGGTTTCACTCGATTTGTTTGTTAGCATTTGAGTGAAGAGAAATTTTGACTGTCTACTTGTACAAAAACCCCCTGATACTATTCAATACTTTTTGTCGTCGCTCTGTGTATGACATAACAAAAACAATAAATATTGCTTTATTTATTTTAACAATATAACATCTAATGTTAAAGCAGATGTAAGAAAAAAGAAAAGTGCAATAGCAAAAGGGCCCTCAGCACAAAAACTATTCTTTTCTTTTATTTTCCAATGTAACTAAAAGGTGTTAATACATCGCCCGTGAGTTTGAACACTCATTGATTTTTTTTAAGAAAAGGTTGTAAGAATATTTACTCTTTTAAGCAAAGATACTTCTTTAAGATAAGGTATTTTTTTAAGAAAAGGTACTTTTTTTAAGAATATGTATAGGTATTTTTTTTTTGAGAAAATTTACTGTTTTTTAAGAAAAGGCACTTATTTAAGAAAATGTTCTCTTTCTAAACTTCTTTCACTATGTCTTTTCTAAATTTACTTTTTACTGGGTTCAAAACTATAATATATACTAAATATTGGTTACAGGCTCTACCTAGAAAACTTCCCATTAAACAAGAAATTTCCCAACATATGTTAGTCTAGACACAAACCAAAGAAAGAGTACCTAATATAGTTGATAACATGGATAAATCATAGATAAATAAAAAATCCAATGAGTGTTCGAACTCACGGGCGATGTGTTAACACCTTTTTGCTATACGGTACCTGTTCGATTTCTATGAACACATTCGTAAATGTTACATTGGAAAATAAAAAACAGCGTTCAATCATATGATGACGTTACAGTTAAATAATATTAATACTTAAAATTATTTAAAGACCCAGGGCAAGCAAATGTGTCATTATTTTCTTGCTCAATACTTTTTGTTTTATTCCCACAAAAGTCAAACAATGCAAAGCAACAGACACTTGTACATACATACATACATTGTTATATTCGTACGATATAACCGAAGATCAACATAAAATACTTTTTTAATATTACTCCAAATTAATACTCCAAATTAAAACACTTAAATCTCGGCTCGCCGATATCGGATCGCCTTAATTTTTGGCCTAAACTCTTCGTCAAAACCCGCACTAGCTTTTTAATCCAAAAATTAATAAAATCGGCTATGAATTTCCGGAGAAAATCGCGTGGGAAAAATATATGAAAATCGCCCAATAATCACTTTCAATACCGACTGCCAAGCAACGAACAAACAAACGATGATAAGACAAAACCGAAGATCAACATAAAACACTTTTTTAATATTACTCCAAATTAATACTCCAAAGTAAAACAGTTAAATCTCGGCTCGCCTTAATTTTTGGCCTAAACTCTTCGTCGAAACCCGCACTAGCATTTTAATCCAAAAATTAATAAAATCGGCTATGAATTTCCGGAGAAAATCGCGTGGGAAAAATATATGAAAATCGCCCAATAATCACTTTCAATACCGACTGCCAAGCAGCGAACAAACAAACGATGATTTACTCTTACAAACCTAACACTTGTGTATGTATTAAATTTATAGTTTACTGCCCTAGAGGCGAGCGTATAGATGTTAACACATCAAAAAACCATTGATAGTGAAAGATAAATGGTGGATTTGAAAGTCAATGGAAATTTTCTAGATGACGCATCTGTGGTGGAAATTGGCAAATTCACCTGGAAACAAAAACTATTGATAAAACTATATAACAATGCTTTTTTCCTTATGTATTGTGAACAAATATCAAAAGCGATATGCTTTTCTATTGTCAATATTTTATTTTCAAATTCAAAGCACAGAATCGAATTAAAAATTATTTTTCAGTGCTTTTTCGTCGCATCCGAGTGAAAAATGTTCGCACGGAAACAGCATGAGCCCTCTGGTGAAAATGGTGATTAAGCAAATGAGTTATCTATGGTATTTATTTATCTATGGATAAAGGAAATAAATAGATGAAGCACAAGTCGAGGAACATTTGTAGTGCGATGGGTAATTATGTAGGTGGCGTTGAAAACAACAAACTGGACATTTTTGTTCCCAAAAAACTTAAAAGAGACATATATGACAGTTAATAAAATTTGGCAATTTAAATTTAATTTCAAAACAAAAAGTATATGAAAGAAAAATATTTTAAATTATTACAATTATGGCCAGGAAATGTTTTGCGAAGAATTTTAGCACTTATACAGTTTCCCACAGGATGAGGAAAGGAAAGAACTGTGGTGGACGATTCTTAGATTGAATCTCGGAACCATTTTAAAAAGCCACAAGTTTTGCGAACATAATTTTCAGGAGCAGTATATTCTCTCAAGGAAACTGGACAAAGATGCTATTCCCGGTAGAAGCTAAAGCTTTGAATTCATTTTCAAAACACGCACAACTCCCATAGAATACACTCCCACAGTTTGTGTTACAGGCAGTTGTAAAATAAAATGTCTAAATGTTTTTAATGTTCCTTGTTTGCATTTTTCGTTAAAAAAAATTCCCATAGTGTTGAACAAACGCCAGTGAGAATTACGCTAAATATCAGTGAAAATGACAGCTGGACAAGCCAGCACCTAGTGAAAATAGTTTGATACGGTCGTGCTTTATCTATTACTTTTCTTTATCTACGGTTGATAATACTGGGTTCTAGCATAATAGTGTTAAAAAAAGTTGTTTATTTTTTTTTCATTTAACCCCCATCCCGCAACGTGCGATAAGGAACTTCGTTCCAAAACATGTATTTTTTGAGATAGTTGTGATTTTTTTTAGTGAATTGTAAAAAAGACATATTCCGATTAAGTAATATGTAATAAAATAAAATATCCGTCAAATTCCCTCCGCGAAAAGGCCATTATTATTTTCACAAAATTTTCCATGACTTTTTCACAGAGATGTGGCTGTATCTCACTGATGACGGTTTGGATCTCCGATTTGAGCTCAGGAACTCTTTATGGTTTATTCGCATAATCCCGAGATTTCACAAAACCACAATGAAAGAAATCACACGGCGTTATATCGTATGATCTTGGTGGCCAGTTGATATCATAATTTCTTGAGATAATTTGTTCTAGAAATCGTTGCTGCAATAAATCGATTGTTTCATGCGGGGTGTGGCACGTGGCGTCGTCTTGCTGAAACCACATGTTGTCCATATCCATGCCGTCCCGTTGGGGCCACAAGATCTCCGTTATCATGTTCCTGTAACGAATGTCGTTAACAGTCACTGCATTTTCGGCCTCATCTTCAAAAAAGTAACGCCCAATCACACCGCTTGACCAAAATCCGCACCAGACAGTTACTCGTTGTGGGTGCATTTTTTTCTCATGGATAGCATGAGGATTTTCTGAGCCCCACAATCGACAATTTTGTGTATTCACGAAGCCATTCAGATTAGAGTTGGGAATTTTTGGTTCATTCAAGTGAGCGCTCTTTTTACTTCAGCTCAACAGAAGGAACTAGTTCATTCATTTAGTTTAGTAGTTCATTGTATCATTTCAGCTTAACAGTTCGTATGAGCTGTGACCAAAAGAGCTCATTTCAGTTTAACTTGTAGTTTTAGTTCAATCGGAGCAAATAATCACGAAAATGTTCTGATACTAAATCGGCCTATTGAAGGTCGGCTTAACGATTAGGTTATTCCGCTTCTGAAATATTGGTGTTTCCGGAATCTTTCTACATTTTGGAACAAAAGTGGTGATTGGCGCTTTAGTTATTGTATAGTACCCGGTTACATATCCATTCCACAAAGATTGCAACATTGGGCAACAAAGAGAGCATGAACTAGAAAATGGCAGAGAGAACTGCGCAACTGAAATAAAAAACAAACTGCTGAAACAAGTGAACTACTGAAACAAAAGAGCGGAACAGTGTGAACTAGTTCATTTAGTTCACAAAAGTGAATCGTTCAATGGAACTAGTTCGTTCGTGAACTACACAGCTCTAATTCAGATGGATATGCGCGAAGGTAACTTTTTTTGAAGAATGCGCATTGACTTCAGATTGCTCCATTACCCATTGAACGAATTGCCGGCGCTTTCCATGGTCTGCTGGTTTGAGCTTCTAAGTAAGCTGAATTTTGTACGCATGAAGGCTAAGGTCTTTTCTCAAAATTCGCTGCGTAGTGCTTCATGAAATTTAAAAGTTGTTGAGAACGATGCCGAATTAATGTTTTCGGGTTTTCGGCGACACTTTCGTTTACAGCAGCAATGTTTCCAAGAGACTGACAGGTACGATGATGCACAGGAGACTTACTGTTCATAACCCACCCAGTTTCTTCAAATTGTTTGACCTCTGTTCGAATAGTTGACACATTAGGTGCACTTTCTCAAATTTTTGCCCAAATTTTTGTAATAAGTTTTCAAAATTATAACGCGTTGTTCTTTCGTAAAGCGCTCCATTTTTAATAATTTGAAGTAAACATATGTGACAGCTGCCAAATTTCAGAGTTGCCACTTGCACATAAAAAAATTGCAATAAATTTAAAAAATTCCATCTTACTGAGATACCCTTTATATGAAATTTATTTAAAAATTGTAATCAATATCAGATAATCGGATAAACTATTTCTATGACTGAAAATTATACAAAAAATTCATTGAAATCGGACGCGACATTGTTCGATATCACACAATTTTTTTTTCTGTGTAAACTTATAGCATAATTATGTTAAAACACATCCAAATAACCACGAATAGTGGAGCTTTAATTCTCAATAATAAACGCTGTCCACTGCTCGATTCCAATGCATCATCTGGTTTAACTACTGATCGGTAAATTTGCGTTTTAGGCTCCGTATATTTGACCGTATACTCTGTTAATCGTACTCCAAAACTTGTACGCAAATTGTGAAACATAACAACCTGTGGTGCAACAAAAATGCAAACATTTGAAATTCTAATGTTCAATTTTATATTGACCCAACTTACCGCTTCTGGCTGTATTTTATGAGCTTGTTCAAAATCAATCCATATAACATTCGTTTTACATGTGGCAATTTCTTCCGTTGTAATTGTCCCAATATATGTGTAATATTCAGACATAATAGGGGGAAATAAACTGTATAGATTGAAAGCGGGTATTGATGTATTTGTATAAGCTTGACGTATGTCTTCCAAGCCACTTGCAATCACTTCAAATTCATGGCGATGAACTGATGGTCGAACCTTTATATGAATATATATATAAATGTGTTAATGATAGACAAAAGTAAAAAAAAAAAATGTTTTTGAGTTGATTGAAATAAATTTTCTTGAATTTCGTACCTAAAAAAAATTCAGTATATATTTTAATTTATAATTTTTATAGTATTGTATTGGACATATCAAACAATGAATGAGCTTGGTATTTACCCAGGTTTATATTCTTACCCGAAATCCAACAGAAAATACTGCAATACCCTCGTTTTCTGTTAGGGCTTTTTCGTAATCTCCATGTTTGATATTATAAAAGACCAAATGTAGTTCTACCCAGAAAAATACATTGTTAAATTCCCAATCTTGAGGAGTATTTTGTAACCAATCAAAGTAGGCATGTTTAAAGCGATATGTTCCTTTGCCTTCCAAGGGACCATTTGTTATAGTTGGAATTTGCTTCTGATCATTAAAAGTAAAATTTATTACAACAGTTGTGCCTGTATTGTCCAAAGTTATGTGTTGCGGCAGTTCGACACAATTCTGACATTGTAAAGTAGAATATGAACGATCCTTTATTCTCATATTAGGTCTTACGTCAGACATGTGATATTTCCCGATGCAAGATTTTTTTACATCCGGAATATCATTGGCTAAACCAATAACAATAAACAATATAAGAAACATATATAAGAAATTCTAGTGATAATTTCATTACAATGTTCGAAAATAATATAAGAAATACTAGTGATAATTTCATTACAAGGTTCGTTGTCTAAGAATTCCAAAAGGTGGCATAATAAAACCTTTAGGATATCTACGACTATGAACTTTTTATAAACCTCTTTCTCTAACTTATTTGGTTAAATTAAACACTTTACCTTTTATTCCCAGTTTATAAAAAACTGTCAAATGCGCTGTAGACGGAATAACATTAAAATTTGTATAGAATTATTCAATTTCAAGCTTACCAAATATTAAAATATATTTTTTAAACCCCATAACTTTGTATTTAGTGTCTGCTTTGTTAGAGTTTCAAATATGAATTGAAACTCAACCAATTTGAAAATCCAACCAATTTTATTTTTTCTAATTCCCCAAGGTGTTATTGAAAAGCATTATTGTTAAATGGTTTGAAAAATTAATACATATATAAAAAGTGTAAATACTACATATTTCAAAATAACGCAGGATGTATGATGAGTGTTGGAAATTTATATTTCGATACGAGTTTGAATTACTATTGTAAAAAGATCCTTATCGCACGTTGTGGGATGGAGCCTAAATGAAAAAGAATTAAAGAATTTTTGTTTTAACACTATTATGCTACATCCCACTATTATCAACTATATTGCTTACTTTTACTTTGGTTTGTGTCTAGACTAAAACTAGATAAATAAAAGCCAAAGATGATTCATTTGCTTAATCACCATTTTCACCAGAGGGCAAAGGCAGTTTCCGTGCGACCATTTTTTACTCGAATGCAACGAAAATGCAGTCAAACATAGAGCATAAAATAGAACATAAACTCACAACCAGTGAGCTGTGCGCTTTCTAGTTTTATACTCACTGAATAGGGCCTACAGTCTTTCCGAACAGTATTTGGAGAAGCTTTTTCATGGCTAAATACTCGATAGTGTCGCCGTCATTATACGGGGTTACCGCCGTCGAAAGAAATTTAAAGTGGTCAGAGCAGGGATCGAACCCAGGATCTCATGTACAAGAGGAGCGCACACTATCCCTTGCACCACCGACGGCCATGAAAATAGAATATAAATAATAGAAAATCATATCGCTTTTGATATTTGTTGATAATACAAATGGCAAAAAAACATGGTTATATAGTATTTTCAATAGTTTTTGTTTCCAGGGAAATTTGCCCATAACCACCACTCCGGCGCCATCTAGAAAATGTCCCCTTCCTTCAAATCTTTATCTTTCACCATCTATGGTTTTTTTATTTATCTATGTAGATTCTCACATATGTTGGAAAATTTTTGGTTTAATGGGAAATTTTCTACGTGGATCTAGGTGGATATTGTAGTTTTGAACCCAAAAAAAGTAAATTAAGAAAAGCCAAAGTGAAAGAAGTTTAAAAAATAACCTTTACAAAAAGTACATTTCTTTAAAAAAAAAATCACAAATTTTTTGATGTGTTAACATACGTGGTTGTTGTACAACAATAGTCTCTGCCTGAAAATAAGTATGATGGTATTGATGTAGCGGCAGCGAACAAACAAGCATTTCGTCGTCGCCAAAGAGTATTGAATAGCATAGAGAACTCATGGAACGAATTGTATGATTCAAAAACACTGGCCACATCTGGCGAATGATTCAAAACGTATTACTCTCTTTTTGTCATAACTTGGTCCATTCATAATTTTGATGTGAAACATTGATGCCTTTTGAAACATTTACAACGAAATTAACATCACATACGTTAAAAATAAATGAAACATTTGCAAGGTAAATCAAAAATAGGTGGTAACTCTCCGCAACAAAATTTTCCGTTTTGAGTAAAATGACAATATTTCTTACGAAAATTTCGCCAGTACTTATAAGGAATTTTTGCTCAAAAACCTAATCAATAAAAAAACCTTAAGAGTAAGTTGGAATAGCTCTAAAACTGTATGAGATGCAGATCAAGAAAGTCAAAAACCAAAGTAAACTTTTTCAATTTTCAAAACTCGAAATAAGATAAAATTTGTAACATAAAAAATTTTAAATATTTGTACGCATTATAATCAATTATCTCAAAATAAGTACAAAATATTAAAAATAAAAATATTATAATTGGTATTTTCTTTAAAAACGAAAAATGAGGAGGTTGCCAACTTTGGGTTAATTTCTAAAATATACCAAATTGTAGGACATCCAATATTATTATTATTTTAAAATAAACCTTGACTATTTATCCTCAATCGAGTTTGAACAGAACTTACTATGTTTACTAAATCAAAATATATTGAATTTTGCCGATGGAAAACGATTCTGAACTATTGTGCGACGATCACCTCGCTTAGTGACGGCGGCACATACCGAGTACTTAGCCATGAAAAAGCTTGTCAATGTATTACCATTCGGATTCGGTATGAAACCTTATAAACTGCAAAAAAACCGCCCCCGCAACATACTGCTGGAACCAAGTATATGTTTGAAAGCATTGTTTTCAGGAATTGAAGATCTGCTGCATTTTTGTTTCTTTGCTTTCTGTCCCGTTTTTATTTTCAGCAGTTTTTAAAAAACAAAGACGCATTGGGGTCACAAACACATATAAAGGGTGTCTCAGTAAGATTGCACTTTTTAAATTTAGTGTAATTTGTTGTGCAAGTGTTTACGAAAGAACAACGCGTTATAATTGAGAAAATTTATTACAAAAATTTAGAAAGTTATGCTGAGACCGCCCCCAAATTTCGAAGAATTTTCAGTCAAGAAGTGCACCTAATGTGTCAATCATTCGAAAAATGGTCAAAAAATTTTAACAAACTGGGTCGGTTATGGACAGTAGGACTCTTATGCGTCAACGTACCGTTCAGTCTCTTTAAAATATTGCTGCTGTAAACGAGAGTGTCGCCGAAAACATCAATTCGGAAACGTTCTCAACAACTTCAAATTTCAACGACGTGCGTCAACGTACCGGTCGGTGTCTTGAAAATATTGCTGCTGTAAACGAGAGTGTCCCCGAAAACCCGATGACATCAATTCGGCATCGCACTCAACAACTTCAAATTTCACGAAGCACTACGCAGCGAATTTTGACACCTTCATGCGTACAAAATTCAGCTTACCCAGGAGCTCAAACCAGCAGACTATGGAAAGCGACGGCAATTGGTTCAATGGGAAATGGAGCAAAGTGAAGTCAGTGCCAATTTTTCAAAAACAAAATCATCTTCTCCGATTAAGCACATTTCCATCTGAATGGTTTCGTGAATACACAAAATTCTCGAATTTGGAGCTCAGAAAATCCTCATGCATGCCATGATAAACAAATGCACCCACACCGAGCAACTGTCTGATGCGCATTTTGGTCAGGCTACGTGATTGGGCCTTACTTTCTTGAAGATGACGCCGAAATTGCGGTGACTGTAAACGGCATTCGCTACAGGAACATGATAACGGAACTCTTGTAGCCTCAACTGGACTGCATGGATCTGAACGATCTGTGGTTTGAGCAAGACGGTGCCACCTGCCACACCGCGCATGAGACAATTGATTGACAATTGAGTAACGATTTCCAGAACAAATTATCTCAAGAAATTGTTATCTCAACAGGCCACCAAGATCATACGATTTAACGCCGTGCGATTTCTTTCTTTGGGATTTTGTGAAATTTCCTGGTCATGCGAATATGCCAGAAACTACTCCTGAGCTCAAATTCGAGATTCAACGCGTCATCGGTGAGATACAGTCACATCTCTGTGAAAAAGTCATGGAAAATTTCATGAAAAGAATAATGGCCTGTCATCAGAGCCGAGGGGGCCATTTGACGTATATTTTATTCCATACTTAATCGGCACATGTGTTCTTTACTATCCTGTAAAAGAATCACAACTATCTCAACAATTTTTGCTTTTATTTTAAAATGAGAAAGTGCATTCTTACTGATACACCCTTTATTATAACCTATTAATCATTGTGTCTCCAACATGTTCTTACATTCCAAGTGTCCAACTGTACCAGACTCTCATTCAACCTGTCTTGCTTTATGGCGCAGAATCCTGGGTCCTATCGCAAGCAGACGAAACATCTGTAGGAGTCTTCGAGAGAAAAATACTCCGAAAAATTTATGGCCCTATAGTGTACAACGGCGAGTATCGGCGACGCATGAATCATGAGCTGTATGAGCTTTATCCTGACATTGACATAGTTAAGCGGTTCAAGATAACGCGATTGCGCTGGCTAGGCCATGTCAGTAGAATGGATGAAGATGAACCAGCGCGAAGGGTTTTCGAAACCGAACTCGAAGGAAGACGAAAAATAGGAAGACCAAGACTCCGCTGGAGGGATCAGGTTGACGAATCCCTGCGTACACTTGGTATTGACAACTGGAGAAATAGAGCAAAAGATCGAACTGGTTGGCGAAATATGTTATCTTCGTTTTGTAAGGTCCCTGGCCCACCGGGGTTGTCCGAGACCGGATAAGTAAGTAAGTCTCCAACATGTAATATTGAATAGCAAATACAATGTGTTTGGATACAAGTATACTACAAAAACCTTATATTTCCATTCAAACAACAAAACAATACAGATTTTTCAGCGTGTAGATTCTGATTGTTAGAAGCTGTCCCGTATTCCTTCATGAGATGTAATGGAAAACATTTCTTTTTTGTAAATTGAGAATATTGTGCTGTCATCTACCCTTGTTTTTTTATTACTATTTTATTACTCAAGCTCAAGACTATTCTATATCTCTTTTAATAGAGACATATTTTCAAAAAAAGGGTTTTTCAAATCCATTCCTGCGATTGCTGGCAAACCGTATATCTAGCTACTTCATATACAGCCACAGATCTTCACAGACGTTGTTATAGGGATGTGGGTATATATTCGTATCATTTAATACAGAAAAAATTTAACACATTGAAGGAGCCATATTAGACCCTTAGTATCTTTGGACGAAATTAATTTTAGGACTTTCTACGACGTTTGAGCCATGTCCGTCCGTCTCTCTTGCTGAATGGCTGGTCAATACGATAACTGCCGTGCATCTGTACCGATCACAACAAAACTTTGTCAGTGACTATTATTTGTCCAAACTTAGTTTGTAATTGAAAATGGGCGTTTTAACCACGTTCCTTCTAGTACCTTCCATACAAATCGACACATTTAGTACAAAATCATTAAAAACAAAAAAAATTGTTTCGCGTTACATCCCATGAAGGGATCACAACCCAGTGAGCTGTCCGCGTTCTACTTTTACGCTCACTGATTGGTACCTTCAGTTTTACACCGATTCCGAACGGTATTTTGAGAAGCTTTTCATGGCTAAATACTCGATAGTGTCGATGTCGTCGCTGTCGAAAGAAATTTAAAGTGGTCCCACGTTCTCATGTACAAGAGCCGCGCACACTACTATTGCACCACCGACGGCCACAGTACAAAATCATATTTCTTGTTTTTTCTGGAAGATTTGATTAGCTTCAACTCCCACATTGGTTAATAATCTGCAAATATCTACTTAACTGAATAAACAGGGCGAGATTGCCACGCCCATTGTGGTACCTCCCATACAAAAGCTTAGAGATCTTAAAAGCTTAGAGCTTAGAGGTTGTCAAACCGATATATCGCGTGAAACACATCCGACATTAATGGAATTAAGTATAAAGCTTCACGTTATCAAAAGCCAATAACCGATAAAGACAATGTTGACCATTTTGGCCACGTCTATTTTGGTACCTCCCATACAAAAGTAGTTTGGCCGTCTCGATGTTCGCCACGAGCAGTCCTGCAACACCGAACCAATCTTTATGAAATTTTGCTCTAGATAATATTTATTCAAATGCCACTCTCGTATGGAAAATGAGCGGTTTTGTACCTCCCTTAAAAGAGTTGGGCGGATGACTGGTAGGTCGACACGATATCTCTCGTAAACCACAACCGATCTTAATTAAATTCGGTACTAGACAATATTTTGCAAAACGCTACTGTTTAATTAATAATTGACTACTCTGCCACGCCCACTTTCATACCTCCCATTCAAAAATTGGGCGTATTTCCGGTTGGCCGACTAAAGTCCAGTGCGAGCACATGTGTCATTATTTTCTTGGTTAATACTTTTTGTTGTATTCCCACAAAAACAAAGATAATGCGAAGCAACAGACACATGTACATACATCCATTGTTATGTTCGTACATACGCTACACAAGTTCACACGATTTTCGTTGCTCTCTTGCTATCTCATTTTTATATACGTATAAACACGTCATTATTCTCTTTGCTCTGAGATACAACTATTCAATACAATACAACTATTCGCTGCCGCTACATCAGTGTGTGTTTTTTTTTCGCAGTCTAACAGTCTGTGTTTAGCAGTCGGACAAATCTGTATTCTATATACGGGGGGAGGGGTCACCCTTATCATTTAGGGGTATGAGAAATATATGCTGGCCGATTCTGAGACCTACCCGATATTCACACAAAATTTCATACAAATCGGTCCAGCCGTTTCGGAGGAGTTCAACTCCAAACAATCTGTGATCGCAGTCGGACAATCTGTGTGATCGCAGTCGGACAAACTGTGTTTGGATATATTCACTTTGTGAATTTAGTCCCTACCCGCGCCTATAGATGTTAACACATCAAAAAATTAACAACTTCGCCATGTCCATTTTTGTACCTCCCATATAAATATTGGGCGGACAATTGGTTGGTAGTCACAAAAATTCCCCAAAACCACTTAGGATCTAACTAAGTTGGGTATTAACTAATATATAGCGCAATGCCAATCTGCTATTAAATAAGATCACATTTTTCCATACAACGTAAGGGTGAATATAGGCGTTTTTAACCGAACTCGGACGCAATGGATGACTTAGGGTTAGGGTATGTTAAGTCGGTTCACACGTCCGAAATTTATGTACTGGTTTTTATTTCCTTTATTTTACCAAGATCTATTTACCACGTTTTAACCGTAGTTATCTCGTGATTGTGATATGATGGTAAATATTGCCGTTTACATATTCGTAATCTACGGATATCCCATAATAGTCATATAAAGAACCTTCTGCCTGTTTTGTTTAACAGTATTATTTTTCCATTTAATGTAGAACTAAATTTTATTATATGAAATTTTTGTATGATTTAAGCCATATAATGGATTTTTCAATATATAAACATGGAAACAATCATACACAGTAGAACACCAACACTCAATGACAAATTCTGACCATTATTATTCTCCTGTGAAGGATCTACAATTGGTATCGATCTATAACTTACACCACCAGGTCCTTTATACAGTTCTTCATGATGTATTAAAGGTACTTGATAATATGTGCGCAAGTCAGCAAACTTTGTCACCTAGAAGGAAATTAAAGAAATTATTCTTCTCAAGTCGTAGGTATTCGATTCCAGGACTTACCTGTTCTGGTGTTATTTTATGCGATTGTTCAAAATCAATCCATATAACATCTGACTGACATCGTCTAAAATATACATCCGATATCATTGTTCCAATGTACGTGTAATAATCGGATATAATATGGGGAAATAAGCTAAATAAGTCGAAAACTGGTATTGAGGTATTTGAATAAGCGTTGGTTATGTGTTTTAGTCCATTTGTGATAGCTTCCAATTCATGACGATAGCTGGAAGTCCTGACCTATTCAAATATAAAAAATTAATTTAAAGTGATAAATATGTGGGGAAATGCTTTCAATGATCTGCTTTCACTTGGTACTCAAGCAAAAGCTTTTCGATCTTCTTATGCATTGAGATTTCTGAAGACTTAATTGAAATAATTTGTTGACATTTAATTAGCGAATATTATAACTTCACATCTCTCACCCGAAAAGCCACTGAAAATACTGCAATACCCTCGTGTTGGCCCAGGGATGTCTCATAATCTTCATGTTTGATATTATAGAATACCATATGTAGTTCGGCTGGGAAATGTATATTATTAAATCCCCAATCTTCAGGAGTATTTTGGAACCCATTAAAGTAGGCATGTTTAAAGCGATATGTGCCCTTGCCTTCCAAGGGACCATTAGTTATAGTTGGAATTTGTTTCATATCATTATAAGTAAAGTTTAGTAAAAGAGTTAAGCCTGTATTATCCAAAGTTATGCGTTGCGGCAGTTCGGCACAATTCTGACATTGTAAAGTAGAATATGAACGATCCTTTATTCTCATATTAGGTCTTATATCAGACATGTGATATTTCCCGATGCAATATTGTTTTACTTCCGGCTTAAAATCGGCTAAACCAATGATTATACAAACAATATTATATAAGAAATGTTGAACACACTAATAATAATAATCACATGAGGTGTTAGGGGACACCCGATTGGAACCAAGTTCCTTTTGCTATATATTATGTACTAGTTAGTTCCCGTTGAAAAATACGATAATTTAAATGATAAACTTTTTTTAAGAAAAAAATTTTATTTTATAGAATGTATTTATTTTTGGAACGAAGTTCTTTATCGCACGTTGCGGGATGGGGGCTAACTGAAAAAATGTTAGACAACTTTTTTTTCACTACTTTATTACATCCCATTATTATCAACTATATTGGGTTTGGTTTGGTTTAAGGGGAAGTTTTCTAGGTGGAGCCTCTTTATTACATATTGTAGTTTTAAACCCAATAAAAAGTAAATTTAGAAAAGCCAAAGTGCAAGACTGGCAAATCCATGAAATACAACCCTGAGCATGGAATTAAATTTGGCAGCATACCTCCTCTTACACTCCTACTTTTGGCTTGTGTCTAGACTAACATCTTCTAGTTTACTGGGAAATTTTCTAGGTGGAGCCTGTTTATTACATTTTGTAATTTTGAACCGAATAAAAAGTAAATTTAAAAATCCAAAGTGAATGAAGTTTAAAAAAAACATTTTCTTAAGTAAGTGCGTTTTCTTAAAAAAAAGTAAATTTTCTTAAAAAATTCCTATTGATATTCTTAAACAATGTACCTTTTCTTAAAAAAATACCTTATCTTAAGGAAGCACCTTTGCTTATAAAAGTAAATTTTCTTACAAAAAGTACCTTTTCTTAAAAAAGTATTTTTTTTAAATAAGTACCTTTCTTAAAAAAAGTACATTATCTTACAACAAATTGCCGTTTCTTAAAAAACTACCTTTTCTTTAAAGAGTACCTTTTTTGTAAACCAAAATAAATTTTCTTGAGATAAGTACCTACTCATAAAATTTTTCATGTTCTTTCGAAAAAAAAGCGTTTCTTCAAAAATATTACCTTCTCTTATAAAAAATACCTTTTCTTATTTTCTTAAAAGTACCTTTTCTTAAAAATTAAATAATACCTTTTCTTTTCGTGAGATAAGTAGCCTTTCTGAAAATAAGTAAATTTTCTTAAAAAAATAACCTTTTCCTAAAAAGAGAACCACTTCTTTAAAAAGTACCTGTTCTTAAAAAAAAAGTACTTCTGTGTAAAAAAAATCATACTCTTAGGCTTTTTCTTACAGAAAGCACTTCTTATTAAAAATGGTAGCTTTTCTTAAAAAAACATTAGCTTTTAATAAAGGAAGTACCTCTCATTAAAAAAGGACCTTGTCAGGAAAATATAATACATATTCTTACAAAAGGGACCAAAAAATATACTTTTTTAAAAAAATATTTTCAATAAATAAAAAATTTCTTACAAAAAGTTTAACATTTTACAAAAAGTATATTTACTTAAAGATCCATTTAAATTAACGTATTTTTCAACGGGCGCCTTAGGCGTGTTGGAACTAACTAGTACATAATATATAGCGAAAAGACCTCGTTCCAACCGGGTGTCCCGTGACAACTCATGTAATTTTTTTTAAAAGTATATTTTTAGGTCCTTTTTGTAAGAATATGTATTATATTTTCCTGACAAGGTCATTTTTTAATGAGAGGTACTTCCTTTATTAAAAGCAATGTTTTTTTTTAAGAAAAGGTACTATTTTTAAGAAAAAGTACTTTCTGTACGAAAAAGCCATAAGAGTATGAACTTTTTGTTACAAAAAGGAACTTTTTTGAGAACAGGTACTTTTTTAGGAAAGGTTATTTTTTTAAGAAAATGTACTTATTACAGAAGGCTACTTATCTCAAGAAAAGAAAACAAAAGGAATTATTATTTTATTTTTAAGAAAACCTACTCTTTTGAAAAGGAATTTTTGTAAGAAGAGGTAGTTTTTTGACGAAAAGGTTATTTTTTTAAGAAATGGGCATTTTTTTTAAAATTAAAACAAATTATTTTTTTAAGAAAATGTACTTTTTGTAAGAAAATTTACTTTTTTTAAGAATAGGTGCTTCTTTAAGATAAGGTATTTTTTTAAAAAAATGTACTTTGTTTAAGAATGCGAATAGGTATTGTTTTTTTAGAAAATTTACTTTTTTTAAGAACAGAAACTTATTTAAGAAAATTTTCTTGTTTTAAACTTCTTTCACTTTGGTTTTTCTAAATTTACTTTTTATTGGATTAAAAACAACAATATATACTAAATATTGGTTACAGGCTCCACCTAGAAAACTTCCCATTAAACAAAAATTTTTCCAACATATGTGAGACATCTAGTTAGTCTAGACACAAACCAAAGCAAAAGTAAACAATATTGTTGATAATAGTGGGTATTAGCATAATAGTGTTAAAACAAAAGTTGTTTAATTTTTTTTCATTTAACCCCAATCCCGCAACGTGCGATAAGGAACTTCGTTCCAATAATTTCATTACAATGTTTGTTGTCTAAGAAGTCCAAAACATAGTATAACAAAAGCTTTAACATGTCTTCGACTAAGAAGAAACTTTACCTTTTATTCCAAGTTTATAAACTACTGTCAAATAGGCTGTAAAGGTAATAACATTAAAATTTGTATAAGAATTATTCAATTTCAAACTTACCAAATATTAAAATATATTTTTCAAACCCCATAACTTTATTTTTAATGTCTGCTTTGTTAGAGGTTCAAATAGTAATTGAAACCCACCTAATTTGAAAATCCAACCAATTTAATTTTTTCTAATTCTCCAAGGTGTCATTGAAAAATATTATTGTTTAATGGTTTGAAAAACTAATGTATAAAAAGTGTGAATACTACATATTACAAAATAACGCAGGATGTATGATGAGTGTTGGGAATTTGTATTTCGACACGAGTTTGAATTTCGATTTCATACAAGGTGTCGCAAAAGTTGTCACAATATTGTAAGATGCCGAAATTTTTGCAAATTGTGTCAAATGTCAATTCTGCTTTGACATTTGTGAAGTAAACAGACACAAAATACACGTCAACATGGTTCACTATACTCGACAAAAACGCGGAAAATTGTTTAAATTCATTTCATTTAATGTATTTACTACGTCCTTCGTCGGTTGTGTTGACGCAGCGCAGCGCATGTTGTCGCAGATTTGCCGTCCGACACCAAGTGGACAAGCACTATACCATTTATTCTCTCAGCTTGAAGAGCATATGTAGAACAACACGAGATGCTGGCAGGTCTGGCTGGTCCCGGTGCAATTGTACAACAATAGGCGGTCTTTACAGAGAATTTTGGTGAAAGTGTTAAAGACGTTCCCTTATACAATGAAAGCTGGCATCAGTTTTTAGCTGTTGACTGCCAAACGCGTGTAACCAACAGCCAAAGAACATCAGGTCGTAACTTGTCTATATTTTAAAATTTTAGTCCGCAAACTAAAGTCCTTTAAGCTGTACAGCTATGATCATGAACATGGGAATTGGTTTTTGTTGATATTTCACAGTCACCGTCGATACAAAATAAAAATGCAATGTGCTGTTCATAGTAAAATTAAGAAGTAATCGCGGTAGACATTATTGTAACAACAACAGGCATTTTGTTTTTGTTTGGTCGCTATATATGTATGGCCGTCGGTGGTACAATGGTCAGCGTGCACGCCTCTTGTACATGAAATGCTGGGTTCAATCCCTGCTCTGAGTACCTTAAATTTCTTTCGGCGACGGTCACCTCGCATAGTGACGGCGACACTATCAAGTATATAGCCATGAAAAAGCTTATCCAAATACCGTTCGGAACCGGTGTAAAACTGTACGTCCCAATCAGTAGGTATAAAACTAGAAAGCGTACAGCTCACTGGTTGTGAGACGCTCTCCCCAATCCCTTCATGGGATGTAATGGGAAACCATTTACTTATATATATGAATACCAACAATAAATGTGAACAAAAAAGTACAAAATAGGAAAATAAAAAAGTACAATAGCAACCGAACCCCAGTTGCGTTGTCAGTTGAAATAAAATTAGAATTATGTATGGCAACTTTTGCCAGTTGCCGCATGTAACAGTGTTTTGATGTCGATAACAGAATTTTGACCCTTCGCCAACTTTAAATAATGTAAACAAACAATAAATCTAATATGAGTTTGAGAAATAAACGTTTCTTTAAGAAAAAAAATTATATGAGGTGTCAGGGGACACCCGGTTGGAACGAAGTTCTTTTCGCTATATATTATGTACTCGTACTAGTTAGTTTCAACACGCCTACGGCGCGTAAATGGATCTTTAAGAAAAGATACTTTTTGTAAAATGATAATCTTTTTTAAGAGCAAGTTTTTTTATAGAATGAATTTTTTTATGAAAAGTATATTTTTAGGTCCTTTTTTAAGAAATGTGTTACTACTTCTTTTATTTAAAGTTAATGTCTTTTTTAAGAAAAGGTACTATTTTTAAGGAGAAGTACTGTCTGGAAGAAAACTCCATAAGAGTATGCATTTTTTTAGAAAGAAGTACTTTTTTTAAGAACAGGTACTTTTTAAACAAGTGGTACTCTTTTTAGGAAAAGGTTACTTTTTTAAGAAAATGTATTTATTTTAAGAAATGCTACTTATCTCAAGAAAAGATATTATTTAATTTTTAAGAAAATGTACTTTTAAGAAAAAGATTTTTTGTAAGAAGAGGTATTTTTTTAAAGAAGGTATTTTTTTGAAGAAAAATTTTTAAGAAATGGAATTGGTCCTCTTTTTCAAAAATAGGTACATTTTTAAGAGTAGGTACTTATCTCAAGAAAAGTTATTTTGTTTCACACAAAAAGTACTCTTTAACGAAAATGTAGTTTTTAAGTAAAGGCAATTTGTTGTAATAAAATGTACTTACATATTTTAAAAAATATACTGTTTTTAAGAAAAGATACGTTTTGTAAGAAAATGTACTGTTTTAAGCAAAGGTTCTTCTTTAAGATAAGGTATTTTTTAAGAAAATGTACTTTGTTTAAGAAAGACACTTATTTCAGAAAATTTTCTTTTTTAAACTTTTTTCACTTTGGTTTTTCTAAATTTACCTTTTTCAAAACTACAATATATACTAAATATTGGTTATAGGCTCCACCTAGAAAACTTCCCATTATACAAGAAATTTCCCAACATATGTTAGTCTAGACACAAACCGAAGCAAAATTACCCAATATAGTTGATAATACTTTATTTTTCTTTCATTGACTATATTACAACCTCATGAGGTCCGACGTCTTACACATATTAATTAAACAAACAAATTAAACAAATTTCAACATATTCTTCCAACTGGCTCTATCCTTCGCCTTTTCTCGCCAGTTGGTAACACCAAGGATACGGAGGGATTATTCTGCCTGGTCTTTCCAGCGGAGTCTTGGTCGTCCTCTTTTCCTGCTTTCATCGGGTACGTTATCAAAAATTTTTCGCGCTGGCTCATCTTCATCCTGATAACATGGCCTAGCCAACGCAATTGGCCCACTTTTATTCGTCTAGCTATGTCCACGTCAGAATAGAGATTATACAGGTCTGCGTTCCAGCGACGTCGGTACTCGCCGTTTTCCATAACAGGACCATATATTTTACGGAGAATTTTTCTCTCGAAAACTCCCAGGTGTTTTTCATCCGCTTGCGATATGACCCAAGTTTCGGGGTCATATGTCAAGACAGGTAAAATGAGAGTCTGATATAGCTGGACTTTTGTCCGTCGAGAGAGGGCTTTGTCGAGAGAGGGCTTTGTTCCTAAACTGCTTGCTGAGCCCAAAATAACATATATTTGCAAACACAATTATCCTATCTATCTCCAGGCTGACGTTGTTGTCCTTGTTCACGGCGGATCCAAGGTAGACACATTCATCTACCTCTTCAAAATTAAATCGGTTGTCAACGTTCAAGTTCGGACCAAGTCGAGAGGTTTCTCTAGTCGCTGATACCATCAATTTTGTCTTGCCCTCATTAACAGCAAGACCCACCTACGCTGATTCCTTTTCGATTCTTCGATAATACTGGGTTGTAGCATAATAGTGTTAAAAAAAGTTGTTTAATTTTGTTTCATTTAGCCCCTATCCCGCAACGTGCGATAAGGAACTTCGATCCAAACAGAAAAACCTTTTTAATTACAAAGATTATGAGTACAGTAGAATTATTTTTCGATAAGGAAGACAAAGTACAAAACGTAGCATCTATTAGAAGATACTTCAGAGACAACTCTAATCCTTTAGAATTTTAATAAACAATTCCGTTTTAGCTTCAATGCATTTTTTCGCCTTCAAAAAGAACGAATAGTTTATTTATTACCTCCTCTCTTGAAAGTTTGTGCAGCTTTAAGGTTTTTGCGGAGGGAAGTTTCCAACATACCCATGGCAACGACTTCAACCATGGCATGGGTCAACCTACGTTGTCGGTTTTTTTTGAAAAAAATTGTGCATCTAATTGAAAAAAACATTTGTAAGATGTGGATTATATCAAAAATGACGGCGGAAGAAAAGACTCAAAATCGTACTCTTCTCTTTGTAGTGGCTGGTTTATTTTTGTGCTGAGTTTCTCAGTTTATTGTAGTTCCTGAGCAATTTCTTCCGGGTTCGTGCCAAAAATATCACCATGAGGATTAACGGTGAGGTCGATATTCAACAGGTCCGCTGCAGCCTGCTCCAATAGAAACAAGCTGACTTCTTGGGATGGCCCGCCAACCGTTGTATACATTTTTTTTTTGTTGTGCACCATTTTTTCTTCAATTTGGCTTTGAAGTGGATCCATACCTTAGCCATACGTCCGATGTACGACTGGTGGGCCACAACTCTTTAATTTTTCAGAAATTTCGTTCCACAGCTGTTCTGTGTTCGATTTCGTCTCTCCAAAAGTAGTTCACCTCGAGCGATATCGTTATTTCCTTCCTTTTGCTGGACTAGTACGTCGAATTGTTGTCTGGTAGTTATTTTAACCATTGTCAAATCTGGAAACAAGAAACTATTTCAATCATAAAAATTCAAAAATAATTGTTGTTGTTATTTTCCCGCATTTTTTACTTTAAAACCAAAAATTCGAGGTTGCCAATTGTAGCATACAACGGTTTGATTTTTTTTTGAAATTGAAAAGACAGCGGATGCACGCAGCTTTGCCAGCCTTATTACTCGTCGGTGGGGTGGGATCTTGCTATCCATCCATATGCAATTGAGACTATAAAATTTTAAAGATATCCTTGCGTGCGAACTTAACAAGTGAAAAGAAATCAAGATAGACAGAAAGAAAATAGAAAAATCAAATATTTACCATCAACCAAAGCCAAAGTTGGTTTGTGCTGCAGGTGGTTATCGCCCAAACAGTTTGCCCGCCCATCCTGTTTACTTAGAATCCGAACAAAAATCTACTGTAAACCCAATTCAAAATTTTTTTACTCCGACTTCCGGGGTACTACAAAACTAAACAACTAAAACCTTAGTGCATCACAAACATTACCGCAATTGGATTGAAACAAATTACCAAATTGAAGATTTCCATAATTCAAATTAATATTCACATTTTATTCTTCATTATTCTAATGTACTGTAAATGTTCTTTAATATTATCGTGATACTATATCTTATGTGATAATTAAGATAAACAAACAAAATCTCAGAAGGGAAGCGAAAGGTTCTTGAAACTGAGTTTAAATATCGCTGAAGTTTTCGAATTTATATACCGATAAGCACTAGAGAACATCAGCTGTGAGGTCAATGTCCTCTTCCGTATATAGTGTGAACAAGCAATGAAAGAAAACAATTTAGGTATGTATATGGGTTTCTTCTCTATGTCTGTAAGAAACCGCATACTCATGGAAATATTCGCCAGCCAGGACGTAATTTACCTATTTATTATGAGGATAGACACCTCTTAATACTCTATTAATCGTAATAAGCGTTGAATACAATTAGCAGAAAAACAAATAATTTACTTAAAAATCAATTCAATTTACAGCAGCATCTGAGGTGTGCTTTTCAAACTGTAGCGATGTAGGAGATGGTCAAACATAGACAGCCGGTGCAACTTAACACTCTCCTGCAATCATTTTGTTATTGTATTCGACACTTATTCTTTGGTTTGCATATTGATTTGCATAAAGAAAAATGTTTTTTTCCCCTCTTTTTGTTTTTACTGAGACAACAATTCAACCGCTCATGCACTGGTTGGGAATAATTAGCTTTGGGACAAATTTGCTCAGAGGGATAACGGGTTTCTAGCTATAAATGAGTTTGACTTTATGTCATTTCGAAATAAAAGAACAAAATAAATAAGCACTTACTTGTTAATTAGGTCCAACGATGAAAGGCCTTTCATGTAATGACGCTAAAAGGGTGAAATAAAAATGCAATGTGTCCCAAGAGCAGCAATATGTCAGGTTGGTGGTGGTTCTTGTCTTGGCTAAGAAATGTTTTAACCATAGAGTAAATATGGGTAGAGAAAATCTTTCACTCACCAAATTTCTGACATTTGTCCTCGTGTGATGTATACGTTTGATGTTGAAAAGAATTGCTTTACTAATACCAGATAGAGGCAATGGTTCAAAACAACGAACAAAATAACAACAACGGCATTTCGTTTTGTGTGTTAAAATTAATGTGTTAAATACAACACAAATGTATGCTAACAATAACAGTCAATAAAAAAGTTTAAAACACATATAAATTTCACAGTTTTTCACCAAAATGGCATGAAAAATTAAAGCAAGAAGTTATTGTAATTCCACATGGTGTATATCACTTTTCGTCAAACATCTCTCTATCACACCGACCACATAACGAAGAGTGTGAAAGGAAACGTCAGATGAGACAAATGGCGGCTCTACTATAAATTTACTCTATGGTTTTAACACTCGATGTACATACAAACAAACATTTAGGATTCATACCACAACAGAACTCATTTCTTTCACGGAATTCTTGTAAATTAATTCATTTAACCATAAATTAATATTTAAACACATAGAAAGATTACGTTTCGATTCACTTCACTTCCGTTCCAAGATTTGTTTTAAATAAATAAATTAAAATTAATTATTAAAACTTCGCGATTTTGACATTAACTAAAAAAAATACATATTTAAAAGAACTTAACACTACACAATTACCGCGATGGAAAATGAGTATTAATTTAGAAAGGTATACCGAATATTGATTTAACTTTAGTAATTCCAGATTTTCTTCTGGAGATGGTAAATACAACGAACACAGTTACCGACAGACTTTTCAAGATCAAGAATCAACGAGAGTCCATACGTGTAGTAAACCGCGACGATACTAAAGTGGGTTTGGGACAAAGCTTTCGCTCCATAAAATTTTGATTCAGTAAAAATGTAAATATGATGGATATTTGGTGCCAAAGCTGTAAAATAAATACACCAACATAAGAAAACACGTACAAAAGAAAAGAGAATTAATTTGGATTTACCATATACGTTTGGTACCGAGGTTTTTATCGAATTCTCATAAAAGAAAATAAATCTGATCCGGCAATAATGCATTCCAATTGCCTCTCACTCAGAAAATATTTCGATTTTGTCCCACAATCGCAAATATGTAGGTACGTGCCAACCAGTAACAAAAAAAGAAAGAAAACCTCGCTTTCGATCACGATTCAAGCCCCTCTATAATGCCTGCAGTTGTGTCTATATCAAAGATATATGAAGGAAGGATACAAAGAATGACATGACAACATGTCCATGCAAGGATACTCACTCGGTATATCGATTAATTAGGTTTCAACAGGTTCAAGTATTTTGTCCGAAATTGGATATCACTTTTTGCACAAAAAAACTTCTTCACAATTTGAAAGCTGGATCAAACTGCCCAACATGGATTCAAAAACCGCCAATTCAAGTGTAGGTTCATTTCAAAAATCTAACAGTATTGCAGACGTGCGGCCAACCAAAACTACAAACATATTTCCAGGGAAAATATGTCTGCCACAACAGCAAGTCTCATAATGACGACAAGCAAATGATACTTTGCTACATTCGTCAAAAGAGATTCAATGTTTCAAAAAAAAACTTCATTATGGCCATAATCAGTATATCCAATACAATTTTGTATAGCATACGTTAAGGAGCTGCATTAACAATGACGTATCTTCCATCACTAATACCTCTAAAATTAAGTAGGAAATTGCCTCAACAACACACAGGTTATCTGATCTCTGATAACATTGATAATAACTCTTAACATCTACATGCGCCACTACACAATATAACCACTATTAAGCAACTGAAGTTGTCAGATGTGAGTTGTCGGTTGCCAAATGTAATAACTTTACGGCAACTGGCAACGCAACTGAGGTTCGGCTGCTATCGATAATTCGGCCCATTATTAGTTTATATTTTTCCGATGTTTACGCTACTTATAATGTCATATGAACATTTCTCTACGAAATGCTCATGAAAGTTGTTGCAACTTCCCCTTACACAGCTGGATAAGTTGTAGATAGTTTGTACAAACCGACAACTTCACCTTACACCAATCGATAAGTTGATGTCAACTTGAAGTCATTGCAACTTATCCACAGGTCTAAGGGCCCCTTTATGCTCATGCTCCGCTTTATAAAGAACACAAACTTTTCCATTTTTTAAGATTTATTGATTTATTTATTTTAAATATTCCCCATAATAATTTCTTGCTTTGTATAATTTATTAATGTGATTATTTAATTTAAAATTAATATAATTTTATAAATTAATCATTAAAATTATCAATGTAATCAATATCCTAACACTCAAGTAACAAACCAAAGTAAAAAAAAAAAACAAAAATTATTTAATATAAAAGCAAAAATTTTGGCTAATTAAATACTAAACATTGAAAATTTTAGATACACAATATTAGTTTTGATGTTTCTTAATGATGATTTCTACTAATACTTCGAGTATTATGTTATTTGTTGTAATTATTTATATAGTAAATATACGTAATTGTTATAGTACATTGACAAAGAAAGGAGAAACTGAATACAAATAGGAGGAGGAGTAGGACAAACACATATTATTTCAAGCTTTATCAATCTTATACAAAAAGTAACATTCGTTACAGTACCCAAAGTTATATAAATAGAGATGAAAGTTTCCAAACAATCACCAAATAATAGCTTAAGATTCCAATAGAAAAAATTGTAAATTGATCTATATATTTAGTTAAGATAGATCAGGAAATATCTAGAGAGACAGGTCTATGATTATATATGTATATTGCCATAAGAGTTTGGATTGTAATTGTTTATATGTAATTGCCACTACGACAAGTGTATGTTTATTTTCATATATATATATGTATGTATATGTGTATAAATTGTATAGATAGCATAATATTTGAAACTACTTTCAAGCTATAGTTCGTTCTGCTTCAATTTATTTTCTTTTAAATATCAGTGTAGTTATTAAATTAATTCAAATTTTTATTATTTTTCACAGTTGGCTCCTGTTTATTTTCCCTAATCATGGTTAACAATTGAAGCATCATTAAAGCCTGCACCTTATCTAATGGATCCATAAAACCCCGTTGCAACCATTTTGGTATTGTCGTGCGTGCATGGCTGAATCCCAACTTATTTAATATATAGTCAATGCCATAGGGTTCAATGGATTTCCCAGCCCAGTATAGAATCCGTACTGTTGGCTCCAAGTGCCATGTCTGACATTCAAAATGACGCCAATCACGGAAAAACGATTCCAAATCAGAATCATCGGTATCAACACCTGCCGCTCCTGTTGTGGTGGCTTGAGACGAAGTAGATGGTTGATTCTCAGTTGTAGTGGTGGTGCTGGTGCTATTGGTAGTTGATGCAATGCCGGTGTTGTTATTTGATAATGAATTTGCATTTATTGTATTGCTGGATATTTGTTTTGTCGAGTCTTTGGTATCGTTGTTTAGATTATGATTACTATTCGTCAAATGCTGTGTGGTCATGGATTGTTGAGTTACGTCTAAATTAATGGAGCTTGCATGCTTCGATGATAGAGTATTTGATGCCGATGATGCAGTTGATCCCGATAGCTGTGTGTTTTGTTGTTGTTCTTTAGCTATCTCTTCGGCGACATAGGGTTTAAGTTGATGCTTAAGATTATGCGATAAATTGGGAGAAGCGGCACGAACGGATTGGGCACCAATCTGCGAATAACAAAGTAATCAAATTAATATTCAACTTTAGCATTTTTACCAATATATATTGTTTGAATTTGAGTTTTGAAATGGATATTTGAGACACAACTTGTAACAACTTACAAACTTAAATAAAAGATGTGTCAAAAATACTTCAGTATTGAAGAGCTTTTCAAACATCATTATTTGCCATGGAATTTAAAAACATGAATTTAAAGAATAAATGCAAATGTTCTTTAATAATTGTTCGGTTCAAGATCCGCCATCCACCATAATAACCAATTTCACATATTTCATTTTAGTATTTTCTATTAAATTTTACTTTTTCATAGAAAATTTAGGAATACGGAAATTTCTTGTTTAATGGGAAGTTTTCTAGGTGAAGTACCTTTTCTTAAAAAAAGTAAATTTTCCCAAAAAAAATACCTGTTCATATTCTTAAACAAAGTACTTTTTCTTAAAAAAAAATACCTTATCCTAAAGTACCTTTGCTTAAAAAAGTAAATTTTCTTACTAAAAGTACCTTTTCTTAAAAAAGTACATTTTCTTACAACAAATTGCCTTTTCTTAAAAAACTAAATTTTCTTTAAAGAGTATGTTTTTTGTGAAACAAACAAACTTTTCTTGAGATAAGTACCTACTCTTAACAATTTACCTATTCTTGAAAAAAGGACCAATTCTAAAAAAATCCCATTTCCTAAAAAACCCCTTTTCTTAAAAAAAAATACCTCCTCTTTAAAAAATACGTTTTCTTAAAAGTACCTTTTCTTAAAAATAAACTAATACATTTTCTTTTCTTTTCTTGAGATAAGTAGCCTTTCTGAAAATAAGTACATTTTCTTCAAAAATAACATTTTCCTAAAAAGAGTACCACTTCTTTAAAAAGTACCTGTTCTCAAAAAAAAAGTACTTCTTTGTAAAAACAAAAATGCATACTCTTATGGCTTTTTCTTACAGAAAGTACTTCTTCTTAAAAATAGTACCTTTTCTTAAAAAAGACATTAGATTTTACTAAAAGAAGTACCTCTCCTTAAAAAAGGATACGTAAAAATTATCATTTTACAAAAAGTATCTTATCTTAAAGATCCATTTAAATTATCGTATTTTTCAACGGGCATCTCAGGCGTGTTGGAACTAACTAGTACATAATATATAGCGAAAGGAACTTCGTTCCAACCAGGTGTCCCTTGGCACCTCATGTAATTTGATTATATTTTTTTTATTTCTTTTCAGTATTTTGTAAAGAAGACTTGAGGAATTTAAGATGGAACAGTACACAATTGAACAACGTATCCAAATCGTTGCACTTTATTTCTCAAATCAACGGTCCATTGTTTTGACTCAGCGTGGATATCGTCGGTATTTTAATATGCGGGTTGGACCCTTAGAGTCAATAATAATTCATTTAGGTGCACATTTTCGACAACAAGGGGCAGTAAAGAACCTTTCTGGTGTCGGCAGACGGGGAACGGTGCACACGGATGACAATATTGAACTTGTACAGGAGAGTATTCGGGAAGATGGAGAAACATCAACCAGGAGACATTCGACACAACTTGGCCTCTCACGAAGTTCGCTGCAGAGAATTTTGCATTCAATAAGAATGTTTCCATACAAAATTCAGCTTGTCCAAGAATTGAAACCGACAGATTACCAGCAACGACTTGATTATGTAATTTATTTCCAAAAAAAGCAGAAGAAAATCATGATTTCATTCATAATTTAATTATGAGCGACGAAGACCATATCCAATTAAATGGGTTCGTTAATAGGCGATACTGCAAGAGATGGTCTACGGAAAATCCAAGAGTAGTTCAACAGCGACAATTACACCCACTTAAGTGTACAGTTTGGTGCGGTGTTTCGTAGGAAAGGACAATTGGCTCATATTTTCTTGAAAATTAACATGGTGTCGCCGTTTTCATCACTGGTGTTCGATATCGGACATTTTTTAAGACCGCGCGTGGAAAACCATCCGCAGGAATTGTCCCAACAGGATGGAGCCACAGTGCACACTGCGAGGAACACAATGGCTCTTTTACTCGACATTTTTGGTGAAAGAATTATTTCGCGTACAAGTGACTTTAGTTGGTCTCCGCGTTCATCGGATTTAACCACTACCTACTGTTTGCTTTGGGGTTATTTGAAAGGAAACTTCTATATTAATAAACCTAGAACCATCCAGCAATTAAAAAAACAATATACGCGAAGAAATCAACAACATAACACCTGAAGTTTTTCGAAAGGTTACGAAAATGTTTTGAAAAGAGCACGAATATGCGAAGAAGAAAATGTCCACCACTTGCGAGATATAATTTTTCATAATTAAATTAAAAATATTCTCCATTAATACACTGTATTTAAAAAAATATAATAATTATGTCTTAAATAAAAAGTTATAATGAATTCAAACCCCTTCGGTTATAATGCGCCACCCTGTATTTCAATAGTTGTATTTTACATTTCGATTGATGTCTTTTAATTTTAAATTGATATACATATCGCACCCGTTCAACAATACTGTATTAACTCAAAAACTTCAAAGTGTTCAGGAGAGACAAAAAACTGTTTTCTTAATGCTTAAGGAATTTTCCATTAACAAAAGTTAGGCAATATTTAGAAACCCCATCAATTATTGTATTGCACCACATAACCTTTTTATTTGTTTATTGTTTGCAGATAGTGTTATGTATTGTTTTTTGCCAACAAGATAAAATAAAAAAATTTTGAGTTAATACAGTATTGTTGAACGGGTGCGATATATGGAATTGTACTTGATGTTTTATTTTAATATTTTTAATAATAAAATTCAGACGGAATTGTTAAATCCTAATTGATTAATTTTACATTTCTATTCAAACTTAATTAAGAACTGTGTAGTACGAAACCCTATAGTTAGAAAGAAACACTTTGTTTCACTTGCTGTTCCACAACTTGTTAGTTGAAAGTGAATCTGGACTACGATATCTGTGTCAAATGAGACCTGATTTTTCCTAATATAAACCCTGACTTCGTACTTACCACTTTCTCCTTCTCCTTTACATATGATGTTATGAGATCATGCAAAAAAAAGAATGCATCCGCATCTACAGTCACAAAGATGTGGTCATCGAACTCAGTGGTAAAGCTACAGATAACTTCAGGTTTGTGATCTAAAATGTGGCGCATAGTAATTAACAATCGTCAATCGTGTGTTTAAATTACAAAAAAAAATACCTGTTTGTTGTGGTGTTGTTGGGCCCTGCTTGTGTTCTGTTTTGAAGTGGAAATGCAAACTGGGTAAGGCAAATATTACCTCACGATCTTGGGATTTGGTAGCACTACTAGTGCTGGAGCCAGCAGAACGGGCGCGTTCTATAGAATTGGAGGCAATTTCACGATCATATTCCAAAATAGGGAAACGATCAACGGCTAAAAACAAACATGAATAGATAATTGTAATGAGATAAGGTAACCGTAATATTTTGAGTTGTTCACTTACCATCAATTTCACTATTTGCAAATGCATAATGGAACCATTCATTCAATGTCTTGAACTGTGGCGGAAAAACAATATTTCTTGATATCCTGCTAACAATTGCCATTGAATGATTTTGTTGCTGTCCGTCATTGTTTTGACCCAAACATGAGGTCAGAGTTTGAGTAACAAAGACTTCTCTGGTATCGGAATCCTGATGTGCCTCGGAAGTGAAGTTTATAAATGGCGACTTCAAACTGAATAGAGCCCATGACTTCGATTTGAAATTAATTCCATGGAAGCAAGCCAACGAAATGTTATTACCATGTAATTTCACTGAACCACCCAAAACGTTTCCATTGCGTGGTAGACGTGTAACCAATGAAGGCACCACAAGCCCAGCAACCATTTCCAAAGGCTTCTGCCAATGCCTATGGTGACGGGCATCAGTATTACTAAAGTCTGGTACCTGTTCGGTGCCATTTGTTCTTTTCTTTAGTTGTTGGCGTCGTTTCATACTGACATTGCGTTCATGGAGACGTGGTTCCAAGCTTGAGAATACCCTTTTTGAAGATTTGAATTGTTGGGTGAAAAATTCCTCCAGTTTGTAGTACATTTTAAGTAAGTCAGCAGTTGTAGATTTGGAAATCATAATTTGGAGCTATAACAAAGTACACAATAAATCGATTTATATTATCCATATAGTTACGTAAATTTAAATTTATGATAAACTCCATACCTGATCCCACGATAAATCTCCGTGCACAAATATAATCGCCTTGTGAGCCGTATTGTCGTATTTTGCACTAGTTTCCGATGCACCGCTAGCATTTAGCAACGAAGTTTTCCATTCATCTTTCATGGCCGCCGAGAATGAACTTATGCGGGTCATTAATACCGAGGTGCCCATATAATCTAGACGCAACTCCAAAGCCATAAAACTTAGACGTATAGTATGGCAAGGTTCTACACCAGATTCCTCTTTGATGTGGAAGCGATTATTGATTTTGTTTACTTCAAAACTTCCACCCACTATGCCTCCTTTGGCATCCAACGAGGAACCTCCCAAATAAATACCTATGTACATATTTTTATAACCCGTACTGCCAATGGAGAGCCGGCCATCCGATTGGAAATCTTTGGTAAGCCACACTACATTTCCCATCACATTGCCCATATTCATTTGCACGTTAAGTTTAGTGAAGTTTATCGCAAACAATACCAATGTTTCCCAGGCAGTTATCTGATTTTTTTCCGAAGGGGGTGTGCTAGAAGATTCATTACTGGATGATTTCCCCAGAGATTTGAGTTTTCTTGTAGCCCCTGCAGACGAATTCGGATGCATTGAATTGTCAAAATTTAATTTTAGTTTGTCCCTGGCATAGAATGCCTCAGCTGGCGACTTATCCGGTGTTTTTGTTCTATAGAAATCTTTTGGGGTTGAGGGAGTGCCAGGGTGATCATTGTCAGTGCTTGTCTGTTGAACACTTAAGTCACCCAAAAACAGACGTCTTACAATTCGTCGTCTGTACCAAGCCTTGGGGAAGGCTAGAATCTCGGTTAGTCTTCTCATGTCATATTTAAATGAAGCACTACCAATATCCACAATAGTAGAAAATCTCACTACCGCTTTCGACTGATCCATTGATCGTTTCGAGGAAGGTGATGGTTCTATGTAAACTTTACGGCATCTTGTAATGTGGAATTTTACAAATTCCACATTGATGCTTAAAGAATCTTTCCTCTCGGAATCAGTCAAAGGAGAGAACTGAGCTTCTTTTATATTGGTTTTCTTACCACCGTAAGGGTGGAATATGTACACATTGAAATCTGCCAAACAACCTGTAACACTTAGACCTCCCTGAGGAGTCTTTTCTTTATCCTTTTCTCCAGATGCAGCTGAAAACGACGTAGCATTACCGCTAGCAGCATCAAAAGGATTTTGCGTATCTTCATCTCCTGATCTTTTCGAGGAGAAAACTATATCCAAACTTGGCAGCTGTAACATGCATTCCACGCGTGACACGGGTAAACATGAGAATCTAAATGTTGACGGTTGCATGTGGAAATAAACAATGACATCCACCGGGAACGAGGCGTAGGTCACATAATTAGCAGGTAAAATATCTATGTTGACTGCATTATTTGAAGGCGTCTGAGATCCACTACTTTGTTCTGCTTTTGTAGGTATGGGTTCCAAGGTTTGTTCTAAGAATTCCAAAATATGTGGCGATATAATAGTTTCCTCTGGTATCGATTGTAAAGTCATCCATGCAAATAATGAAGCCCTCTTAGTACTTAATCTCCTATTGGCACCGGACATTGCTGACAGATGGCTATCTGTACTAGTGATACGAGAAACTTCGGCCACTGTTTGTTCCACCGTCCTAGACTGATAATGCAACTTTACATCCAAACCAGGTATATGAAAAATAGTTAAATCTGAAAGCATTGCAGAGTTCGAAGTATTATAACGTAATTTGCTTTTATCTCTGTGCCTGCGAGATGGTGTCGGACTTCCCCAGTCATAACCAACACTTCTTTCCCTTTTGTGAGTTTTCACTGTAGTAGGACCCGTTATAATGAATTTATCGTCTGTTGACTCCTTTGTGTGTAAAACACACTTCCCAGAATTTACCAAAACTTTAATATCTAACTCAAAATCAATGTTTGGCTCCTGTTGTTTTTGTTGGTATTGATGTTTACGTCTCATCTCTACTGAAGTGCCGTCAATGTCGATCTCACTGGGAGGTGTATCGGTAGGGACGTCTTGTGAGTTCGTACTTTGAGGTTCATCATCACTATCAGCATTGGGCAAAGAGGTTTGACGCATAGTCTCTGAGAATGTTACCCTGTTGGTGGGGCATGTTTTCAATGAAGCACTTCTAGAATGACCCGAAACCGGAGTTGACTGTAGGCTAGAAATCTCATCATTGGACGCTATGGGATCTAATCTTCTTCCC
Source organism: Phaonia tiefii (assembly GCA_963931995.1). Classification (NCBI taxonomy): domain Eukaryota; kingdom Metazoa; phylum Arthropoda; class Insecta; order Diptera; family Muscidae; genus Phaonia; species Phaonia tiefii. The sequence continues at coordinate 295,199,507 of OZ008368.1, forward strand.
GAATAGGTTGCTAAACCATCCTCGATAGGATCGCGATGTGAGCCAATAAACGAAATAGATCTTTGTGATGTTTTCATACTTCTTCGCATTGAAGGCCGCTTCCATTTTTGAATCATATCGCGCCTGAAGAATTTATAGCATATTGCCTGTAATTCTTGCAATCTTCGTTCTTCGTGAGCAATGGTGTTGTGAGTTGCTCCTAATGTTCTTAAATCATTAATAATTTTCAGTTGTTCGGCCATTTCCTTCTCCATCATAAATGAACGTTTCTTTGAATCAATGGTGGGATCAAAGACAAATGTTGGCAGATTCTCAAACTCTCTACGGCGCCCAAAGGTATCACGTTGCGACTTTTCTTCTTCATCACTATCGGGTGAATCAAGATTGGTTTCTTCATCTTCGAAACCGGTCAACATAGTCAATGTATGACCTAAGGACGATAATTGTTTGCCGATATTGATGTCCAAGTGTATGTCGACTCCTTCCATTTGCCACTTAACATTTAATAGCCATTTTGCGTTCTCCATCTTTTTGGCGGCCGTAGTGCGAGAACAAACTTCATAGGTTCCTTCGGAAACGACGCACACGTTCATAATAGGCTCATTAGGATTGGGTTTCCAGTCATCCAAAGTTGTTTCAAAATCATCGGCAAAGCGAAGACATAAACCTTGGAATTTCCCCTTGGATACCAATGAACCAGAATTACATGCCGATATAATAGTGTTCTCTAAGGTAATGACAACTGCACCTTTAGGTTCAAAATCTTGATAAGATCTTGAGCCCCAAGACTAAAATGAGAAATATTTTCATTAGTAACAACTTTTAGATTTTTGTTGAGATTTGTCGGTTATATTGCGCTTCAAAATTCCCATTCTAGATGAAAAGCTACCTATGAATCTGTATTTTTTATAATGATAATTTTGTTCAATAGTTCACAAATTTTTACAAAGAGATGAAAATTGTAAATTGAGGTAGTTTTCAAATTTCTCCCAAAGTGCCAAAGGGAACTTTAAAGCGCCATAAACTACCGACTAAAATAAATAACAAACACATGTACAAAATCTGTACTGACTTGCATTTAAATCGAAAAAGACTGATCAGCAGAGAACTGCACTTACATTTGCCAATTGATTCAAAGGCAGACATATACCCATATCTTCCACCGTTAGTTGAAGGAATAGTGTTGATAAATTGGTACTAGCTATGTTACTAAATTGTCCGAAAGCCACTCTATCAAATACCTGCCCAAACAGAAACCAAAAAAAACGTTGTGGATAGATTAAATCACTATCAACTCAATTTGTATCTGCCCACCTGTTGTGACTGTTGAGAATTTTCATAACTCAAATTGGCTCTCTTCTCGGCCCAGTACTCATAAGCGTTTTTGTAGTTCAACCACACTAATATGGCCTTATCAACAGCTATCGGTTGAATGTATACCAAAGGACGTTTTAACGTTAACAATATCAATTCTTTATCTTCGTTAAGTAACTCATCTTGGAATGCATTACGTAGACCGATAGTTGTGTGAAAAAACGCATATTGTTGGAATTCCGGTTCGGCTTCATCGAATATCACGTTACGGATTAGTTGTCCCAGCGAAAGATTAAAATCTATATGAGCTTTACCGAACATTTTGCGGTCATTGCCTTCACCAAGATTTTTCACACGATTTGATAGGTGAAGCTCCAAAGTACCCGTTTCAAAACGTACCGCTGAATTACAGGGCGTAGTTGCCGTCAATTGTATGCGTTTCATTGAAATGTTAATGGAGAAGAGTATACGTTTCAAGCTGGATTCTTGTACGCTACCACTATCACTGTCTTCGGACCAAAGAGGTACTGGTTTTTCTCCACCGTAAACTTTTTGCAACACCTCATTTATCTCGCGCATAAATACTTTTTGTACGAATACTAAATGATTCAGCAAATCCGTTGTAAGACATCTCTCAAATTCTCCAATTTCGGCAGATGCACTGACATAACCACCCTGGCGTAGAACGACACCTTCAACTCTCTCGTTTTCTTCTTGACGATGTTCTGGTATATATTCGGCACTTACATGGACCGGTGGTAAAGCTATACTGGCCTCCGAAGGCAAGTTCATTTCGTTCTGGGCGTGTTGAAAAAAAATCAAGAGGGTTTTATTATTAATTCTTAATCAAATATAAGAAACTCACCCTTACCTGTATCTTGGTATTAAAACTCAACGTATGGGTGGGTAGATCTATTACAAATTTCGCTCGATTTCCAGACACTCCTGTAGAGCTGACGTGATTCATGCGATATTGAGCCTGTAGCGACGGCAGTAAAGCTGCATTGATCGATAGTGACTGAAGCAAGACATTGAATTGCATGACCAAAGGTTGCAACAGACCATTTTGTTGAGGTTGCGTTTTAGGTTGGGTGTTGAATTTACGGTTCTGTTGCTGGGGCTTTTCCTTTGTGTCCATATTCGAACCGGAATTACGTGAATGGAACGGCGATTCTGGTTCGTCCACATTATGTGCTCTCGACGCTGTGCGTCCCGAATTTCGTCCAACACGTAGCTCTTGCAAAGTTGATGAAAGTTGTTTTGAAGATCGAGTCATCATGCCATGCAGTGCAACGGGATGTTGAGGGATTTCAATGTTAACGGGGCCAATCGATAGCAGACCACTATTCTTATCCCGTCCACGTTTGGTGAGGCTCGAGTACAGGGTTTGACTTTTTCCTACTGTTACTTTAACAACGGTTCTGGGGGGAGATAAATATAACATATCACTTAAACGTGTTTTAAATATTCTAGTATAGAATTATAAATATATTTGAGTGTTCAACGATTCAATATTTTATTTTTTAATAAATTTCACCACTTACTGCTGATTAGGGGCCACACCTTCCAATAAAACAATCATAGCTCGTCCCACTTGACCAGTCAAAGAACATTCCAACGACACTGGTCTGGCCTTTTTACGCCAAGTAGCTGAGCCATTAAGTGTAGTGATTTCTGCCTCCAATTTCAAACCACTCAAAGTGGCCATCAGTCTGGTCTTATGTATCTTTGCTACACCAAAAACTATCAAACGAGTTCTTTCCTGTGATATACTGTCAAACAAGTCCTTATGTTGAGGCAATGGTGTGGGAGCACATGTCAAATCGTCGTCATCATTCCGGGTATCTTGCCTATTATAGGCCACGAAAGGTTTCTTTTCATTGGTCAAAGATATCCTCTGCTGTACAGTTTTAGTTTCAGGCATAGTGCCATACAATTCCAACAGATGAAAAATAGTCTTCCAACAATTTGGTGTCTCCAGTAATGGAGGTATAATGGCAGCAAAACCATTTTTCGTCATGGTATTGTAATCACCACTAACGCTGGTGGCGCATGCACCATTAAGAGAAGCCTTCGATTCCAATGAAAGTTTAAACATATGATGCTCGGACACAGATGCCGTGGGACTATCACGTAACGGCGATGAAGAAGATTCATTTAGATTAGTGTAACCCAATTTGCCTTTCACAGATTTGCCAGTAGATCGTAACTTTTGGGCAAACGATTGAGGACGATTTTTAGCACTAGGCGAGGGTGTCAACTGTATTAAGGGACGTATTTTGCTGAAATTTATAAATAAAATGTAAACAGGTTTTAAGTAAATATATATTACGTGCAAACTTACGTTCCTGTGGTATGTGATATTGTAGCCATTTCATTAAATTTATCATAACGTTCATCTGAAGAGTTTTCATTGTGGTTAAAACGATCGGTTACGGAACCAAAGGGCATGATATCATTAGGTTCAGAAGCTACATAATTATTATGTGAATTGAGAACAATTAAAATATGTAACACTTATTTTCCAAATCTCACCTAAACTGTATTCATCTTTGGCATGCGACTTCTTGCTAACATCTGGTTGGTCGTGGAATTCATTTTGTGCTTCCTTGACATTCTGATACATATTTGTTATTTGATGTAGTAGACGCAATAGGGGCATATTGACCTAAACATATAGAATGTGTTTAAAATGAATAACTAACGCATATATGAATCAGCTTTATTCTACTTGCCTGTTGTGATATAAATCGTATGTTTATGCTAAAGTTAATCACAGTACTTGTATGTTTCTTTAACTGTCTTCGAGACATATAGATAACATTTTGTCGTGCCTGGTCTACCATACCATCTGACATCTTTAGTACCTCCAGTTCGATACCAACACGCTCGCACAAAAACAAAGGAGTATCAGTCATTATGGAAGGTCTGCCATTTGGTTTTTTACTTGTCAATTTTGTGGGCTTATTTTTGTTTTTATCACCCGCCTCGGATACAACAATATCGACTCGTATGGAATCAAAGGTGCCAATTAATGAAAGATTTGTTCCGAAATTTTCCAATGATGATATGTCTGAAAGTTATAAATATAGCAGTTAGTTTTTATTGTTTGAATAATTATATTGATTAAGAAGGTTAATAACAGCTGCAAGTTTTCTTAATTTCTTAATGGACAAAACGTACAATTACATCTTGTTTAAATTTCAAGTGCGTTGCGAGCAGTTGTCACTGAAATTTTAGTTTTTTGTTCTGAAAATGTCTGGATATTCTACTCGACCCATTAAAAACGAATTTATTTTTTCCTGTAGCTTCAACTTTCTTTTCAATCCAGTAAAATACAGAGTGGCTGATGAAAGCCGCTACCAAAAAAAAATTAATAACTTTTTTTCTATTTGATGAATCTGGTTAATTTTTTTTTTTATTTTGCAGATTGATTTTTAGATTTAACAAAAATGTATAACTGTGACACTGAAACAAGAATTTGGATTGTCCGCCGCTATCACGCACTGGAGGCCGTAATTTCGTTCCAAAGAGAGTATAGGCGCACGTTTGGACCATAATGAGACTTGTTAACAATTTTGCCGAGCATGGGACAGTCAACAGAAGACCTTACCATCGAAACCCTTCAGTTCGGACGGAGGAAACAACCGCTGCTGTAGCTGCTGCCATATAAAACAATCCAAGAGTTTCGACAAGAAGCTTATCTGCTCAAATGGGTACCAGCAGACAGTCATTGCAGTCAATTATGCACAAAGATTTCGACTTATTCCCATATAAAATTCAAATAAACTGAACGCAAACAAACTGAACGCAGCAGACTTCTCGATTCACTTGGAATTTTTCCAGAAGATGCTTCAAATGGTGGAAGAGGACGGAATCATCTTGAACTGTCTTTTCAAGTCTGATGAGGACCATTTCGATTTAAAGGGCAACATAAACAATCTAAATTGTCGAATATGGAGTGCTTCCAACCCACAGATACTCCATGAAATGGAATTGCATCCGCTTCCTGTCACAGAGTGGTGTGCAGTTTTATCACGCTGCATTGTCGGACCCTACTTCTTCGAAGAAAACGATCACACCGTTACGGTTACTGGAGACCGTTACTTGAGCATTTTGAGAGTTTTTCTATCCAGAATTACGCCGAATGAGAATTTCTTTCAACTCTGTGTGGTTTCAGCAAGATGGTGCAACTTCTCACATAGCCCGGCCTGTTATGGCAGTAGGTAAAATGCAAAAACCCGGTGGACTGGATTTGCCTCCCGCCACTTTTCATAATGGCAGTGAAAATACAACAAAACAGAAAACATAAACAACCCCTATTTGTTGACGACCCCCGCAAACGTTATAAGGACCACGATTTACGGATATGCACCTGGAATGTAAGAACTCTATATAGATCCGGTGCAAGTATCCAATTGGCAGATGTCCTCGAAAGTTATAAGGCTGACATTACCGCAATCCAGGAAATGCGATGGACAGGATATGGCTGCACACGAAAAAGAAACTGCGACATATACTACAGTTGCCATGAAAAAAAAAATGCAGCAGACAGTTGTCCGAGGCCTTCGGCCACGGACTGTCCCTGCAGGCTGTGTCAGAGACACGACCATTAAGTTTAATAGTTTAATAGAATACGCCATCCGATAAGACAGAAAACATATATAACAATAAATGATAAATAACATAAGCAAATGAATTTATTTATTTGATAGTTACTTTTAATAGGTCTGTCTGGGTACTTTTCCAGTAAGAAATATCCAGTAACTTTTTTGGGAGAGTAAAAAAAACTTTACTCTCTCAGTAGAAAATATCACAAAAAGTACACAGACGACATCCAGTAAAAACTTGCAAGAAATTAAAATCAGCTGGTTCGTAACAACTTAAAAGACAACAAAAGTACTGAATTGAAAATGAGTAGCGATAGACTACTCGATCTGCAGTGCTCGCCAGGAACATTTAAGAGGGTTCAAGATGGTAAGTATAATGATGTTACAAATTAAATATTTGGATTCACACAATTCGCAAAATACTTACTTCTGCCACTGTTCAATTTCAACTTTATTTTGTTTGTTTACATAAAACATATGATTCAAAGCAGCTGTTCGAACTTGCAAATTCTTACTGGCAAAAATTTCTCCAGTAAAAACTTGTAAGTTCTCTATCATCGAACTGTCATAATAAACTCTCTCTTACTCTCTCGTTACTGGCTTTTTGGTGTACACAGACAACATCCAGTAACAATTTGTACAAATAAATTAAAAGAGTAAGGATAAATGATAAATAACAGACGCAAATCAATTTGATTTATATTTTTTATAATTATATGTATATCCATGTTAAATTCAAATTCACATTTAACATTTTGTTTCACTTAAATACATAAGTAAATATACGAAATTTCAATATTTCATCAATCAAAACAACAGGCGAAGGTTTGTGTCCACACTGAAACAGCAGCATAGTTTGTGTTCACGCTACAAACTCAAACACTCAACCAAATACCACACATATGTTTGAGTGTATGTGTTTAAACAATTTTCATTTGAGAAATTTAAATATTAGGAAGATATCAACCAATATGAAATGTATATCAAACGAAAGATAACATCTTCATTTACCTACAAAAAAATTTTAAAAAAAAGTCATCTCGCCGTTTCCTCATAATCAATGAAATAAAGATTACAACAATAACAATCTGACATGACTACCGTAAGGTAAGACGTATTCTACGCCAAAAACATGAATTTGGTTGCGGATTTGTAGTTGGCAAAAGACTGCGACATCTAGTCTCTAGGTTCAATCCTGTGAGTGAACGTATGGCCACAATCCGCATGAAAGCGAAATATTTTTATATTTCCCTATGTGCATGCCCGACAGAAGAAAAAGATGATGATGCCAAAGACATATTCTATGAGCTCCTAGAGGAAACGTATGACCGCTGCCCTGGCCATGACATTAAGATTGTACTAGGAGATTTTATTGCCAAAGTAAGCAGGGAGAATGTGTTTCATCCAACTATTGGCAATTTCAGTCTACATGCTGATAGTTCCGACAACGGTATGAGACTGATTGACTTTGCCGCGGCAAAAAACATGGTCATTAGTGGTGCAAGATTACAACCTAAAGACATCCACAAGGCTACTTGGGTATCCCCTGATCAAAGAACGAAGAACCAAATTGATCACGTGGTAATTGATGGAAGGCACTCATCCAGTGTAATGGACGTACGAGTAATCAGAGGAGCTAACATTGATTCTGATCACTACCTGGTAGCAGCAAAGGTTCGCACAAGATTGAGTAGAGCGAAAATCGTACGAAACCAGACGCAGGGGAAGCTGGACATCGGAAAGCTGCAATTACCAGAGGTAGCCACAGCCTACTCAAGGAAGCTCTCGCAACTTTTGGCACAGAACCCACCCCCTCCCGATAACGATCCTGAAGCGCAGTGGAAACCCATTTCCGACTCTATAAAAACTGCCGCAACAACCGTACTTGGTTTTGAAAAACAGCTTCGCAACAAACCATGGTACGATGAAGAGTGTCGCTTTACAAATGATGAAAAGAACGCTTTACGCATGGTAATGCTTCAGTCAATTGCAACGCGAGCTGCGACTGGGCGGTATAGGGAGAAAAGAAAGGAGGTAACTCGTCTCTTTAGGCGTAAGAAACGGCAGTGGAGAAAGCGCGAGAGTGAGAAAATTGAGTCATACAGAAGGAAGAACGAAGCCCGAAAATTCTACCAAAAAGTCAAAAACGGAACTAATAGACATGGTTCAGGGCCCCCCTTCTGTAAAGACAAGGACGGAACTCTCATCGCAGATGTGCAGAGTATGTTGGGAATATGGAGAGATCATTTCTTCGCTCTAGTGGTACCTGAGATATCCAATGACGATGGGAAAATCGGTCACAATATGGACGACGACAACGTCGATTGCCCCCTCCTAACCAAGACGAGGTCAGAACAACTATTGCCCAGCTTAAGAACAACAAAGCCGAAGGATTACCGGCGGAGCTCTTTAAGGCTGGCGGCGATGAGCTGATAAGGTACATGCATCACTCATTAGCAAAATTTGGTTAGATGAATGCATGCCCGGCGAGTCTCAGTGTACTATGCCCCATATTTAAAAAAGGTGACCCGAGTCTCTGTGCCAACTACCGTGGAATAAGCCTTTTATCCACAGCATATAAGGTTCTATCAAGCGTAATGTGCGAAAGACTAAAACCGATTATCGCTGACCTGATTGGACCATACCAGTGTGGTTTTAGACCTGGAAAATCGACAACCGACCAGATTTTCACGCTACGCCAAATCCTGAAGAAGAGCCACGAAAAACAAATCGACATCTATCATCTATTTGTCGATTATAAGGCGGCCTTCGATAGCCCGATACTGAGCTTGGTATTCCTGCAAAACTCATACGCCTTTGCAGGATGACCGTGACGAACACCAAATCCGCAGTGAAAGTTGGTAAGGATCTTATCGAACCTTTTGAAACTAAGCGAGGCCTCAGACAAGGTGACACCCTAAAATCATATGCTGCTCGCGTATGCTGATGATATAGATATCATTGGACGCACAGTTAGAGAAGTTACTGAGGCGTTTTCGAGAATTGAGAAGGAGTCAGGAAAAGTGGGTCTGACGGTAAATGAGGACAATACAAAATTAATTGTTTCAACGAACAGGGTCTCCACGCGATTAGACCAAAGCGTGAACGTTGATAATCGTTATAACTTCGAGGTAGTGGACGAATTTATATACGTCGGATCTGCCGTAAACAAAATCAACAACGTCAGCCTTGAGATCAAGCGGAGAATTGTGCTTGCGAATAGATGTTATTTTGGGCTAGGCGAGCACTTTGGAGATAAAGCCCACACTTGAGTAACAAAAGTCCAATAATACCGGACTCTGATACAACCTGTCTTGCTTTATGGCGCAGAATCCTGGGTATTATCGCAAGCAGACGAAACATCTGTAGGAGTCTTCGAGAGAAAAATACTCCGAAAAATTTATGGCCCTATAGTGCACAACGGCGAGTATCGGCGACGCATGAACCATGAGCTGTATGAGCTTTATCCTGACATTGACATTGTTAAGCGGATCAAAATGACGCTATTGCGCTGGCTAGGCCATGTCAGTAGAATGGATGAAGACGAACCAGCACGAAGAGTTTTCGAAACCGAACTCGAAGGAAGACGAAAATTAGGAAGACCAAGACTCCGCTGGAAGGATTAGGTTGACGAATCCCTGCGTACACTTGGTATTGCCAACTGGAGAGATAAGGCAAAAGATCGAACTGGTTGGCGAAATATGTTATCCTTGTTTTGTATGGTCTTTGACCCCTCGGGGTTGTTCGTGACCGGATAAGTAAGTAAATAAATTATGGCAGAATTGCGACGAAAATTTCCCAATAAGCTGATATCCAGAAACTCCACATTCTGTTGGCCCCCCAGGTCGGCTGACCTTACTGCACCTGACTTTTTCTTGTGGGGTTATTGCAAACAGGAAGTCTACAAAGCAAAACCAACAAATTTGAATGAACTAAAGCAATCCATTCGAGAAACAATTGCGGCTACTCCTGTCTCAACTCTCCAAGCAGTAATGAACAACTTTTTGGTAAGATGCCGCACATGCATCAACGACCAGGGGGGTTAAATGCCCCCATTATTTTTAAAACTAATTAAGCTATATTTAATAAAATTTAATGAGCTTTAACGTGAATAAAAGAAAAATGAATTCCATACACTGAAAAAAAAAGTTATTTGGGTTTCTTAATGTAGCAATATTCATCAGCCACCCTGTATGTATAGGCATTATCATAACGTGTAACAGTTACCTGCATTTGAAAATTTGTTAATCATTTGTTGTGGCATTACGCCCAAACACGTTAACAAAGGTTCAAAAATCAAATGAGCATCTAACAGCTTAATCGAATCTTGCATGATGCCTTGGCGTGTCTGCGTTTGTCCGGGTAGTTTATTAGCTGGTGTCGGACGTAAAATTTCTTTATCCACCAACGCTTCTCTCTTCTTATTTTCCTGTTGCTTAGCCATCCAGAAATATAGATCTTCTTTTTGGTTATCTGAACCTAACCAAAATTTATTCACGGAATTAGTGGAACTTAAAGAACCCTCCTGCAATGCACCATATTCTGGGAAATATAACAAGTAAATTATAAAACAACTGGTTAAAAAATTAAATAAAGTGGAAAATTTACCTATTTCCGCTGCTTGCTTGTCTACCAAACCCGATATAATGGGCAACATTTGTATACTGGAACGGGAAGAATTGCCATGTGAATAGGTAGATGCCTTATTTAAAAATTTGCTGAAAGGTTTTAAGGAGTGTAACATGCGCATATGTATTTACACATGGACGGAGTAAACAAAACCAAAACCATTCACATAAATTTTTGTAATGTGGGTATTTTCGTCATGAGAAAAACGAAAAAAAAGAGGAGGACATAACACATTCTTTATGAGTTCTTCAATTTTCTTTTCATTACTAGAATTCTTACCCTCTTCGTGTTAAATGTATATTAGGAGAGGTGGATGCTGACCTTTGCGATCCATGTAGAGCACCATCTGTTGTAAAAGTCATACCGAATTGATTGGAATCTATTTAAAAGTTCAACGAACAGAACATATATGGGATTATTTATTAAAAAACAAATAAGTTAGGCCAAATATTTTACATTGTTTTATGGTTTAGTGCTATAAATATGGATAAGCTACGTATGCTTTAGTGAAAATGCACTTAATTTTACCGAAACCAATACAAGAAATAATGGAATATTTTATATCCGAATTGTTGGTGCAAAGTGTTTCCTAATTTGCTGTTTTCAAATAGTAATCAAAATCAGAACTTCCTTCTTTGTTAGGTTGCAGATTGGTATTGTAGTCAATATAGATCTCTCTTATGTACATGACAAAAACAAAACAACAATGGTTTCCCATTACATTCCATGAATCGGGGAGAGCTTCTCACAACCAGGGAGCTGTGCGCTTTCTAGTTTTATAATCACTGATTGGGACCTACAGTTTTACACGCGGTTCCGAACGGTATTTTTGAGAAGCATTTTCATGGCTAAATACTCGATAGTGTCGCCGTCACTATGCGAGGTGACCGCCGTCGAAAGAAATTTTAAGGTGGTCAGAGGAGGGACCGAACCCAGGATTTCAAGTACAAGAAGCGCGCACACTACCCATTGCACCACCGACGGACAATAACAAAACGTACTGAAATTCAAATTGATCAAAACGTCAGCAATGCTTTCTAATATTCTACCTAATCCCGTATTTACTTTAAATTACTTTACTTATCCGGTCTCGAACCCAGGGGGGTCAGGGACCTTACGCAACGAAGATAACATATCTCTCCAGTTGTTAATACCAAGTGTACGCAGGGATTCGCCAACCTGATCCCATCAACGAAGGATTGGGGTTCCTATTTTTCATCTTCCTTCGAGTTCGGTTTCTAAAACCCTTCGTACTGGTTCGTCTTCATCCATTCTACTGGCATAGCCTAGCCAGCGCAATCGGGTTATATTCATTCTATTAACGATGTCAATGTCGGGATATATGTAGCTCATACAGCTAATGGTTCATAGGGTCAGAAATGTTTCGGAGTATTTTTCTCTCGAAAACTCCTAGAAATATTTCGTCTGCTTGCGATAAGACCCAGCATTCTGCACCATAAAGCAAGACAGGTTGTATGAGAGTCTGCCACAGCTGGACTTTTGTTACTCGCGAGGGGGCTTTATCTCTAAAGTGCTTGCTTAGCCCAAAATAACATCTATTCGCAAGCACAATTCTCCGCTTGTTAACGTTGCTGTTTTTGTTTACGGCAGTTCCGTGGTATATAAATGCATGCACCACCTCGAAATTGTAACGGTTATCAACGATCACGGTTCGAATCTAATCGCGTGGAGTCCCTGCTCGTTGAAACCATTAATTTTGTCTTGTCCTGACTTTCTGTCGGACGCATTTTTGCTGACTCCTTCTCAATTCTCAACAACACCGCAGTAACTTCTCTCATTGTGCGCCCAATGATATCTATATCATCAGCATACGCGAGCAGAATGTGACTTTTGTTGGTTTTATTCATATTGACGGCAACTTTTCTCATAATGATCCCCATTAAGATGCTAAAGGGATCGGACGATAGGGTGTCGCCTTGCCTGATATCTCGCTTAGTTTCAAAAGGTTCGGTAAGATCAGACATTGCTTCGTAGAGTTTATCCGGTATGGGGCAATTGAAGGCCGGCCGCCTTATAATCGACAAATATAAAATATGTGTCGATTTGTTTTTCGTGTCTTCTCCAGGATTTGGCGTACTGTGAAAATCTGGTTAGTTGTAGATTTTCCAGGTCTAAAGCCACACTGGTATGGTCCAATCAGGTCGGACAGTTGCACATCATACTTGATAGAACCTGATATGCTATGGCTAACAGGCTTATTCCACGGTAGTTGGCACAGAGGCTCGGGTCACCTTTTTAAATATGGGGCATAGTACACTGAGACTCCAATCGCCGGACCTGCTTTCATCTAACCAAATGTTGCTAATGAGCTGGTGCATGTACCTTATCAGCTCATCGCCGCCAGTCTTAAACAGCTCCGCCGCTAATCCATCGGCTCCTGAGGCTTTGTTGTTCTTAAGACGAACCATAGCTGTTCTGGCCTCGTCTTGGTTAGGAGGGGGGCAATCGACGCCATCGTCCAAATTATGATCGATTGTCTCGTCACTGGATATATCAGGTACCAATAGCTCAGAGAAATGATCTCTCCATATTCCCAACATCCTCTGCACATCTGCGATGAGATTTCCGTCCTTGTCTTTACAGAAGGGGGCCCTGAACCTTATCCATTAGTTCCGTTTTAGACTTTTTGGTAGAATTTTCGGGCTTCGTTCTTCCTTCTGTATGACTCAAATTGCTCACTCTGGCGCTTTCTTCACTGCCGTTTCTTACGCCTTAAGAGACGGTTTACCTCCTTTCTTTTCTCCCTATATATAGAACGGCCGTTTTTAGAGTCGGAAATGGGTTTCCACTGCGCTACAGGATCCTCATCGGGAGGGGTGGGATCTGTGCGAGGGCTTCCTTGAGTAGGCAGTGGCTATCTCTGGTAATTGCAGCTTTCCGATGTATGTAGCTTCTCTGCGTCTATCTTCGTACGATTTTCGCTCTACTTATTCTTGTGCGAATTTTTGCTGCTACCAGTTAGTGATCAGAATCGATGTTAGTTCCTACGATCACTCGTATGTCTATTACACTGGTTGAGTGTCTTCCATCAATTACAACGTGATCAATTTGATTCTTCGTTCTTTGATCAGGGAATACCCAAATAACCCTGTGCATGGCTTTGTGCTGGAATCTTGTACCACTAACGAACATATATTTTGCCGCCGCACAGTCTATCAGTCTCATACCGTTGTCGGAACTGTCAGCATGTAGATTGAATTGCCAATAGTTGGATGAAACACATTCTGCCTGCCTACTTTAGCATTAAAATCTCCTAGTACAATCTTAATGTCATGGCCAGGGCAGCGGTCATACGTTTCCTCTAGGCGCTAGTAGAATATGTTTTTGGCATCATCTTTTTCTTCTGTCGGGGCATGCACACAAATTAGGGAAATATATAAATGTTTCGCTTTTATGCGGATTGTGGCTATACGTTCACTCACAGAATTGAACCTAAAGACAAGATGTCGCAGGCTTTTGCCACCTACAAATCCGCAACCATATTTCTCATGGCAACTGTAGCATATGTCGCAGTTTTTTCGTCTTGTACAGCCATATCCTGTCCATCGCATTTCCTGGATAGCGGTAATGACAGCCTTATAACTTTCGAATATATCTGCCAATTGGATGCTTGTTGTTTGCAATTTGTTAAGCTATTTGTGCCTATATTATTGTTGTAACTAATAGATCATTCTCTGTTACAATTTTTCCCGACGTTGTCAATTTTGTATGCTTGCATATAGAGTTCTTACACTCCAAGTGCATATCCGTAAATCGTGGTCATGATAACGTTTGTGGGGGTCGTCAACAAATAGGGGTTGTTTATGTTTTCTTTTTCGTTTTTGTATATTCACTGCCATTATGAGGGAGGCAGACCCAGTCAACCAGGTTTTTGCATTTTACTTACTGCCAGTATATTCGATTGCAGCCGCCCATTATGGATCAGACACTAACCAGGATGCAATATGTCGAACCTGGATTTTCTTCTCTTGGTATCAGCCGGTGGCGCATAAGTTTGGCCCATCCGCATTTTAAGGGTAAAAGAATATGCCTGATAACTTGATGAGCTTCAGTAACATCAGTCACCTACTAAACCTGAAACGCATCAGTGGTTGCATAGCCAATCAGGCTGCTCATCGGAAAGCCATGACTTCATCCGCTAGAAAACTTTAAATGAGCGGCCTAATTATGTTTGACGATAATCGTCCAAACGATATCGTTATGCCGATAATGCTGGATAATACAAACGTTTAAAATAAAGTACATGCGTACTTGAAACTAGAGCTCCCCATTTCCCGGGAAATCCGGGATTCTCGGGAAATAAAAACATTTTTCTTTGGTTTTTTAAGCAAAGATGGACAGAATCGTTTGAAATTTTGCAGAGATCATAAACAGAGATTTTGTTATATTGTCCCAAAAAATTATGCCATTTGATGGAACGCTGTTCAAACGCTGGTCCGGAAACGAAGAAATTTCTATTATTTTCATACATTAGTATGACATTACTTACTGAAAAAAATACTTACTGAAATGATTCGCGAGTTGGCAGTATTGAAGAACAACATTAGTAGAACATTTGTACAAATTTTTGTGACGTTTGCTTAAAAACTGCGGAAACGCCGGTCCGGGATAGACCAAAAACATTCCCGGGATCCCGGTACAAACCTAGAGCACTACTTGAAACGTCACTACCCACAAAATAATAATAAGTAAGATATCATGTCATACATAGTTAGCCCACAGTTCACTTAAATGGCCTGTCCAACAGGGAAATGTTAGACAACATGATATCCATTTGGCATGTACTTAAAAAGATGATATTATTCCACTATATTTTCATTGCTATACAAATTGTGGTAGTTTATAAAATTTGTTGTCTACCGGCCACGTCATATCACAGGTTTAAATACTTACGAAATTAATTAAAATTTAAATGTGAGATTAGAGCGGAACCCAAATTAAAGTTAAAATTAACTTATATGCCTTTAATTTTCAATTAAAGAATCATGGTATATGACCAATATAATTGGACTACTCCAAAACGTTTGAAGTATCGTCGTACCATCAGCATCAAAAACACAATGTTTAAGAATATATTATTATCTGACAAACCAAGTGCAGTTCACATATACATTTAGAGTGTTCTTTGTGCAAGTATTCTCATATTTATAGCAATCAACCTTCACTTGATTCACATTTTATCGTTAAATAAAGGGAGTTTAAAGTACTTAAGTAATAACACTAAATCAAAAATTAACGTATATATGCGAATCAAATTAAAATTGAGCATTTCAGCTTAAGATTTTCAAAGCCACCATATTCAGTCTTACCCAATTATTAAACACAGATCTATTTCAACATATAATCAATCAACACATAAAGAAGCAATAGTTTATACACAAGAGAGGATGTGCTCCATTCGTCGTTTACGTAAAGTGAATTCGAATACACAGTTTCGGTTTTCAAATTGCGCTTTCACAAAATCGGAATATGGAACACCAAGATAATTAAAATTCTTAATAATTATAAATATAATAATAATAATAATGATAATCTTTATGAACACATATGAATTCTTACAAATATACATACATATATATACACATATACTGGCGTAAAGCATAAAGAAAATAAGCTTTAAAACGTTTTAAATACAGGGCGATCGAAACAGGAACAATTAATGGAATATTGAAATATTCGTTTTACAAACAAAAATCGTCTCAAATCTTAAATTTTAAAATAGAATTGGAAGAAGTAACCAATGAGTTACAACATTTGTTGTATTTTTAAAACACTATTCTTCAAGACATTTATTTGATTTCAGCAATATACTTTCCTTTGATCATCCCTATTTTAAAATGCTAGACATCGAAAACGACACATTTTAACACACATACACTATGACTAAAATGATAAACAAGCAAACCTTGAACTGAAATGCTTTCATGTTGTGGAAAAAAAGACTGTAGTAAATGCCAAGAGCTTAAAGCAAAACAAACTTTAAATTTGGACATTTAAGAGAAATCTCAAAATTAAAATTAAAAATCAAGAAAGGCAGAGTAAATAAAAAAAGAAGGATTTTGGGTTAAAAACAGGAAATATTTTGAACAACAAATATGAAAATTTCCCTTCTTATTTTTTTGGAAAAAATATATACACAGATCTATACTTTTGAGGAAGTACAACAAACAAAAGGAAAATGTATAACACCAAAATATGAAGAAATTTTCAATTTTTGTTCTGTTCAAAACAAACAAAGCGTTAATCAAAAAAATACCAATATGAGTTCGATGATGCTGTGTTTGCCCAAGTAATAAAGCATTCTCACTCTCTTCAGGATTGTCTCCAACACCAGCATAAGCGCTCAAATCATTATCACCTTCACATTCTGGATCATCGCATTCCTCTTCGTTTTGTGGGAACGAAAATGTAACATTTATGGGTCGTGCTAATTTATTTTTATATTGATGTTCAAAGAGTATAGGATTGTAAAGAGTGTTCTTCCATTGACGACTTAGAACAATGATGCCCTAAAGAAAAAGGCGATTAAAAAAGGAAAGTAATGGAAATGTTGATGTGTCCGTCAAACCTGTCTTAACGTATTGAGATGTGGTATATCTCCTTGTTTAAAAATCCTTTCAACTCTTTCGACACCATCATCCAATACCAATTTTTGCATAATAAAGCATAACTGACAACTTGGATCCTCTTGCAATGTTTTCGAGAGTAAAGTATAATTATTGGCATAACGGCTCTGCAATGAAAAACAACGAAATATAATAATAAACGAAAATATATAAATAAAGAAAAGGCAATCATCGTTATGTTTCATTGTGTTAAAAATACAGCATTATGTGGCTGAGTAATTGTTTAGCGACAAGTTAATCTGTTCGCATCAAGTTAATCTCGGCTACTTGGCTTTCTCTGAATTTTCTCATGTTATGATTTTGCAAAGACAAATTGCGATTATGTGGAAAACCAGTGTCTAAGTGTAGTTTTTTGCATTGCGCAGCCAATATCTTCCTATGACTACACACTTACCTTTTTAATTTTTGGATTTCTCTGAATTTTCTCATTCTCCAAAGCGTCTGCCATTAAGCAAGCCGCCACAGCTGTTTGTCTTGAATGTAAAGCCTTTAGTAGAGATACAATTTTAATAGCCAATCTATTGCTGGGGTTCATCCAAGCTGTTATTGCCGGCGAAGCGGTACTTAAGAGGTTCCAATCTAAACGTGTTAAATCGATTTTTCTTGTTATGGGCACGCAAGGAGGTGCAGCAAAATTAAGCCAAACCGATTTCAATTCAATCACACATGATGATGTTTTATCTGTTTCCTTATTGGCGATTTTATCGAAGCCGTCCGCTTTTGGTTTTGGTATCTTACCTTTATCCATATCTTCATCTGCAGGTTTAGGAGTGGACTTACGATTATCGATATTTGGTTCAGAACGTTCGGTTACAATTATATTTTCCAATGCATTTTGAAATTTCTCCTTAGGCGTCTTGGGTGTTGGTGGTTTTTTGGTTAACAAACGCCATGCAGCTTCGGCTCTCGATGTGGCCGACACATCAACTTGAGGGTTATTCGTTGCCGTTGTCGTAGACGTTACATTTTCCACTAATTCATTTAATGCACCTTCTTCTGCCATTTCAGCCAATTCTTCTTTTGAGTTTTCCGACTTCTCGAAATGAGAACGTTTAACTATTTTTACACCCACACCCTCTAAGCCGCATTCAAACATTATATAGCCAATACTATCAACTCCCGTGTTATCGGTCATTTTTAAGCATTCAAATAAAACTTTACTCTTAGGTTCTGGTATAGCAGTAACCATTATGGGCGATTCTTGGCCAGTGGTACTTTCAGTTTTTAAACGCCTTAGTTGGGCATGAGCCCGCCCAACGTCGAGTGTTATGACTAGCTCTTCAAGTTGTTTCTCGGATGTTTCTATAAGAATTGGCTCGCCTTGTACATTGTCGGGTCTAGATTGCGATGAAAGATGAGCCAATAATGCCCGTGTGCCTTTCATAATGCCACCTTTTTTATGGCTGTTCGATTGAACTGTTTGTTGTATGTAGACATTATGCATTGAGGCCCGTGTGGTTTTGCCCAAATGAAATTTAGTAGAAACGCCTTCAATGTAGAATGTCAGAAGGGAGACACAGCTGAGATCCTAAGGAATACAATGTAATGTGGTACAAAATGTGTTGTTAGTTTAGTTTTTCGCCCTAGTTAAGCTTTTTAATATACATTTCTAACAGCTTCGTTGCTAACTTACCTGGACATTATCTAAAGCCGCCACCGATATAACTTCTTCGATTATAGATGACTGTAGCATAGTTATGCTGACTTTGGGTAAAACAATTAAACCTTGTGTTTTCGTGGAAATACTCTCCTCATAAACGTCACTTAGAAATGAGTCACCAGGACCTAAGAGATTTCTTTCAGTTGTGGAACGTTTTGAATTTGAATGCACCTGGGACCAATAACTCAAAGACTGATCACGCTTCAGAATATTATCATTTTTGACCTTTCCAATACACGAGTAGTGTATATAATTTACCACAGTTAAAAGGTGCATATTTGAAAATGTGGGTATTGCTGCCTCAACCATTCTGAAAATATCAAATAGAAGGATCCCAAAATAAATGTCAAACATTTGAAGTTTTGTTTTTAAATATACATACAATAACTAAAATGTATCTATTAAATTTCGCTACGTTTTCTCTTATATTTATTAACATATTTGCAAAAACTGTTGGAACATTGCAGGCTATGGTAAGTTGAACAACAGAACTACATTTGGCTTTCAAATTGAACCGTTTTTATATTATAGGCAGCATCCACTGATTTCATAGGAGAACTTAGCGATGACGAAATTGATTCCGCCTTAAATAATTTGTCTCTGTCGGATTTAAATGCCTTAAGTCAGCTGATTGACTCGAAAAGGGAAAAACATTCCAATACTGAGGGGAATAGGTAAGATTTCTCTAGTCTTAATAATAATAACTAACAAAAAGTCATTAAAGGCCTCATTTTTAATTTTGTAGACTCTTTTCTGTATTTTTCTTTCCAATGTTATCCAAAAGACAACGTCTTCGAGTTTCAAACGTTATAAAATAATATCGCTATTATTATTAGACAATTTTCAGATAAGAATGGAAGAAATAACGGTTGCAATGCTGAATATAGTTCCGATGAATTCGAAAATTTTTCTATGGATAATGAAAACAAAGGTGTTCAAAATTGGCATGAAAATTCAGAACTTGCAAGCGATTTTATTTACCCTAATATTGATCAAGAAACTATTCCCTACCATCAAGATTATCAAAGATCAAAGAGAGAATATAATCAGGTATGACTTCCCCCCACCTTAAAAATTAGATAACTTTTCTGAATGAACCCCATTTAGCTCGATATTGATCAGGAACATATAAAGCAACTGCACGATTCATTCCCCCGAGATTATATACAAAATAACGATGAAATAAATGCACTACATATTAGAGTTAAAAGAAATTAAGATTACTTACCTTTGTAAACCTTCCAACAATAAAGGTGTTAAAAACACATTTACTTGACCTTTAAGTCGTGCCACAACCGATGTGCATGCTGCGCCCTCAGCTTGTAAACTCATAAATTCACCATCATCAAATCCATTGGTGGATTTGTCATTTTCCTCCTCTTTCAGCAAAACACTTGGATCCCAGGGATGCGATTTGGGACCACCCATAAAAGTAGCCGAACTATTGCTACCCGTAGTATTTTCATAACGTGGCACAACTTTTATCTCCCTCCATGATGAATACAAATCAAAATGTGGTATCATTTTACTGCCAACATACGTTAAACCGCCGCCTTCATTCTCGCTAAATAGAGGCGTTGAGAAGACATCCAAACCAGATGGAAATGAACATGAAGTCCAGTTGAAACATTTCACTTGTGACAAATGATTCAAATAGCTTGCCATTAGCAGTGGAGAATCGATAATGGGTCGATTAACTTGTTGGTGAAGATTAACGAGAGCCACATCTTCCTGCGAAGACATTGCCGATATGAAGGAATTAGAGGATAACGATGGTGTGCCAGACGATGAGCCACGGGAATCCACCTAACGGTTTGCAAAAATAAATAGATGTAAAGTTAAGGGTTTTTTATGAATCATACAAAATATTGTGTCGAAAATTGTCTATATCTATAATGATGCAAAGAAAAGCATTCTGAGCTAGAAAAGGAGGTGTTAGAACTAAAGATGAAAATTAGAAGATAAAAAAAATGTCGATCAATAAAGAAATTTGAAAATATTCATCATGAGGGTACAAAATATACGGTTTGTTAAATCACTGTAGAAGTTTGAACATTGTTGGCTTCATTGAGCCATATTTGAGCCACAAAATCTTATATTTTTAGAAATGTTATACGCACAACATTTTCTTCCATAGCGCCTAATTCCCGCTGATTGGAAAGCAACTCATCCTTCGGTATTGTGGCTTTCTTAATTTTCATAAACTGCATTTTGGTAAATATGATAGTGTAACTACATTTTGTACGATTCTATCCCTCGTCTTCATAGCGAAAAGTTAGACACCGGCTATCAACTGACTAACGATTTTCAATGCATAACACTTCAACTAATCTGTCTAACTAGTGGCCACGAAACGAACGAATACATGTTAACACTTTTGATGAACAGTTGTCATTTTAAGCCCTTTCAGTTTATATGAAAGTTTCGTTCGCATACTTTTCATTCGCTTGGTACTCAGCTCTTTGTGAAAATTGCATACGCAAACTCAATTACAGGGTTGTTATGACAAAGTTGTTCCATACGAAAACAATTGTTTGGGATCGGAATTTTGACATGTCGATTATTTTAGCCATCGAAATTGATTTTAACTAACGTTAAAAATAAAATGGAGTGCAAATAGGAAATATTCATGAAATATTGGCAAGGTAAATGTTATTATGTTGAAAGTAATATATTGGCAGAGGGTCTGGTCTGGCCTCTTTGCGCGATGTGGCCATAGAGGATTTGATGGAATTCTCGTGCGGTCTGCCATGGATCCGGGCAGGCGGTACCATCATCTTCATGAATTGTCTAATTGTCCCACTGGTAATCTGGAATGGTAAACTTTGACTTGCACATGAAGACCCTCATCTTGGATGGTATTGTTTATATTGATTAGGGCTTATCTGGTTATTCTGTTTGTCCTTAGTCTATTTATCCATCTAGCTATTTGAAATTGGTTCACTATTGGTGGAGCACCCCCTTCTCTTCCCTCCCTTCTCACTTTTCTCCTCATACATACTTCATGAAATTTCAACCAGTCAGTTCTCCTAGGATTCCTAACGGGACCTTGCGATCCCGCCACGAAATCAATACTGAAGAGAATTGAAGCCTCTGGTGGAAGAAGGTTTCAACTCACTTTTTCAAAAACAGTATTTTCCTTCGTTTAATGTTTAAATGGTATCTCCAAGTTTATTCTCAGTCTTCAACAGTAAACCAGAGATAGGTGGCATGTACCTCTCTGCAACAAAAATGTCCGTTTAGAGATAAAAGATAAAACTTCTTACCTACATTTCGCAAGAACTGAATATGAAGCTTTATTAACAACAATTATGACTATCAGGGTTGCATTTGTCTAAAATGGGTATTTTCATATCAGAGTTAGACATTAGATAGGAAAATGTTATTAATCAACTCTTGAATAATGAGTGACTAAGGATAAAAACATTCTAGTTGGACACTCGTTGTATGAACAATATCACAATATCGTCACCAATCCCCCTGGGACGCAGTTTCGTGTAGTTCATAAATATTTGAGGATCTGATTTAGTCAAAGCAGAGTTTCAAAGAATATGCGTAGGCAACCAGAATGAACACAAAAGATTTTGATGAAATAAAAACAAAGGGGTTTAGTATTTTTAAATATATATTATTGAGGTGTTTTTGGACGTAACGAAATTACCTGTTTCTGTAGAGCTCTGGTAACGAAGTATACAAAGTTAATAATGATGAAGAAAGGTGGCTTGAATTCAACAAATCCCGTTACTCTCTAGAAACAGTTGATATTTAGTACAAAAAGGAGACAGTTTCTAACAACAATAGAGAGGGCAAAGGGGTTACCAACCGACGGTTAATCGGTTAGGTCACGGACAGAGTATAACACATTGTGGCATAAACATGCGCTTTTGGTCGAATGCGCCAAAGATGACTAGGGATGTTAACGACTTCTCAGCCCTATTAATGCCCTAGCTTAAATCCCATGAAGGGACTAGGAGAAGAGCTACGAACATGGTTTCTACTGATAAGTTAATAACATAGTATCGCCCCATGCTCCGACCGAAAATGGTGCTTCGAATGTATACCAGTATAATCAGACCTATACTCTCCTACGGAGCAATGGTATGGTGGCATGTCGCGAGGAAGACGTCCACCATGAAACTGTTGCATAGAGTTCAGAGATCAGCTTGCATCGGCATAACAGAGGCAATGAGGACGTATCCAGCTAAGCCCTTAATGCAATGCTTCATATTATACCAATTGACATAACAGCTAGTGCGGCCTGGAGCGCCATCCGACTAAATACTCTTGGAAACCGGAGAAACCGAAACCGAGAATACTACAGACAATTCCGAGAGAACTCAATATAATCACCGATTACTGCACTCCCTCATTGCCATTCGATAACCTATTCGATGTCAGGTTTCCCGGAAGAAAAGAATAGAGTCGGATAAAGGGGAACCACTGACAGATTTTGACACCAAAGTATTTAGGGATGGATCGAAAACGGAATGTGGAACCGGCTCGGGTGTCTTCTCCGAAGAGGAAAGCAACAATTTATTCTTCAAACACCCAGATAAGTACAGCGGTTTCCAAGCGGAGATACTGGCCATCAAGAAAGCCTTTGCCGAACTTGTACTACAACGGGGAACAGAGCGCATTGGAATATTTGTAGATAGCTCTCCTATCCGGCTCTCCTATCACTTAAATCTAACAACACTGCATCTAAAATCGTTACTGAATGTAGAGAAAAACTTGTCAAGCTAGGTCGACTTGCCAATGTGGTTCTTACTTGGATACCAGGCCACAAGGGTCTTCTTGGGAACGAAAGGGCAGACGAACTGGACAGGGCAGAATCCTCTTCCACCGAACTCCATATGGTGTCAGTCGCAACGCCTATAGGGTCGGTCAAAAGAGGTATTTTTCTGAATTCCCATAAACGAGATAAGGCCAGATGTATAGAACGGAAACATGCCGCATATCCAGAAACGCATAGCCATAATATAACATTCACCGGACTAACTCCCTAATTAGCCAAAAGCGGGGGAACATATCAAGGCTAATTGCCGTGCTGACTGGGCACTGGCTAATCGGTATTCGCGCAAGACGGCTGAATCTTCCATATAATGACCACTGCCGTGCCTGCGAAGACGCAGAGGAGGAGGAGACGGTGGAACATCTCCTCTGCAGTTGTCCAGCTGTAATGAATAGACGCCTAAAGTCTATAGGTCGTCCCTTCCTACACAACCTCACTGAGATACACGAGATAGATCTAGGGGATCTAATGAGGTATCTCCGAATAACAGGATGAATATAGACACTGTACATTAGACTGTCCAGAGTGTTGTGGTATGCAAAACGGTGTCCCAAGACACTAATTGATGCTAAATCGTATCTTTAGCAACCAGTGCTGAAACTGAACCCGCGTTTTTATGTTCAAGAATCGATCATTCTAACTATTGCACCACCGGCGTGGTAGGTTTTTCCAATCCCAATTAATCAAAAGTTAGATAGAATAGAGCTTTATAGTTGATGAGCATTTATTTAAAAATGATGGGTTGATAAAAGAAAATCAAATACTTTAGTACTATCAACATGCACAAATAATAGAGATCAATTTTAAACTAGTGTTCTAATAGATTAACAACTGCATCAGTCAAATTGCATTCCAACTTAGTTATAAAAACCCAAATGACATCAAACAAATATATGTATCTACCAAATTATATTTTAAACAAGACAAAGTTCGCCAATTCTTAAAATTCCAACTACATTATTTTTGAAAATTAGAAAAACAAAACAGAGTCACAGAAACAGATTCGAAAAAAAACGATAGAAGAAAAGACTAGTTAGGGATTTGAAATGTTTAGGGGTTTTTTTTTTGAAAAACTAAAAACTACTCACATCATGAAAAAAATGTCGATACTCAGGTCTTGATGAGATATTTGTAAGTTTTCTGATTGGTGTAGCAAGACCATGAATACGTCTGACGTCTTCGTTCTATGAAATTGATGGGATTTACGATTTTTGATTTTTTTTAAATACAAAATTTTGAATTTGGCAACAGGTTTCAGTTAGGGGTTTTTCAAATAATTAGAGAGTTCAATAGATAAATGAATGGAAATTATATACAAGAAAAAAGGGGCATGCAAAAGAAAACATTTGAAAGATTTTAAATTAGACATATTAGTTGGAAGTTTTACGGTTTTCTTGTTTCTTTTTGTTGTTGTTGTTGTTATCGAAAATGAAAATTAAGGCAAATTTGTTTTGAATTGCAGAAATAAGCTAAATTTAAGTTGGAAATACTTTTTACTGTACTTTAGCTTTTATTTAGAAAGATTTGTTATTTTTTGTTATTGAATTGATTTTTAACGTTTATTTATTGATTTTATGCTTTTATTTAAAAATGAGTTTAAAAGAAAGTATGTGGCTTTGATTTTATATAGTAGTGATTTTACTTTGAAGTGACAAAAATGAAACTGTAAATAAAGAGCCATAGGTACGATGTTGAAAACTTACCAGTTCAGTGGTACTTTGTGGCCTTTTCGATAAAGATTTACTATTTCCTTCTGGAGCGTGAATTTCCAAATCACTGCGATAGGTATTCATGGATGAGAGGGTTGCATTTTCGTTTTGATTTCCGATACTAAAAGTGTTATTTTTTTATAAATTTCAATAGTGATTTGTTAGCTGTGATTTTCCCTAATCCTACCTTAAATCTGAAGAAAATCTTTTCTTGCCAGAAAATATTATAGAGCCGTTGTGGTTCTTTATTGAACCCCGCTGAGACATCATATTGGAAATATCCTCTTCCGCAGAGAAGAACATTTCTGAAGGATTTTCCGATGTTAAAGATATTGTCCTCTGTACCTCACGTGTCAAATGCTCGCCATTCATTAAATCAACTGGTATTTGGGATTGTAAATTAACATCAGCTATTTCAAATTCCAAGGGATGTGAATGAGGTGCCGAATGTGACATTTCGTCAGGTATCTGATTAAGAACAAAACAAACGTTAGTATGCATGCATTTTGTTCCATCTTGTTCTTACCTCCAACTCATCCTCAACATTAGCTTCGCCCGTTAACCTCGAGTCGGATATACTTGTCTTCGGTGGCGATACGCGTAATGTATTATTTTGTGACTTATTCGAGTCGGAGCCACGGCGATATACCACAACCTGTGGATCGGCCGATTCTTGTCGTAAAATTTTCTTCGATGGGCTATCTATCAAACGAGCGTATGGAACTTCTACGGAAGTTTGGCGCGTGGTAGAATATGAATAACGTTTACTACGTCGCTCCAATGTATTGGGTGAACCAATACTTTCTCTTGATTTGCGCCCGTTCATATCTTTCTCGAGTGTCGAAGATCCACCCAATTTTACTTTTGTATTCAATTCTTTGGTAGTGATATCTGACTTTTTCAAGCTACCATTGACTGCGACTGCTGGTCGATATAATTTACCCTAAGTATATAATGCAATTCAAAATTTATAGTCATTGTGTTTTGGTTTAAAATAAAGATTTACCTTGCCCGTAAAGTCGGCAGCGTCATGTAAGAAAACTGAGTGGAGACTGTAGGGTGGAGTGTGGAAAACCAACTGACCCTGGTGTAAAATGCTTTCACCAAAGCCATAGTCTTTGTTATTGTTAATAATGCTAAATGAAAGTGGATTAAATATAAATAAAATAAATCAAAATTCTATAAATAACAGAGTCACCAAACGCAATGTTCTTACTTGAACATCAATCCGTTACTTACAAATATCTTGCTATATTAAAATTATCTTGAACATCTTGAGCTGAAGGTTTAAAAAATTTCAGACCATTACGATTACTACCAAAAAAAGCACAACCACCAATACAACCACAGCGTGATATATCCAGAATGCCGCCAACATTGCCGGGTGCTGAGGGATTCGACCACAAAAACCACAAACGCTTATTCTTGGCATCATGTTCTCGCAGGAAACTGAAATTAAAAACACTCGTGTACTAACAATCACAAAAATTAATTAAAAATAAATCTCTAGAGGAAAACGTACTTATGTTGCACTAAATGCAATTTATGGTCTGGTATGGGTAAAGCTGATGCACCTTCCAACAAAATGGGCCCCAATGAGGTACAACCAACTTCTACCCAATTTTCGAAGAACTCACTGTCATACACTGCGGGACGTCGACATTCTGAAAAACTATCACGCAACTTACGTGAAGCCTCTTCACGTGAATCCCTGCGTTGTGAAAACGAATTTGAACTGCGTTTTCCTTTGCCTATTTGAGGGCCTTGATGCATTTGTTGCTGTTGTGTGCCGTGATGTATATCTGATTTTACAGACTCTTGGTCACCTCGTCGTAGCTTCCCAGATCGATTACTACCCGTCGTGTTGGTATTATATGAATTTGTCATATTTGTTGTACAACCAGCATTTAACATAAACAGTCTTATCAATATCGATGGCAACAACCCCGAGATACCTGACTTAACGCGTTGCCCATGCAAATTACAATTAGCCAAACGAATGGGTGAGATCTGGTACAATAAATAAAGAAGAAAAGTATTACTGTAACAAATGTTTAAAAACAGTTGCAACCAACAAGTAGGATGTTTTTCCTTGTAGAACAGTACTGATTCCATGTTTATCACTTAAATTCCATGTTTAGCACTTACCCATGCATGCAAAGCTGTTCCACTTTCAATCACATATACATCAACTGCATCTATAGATACTCTTGTCATTTTGTATTTAATATCCTCAGCTGAAGGACATTTATATTTATTTTCCTCCTTTGTATGAGGACACTGATTACTAGGTACCCCGTGATGGCAATTACGAACTGTCTTCGGCGACTTTAGACAATTTTCCGGATCTACGGCCAACAAAACTAAAGTCTCTAAACCCACAGCAACATTGAAAAGTTGAGGCAATGTCAATTTGCCGGATAGTTTTCCCAATTGCACTTCTATTAGCCAAGAGTATTCTAAAGTATCTTCATCTAGTGCACAACCTTCATTGCTAAACATAGCATGTCCGCGAACCTAAACAGCACAATAGATTTTATGATTTGTGATGACAAGGAAAAATGTGGTGCTTACTAACCTGTACCGCAGATAACATTAAATGTCCCTGATTGATGTGTTTATCACGATTTTGTCTCACTACAAGGTCCGATGTTATCAGATATGAGGGACTTACTAATACCTGTAACGTTGTCTCGTGGTAGCGTTTATTCATTTCAAATCCGAGGCGTTCAATCAGTACCACCGGACAAGGTGGATCGTTCTCATTACAGTTTTTCATGACATGCGCCTGGATGTCATGAATTATGACAGACACTATCACTTCCAAGGGCCTATATAAACGTGGATCAAATGGTTTCTGTTTCTCCTCCTGAACTGTAACTTCTGATATTGATTTGGTGCCCAAGTCTTTATCTTTTGTTAGCAAATGATCTTTGGGATTAATGGTTGGCTGTGTGCCCGATTCTTTAGTACGAACGTTTGACTGTTCCATATCAGTAAAACTTTGATCTTCACCGAAAATATTCTCCTTGAGATTTATAAAATTTCTCAATACATTGCCATAGCACATAAGAACAGATGAGCCAATTTCCAGTTCCACTGTGACGTGATCGCCAGGTATTGTGGCCGGATCGAATTTATGTTGTTCGGCTTTTTGCCAGTTGGGGTTGGGAGATTTTCGTGTTTTCGGTATACGCATAGGACTGAGCAAAATTTCTTCTTTTTCAGGTGTTGTTATATCAGCTTGAGGGTCCGGGCCAAGTGGAGGCACTGGATGATAAACATATTGTATTGATAAAGCTACAATAGGTACCGTCCAACAATCTATCCAACCCGCAGATCTTTGGCAAATCTTACGCCACTTCTTTGTGTACAATTCAGGGCGTGGTTTTACTTTACCACCCCGGGTTAAGAGCCGAGCATTTTCATCTATAGCCAAGACAATTGGTCTGGTTGATGACACTTCCGGTACATAGAGACTTAAGTCTAGACCTTCTCCGTGTATCCAAAACTTCAGAGTAACGGTCTTAGGAAGAAATTCATCAAATGGCAGAGCAAAGCTCATATCGAAAACATCTCCGCAGAATGCCAAGTGATTGTTTTCCTGATTGGCACTGGAACAATCAATCCAATTGTACTCGTTGCACAGTGTGAGAATTTCAAATTCATTAAGGAGTATATTAAATTTACATGTATATGGCACAAAAGTTAAAATATCAGGTCTGGCTTTGCTTGCCCAATCTTCGATGAGATCTTGAAAGAAGCATTTGTGTTTGTACACAATATAGGCGGTTGCTTTGCATCCAGTCAGCGCTACGCTCCAGTCCTGTGGTGCATTCCACTTCGTGGGGTAGTGAATTCTAATTTTATATTCCAGGGATTCGAACTCAGCTAAACTTCGATATTGCAATGAAGTTGTTGCTTCAATGTGAAATAGTTGACCTTGGATCTTCGATGTATAACCATCTGAAAGTGTAACCCAAGGTATAGTCACCTCAACGTACGAGGCAGGACCCACAGTAATATGCATGGCATTAGTTTCTTTGTCCTTAGAGAATAAGATGTCAATTGTCGCCTCATTGAGAACACACAAAGTCACATCGAATGACTGGTAACTGCGTAATTCTCCCGGTTTAGGATTAGGAGTCACTTGCATTTCCTTCCAATCGGGGGGATAGAAAAATTTAAACAGATGATCCCTTTGTCGATCCGCCCATGGGCCATAACTAAAGTCTGTGCCCTTTAAACATTTTATATTTATACCCAGCACAGGAGGTGAAGGCTCTACTTTATCGCCGTTAGCTAAAATTATATGAACCGGTTCCTCTGGTACTACCCCTGGTTCATCCATGTAAAAATACAAATCCATTTGATTAGACATCATCACAACAAAGCCTTCACCCATATACCGAGGTGGTTCATCCACCAGTCCGGTGTATTTGGGACTGGGTGCAAACATAACTTTAGCATTTTCCACACTAGCCTTAACAAAGTGCATGAAATGATCTAAACGGCAAACGGCCGGTTTTGTACTATATGTACAATGGGCCTCTTCCATGGATATGGACAATGTTGTAGGTGTCAGACGATTACCAAACACAAAGCGTCCTGAGCATATATCAATCTTAATCACAGGTATGAGATCACGCCATGTTGTGGCTTTCATTGCTTCGGAATGTTTAACAATTTGACGTTTGCTTTGACGAGCATTTTCTATATTCATGGTGTGTTCCTTTAGTTTGACACGTTCCTCTGTAGAAAGGGAATCGGTCTATACGAAAAAAGCAATAGAATTGAGGATAAGTATGTTTAATGTGTGTATAAAGAATTTCATATTTACTGGTATTAATAGCGATGGTTTTAAACCAAATGTTCTTTCCAATTCGTCATATAATTGTGAACGATTATATATATGCAATTCCAGACCATTTAATTGTACAGATAATCTCGTATCGGAGTGTGATAAATCTGAAAGTATAATATATTTAGTTTTGAGAAGACGTCGAATGTCATTCTCTTTTTACCTTCGGACACATCTTTTGGAACATATGAACGCCACCAACGAAATATGAAATAGCCATCTTGTATGCGTGCTGAATAATCATAGGTTATATAAACAAAATCACGAAACATTATTTTACCAGCTAATGGATTTAAAGCTACAGATCCTGTGAAGTAAACACCAAAAAACAGAAAATGTTAATAATTAAAAGCATTTAGGGTTTCCTGTTTAAAGACGGTATTTACCTATCTTAAAGAAAGCGCCCTTGATAAACCAACGATTTGCAATTTTGGTTATTAACATTCCCATTAAACGGGAGTTGTAAAAAGTTATATAGGTTACCCATGTTATGGATGTTAAAAGGGAGCATAGAAGCCATATCTGAAAGAGAGAGGAAATGTGACAAGTACTTTAGATTATTATAATAATTTTATAATTTGTAAACACCTAAGAAGTAGTATGGAACTAATTCCTTCGGAATGGTTCTAGTTTAATATCAGGTAGCCGACTTTGTGCATTTATTTATCGTACATGGATTGGAGCTAGTACACAGTTACATGCGTTACTAGTCTTTGTGAATATAGGGTGGCAGAAATGTGATTCCTTTTTGTTATGACTTTATATTTTATAATCGTATCGATCAAATGGAAATAGCCAAAACCTCCCGCTGACCTCAAATTTCGTGGTAGTCGGCTGGATGTCGACGACGTATCCTATAGGCGTTAAAAAAGCCTAATTCCATAAATATTCAAAATGAGATAGGTTGTATGTTTAAGAAATTACAAATTAAATTCAAATATCCGATTCTTTAGCAAATATAACTATGTAACTGTGTTAAAGACATTTTGGTATTTCTTGTTATCATACGTCAGATTAAAAAAAATACAGCAGACAGTTGTCCGAGGCCTTCGGCCACGGACTGTCCCTGCAGGCTGTGTCAGAGACACGGCCATTAAGTTTAACGTACAATACGCCATCCGATAAGACAGAAAACATATATAACAATAAATGATAAATAACATAAGCAAATGAATTTATTTATTTGATAGTTACTTTTGATAATATACATAAGCTTATGGTAGGAAAAATAGGATAAATATGTTTTTAAATTAAAAGAGTAAGGATAAATGATAAATAACAGACGCAAATCAATTTGATTTATATTTTTTATAATTATATATCCATGTTAAATTCAAATTCACATTTAACATTTTGTTTCACTTAAATACATAAGTAAATATACGAAATTTCAATATTTCATCAATCAAAACAACAGCCGAAGGTTTGTGTCCACACTGAAACAGCAGCATAGTTTGTGTTCACGCTACAAACTCAAACACTCAACCAAACACCACACATATGTTTGAGTGTATGTGTTTCATTTGAGAAATTTAAATATTAGGAAGATATCAACCAATATCAAATGTATATCAAACGAAAGATAACATCTTCAATTTTTAAAAAAAGTTATCTCGCCGTTTCCTCATAATCAATGAAATAAAGATTACAACAATAACAATCTGACATGACTCCCTATACCGTAAGGTTAGACGTATTCTACGCCAAAAATTCATTAATCAATATACACTGTCTCAAAAAATTGTCCGTACGCCTTGTTGTTTTCACGTCATTTATGTGTTAATCCTAAAATACCCACCCGATTTTGATGAGGTGTACCATTTTTAAAAAGCCTAATAAATACTCTAAACAAATCATGTATTTAAAACTAAAATAATTTCGTATATTTATTAATCGAAGAAAATTAAAACAAAAACTCTTAAAATATAAAATATAAAATATATCATAGGTAACTTGAAATTTAGTTCAATAAAGTGTATTTTTAAAAGAATTTTGGTACAATTTAATATCGAGTATGACATCCTTTAGCCTCAATAACATCCATTAAGCCACTTTTCATAGACAACGCCAACTTATGGGTAATTTCTGTCCCAATATTCTGCCATTCCTCTATAATGACATCTTTCAGCATTTGCTTATTGGTAGTTGTGTGTTGTCGGATTTTTTTCTCTAGAACTCCCCATAAATGCTCTATGGGGTTAAGATCTGGGCTCTGAGGATGGTGAGAAATCACTTCTTTCACATTGTAGAGTAACCATTCTCTTACAACCATTGACTTGTGCTTCGGATCATTGTCGTGGAGGAACCGAAAGTCATCTCCTAGGCCCAATTGCATTGCGCTAGCTTTTAGATTTTGTTTCAAAATATTTCAATAGTACATTTTGTCCATTTTGGTTTCAACAAGCACAAGATTTCCGACACCACCAGCTGACATAGCACCCCATACCACATTACACAGCCTCCACCGTGCTTCACCGTAGCCTTAAGATTTTTTAATTAGAGGGCAGTGTTTTCTTTTCGACACACAAACAGTCTTCCATCTGACCCAAAAATATTAAACTTGCTCTTGTCCGTAAATATTACTTTTTCCCAGAAATCATCCGAATGGTTAATATACTTTTTTGCATATTCTAAACGTAGCTTTATATTCTTTTTGGATATAAAGAGTTTTTTGCGAGGAACACATGCCTTATATTGGTTTAGGTGGAGAAAATTTCGGATGGTTTGTGGATTGCAAGAAACATACAGTCTGTCAAGAAAGTGTTTTGACATAGTAGTTATTTTGAATTGTAAAGAATTTGTTTTAAAGAAACAACTGTTTTTTGGTATTGTTAAATTTTTTTTATTAAATTTATTTATTTGTTACCACTATTGCTTAATTCCAGCACAAATGAAAACAATTTCACGAGATTATAGGAAATAAAAAGAGAAATCCAAAAACACTTCGATATCCATGTGTCAAGAAAATGTTTTTACAATTAGGCAAATTTTATAAAATCATAAGAAAACCAAATCAATTCAATGTTTAATATTTAGTATGGTAAATATTTGCAGCAACAACAGCTTGTAGTCGTCTCTACATCGAAAAAATTAAATTCTGCATGTCGTAGTCGTCCGGTATTTTATACCAATCTTCCAATATTACAGTTTTCAGCTCTGCTCGACCTTTTGGGTCCCGTTTGGCTACCTTCTTCTTCCGATAAGCCCATAAATTTTCAGTAGGGTTCAAGTCCGGGCTTTGGGCAGGCGTGTCTAAGGGTGCGTACAGAGTGGCCGCTTGTTGCCGGGCCGAGCCGACTGACGCTTATTGCGAGAACCAATGCGATAAAACTGGTACTATACAAATTAGTACAAACAAGCGCGAACAGGTCATAGTGGGCGCCGAGTGCAAAGCTTGTTGAATGCGATAAAACAGTTCCAAAGCGTTTTTCAGCGCCGAAATCATTGTTTATGTTATGTTGTTATAATTTCAACTTGTTTGGAAAACATAAAAAAAATTAAAAACAAAAATTTGAGAAAAAGTAAACAAAACATGCAATCAAAAAATTAAAAAATAATAAAAATTAAAAATAAAATAAAAATTAAAAAATTAAACAAAAAAATAAATAATAAATAATAAAAATTAAATAAAATTTTAACAATTATAAAAAAATTAAAAAACATAATAAAAACAAAATAAAAATTATAAAAAAAAAATTTTAAATGAATATAAAATATATAAGAAAAACCTAATTAATAAATTATTGTAATTAAAAAATCTTTTTTATTAATTTTTTAATTGTAATTAAAATATCTTTTATTTACAAAATTTCAAGAATACTTGAAGAAATGCGTTTATAAGTAAAATTTTATGAATGAACAACAAACCCAAATGCATACAAACATACATAAAACACAAATAATAGATCAAATACCAGCGCTGATTCTCGCATCCACTATGCACACTCAAACTTGTTTCTCGCATGAACAGTTCTCGCAATAAGCGTCAGTCGGCTCGGCCCGGCAACAAGCGGCCACTCTGTACGCACCCTAATACTTTGTTGCAGTTAAAAAGAAGCCACATCTTAACCTGATGCTCCTTATCTTTTGGGTCATTATCCTGGTAGAAGTTGAATTTGGGTTTGTTGTCATTAGTGAAGCCAAAAGTTGCGCACTTGATATCAAATGACCCTTCAATATATTTAAATAATGCTATGAATCCATGGTATTTTCTATAAATACTAAATCTCCAACTCCCTTGCTGGAAATGCACCCCCACACCATTACCGAAAATTTGCCAAATTCTACAGTTGGTATAATATTGTGGTTTCTTCGTGCTTCAAGGGGCTGACGCCATACTCTATTGGGCCCATCATTGTAGTAAAGCATAATCTTAGTCTCATCATAAAATATAACATCATTCCAATAGTCATCAGGTTTCTCAACATATATTTTCGAAAACGATAACCTCTTTTCAATATTTTGTGCTGAAAGGAATGGTTTTCTTCGAGAGACTCGCGATGTGTACTGGTTCCTTTTTAATATCTGTCTTATTGTTTCGTGGGAAACTTGCACACCACATTCTTCGTTGATTTCCCTTGCAAAAGTTCTGGTCGAAATTTTTGGGTTTCCATCTATTTTTCTTATCAACATACGTTCTATCCGTTCCGATACTTTCTTTGGGCGGCCACTGGTTGGCTTTGGTTCCAAGCGATCCTTGTTTTTGGCGGGATTTAAAATATTATATACTGTTTGCCTTGTTAAGGAAAACATCTCGGCCAACTCTTGCACACTTTTACCCATATGGTGATTATAATACATCAACTGGATAACTTCAAATGAAATTCGTTTGCCAGGCATCCTAATCTCTCAGTAATAATATCACTACTGAAGTATTTATCAAACAAAACTCATCTAGATCACTAATGGCCAGTTTTTCAGTCAGTAGTGATCTTCGTTTCTTAGTTAAATTGTGGTTAAACATCGAATTGTGTTTTTTGGTCATTGTTTAACTATGATTTAACCACCCAATATTGGTTGGTTAACTTATAGTCAGAACCATATTATTTTGACAATCAAATTACTGACTGTCAAAGTGAGAAATGAAGATTGTATAAAATACATGTTTCAGATTTGCGTATTTGTACACATACGTTGAGTTTAGATCGTTAAATTGTTGCGCCTATATAGTTTTTTACACATTTTTGTTAAAATGACTTCGTTTTTATGCATCTTTTTCTTATTTTACATAATTCCATGTTCCCCTTTGTTGTTTTGGTATTTATCCCAAAACACACGTTTTTTCCAATAAGAATACAAGTGTTGCCATATTCGTTGACAATATGGCGACTAAAATTAACTCACCACTGAAAAATAAAATGCAAAGTTAACCTCTAATTAACTTAGAATTAAGATTAAGTAATCCGATAGTTAACTACCCACTTAAAAACTGGCCATAAGAACCTGCCTAATCGACAAGCACACTTCAAAAAAATAACAGTAATTGTATTACTCACTACGAATTTGCTCAGAGAGAGAGTTGTAAAAACACTTTATTGACAAGCACAGTTATGCGTTATTTTTGTTGTTGTTTGTGTTCTGTTTCATCTTTCACAGGTATTATTATTTTTTTGCTACAGTTCGATGGTCGAGATGCCAATTAAGGAAAACGCATAAAAATACAAACCAATTTACAACAGAATATGTTGTTGTTTCAATGAATAATATCAAAGAAACAATTTTATTCTAGTGTCAAAACACTTGCTTGACATACTGTATGTATTCGGTGTTTTCAATGTTTTCTGCAATGTATTACCGCTCATATTTTAGGATCAAGCTTTACCATACGCTCGATTTTTGTGCCAAGTCTTTGATCTATGATTTTTGGATGTCCTCTTCCCGGCATCATATTGAATGATCCAGAATGAAACTGTCCGCCGACGCTTACAATAAAATTCTTTAAACGGAAGAATTGCAAGAAATTAATTAAAAAAATATTACAAAAATTGACTTTCGCAAAACTACATCTGCAAAAAGCCTCAAAATTCTGGAATCTGTCTGTTTTGATTCATGAATCTAAATTCAACGTTTTCGGAAATGATGGAAGAAGGTGGACAGAAGTGATGGTCCAATATCCAAAATTGAAGGAATAACGACGGGCAGCATGTACAAGGATGTCTTGGACGAAATGTTAGTTGGTGATTTCGCGGATAATTTACCGCTTGCTTGAATTTTCCAGCAGGCTAACGGCCCGAAACACTGTTCACGGATTGTTAAGGACTTGATAACGATAGTTGTATAAGAACACTTGAGTGGCCAGCCCAAAGCCCAGATTTACATCTCCATTGAGAATGTAAGGGGGACTATAAAACGAGCAGGTTCGGCAGGAAACCCCGCAAACAAAGGGTGATTAATTGTTTTCTCTAATTCCATACATGTAGAGTTTTTCGATGAATATTTATTTCTCTGTCTTGCCTCGAATGCTCTTTGAAAATCTAGAAATATTGTCTTTATCTTCTTTCTGCCTTTGTATTTCCATTTATTTATTTACCATTTACTCCATTTATTGATTCACATGAAACCCTATTCGTAAACCCTGATTGGTATTTTTAAAATAGTTTGTTTTGTTCCATATTATACTTAGTTGATTAAATTCAGAAGTGAGCAAAATATGGAACAACTCGTTGATTTTTGCTTTTTGTATTTTTCTTTTCTGGGAATACTAGCCTTTTATGCCTTTTATATACAGACATAAATTCATACTTTTGTTTGTTTAGTTGATTTGTTTAGCTATTCTTGGATTCAATAAACCTTTCATTGAGGCTTCAAATTGTATTGATGTTGAATTCATATAATATCCATATAATATGGCGTTGCCGAAAACATTAGCCCTGCAATATGTGCATAATATCAGAAACTATGTAGTTATCCAGTCGCACCAACTGTAAGACCCGACATGTAGTTAAACTATCAATCTAAATGACGAGATTTCAGCACCATCCTCAGATGTAACAGAAATTGACTTTTTCAAATCAATTTACTCCCCCGATAGAGAGGAGATGGTCACTGTCGTAGTGAACAGAAAAAAATCGATTGGCATCAAGTTTCGGGACAGCACATCCTATGCCATCTGTCGTAGTAAGACGCATCTGGAGTGTAAATAGTAAATTTGCTCCTAACTATACGAGTCGACGGACTCAGAATAACGTGATCTAAAGGCAAAGAAGGAATATTTCTCCTCTTCGCAATAAAAGAATTCAAAAAGAATTCAAATTTTTTAGAAATTTTTTAACGTATAACAAAAGAAACGTTGTCAAATATATGTTGAAATTTGGTGTAGTCGAGATTGACTAATTGGAATTCGTTATTTTTTGTATAAGCGAGTACTAGTTCTATGATTCAAACATACTAGTTCTGAACTAGTGTTTTTTCCAGCTGGGATATGACAGTTTTAAGCATTTTCTTGGCGGCAAGGAAATTCCGCTTAAATTAGGGTGCAGCTCATTAGCCATTGCGTATACGACTCTCACTGGTGTTAATGAAGTGACACCACAATATCATCTTAAAGTTGAATTTCGGCGGGCTTAAAATCTGTTGTTAATCGATCTTTGAAGATGAGCAGTAACGATAATCATTTACCCCAAACACAGGTCTTAAACCTTCACTAACACAATTTCTCAATTCTCTTCTGTTTGCTCGAATGTCACATTTAAAACATCTAAGTCAACTACCATCTACATTGGTAGAGGAACAACGGAAAGGTAAATATATTATTTAATGGCCAAAGAATCAGGCGGGTTAAATCTATAAAATTTTTGAGGGTTGATATCCAGGACGGATTATGTAGGAATTATCGAATGTCATTAATCTCTTGAAATATCTTATTTAATTTAATTTAATTTAATTTAATTTATTCATTCAATAACCAAGCAGTAATGCCATTTATGGTTAAATGCGCTACAACAATTGAGCTACTACATAATAAAATATTTATAACAATAACAATTTAGAACTTATACTTAGAAAAAAATAAATTAAAACTCCCATATGTGAACTACTCCAATATTTGACGCTAATTTAAAAGTTATTTAAACAGTAATTTGGAAAATATATATATATTGCATTACAAATTTCAATAACAACTTAAATTTATACTTAGAACAAAAAATAAATTAAAATCTTCCATTTGTGTACTACTCCAAGATTTGACGCTAACTTAAGTTATTTAAACAGTAAATTTAAATTAATTAATTTATCGCATAGCTAATTTATTTCAAGTACATAAAATAAAGGAAAACTGCCATTTATGCACTACTCACAAATTATGCTACAATAGAGGAGCATAGTAAACCCTAATCTAAAACTTGCACAAACAGCACAGGGAGGAATATTCAAAATTACAAATAACATTATTATTTTCTGAACAATGTGAATTTTTCCAAAATCTCAATGGTGCAGTATTTCAGTATTATATTTAAAAAACAAAAGAAAAATAATTAAATAAAACGTCAGCATTAATTAAAACGAAATATAACAAAACCCTTAACCAAATCAGAAGGAATGTGCTTTCAAAAATTTATTGCCTCAGCATGTTGATACAACTTTCTGCGAAAAGTGTTTGACGATAAGCCAAATGTTTTAAGAGAACGTGGCAACGTATTGTATATACGAGCTACTCTCACATGAAATGATCGTGCCAATATAGAAGATAATTTAGGTATACTAAGTTGCGGATTTCTAGTTGACCTACAAAATTTAAAAAAATGTATTAAGTAAATAGGCGTCTGCATTTTAAAGACCTTATAAAAGTGGTGCAAGTTGCGAATATGCACCAATTGAGAAAATGTGCATCCTAGGAA
Source organism: Phaonia tiefii (assembly GCA_963931995.1). Lineage (NCBI taxonomy): Eukaryota > Metazoa > Arthropoda > Insecta > Diptera > Muscidae > Phaonia > Phaonia tiefii. The sequence continues at coordinate 295,238,566 of OZ008368.1, forward strand.
GTCTACAACATGTGGTGTTACATGTTCACGTATATTTATCTTATAAACAAAACGCACAACTCTATTAAACGCCAAACAAATTTTCTTCATCACAAAACACAAAGAACCTGAATACACTTCCATACAGAATGGAATGTTCAGCTCCAGATTATATAATTTTCTCAGTGTGAAATTCACCTTAGACACAATGGAATTGGCATGAAACTCAAAAAATAATATGTCATCAAGTATTACTCCAAGACATTTTATCCTATCAACAAACTCGATATCATTGCCATTCAAAGTAATAGAAAGATCAGGACTATGACGATAGCCAAACACCATTGACTTGGTTTTATTCGTATTAATAGAAAGCCCATTAGACATTACCCACTCTTCAAGCAGTGTTGTAGTATAATCAATAACATTTTGTAATACATCAGGAAAATCCATCCCACTTTTACAAAAAATTTGTATATCATCCGCAAACGCAAATGGTACACAATTAGAACTAGAGATAATACCAAACAGGTCATTCGTATACATAATAAACAACAATGGACCTAACACTGAACCCTGTGGAACACCATTAGTCACAGAAAGTTCACCAGAACAAACACCATTACTACAGACATATTGACGTCTACCAAACAAATAGGACATCATTAAGGAACAAGCTGAACGCGAAAACCCATAGAATACATTCAACTTTTCAATGAGCGTTGTATGATCCAACCTATCAAAAGCCTTCTCCATATCTAATGACAGGATCACACCGCATTCACGATCACTTACTACTCTTCTGATGTTGTCAGTAAGACCAATCAGCAAGGATGTGGTACTGCGATTCTTCCTAAAGCCCGACTGACAATCATGAAGCAAAAATGATGCATCAACATGATCAATCATTTGAGCTTTCATCAGGTGCTCCATCATTTTAGATAGAATTGGCATTATAGAGATGGGCCTAAAACTATCATCTGTACCATTCTTACGAATTGGTACGATCTTGGCAGTTTTCCACAAGGACGGAAATTCCGATGTCATTAAAATTGTATTCACAAGTTGTAAAATATGGTCAGTTATGTAGGGAAATACGATATTCAAGAATTTTAAAGTAAATCCATCAGATCCTACTGCTCTAGATTTAATCATCGAAAATGCGTCTAACAGCTCAGCGTAAGTCACGGACCGAAATGAAAAGTGTCCAACATCAGAAATATGAGGTAAATTGCCACTGCTCACCGACTGATAGTCCGAAAACATATTATTTAATATGAATACATCTACATCAATTACATCCTTTTTTGCACCTATTCCATACTTCCCCAATATGGACCACATTTCCCCAACAGTTCTGCCGGAGAAAAGCTTGAAATGCTCAGATACCTTAATTCCCCTAGCAACGCGTTTGGCCCTATTACGGCATCTGCAAAATATCCTTCGATTTTCAGCACAAGGATCATTCTCATAAGCCACCTGAGCAAGGTCTCTAAGAGAAATATGGTACTTAATTTTTTGGTCATTAAACCACTTATCCTTCAAATAATACGTGCACCTCCGTCTTTTCACCGGCACAATAGAATGTATTACACGTAAATTGGCGTACAAAACATCAACCTGAACATTAACATCAGAAGTTGCATACATACCGGCAAATTCACACATTGACAACACATCCTGCAGTTGGTCATAATTAATGGCCTCATAGTCTACGTATTCATAAAATTCTTCCACAGGCTTAGGGTTAGCAATTGCTAGTGAAACGAAAATTAACGAATGACGAGAAATACCAGGACACTTAAACTGATTCGAAAACTGTAAAAGCTCAGGAGACGATAAAAGAAAATAGTCAATTAAAGAAGTCGATCCGTGACAAACATCATAGTGCGTGGGAACACTATTGTGAACAACAGTGAGATGCATGTTTTGACAAATAGTTCTCATCGCGGCAGATTTATTCAAGTCAAACATATTATTATTGAAATCTCCCATTATCACTACATTAGAATATCTGACAACTAAATCAGATAAATGCTCCTCAAATTTTGCCACATCTCCATTAGGCAGGTAAACAACACCAACAAGAACTTTACGCCCACCAACCATAAGTTCAACAAATATACACTCAACAACTCTATATAACTTTCCTACAAAAACAACTTTATGAGTAATTCTCTTAGATACATATATCACAACACCACCACCTCTCCCCTCAGGACGATCACTTCTGTGACAATCATATCCCGGCATATCAATAACGTCACTTGAAATATACGGTTTGATCCAAGACTCACTCACACCAACCACATCTAAATAATTTCCCTGCAGCACACTTCTAATTTCGTTAAGTTTTGTAGAATTTCGATTCAATGAAAAACTTTGGCAATTAAAATGACCAATATTTAAGTTTTCACTGAAATTACACAATTGAGACGACAAAAACCTATTATCACTAAAAACATTGGCAGAAACATTATTAGCAAGACTCATGTATGTATAATAAAATTAATATAATAAAAACAGCTCCAGAAAATAACAAAATAATAATTTAAAATGAGAATAAAAATTAACAACAATATTTAATTTTATCTGTGACTATTCTCATCACACTGACTACTCTCATCCAATAGCTCAACACATTGATCTAAATCAAGACTCTTAACCGAGCCATTTATCAATTTGATTTGGACCCTAGGTCTATCGGCATTGATGAGCTTGAACTTTGTATCCTTTTCAACCCTCTCAGTTTCTTACAGATGTAAATCAGTTTGGAAGCAGTGACATTAAGATGGTCACTCAGGTAGACATAGCTTCTTACTTCTTCACCAATTATATGACTAAGAAGCAAAGGGCTGCCTTGGAAATAATTAGCCATTATAAGGTCTCGTGCATACACCGAATTCAATTTGACCAGCACCGACTTTCCCTTAAAGATATAGCAGCAATGCTGAATATCCCTAGGGTCCAAATTAACTCCGCACAAAGAAGCAATTTTTAGGAACAAACCCCTTAAATCCCTGATCTTATCGGGCAATCCACTAACTAAAATGTCTGCTCTGTTCAATCTTCTTTGAAGAATGTCGTTGTGGAGCTCAAATTCTTGAATGGCATTAGAACGATTCTGGTCTAAATGTTGAGCAACACCATAGTAGTCCTTCAGATCATCTTCGAGCTTCTTTAATCTATCATCATACTGGGCACAAAATTTGCTGACAATTTCTTCCATCTTAGTCTTAAAATCCTTAACTTCTTGCTGCAAAGCCGTTTTATAGTCCTCCTGCTTCATCTCAAGGGATGCCGACAGTTCAGTGCAACATTTGCTAATTTCAGCTTCAATGACCGTGTTTTTACTGTCACTATGTTCCATACTTCCCTGAGTACAATCACCATCATCAGCCGCAACACCGCATTCTCTAGACATACATCTTGTGCAATTTAAAAAGTAAGTTTTTATTCTTATGAAGAAAAGAAAGTTGATCCTTTGTGATCTTCAAACAAGCCGCATGATAATATTCGTCACAGATACAACAGCCAACACTACCAGCACCAACAGCTTTGCGACAATCAGGACATACATACTTCTTTTTCTCCGAAACACCGGCAGCAGATTTGTTTTTATTTGGCATGGTCAATTCTTAACTTGGTGATTAGCAATACACAGCTCTGGATAAATAATAAACAAGCAGCAACAGAACAGCAGCAAACCAAACAGCCAGGCAATAATGCTTTCAATCAATACCAGATTCAAACCAAAACCAAAAATCAGAGGGAACCAGGTGAAGGAGGAAACAGTCAGTAGCAGTAATATGTTTGTTTCACTTTGCAGTAACAATGTCAAGAACGATGTCAAGAATTCAATACCAACACATAACATTTAGATTATACGGTGATATCAACAGAAACAACCAAAAACTCCAACAAATCAGTAGTCAGCAAGTAAAATATAAGTTATTAAAATCACTTTTACTACAATATACAGCTTGATTTAATTATTTATTAAGAAATTTTCTGGAGCAAACAAATTTTTTTATCTCGACATTTTAAGAGTTGCCAGACGAGTTGAATCGACAACGACCAGATTTTCAAGCTACGTCAAATCCTGGAGAAAGCAAATCGACACCTACATATCACCTATTTGTGGATTATAAGGCGGCCTTCGATAACCCGATACGGGAGAAACTCTACAAAGCAATGTCTGAGCTTGGTATACCTGCAAAACTCATACGCCCTTGCAGGATGACCTTGACGAACACCAAATCCGCAGTGAAAGTTGGTAAAGACCTTACCAAACCTTTCGAAATTAACTATTGTAACTAATCCGGTAACTACGTTGCTATAAATCATTACTTGTTTCTCCCAATATTCATTATTAGTTGGCTTTGTCATGTCATTCTTATAATGCTTTTGATTTTAACTTGTCTTAAAGTTACGCGTTTTATAATAAAGTTCCTGTTGAAATATTAATATCGTGCCTTTCCTTATTCATAACACAATACTAACCATGTTCACTTATCCTTCAGTTAGAGCCAACGAGCAGTATTAGCTGTCAGTTTGTATGGAATTTATAATTTTTAACTGTCAGTTAGCTTTAACTGTGTTTGGTGAAATTGGGCGTTAAACTAATAAAAAATTTATAATAGAAAATAAAAAAAAAGAACCCACATGGCAGAAAAACAACTGAACATTTTACCGAGCTATTGTCCGAAAGTCGACGAAGGACCTTTTCTTGTCATCACGCGATATTGCGAATGAAATTAAAATTGTCACACGTCTAAATGGCGCTCAGATGTTTGGGCGGGCTAGCCGAAAGAACCCGCATCTATCAAGAAAAAATATTGACAAGAGTTTTTTGTTTGCTCGCACCCACAAGTCTAACGGCTTCTCATTGCGTAAAAAAATACTTTGGAGTGATGAAACTAAGCTAAATCACACGGGCCGGATGGTGCTATATAGCGAACGAAATTAACTCTCAATTTGGATTAAGTTCATCAGACAGGCTCATCCGAAAACGCCTGCCGAAAGAAGCCACATCTTTCAAGAAAAAATTCTTTTGAGCACATACCAGTCTCATTCACATTCATACACAGCAATGACCCCAAACACACGTCAAAGCTTTGAAAGGTGTGGTTTTCGAAAGAAAGCATATCCGTTTTGGACTGACCGGCACAGACTCCCGACTTTAACCCGATTGAAAACCTTTGGAACGATGTGAAATGTGCGATTGTTCTATATAAGTACATAAACTTGGATGATCTTTGGACTGGAATACAGTATAGCGTTGCAAGAATTTGATTAAAATCATATGCCGTAGATTCCAAGTGGTACTTGAAAATAAAGGTTACACTACTAAATATTGACCAGGTACACTAAAAACACTAATATTTACATTAATTTTTAATTTCCAGAAATTTTAATTTGTGTCATTTTACTGTCCAGCTAAAATCTGGCGTATGAGCGATTGGGGCATTAATGAGAAGACGATTGGAAATTTCGTCCAAGTTTTGAATTTTTTTTTTTGAAGAAGAAGAATATGCATTCTAAGCTTTTATGTTTACAGTTTATTTTTGCTAGAACTGAAATACAAAAAAAAATTGGTTTTTATTACGTTTTGTGCTATTTTACTGTTCATGGCTGTTTATAATGAAATCAAATTACAAGCACTACTACCGATACCATATTCCCTAATCGGCTTTTTTCATCAAAACAAAAAAAAACATGATTCATTCTGTCAAAAGCTTTTTCCAAGTCCAACGATAACATGGACATTTTTTCTTATAGCATCAGTAAGGCCAACTAAATGTGATGGCGTACTTCTCAAACTATGAACCCCACATTGATAATCGCTAAGTTTAGATTTGATATCCAAAAATTCCAGCAAGTCCAAAACAAATATTTTATAGAAATAAAATAAAAACAAATACTGAATCTCTGACTTCAGGTGGAAATTGGCTGTTATGATTTCGTGCCGGCAATGTGTACCTATCACAACTGTATCAAATGTGTGCCTTATCCATAGCAAATCTCAACAAGTGTTTTGTACTTGCGCTCAGTGGGTCATTGAACCCCAACGCCACCAGCAAAGTGCATGTTTATTTACATTTTCTTATGACGAAAACAAACAACAACAGACATTGTTTACAAACAATCGTTGTTGTACTACAACAGGTGGTTGTTGTTAGTTTAGAAAAGAGTGAGTGTGAGATTTCCCAAGTGTCACAAAACATCTGATATATATCAGCTGTCCACAGGTAATGAACACAACCAACGTAAAATAAAATTGCGACGTTGGTTGAAACAACATGGGGTCATGATGAGGGGTAGATGGCGGACAAAAGAAACCCCAAAATATTATACAATATGGCATAAATTATAAATTAACTGGAGGACAAAGCATAATGAGAAATGTATGTAGACTTTATAAATAAAAACTTAAGTAGCAAATTGAAAGAGGAACGGAAATTTGTCGGTTTCCGTTTACAACTATTGCGTACAATAATACAATTGAATTCTTATCATCAATAAGAATATAGTAGAAATGGTATACATATATATTACGCCCCAAAGGAAAAATGACTGCGACCCACAATCGTCATACTTTTTAGAATACATAAAAACCACTGATAAGCCTACAATGAATACTGACTCGGAGAGTTCGCTTTAATCAATATGATTGTTCTTTGAAATCAGAGAATCATAAAAACTATAAAACACCCAAGATAATAAGTCCAACGCAACAAAACAACGAGAGGGCAACTGCAGTATGAATCACTTTTCTCTTGCTACCTGCTGTTACTACTTACCATAGGAGCATCGATTTTCATATTCTCCAAGGCTATGGGGCCTGTGGAGTTCCATGTTCCCGCATCGGCAAACCCGAAATTTATTTCTCCGTCCTCCTGCTCCATTACGTCCTTGTGTGCAATGTGTGGCGAGGAGAAAATGTTGAAAATATTCACACAACTATTGCACTTTGAACATGAAAGTTTTAAATGCGGAACATAAATCACTGCTGTATTTTTTCACTTCTCTTTGTTGTGCGACTTCGATTTTTCACACTTTTTAGGGCTGGGCCATATAACAAGAATTTTTTGTTGTTGTTATTATTGCAATTAATTTGTTTTAATTCTATTGAAATTATACACTAGAGTGAACCTTTTGATTATCTTAATGCTACAACACATTTTGTTAATGTTTTCGTTAGAAAATACACAATTTTCACTAAATTCGCTACATTATACGCGTATCGGATGGAAATTTTCTTCATTTGACACTAGCATCGATTGGATAGATATAATTGGACTGGCGGTGTTTATTAACTGTGGCTGTCAAAATTAGTTTGAGCTGTGTTCAGTAAGCAGACGTTAACCATAAGTTGGACAGTGGTGTAAATATGAGCCATAATTGTTAGTGAGTAGTGGTGACCATACTCTGCGTTTACACGAAACAAGACAGTGAGATTATGGATTAGTTGCCAAAAAAAAATAGGCATCCAGACAATTAGAAAGACAATACACTCTTATGAAGCCGTCGACAGTGTCGTTACGTGTGAATTCAATAGAATGTACCAAAATCTAAAAATAAAAATACATTTTCCCAAATTGTGCGATCTTTGCGAGTATGTTTTGCTCCTTTTTCGCAAACTACAACGAATCTTATCCGATTGTTCCGCTTACATCAAATCATTTGCAGAATTTACTGTCACAGACAGTGACGAAGGCAATGAGAGAAGAACGAATGTTTTAGTAAAAAACTAACTAACTAGATATAGCCAAAAACCATAAAATGTAGGTGGATTAAAAGCTATGTACTAATTTAGTCAATCAAAGTGTATCTCGAGTAAAATACCAACAGAGAAATCGAATGAATCGGTACGACTCTAGGCTCTCTCTCTCTCTCTTACTCTCTTGATAGAATACTTCAAAACACGAACAGTTTTTTGATAATGTTGTATATAACTATACAAATTCCAATTATGTTTACATAAAATTACACAAAGTATGAAATAATCAAGTTATACCGTGAGAAAGAAATGCGTTTGAGTGAATTGTGTCGAGTTTTTGATTCTCTTTTACGATCAGAGGTTCAATCATAGAGTAATGACGTATAGAGCTGCCAATATTCTCATCTGACATTTCTTGTCACACTTTTCGTGTTGCGGTCGGTGCGATAGAGAGTTATTTGACGTAAATTGACTTACACCAGGTGGAATTACAAAAATTGTTGACTTAAATTTTTCATGTCATTTTGATGACAATCTGTGAAATTTAAACGAATTTTGGACTGTTTTGTTATTTTTTTTTGTTAGTATATGTTAGTGGTGTATTTACGCAAAAATTTTAACGCACAAATCGAAATGCCGTTGCTGATTTATTGTTGGATGGTTTGAACAATTGCCTCTATCTGGTATTATTAAAGCAATACTTTCCAACGTCCAACCTCCCATCTGCAACACACCAAACGTCATCTATTTACTGAGAGGGTTGGCGGCTCATTTCTCTATGGGTTCAATTCACTCAAACGCATTTCTCTCTCGCGTCATATCTTGATTATATCAAACTTTTGGTATAGTTTATGTAATTTTACTTCAACATGGTTGCTGCTCGTGTATTGAAGTATTCAATGAAGATAGTAAGAGAGGCCAGAGAATAATTATGGCTTCACTCGTTTTGTTTGTAGGCATTCGAGTGAAGAGAAATTTTGAGTGTCTACTTTAGTACATCGTTTCTACAGTAAAAGCAAAAACGATGTACAAGTAGACAGTCAAAATTTCTCTTCACTCAAATGCCAACAAACAAATCGAGTGAAACCCTAGTACTTCTCTACTCTCTACTCACATGAATTTTGTTTTTGTACTTTTTGTTTACTTTTACCAAAGACGATTTACAATTAGACGACCAGAAGATGTGCGCAACTTGGCAACCCTGGTAAAAGAGAACCAAAAAGTGCTAGGAGTTCACTCAAACGCATTTCTCTCTCGCGTCATATCTTGTTTATTTCATACTTTTTGCATAGTTTATGTAATTTTACTTCAACATGGTTGGAATTTGTATAGTTATATACAATAACACTATCAAAAAGCTGCTCGTGTATTGAAATATTCAACAAGCAAAAGTGTTAAATTCGGCTGTGCCGAATCTTTGATACCCTCCACCTTAGTGTTAACCAGCAAAATATTAAATTTTAAAAAGGACCTTTTTTAAGAAAATGTCCTTTTTTAAAAAAAATAAAAATAAGTTACTTGTTCACAAATGGAATTACTTGTTCACAAATTCAGGATGCTCACAAATGCATTGCTCACAATGCTCAAATGCTCACATTGAAAATGTACTTAAGAAACTGTACTTTGAAATGTACTTTAAAATGTACTTAATGTACTTTGAAATGTGCTTTGAAATGTACTTAAGAAATGTACTTAAGAAATGTACATTTCTTAAGTACTTAAGAAGAAATGTACTTAAGAAATGTACTTAAGAAATGTACTTAAGAAAGAAATGTACTTAAGAAATGTACTAAAGAAATGTACTTAAGAAATGTACTTTGAAATTTACTTAATGTACTTTGAAATGTACTTTGTAATGTACTTAAGAAATTTACTTTCTTTTAAGAAAATTTACTTTTTTAAAAAAAATAAAAATAAGTTACTTGTTCACAAGTAAAATAAAAAAGCATTTTTTAAAAATAAAAAAGCATTTTTTGAAGAGCTGTTAAAAAAAAAACAAGCTGCAAAGCATTTTTTAAAAATAAAAAAGGATTTTTTGAAGAACTGTAAAAAAAAACAAGCTGCAAAGCATTTTTTAAAAATAAAAAAGCATTTTTTTGAAGAACTGTTAAAAACAAAAAAAACAAGCTGGGACAAGAGTTGAACCAACAACCCTCAGACCCCAACGCGCAACCCTTTACCCACCAGGCCACGGCGACCTTAGATGAAGTGTGACAAAATTCATATAAATGTATGAACACATGAAATACATCTAAACATTCTAAAGTACTTACGTTTTATAAAGCACAACAAAGATTTTCACCATGGAAATTCACCACACGGCAAAAGGAGTAGTTTAGTATAAAACATATACCTTGTTTATACGGCACTAAAAACGGCTTCCACTGAAAGCGTTGTGGTTCGATACGCTCGTATAAACACATGCCATAACCGTATCTAAAAAATTAAGCGTAGCGACGAGAATCGAGATTTCAATTCGACTTGACGAATGCCAAACCGTAGTGAGTGTCCGTATAAACGCCTTCTTTGCCAATACGCTGGTTAACAGCTGCTTTTTGTTCATGCTTTCGTAACCAATTCATGCTGATGGTCATTAAGATACTGCGAAAAGATATATCTTCGCTATTTTCGCAGTCGCTCAATTAAAAGTAATAAAAATTGACTCAATTGGCTCATAGCGTGTACCACAAATATTTAATGACTGATAATAAAAATGTCAACAAATAATCAGCTGTTTTCGATTCGTCTTCAAAGTGTGATCACACAGAGTTGTTTTCGTTGTAACTATAAACGGGCGCGTTTTATGTGTATCGAACCACAGCGCTTTCATTGGAAGCCGTTTTTTGTGCCGTATAAACGAGGTAATAGATGTGCAGCTAGTACTCTTTTGAGTCATCGTGTTTTCACACCGATAGTAGCTTGATCGTTTTTTCACACCAACATGTCCGAAAGCTTGCTGCTTGTTTACCGATTCAAAGTCAGTTGCTGTTCTGCATTCACACTACACTTAAAAAATAACTTTTAATTGCCATGGACGAATATAAAGAAATTTTTATGTTTGTAAATGGCAAAAATCATAAATGGAAATAATCATTGGAGATGTTGATATTTGATTTTTTTTTAAGATTTAGTTTTAATTTTTAATTTTTTTAATTTTAATTTTTTACTCAGTGTACTACTTTTGTTTTCTCTGCTTTTGTTCTGCTTGCTCCGTTCAACTTAACACAGTCGCAAAATTCATAAAACTGATTTGAAATGCGTTTGTGTCAGTTTGCACATGTCTGGTATAAAACTACAAAAATTAATGTGAAAATTTTATGAGTTTTTTTACGTTTCCAATCATAAAATTTTTTCCAATGGACCAATTTCGCTGATTTTCAATACCAAACTGCTCAGGAATACGTGGAACATTCTGGCCAAAAACCAAACCGCGTTATCGCCGATTGAAGTCGTGAGAATGTTTTCAACAGACGGACATGGCTATATCGACTCCGGTTGTTATAAGGATCAAGAATATATTTACTTTATGGGGTCGCAAAGCCTTATTTCTATATGTTACAATCAGAATGACAAACTGATATATACCCTCTATCACTTACAGTGGAGGGTATAATGAAGAGAGTAAGAGAGAGAGTAGAGAAGTACTAGGGTTTCACTCGTTTTGTTAGTTGGCATTTGAGTGAAGAAAAATTTTGACTGTCTATTTGTACATCGTTTTTGACCCAAAGACGATCAAGAAGTAGACAACCAGAAGATGTGCGCAATTTGGCAACCCTGGTGGAAGAGAACCAAAAAATGCCAGATATTCACTCAAACGCTTTCCTCTCTCGTGTCATATCTTGATTATTTCATACTTTTTGCATAGTTTATGTAATTTTATTTCAACACGGTTGGAATTTGTATAGTTATATACAATAACACTATCAAAGAGCCGCTTGTATATTCAAATATTCAATGAAGAGAGTAAGAGAGAGGGCAGAGAAGTGCTAGGGTTTCACTCGTTTTGTTTGTTGGCATTTGAGTGAAGAGAAATGTTGACTGTCTATTTGTACATCGTTTTTGTTTGACCCATGCATGGTAAAATGAGAAGGTAAACTCGTTAGACAGCTGATTTAAATTTATTCTCCTTGTTTAGTTGTCCGCTTCTGTCAGATTCAAAGGTTTTGTTTTTGTAGTTTTCTATTTACATTTATTTGTTGGTATACGTATCAGTGAGTGTAAAACTATAAAGCGCACAGCTCACTGATTGTGAGAAGCTCTCCCCTATCCCTTCATGGGATGTTATGGGACACCATTTTTTTATACGTATGTGTTGACTTTAACATGGGGCGAGCCTAAATAAAAACAAAATGCCTGTTGTTCTTGCCCACAATTGTTGTTGTATGTACCATAGATAAAGGAAATAATAGATATAGCGCGCCCATTGTCATCTTTGTTCACTAGGTGCTGTCATGTACTAGTGTCACTTTCACTGAAGTTTCCCATAATTCTCATTGACGTTTATTCAAAACTGTGGGAAATTTTTCTTAAAGTAATTTAAAGAGGGGAAATGTGACAACATTTAAATGATTTTATATAGTAGCATTTGTTTCTTATATAAAAATCAATTTCAAAGCCATGAGGCCGGTGTTGGTATATCTACATATAAGAGAAAACCCGTAACACCGCCCAAAGATGAACATGCCGGAACGACTTTTTAATATAAAAACTTCCCCCCGCAAAAACTATATCAACTTCTGTGGTCGCAGATGCCAAAACCGTTATAGTGTCTGAGGACTCTCAACAAGGAATGGTAACTGAACCGGTGGAAGAACCAATTTATTAGAACTTGGTCGGTGGTATCATGGCTTTGCAATTCGATTGCTATGACATATTCTACTTTAAGTAACGTGTCATGTTCTTGTTTCGAAGTGATATTTTTATTGGAAATAATTTTTTTTTATGTGAAATTTGAGAATTGTAATCTCATATTTTTGAGTTTTTTTTTTTGGAAACAAAAATATCCCATTTATTGCTTTCAACGACATCTAGAAAAATACTCATTACACTAAAATTTTCCCAACACTTGTGCTTCATCTATTAGTTTACTTTATCTATGGTATGTACTGCGACAACTTGGTATTTTTACTATGCACCCATGTTTATGTAATTTCACAATCTTGTCGTTTTAAGTCGAATGAAAACATAAAACTATTCAGTACAAATTTTGGTTTCTCTATTTCGAATGTACTGTCACTTACGAACAAACATGGAGTCGGGCGACCGGAAATTTCGACCCAATTTGAGTAGAATGTGAGTGACTGATTTTCTTTCGCTTAGGTTTTCGTTCGAGATAGAGAACAGGCTATTAAATAGAGAAGAAAATTTACTCATGGAGTGGAATGCAAACAAAGAAATCGAGTGAAGCGCCTCGTTTCTCTTATCGTTCTCTTACTCTCTTCCTCGCATATTTCAATACACTAGCAGTTTTCTGATGATGTTACAGTATCTAAATATATAAATTTCAACCATGTTTAAATAAAATTACATAAAGTATGTAAAAAGCGTAAAATAATCAAGTGATGACGCGAGATAGAAATGCGTTTGAGTGAATCGCGTCGACTTTTTTGGTTCTGTTCTACGAGGGTTGCCAAATTGAACCGGTTTTTTCTTCTCTACTTGTACATCCTTTTTGGGTAAAATTACATAACTTACTTACTTATTTATCCGGTCTCGAACAAACCCGGGGGGTCAGGAACCACACCAGTTCGCCAACCAGTTCGACCTTTTGCCTTATCTCTCCAGTAGGCAATACCAAGTGTACGCAGGAATTCGTCAACTTGATCCCTTCAGCGGAGTCTTGGTCTTCCTATTTTTCGTCTTCCTTCGAGTTCGGTTTCGAAAACCCTTCGTGCTGGTTCGCCTTCATCAATTCTACTGACATGGCCTAGCCAGCGCAATCGCGTTATTTTGATCCGCTTAACTATGGCAATGTCAGGATAAAGCTCATACAGCTCATGATTCATGCGTCGCCGATACTCGCCGTTGTGCACTATAGGGGCATAAATTTTTCGGAGTATTTTTCTCTCGAAGACTCCTACAGATGTTTCGTCTGCTTGCGATAGGACCCAGGATTCTGCGCCATAAAGCAAGACAGGTTGAATGAGAGTCTGGTACAGCTGAACTTTTGTTACTCGAGAGAGGGCTTTATCTCTAAAGTGCTTGCTTAGCCCAAAATAACATCTATTCATAAGCACAATTCTCCGCTTGATCTCAAGGCTGACGTTGTTGTTTTTGGGCCCCGTGCATCAACTGATATGCGGTATATGGCTGGGGGAATCTATGCCCGACGATTGGAGTCTCAGTGTATTATGCCCTGCATTCAAAAAGGGTGATCCGTGTGTCTGTTCCAACTATCGCGGTATCAGTCTTTTATCCATCACGTATAAGGTCTTGTTGAGCGTATTATGTGAAAGACTAACGCCAATTATTGAAAACCTGATTGGAGCTTATCAGTGTGGTTTTAGACCAGGCAAGTCCACAACTGACCAAATATTCACGCTACGCCAAATCCTGGAAAAGACCCACGGAAAGCAAATCGATACATACCACAAGGCGACACACTATCGTGCAATCTCTTCAACATCTTAATGGAGATAATAATGAGAATGGCTGCAGTAAATACAAACAAGACCTTTAACACGAAAAGCCATATATTGCTGGCGTATGCTGACGACGTAGACATCATTGTGCGAAATGTGCGAGATGTTACTGCAGTAGTTTCAAGAATTGAAAAGGAATCAGCGAAGATGGGTCTTGCTGTTAATGAGGGCAAGACAAAATTTATGGTGTCAACCAGTGATGGAAAAGTATGGCACAATGTGCCATTTTGGCCCCGTGGCACAGTCAATATTATTTTGGCACTATTTAACAGTAGTTAAACTCTGCACATTAGGGCCTAACTTAATAGCGAATAAAGAGCATTATCGAAAAGAACTGAATTCAAAAAGTTAATGAAATGCGGTGTCCAATATTATAAACAGTTTAAACTAACCGTTATTCAAAACTATGTATTATATTGTAGTAAAAGTCCTTTCTATTTCACACTCTTTTGTAAGTTTTGAACGATGTTTTCCGTCCAAAATATAATCAAATTTAAAAGAAGGGACAGACTACAAAATATTACACCGAATTTTTATAGGAACAAACCAAACTAATATCTTAAGTCGTTGAAATGAAAATTAGGATATAGTTTTGATTTAACTGAACACAAAAAACATTAAAAATTCTGAGTTTAAATAAGAGGCTATATTCGATTAAGTTTTCAATGTAAACAAACACAAAATTTGAATGTTACATATGAAAGAGTCTGTATCTGAATTTATGAACTCAAAAAAGTACTATAATATACGAATTGGATTTTAGTGAAAGTCTGCTTAGTATTTACATTTCTTTTTCTTTACAATTTAATATATATTAATATAATTTGTATTCAAATAAATAATATAATAGTATTTTTTCGTTGAAAATTACTTTGGCCCTTCCGAAGTCGTTTTGGCCTTTTTGGAGCTCTCTTTGGCCCTAAATTGAAAAATGGAATTACCAACACTGGTGTCAACGACTAGAGAAACCTCTCGTCTTGGTCTGCACTTGAACGTTGACAACCGATTTAATTTTGAAGTGGTAGATGAATTTGTCTACCTTGGATCCGACGTGAACAAGGACAACAACGTCAGCCTGGAGATAGATAGGAGAATTGTGCTTGCAAATAGATGTTATTTTGAGCTCAGCAAGCAGTTTAGGAACAAAACCCTCTCTCGACAAAGCCCTCTCTGCCCTGTCTTGACATATGGCTCCGAAACTTGGGTCATATCGCAAGCGGATGAAAAACACCTGGGAGTTTTCGAGAGAAAAATTCTCCGTAAAATATATGGTCCTGTTAGGGAAAATGGCGAGTACCGACGTCGCTGGAACGCAGAGCTATATAATCTCTATTCTGACGTGGACATAGCTAGACGAATCAAAGTGTGCCAATTGCGTTGGCAAGGCCATGTTATCAGAATGGATGAAGATGAGCCAGCGCGAAAGATTTTTGATAACGTACCCGATGGAAGCAGGAAAAGAGGACGACCAAGACTCCGCTGGAAAGACCAGGCAGAAGAATCCCTCCGTATCCTTGGTGTTACCAACTGGCGAGAAAAGGCGAAGGATAGAGCCAGTTGGAAGAATATGTTGAAATTTGTTTAATTTGTTTGTTTAATTGTGTAAGACGTCTGGCCTCATGAGGTTGTAATATAGTCAATAAAAGTAAGTACTCTTCATCGTACCATGGTTTTTTTGCGAAGGGGGGGGGGGGGGGGGGAGTACGGAAGTTGCGCCGTTTTTATAGAGTCGGAAAAGTCATCGGGAGGAGGTAGTCTCTGTGCCAAAAGTTGCGAGAGCTTCCTTGAGTACGCTGTGGCTACCTATGGTAATTGCAGCATTCCGATGTCTAGCCTTCTCTGCGTCTGGTTTCGTACGATTTTCCTTCCACCTAATCTTGAGGGAACCTTTACTGCTGCCAGATAGTGATCGATGTTAGTTCTTTTGATCACTCGTACGTGTCTTCCATCAATTACAACGATTTCAATTTGATTCTTCGTTCTTTGATCAGGGAATACCCAAGTAACCCTGCGCGCGTCTTTATGCTGGAATCTTGTACCACTAACGACCATATATTTTGCCGCGGCAAAGTCAATCAGTCTCATACCGTTGTCGGAACTGTCTGCATGTAGGCTGAAATTGCAAATAATGTCATGGCCAGGGCAGTGGCCATACGTTTCCTCTAGGCGCTCATAGAATATGTCTTTGGCATCATCATGTTTCTCTTTTTCGGGGAATGCACACAAATTAGGGAAATATAAAAATCGCTTTCGCTTTTATGCGGATTGTGGCTATACGTTCACTCACAGGATTGAACCTAGTGACTAGATGTCGCAGTCTTTTGCCAACTACAAATCCGCAACCAAATTCATGTTTTTTCTCATGGCAACTGTAGTATATGTCGCTGTTTATTATCCTTGTGCAGCCATGTCCTCTCCATCGCATTTCCTGGATAGCAGCAAGGTCAGACTTATAACTTTTGAGGACATGTGCCAATTGGATACTTGCACCGGATGTACATATATAGATTTCTTACATTCCAAGAATAAAACCTTCGCCAAATCTTAAAGCTTTCAATAACTGATGAATGCTTTAGAGCTACTTTAATGTTTTTTTATGAATAAGGCAGAGAGAATATACATATGTTTGTACAGTGGTGAGCAGATGTGGATACATACTAATCACATATGTATGACTTTGAATTGCCGTAAAAACCATAAAACCACAACAATTCCTACCATCATTAGCCCTAAAACTGGAAAACATAAGTAGATTTTCCAATATTTATTGCAAAAATTAATTATTTGAGGTTATGCCGAAAAAGCCAATGTATCCACTTATGCCCGTTTTGGTTTTTGGGGTTAATTAACACTGTCATGTGAGTCATAAGCAAACTCACTGCCTTATTCATAAAAAAATTATGTAGCTCTAAAGCATTCATCAGTTATTGAAAGCTTTAAGATTTGGCTAAGGTTTTATTAGAAACGTATTCATAATGAGTATTTTAACTAGGGAACAGATAATTGACTGACAACCCTGTTTTATGTATTCTCACAGTGCTTGTGATGTAAAAACAAGATGAACAATAACCGATAGACCGAATTAAATTTTTTTATTTAAATGCGTCAATGCAGTTTCCAAAATTTTAAACATTAATGGAAAGAACTATTCAATAAAAAGATCAATTAATATACAAATTTGGAAGAAGTGTCAAAAAATCATATTGAATTGGATTTCAGTTTTGGGTAGTCGAATATAAAACCGGATAATAGGTTCTAGTTTCAATGTTTTGATTTTTTTATACATCACTATGTAAACAAAAGTTCATTTTGGTTAAAAATTATAAAAATTGTGAACGAAACTATTTGGTTGCTTAGCAGGATATGTGACACTATAAACGCTGCAAATATTCACAAAATAATTCCAATTGTTTATACCGCATAAATATTTAAGTACGGCACGCGTAAATGTAAAAAGAAGTATTTCTTTTGTGTATTAATGCGGATAAAATAGCCTTAAAGAAGGGGTAAACGTTCAACAAAAATGGCGACGTGAGAGAACTCTTAACAGATGAATTTTTCGATTATGAATACAATTTTTGGGCTTTATCTTCTTAAACCTTTAACAACCCTATGATAACTTTTTATGAATAAAAATAAAAATAAATGGTTTCCCGTTACATCCCATGAGGGGATTAGGGAAAACTTCTCACAGCCAGTGAGCTGTGCGCGTTATTGTTTTTACACTCACTGATTGGGACCTACAGTTTAACACCGGTTCCGAACGGTATTTTGAGAAGCTTTTTCATGGCTAAATACTCGATAGTGTCGCCGTCACTAAGCGAGGTGACCGCCGTCGAAAGAAATTTAAGGTGGTCAGAGTAGGGATCGAACCCACGTCCTCATGCACAAGAGCCCCGCAGACTACTATTGCACCACCGCCAGGAAATGAATAAGGCCGTCAATATTTACCGATGTTTGAATTATACTTTTTGTGCCAAAGCTGATAGTTTCATTAACTGGATTCAAAAATTTTCGCAAAAATATTCTCTTAGTTACAAAGTGAAGAAAATACCTGAAGACTGGGAAAATCGAATCATTGAAATGACAAAAACGGTGTTGTAGCCCGTAGAATTGCTAAATAAGTGGGTGGTTGCTATCGAACACTGCTTCAAGTTCGAAAAATACGTAATATAGAGCCGCCAGAAGCCAGGATCTCGCGACCAAGATGGCTTACCAATAGAGACGACAACACTTAAAGAAGCTGCAGCAGCCCTAAATAACCCCGTTAGTGAGTGGACAGCACGTAGAGCACTTCGGCAAATTATCCTGACATCGGCAGTAAAGTAGAACAAACCAACATTATCCGTGAAAAATGTATCGACGCGTCTCAAGTTTTCCAAAAAGCACAACAATTTTAACGTCGACGAATGGAAGAGGGTAATTTGATCGAACAACATCAAAATCAATCGCGTTCAGTCGGATGGTAAGCAATATTACTGGCACCGTCCATATGGAACGTTGAAGAAGCACCAAGTCAAAGAAACAATGAAGGATGGAGGAGGTAACTTGATGGTGTGGGGTTGTTTTACTTGGTGTCGTATCGGAACATTGGCAAAAAGCGACGGAATAGTGAAAAAAGAAGATTATCTGCGTATTTTGGAACATAATTTACCAGATTTTGTGATCAAAAGTATATATCCCGAGGCTGAAGTTATTTTTCAGCAGAATGGAGATCCTAAGCATACGGCCAAAATTGTTAAACAATGGCTCGCTAGTCAAAAGTGGCCAGCTCAAAATCCGGATCTTAGCCTGATTGAAAATGTATGGGCTTTGTTGAAAAAACGACTGGCTAGGTACGAAAATGCACCACAGAACTTCAGCGAACTATGGTCTCGAGGACATGCGGAGTGAGCCAATATTCCAGAGGAATACGTCGAGAAACTGGTTGGAGGCGTGTCCAAACGAGTAAGAATCGTCATTAAAGCCAAAGATCTTTCGACAAAATACTAAACAACTTGATTAAAAACATTTAATTTTTGAACGAGCATAATAAATAAATATTATTGCTGTTAATTAAATATTGGAGAATAAAGTTGTTTTCTTTTTCGGGGATTAATAAAGAATATAAGAACTTGGTGGCAATTGCTGTATTTTTATGGGTTTTACAACCGGTCAAATTCAAATGTGGTTATGATATTTCCACATCTGCTCGTCACTGTATGTAGGTACTTTGTGTAAAACGAAGTCGTTGAGAATCGAACATTGCTAAATGTAAGAATCAAAACCACTTACGATACATTAGGGTGAAGAGAAGAAAAAGGGGTAGCAAAAGTCATGAAATTGAAAGTCAGTCGGCATTTTCACATTTCTCTTTCACCTCCTTCGTAATTAGCGATGGCGGTAAAGCAACTGTATGCAAAAAGTGGCGAAAAATTGTTTTACTGATTAAATTAAAATAATAAAATTGCAATTTTATCAGCCATTTTTCACTAATTTTTAAAATATTCAATTGTACATTTTTACGAATAGAAATCAAAACAAAATTAACCCAAAAAACTCAAAACACGCATGGTTTTAGTCAATGAGTCATCGTCTGAACGCACATGAATTTACGAAGTGTTATGAAAAGAGAATGAACACAAAGTCCCTGGGTAGATAACACTGTGCAACACCAATTTTGGGGGTGGACGATTCCTGTGCCAAATGGTCGCACTAGTTGAGTATAGTCAAACCCCAAAAATTTAGAACGCTGCTATACCTATACCTTTTTTCATGGGAATTTTCTTATCCGATACTGTCCGAGATAAATTTAAAAATCGAGTATAAATATTAAATTGAACGAATTCTTGTGATAATGTGTTCAGTGAAATTTGACAAGGATTATTTTCGCAGAAAATTTGAATGCTTTATTTTAAAGTTTAAAGGGTCCTTTTCGTCCGTTGTATAAAAAGTGCATACCTACAATTTACACCTCATTAAATTAAATTCCATTATGGGTAGCCAAAGTCCGAAATTCTCTATCTTTTTTTGATGTCTAAATCTATCTAAGTCAGATTTTATGCTGCTGCTAAAATCAGATTTTATGCTGCTGCTAAAACCAGATTTTCTGCGACTGCGAAAGAGAATAATGACGTGTTAAACAAAAATGAGCGAGCAATGAGAATGTGTCTCTTTCTTGTTTATGTCATTTAATCCCTTTTCAAAAATGTCACAAAGCTCCACCAAAAGTTAAAAACAGAAATGTCATAAAACACTTGGCGCAGAAATCGTCCACCCCCAAAGCAGAAACCTAAATTTTGTTGCATAGTGTAATCATTGTATAAATGTGGAATAAAACGTATACATACGTATATGTACTGTGGTTGCCATGAATTTTGCACACACAGTATAAGAAACTCAGATACGTTTAAATTTGCTGCAGTTTTATATATCGATCATATTTTTTCGTTTCTATAATGTTACCTATAGAGTGGTTATTATGGTCAGTTCACTTCATTGTGTTCTTCCTTCCCCTCTTTTTACTATTCAACTCATAGAATAATACATACGTAGATAAACTTATTCTCTCATCTGAAGTTTCATTTCACACTCTTCATCGTAGGTTTGTGGAAATGAGAGCAATTAAATTTAAAATTATCTTACACCAGGTGGAGTTACAAAATATGTTCACTTAACTTTTTCCTGTCGTTTTGGTGTAGATCTGAAAAATTTAAATATATTTTGCACTTTTTTGTTGACTTTTATCGTTGGTATACATTTGTATTGTATTTACCACAACTAGTTTGTCACAAAAACACGAAATTCGGTTGTTGTTCCTTTGTGGATCGCTGTATACTATTGCCACCATCTGGTATTATTGAACCCATATTTTCCACCATCCAATGTTTACTTTCCATCGTACCTAAGACGTTTAATTTATTGAGCGAATAAAAGCTTCTATGGTATGTATTATTCTATGATTCAACTTACTGGACACCAATTTAGCACAAAATTAAAATATGTATATTTATTGTCACCGAAAAAAAAACAGAAACAAAAATACAAATTTTATGTGTCAAACACACAACAACTGAAATAAATTAATATTTAGACGGATATCGCTGGTTTTTAGTGACAGCGACACATATCCTGGGCAGACTCTGTACAAGGGCCATGGAACGTTCATGTCATAGAGAAATGATATATAGAGACGCCATTCTTCTCAACGAACATTTCCTTTCACACTATTCGTGGTGCGGTATGTGCGACAGAGTTATTTGACGTAGATTGACTTAAACCATAGAATAATACATACCATAGAAGCTTTTATTCGCTCAATAAATTAAACGTCTTAGGTACGATGGAAAGTAAACATTGGATGGTGGAAAATATGGGTTCAATAATACCAGATGGTGGCAATAGTATACAGCGATCCACAAAGGAACAACAACCGAATTTCGTGTTTTTGTGACAAACTAGTTGTGTTAAATACAATACAAATGTATACCAACGATAAAAGTCAACAAAAAAGTGCAAAATATATTTAAATTTTTCAGTTCTACACCAAAACGACAGCAAAAAGTTAAGTGAACATATTTTGTAACTCCACCTGGTGTAAGATAATTTTAAATTTAATTGCTCTCATTTCCACAAACCTACGATGAAGAGTGTGAAATGAAACGTCAGATGAGAGAATAAGTTTATCTACGTATGTATTATTCTATGACTTAAACCAGGTGCAATTACAAAAATTGTTAACTTCAATTTTTCATATCGTTTTGATGAAA
The DNA here is from genome assembly GCA_963931995.1 of Phaonia tiefii. Lineage (NCBI taxonomy): Eukaryota > Metazoa > Arthropoda > Insecta > Diptera > Muscidae > Phaonia > Phaonia tiefii. The sequence continues at coordinate 295,260,657 of OZ008368.1, forward strand.
AACTGTGAAAATTTAAAGTATTTTGGACTTTTTTTTTATATTTTATTATTGGTATATATTTGGGGTGTATTTACACAAAAATTTTAACGCACAAATCGAAATGCCGTTGCTGATTTATTGTTGGATGGTTTGACCCATTGCCTCTATCTGGTATTATTAAAGCAATAATTTCCAACATGTAACCGCCCATATGCAACACACTGAATGTCATCAAAATACTGAGAGAGATGGCGCCTCTATACATAATTTCTCTATGGTTCATTTGGAATTGCAACGTTCATTTGCAAATTTTTGACCACAATTCCTCCATATTTTTAGGTTTGACTATTTGAACATGTTGCTCAACATCATTCCAAAGGTTATCAATAGGGTTGAGATCCGGTTAATGGGCTGGCCACTTCAAACCCTGAATGCCATTCTCCAATAAGTAACTCTTCACTATGCGTGAAGTGTGTTTTGGATCATTATCATGCATGAATTGTCAGACAAGGGGCATATTATTATCTGCAAATAAAATTTTTGTAAAGGTGTTGATCCATTCGTGTGCCAATTTTATGTATTGGTCCAATTCCGTGCCAAGAAAACGCAGCCCACACCATCACACTGCCACCTCCGTGCTTGGATTGTGCTCCATGTTTGGGGGCGAAATACATTATTCGTACCATCATTTCCGAACAGATTCGGGCTTTTCTAAATGTTCATGTACAAAGTCAATGCGGGCTCGTAATATTTTTTTTTGACACAAGTGGATTACGTTGGTCTATGCATCCAGGTAAGTTTTTTCCATTCAGCCTCCTTCTCATTGTTCTTGAAGAAACGTCGACAACAAATTCTGATAACACATTTTTTTTAATCGTACTTTAGCTCTTAAATGGGTTTTTAGTGAGGCTTTATGAATAAGAGAGTCATCTTTGGGAGTTGTTTTTCTTGCTCTGGGACACTGCTGAACGTATGGTTTAAGGCGTTTTACACCATCTTTCTGGAACACTTTAATATATTTGCAATCTCACCAATGGATCTTCCACTGTTTTTCATTTGCTAAATTACCTGACGCTGTGCCTCTGTACCTTCTCTAGCCGTCTCTACCTTCCTCTAGCCATTTCTAATTAATGAATTATTGATTTTTTTAAACTTTGTTATCATTGACCTCACATTTCCAAATCTCTCTAATTATTTTAATGTTGCGCAAATATAAAACCGAAATTGTGAATATTTTAGAATTGCTCTAAATTCGTGACCATCCAAAATTGGTTATTTTTGCAACTAAACATTAATAGAAAGTGAAGGGAATGAAGGAACTAGAAAAAAATAACGGTACATGATCAGGTTATCGCATACTACACTAAAGAACAACAATTTTTGAACAAAATCTATCGGCCCTGTTCTGCATACAGAATCATTTTGAATCAGAATTTTCTTTCAGAATACAAACTTTACAATTTTGATGTTCTTAAAACATGAAATATATTTGTGCAATGCATTTGCATTCTAATTCAAAACTGATATTTTTCATCTGAATTGCTTTACAGATCCCCAAATATTCTGAAACGTTTTATGTTTGTCTGGATTCTGATTACAGAACAGGGCTGTATAACAGGTCGAAATGTAAGGGTTAGAATCCTACAGGTAGTAAATGTGCTAAATTCGTGGCCACCACTGTATATGCCCATGTGCCAGCTTCCACTTTCATTTCGTTTCACTTTCAGTCCACAACTGTAAAGCTGGGGACTAAGATAGACACATAACGTGCAAATTTGCAGAATTGCATACAAAAAAAGGCTGGCGAAATATCGGTGAAAATTATAATTGTGTTAATTCTGCTACAATTTGTCGAAAACTTGATTTTTTTGTGTCAAAAAATGTTAACACAGCAAATATGGAAGCCAACCCTGATTTGTTGCTGGACAATGGCGGTACGTAAAACTATGAGTTGTAAAAACTATTTCACACGAACAAATTTAGTACCAGGCCTAATAGATTTCATGTGAACTAGCCTTTTCTATATTTTGTTAGAATTAACTTATTTCTCGAATTTCACTAATTTCTTGATTTGTTAACGGTAATAATCGGTCAATACCAGATTTTTGAACATTTCCAAAGGCAAAAATGCATGAGGCCGGCCCGCGTCAAAAACGACCGAAAATCAAGTAAAATATGGCAATTTCAGAAACAAAAAAAATATATTAACCATCGGACCCATGGGGCCTCTGGTCGTAAAAGGGGCAAAATCGCGCGATTTTCAAAAAATTTTTACTTTTTTTCAAAATACCGAATCTTTCCCTTTGTAAAGGCCCATAATCGGGTAAATTTTACGAACAAATTTACATTATTTCTTATTTGGAGTTTTTATGTTTTCGGTATAATATCTTAAAATAGGGTTATATCGGTCCACAGACGAAATATATACAGGGTGATTCAGGAAGTTCCGGAAAAATTTCTCCAGCGTATTCCTTGGCTCATTTCATGAAGAAAAGTCCACTAGGACCATGTCCGAAAATTCAAGGGTGCGAAATGGCAGCGGGTTCAACATTTTCGGATTGGTGGTCGGAGGGTAGTAGGGTAAAGTTGCTAACTTCTGAGCCAGTGGTCGGATGGAAATGCAAAAATGTTTGTTTTTGTTTTTGGAAGCGAAATAACAGCACACATTTCTTTGTTTTTGTAAATTAACACGTTTAAGATTTTGGTTTACTGAAATTTTCGGCAGATGAATGGTCATTACTTTGGAACGGTAAGACCTCTGGGCTTCGTTTAGGTCATTTTGGAAAGGTAAGAGGTATGGCTATCTTTCATACCTCTTACCTGCCATCTGGCTGAGCAAATTGAGGTTATGTGAATTTTTTTCCCGAAAGCTCTGTATCTCAGCGATGTGAAAGGCCTCTAAAGACCTTTCCAACAAGCCCAAAACAAAAAAAATTTGGCCAATGGCTCAGAAGTTAGCAACTTTACCCTACTGCCCTCCGACCGCCAATCCGAAAATTTTGAACCCGTTGCCATTTCTCACCCTTGCATTTTCGGACATGGTCCTAGTGGACTTTTCTTCATGTAATGAGCCAAGGAATACTCTGGAGAAATTTGTCCGGAACTTCCTGAATCACCCTGTATACGACTAAATTCGCGAGGAGAATACCTTTAATTTGAGTACCCACACTTGCTTCTTCGTAGATGTACCTAGGTTTACCCGTTTTTTGGACCCTAGGGGCCCGATCTTTAAACAATTTTTTGGTTTCTGAATTTGCAATATTTTACTCGATTTGGAGGTTTTTTTTTGCATTTCATTTCAGCCAACGTTTCTTAAAATAGTTTATTTGTTTTGTAAATTTTTCTAAAAAATATTGGATGATGGAACAGTCAATATAAATCTTCGAACTTTGTTCTTTAATTTAGTCATACATAAAAAGAGCATTCACTTTATCTCCATCCAGCATTAGCAAGCCAAACATTTTCGCCTAGTTTATGGCGAAAGTTGTCACTCCTATTGCGTGAAAGGTTTTCACTTCCACTAACAAGCGAAATCAGGGGCCTACTTACCGCATCCGTTGCGTATCGTCATCTCAGTTACGAGTCTGTGTAAGGGGTAAATTTGAAGGTAACTTCTAAACTAATCAAATCCTTTTCCTCTGTTAACTTAGTTCGTACAACTATTTCGTAAGTTATAATTCAAATAACAAGAACTCCCTTATGCACTGTGTTGCATTCATAAGTACGATTTCCTAACAGACACACTTCAAATATTATTCTATCACAGAAAATAAATCAAGCAGCAAGTTTTTCTGTTCTTTATGGTTTCATTTTATTCTCCTTTATAATTATCATCATACTTCTTAAAACGACCTTAAAATTTGTTCCATTATTATTGTAATTCTTTTCAATTTCTTTCTTCACTTCCATAAGAGAATTTAAGTTTCAAAATGTGAAAGAAAATAGAGCATTTGCAAAAAGGAAACGGGAAAAATTCACTAAATCCCAGGGTTTGGAGATATCGTATTAGTTTGGTACGCCGAAAGGGAAAACAAAGCCGCTTGGTTATGAGTTGTTTTGTACAAAAGGAAAAGAATTACATTTAATTTTTTATAATATATATAATAGTAGCATTAAGTGTGAAAATGAAGTTATGATTATTAATTAAAAATAGTTGATGTTATACAGTTTAAATATCAATACGAGTTTTGCTTGGGCTGTTTCCAAAACTTGTTTGAATTCCATTGCAACATAACACAAGAGCAGCCAGTTTTCGGGCAATTATTCTTTTTAAATATTTAAACGTCTTACTTTTGTTAAAGGCGTTGTATATGCTTATTTTGATTTGCCTTTTTTCCGTTTTATTTTATAATAACTAATGGAGAGTTTTAAAGTAAAAAATTAAATGTGGTGACGCCGCTGCTGCTTATTCTGTCGCTGCCATAGCTCTGGCCTGAGCACGAACACGCTTCTCGTACTCCAAACGATTTTGACAGTAGATTGTGTAGGCTTCTGCCTGGGCGGGATCTTTAATATTAGGCTCGTTTAACAAATCCTGAATACCCAAAAGAATCTGTTTAATGGTAATGGCGGGACGCCAATCTTTTTCTTCATCTAACAGTGACAAACACACGGTACCCGATGGGTACACATTGGGATGGAACAATGGCGGTTCAAATTTACACTTGGGTGGTGAGGTTGGATAATCATCTTTGAAGATCATACGCAATTTGTAGAGACCTCCCTCCCAGGGGGTACTCTTCTTGCCGGGAATGGCACACTCCCAAATCATGAGATTCAACGTGCCATCGGGATTCTTGGCGGGTCGGGCTACAAACCCAAATGGATGATCTTTACGCCAGGCCTTTCGTTCCTCACCTAGACGTGTAATCGCAATACCAGACATGCTCCTCGGAACTTTGTGTTTTTGTCTTGTTGAATTAGTTTAGCAGCTGCAGATGGCCGTCACTTGTTCACAATGCGCTTCTTGCTGCTGCTACGTTCTATTGTAGAATTCCTCAATTGTGTAGGCACGCGTCTCGTTCACATTCGTTGACAAAATTGCTAAAAAAAAATCAGTTCACTTTATTCACGATTGTTTATGACCCAGCACAGACCATGCACTTGCTTACTTTTTTGAACAATTTAAAAGATCTTAATTGTAGCCTTTCCTCCCTGATTTTCAAGTTCCTTTTTGCAAATTTGCACGCAAGTAAAAGAAACGCGTTTAACTTCGTGAACTATTCGGCATCTGGCTTCTAAAAACAGCACACATGTGTGTGTGTGTGTATGTCGCAAATGACAAATTCAGTGTTGATTATTTTGGCGCTAGCGTCACAGTGTTGTATTATGCACATAGAGTTGCATGTTGGTAATTATAGTTGGCAACTCAAAAATAAATGCATTGTGACTAGAGTATTCAATAACCGAAAACTAAAACCCGATATTTTTTGAACATCCAATGACAGGCGGTTTTCTGGATATTTGCATTTTCGATATTTTTAATTTATTTTGTTTCAAAATCTTATCAACCAAATAAAAAAAGGAACAAATCTAGTTTAGGAGTTTTAGTTTTTCTCGTTTTTTTCACGTAAAAAGATTTGTAACACAAAAAGCCGAAGCCGTTGTTGTACATGTTCTGAGGAGGAAATCGCTAAGCCCAGCCGAAGGCATGCTGCTATAAAAGCTTTATAAAACCTAAATACTGTGCCGAAGTCGGTGTTCGACTTACTGCAGAGGAGAAATTCCCTAAGAAAGCTTTAGAACAAAAACTTTATTATAACTTGTGGGTTAAATTTTGTTTGAACTTTAATATCTCCGGTCTTTAAAGGACTAATGAGCCGTATTTTACCTTGGAATTAAGCCTGAAATCTTCTCAATTACAAGAGAAAATGTGCGTAGGGAAAATGTACCGACACTAGGGCCTCTTTTTTAAATGCGAATGTTAAAGAAAAAAATGAGGTTATTATAGGGTTTTCTTTAATATTCCACAATGAATTAATAAAAACTAAAATATTTTTTACCAGCATTCGTAATGACATCAATTTCAACCAGGTTGGGCAAGTAGTTTTAGAGATATGCCCGATTCTCAATATGATATGCCCGATTCTAAATATGCAAGCCCATATCTCAAGAAGTTGGGCCGATCTACAAAATTGTTAACCATTTTAGTCCCCGTTAAATGCTCTATTCGCACTGGTATCGATTTTCTTGATTTTGCCTCTTTAGTTGATTTTAAACAGAAATCAAGAAAACTTGCTTGATTTCCCATACGCTTCGAAAGACGCAAATCGGGTATTTTTTCTTATTTGTCTGAGAATCAGGAAAAAAAAAATACTTGATTTGTTTTATGCAACGCTGTTTTATCTCACCAAAATTTCACCAAAGAGTATGGAATTTTAAATAGAGAAGAAAATTTACTCATGGAGTGGAATGCCAACAAAGAAACGAGTCAAGCGCCTCGTTTCTCTGCTCTCTCTCTCTTAGGCCAAATTTTTAACTGATCAATCATCTTTGATCAACGATCAAGCATTATTTAAACTCTGAATTCATTTTTTAGGTTAATAGTTGATTGCTGTTTAAAAAGCCAAAGTCGGACATTTAAACTATGATCAAATGACCATATGATTTTGATAGAAAACAAAAAGAACAACAAACACAAAGTTTATTCAATTGTTAATGTGACCAATTATAATCACCATTCTAGTTGAAATAACAATAAAAACGTATTATTTAACTCGAATAGCATTTAGAACTTCATTTCTGCTCAAATACTATCCAATTTCATTAAATATTTTGTATTTTATCACTTCACATACATTGTAACGATTAGCCGATAAATGTATGAATAACGGTTATTTTTCGCGGCATTTTCCACTGTTGCCACATAGTAGTAAGATTATTTGACATAGCACTGAACAAGTTTTTTTGTATTTAAAGTCAGATCGAACATAAATCAAAATCAACTGATTACCAATTTAAATAACCAGTCAAAAATTGGGCCTTACTCTCTTCGTTTAATATTTCAATACACGAGCAGTTTTCTGATGATGTTGCGGTATCTAACTATAGAAATTCCAACCATGTTTAAATAATATGTAAAAAGTTTGAAATAATCAAGTTATCACGCGAGAGAGAAATGCGTTTGAATGAATCGGGTCGACTTTTTTGGTTCTCTTCTATGAGCGTTGCCACATTGCGGTGGATTTTTCTTCACTACGCACTACGCACGAATAGTACGTTTGCTTACAACCATTTCGATCAAGGCCAAAGACGATTTACAATTAGACGACCAGAAGATGTGCGCAACTTGGCAACCCTGTTAAAAGAGAACCAAAAAGTGCTAGGAGTTCACTCAAACGCATTTCTCTCTCGCGTTATATCTTGCTTATTTCATACTTTTTGCATAGTTTATGTAATTTTACTTCAACATGGTTGGAATTTGTATAGTTGTGTACAATAAAACTATCAAAAAGCTGCTCGTGTATTGAAATATTCAATGAAGAGAGTAAGAGAGAGTAGAGAAGTACTAGGGTTTCACTCGTTATGTTTGTTGGCATTTGAGTTAAGAGAAATTTTGACTGTCTACTTGTACATCGTTTTTGTCAAGGCCAAAAAGGATGTACAAGTAGAGAAGAAAAAAACAGCGGAATTTTGCAACCCCAGTAGAAGAGAACCAAAAATGTCGACGCGATTCACTTAAACGCATTTCTTTCCGGCGTCATAACTTGATTATTTCATACTTTTTACATACTTTATGAAATTTTCTTTAAATATGGTTAGAATTTCTATAGTTAGATAGAATAACATCATCAGAAAACTGCTCGTGTATTGAAATATTCCACGAAGAGAGAGAAATCACACGCTTCACTCGTTTTCTTTGTTGACATTCCACTCCATGAGTAAATTTTCTTCTCTATACAATAGTTGCTTTATGTCAAGGCGCATTGATGTGGTGGTAGTACTAGTTAGAAGAGTCGTGGTATTTACTTTTGGCATTTCTTAGATATTTCTTGTTTCTCAAACATATATTTTTTAGGGTATTATTCTAAAAGTCCCGAAAGTGAACGTAAACGCAAAAGCTACCGCGAACACCAATGTCAACAAATGGTAGTTTATATATGTATCACTTCGCGCTTGCTTACGAAAGCTGTCACTGAAATTTGTAGTTCATAGAGTTGACCAACTAAAATAAACAATTATAGATTAGAAAAAGTTATATTTTGTGAAATGCTCAGAATGAAAAAGATTACAAAATTTAGCTCTATTTCAGATCAACAGATTTTAAGATTGCTATTATTTATAATACTGCAAACACCAACAATATTCACATAAAATGTGTAAAAAACTATGTTATTTTGGGGTTCAATGCCCAATAAATATCCGCATTTATATTAAATTAGTTGTCTTTTCAAAAACACGTGCCATTTGGTGGTATGTATTGATTTAATACATTGGTTCTTTTGTTTATTATTGTCAGCATCAACTGATGTCTATAAGTTTTAAATATAATTATAATATGTATGCAACGCATTATTTATTTCAACGTTCCATTTCTAATTTTATTATTGTAAATAAGAATTTGAGTGCGTAAACAATATAATTTTGAATTACATATTTAAAAAAACAGTTTGAGCTCTATCCGTCGAATGCATTTCAGACAAAATTGGCAACTACTTATAAGCAATGAAATGCTAAATACTTCCATCTGCCTATCCTGGATCGACATTTTTCTTTAAATTTGTAATTTCTTCAACTAACCTGGCGCTTACATGGGACAGTTTTGCTCCGACAGTAGAAATACATTCCCACATTTTTACTACCACACTTACACTGCTCTCACTTGCCTCGCCACTGTCTCTGATTTTTCAACGACAGTAACTTCGGCAAGAGATTTGACATAAGCGGCCAGATCATGCCTGAACTAGTAAAGGTTGACGCGATAGAACAATTGATTTTGCATTCTTATGACTCCATCTGTTAAATTCAGTGTATTTTGTTGTTGTACTTTTTTGTTTACTGTGTTTGTTCATATGGATCTGTGTTGAATTTGACGGTTAGAGTCATGAAAGAAAATGTAAATGCCCGTTGTTGGTTCAAACAATTACAACAAATCCTACTGCGTTAACCTCTACTAGTTCAGCCATCGGCCATATCGGTGAAGTTTCGTAGTAATTTGAGAAAAAACAAAACATCGCAAACGACTTTACAAATTGGGAAATATATTTGTATTTGAAAATTTTGCTAATTTTTATTGAAATCTTGTTTGACAATTGTGGTAATCACTACACAATACAAACATATAAACATGAATACATGTCTAATTTTGCAGAGTACATCAGATCCATTGCAATTTGGAGAAGTAAGACAAAACACAATGGCAAAAGAGCGAAGAAACAAAAAATCAGAGCACGAAATTTAACAAAACGACACTGTCGGTGGTTGCCTTAAACTGTACTGTCTTTATAACTGGCAGGACGCGTACGTCACACAAACAATTTTTCTCTTTGTGATTCTCCGTGTAAACGCACCGTAACGCGAAGAACTGTGGCGTGTTCAATTTGACAGCTGAGGTGATCAAAAACGTTGCGCTGCGTTTTATAAACTACCCATTAAACTGCAGTTACACCTACCAAGATTACCACTTTTCGGGATTATAAATGTCAAACTCCATAAGAAAAAAAACGCCGATAATCCCGTAAATGCGTTAATCTGGTTTGGTGTAAATGCCGTATTAAATAACGTAACTCAACGCAGGTAGTCACCGAACAGCTATAACGTTTTATAAACTACCAAAGAATGTTTTAGAAGTGAAAAGTTTTATAAACTTTCGTTTAGACATATAAGACTGTGGTAGATGCTATAATTCCAAATAGTATAAACATGATATTACCATTATTATTATTCCAATAGTATTAGTAGATTGTACATAAATAAGAAACACACACAAATGACATGTAACTGAAAACGAATTATATCAATAAACTGTTAGTCTTTTTACAGAGATTGAAGCGTAGAGACACAATAGTTTTGGCGACGACGAGAAAACGAAAGATTTGCATTTTTTACAGTACAAGTGCATCGTGTCAAACAAATATGCCAACCGAGGAAAAGACAGTCATGGCTTATCCAACATTTTTTAATTTTGAGGCTTTCGATCCCCATGCTACAACGTTTGGACGATGGGTTAAGCGGTTGAAGACTGCGTTAGAAATCTTCGGATGTAACCAGGAAAAAGGCGAAGTTATTGCTACACTATTTGGGCACGTCGACGTACAATGTGCTGTGTGACAAGTTGTCGCCGCGAATACCAGAAGGCGTGGATTACGCGGAAATTGTAAACATTTTGAGCGACCACTTCGACCCAAAACCCAACGAAATCCTAGAAAACTATCGTTATAACATGAGAAGGCAGAAGAGTGGTGAGACATGTATGGAGTTTTTGGTGGCACTTCGTCGGTTAGCAACGTATTGCAATTTTGGAGGGCACTTAAACACTGCTTTACGGAACCAGTTCGTATTTGGGGTTTCAAACCCATCCATACAAAGTCGTTTATTGGAGAAAAAAACTCTTAAGTTGGAGGATGCAGTAAATTTGGTGGTGTCATTCGAAACAGCTGAAAATGGCAAAGATGAGTTGAACACGCAGGTAAAAGAAGAGGTTGGTTGTGTGAATAAAGTGCATGAAAAAGGAAAACGTAATAAACGTTGCGAAAGTAAAAATGGAAAAAAATCACTGAACACCCCCAACCAGAAGTCTTGTTTCAGATGTGGCAACATCAAACATATGGCGAATGAGTGCACATACAAGAATGCAAAATGTCATTATTGTAACAAAGTCGGACATTTTAAAAGAACGAGAAAGGCAATTCCGAAGTAAAATTGTATATAGTGCGGTCAAACAGGAAACCGTTGCTGGGGAGAGAGTGGCTTCGGGAAGTAAAATTAAATTGGACCAAAATATTCAACGAACAATTGCAGAGTAAACACGACGTAGACAGCATTGAGGCGGAACGTACACAAGAGGAGTTGGAGCAGCGTTTGAAGAGGACATTTCCAAAAGTATTTTCATCATCAGCGAGAAAAATTTTAAACATACAGGCGAGGCTATACCTGAAACCAACTGCTACACCGAAATTCTTAAGAGCCAGGCGCGTAGCATTTCCATTGTGGGAAGCAGTTGAGAAGGAACTCGAAAGGCAAGTTGCGGATGGATTGATGGTGAAGGTTGAGCAAAGCGAGTGGGCTACTCCAATTGTGGTGGTGCGTAAGCGAAATGGCGGCGTCAGAATATGTGGCGACTACAAAGTTACGTTAAATCCCGAGTTATTTGTTGACGAACACCCGATCCCAACTATAGATGAGTTGTTTAGCAAAGTCTCTGGTGGTGATAAGTTTTCGAAAATAGATTTATCTAAAGCTTATCTACAACTAGAATTTCACCCAGATGATAGACACTTACTGACACTAAATACCCATAAAGGTTTGTACCAGCCATCTAGATTGATGTTCGGAGTAGCGAGTGCCCCTGCCAAGTGGCAACGTTTAATGGAGCAGCTAGTTGGTGACATACCCGGCGTATCAGTTTTCCTGGATGATATTAAGATCACAGCGGAAATGATACTGTTCATATACAACGCCTAGAAGAAATATTTCGGCGATTAGATAAGTACAACATGTGAGTGAACTGGGACAAGTGTGAGCTGATGAAGGAGTCAATTCAGTATTGTGGTTACCTAATAGATAAGAATGGAATCCATCGAATCCAAGAGAAAATCGACGCCATCCAAAATATGAAGATCCCGGAGAGTAAGGATGACGTAAGGTCATTTTTGGGCCTAGTAAACTACTATGGGCGATTTGTAAAAAACTTGAGTAAAATTACATACCCGCTGAATAGACTACTTCAAAATGAAATAGATTTCAATTTTGATAAAGAATGTGTAAAAGCATTTCAAGAGGTAAAGACGCAAATGCAAAGTGAAGTGGTGTTAGCTCATTATGATCCAAAGGTGCCCGTCGTATTGGCAGTGGATGCGAGTCCAATTGGTGTTGGCGCAGTGCTAAGTCACTTGTATGAAGACGGTTCAGAGAGACCACTGCAGTTTGCTTCGCAAACTTTGAGTCAAGTGCAACAACGTTACAGCCAAATTGACAAGGAGGCGTATGCTGTGATATTTGGTGTGCGAAAATTTTATCAATATTTGTATGGAAAGAAATTTATTTTAGTCACAGACAATAAAGCGATTGCACAAATATTTTCACCACACAAAGGTCTACCAACATTATCAGCGACTCGTATGCAGCATTATGCCATATATTTGGAACATTTCGAGTATGAAATACGATTTAAGAAATCTAAAGATAATTCAAATGCAGACGCATTATCTCGACTTCCTGGTCACGAAGTTTACAATAGCATTGAAGAAGTTGACATTATTGAAGATGAACTAATGGAAAACTTACCAGTTACAGTGCCTGAACTTAGAGAAATGACAAAACTTGATGAAGAAGTGAAAATGCTGATGAATTGCCTTCAATTTGGGCGTGAAGTAGCAGCAAAAGATAGATTTGGAGTTCCAATCACCGAGTTCACCATCCATAAAGGCTGTTTGATGCGAGGAATGCGGGTATATGTTCCGGAAGGCTTACGTCAGAGAATCCTCGATGAACTACACACTGCTCATTTTGGTATGACCAAAATGAAGACGTTGGCAAGGGCATATTGTTGGTGGAACCTATTAGACAAAGATATCGAAAACATGGTTTCAAATTGCAGTCAATGCCAGGCAAATCGGTCGGATCCAAAGAAGACCCCGGTTCAAAGTTGGAATTTAGCCAAGCGTCCGTTCGAACGAGTCCACGTTGACTATGCAGGCCCCTTTAGAGGTAAATATTTTGTCGTGTTAGTAGATGCATTCAGCAAGTGGCCCGAAGTACACGTGGTGCAGAATATGACTACCGACACAACAATTCAAAAGTGTAAGGAGATTTTTGCAGTTTTCGACATTCCAAATATATTGGTGAGTGACCATGGAACTCAATATAACTCCAAAGATTTCCAGAATTTTTTACGAAACAATGGCATTGTTCATAAACAAGGGGCGCCTTATCATCCTGCCACGAATGGGCAGGCCGAAAGATTTATACAAACATTTAAAAACAAATTGACAGCGTTAAAATCAAACAACAATAGCATAGAGGCTGAACTACCAAAAATTTTGGTGGCATACCGCAGATCTATACATCCAGCCACAGGAAAATCACCATCCATGCTCATGTTCGGACGTCAAATTCATTCACGTTTAGACTTGATTTTACCACAAAACGAAATAGTCAACAACAAATTTAAAAAAGTTTCAAAACAATTTTTGCCTGGGGAGAGGATAGCAGCTCGCGATTATTTGGGTAATGAGAAGTGGCGGTTTGGCAGAGTAATAGAAAAGTTAGGAGAATTGCACTACAAGGTTCAGCTTGATGACCAAAGGATTTGGAAGAGATATATTGATCAATTGCGCAAGATTGGAAATTTGATAAAAGCACCAATCGAAAAACAGACATCAACACAACAGAAGTCACCACAATTGGTATCTATACCGGCCATCAATCAATCTCAAATCTCAAATTGCAGCAGAGAAAGTATCAAACTCGGATGTATCACCTCATCAAGAAGTTGCTACACCATCAACACCTGAATGTGAAACAACGACAGATGAAGCTATGTTACGACGTTCTGTTCGCGTTAAGAAGATTCCAAAACGTTTCGACATATAGCACCAAAATAAGTGGGCGAGAGGTGTGGTAGATGCTATAATTCCAAATAGTATAAACATGATATTACCATTATTATTATTCCAATAGTATTAGTAGATTGTACATAAATAAGAAACACACACAAATGACATGTAACTGAAAACGAATTATATCAATAAACAGTTAGTCTTTTTACAGAGATTGAAGCGTAGAGACACAATAAAGACATATAACGAAAAGTATTGCACGATTGCTACTCCAATACCCTCTCTCAATCCTGTAATAGGCCAACTATAGTACTTTAAAACGAGTTGAATCCAAGGCATTCGTAAATACGTCTGCAACTTGGTCCTGTGTCCCAATATATTGAAGTTGTATGTACCCTTTGGATCCATAGTCTCGTATAAAATGGTGTTTAACGTCTATATGCTTGGCACGTTTACTTTCGAGATTGGTTGCCATGCCTATACAACCCTGATTATCCTCAAGAATGTTGACTGCATCATCATCAGTTTCACGCAAGTCTCGCATCAATCCAAGTAGCAATACTGCCTCCGTTGTAGCGGAACTCAAAGCGATGTATTCTGCTTCAGTAGAAGAAATCTCCACAGTTGGCTGTTTTTTGCTGGACCAGGGGGGTTACTATGTAACTCGATTCGAAGACTAAAACTACTCGAAAGTTATTTTCTATTCGAATTTGAAATGGTACCATGTAAAACTTACGGATCGAACAAAAAGTGTGGCCACACAATGGCAGTACTTTCGAATAAAAATTTTATTGAGTTGGCAATGCTTTTTGTCAAATGTCAATTCACTTGGTAATTATTCAAGCAACAGATTTTCAGGTGCACAAACAATTGAGCAGCAAAAATTTAAAAAATAAAACAAATGGATTCTGTTGCGTTGTGGTTTAAAACTACAAACGAACGTGATGAACGGAGAGCTCTACGAGATGCAATACGGATCTCATCCTTGTCGGACAAAAGGTAAGGTTATATTTTATATGCTTTGCAAATAAAAGGTAAAATGTTGTCTTAGCTTTGTAAAGAATTTCAGACTTTCCAAGGAATCTTTCAATTACGTACTGGAAAGCTTAAAGGATGTGTTACCCCAGTCCATGCGATCAACGGCAGTAACACCAGAAATAAAGTTGGCCACAACATTAAAGTTTCTTGTACAAGGTGGATACCAACACCAAATTGGTCAAGATGTGATTTTCTGTTCAATGTCTGTGCATGTTAAGTAGTTGTATACTAACGTACGTATAATTTCAGGCGACTCAGGATATCCATTAGAACCTTGGATACTTACACCCTGCCGTAATACACCTGAAAATTTTCCAGAAAGTCGTTACAATGAATGTTTTTCTAAGTCGAGGTCGATTATTGAAAGAGTGTTCGGAGTACTAAAAGGTCGATTTAGATGCCTGCTTGCAGCAAGAGAACTCCACTACTCGCCAACAAAGGTAGCGCAAATTTTAAATGTATGTTGCGCTTTACATAACATTTGTATTAAGTATAATGTTGATCTGCCAGAATGCGAAGATACTTTTGACGACGGGCATGAAGATGAAGCTGTACCAGAAGAATATCACGATACTAACAGTGAATTATCAAGAATAGCTCAAGCGATCAGAAATCAAATAAAAACCAGTTTAAACTAATTCATCAATGTTTATTAAATGATACGAAATGCTTAAATGTTGACTTAAAATTAAAATTCACTCCAAATAAAAAAAAAAAAATTAACTTTCAATTCAATGGTATATAAACATTTCATTAATTTAATGAGCTCTGCAATTCGAACATTTGTCGTTTCAGTTCCAGCTTTGAGCGCTTCAATTGTTGGTTTTCGATGTCCATTTTAAGTTTGCGTTCGAATTTCTGTTTTGCCAAATCGTACTTTTTTTCTTTAAGCTGCAATTTCTTCCGACTCTGGCTTACTAAAGATTTACGCAGGACTTTAATAGAGTTCTGTTGATAGTCTATTTGGTTATCTACCTGTATATTTAATAGCTGTCTTTCGCTGACAACACGACGGTTTCGGGTCGGAGGGCAAGGTGTAGACGATCGAAGCGCTGATGAGCATTGAGGCGGAGAAGTGGGCGAAATGTTCTGATCAGGTACTGAACCATTGATTGCTTCCACAAGAAGTTCGTTTTCCACGTTTGATGGCTCTGTCGGGTGATCAGCAGTCGTGGGATTTTTTGCGCCGAATTTTTTTACTTGCAGTCCTTCGACTGCTTCTCGCATATTTAGGAGTTCAATTGCCCTCTCTTCTAGCGGCGATATTATGCACAATCTAGGTGGACCGCCACCTCTGCCGGAAAGATTTTGCTTATTTTTTCGCAACTTCGCCTTTAAATTGTTTTTATGATCACACCAAACCTGTAAAACAAATTAATAATCTGTAGAAGATTATAAAATATCTTTGTATTGGTGGCCTCCGGCGTTTTTAAGTAACCCTTTGACATATCAAGGTGCAACGTCATAAAATTGATCATAGCTTCGAATTGGCACTGTTTTGTGTTTGTACTTTTATTGGTCGATTCCCTTTAATCAATTTAATTTGTAATTTATGTTAAAAAATCGAAAAAAATATATAAGGAACTTACATTTCTGTACCCTTTCGCGAATTTAATTGCAAACGAATAAAAATATGAAGAAACGAGCACTTTTGACATTCACAATCGAGTTGCATAGTTGCCACTTATTCGAAAGTCGAGTGAGAAATCCGATTATCGAGAATTGTTCATTCGAATTCGAGATACATGGTGGCAACAATCCGTTTTCGTTTTATTTTCTTATAGAATCGAATTACATGGTAGGGGTCCAGGATACAGTACATCTGTATATTTTAAATATGTATCCACTAAACGATTTCCGATCAAGCGCGTCAAATGCCCAATCTGCATCAGTATTGTTGAACGGGTGCGATGTGGTTTTTGCTGGCCAATGACTCTTCGAAATAATTTGAGTTATTATAACTATTACACGCGAACAAACTTAGTACCTGGCGTACAAAGGCCTAATTTTTTATTGGAACAACGATCAAACATAACTTAAACTCTGAATTAATTTTTAAGGTTAACAGTTGATTGCTGTTTAAACAGCCAAAGTTGGGCATTTAAGCTATGATCAAGTGATCGTATGATTTTGACAGTAAACAAGAAGAAGAACAAACACAAAACTTCTTTAATTGTTAATGTGAACAATTATAATCACCATCCCAGTTGAAATATCAATGAAAACGTATCATTTAAATCGCAGTGTAGGTAAAACTTAATTTCTGCCCAAATACTTTTCAATTTCATTAAATATTTTGTACATAATCACATCACTTTTCTTTTGCAAATGGCGTCAGCTTGATGAATTGCAACGATTAGCCGATAAATGTATGAATACCGGTTATTTTCCGTAGAATTTGACACTGTTCTCATATGAAAAACTCATTTCGTATTTAAAGTCAAATCGAGCATAAATCAAAATTAACTGATTACCAATTTAAATAACCAGTCAAAAATTGGGCCTTATTCATAAAAACTTATGAGAGGTTTGAGAGAAGGCTTATCATACAAAAATGATTTATCATACAATAACGTCTCTCAAACCTCTCATAACTTTTTCTGAGGTGTTTTTTATTTACCCCACTAAAGTTAATTATGTATATTTAATTTGTATGCAGTAGCTAAGTGATATTAAGCGTCGTTTCAATTTCTAGCCTAAATTTCGGAATGACAATAGGCGTGTTTTGGTTACGCCACTTGCTTAGATTATCACTTATTTTGTATGGAGAGCTAAGCGATATTAAGCGGCACTTGAAGTTACCGCTTCCATTTCACTTCTAAGCATGCATAAAGTTACCAATCTGAAAAAATTAGAACAACTGTGTTGGATATCGTTATCGTTAAGAATAACTACAAACCATGCGTTAGAGCAAGACGATCATACATATGTATTTCCGGTTCAAAAAGGCAGAAAATTGCCAGTATGAAAAAATCCGAAAAACAGTGTTGGATATCGTCATTGTGTGCCAAAGACAAGGAGAAGAATATACACATGTACAAGAATAACTACAAACTCTATGCCTGCTTAGACCTGAAATGGAAGCGGTAACTTCAAGTGCCGCTTAATATCGCTTAGATCTTCATACAAACTAAGTGATAATCTAAGCAAGCGGTGTAACCAAAACACGGCTAATGTAGACATATTCAAGAATAACTATAAACCATGCGTTAGAGCAAGACGATTTTATATATCATAATAAATTATCGCTAGTTCGGCGTTTTGGTTACTAGCAAGCAGGCGATAATCGCTAGATTGTAACGAAAACACGCCTACTACAGCAGATCTTTCAAAGATTTTTCTGCAAATCGTTCCCTTCGAGTTTACACCATTCCATTCGCTATCAACAAATTGAAATTTTTACATATCCAACGATTTCTCTGATAGTCTGGTATGACCTTAAGGCATTATTGTTACTTTCCGCTAATTCTCCCATTATACTCTGTCCTCTACAAATACTCTGGTATTAACAAATAGTTGAAAACAACAAGAAAAAACTATGGATTTTAGAATTTTAAAATTTATTTATTTGTTGTTTATTATGATTAATTTTATATTTTGAATTCATTCACATAATTTATTGTATATACGACTTCTAAGCTAAATTTATGATTAATTACTTTTATTCATATATGTAATTTGTATATTTATTATTTTTTATTCTGGAATAAATTATTATTGTCACATACTTATAGTTATACATACTGCTGTTGCTCTATTCTCTTTATATTGAAAATATAATTAATGACATTGAATAGAAAAAAACAGTAAGAGAATTTAAAATTTGAAATAAAATGAAAATAATATTAAAAATTTACATAGTAATAACGAAAAATACCATAAAACAATGAACACAATTTGAAAAAAAAGAAAACTTCAACTATAACCAGGGAATTATTTAAAGTTTACAAAAGGATTTTCAAATCTCTGCTTTCTTATTTGTATTAATGATTATACTTGAAGTTTAATTTAATTTGTTTTTGTTGTTATCAAATATATAATAATAGTTATAATATTTAGTTTTCATAAAAGTAGTTAACAGAAACAAAATTAAAAATATGTATTTATAAACTTTTATATAAAACATATTTAATTTTTATAAATTTTAAAACAAAAAAAGTATAGATTTTTTTTATATTGTGTGTTTGTTTTTTATAAGTAATTATACTATATGAAGGTGGTAGTCTGTTAAAATAATTACAGTAAGTAACACATGTAGGATCATCTGTTCTTCTCGGGACAAAACCATCGCTATTTCGGGTCTAATGATACCATTTTCTTATCTGTGATCACACAATATATATCCCCGTGTCTTTATTAAAATCAATAATATTTTGAAAATTTCATTGTGAATTAGTTTTGAAGTATGATTCGAAAATTTTATAATATTGAACAAATTTCAACTTTTTCAAGTGCAAACTGTTTAGAAACCTTTTCGACATTTTATGCTAAAAACAATAAAATTGTGTTGCAAATTCTTAGAAGTTTATAAATTGATCTTATATAATTTGTTATTATTTAACTTTCTTTACATTAATACAATTTTAAACGCGATTTACGAATAAATGTTATGAGCTGAATAA
Organism: Phaonia tiefii; assembly: GCA_963931995.1. Taxonomy (NCBI): domain Eukaryota; kingdom Metazoa; phylum Arthropoda; class Insecta; order Diptera; family Muscidae; genus Phaonia; species Phaonia tiefii. Next base: position 295,280,014 of record OZ008368.1, read on the forward strand.
TGTGGTTCAACTGATTTGAGAAAGCTTAAAACAAAATATTTCACTTGGTTTGATTCCGGGAAGATCAAGTAGTTGCTAACTATGCTCCTCTGTGTAATTCTATGGATTTTGATACCATAATTGTTGCTTGGTTTTAATATTACGTAAAGATATTCTAATTCTAAAGCTTCGTAACGAAACTCTTTAAATAAAAATTCATGATTTTAATAAAGGCTTATTATTTTAAATATTAATCATTTTGTTTTTAATAATTATTACACTTTTTGTTATCATTTACTTAAAATTTAAAACTTTGGCATGCATTTTATGTCATGTTATTATTTGATAATTTCGTTTAAGAAATGTTAGATCTTTATCTTTGAGTTCCACAAATGCATAGTCTTGTTTTTGTTTGTAATATTATAGGGTATCTAAGTTTTTTTTTTTTTTTAATATTTACAGAGATTCACTTTAAAATACTGTACGTTTCCATTTCCATTAACGGTTTGAAATGACTATGCATTCATCTAATCTTCCCCTATTGTATATATGCTTCTTCCTGATATGCTTCTCTTTAACTATCTTAATTTTTCCTCATTCTCCATATTTATATATTTTGATAAATGCTTTTATAAACACTTATAGTACCATTCCCAATTGCGTTTAGTCCATGACCATTGATCCTCTATATTCTATCAAATGGCTGCCTCCTGCTGTAAGTTCTCTTTATTTTTTTGCATCATCAGTGAGTTGGGCGAGGCTAACGTTGCACCCGCGCTGCTGACCGCATTTGGACTGGGACTATCATTAGTCTCTGGGCGTCGCATTTTGTTTTTACAATAGAATTGTTTGTGGGCCAAAAAGGTTTTCATGTAATTGAAAGATATATCACATGTTTGACAATATTTTGTATTTATATTCTCTTCGGGCGTAGCATTTAGGGGCGGTGGCGGTCCTATAGCTGGAGATCGTAAAGTTGGTGTCATACTCCTCATTATGCTGGAGGCTTCAATGGCAATTTCCATGGGTTCCGTCTTTATGTGATGCATTAAATCATTTGAATGAGCTGGATGATTTCCAATACTGGGTATTGGTGAATTATTGTTATCGTGCGGATTTAGTAATACCACCGGTGTGGAAGCTCTGTTATTAGAGGGAAGTGACGACGAGCTGTGATGGTCTGATGGTTCTGACTTAATGAAGAAGCTGTAAATTGGAAACACAAAATAGATAATTTAGATGTATGTCGAGAAAAAGTTATTCTACTGATCCTACTTACTTGTTGACTCCATTGTCACCATTAACACTGCTACCCAAAGAGTTCGTTTCCGCATTCTCTAAATCTCCTGCCTCCGGTGAGATTGAGGGAGAATTAGGGACAATGTGTGGATGCACTAATTTCATGTGACGCAGCTGAAGGAAAATAAAATATAAAATTATAACATTTTAAAGGCAATAAAGAAAAAGTCTTTGCTATTGCATAAGATATTTATACAATTCAATTCCTAAGTTTGATATATTTGCGTTTGAAATTCCAGAGAAGATCCTTCACAAACTAAGTTATTCTTTAAACTCTATTGCCTCGAAAAATCCTGCTTTTAATCGAAGAGTTTTGCATCGAGTCTTTAAGCAAAACAAATTCAGCTCCTTAACTTTTAAAATTGAAAATTTAAATATAAAAAAAATCAATTGAAATTTAAAAATTCTATTTCAAATTTGAAAAACATCAATTGAAATTCAAAAATTCTATTTCACATTTGAAAAACATCGATTGAAATTTAAAAAAGCAAAACAAAAAACAAATTCAGCTCCTTAACTCCTCCTTAAAATTGAAAATTTAAATATAAAAAAATCAATTGAAATTTAAAAATTCTATTTCAAATTTAAAAGACATCAATTGATATTCAAAAGATATCAATTGCAATTTAAAAGGCATCAACGGAAATATAAAACACATCAATTGAAATTTAAAAGACATCAACTGAAATATGAAAGACAACAATTGAAACTTAAAGCACAGCAATTGATACTTTGAATTTGACTTTGAAATATATGATTGAAATTTAAAAGACATCAACTGAAATTTACAAGACATCATTTGAAATTTAAAAATCTAATATATAAAATCTGTTAATAATTATGTAAATTTAACAGACGAATTTTCAATTTTAATTGATATATTTTAAATTTCAATTGATATCTTTTAAATTACCATTGATGGGTTTTTCTGCCTTTTAAATTTCAATTGATGTTGATACATTTCAAATTTCAAATAGAAATTTTAAATTCCAATTGATATATTTTAAATTTCATATACATATGTATATTTTCAAATTTCAATTAATATTTTGCAAAATTAAATTAATATTTTTTAAATTTCAATTGGAAATGGTATAGTTAGTTCATGCACTTGTGATATATGAGCTAGTTCCAGTGTCAGTCGCGTGCAAAACATGACAAAAATGGATAGAAACTGGACCACAGCTACACACTACTACTGATCATATACTATATGTATATTCTATCTAGACGGAAACATCAATGTTTTTTGTTCAAAATTCTGTAATGCAAAATAATGGCTTCTACAGAATCGGTTACAGAACATGATATTTCATTAAATATATTTGTATAAATTTGATGAGTCGGTGGTGCTATGGTTAGTGTGCGCGGGGTTTGCACATGATATCGTGGGTTTGACCCGTGCTCTGACCACCTTACATTGCTTTCAAAGACGCAGAGTGGTTCAGATTCGTCCAAAATTCAATATCTTTTGATATAGTAAACATTTTTAAGTTCAATTAAAACTGATTGTAGGCAAGGAGTCAAGAATTATTGCGATATATTAACATTGGAAATCGCACAATGGGGTACATTTCAGAAAAATTTCCAAAGTTGACTACTTTTTGTTTATTTTTGATTTTTTTGTTTTTTTTTTTGTATTTTTCTTACTTTTTATGTTTTTTTTAAACATATTTCGACATAATTATTCATATTGCACACAAAAAATTAAAATTTTTCCGTATTACAGACATTTACATTTTGAAAATCGAAAAATTTTGATCTCTTATTTCAAATTTCTTGAACTGTATCTCATTCAGTTTTAGAGATATTGCACTCAATTTGTTTACACAAAATTTTTTTACTAGAACAAAAGATATTGAATTTTGGCCAAATTAAATCGATTCTGAACCACTGTGTGACGTACACCTCGCAAGGTAACGGTGACGATATCGTGTAATTAGCCATGGAAAGCCGTTCAGAATCGATTAGTGATAAACTATAATCAGAGAGTGAAAGCGCATAACTCACTGATTGTGAACAGCTCTCCCCAGTCCCTTCATGGAAAGTAATGAAAACAATTTATTTATTTATTATAAATTTTATTCGGTCGGAACTAATTTTAGGAACCAATCAGACAATTTTGAGCTTCAGAACATTATTTAAATATTAACCAAAATCAGTAGAATATGTACTAGAATTCCAGAATTTAGAATCAGTTCTAAAATATTCCTATTTTCTTTTCGACTTAAAAGTTATCAATTGAAATTTAAAAGATATCAATTAAAATTTAAAAGACATCGGTTGCAATTTAAAAGCCACCACTTGAAATTTAGAAATCTAATACATAAAATTGGTTAATAATTTTGAAAATTCAAATGACGAATTTTAAATTCCAATTGATATCTTTTAAAATTTTAACTGATGCGCTTTAAATTTCAATTGATGTATTTTAAATTTCAAATTTCAATTGATATTTTTCAAAATGCAAAATATTTTTTTAAATTTCAATCGGAAATGTCGTAGTTCATGCAGTATTGAAATATGAGATAGTTCCAGAGCCAGTCGAGTGCAAAACTGGAACCACAACTACCCACTACTAATCATATATTCCACCTACACCATTTCCAATTGAAATTTAAAAAACATAAATTTAATTTTGACAAATATCAATTGAAATTTAAAAATTTCTCTTTGAAAGTCGAAATACATCAATTGAAATTTGAAAATTCTATTTGAAATTTGAAATACATCAATTGAGATTTAAAAAACATCAATTGCAATTTAAAATACATCAATTGCAATTTGAAACACATCAATTGAAGTTTAAAAGGCATCATTTGAAATTTGAAAGACATCCAATCAGTTGAATTAATTGAAATTTAAAATTCGTCAGTTTAAATTTAAAAATTACTAACCGATTTAATGTATTAGATTTTTAAATTTCAACTGAGGTCTTTTAAATTTAAATGTATGTCTTTTAAATTTCAATTGATGTGTTTTAAATTTCAATTGACGTATTTTAAATTGCAATTGATGTCTTTAAAATGTTCACTGATGTGTTTCAAATTTCAATTGATGTGTTTCGAATTTCAATTGATGTGTTTTCAATTTTAATTGATATATTTTAAATATCAATATCTTTTAAATTTCAATTGATGTTTTACAAATTTCAAGTGATGTATTTCAACTTTCAAATAGAATTTTTAAATGTCAATTGAAGTCTTTTAAATTTTAATTGATGTGTTTCCAATTTCAATTAATGTGTTTCAAATTTCAATTGATGTGTTTTAAATTTCAATTGATATATTTTAAATATCAATATCTTTTAAATTTCAATTGATGTCTTACAAACTTTCAAATAGAATTTTTAAATGTCAATTGAAGTCTTTTAAATTTTAATTGATGTGTTTCCAATTTCAATTAATGTGTTTCAAATTTCAATTGATGTGTTTTAAATTTCAATTGATATATTTTAAATATCAATATCTTTTAAATTTCAATTGATGTCTTACAAATTTCAAGTGATGTATTTCAACTTTCAAATAGAATTTTTAAATGTCAATTGAAGTCTTTTAAATTTTAATTGATGTGTTTCCAATTTCAATTGATGTGTTTCAAATTTCAATTGATGTGTTTTAAATTTCAATTGATATATTTTAAATAACAATATCTTTTAAATTTCAATTGATGTCTTACAAATTTCAAGTGATGTATTTCAACTTTGAAACAGAATTTTTAAATGTCAATTGAAGTCTATTAAATTTTAATTGATGTGTTTCCCATTTCGATTGATGTGTTTCAAATTTCAATTGATGTGTTTTAAATTTCAATTGATATATTTTAAATAACAATATCTATTAAATTTCAATTGATGTTTTACAAATTTCAAGTGATATATTTCAACTTTCAAATAGAATTTTCAAATTTCAATTGATGTCTTTTAAATTTCAATTGATGTGTTTTAAATTTCAAGTGATGTATTTTAAATTTCAATTGATGTCTTTTGAATTTTAATTGATGTGTTTCAAATTTCAATTGATGTGTTTCAAATTTCAATTGAAGTTTTTTAAATTTCAATTGATATATTTTAAATATCAATATCTTTTAAATTTCAATTGATGTTTTACAAATTTCGAGTGATGTATTTCAACTTGCAAATAGAATTTTCAAATTTCAATTGATGTCTTTTAAATTTAAATTGTTGTGTTTCAAATTTCAAATGATGTGTTTCAAATTTCAATTGATGTGCTTTAAATTTCAATTGATATATTTTAAATATCAATATCTTTTAAATTTCAATTGATGTTTTACAAATTTCAATTGATGTATTTTAACTTTCAAATATAATTTTTAAATTTCAATTGATGTCTTTTAAATTTCAACTGATGTCTTTTAAATTTTAATTGATGTGTTACAAATTTCAATTGATATATTTTAAATATCAATATCTTTTAAATTTCAATTGATGTTTTACAAATTTCAAGTGATGTATTTCAACTTTCAAATAGAATTTTCAAATTTCAATTGATGTATTTCAAATTTCAAGTAGGAATTTTAATTGGAAATAGTGAAGACGGTAACACAATTTTTTTCCGAAATTGTTTCCTGAAGTAAAACTTCTTAAAAATCCCTTTCGGAAAAGGTGAGTGTTAAACTAGAAATCAGTGAGTTTTAAATAAGAAAGCGCATGGCTCAATGATTGTGAGAAGCACTCTCCAGTCCCTTCATAGGAAGTAACGGAAACAATTTATTTATTTAGGGACCAATCAGACAATTTTGAGTTTCAGAATATATACCAAAATCCAATATATACCAAAATCAGAAGAATATGTACCAGAATTCGAGATTTTAGAATAAGTTTTCAGGGTAGTTCCAAAGTGACAGTACAAAGAAGAAACTTACTCCCAAACCTATAACTTTGTAGATAATTTCTACAGTTGTTTGTATGGTGAAGTACTAGTTCTATGGTAACGAATAGAACAATTAATAGTTCAAATTACTTCTGAACTAGCATTTTCTGCTACTGGAATATTAGAAAGTACAAGGACCAAAGTCTTTCAATTCAATTTTTTATATCTCAAAGTGTTTATCATACGTGAATTCAGAAAATACATGGGGAAATTAACTTTCTGGATGCGACTTATAAAAGTTAACCATAACTTGTAAATGTTTGACACCAGCAGCCAATGTTTGACAACGGTTGAAAAACAGCTATTAAGCCAATGTAATATAACTGGTAAGGTGATTTATAATTTGAGTTTACAATTTTTATTTTCAAATAAATCATTCCATTTCCTATTCAATGACAACGAATTGTTGGCATTTAACATTTCGTTCTAATTCGAGTTATCACGAAAAGAAATCAAAATTGAATGAACTGAAAATAAAATCAATACTTACCACATTGCCTTTATAGGTAGATGAATAATTACAAATATCACAATTGAACACCTGCTGCGATTGCTGGTGCTGTTGCTGCTGCTGTTGTTGAAGGCCAGCAGCCACAGCTGCTGCTGCAGCCACTTGTTGTTGTAAATGTTTCTGTTGCTGCTGCTGTTGAGCTAAATGTTCTTGATTTAAAGACGCCGCACTTGGAATTTCAATTGATTCATCTTCCAATATACAAGCCATATAATGTTCTTCATTCAAATCGCTCGATTTCTTATCGAAATGCATGCGAATATGTGTTCGCATACCCCTAAGAAGAAAGGAAGAAAGGATATTTTAAAAAATCTAATCGACAAGTTCACAAGTTTGTTATACTCACCTTAATGTATTGCCCTTATAACGACAAATGGTACATCTAAAGGCTTTGACGGTGCCGTGCGTTTCCATATGTTTGCGACTTTCTGTGGCTGTTAGGCTGACAGCATCACAAAGTGGGCATTTGTAAACGTTTTGACTGCTACCGCCCGAGCTAATGGAACTAGGATTTGGCGTTGGTGGTTGTGATTGAGCGGTTGGCTGCTGTTGCAAAGCAGGTGGCGGCGGACAGGGCGAACCAAAGTCATGCATGGTTTTACATTTTGAACATTTTTCCTTCAGTAAAACCATTGGTGGAGCAGTTTCTGACTTAGCTGCTACAGCGGCGGCGGCTACTGCAACTGCACCGCCTCCCTTGGGACAATAGTAGTTTTGGTGGGCTCTTAAATTGTCCAATGATGTATACTTTATGCCACAAGCTGCGCATATTAATTGCTGATATGCCACAGGTGTTGTTTCAGCAGTTGAGGCTCCCGTAGCCATCGGTGGAGTAGACGATACCTTGGAGTCGCCGTCGCTGGGTTCTTGATTGCGAGCCGAGCAATAATGTTGCTTATGGGCTAAATAATTTTCATATTTACAGAAAACAATGTTACATTCCTTGCATTTCGAGACACCTTGTTTAACATAGATTTGAGGTTGATTACCCGCTCCAGGGGTAGCTTGCTGTACCTGTGTTTGGTTCGGAGTTTGGGATAAACCGGGTAAACCCAATAGATTTCCTCGGCCAGTTGCTGCGGCTACTGCAGCTGCTGCCAATTCGGCTGGTGTCGACCCAGTAGTCGGTCCAGAGTTTGTAGAAGAATTTGCAGCGGCGGCTGCAGCAGCTGCAGATAATTTTAATGCCAATTCCAAATTCTTATTAGCCAGTAAGGGATTTAATAGTTCCGCTGGCAGCATAGATCTTAAATGTAAATTATCCAATATATTTGCTGGACTTGCTGCGGCATTTAATGCTGCTGATGGTGGTATGGAAGCCGGCGGTGACATGGATGAAGTACTCCCAGCGCCAGAGCTTCTGGGGCTTACTGCCCGTCGTCGTGGAGATGGGCTCATCGACGGACTGTTGGGCAATGACGGAGCACATACAATTTGTTCGGGTGTTATACTGCCTGTATCGTCAAGAGCTAGATTTTCTTTACCCGCCTCTAAAAGGGTTTCCATATCCAGGCGTTGTTGTTCGGATTCTAAAAAGTTGACAGCAGCGGAACTTAAACGCTGTCGGTGAAGTATTGCTGCAATGGGTGATCGTCGTAGAGACAGATCGAGAGGGGCAGATTCTCTGTAATAGAAATAAATATTTAAAAGATCTTAAAATTTGTGGGGTTGTGAGATTAGTGATAATAAATTTGTCTACGAATGGATATGAGAAGCAAGACAATAAGTTTCTGAATGTTTTTAACGCTCTGAATCTGAACATAATTTCAGAATTGGAAGCTTGTATACAGAGTTCTAAAGTAAAATAGCTAAAGATTTTAATTACTTCGAACGTTCCAATACTAATGGTTGAAAGGACACAATAACTTGTAACAAATTAAATGATTTAGAAGTCTTACAGCCCGTTTATCTACCTCGAACGAAAGCTTTCGTTCGCGTTCTAGACGAAAGAAAATTGATTTGGGTTTCACAATCTTGTCGTTTCAAGTCGAATGAAAATATAAAATGTTTCAGTACAAATTTTGGTTTCTCTATTTCGAACGTACTGCCACTTAGGAATAAACATGAAGTCAGGCGAACGAAAATTTCGACTTAGATAAACCGAATTTGAGTTGAATGTGAGTGACTGACTTTCGTTCGCTTCGCTTTTCGTTCGAGATAGAGAAACAGGTTGTTATAGTTTTGCAGTTAAACATTCGAATGATATAAAACTATTGTAATGCAGTTTTAGTTTCGAGTATCCATATAGCTGAATAGAAAAGCCGCTTCTCTGCATTCCACTGTCACATGCAGTAAATTTTAGTTCAGTGTCGTGATATTTGCTTTTTATTTATTCACTAGCTGACCCGGCAAACGTTGTTTTGTCTTCAAATTTGATTTTAACTGAAAATCTGGTTCCGTTGCAAAGTCATGGTGGATTGATATTTCGAAGAAGAATTTTCAATTCAAATCAGCATGAACTGTCACGGCAATATATGAAATTCATTGAAATGAAAGTGGCGTCATCTCTCGAAAATTGGTCGCACCAACTCAGAAACTTCGTGGGCTCATGCACAACAACTTTGCTAAAGATCATCACATGATCAAATGCATAGTTTACGATTCTATAAAGGACATACAGACAAAAATTAATTTTTACGTATGTGACGCGCAAAATAGAAAGGGACCTAAGGGTAAAAAACCGGTTTTGTTCAGGAGAGCCATTTTAAAGATTTAAATACGTGTATGTTTAGTGTACTTCACTTTCATAAAACGCGGATATCTCTGGGAGGGAACACTTTTGGGCATGGGATCGGTCTCATTCGATGCTCAGATGTTGAAAATTGATTTTTTTACCCTTAGGTCCCTTTCTCTATGCGCTGTCACATATATAGATTATTTTCTCCTCTACAAGATAGTCTATCTGTGAGAGCAGATAAACAAATAGTTGTCCTTACCAGATTTCAGTAATATTTTGAACGGATAGCTTTCTGACTACCGTAACCAGTTCAAACTATTTCAATCAACCATAATAATATTAGGATCAGATGCAATCAATATAGAACAATCATGGCTGATCATCAACAATCATTATATGTTTGTCTCTCAATCAAAATCTGATTATACTTAAACTTTATATGATTTTCTCCCAACCATAATAGTGTCAGCCACAATCATATTATTGATTTCCCATCAAAATATGGTCACAATCACCACATAGGAACATCTGACTACAAATCGACATTCCGTGAGAATGGAATACAGACAATCCTTGATATTTTTACAATGAAATATATGTTTGTATACAGTATAATATACAATGGAAATTTACTTCTAGCTTACCTTAAACCTTCTACTTTACGCTTGGGAGCAGTCTCCACTGACTCTTCAACATTACGACGTATATTCTTTTCCGTCAACAAAGTTTCCATGGAAGATGTCTGGCGTGTGGAATCCACTATTGGAATTTGTTGGCCAGCAGAAACAGCTGCAGCCGCTGCTGCAGCTATATTATTGGCCGCCGAAGAGGCAGCATTCAAAGCGTTTATATTTAAAGCGGTGGCCAGAGGTTTCAAATTACCACTATCTAAAGTGTAGCAAGTAGTTTCGGGGCTAACGACCGAGGGCGATGGTGTGGACCTTAATAATGAGAAAAGCAAAGTAGAAATTGGTTCCTTTAAAACATAATCACATTACTTACAATGGTCCTGCTATAAGACTTGCTGATCTTATCAGTGAATAGGGTATGATCAATATGGGATTGGTGGGTAAAGCCAGAAATGGTGTGGCTGTGGGTTGCTGTAAAGCGGCGGCGGCGGCTGCAGCAGCTGCTGCTGCAGCTACCATAGCAGGCGTAGGAGTTTTAGTTCTAGTCTGTGGACTTATGGCACCCGGGTGTATAGCATTTGCTTTAGGCGTGGTCGAAGTAGTTGATACCTCTAGTTTCGGAGTCAATTGCCTAAACATATGAAAACAAAAAACGTAAAATTATATCGAATATTTCGAAGTTGATTAGGAAAACCTTACCCTTCTGTACGCCGGGAACTGCAATAATGCTGTTTATGAGCCCTATAGGTTTTGACATTATTAAATCTGATGTCACAGTCACTGCAATATCGATCAACTTGCTAATAGGAGCGAGAGAGTAGAAGGAAAGAGGGAAAACATTTAATTGGATTTATGGTGTCACTGATTAGTGTTCAAAATCGTTTCAACCAACAACTAACTCACTTGACTAGAATTTTCCTCTATTGTGGAGCTTCCATTATTGGAAACATTCGAGCTGGGCGCCGGTGAGGTCTGATGCATGCGCATGTGACGATTGAGCGAAACTTTCTTATCCGCACTGTAGGAACACTGTGTACAAGCATATTGTTTGCCAGTCTTTGGAGCTTTTGCAGCAGGCTCCGCTGAGCTTACGGCAGAGACATTAGTGGCTGCTGCCGAATTCGCCGTCTGTGATGGAGATGTGGCGCTTTTATCAGCCGCTGCAGGTGAATCTTCGTCATTATCTTTAAGGCGATGAGAACAATAGTAAGCTTGATGGGCCTCCAAGGTAGAGGGTGAACTGAAGCCAATGCCACAGGGTAAACACATGAATACCTTCATGCGGGGAGCTGCGACATCGACAGGAGGTGGGGCTAAGGGTTTTATTACAGTTTCCACGATATTTGTAGATCCACTAGATTCTTCATCCTGCTGTAGTTGTTGCTGTTGTTGGTGCTGCTGCTGCTGATGCTGTTGTTTTCTTTGTTGCGTTTGGGACTCTTCATGGGCAGCTTTTAAATCTTTGGCATCTGGCATTAAAGCTGGATCTGAAGCTAATAAAGCATTTAATCTTAGCTTAGGCATTACGCCACTTTGTGAGGGTGACAGTGATGGCGATGAGTGACGTTCCTGGGTATTATTATCATCTGGTTTTGCTGGACTTATGGATGAGGGCGGCGTATGATCAATGGTGGGGGGACTACTGCAAGATCTACGATCTTTAGAATTTGATTCTTCTGATGGATTTTGAAAATCATCACATAAGGGTTCAGTTATTTGCTGCGTTTGCGTGATTGGTGACGAAGAAGGAGGACTTCTTCTTCTTTCATCTTGAGGGTATTCCATTTTTGGTCTTTTTTGCTTAGGGGGCTCAGAATCGTAATCTCTGTCACTTTGATCCGGCGAATGTATACTTGTAGCTTGTGGGGATTTTTCGCCTTCTTCGTGCATTTTCATATCAGTCTCTTTTGTTAAATGGTGATTTAAAGTGGCGGCAACAGGTGATGATCGGCGATCTTCGTCAATGGTAAGTTGGTGATCGTCCATTATTGTGTTGTTGGTAGTAAAATCTTTGGAATCTACGAAGGAGAAGAAAAGAGAAGAATATATCATTCAGAAAGTCGAGTTCGATAAATCTGGAATATAATTCATTCCTTTCCTTGGGTAAAATATTAAATGGATGCAATTAAATATTTGAACCGTATCAGAAGACGGTTCAAAGAGACACTGAGATTTTGAATTTGTAGCGTTGTAACGTCAAATACAACACTGCCACCGTAAACTACCATCAGTTAACAACATTGCAATAAAGTTTTAAGCAAGCTGTATTATTTTTTTTAATTTTGGGTGTCATTGACAGTATTCATGAAGTATTATTTTTAGCTAAGAAATAATTTGGCCATTCTGCACCCTAAATTTTAACGGTAAATATGTGGTTTACTGAACGTCTTGGATGCCATATTGTGGCCACTACCAGAGATCTACAATCAGTACTCAATATATGAGTAAATTGAGTTGCATGATTCATAGATATGCATATTAATACTTGTACGTGACACTGCGATGCTGTAATTATGTATCTTTATTGTAAATACACTACCAATTCATTTACTTTTCTATATGTACATACATATGTTATATTACCCGTCTAGATTACTACCAGTCTCAAAACATTAATCCTTCTAAAGGTAAGAAGTATTTTAGTGTTTTCCTAATCATAGTAAAGCCACATTTAATATTTTAGAGTAACGCTCTTCTCTTCCTGGTATCCATAACGGAAAACCAGGCCTTTGGGAAACCAAGATCAGATTCTGTCCCTGAAAGCTTGTCTGTACTTTCATTACCGAGGAAATCCGTATGGACGGAAACCATAGAAAAGTAATCGCCAAGATGAGGTCCAGATACTTTACATCACCAGTAAATTCAAGACCACGCTACAGCAGAAATCTGAAGCTAGGAATCTTGGTGTTCCTACAAAGCTTTAGTGATATCGTTTTACTTCGATTTTTTAAACACATATTTTGAATAAGTACTCAAAGTATGCAGTGTACTTTGAGTACATACATACATGGTGTTCCAGAACATCCCACGAAGGGATTGAGGAGAGCTTCACACACTTTGAGTTCTTACTTTGAGTACATCCCCATGATTTTTCATATTTGTATACGCACTAAAAGGGAAATCTACGTTACACGAGTGATGTAAGACATTCCCTCAACGAATATTTTCGTGAAGATTTTGGTAAATAACTTTGCCAGTGCAACGAATATGTTTTATCGTATTTGAGCCAAGAATTTGTTTCATTGCGCGATAAATGTTTCACTACTCCGGTGAATACGTTTCATAAGTGTGATGAATATATTTCATTACATTGGTGCATAAATACTCTTTAACAGTTTTTCTCCTCCAACGAAAATTTAGGTTGTTTCAGCAACGAAACAAGGAACGGATGAAACATTTTTTGCAGCAACGATAAAACCGCCGTGTGTACGATAGTTTTTATTGCAGCATGTAAACACATGCTTACTTACTTTTACTGACTATTTTACAACCTCATGAGGTCAGACATCTTACACATATTAATTAAACAAACAAATTAAACAAATTTCAACATATTCTTCCAACTGGCTCCATCCTTCGCCTTTTCTCGCCAGTTGGTAACACCAAGGATACGGAGGGATTCTTCTGCCTGGTCTTTCCAGCGGAGTCTTGGTCGTCCTCTTTTCTTGCTTCCATCGGGTACGTTATCAAAAATCTTTCGCGCTGGCACATCTTCATCCATTCTGATAACATGGCCTAGCCAACGCAATTGGCCCACTTTGATTCGTCTAGCTATGTCCACGTCAGAATAGAGATTATATAGCTCTGCGTTCCAGCGACGTCGGTACTCGCCGTAACAGGACCATATATCTTACGGAGAATTTTTCTCTCGAAAACTCACAGGTGTTTTTCATCAGCTTGCGATATGACCCAAGTTTCGGAGCCATATGTCAAGACAGGTAAAATGAGAGTCTGACATAGCTAGACTTTTGTCCGTCGAGAGAGGGCTTTGTTCTGCTTTGAAACTGCTTGCTGAGCCCAAAATACAATCTATTTGCAAGCACAATTCTCCTATTTATCTCCAGGCTGACGTTGTTGTCGTTGTTCACGTCGGATCCAAGGTAGACAAATTCATCTACCACTTCAAAATTAAATCGGTTGTCAACGTTCAAGTGCGAACCAAGTCGAGAGGTTTCTCTAGTCGTTGACACCATCAATTTTGTCTTGCCCTCATTAACAGCAAGACCCACTTTCACTGATTCCTTTTCGATTCTTGAAACTACTGCAGTAACCTCTCGCAAATTTCGCCCAATGATGTCTATGTCGTCAGCATACGCCAGCAAATATGGCTTTTCGTTTTAATGGTCTTGTTTGTATTTACTGCAGCCTTTCTCATTATTATCTCCATTAAGACGTTAAAGAGATTGCACGAAAGTGTGTCGCCTTGTCTAAGTCCTCGCTTGCTACCGAATGGTTCAGTGAGGTCTTTCCCCATTTTCACTGCTGATTTGGTGTTGGTCAGCGTCATTCTACAGAGGCGGATAAGTTTTGCCGGAATACCAAGTTCAGACATAGCTTCGTACAGTTCTTGCAGGAGAGAGAGTTTCTTTCGATAGGACATTGATATCTCCGGTATTTGTAGCTTGTCAGTATCCAGCTTTTCCTGTGTTCGGCTTTGTACGTTTTTCGCCCTGCTCAGTCTTGTGCGAACTTTCGCGGCCCCCAGGTAATGATCCGAGTCGATATTGGCACCTCGAATCACACGTACATCCATTACACAAGAAGAGTGCCTCCCATCTATTACCAAGTGATCAATCTGGTTCTTCGTCCGTTGATCAGGAGATATCCAGCTCGCCTTATGAATGCCCTTATGCTGGAATCGTGTGCTACTAACTACCATGTTCTTTCGGAGGTGGTATCATGTAGACTGTGATTACCGATGGTTGGTCGAAAGACATTTTCCTTTCCTAGTTTGGCATTAAAACACATTTACGAACATATATGTTTCATTCCTGCAACGAAGCGATATTCATTCAGTAGAAAGCACTTTAAAAATTCTGGGTCATACCTGACGATCATAAAAACAAATTGGTTAGACGAATGCATGTCTGGAGTTTCAGCATAGTGTGCCCTATATTTAAAAAAGATGACCCGAGTATATGTGCCAACGGCAGTAGAAGAGGCCTCTAATGTATTGTATACAAGGCCCTCTAAAAATCCCCAGCAAAAAATATTGAGAATTTGGAAGCAGCTGCAGTTTTTAGGAGCTCTACACTGCTTCCTGCTTATTATACGAGTATGCAATAAAGTAAGGCAGTATATATAAGTATAAAATAAGAAAGGTGTTCTGAAGCACTTCTGAAAATTAGCAAAAAAGTATGAAAAAAAATAACTACAACTGTACCAAGACAGTTCAAACGACACAAATGTGAAACACGATCACGAGAGTAAACAAAATTAAAATTTTTTCCCCTTAGACTGATTTCTAAACCGTAAAATAAGCACATGATTCAACATCAGTTATTCTGCAATCTATAAAGAGCTTCTTGAAAGCAATCAATATATTGCGTTTAGTTGGTACTGTCGACTGCTTCTAAGTGGGAACTATGATCGAAAAAATGCGCTTCAATAAGCATCCAGGATCTGTGGCTTACTTAAAAAAACCCGAAAGAAAGCAGTCTGGAGCGTTGATATCGTGCGATCTGGCCGGCCACTCCAAATCGACAAAACGAGACACGCATCCTTCAAAATGTACATTGTCAAGCAAGCTGTGTACGCAGTTGCACCGCCCTGTTGGAACCACATGTTCTCTAGTCCCAATTCATCACTTTGCGCCAATAAAAACTCATTATTCATTGTTCTGTTTCACTCATCACTCACACAAACCATGTTACACACAGTGTCCTCTAGAAAACAAGGCCCGATGCCACCTCCGCCGTAAATGGTGCACCATGCAGTGACTTTGAGTGGATGCAATGACTCTTCGTGGGCACATTTTCTGCGCTGTTAAGGTTCAGAAGAACGTGGGAGTAGTTTAGATGGAATTGAAAGACTAAAGCGTACAGTAAAGATAGAGTAGAGACACCACTTCTCTCACCTGACGTTCCATTTCACACCCTTCGTCATGAGGTGCTCTCAGATAACTAAATGTTTGAAAATAGGCTGTTGCCACCGAATTGCGGTTGCCATAACCGAATTGAGAATGTCACGACCGAATTTAGTACCCACAACAGAAGTTCGGTTGAAGCACACTTATTTCATAATTAATTCTGTTGTGATAACTGAATTTTCTATTATATTCGTTATGTCAACTAAAATTTGAGTAATTCCGATTGCAGCAACCGAATGTGGAATTAATTCGGATACAATGAACGAAATTGGTACCAAATTCGGTTGCAGCAACCGAGTGTGACATCAATTTAGGCGCAATCAGGCGTCAATTCGGTTGCAACTATCGAGTTTAGTGTCAATTCGGTTGCAATATCTGAATTTCCCCTTAATTCATTCGGTTGCAACGACCGAATTTGGCGTCAATTCGGTTGCTGTAATCGAATTTCTTATGTATTCTGTTGGGACAACCGAATTCAGTTTCAATTCGGTTACCACAACATAATTCTATATATTTCAAACCTAACGTTTACAATTCTAAAACCAAATATTATATTAAACAAGCTCAAAACAATTTCCAGTTATTTCGATCGCGGTGGATGTTAGGAGCGGTAATCACAAAAATTTAAAACGTCATATTTTGAAGAAAATTTCTAAATTTATCAGCGTGCAGTACAAGCAAATGTCATCAATTCAGGTTTCTTTTTATAGAAAGGGTTTGCACCTAAATAAACAGACAGAACTCGTCAGAATTGATGCGGTGACCCTGATGGAATTAAGCAAATGCATATAAAGGGTGTCTCAGTAAGAATGCACTCTATCATTTTAAAATAAAAGCACGTATTTTTTGAGATTATTGTAATTTTTTATTGGATTGTACAGAAAACATGTTCCGATTAAGTACGGAATAAAATATCCGTAAAATGCCCCCCACGGCTTTGCTGACAAGCTATTACAGTTTTCTTGCAAGTTTCCATGGCTTTTTCATAGATATGTGACTGTATCTCACTGAAGACGCGTTGGATCTTTTATTTGAGCTCAGGAATTGTTTCTGGTTTCTTCGCATTAACCTGGAGTTTCATAAAACCCAAAGAAAGAAATCGCATGATCTTGGTGGCCAGTTGACATCAGAATTTCTTGAGATAATTTGTTCTGGAAATCGTTGCTGCAATAAATCGATAGTTTCATACGCGGTTTGGCAGCAGGCGCCGTCTTGCTGAAACGCCATGTCGTCCGGATCCATGCCATCCAGTTGAGGCCACAATAACTCCGTTGTCATGTTCCTGTAATGAATGCCGTTCAGAGTCATTGCAATTTCGGCATCATCTTCAAAACAGTCCCAGCCTGACTAAAATCCGCACCAGACAGTTGCGCGTTGTGGATGCATTTGGTTGTCATGGATTGCACGACGATTTTCAGAGCCCCAAATTCGACAATTTTGTGTATTCACGAAGCCATTCAGATGCCCTTCTTTTTTTTTTTTTTTTTGAAAAATTGGCACTGACTTCACTTTGCTCCATTACCCATTGAACGAATTGCCGGCGCTTTCCATGGTCTGCAGGTTTCAGCTCCTGAGTAATCTGAATTTTGTACGCATGACGGTGGAGATCTTTTGTCAAAATTCGCTGCGTAGTGCATAGTGAAATTTGAAGTTGTTGAGAACGATGCCGAATTGATGTTTTCGGGGTTTCGGCGATACTTTCGGTTGCAGCAGCAATGTTTTCAAGAGGCCGATCGGTACGTTGACTCTCAGGAGTCTTACTGTATATAACTGTCCCAGTTTCTTAAAATTTTTTGAGCACTCTTCGAATGGTTGTCACATTAGGTGCACTTTATTGACTGAAAATTCTTCGAAGTTTGTGAGCGGTCTTAGCATAACTCTCCTAATTTTTGTAATAAGTTTTCACAATTATAACGCATTGTTCTTTCGTAAATAGCTCCATTTTTAATAATCGGAATAAACATATGTCACAACTGCCAAATTTCAAAGTTGTCACATGCACAAAAAAAAAATTACACTAAATTTAAAAAGTGCTATCTTACTGAGACACCCTTTAAATCATTTCCTTGCTATGTATTTTTTGTGAGAATACAGAAAAATAAATCATCATAAATTAATAGACACAAATTTCAAAATTCAGTTGTGACATTATCTAAATGGGGTCTAATTCGGTTGTGATATCATCTAATTCGACTATGACAACCTCTAATTCGGCTGTGACAACCTCTAATGCGGTTAGACAACCTCTTATGCGGCTGTGATGACCAGTAGTGTGGTTGTGACAACCTCTACATTCGGAGACGGCTAATTCGGCTGCTCTGACTCGATATTTTTTGTGAGTGTAGCCAATGAAACATGATCGACGCAAATTGACTTCCATCAGGTGGAGTTACAAGAATTTTTAACTAAGAACTGTGAAATTTAAATGTATTTTCCACTTGTTATCTTTTATTGTTGTATTGCGTTGTATTTAACCATAGAGATATAGACAAGAGCCGCTATCCTCTCTTCACGTTCTCTTGATGACGACACGGTAGTAGGCCATTTCATTGAGTTCGAGTTCCTTTTATAATTTTATATTTGGTTGGACCATAGATTAATTTATGCATAGATCTGTCAACTCGCTCATATGTTTAATGATAGAAAGGAAGCGAACTTGTGTAGGAACGTCAAGAGAAGAATTCTGTCGCTGATGTTTGACAAACACAGCTGCAAGTGTTACTGTGAATGTTCAAAATATGTAAATATATCATAGACGAATACATACATAGATACATTTATTCTCTCATCTGACGTTTCATTTCACACGCTTCGTCGTAGGTTTGTGGAAATGAGAGAAATTAAACTTAAAATTAACTTAGACCAGGTGGAGTTACAAAATATGTTCACTTAACTTTTTCATGTCGTTTTGGTGTAGAACTGAAAAATTTAAATGTATTTTGCACTTTTTTGTTAACTTTTATCGTTGGTATACATTTGTATCGTATTTAACACAACTAGTTTGGCACAAAATCACGAAATTCGGTTGTTGTTCCTTTGTTGGACGTTGTTTACTATTGCCTCTATCTGGTATTATTAAACCCATATTTCCCACCATCCAATGTTTTCTTTCCAATGTACCTATGACGTTTCATTTATTGAGAGAATAAATGTATCTATGTATGTATGAAATATACGAACATCGTGAATGCACAAAACTAAAAATGGAGGATTTTATTTGACGTTGCTGACAGAAATTCGCTTCCCCATTGAAGAAGGGCAAAGAGAAACGTCAGCTGAGATGGATAACAAATCTATGTATAAATTTATCTATGGGTTGGCCATAATACGGACAGAAATAAAAGGAAATGCGTATTTTCGTTCGATGCAAACAACTAAAACATAATTTAGCTGTCATTAGTATCAATCAAACACTATTTAAACTTAGTTTGGTGTATGGTCTCTAGCACCGAGTAATAAAGGGTTTTTCAACAGAGACGCTACAAAAGTAAATCGAGAGGGACAGCAAACGACGCCATATTTTTTCCCGCTCTTTTGACATTTCTCTTCAGTAAGGTTTGCCATTTCATCATGGAAAGATATACGAGCCAACAACGAGTCAAAATTATTAAAATTTACTACCGAAATTTGGAGTCAGTGGCCTCAACTTTAAGAGCGCTACGTCCAATTTATGGTCGTCATAATCGTCCTGCCAGATCAACAATTGAGCGTCTAGTGGAAAAATTTGAATCCACAGGCACAGTACAAAATGTTCCCGTGCCAGTGAGACAAAGAAGTGTCCGTAGTGTCGAGAATATTGCTGCCGCTGAGGCTTCAGTTCAAGAAAGTCCAAATGTGTCTCTCACACGTCGTTCTCAAGCGTTGGGCATCTCTGCGATGTCGTTGTGGCTAATTTTGCGAAAAGATCTTGTGGCGAATTTTGCGAAAAGATCTTGGCCCACCATAAGCGTCGTATGTTCGTGAATTGGGCTGAGCAACTACGTGAAAATGATTCGGATTTTCATCGGAAAATCATCTTCAGCGATGAGGCTCATTTCTGGCTGAATGGCTTCATCAATATGCAAAATATGGATATTGGTCAGACAGCAATCCACACGTAGTCCATGAGTCATCATTGCATCCCGAAAAAAATACGGTTTGGTGCGGTTTATGGGCCGGCGACGTCATTGGGCCGTACTTCTTCCGTGATGATCAAGACCGGCACATTACTTTGAATGCGAATCGCTACCGTTCAATGATAACCAAATATTTTTGGCCCCAATTGGATAATATGGATTTGGAGATCATGTGGTTCCAGCATGACGGCGCCACAAGCCACACAGCGAATGCCACAATCAATTTATTGGAAACCAAGTTTGGTGAACGTGTTATCTCACGAAATGGCCCAGTCGATTGGCCGCCTCGGTCGTGCGATTTGACGCTGTTAGATTATTTCCTGTGTGGCCGTCGGTGGTGCAATGGTTAGTGTGCGCGGCTCTTGTACATGAGATCCTGGGTTCGAACCCGGCTCTGACCACCTTCAAATTTTCTTTCGGCGGCGGTCACCTCGCATAGTGACGGCGACACTATCGAGTATCTAGCCATGAAAAAGCTTCTCAAATTACCGTTCGGAATCGGTGTAAAACTGTAGGTCCCAATCAGTGAGTGAAAACTGGAAAGCGCACAGCTCAGTGATTGTGAGAAGTTCTCCCCAGTCCCTTCATGGGATGTAATGGGAAACCATTTATTTATTTATTTATAGATTATTTCCTGTGGGGCTACGTCAAGTCGATGGTCTATGCCAACAAGCCAGCGACGATTGATGAACTTCGTACGAATATCGAACGTGAAATTGCAGCAGTATCGGCCGATTTATGCTTGGAAACCGTCGAAAATTGGGTTCAGCGTTTGGACTTCTGCGAGCGTGGCAGTGGTGGCCATGCAAAAGAAATCGAGTTCCATACATAATGACATCGAACGTACTTTCACAGGAATAAAAAATTTCATTGGTATCTAAAACCGGTTTTGTTTTATTTAAAAAAACTTTTGTACCGCCCTTATTGAAAAACCCTTTATTATTAAGAGTGTGCACTAGTTGCTTTTTATACTAACGAGTTCCGAGACCTACGAGGAAAACATTTAGAGAATGAGAGAGAGCAATCTTTAATTTTAACAATTTGCATGTTAATTGGGATCTACACAAATAACTTTAACACTTCATTACATTTTGATTTTTTTTCACTTACTAAACCCTTTTTAATCAATTTAGTTGGCAAAATTTAGTCCCAGTTGATGTGTTTTGTACTTTTGGCTTGAAGCAGAAGTTTGAAAATCACACCACACAACCCAGTCTTTATTCTTTGATAGCACATTCTCTATTTGTTCTCCAAGTACTAACTTGAACAGCTGTCTCATCGATACCCCTTGGTCTCTATGTCTTTTTTGGTCTCTCATTCTACATTATACCACTAGTAACTTTTCGATCAGCTGTGCCTTAGAAACCCCCTGATTTAACACAACTATTTTAACACAAAATTACTTCGTTGTTTTCTTGTTGAATGTTTTGTACTAATATCTCTATCTGGTACTATTAAAGCCATACAATTTCAACATCCAACATTTACATGCAACCACATCAAATGCCATCAATTTCATGAGCGACGTGGTGTCCGTATTTACCAGTAGCTGATGTACTGCCTGCGCTTCGTAATGGAACATCTTCACGTCTTTGGCCAATCGCAAATTAAAACTGACAGTCGCCCCCATACGCAAACGTTATAAAATTTTTTGGGCCACCGTCTACGAATACTTTGAGATGTAACAAACTGAAGGACCATAATCAAAAACTACTACCAAGTTAACTAGATATTTTTTTTATACGTAAGACCCAAAGTTTTTATATAATAGATTTAAATTTGAATTTAAGTTACCTTTAAATCGTGAGAAACCCACATTCGCAGACCTATTTATATTTTGAACTGGTGATAAAAGATTTGGATTAAAGTTTCAAGTTAAGATTATAATCACAATTGAAAAACACATAGTATGTATGTACATAGTATGTAGCCATTTCCAGGCTAAATCCCTCATTTTACTCCACCATTAACCACCACCATTTTAACAACTTTCAAACCTACTCAAATCTGGCATTGGAACAAAAACAAATCTCTTGTCTTATCTTTTTCAAAATCTTTATACTTTTCAACCAAAAAATTCTTAAGAAATGAAACCCATATCACACATAAAACTTCAGCAGTAAACCACAAAGTAAAGTATCCAAAAAAAAAAACCTCCAGTTCATCCATGAATCCAATGACCATTTTCCAATGAAATTCTTCTCACTGTAGTTATAAACTACAGCCAGTCGAAGAGAACACACAAAAAAACGACATTGCGCTCGAATTGAATTCGATTGGCAGAATATGTGTCAAATTGACCAAAAGGTTAACAATTATTATCGAACAAATTGTCAGGCCATCCTGTGGCAACCAACAGACACACACACACATAAATCTGCCTGTCTGTCCATCTGTCGTTCACACAAAAGTCAAATGAGGAGTTGTACAACGTTAACCACCAAAAACGCATGAAGGAAACGACGACCAGCCAACATAAGTAAAATCCTCAACCACCAGTTCCAAAAAAAAAATACGTAGCAAAGTGCTTAACGCTCCGATTTTGGCATTGTAATAACTATGTGCGCAACATAAACTCAACTTTTTTGTTTTATTTCCAATCCATATGTCCACATTGGAACTCGACAGAGAGACAAACTCAAAGCCATTGCAACAAAACGGACAACACGCCAAAAGACGGACAGACAATATTTTAAGCGTCCGTTTGTCTGGCGTAAACTCGCATACAATGGTGCACTCGACTCGACTCGCTTGCGGCTGTTTCTCTAACCTCACCTCTCGCTATATACACGCGACTTCTTCAGAAAAGCTCCACCATATACAACGACGACGGACGACATGTATTTTTTCTTCTTCTTTTCATTTTGGTGTGCGAAACCAAAAAACGTGTTGAGAAGCTTCGCTTTGTTTTTATCCGCATATTCAATC
This sequence comes from Phaonia tiefii, assembly GCA_963931995.1. Classification (NCBI taxonomy): domain Eukaryota; kingdom Metazoa; phylum Arthropoda; class Insecta; order Diptera; family Muscidae; genus Phaonia; species Phaonia tiefii. The sequence goes on from OZ008368.1 coordinate 295,303,132, forward strand.
TAAACTTTGGATTTTTACGGCTAAAATGTAAAGTGAGTGAGTGGAATACCCAAAAAATAAAAGTGCAAAATCGGTGGCCTTCATTGTTGCCAAAGGAGAAAGATCGCAAGAGTTAAGGGGGACGATCTAATACATGATTCGGACTTAAGATATTATAAAGGAAAGCACTAAACTAAAGTTCAATTGCAATTTTAAAAAATACTAATAACAAAAACAGTGGACTGAAAAACGAATTTCCTTCTGGAATGTCTAATTTTTAAATTGGTGGCCACAGTAAAATTTTCCTCATTGTTAAATAACTTATAATTTTTATTTTGTGCGGAGATACAAAAAGATTTTGAGATGTAATCAAATACACAAAAACAACACAGTGCAACACGAAAAAATATAACCATATACGAACCCCACTACGTGATGAAAGACCAAGAAAAGACCCGTGTCTCCCAGTTTTTCCCAAAGTCACGCATTTTTTTATGGGCCCCCAAAGATTTCTGGCCTCCGTGTAATTTTTGCAAAAAAGTGATAATTTTGTCAGGCCCATATCTTGCAACCCGTTCGGTATTTTGATTTACTCTCTGAGGGAAAGTTGTAGCTCTTATCATAAAGAACAAAAATTGTGAACATATAAAATTAAAATCTTCAAGGTCAAAGTCGCAAAAAACCTTAAACAATTCGTTTTTTATCCTTTTTTATCCTGTTCAGGTCCATAGGTAGCAAACCGTTCAAAATTCAAGGAAACAATCAAGTACAAAAATGTACCTAAGATCTCAATAAACAACTTTCTAGTACATCCCTAGTTGCGTGTGCTGAGCTTTCTGCTGTGCCTGTGCTGCTGCGGTAGGTGAGATAGCATAGTATCTTAATGTTGAAGTAAACGGTGTTAAAAATCATTCCTAGGAAGTTCATATGTTCTAGAAAGTTGTTTATTGAGATCTTAGGCACATATTTCTAGTTGATTGTTTCCTTGAAGTTTTAACGGTTTGCTACCTATAGACCTGAACAGGGGGAAAAAGGTAACAAAAAATTAAATTTTTTAAAGCTTTTTGGGATATTGACCTTGAAGATGAAGTTTTTTGATTTTAAATGTTGACAATTTTGGTTCTTTATGACAAGAGCTACAACTTTCCCTCAGAGAGTGAATCAAAATTCCGAACAAAGTCATGGACTTTTTTTTATGGGCCTCCAAAGATTTGGGGCCTCCGTGTCATTCTTAGAAAAAAGTGATCATTTTGTCAGGCTCATATCTTGCAAATCGTTCGGAATTTTGATTTACTCTCTGCGGGAAAGTTGTAGCTCTTGACATAAAGAATAACAATTTTCACACGGGTTTTTTTCTCGTTTATCACGTAGTGGTGTCCATGACTTAAAAAATTTCCATGAGTTAAAAAATTACACAGGGGTCAGGAACCATACACAAGTTAGATAACATATTTCGCCAACCAGTTCGATCTTTTGCTTTATCTCTCCAGTAGGCAATACCAAGTGTACGCAGGGATTCGTCAACTTGATCCCTTCAGCGGAGTCTTGGTCTTCCTATTTTTCGTCTTCTTTCGAGTTCGGTTTCGAAAACCCTTCGTGCTGGTTCGTCTTCATCCATTCTACTGACATGACATGACCAGCGCAATCGCTATGTCAATGTCGGGATATAGCTCATACAGCTATGGTTCATGCGTCGCCGATACTCGCCGTTGTGTACTATAGGGCCATACATTTTTCGGAGTATTTTTCTCTCGAAGACTCTTGCAGATGTTTCGCCTGCTTTCGGCAAGACTCAGGATTCCGCGCCATAAAGCAAGACAGGTTGTATGAGAGTCTGATATAGCTGGATTTATGTTACTTAAGAGAGGAATTTATCTCTAAAGTGCTTGTTTTAGCTATTCGCAGGCTGACATTGTACAGCTGATCCGAGGTATATAAATTCGTTCACAACGGTTATCAAACTTCACGCTTTGGTCTAGTCGCGTGGAAGCCCTGCTCGTTGAAACCATTAACTTTGTCTTGTCCTCAATTACTGTCAGACGAACTTTTGCTGACTCCTTCTCAATTCTCGAAAACATCGCAGTAACTTCTCTCATTGTGAGCCCAATGATATCTATATCATCAGCATACGTGAGCAGAATGAGACTTTTGCTGCTGATGGTTTTATTCATATTGACTGCAGCTTTTCTCATAATGATCTCCTTTAAGATGTTAAAGAGATTGCATGATAGGGTGTCGCCATGCCAGAGGCCTCGCTTAGTTTTGAAAGGATCCTTACCAACTTTTACTGTGGATTTGGTGTTCGTCAAGGTCATCCTGCAAAGGCGTATAAGTTTTGCAGGAATGCCAAGCACAGACATTGCTTCGTAGAGTTTCTCCCGTATCGGGCTATCGAAGGCCGCCTTATAATCGACAAATAGATAATAGGTGTCGATTTGTTTTCCATGGGTCTTCTCCAGAATTTGGCGTAGCGTGAAAATCTGGGCAGTTGTCTAAAGCCTAAAGCCACACTGGTATGGTCCAATTAGGTCTGCAATAATTGGTTTTAGTCTTTCGCACATTATACTTGATAGAACCTTATATAAATAAATAAATGGTTTCCCGTTACATCCCATGCAGGGATTAGGGAAAGCTTCTCACGACCAGAGAGCTTTGCGCGTTCTAGTTTTACATTCACTGACTGGGACCTACAGTTTTACACCGGTTCCGAACGGTATTTTGAGAAGCTTTTTCATGGCTAAATACTCGATGGTGTCGCCGTCTCTAAGCGAGGGGACCGCCGTCGAACGAAATTTAAGGTTGTCAGAGAAGGGATCGAACCCACGTTGTCATGCACAAGAGCCGCACACAATACCATTGCACCACAGACGGCCACATAGAACCTTATATGCTATGGATAAAAGGCTTATTCCACGGTAGTTGGCACAGGGACTCGGGTCACCTTTTTCAAATATGGGACATAGAACACTGAGACTCCAATCGCCTGGCATGCATTCATCTCAAAGAGCAGCCTTAAACACCTCCGCCGGTAATCCATCGGTTCCTGGGGTTTTGTTGTTCTTAAGCTGGGCAATAGCTGTTCAGACCTCGTCGTGCTTAGGAGGGGGCAATCGACGTCGTCGTTCGTGGATATCTCAGGTACCAGTAGCGCGGAGAAATGATCTCGCCATACTACCAGCATGCTCTGCACATCTGCGATGAGATTTCCGTTCTTGTCTTTACTGAAGGGGGCCCTGAGGCGCCACGAAGTAACCCCCAAACTCGAAAATGAAATAATCCCCAAAAAAATCAGGAAAAACAAATTTTGGGATAATTTCCTAATTTTCGGGAGTTATTTCATTTTTAATTTGGGGATTATTTCATAATGAAATAACCCCCGAATGAAAAAAGCCCCAAATTTTTTTTGGGACAGTTTCATTGTGGTTTTTGTTTTGGGGGTTACTTTATCTTATTTGGGGATTATTTTATTTCCGAAATTACCCTTTTTACACTAATGAATTCCTCTAAATTCTTTAATAATAATATTATAATTAATAATAACTATTTTTGGGTTTATTTCATTTACTTGGGGCTTGCTTCATTGGGGGATATTTCTTTTCTATTTTGGGGGTTATTTCATTTGATGTTATTTTCACCTTTTTTGGGCTTTATTTCATTTGATTTTGGGGGTTATTTCATTTTCGAGTTTGGGGGTTATTTCACTGGGGGTTATTTCGTGGCGCCGGGCCCTAAACCGTGTCCATTAGTTCCATTTTTGACTTTTTGATAGAATTTGGGAAAATGAAATGGGTTTTGCACAGCGCTTCAGGATCGTCATCGGGAGGGAGTGAATTCTGTGCCAAAAGTTGCGAGCGCTGCCTTGAGTAGGCTGTGGCTACCTCTGGCAATTGCAGCATTCCGATGTCTAGCTTTCTCTGCGTCTGATTTCGTACGATTTTCGCTCTACTTAATCTTGTGCGAACCTTTACTGCTACCAGGTAGTGATCTAAGCATCTAGGTTAGATTAACTAGAATTGACAATCACTATTCACTTAACAGTAGCAATAAGCTACTGTCTTCCTAAACGTTTCGCAGTTTTATCGTTAGGAACATAACAGATCAAACATTTGCGAAAGCGAATGAATAAGAATGCATACATTATTTCGTATGTTATATGTCCGTATTTATTAAACAGAATATAACAATATAAAACAGTATTACAATACAAATTTTAAATTATAGGTTCACGAACAACATAGGGCGGCAACAATTTCCCTACATCGATTTCTGTCTCTGGCAAGTGATTTAATTTGGTTCCATGATAGTCGAGTGTGTTTGTATTCATATTCCCTGTATTTGGTGGTCCTCCTGGCCTTCGATTTTTCATTCAAGTGCCGCTCTAGCAATATCTGATTTTGGGCGCCTAAGTATATGGCCGATCCAAGTGCATTTTCTTCTACGTATATCCAATTCAATAAGACTGTTACTTGTACGTTGCACAGAGGAATTTTGCCGGCAAAAATACCCTTTTTCGAGTGTCAAATATCAAAAATGTAATGATGCAGTTTTGTAGAGAATTGTTTAATTAAGAGAAATAAATCATTAGTTTTTTTCAACAAATTTTGTTTTTGTACAAAAAAACGCGGCAAAGTCAACAAAATGAAACTCTGCAGTAACCTGCCTCAGATTTTCATGCATTTCAATGGGCTGGAAACATAACTTCTTTTTGTCGTATCGATTTGGAATATGTATATTTGAAAAATATGGTATTTCTACATTAAGTTTTAAGAAAAAATAATTGAATAACAATAACAGATTAAAATATATTCATGCTTTTATGATGACACTCAAAAAACGAAGTGTATTTAGTTTTTCTTGGAATTAAAAAAAGGTGGTCGTTATCGATCGTTGTGGTCTGGTTGCTAAAATGTGAAAGGTGGGAGTGTATTCTTTTGATTTCATAAATAAAATTCCCATAATATTTTATACTGTTGAACAAAGTTATAAATTTTATAAAAAAAGTGCCACGAAATTACATTACAAAAATGGATGAAACACCATATAAAATGGTGTATAGTTTTAGGCATATGTGTTTTAATGCTGTCGATAATAGAAACATTAGTTAAAGTTTTTTTACAGCTGTATATCATATCCCTAAAAGTATGCACTTAGAAATGCTGAACAATTAATAAATTTCGATAATTTTATAGTACAAATTTGACTTTTATTTGGAATGATTGTTTAATTAAAAAAAAAACAAAAGGTAAACTATGGCCCCCTAATTTTTTTGAAAATATTCAGCTAACATATTAGGCTTTAGTTATTTATATATGTAGATGTAAGTGCTGATTTACATCTATCACAAACTACAAAGAATTATATCTGTGTTTTCGAAAATTTTGAAAAATGAAAATTTTGTATACGGGCGTTGGGCGTGGCACTTAAATTTTTAATATAATTGAGGACTCAAATGCAAGCACTGGCAGTAATTTTTATTGACATAGATATGAAAATGAGGAAAATACAACGATTTTTTATTTTACGTTATATGGGAGGTAGGCGTGGTTGTGGGCGGATTTGAACAAAAACTTGTTTTTTTTTCTAATTTAGCAATATGAGAGATGTGTGCGAAATTTCAAAGCCCTAGCTCGATTCCTTCTAATTTTTGCCGCGGCTTGTATGAAGAAATCCCACTGTGCGTTGCCAGAGTACTTCATTACAAATTGTCTTCGGCCAGTAGATACGTAGTATTTGTCTCAAACAACGATTGACAAATGTTTGGACCTTCCTCATTGTTAGCTTCGTCAAGCTCCAAGTAGTACAACTGTACAACAGAACCGACTTCACACTGTTATTAAGTATTTGAAATTTCGTCTTTTCCGATATCCTCTTATTGCGCCAGATTTTATGCAGGTTTAGAAATGCAAATTGTCTTCGGCCAGTAGATACGTAGTATTTGTCTCAAACAACGATTGACAAATGTTTGGACCTTCCTCATTGTCAGCTTCGTCAAGCTCCAAGTAGTACAACTGTACAACAGAACCGACTTCACACTGTTATTAAGTATTTGAAATTTCGTCTTTTCCGACATCCTCTTATTGCGCCAGATTTTATGCAGGTTTAGAAATGCAACACGGGCCTTATTTATTCGGTCCCCAATATCCGCCGCGGAGCCACCATGCTTGGTAATCTTCAACGTCTTCAATTAATGAACCATCAATTCTTAGTGGAGTATTCCGTTCTTTTCGAATTAGCATTACCTTTGTTTTCTTTATATTCATTCTCAATCTTACTTTTTTCGCATTTTCCGTTCACTATGTGGAAAATCATGCTCAAAGATCTTGGCCTAAGCCCGTAAAAGATACAGCTGGTGCAGAAATTAAAGCCATGAGAACATCACATGCGTCGTTCTTTTGCCCATTTGGGTCTAGAGCAGTTGGAAATTCACCCGATGTATTATCGCAAAATTGTGTTCAGCGATTAGGCTCATTTTTGGCTTAATGGGTTTGCTAATAAACAAAATTGCCGCATATGGAGTGAGACCAATCCACAACAGATCCTACAGGCTCCATTACATTATCGGCATTATCGGACCCTATTTATTCAAAAATGAAGCCGGAGTTCGCATTACTTTTATTGGAGTGGGTTATCGCAACTTGATCAATGATATTCTGTTTGAAAATATAGGGACATTCATCCGGGCGAGATGTGGTTTCAAAAGGATGGCGCTACGTACCATACGGCGATAAGTTGACTTCGATAAGTGCACCTGCTAATTAAAATCCAAGGTCGTGCGATATGACACCTCTCGAGTATTTCCTGTGGAGCTACGTGAAGACACTGGTTTATGATGATGAACCAGCAACAATTGACGCCTTGGAGTCCACAATTGTTCGTGTTATTCGTGACATCCGGCCAGCAATGCTCGAAAAAGTAATCCAAAATTGAACGTCCAGAATGGGCTTCGTCATGAACAGCTGCGGTGGCCATATGCCCGAAACAATTTTCAAATGTTAATGCCATGTATTGATCTTTCGAATAAAATTGATTCATAAGTGTGTTTCGTGAGTGTAATTCGTGAGAATGATTCATGAGCGCGAATTCCAAATATGTTATTCACGCACGCGACTGTAATTTTGAATCACTTCCAGTCACGATCACGTGACTGAATGCCATTTTTATCACAGTCACGTTTAATTCACGCGTGAGACGACAAATTCCACTCACGTGCACATCTCTACGCTAGATACTCTGCTCCAGTATTATAACGACATTCAAACTCTTACAAAACAACAACAAAACTTAACAGATACTGTCCTGAGATACATAAACAAGGCAAGACAAAAAACCATCAACATAAAAATGACCAAGAGACAAAAAAGCATCACAACAGCAACAACGTTAGTTGGTATGAGAATATGTAGATTGATTTGACAGTTCAGATAATAAGGAATTGCAAGAAATACAATAAAAAACTAGCCAGAATTGAGAAGCAGAGAGAATCGGAGAGTCAGAGAGAGTGAGAGACATTTTATATTTCGCCTATACTTAAGTGATAGATATTTTAAAAATCGAGAGTTGACAAAACCGGAGGCTACAGAAGTGGATGTAAGATGGCTAGCCACACCACTGTTACTCACTCGCATAGGTTTGTGTACTCAGTCGCCCAATGTGGCTGTTGGCCATCGTAGTGGTGGCCAAATGTCAGCATTACCAGCATGTTAATATTCTCAGAAAATTCCTCAAATCGTTAATAACAAATCTCCTAAGAGATGTGCCATCATCTTGTTGTTAAGCCGTTGTTGTTGTCATCGTCCTTTTTGTAGAAAGCTTGTTATAAGCGTTGACCTGTCAATTTGTACGTATTGAAATGTCATGTGTTTTTGGTAAACGTTTTAACAGTTTATTGCTTACCAGCCACACTGCAATCTACATAGCCAATACACATTGCAGAGAGACGAGTATGTGTTGCTGTTGCTTGGCGGTTTGTTAACGTTTTTCTGTTACCATTTATGGCAAAGTGGCTGTAAGCGAAAAGAACCGCCTTGTAAGACCATATTGAGAAGAGTGGCACACACTTACTAGCACAGGGAGCCAAATCAGCGGTTGCAACCATGCAATACAGAGATAAGAAAAGAAAACAGTAAACAGAAAAAGGAGATTTTTCAATGGTACAATTTGTGGGCCGGTTGGAAAGAATAAATATTTTACTTTGAATTTTGTTTATATGTATGTATATGAAAAAAAGAAACAAATAATCTGAATAATAAATTCAATTCACTTCCGTCTTCATTTAAAAAAATTTTTATAAAAAAGTTAGGCAATTTTCCATAGGAAAATAAACCCTCATTTGATTGGAAATGTTGAACTGTGACAATATTGTTATTATACCCTCACCCATAGGATGGGGGTATATATCAGTTAATACGGGAAAAAAATTAACGCATAGAAGGAGCCATATTAGACCCTTAGTATCTTTGGATGCAATTCGTTTTGGGACTTTTTAAGACGATTGAGATATGTCCGTCTGTCTGTCTATCTGGCTGGCTGGTCAACACGATAACTGGCACAAATATTTATCGATCACAGCGAAATTTTGTCAGTGACTATTATTTGTCCATGGTTAGTTTGGGATTGAAAATGGGCGCTGTGGCCACGCCTCCTGTGGTACCTCGACAGATTTAGTTCGAAATCATGTTTCTTCTAAAACCTTTTTCTAGTAGATGTGATGAGCTTGAGGGTTAATAATCTGTAAACATCTAATTAATTGGAGAAAATGGGTGAAGTCGCCACGCCCATTCTGGTGCCTCCCATGCAAAAGCTTGGTTGTCGTCCATGTTGTCAATGCGATAAGTTGCGTGACACACTTCCGATTTTAATGAAATTGGGTATTAGGCTTCATGTCAATAAACGCCAGTCACCGATTAAGATAAAGGTGGGTTTGCCACGCCCATTTTGGGCCCATACAAAAGTTGTTCGGCCGGCTGGCTGTTCGGCCAGATAACTCCCGTAAATCTTTGCCGCTCACAATAATATTTTGTTAGTAACCATTATTTGTCCAACATAGGTCGGGGTTGAAAATTGGCGTTTTAGCCCCACCCGTTCTGGTACCTCCCATACAAATCGGACAATTGGCTGGTAGTAACGATAAATCCCCATAATCACTTGGGATAAGTTGGGTATTAAATAATATTAACGCAATGCCACTCTACTATTGGCACATTTACCAATATTCAATAGAACTCGGTTGCAATGGATGACTTCGGGTGAGGGAATGTTAAAGTCGTCCACCCGACTGAAATTTTTGTATTGCTTTCGAACACTGTTGGCAAACAGATGGTGGTATACCACTCAGCATTGACCGTCCTACGTTCCACTGAAAGTACTGTGGCCACATGACCTGTTATATCGAAAAAAACGCGATCATTTGCTTCGATGTGCTTCTTCCACGAACAACTTTTGTTGGATTTAACACGTCTTGAAAGGCCCATACGGTCGATTGCTGTTTTGTTTCGGGCTTGTATGCATAGATCTATGGTTCGTCACCTGTTACGGTGTTATACACTGCATTTGGGTTACCACACGCAAAGAAAAAAAAACGTTTATTGCTCGGTTGCTACAACAATACTTTGATTGATTTGTATTAATTTATTAATCGCAACCGTTTATGTAGTTCTCCCAAATAAACTCATATCTCGCAAATGTGTATCATGTTGTTGCAAACGAGATCTCGTTTGCAATAAACGCGTACAAAATTACATTTGTCGCAAGTTAAAAACCGTTTGCGATAACTGAAATTAGCCATTTTTCTAATGAGAGCACAGATTACGAAGAACGTAAATTTCTCTCATTCTGTCGACTGTATACACAGTCCACTCGTTTGGCATACACACTCACGCATACACATAAAAGGCTGAAAAGATAGACAAAAATTCCAACTGAAAAGATAGACAAAAATTCCAACTTTTTTTAAAACAAACTTTATGGGTAAAACCAAAATCATAAAAGTTGGAAATTTACACAAAAAAGAGCTAATGGAAACCATATATATAAATTTTAATGTACAAGTAATGTACTGAGTAGAGTAACTACAAGTCGGTTGCTGTAACCGAAAGAACAGTTGGTGGAACCGTTTTTCGTTTATCACAAATGTTTTTTCAGCTTTAATTTTTCATAACTCGGTTACTGCAAACGTTTTTCTGTTCTTGCAAACGTTTTTTTAGTTAGGATCAACTACAACTCGGTTGCTGTAACCGAGGGAACAGTTGGCGGAACCGTTTTTCGTTTCTCACAAACCTTTTTTTACAGCTTATGTTTTTCATAACTCGTTTGCTGCAAACATTTTTCGGTTCTCCCAAACGAAATGACATGTATGGTTTAACAGAAGTTCGTTTCTCCCAACTACAGTCCCCAAACGAACTTCAGTTATCTGAGATTTCGTTTGGGAGGAACGAGTTTTTTCTTTGCGTGCACCGTTGTATTTTTTCAACATTTCTTTGCTCCAATCGACACGAGCCTTTTTTTGAGCATTCTTCGAATTTTGTGGGATCCAAGAGAGCAAATTTTTTCATGGCCAAATAAATATGCATTATCTTATTGATGCTTGTCATAGTAATGTCCAAGGCTGCCTCAATCTCACGGTATGTCACATGTCCGTCTTGCTTTATCACTTCACGCACAGCATCGATGGTTTCCGGGAAAACGACCGAAGTTGGACGACCTTCATGAAATTCATCCTGGAGCGAACGGCATCCAAGACTGAACTCTTGGTACCAGCGATTTACAGTGGGTTTTGACGGTGCTTCATCACCAAAAGTCGAAAAAAGTTGATTGAGACACTCTTGTCTCGATAATCCAAGACGAAAATCGTAAAAAATCATCGTACGAAAATTTTCACGGATTAATTCAATTTTTTGACTGAGATGAATTTTTCAACAAAATGTAAATACAAACAATAGTGCTCGTAAGTGAAAACGTTCTATGTATGTTTATGCAAGAGAGTTTCAGACTTTCCAATGGAAGTTGCAGTTTGCATCTGGCAACACTAGTATTGCCAGCAAAAACGATGTACTAAAGTAGACAGACAAAATTGTTCTTCACTCGAATGCCAACAAACAAAACGAATGAAGCCGTAATCATTCTCTGCGCTCTCTCTTACTCTCTTCATTGAACATTTCAATACACCAGCAGCTTTTTGATAGTCTCTGCTCTCTCTTACTCTCTTCATTGAATATTTCAATACACCAGCAGCTTTTTGATAGCGTTATTGTATAAACCTATACAAATTCCAAACATGGTGAAGTAAAATTACATAAACTATGCAAAAGTATGAAATAATCAAGATATGAAGCGAGAGATAAATGCTTTTGAGTGAATTGTGACCACTTTTCGGGTATTTTTTACGAGCGTTGCCAAATTGAGCACATCTTCTGGTCGTCTACTTGTTGATCGTCTTTGATTGCCAGGATAATAATAGTATGAATTTCTCATACACTAACTAAAAATACAATTAGAATACTCGTAGTTGCGTTCTATAAATAGTACTTTCAAAACTTCGGCACCTGTGCGAGTAAGTAGTGCCAAATAAGCACTCTACACGATAAAAGACTTCGTTTAGTGACAAGTGTGAATACACACTGCGGTGGTCTGACGGGCTAAACCCTGCTGAAGCTGATGCTTCACAATAATTTCCATTTTTTACACTAATCGAAAAAACATTATCTGTTAGCCTAAAGGGAATTACAACTTTAAAAATAACTTGGATCTAAGAACTAAAATTATTAAAATTATTTACTATACTGTAAAATTCTTATAGGTAAACATTAAAAATTCTACAGATATTTCTAGTTATTTTAATATTTTTTTTCGCGAAAATATCAGCAGGAAAATATTGATATTGTTCAGGATTTATGGGGGAAATAATATGCAGGATCCCCAAAAGAATGTCCATCCTAGAAACATGACCATCTTTATCACCAAAAAAAGTACACAAATTCTAAATCTCATATCTACTGTTTGCACACATAAAATGACTCTTTGAAATGTTACAGCTACAATAATCAATGTGGCATTGTTGCATATACTCGTCACACAAACTACTGTAATGCAACCAGCGCAAGCTTTTGCGCATGCGTAACATTTACCACTATTTGACTTTGGATTCGAAGATATGTACGTAAAGATGGATGTTTATAAAATAAAGGAGAAGTTACTCAAGTAAATCAGCGCATAACCAGTGTAATATTATGCAGTGTTATTATGTTGCATGCAACGCAGCCAAAGAGTCATACAGTGTGTGTGGCACACACTACACGGCGAGTAGGCACAATGGTAAAGCTGGCGAAGCGCGAGCTCGCGCTTTTCCATTTATGCGACAAGTGTACAGCTAAAGCCCACAAAGACGACGGACGACATTGAATCTGACAAAAAAGCAAAGAAGCGGTATTTTGTAAGAAAATGTTGTGAGCCATCACACACAACAACAGTACCGAGATGTATGCAACACAAACGGCAACTTCAACAGCAGCAGTAACATCAGTTCCAACAATCACATAGGCTAAATGCAAGCAAATTGATTTCTCGTTATGATAAATTTAATTACACAATTTTCATTGTAGTACTTCTTGATGTTTTTTTTTGGTTGGCTGGGGTTTTTCTTTTTGGTTTTTTATGATTTTCTTAACGCTTATTGACATAGACCGACAGAGTGAGAGAGAGAGGGACAGTGCGACAACAGGACGGATATACTCAAAATATTGAGTACTTTTTACATTTGTTAACTGATTTCCAAGTACTTCTGTTTATATCAGTGATAAAATGCACAATGTGTTGTTATTTCAGTACTAGAGTTATAAGAAATCTACGGATTTAATCTCATTTTTAGCGTTTCAAAGTATTTTGGGGGTTTTAAAGAAAATCCCAAGGTTACAAAGGTAAAATTACAAAGGCGTTACTAAATAGAAAGATCAGTTTGATTACTTATATGTATAAACGAGTGGACAAACTGAATTCAATATTCTCTTTTTTGAATAAAGAGATAAAACACAGACAAAAATTATTGCCCAAAAAATATCAATTACGACTTTGTTTAAACACATAAATCCGATCCAATTACTTTTTAATTGAGACAATTACTCGAGTACTTGCCTGAACAAATTCGAACAAAAATCATCAATTACAACTTCACTTGGGTCAATTATTTGTGTACTTAAAAAAAAAATAGTTGATTTAATAGTCTCTTAATCAAATGTAGTAGGAAAATATATTGGAAATTTTCGTACTAGTATGTGTTGAAAGAATTCTCATTAAGTTAAGTTTTGTTTATGCCTATAAGTAATTTTCGAAAAGGCTGCTGATGAGATGTCTTTGTGGGCATCGAAATAGCGATACATTTATTGAATTCTAATTATCATCGTAATCGTGTTGATTATGCATGTAATAGTAAATATATGTGAAAAATATCTGTAACATATTCTCCATCATATGGGCCGTCGGTGGTGCAATAGAAATGTGCGCGGCTATTGTGCATGAGAACGAGGGTCCGATCCCTGCTCTGACCACCATAAATTTCTTTCGACGGCGATCACCTCGCTTAGTGACGGCGACACTATCGAGTATGTAGCCATGAAAATGCTTCTCAAAATACCTTTCGGAACCGGTGTAAAACTGTAGGTCCCAAACAGTGAGTGTAAAACCGTGAGTGTAAAAAAGCGCACAGCTGAATGACTCTCAATCACATTCTGCAGGAACTAGTTGTATATATCTGTGGTCACAAACAATAACAGCATAAGTCGATTCTAAAATTTTCCAGGGAGAGCAGTTTAAAGTTTAATATCTTTACTGGAAATCAGGAGTCGGAGTTTTTGTGATAACTTAGATAATAAGGAAACGAATTCTTTTACTTACTTCTTAACAAAAACGAGTTGATTATTTGAGCACGGTGATTACTCACAGTGACTTCTCTAAAATATATTCCAAATATTCATATATTTGCAAGTTCTAAACTCATTTATATTTAAACGCAAACATTAGCATGTTTACTTGCAAGAACGAATTGACGACGATTGAACGATTGCATAAAACTGAGTGCATAAAACCAAAACGGAACAGATCAGTCAACATAAGAAACACAATTCATTTACACACTCATTCATGAATATTCATGGATTACTGACTTAAAGAATTACGCAAAAATAGTTATACACTTGCAATAACCTAGGCTGAGACCAAAGTCTCATTGTCCCTCTTTTATTATTTTGCGCTCGACAGAGCATAGCGACAAAAATATTGAATAAAGAGTGCACCAAACAGAGCTGGAATTGTATCACAAACAAACTTGTTTTTGGTTCACAAATACATATATATTCTAACATATTAATCATTGTGTTTCAAACATGTAATATTCAATAGCAAACACAATGTGTTTGCACACAAGTATACTACATTTGCGACAATCTCTAAACACACGTTATATTTTCATCGAAACAAGAACAAAATATAGGTTTTTCAGCGTGTATGGAACCTTGCGCTGAGTGGAATACTGATCACTCTCAAAAATGCGGGTGTGAAAATTGTTGCTTATGCGGATGACGTGGCCATAGCTAAAGGGTATTATTTTTTTTATTTAGATACAACTTACCAGAAGGTTAGCTGTCATACTGCGCTGCGCTCACTTTTTGATAATTATGATCAGTATTCTCTGGCAAATCATCATGAATAGATTCTTGCTTGAACAACGCCAGCAATTTATCCAAATTTACTTTGAAAATCAGTCATCGTTTCGCGCAACTTATAGACCACTTCGTGCTTTTAATGGTACACATAACCGCCCATCTGAGCCCGTCGAACTGTGGATAGATTTCCTACCACAATCTCTCTAAATAATGTAAGAACACCAACACGTCGAAGAAATGTGCGTACTGAAGAGAATATCGCCGCTGTAAACAAAAGTGTGGAAGAAGATCAAAATATATCGATCCGTCGTTGGTCGGAGGAATTGGGGCTCTGTCCGTCGACTACGTGGAAAATATTGCACAAAGATCTTCGCATACACCCGCATAAGATCCATCTGATGCAGGAATTAAAACGACGAGAACATCATATGCGTCGTCCTTTCTAGAGAAGTTGGAAATTCACACTACATTTTACCACAAAATTTTGTTCAGCTATAAGGCTCATTTTTGGCTTCACGGGTTTGTTAATAAACAAATCGCCACGTATGGAGTGAGACCAATCCACAACAGACAACATTACATCGAGAAAAATTCACCCTTTGGTATCATCAGACCCTATTTCTTCAAAAATAAAGCCGGAGCTCGCGTTACGGCCAATGGAGATCGTTACCGCACCAGGATATATGATTTTTTGTTTGAAAATATGGATGACATTGATCCGGGTGAGATGTGGTTTCAACAGGATGGCGCTACGTGCCATACGGCGGCCGCAAACATCTATTAATTGAAATCAAAATTTGGTGATAAGTTGATTTTGTCAAATGGACCTATCAATTGGTCTCAAAGATCGTGCTATTTGACACCTCTCGATTATTTCCTTGTGGGGCTACGTGAAGTTGCTGATTTATGCTGATAAACAAGCAACAAACTGACATCTTGGAGGCCACAATTGTTCGTGTTATTCGTGACATATGGCCAGCAATGCTCGAAAAAGTAACCCAAAATTGGAATTCCAAAATGCGTTTCGTCATGAACAGCCACGGTGGTCACATGCCCGAAATCATTTTCAAATGTTAATGACATGTATTGATCTTTTGAAAAAAAAAATGTTGTCATTAAAATTTAATTTGTTGTGTTATTTTTTACAATTTCTTAAAAAAACACGCCAATGTAACTAACGGACATTGGACAGATGGCAGGTGGAAATGGGGTAGGTGTAAACCCTGCCAAGACAGAGATATAAGATATAAAATACCTATCGAGGGACTAATCACTTTGAATGGTTCTGAAATTAAGCTTCCAGAAGCCAAATGCCTAGGTGTTAGTTTGGACAGTAAGCTTAGTTTCAGACCCATATAGTGGAGAGGGGGGAAAATCGACGATAGCCCTATACACCTGCAAGAGGGCTATAGGTTGTAAATTGGGACTATCACCGAACATTGTTTACTGGATCTATACTGCAGTGATGAGACCAATAATGCTAAAGGGTTCAAAGAATGGCAACGATGTTCATCAAGGGTTCTCTGCGCACCACTCCCACTGATGCACTGAATGTAATGTTATACGAGGTTGAATTTTATGTTTCGGTATTTGGCAACCCTAGTGTTACAATCTGGCAACTGACAGCTATATCGTCAAGTTGGACATTTTTGTGGTTGTGCGTACTCAGAACGTTTTGACATACGAGCGCTATTTGTGTTGTTTACAGTAACTTAAAAGATTCATCTCGGCCCAAAAATGGAATTAAATCGTGAACATTTTCGTGCGATTATTTTTTTACAACTTTCGACGTGGCTTAACTCAGCAACAGTGCATGGATGAACTTAATTCAATTTTTGGCGATGAAGCTCCATCAAGGACCAGTGTTTATCGATGGTATGGTGAATTCAATCGTGGTCGTAGTTCACTCCAAGACGAATTTCGTGAAGGTCGTCCAAAATCAGTTGTTGTTCCGAAAACCATTGATGCTGTGCGCGAACTGATTTTGCAAGATCGTCATGTGACCTATCGTGAGATTGAGACAACCTTAGGCATTAGTGGGGCCAGCATACATTCAATATTATATAAACATTTGACTATGAAAAAAATTTGTCTTCCAATTTTACTGATTAAAATTGTACGAGTATTCTTTTGGGTTAGCGTGGGTATCCATAGAGTAAACCTTAGTAGAGAAAATACTTGGCTCATCTGACGTTTCCTTTCACATTCTTCGTGATGCGGTCGGCGTGATAGAGAGATGTTTGACGAAAAGTGGCATACACCAGGTGGAATTACAATAACTTCTGACTTTAATTTTTCCTGTTGTTTTGGTGAAAAACTGTGAAATTTAAATGTGTTTTAAACTTTTTTATTGACTGTTATTATTAGCATACATTTGTGTTGTATTTAACACACAAAACGAAATGCCGTTGTTGCTTTTTGTTCGTTGTCTTGAACCATTGCCTCTATCTGGTATTAGTAAAGCAATTCTTTTCAACATCAAACGTAAATATCACACCAGGCCAAATGTCATAAATTTGGTGGGAGAACTATTGGGTCTACTATAAGTATTAGTCTATGGGTTTAACGGAGTTAACCTTCGAAATGCCTTAATATTGGTCGGTTTAAGTGACGTATTATATCAATTGGCATCTAAGTGGCTCCTATAAAACTCCTCTTGCATCCAGGAATACATTTAGGTCTTACCAACCTAATAAAAATCAATGGCAACCAAACTAATTAAAATCAATGATTAATGTTAAAATGTCTCTTCAAACCAAGGACCACACGCGCCTCATTTTAAAAATTAGAAGAATACAAACAAAAGAAATAAAACGGTCTTTCGTAGCGAAAACAGTCAAATTTGAAATCAAGAAGATAACTAACTAACTAGTTGCAACAGTTAGTTACGTACAACATCTGTCGTCAGTCGTCAATCACGAAATTGTTGTTAGGGAAATTAAAACATAAAATGGAAAATGTCATCATGAGCCATTCAATCATGTTTAATTTGAAACCAATAAGATTAGACCACAATGTTGAAGAGAGAAAAAATTCTGAAATTTCCTTGTTTCTTATATAAATTCAAACGATATGAAGAACATAAAACGAAACGAACACTGTTCTAGTCATAACCAAAGATTCTCATGGATCACTATCTTGGAAAAGAACTTCTTCGACTACTACTGTTGTTGCTATGCAATCGACCATGTGTGTTGTGCTCGTACGGCTTACAAGTTATACGGATTTTTCTTCACTTCAGTCTTAAGACCAAAAAATATCCATTGCATGTGTTAATATGCAAATGCGTGCGATTATTTAAACATGTTGCCATACTAACACTCGACCATATGTTTGTACTCGTACTATTCAACTATTCAACGAATGATAATAGAGATTTTCCTTAAACGCAATATGGTTGGAAATCAATTTTGTTTTTCCTGTTCATATAGAGTGGTTTGGTGTTGTTGTTGTTGGTTCTCCATCTTTTAGTCATGTTTAGTAACTACCTAGTAGTAGTGAGTGTGGAAATTTACACCAATCCGCCGTTGTATGGTGGCAGTTAGTCCGTCCTTGCGATCGCTTAGTGTGAATTGTGGTTGGTAGTGGCAGTTAGCAAGTGCAAAATGGTCAATTTGATTTTAGATTATTAAGTCATTTATAACAACAGCCTACACATATGACAATTTAGATTGCATTTTACTCGAATGTATAATAAATTTATATGTAATGTAATGTCTGTACTATGACTAGACTCATAGGTAGGTATGTAAATATTTTTACAGCGGCATGTATTTACAATTTAATGGCATGTTAATGGTTTTGAAAACATAATTCTGATAAAACACAACTTGGTAACAACAATATCAAAATAAAAAATAAAAAATAAAACTACAAAATAAAGCGAAAAACTAGATTCTTATAAACATGGCAGCACAACAAGGCTACAGTTTTGTGAGTGTGTGTGTTTTAAATCTGCGTTAATAGCTGAATGTACCCAATGTGCACAAAAACAGATGCGGATCCGTTACGGATCCGTAAAAAATGTAAAAAAGGAATCAGTGTAATCGCGAATTTACGGATCCGTTGCGGACCCGTTTCGGATACGTAAACCAATTTAACAAAGGAATGAGTGTAATCGTGAATTTACGGATCCGTAACAATTTTAAAACGGAATCACTGTAATCGCGAATTTACGGATCCGTAAAAAAGTTAGAAAAGGAATCAGTGTAACCACGAATTGAATAATCCATTTCAATCCCGATTTGTCTCCGTAAAAAAATAAGAAAAGGAATCAGTGTAATCGCTAATTGAGTTTTTTTAAGAAAAGGTCCTTATGTGGGACACAGAAAAATCAGTTTTTAATAAGTTTTTTCGTAAATTACAACTCAATTGAAATCTATTTTGACGTAGAATACGTCTTACCTTACGATATGAGGAGTCATGTCAGGTTTTTATTGTTGTAATCTTTATTTCATTGAATTTGACGAAACGGCTAGATGAATTTTTTTAAAATTTTTTTTGTAGGTAAATGAAGATGTTATCTTTCGTTTGATATACATTTCATATTGGTTGATATATTTCTAGTATTTTAATTTCTCAAATGAAAATTGTTTAAACACAATCACTCAAACATATGTGTGGTGTTTGGTTGAGTGTTTTTGGTTGCTCAACATTGCTTAGGAACATGTATCTAGTAAAAAGTGAAACGAACAGCAAGCTAATGTTGCTTGGCAACATGTATCTAGTAAAAAGTGAAACAAACAGTAAGCTAACGTAATAAAGCTTTTTTGCGAAAGCTTCAATAAAGCTGTTGTAACATTAATTTTGAATTGTAAAGCGTAAAGCTTTCACACAACGCTCGAATGCTAATGCGAAGACTCGATAAGGTAAACCTTTTTCAATATTAGGGCGGCCCTCTCAACATTCGCAGAACTTATTTCAATAAAAATATTAATTAAAATTCATAAATTAAATTAAGTTTAAAAAAATTGAACATAATATTTGTTTTTAAACGGACTTGAATCAAATGCCGTTGGTAAATATAAAAATTACAGCAGACAGTTGTCCGAGGCCTTCGGCCACGGACTGTCCCTGCAGGCTGTGTCAGAGACACGGCCATTAAGTTTAACGTAGAATACGCCATCCGATAAGACAGAAAACATATATAACAATAAATGATAAATAATATAAGCAAATGAATTTATTGTTATATATGTTTTCTGTCTTATCGGATGGCGTATTCTACGTTAAACTTAATGGCCGTGTCTCTGACACAGCCTGCAGGGACAGTCCGTGGCCGAAGGCCTCGGACAACTGTCTGCTGTAATTTTTTTTTAAGAAAAGGTCCTTATGTGGGACACAGAAAAATCAGTTTTTAATAAGTTTTTTCGTAAATTACAACTCAATTGAAATCTATTTTTTTTAGAATAGGAGAAAAGCATTGAAAGTCAAATTTCATTTCATGTCATTTATTATACAAAATTGTAACTTTAAAGCATATTGGCCAATTAAACAAGTACAATATGGCACTTATGTAAAAAACTACTCAACAAAATGTGATGTCCCAATATGGTGTCCGTAACGAGTCCGTAACGGATCCGAAAAACAGGCATAAAATCGGTTTTTGAATCGGTTTTTTTGGGAGGAATTTCTCCCGCTTGCGGATCCGAAACGTATCCGTAACTGATTCCGTTGCGGATAGAAAGTACGAAGAAGTGGATCCGTTGCGGATCCGCAACGAATCCGTTTGGCACACTGGGTAACTATTTTATAAATTTCCACATAATTAACACATGAAATCTTAGGCATAAGAATTTAAATCCTGCGGAATTGAAAGTTTGTCATAATGGACGTAATTTATAATCAATTTAACTTAAAGATATACAATTTAGCAATATAACTGACCAAGGCTGCATCAGAGTTGCACATAACTATTTCAAATATGTCCTATGATTTGAGCAAGCGTCATTTTAGACAACGGCTATCATTAGACTATCGATTCTTCATTCATAATACGTTACGTAGCTTGTCACAATCAGTGAGCTGTGCGCTTTATAGTTTTACACTCACTGATTGGGACCTACAGTTTTACTCCGGTACCCGACATTGTCGCCGTCATTAAGCGAGGTGACTGTCGTCGAAAGGAATGTAAGGTGGTCAGGGCAGGGATCAAGCCAACGTTCTCGTGTGCAAGAGTCGCGCACACTACCCCATTGCACCAATGACGGCTTTCGTTAAAATTACATTCAATGTAACGAAAAAATACATGTTAACTTTTAAGGGGGCTCCCATACAAAAATGAGTCAAATCAAATGTATGATCGACACCCATTATTTTCGCAACCATAAAAGTTTCTCAGAATATATAGTATCTTCAATCCTTAAGGTGGTCGTCAAACAAATTTTTTATTTTATAGAATTTTTTTTTTATGAAATCAGCTCCTGCTGCTGAAATCAGCTCCTGCTCTTCAGGGGTGACATGTAAGATCGATCCATTTTTTTTTCTCTCT
The DNA here is from genome assembly GCA_963931995.1 of Phaonia tiefii. Classification (NCBI taxonomy): domain Eukaryota; kingdom Metazoa; phylum Arthropoda; class Insecta; order Diptera; family Muscidae; genus Phaonia; species Phaonia tiefii. The sequence continues at coordinate 295,324,252 of OZ008368.1, forward strand.
CTGCAACATTTTTTCGAACATACTTACGCTCTATCTCCAACCCATAAAATGCACCTAAACACGACCAAAACCCAAAAAAATTCTCCACAAGATAATATTATCGTTAAATTTTTCCGCTTTTATTAACGACAATAAATGTTCGTTTTTATTGAACGAAAAAAGACAAGATTTTATAATACGAAAATGTTTATGGTTGGAAAGTGTGATCCAATTAATTTATTTTTATCATGCGTTGGATATTTCTTCCGATTTTCAGCGATGACCTGAAGCAAAAATAGTTCTTCCTCCTTGTTAAAGCACAACACGTTGCTATAGTCCTCCATTAATTTTACGCCTCCTTCGGCAGCATCGTTGACAACTTGAAATTTACGCAATGTTTCTAGGGCTTGCTGGTAGTCTTCGCGCTCTTCCCAGGTATAAGGATCGGTTTGTATTCTCAGGTGTGACGTAATGGCTCAAATCGTTCTTCATGAGTTCTCGATTAACTTGTTCCGATGCCAAGGTAATATTTTTCACACCTATACAGCCAACAACATGTACTGGTCGAGTCCGATCTTGGTTGGCACTGCCGCCGCTATTTTCCCAATAATCTTCTTCCTCTATTTCGTCGTCTGCTTCTTCCTCGATATCGTCCACGTCGTCTACTTCCTCGATATCGTCCACATCGTCTTCTTTCTCGCTGTATTCATCTTTTCAAGTACACGAATTACATCCGTCATTTTCCGCTTGTTATCAAAAGGGGTATTCGGATCAAATAATGCAAGACCAACAGCTTCACCACTAAGATACCACAGATGCCCATAGAATCTCTTTACCAATAGTTGCGACACAATCTAATCAATTGAATTGCAACCAGCAATCGCTTTCACAAAATTCAAATCATTATTTCGAGCTTCGGTTGCTCTGGTGGTGCTAAGCCAATCTTTCACGTTAACACTAGAGTATTCAAAAAACCGCCCTTTCCAACAAACCGGGGTTTCGGTTGTTTCGAAAAGCGACGTTTTCGAAAAACCGGTGCAGCTGGGTTTTTTTTGAAGTTAAAACACGGTTTAAACCGGTTTTGGTTTATATAACCTAAAATTTTTTTTTATAAAATGTAATCAAAAAACTTTAATTTCCACAGAAAAAACGAATGTAGATAAATTTTAAATTTTTTTTGGAGATTCCTTAAAAAATGCTCCATGTACCATAAATTTAATATTGATTAGAAAAACTCTCATTTAACTTCACTTTTATATTGGCAACACTTAAATAATTTTAACTTTCTACGGAAAATCTTAAATTATTTCAATATAACATTATTTTGCAAGTGTTCTTTTGAAAATTTCCCATATATTTGCAATTTGCATAAAAAATATCTTAATTTGTCAGAATGTAAAATTCTTTGCAGTCTAGAAAGTCTTTAGTAATTGTTGATAAACTTATGAATGGATTTTATTTAAAAGTATTTAAATACATAGTTTTAAAAGAAAAAAGTCTAATTCTGCTTTGTGGTAAGTTTAATCTGTTAATGTAATAAAAAAACCGGTGGAACCGGTTTTTTCTTGTCGGTTCCACCGGTTTTTCGGTTTCGGTTGTTCGAAATTGTAAGGTTTCAGAAAACCGGCGGACAAAGTTGTCACCATTGTTTGTATCACAGAGCAATAAAGAGCTTCTATGCCTCTCTTCGTGTTCTCTTAATGACGACGAGGTCACTAGTGAAATATGTACTTAAGAGTTTCCATTACTCTCTTCGATGCCTCTTCATGACGACGAGGTAGTAGGCCACTTCATAGAGTTTTATTTGCTGCTGTATTTTACCAATTTTACATTTTCGTTGGACATGAAACGGACATAAATCAAAGGGAATGCGTATTTTCGTTCAATGCAAGCAACATAAAACATAATTTAGCTGTCATTAGTAACAATACACACTATTTAAACTTAGTTTCCGTCTTCTTTGGTCGCTCATTCTACATCATCGGCCTAGTACCTTTTCGATCAGCTCTGCCATATAAGCCCCTGGTCTGATATTCTGCCAACACGGTGACAACGAAGAATTCACCTCGTAACAAATAATTCACCTCAGAATAACAGGTTGTCAAAAGCAGAGAAAACAAAACAAAAACATATGGACTTCTGCACAAAATGAAAGCGACAAAAAAGGAAAATTAAGTATTTAATATATTTATGTTTTATTGAATTAAAATTAATACATTATTACTTAGGAAATTTGAGCGCACCGCAAAGGCACAGCTGGAATGCTATATTGCCTTCCTCAAGGAACATCTAGAGATGCTAAGCGAAAAAAACACACCTGCGCATCCGCGGCAAATGGAAGAAGAAATTTACTTTAGCACCAATGCTTCCTATTTCTATCAGCACGTGGACAATAATGAGCAGTTGAAAAAAATAATAGTAACAGAGCCGATTTGATGGTCAGGGTCGCAGGTTTTTTTTAGGCGAAATCCCCGAATTGTTATTTTTAATCCCCGAAAATCCCAAAAAAAAAGCTAAAATCCCCGGAAAAATCCCTATTGTTTTAAAGGTAGTTCGAGAAAGTTTTAAGTTATAAAATTAAAATTTATTCAGAATTCAGTTTAACAAAACGAAAGCTTAAACTTTGAAAAATTTAAACGAAATAAATTATTATATTATTATTAATATTATGTTATTATTAAATTATTATTTTCAAAATAGTTAGTTATAACAAAAAGATTATGACAAAATGAGATCTGGCTTTAATTTATGTACACATTGGATAAAAGTCATAAGGCTTAGTATATATATCAAATACTTCAGTCTCATAATCTTCAGATTCATCTACTTAATTATTTGTTTTGTACATAGTTTTAATATTTCTCGTTATTTCTTATCCACTGCTTCTATTCTTTTCAGTAACACCAAACATAGACTAATATATACATAGATACATTTATTCTCTCAATAAATTAAACGTCATAGGTACGGTGGAAAGTCAACATTGAATGGTGAAAAACAACAACCGAATTTCGTGTTTTTGTGGCAAACTAGTTGTGTTAAATACAATAACAATGTATACCAACGATAAAAGTCAACAGAAAAGTGCAAAATACATTTAAATTTTTCAGTTCTACACCAAAACGACATGAAAAAGTTAAGTGAACATATTTTGTAACTCCACCTGGTGTTAGTTAATTTTAAATTTAATTTCTCTCATTTCCGCAAACCTACGACGAAGAGTGTGAAATGAAACGTCAGATGAGAGAATAAATGTATTGTAATAATTAAAATACAATTTGGAATTCTTTTCGGTTGAGCTATCTTGAGCGTCAAAACCTTTCTGTGTCTTTATTGAATATTTTGGTTCTTTTTATATTAAATCTAAATACAATAGTATCTTACATTAATATTCCCATTCCTATATAATTTATATGGAGTTGTCGCGGCAGACCAACGAATATCATATGCGTATCCCTCAGCAGAGGGGACGCTCGCTGCTCATGGCCTATCATGCCGTATACATTGTCGTATGTATGCGACGTTCTCGGAGTCATGAACGGTCGCTGTCAGCAGAGACGATCGCCGTTCTGTGGCTATGCAACATTGTATGTGTCGCTGTGTGTATGCAGTAGAACATACTCAAATCAGTTTCACTGGCGTGAGAACTGTTCTTTACCTTGCGTACAGAGCAATGTGTATCGTTTAGAGTATTAAACGGCGTTTGTTATGTGGAGTGTGTTTGTCTGTTCGACTTTTGGTTATTTGGACACTTTGGGAAGTGCCAATGAAATGTAAGCTAATACCTCTTTTGGTATTTCTTTAATATGTATTTCTGTTGGTTATGTCGGCTTTAGTTTGTACTCTATAGTCGTTGGTTGCGTTGACTGTGTATGTATGCTACAGTATCTATGTATGTATTTATTAGTCTATGACGCCAAATATCAAAAATGTTTTTTTACTTGTTTTATTGTTTTCATCACCTGCCAGTAAAACAATTTGATATTTTCAGGAACTGACAAGTGTATGCAGCTCTTTTTGCTGTCAACATTTAGCAATAACTCAGCGAATTTATTCTCTCAGCAAATTCATGGCATTTGGCCTGGCGTGATATGAACGTTGGATGTTGAAAAGAATTGCTTCAATAATACCAAAACATCCAACGAAATAACAACAACGGTATTTCGTTTTGTGTGCCAAAATTATTGTGTTAAATACAACACAAATGTATGCTAAAAGTAACGGTCAATAAAAAAGTTTAAAACACATTTAAATTTCACAGTTTTCACCAAAACGACATGAAAACTTAAAGTCAGAGGTTATTGTAATTCCACCTGGTGTATGTCACTTTTCGTCAAACATCTCTCTATCAAACATCTCTCTGTCACTTTTCGTCAAACATCTCTCTGGCATCACGAAGAGTGTGAAAGGAAACGTCAGATGAGTTAAATATTCTCTCTAGTAAGATTTACTCTATGCCAAATATTATTTGCGTGTTTATGCTTGCTTTGATTTAGGTAGTACCAGATCAAAACTTTCAAGGAATGATACAAAAGATGCGCTTTTAATGCAGCTTAAATTTTCATCCCCAAAAAATCTCTAGATCCCCAAAGCAAAAAAACAATCCCCTGTTTGGGGATAAATCCCCTAAACTAGCAACACTGGTGATGGTTACATTTGAGTTTCTGGATCTTTAAACAGTTGAAGAGAGTGCAGTATTGTAACAGTGGGGTTTGTTGACATATTATGCTCTTTTAAACATAATATATATGTACCTATAATTGTTGTGTATTTAAGTGTTCATTATGAAAGATACCATATCAAAGTAAAATTCAAACCAGTACATAAGTTTCAGTCGGGTGAACCGACTTAATTATACGCTCACCCTAAGTCATCCATTGAGTGGGCGTTCTGTTAAAAACGCCCATACTCTAAGGTGACCATATGCAATAACAGATTGACATTGCGCTAAATATTATTGAATACCCAAATTAGTTAGTTTCCTCCCAATATTTATATGCGAGGTACAAAAATGGGCATGGCAAGTTGTTGCCAAAATTTTGATCAGTATCAAATTTTATTAAGATCGGCTATGATTTATTGGAGATATCGAGTCGGCAAACCGCAAATACGCCCAACTTTTGTATGGGAGGTACGAAACTGGGCGTGACACAATAGTCAGTTATTAATTACATAGTAGCTTTTAGCAAAATAATGCCTAGTACCGAATTTTATTAAGATCGGTTGCAGTTTACGAGAGTTATCGTGTCGATCAACCGGTCATCCGCTCAACTTTTATATGGGAGGTACCAGATTGGGTGTGGCAAAACAGCTCATTTTCTATAGGAGAGTTTTATTTGACTAACTATTGACTAGTACAAACTTTCATAAATATTGGTTCGGTTGTGAGGGTCTCGTGCCGAACAATCAGACGCCCAAACAACTTTTGTATGGGAGGTACCACAATGGGCGTGGCAAAATCACCCTTGTTTTAATTGGTGATTGGCGTTTGATAACGTGAAGCCTTATACCTAATTTCGAACGAACACCCTGTTTTGTGTGGGAGGTACCAGAATGGGCGTGACAATCTCGCCCATTTCCTCCAGTTAAGTAGGCATTTACAGATTATTACCCGGTGTGGGGGTTGAAGCTAATCACATCTACCAGAAGAAAGGCTTGAAAGAAATATGATTTTGTGCTAAATGTGTCGATTAGTTTGGGGGGTACCAGAAGGGGCGTGGTCAAAACGGCCATTTTCAATCCCAAACCCAATACCGACAAATAATAGTCACTGACAAAATTTCATTGTGATCTGTAAAGCTTTACGGCAGTTATCGTGTTGACCAGCCAGCCAGCCAGATAGACAGACAGACGGACATAGCTCAAACGTCTTAAAAAGTCCTAAAACTAATTTCGTCCAAAGATACTAAGAGTCTAATATGGCTCCTTCTATGTGTTACATTTTTTTAAGTATTAAATGATATATACCCCCATCCCTATGGGTGAGGGTATAAAAATGTTTTAGTTCTAAGGTTAAACGCGGCTAAAAATTATAAATAAAATGAATGGTTTCCCATTACATCCCATGAAGGAATTGGGGTGAGCTTCTCACAACCAGTGAGCTGTGCGCTTTCTAGTTTTATACCCTCTTGTTTTTGCACTGATTCCGAACGGTATTTTGAGAAGCTTTTTCGTGGCTAAATACTCAATAGTTTCGCCGTCACTATGCGAGGTGATCACCGCTGAAAGAAATGCAACCTAGGATCTCATGTACAAGAGGCAATACTAAACTTCTATTATCGGAAACCTGTTACAATTTTGCTCGTCACTGTACGAACAAATCCCAAGATCGGGAAGATCCACATTTCCTGGATCATCACATTACAGCGTTCGCGTAAGCTATAAGATAGTCCCTAGCATTTTTAGCTTATCTGCTCAGCTGGGCTAATGCTGAGAGCAGGAAACTGGTTGTAGGGACAAACCACCCGTCTGGCTAACTTAGAAGACATATCGTTGTGGGACTATTCTTGGTCAACCAAAAGTCACATACCTAATCGTCAAAAAAAAGTTCAGTAGAAAGGACATCAGGATTTCGTCGTCCCAGCAGGCCCTTTCCGGTATGAGAGAGTAATATTTCTGATTTAATGCAAGGTTTTCTTTGTGTATGGAGGAATCTTAGGAATAGCATACAACGCTGACTGTCCTTGAACCTTAGTCTATAGTGGACTTCTCAAGCCAGACGACAACAGCATATATCATTATCTGCCGTACCTCTGCTGTATTGATCCAATGAACAATAAGCGGCGGAAACCCCCACTTGAATTATCTTCAAAATTTGTTTGGTTTTTATCATTTTAATACAAAAGATATTCGGTTTATAACAAGCACCGGCATAAACACGGAGAAACGTCTAGCATTTTTGACAAAACCGACCACAAGTCGGATATACTTTTACGAACTCATCTTTGAGTCTTATGAATGCCGAACAATTTTTCTTAATTATGCTTTACCGGCGTTAAGTAAACTCCACCAGCTAATACTCCTTTACTGATGACACACTTAGCTCAATACTCTGACACAGGGTTAAAGTACTCACTGGGTTGTAATGAATGTGGATTACAAATATTTGTGGATTACAAATATTTCTTCCATATTGTCTTAATATTCTCAAAATTGAATTCCTTTTCAAACAAATTTACCTATAACCTCTGATTTTTAAAATGTAGTAACTCCTTTACCTTGTGGCACTACTAATTTGCTACCATCTCAAAACAAAAACCTAAAATAGTAACGCCAAAATCTTTATTCACATCAATTTTTCTACTCAATTTCGGCTGAAATGTAAACGAGTTCAAAATTTACAAAGTTTTGTTTATTCATTTGCTGTTTTCCAACTTCCAAACATTATCTAAAATCAGGCAAACAACAACTAACACGACAAACCTACAAACTATAAGTTTAACATTTCAGAAACAACATTGTAAAAACAACAACAACAACTACACCAGCAATAGCAACAGCAAGAGAAAATGTTTGGTTTTAAATCAGTTTTGAACTATCGAAATTCTAGGAAATCTTTTAAGTCAAACTAAACTCTTTTTGATGTCTTAATTAAATTGAATGCAGAATCAACACTCCGAAATGCAATAAGTTATTGGGGATTTTAAGGCAAAATGCAGCAACCCAACCAGCACCAAAACACCAGCAGCAGCAACAGCTCCTACCACCAGCATCAGCATCAGCATCATCGTCATCAACATCATCATACGGAACAGCAGCGGCAGCAGCAGTAATGGAACGTGCAGTACCCACTACTACTACACGTACTGCAACAACCTATACAGTTGCTGCTGCAACATCATAAAGTAGAAATGACAAAATGGGTACTTATTATGTACTTTTTGGTACAATTTGAATTGGAAAATATTTTATATATAACCAAAGAACAAAATACTTTAACTACAAAAATATTACATATGATCCCAGAAACATATTGCAGGAAACATGTGCATATATGTTTGCAAGTGTTGTTTTTATTGTTTTCTTCGTTACTTTGTTGTCTGTCACGTGTTTGTTTTTAACAGTTTTCAACAAACCAATCCACATTTGGGTCACAAACACATATATTATAACCTATTAATTATTGAGTCTCCAACACGTCGCGACCTTAGAACAGTAAGGTTCTGTCTGAAAATTGTTGATAACTTCATCTGCATACCTTATTCTACTAAAATAGGCATATCCTTTCAATTATTGCTATAACCATAAATATATCTCTTATCGTTTACGAGATATCTACTAGTACAAACTTCTAACTATTTATTTTCCATAATTGGGTTAACAAAGTGGATTTATACTGGATTTCCTCAAAAATTCCTTGCTGCAGTTAGAACCTTGCTGTTCTAAGGTCGCGATGTTATATTAAATAGCAAACACAATGTGTTTGGACACAAATATACTATAGTTGCGACAAGCTACAAACACGTTATAGTTGCATCCAAACAAAATACAGATTTGTCAGCGTGTACGAGTACCCAACATTGACTTCGAAAGTTGAAACGTTTCCTATAAATAAGAAACGTTTATCGTAATAGTTTCTATTGTACGGGTGATTCGATTGTAGTGCAGATCTTTGAGACAGAAATTATTTGTGATATGTTCATGTCCTTTTTATTATTTTAGTTTTTCAGACCATTGGTACTACAGGATTTGGCAAACATAGTCATGGAGCGATACTGAGTTGAACACAGCGTAAAAGTGATCCAAACGGCCGTTCAGTAGGAAGTGCAATTCACGCATTGCGTGATTTTTTCGGTCAACATTACCGGCCATTTGAGTTAACAATCAGCTGTTTGTTTCAGACATTCGAAGAAACTTGGTCGCGTGGCCACACCCGTGCGTCTTGGTACAGGCCGTTGAGCCGTAAATATTGCTGCTGTGCAACAAAGTGTGGACCAGGTCGCGACAAACTCAATTCGTCGTCGTGCATAGCAATTTAACCTTTCCTACAGCACCGTTCTGAGGATTTTAGCAAATGACCTATTTTTACACACCCACAAAATTCAATTGACACAGGAACTGAAGCCAAGAGACAATAGAGTAATGTCATATAGAGCTGTCATCTTTGCGATAGAGAGTTATTTGACGTCAATTGACTTACAACAGGTGGAATTACAAAAATTGTTGACTTAAAATTTTCATGTCGTTTTGATGAAAAACTGTCAAATTTATACCTATTTTGGACTTTATTCTTACATATATTTGATTGTTAGTGTATATTTGCGGAGTATTTACACAAAAAATGTAATGCACAAAACGACATGCCGTCGCTGTTTTCTTGTTGGTTTGAGCCATTGCCTCTTTCTGATATTATTAAACCAATTCATTCCAACATGCAACGCCCATATGCAACACACCAAACTTCGTAAAATTTACTGAGTGAAATCGCTTCCCTATATGTCATTTCTCTATGCTAGAGTCCATTTGCTGCGTCGTATATTTACCAAGTGGATGCTTGAACAACAAGCAGTTGATGTCGATTTTTCCAAAAAAAATCTTCATGAGCGATGAGGCACATTTTCACATAAACGGAAACGTTAACAAGCAAAACTACTACGAGTACTGAAAATCTACTTGTCATTCAAGAAATATCCATTTAAAGGATATTGTGTTTCATACATAAATGTGATAGACTAGAATATATGATGATATAACAAAAAATCATTTCTAAAAATGTTGGTGTTTTATTTACAAAAGAAAATCTGCGGTCTTATTGAATCACCCAAAATCTTTTTTATTTGGGCTGTATTTTAAACGTTTGCCGTCGGTGATGGTTATATTACTTAGTTAGTTGTGCCAAAAGTAGTTATTTAAAATTAAAAAAATATCATCAGCAATTTGCGGTTTTACGGGAATTTGAACCTGGGCCACTCGGCAGCACCGTTTCCTAGTGGAATATGCTACAGTAGAGTGACATTTTGTTTTATACGGGAATAGTTTGGTATTTGAATTTTTTATTTGGTGCTCCTGTCTGAATAATTTGTAGCTCCTGTCTGAATAATACGACACTTGAGAAACGACACCACAACGTCGTCTTTTCGGTGAATGGACCTTAGAGAAGCTGGTAGAAGATCACCTCTCTTTATCGAAAAATTGTATTCAGCGACGAGGGTCATTTTTGGTACGCCAATAAAAAGAATCGCCGAATTTGGTCCGAAAAGCAGCCAGAGGCTATTCAAGAGCTGCAAATGCACCGTGAAAAATGCACTATTCGGTAAGATTTATGGGCCGACGGTATCATTGGACCGTACTTCTTCAAAGTCGGTGATGGTCGCAACGTTATGGTCAATGGAGAAAGGGTGCCGTTCGATGATCACGGACCCAAGATGGAGGAATTGGACTTGGTTGAAATGTTGTTTCAACAATTTATCACACGTTGGGGCGCTGCCAATTGTCCGCCTCGTTCGTGCGATTTGAAACCACTGGATTATTTTTTGATGGGAGGCACGTGAAGTCTTTCGTCTATAGGGGCAATCCAACCACGATTTCTGGAAGAAATCAGTCCACGTGTAATTGATGAGATACTGGCCGAAATATTTGAAAAAGTGTGGCAAACTTGGACTTTCAAATTGGACCACGGAAGCATAGCAGTGTGCAACAGTTGCATGAAATACTCCCTAAAAAATTAACGGCAGGCATTCGACATCGCAGACATCGAAACCAAATAGTAAAAAAATCGCCCATTACAAGTATAAAGAAGGTACACTTCCATCAGCGTAATTTTAAAATTTTTTATTAGTGTTTCGACTCTTTGTGATGTTGAACCTGGCCCACTCGGCAGCTTATGTTTTCTACAGGATAACCAAAATGTATGATCCTTTCGGAAGGAAGCTGTACATTTTGTAAATGGCGGCAACTGTCAGTTTTGTTATGATATTTGTAAACAGATGCATATTACACATCGTCAAGCCATGGAACGTTATACTCTTCAAGAACGCTATACTCTTCAACTATTACTCGTGACTATTATTTTATGGAATAATGCGAAAGTGATATTGGTGCAACGTGAATTTCGTCTCAGATCTCCCGGCCGTCCTACGTCAACTGGTCAAACACTAAGATGTTCAGCAGCTCGCCTCGAAGAGACTGGGGCAACATGTGACAGAAAAGGTGTCCGAAAGCATTGTAGAGCTCGTTCCGATGAGAATTTCGCCGCTGTGGCTGAAGATGTCGCGTTTGAATCGCTAACATCGACCAGATGACATTTCATGCTATTGGTCATTCATGTTAAAAGATTGACGTTTTTCGAAAAATAGAAAATATTTCACTATAATCACTTTTTAATTCCGTGGCAGTTCCTAACTAATGTCCGGTATTCAGTTTTTATGAAATTTTAGTTGCCAAAAGAAGTACGTTTAGAAAAATAACGAAAATTTCATGAAACAAAACTTTCGATCTCGTTTCATTTGGTTGGTACTCAGCTCTTTGTGAAAATTTTGTAGGATAAATCAATTACAGGGTTGTTATGCCAAAGTTATTTGTTACGAAAACAATCGTTTGATAATTGTTTGGAACCGGAATTTTGACATTTGGATTATTTTAACAACCAAAAGTAACACCACAAGCGGTAAAAATAAAGTGGAGTGCGTAGAGGAATTATAAATGAAATATTTGCAATGTAAATCAGAGACAGATGGTAACTCTCCGCAACGAAGTTTTGACGAAGAACTGAATACGGCGCTTAAATCGGAAGTAATGAATTTAACTAAGATTTGTCATAGGAAGATGTTCTCTGGTATACCGCCATTTCATTGCCATTTATCCAGTGTTAAAGAAACACAAACAATAACATTTAATTGATATTTTTGTTTGAAACCGTTAACTTCACAAACAACTTCATTTGGAAGCAATATGATTGTTTCAAAATAAATTTATATTTTGTGTTTCCTAGGCGATTACATTTTCTGTTAAAAATACTGGATCTGTTTATAAAATCGGACTTTTTATTATTGTTTGGATACAAATGTAACGAGTTTGTAGCTTGTCACAAACATAGTATACTTGTGTTCAAACACATTTTGTTTGCTATTCAATATTAAATCTAGGAGACACAATGATTAATATGTTATAATCATATTTCACATATTTTTGTGACCCAAATATGGCTTTGTTTGTTGAAAAGTGCTGAAAACAAAAACGTGACAGATAAAAAAGAAACAAAAAAGCTGCAGATCTTCAATTCATGAAAACAATGCTTGCACGTAAGTAATGGATGTTCCAAACATACACGCTGAAAAATAACAGCCTCTCTAACATATTCTCCCAAACATATTCTGCAGGAACCATATATGTATATGTTTGGAACACACTTCAAACAGTCATATGTTTGCAAGTCCCAAACTCACTTATATTTAAATGTAAACAGTATCATGTTTACCGGCAAACATATATACTTTTACGTGGAAACATATACGTTCTCCATCATCCATATGATTCGCGTGTTTCCTCCCAAACCTGTATATACTTATGTGGAAACGTATGCGTATGTCCCCCCAAAAAAATTATTGTTTGCTTTAAATATATTGTATGTATTATTTATTATAATTAATTGTATCAATATAAATCCACATTTATAAATAATTAATACAAAAAATTAAAAGATTTAAAACGGCCTGTTTTACATTTACATTTGCATGAATTGAGAATCTGCTTTGTTGTCTCTCACGTTTTTGTTTTCGGAAGGTTTCAGCTATGCGTTGGTATACAAAGAATGTATTTATATACAAATCTAGTTCATGCAAGCCAAGCGTTTATTTCACAAATGGTCCGCCGTTCCAATTTTCTCAGTAAAGGCTCGGACAGACAAAGGGCTTCACGTTGTTGCCCTTTCCAGTTTCTTTCCTCAAAATAGTTTCTCACTTTGGTAGCACATATACATACTATATATGAAACACATACACAAAAACCAAAGTTACTTTACAAATCATTTAAGCGGCCGAGCCTTCGTTTATTCTTTTTTTCACTGATCAATCGCTTTTGATGAACCATTGACGACTGAATACATGAAACTAAAACGCAATACATCAGCCAAAATAAGAAAGACTGACTTCTGGAATACTTATGACTCACTGACTGAGAGAATAAAGCAAAAATTCAGATACACACTTACAAGATACTCTCTCTCGTTGTCCCTATTTTATTCTCTTGCTCTCAAGAGAGCATAGACAGTGCAACAAACACAGCTATATTTGTATCACAAACATAAATATATGTGGGTCGAAAACACATTCTGTGTATTCTGTGTTCTCTGTGAAATAAATTAATATTTCTCTATAGAAACGATAAATACTTTTTATACAAATGACAGATTCTCTCTTATAATGAATAATAATAAAAATAATGAATAATAAAATCCATTATTTTTAAATTTATCCCTCTTTATGCTTGCCCATATGAAGATGTTTAGATCCTTTTCAACAGATTCCTTGCTTTTTCAGTGGAACACATCCAAAAATGAGACGTGTGATTGAAAGATTTTTCTACGGAAACGAACAATTACGAGTAACGGCCGTGTTAGACTATTAGAGAAATCGTTGGATATGCGAAATTTATCATTTGATGAGAGCGTATTGAATAGTGTACACTTGAGGAGAACGTTTTGCAACGATCTGTTAGATTTCTCTCTTTATTGGCTTTTGAATGGAACGAAGGGAAATAGAAAAGGGCTATAAAAACTTCAAATTTATCACTTTTCATATGTTTAATCTTTGTTCCTTTTTTCCATTTTTTAACTGTTGTATTTTGTTTGTCACTTCGCAGATAGATGTTTTTGCATTATTTTGTTAGTGACATCGAAAGCAGAATGACCGTACAATTTCTTTCAAATGGAAGAGAGTTTGATTTCATTTCTCCCACTGTGAATCGTTCTATTTGCGCTAATAGTCTAACACGGGCTTAACCATACGCTGAAAAGTCTGTATTTTTATTGTTATTCGGATGCAAATTTAATGTGTGTTTGGAGCTTGTTGCAAATATGTTTGCACGTAAGTAATCGTGTGTTTGGAAGGAAATACGCACATGCTTCCACGTAAGTACAGGGTGGAGCGCGTTAATTTGCTTTTTTGCACTGCAGGCTGTGGCGGCACTGTTGGTCGAAGATAGTGGAGAGTATGCGTGGCTTATAGCGGCTGACGGGAGATTTGTATTCGTCTGCCTTTCAGTTGCCTTCATGCATTGGACACGTGAGGAGAGGTCATTTTGTGTTGAAGCGAATTTTTCAAATTCGCACTCGATCATTGCAGTGCAGCGTGCTTTTCGTTTACGATTCGCTGTTCCCCCAAGCAGAAGTGTTCCTGGACGGCAATCAATTGTAAATTGGGTAAGTTCATTGAGAACAGCAGGGAATGTGCCAAGTGTACGCACTGTGTGGTGCGCCATATCCCGAGTAGGCATCATTGGCCCTTAGAGTTCATGAAAACTTCGGGAAACGTATGCAGCAGTGTGTGGATAGCGAAGGTCGACATTTGCCAGATACACTATTTAAAACCATGTAATTTACAAATTCCCTTACTGTTCAATATAATTCAAATATAAAATAAATTTTTCTAAGTTTCATAATTTTGTTATTTCATTCCCAAATAAGCAAACTACCGCGCTCCACCCTGTATATGGAGTTTTGAGAGGAAACGCACGAATTTTTCAACGTAAGTATGTGAATGTTTGGGTGAAGCACGCATGCAGTTTCATGTAAAAGCATCAATGTTTGCAAGCAAACATGCTATTTAAATATAAGTGAGTTTGGGACTGACAAATATATAAATAATTTGAGTGTATTCCAAATATATACACGGTTCCTGCAGAATTATTACATTTCTTATTACAGAGACCGTTTTTTGCAGCGTGCATTATTTTTTACTAAGAACATGAGTGACATTATCTGGGAAAAACTTTACCTTTTTCTATGGGAGAAATTCAGATTATTCTACTGAAGCGATAAATATTTCCTATAAAAATTACTATTTTTCATATAGATGGAATCCAATGTTTGTATAGAAAAATTTGCCCACTCTTGTACTTGGATATTTAATGATATCTAGATTTTTTTCTATAGAACCCTACCATTTTTTCATATAGATGGAATCCAATGTTTGTATAGAAAAATTTGCCCACTCTTGTACTTGGATATTTAATGATATCTAGATTTTTTTCTATAGAACCCTACCATTTTTTCGGTTTATTCTCTAAAGCAACAGTCAACATTTCATTTGATAAATTTGTGTACAAATTGGTACAATTTTTTGAACCCTAATATAATTTATCATTCCTGACACACAAACATTTTGTGTGAATCACGATGTTGTTGCTGGCTGTGTCTGCAGTTGTTGATGCTGCTCCTGCTGCTGTTACCATTGATGATGACAACAACTACGAGTACTTCTACACAGGAGTTACAAACTATCGGACATTGGAGTTCAATATGTTGCTGGTACAACTGGCATTGGCGTTGTTCTCTCTCAGCAGCAATTTGATGGAACTGATGTGGCGGCTTCTAGTTACTAGTATACGTTAAAAGTTTAGACCTTTTTTTATTTGGGTTCTTCCGTTGTAAATGCATTGGTCTGTTGCACGTCGTAACATGGGTTACAACTAGTGCTCCAATATATGTATATAAATCTATGGATGTATGTATTTTGTAGGTATGAATGTTTGTACCACCTAGTACCCGGTATGTATTGTGTTGCCTTAACAGATAAGTAAAGTCAAGCTTTAGGCTTTCCTGAAAAGCAGCAGTACTTGTACTCGTACTCGTACTCCAACCAACCAACCAAACTAAATACAAAATGTTAAAACAAAGATTTTAAAAATTGACAAAAACCAAAAAGCTGTATAGGCTAAGGCGAAAAAAACTTCGTTAAATTGAAATTCGTGTGTCTGAAAACTAAAAGATATGAGAGGATTGAAAGTTGAAAATTACAAAACAAAAAAAAAAAAAAAAAATCTATAGCGCAGATTAATTTAAAGGGAGTTGCTTTTGTGACCAATCTGTTGGAGAGATTACATGCTAAAGGGACATTCGTAAATAAATTAAATTTGATAAAAATTCGGATAAATATTATGCGTTTTATGCATTATTACTAAAGGCTTTTGAAAGCTTTTAATGATGTTTATAGTAGTAAACAATTGATAAGATTTTAATTGTTGGTATACAAATATTCAAAGTGTGAATGATATCAAAAGGTCTCATTAAGGAATGATCACAGCAAAAAATTAAAAAAAATACATATAAATATCGCTTATAACACGTAAAAGTTGTACTTATAGTTACGAAACGTCAAGAATTGTTCATACAAATTTGAATTTTGAATTTGAATTTACCCGAAATACAAGATATACGAAGTATTTAAGAGTTTGAATGAAAACTCATAACAAAGGGTGTCTCAGTAAGATTCCCCTTGTTAAATGTAGTGTAATTTTTTTGAGCAAGTGGCAACTCTAAAATTTGGCAGTTGTTGCATATGTTTATTCGGTTTATTAAAAATGGAGCGCTTTACGAATGAACAACTCGTTGTTAAAAAAATCAATGAGTGTAATTGATTTCTTGTGAAAAACGCAGTTTATGATTTCAAAATTATCACTTCGAACCCGTTCTGATTTTTCCTGCACATAAACGAATTTTATACGTTATAAAAATAATTATTCTTTAATAATTATTTCGGTTATAAATTTCTATGAAAAGGTACTTTTATAACCAAAAGTACATTTTAATAGAATATTTATTAAAAAAGTGTGAAATTGATTATTATGGTGGATGTTTGGGAATATAGTTATTTCAATGTCCACCAAGGCATATCAGCAGCTCCCTCCTTTTGTTAAAAAAGTAGTTTTTCATAGAAATTGATCTTGAACCAGAAAAATTATCAAAGAACATAACATGGAATAATAATTATTTGTAAAGTTTTTTAAAATTACCTTAAACACTGCAAGAAAGAACATCAGTTTGGATTATCTTACCTAAAAAGAGAAGAAAATTTGTAATTAGTTTCACTTTAAACCCATACGAGTAAGATATTCTAAATATAAACACTTGTAAGTTTAACTTGATCGTCGGTGGTGTAATGGTTAGAGTTCGCAGCCATTGAACACGAGAACGTGAGTTCGATCGCTGCTTTGACCACCTTACATTTTTTTCACAAACGATCTTCTCGCATAGCGACGGCGACTATATCGAGAAATGAGGCACGAAAAAGCTTCTCAAAAAACCTCTCGGAATCGGTTTAAAACTGTAGATCCAATCAGTGAGTGTAAAACAAGAAAGCGCAAATCTCACTGATTGTGAGAAGTTCTCCGCGATGCCTTCGTGGAATGTAGTGGGAAGCTATATATATTAAAATTGAGAGGCAATTCACCAACTCTTACTCTATTACATACACTTAAAGAAAAATGTTTCGTCGCAGCAATGAAACATGTACTGCAATTACAAGATTTATATAGTCGATGATTTTACTGTTGCTCCAACGGATTTTTGCTCCAACAACTCAATTGTCATTGCTACAACGAAACAATTATTTTTAATTGCGAAGAAAAAATTACATGAGGTGTCAGGGGACACCCGGTTGGAACGAAGTCCCTTTCGCTATATTATATACTAGTTAGTTCCACCACGCCTAAGGCGCGTGTTGAAAAATTCTGTAATTTAAATGAATCTTTAAGAAAAGATACTCTTGTAAAATGATAAACTTTTTTTAAGAAATTTTGTATTTATTGAATGTGTTTTTTAAAAAAAATTAAATTTTTAGGTGCCTTTTTTAAGAATATGTATTTCCCCGAAAAGGCCCTTTCTTTGATGAGAGGTACTTCTTTTATTAAAAGCTAATGTTTTTATGTAAGAAAAAGCCTAAGAGTATGAATTTTTTTTACAAAG
The DNA here is from genome assembly GCA_963931995.1 of Phaonia tiefii. NCBI lineage: Eukaryota > Metazoa > Arthropoda > Insecta > Diptera > Muscidae > Phaonia > Phaonia tiefii. The sequence continues at coordinate 295,342,130 of OZ008368.1, forward strand.
AAATACTTTTTTTAAGAACAGGTACTTTTTAAAGAAGTGGTACTCTCTTTAGGATAAGGTTATTTTTTTAAGAAAATTTATTTTTTTCAGGAAGGCTACTTATCTCAAGAAAAGAAAAGGTATTATTTTATTTTTAAGAAAGGGTACTTTTAAGAAAAGGAATTTTTGTAAGAAAAGGTATTTTTTGTAAGAGAATGCTTTTTTTTGAAGAAAAGCTATTTTACGAAAGAACAGGCACAAGTTTAGGAGTAGGTACTCATCTCAAGAAAAGTTATTTTGTTTTACAAAAAACGTAATCTTTAAAGAAAGGGTAGTTTTTTAAGAAAAGGCACTTTGGTATTTTGTTAAGTAAAAATGCTTTGTTTAAGAATATAAATATGTATTTTTTTTTTAAGAAAATTTACTTTTTTTAAGAAAACGCACTTATTTAAGAAAATGTTATTTGTTTAACTTCTTTCACTTTGGCTTTTCTAAATTCACTTTTTATTCGGTTCAAACTAGAATATGCAATAAACAGGCTCCATCTAGAAAATTTCCCATTAAACAAAATGTTTATGGTAGTCTAGACACAAACCAAAAGTATGAGTGTAAGAGTAAGTGTGCTGCCAAATTTAATTCACGGTGTACTTCATGGATTTGCCAGTCTTGCGCTTTGGCTTTTCTACATTTTCTTGTTATTGGGTTCAAAACTACAATATGTAATAAACAACCAAACCAAAAGTACCCAATATAGTTGATAATAATGGGTTGTTATAAAGTATGTAGTTAAAAAAAAGTTGTTTAAAATATTTTCATTTAGCGCCCATCCCGCAACGTGCGATAAGGAACTTCGTTGCAAAAGGATCGGGTATGCGGTTTCTATTTTAAATATTTGGATCCACACTTTTATACCGATTCCGAACAGTTCTGCATGTCGTCCATACCTAATTTATTAATTTTATTATTTATTAAGTAAATTAAAGGTGGCTATTGCGGGATATTTTATAAACCACGCACGTCACTTAGACGGGGTTAGGTCCCTAAATCACCAGATCTGAAACCAATTAAGACTTTGATGTGTAACGTTCAGATGGCTGGTTGCGAACTATACGTACATTTGGGAAGCTATAGAAGATCTTGAAGTATAATACCTGTTGACAATTTACAAAGTATGGTGAACTCAATCCAGCGGCACTGCACTGCTTTTAATGCGAATAAATTGCAAGCAACCGAATCCTACAAGCGAAGAAAGAACACAAATTTTGCCAAAATTGCCAGACTTCGGGCGAGGCCGAAGTTAGAGTAAAATATAAGAACAATACAAAATAAAAATAAATTGTCGGCCGAATCCATGGAAATGCAAATAAAAAAAATCGAGTGATAATTTTTCAAAAAAAAAAATATTTTTCTTTAGTCTGAAAAATTATTCTTTGAAGTTTCTGCAACATTTTTCTTTAAAGTTTCTAAAATGACTTCCAATGACACTGGTTCAGCATTCTCTTTAATCTGAGGGCCCCCACTAAGTGCATGGTGTTTCCTAATCTCAAGGCCCACTATAATATGGTAAGCCCCATAAAAATAAAGACACCATTAAATTTGTGAGAAAAAAGTACCTTTTATTTCAGTACCCACAGTTGTCTTTTTTAGCCATACCCAAATGGACCCGCATCTTGGAACCTATGGGACACATGTCCGTCCGAAAAAAATTATATTTTTCGTGCTCCAATATTTTTGAAGTTTGAAGATCGTTTGCAGTAAAAATATTTCTTTTGGTATGTGTACTCAGCGATGACCGCAACAGTTGCAATGTTTCCCACAAATAAAAAACTTTTATTAACTTTTCTTATTTCACTTGTATTTATCTAAATTTTTATTTGACTTGTATTTATTCCAAAATTTTTATAATATAATTTTACGGCAAATATAGAAAACGTTTGTCACGTCCGAATTTTCGATCGAATTTTCGGGGGGAATTCTGATTGTTTTTCCGATGTTTATTAACGATTCCTTACCGAATTCTGAGACAAATTCTTAAGGGAATCTAAAGGCAAGTTTTAAAATTTCAAAAACAATTCGGAACAATTTCTGAAAAAATTAGGAAACATTTTTGACAGAATTCGGTACAACTTCTGAAATAATGCGGAATAATTTCTGAAAGAATTCGGAGCAAATAGTTACAGTTAGCTGTGCGCGTTCTAGTTTTACACTCACTGATTGGGACCTGCAGTTTTACACCGGTTCCTAACGGTTTTTCCAATGGTTTTTTTCCAATGGTTGCCACAGGTGGCAAAAATGGACGTGGAAATTCTCTTGGAGTTAATTCTGAACGATTTGTGAATTATTGCCACAAGTGGCGTTAATACACGTGGGGTTAATGCACAGCGCCCATTAGTAACATCAATAAACCCATTATAATTTATTGTAATAATTGTCTATTTTTTTCTATATTTAAATCAATTTTCGTGAATTTTTTGAAAGAAAAATAAAGAGGGTTGATTATACATTTTAAAAAAATTTACACTAGTTTTCACAAACTTCAAGCCGCGAGTGGCACGTCAATTTACAACCGGTCGAGCTCTTATTTTTGTCAATTTTTTTTAGCCTAACCCTTCACAAAACTTTCCGGCTTTTTTGGAAAATCGAAAAAATAAGGTCCACCTTAATGTACATGTTTCCACGAATTTGTTGCAGGGGCCATTTTTTTCAGCGTGTGTGGACTACACGAAAGTGGAAGCAATATTCTATCGTAAATATCACACTATGATACCGGATGGTTCGAAACTGTCATAACGAGTAAATAATGCTGTCCATTCTAGAGAACTAGGGTTGTATCTTGTACGAGTATAAACAAGCTGATCATTGTAGCCAGAGTAATTCCACACTGAAAATATATACTATACGTATATACGTTCTTTGGATGCAAATATAACGTGTGTGTGACTTGTCGCAAATATAGTTTACTCGTGTCCAAACACATTGTGTTTGCTATTCAATATAACATGTTTGGGACTTAATTATAATATGTTTTGTGACCTAAATGTGGCTTTGTGTGTTGAAAACTACTGAAAACAGTGCTATCTCTCACAATAAAGAAACAAAAAGCAGCAGATCTTCAATTCACGAAAAAAATGCTTGGAAACATGCACATGGTTCCTACAATATGTTGCTGGGGCAGTTATTTTTCAGCGTGTAGGTGAGGACAATTAAGAACGTGTAATAGGTCTACTTGCCAGGACTGCCGAAAGAAAATGGCCCCAGCAACATATTGCAGGAAACATGGACAGCATTGTTTTCATGAATTGAAGATCTGTTGCTTTTTTGTTCCTTTGTTGTCTGTCTCAGTTTCCAACAAACGAAACCTTAGTTGGATCTACAAATCAATGGATATAAGGAGATTTGTAAACTTTCTGCCTCTACCTAGGCCCAACGTCTTAATACTTGCCAATTTTTAGAAGGCATTGTCTGGTTCGTAGGCATGCACTGCAATTGAAGGTATTTTGTAGAAGTTATAAAAAAGAAGAAGAGGCCACACAAGATACTCGCTGAAAAATTTGTCTCTTTTTGTTGTTTGGATGCAAACATAATTTGTTTGGAACATGTCGCAAATGTAGTATACTTGTGTCCAAACACATTGTGTGTTCTATTCAATGTATCATGTTTGGGACACAATGATTAATAGGTTTGTGACCCTAATGTGGCATTATTTGTTGAAAACTGCTGAAATCAAACACGTGACAGACAATAAAGAAACAAAAGGCAGCAGACATTCCATTTACGAAAACAATGCTTGCAAATATGTACATGGTTCCTGCAATATGTTGCTGGGGCCGTTATTTTTCAGCGTGTAACTGTGCCCCTATGCACTATTACTTCTTTAGGGATCTCGAAGAATTGTCTTATTCAGGCGTTGCAATGATTCAAAGATTCTTGGAGCTAAATCAATGGTTCACCGGTGGGGCTAACGCATAATCTCGTTATCAACACGCTGAATAATGTGACTTTTGTTGTTGTTTGGACACAAATATAACGTGCTTGTAGCTTGACGCAAATATAGTATACTTGTGTTCAAACGCATTGTGTTTTCTATTCAAGATAACATATTTGGGAGACAATGATTAATAGGCTATAATATATGTATTTGATTTGTGGTTTTGTTTGTTGGAAACTGCGGAAAACACCGTTGTCTGTCACCATAAGGAAACAAAGAGCAGCAAATCTACTATTCACAAAAGCAATGCTTGCAAACATGTACATGGTTCCTGCAAAATGTTACTGGGGCCGTTATTTTTCAGCGTGCAGTGGAATCATAATGGACCTAAAAGCCTAACTGAGTCGTTAATCGACTTCCACAAACACCTAACTCCTGTGCAAATTGGTCTAGATAAAAAAACACTTGAAATACAATGTTGACCATAAAATGTTCTGCTTTGGTAAAGTTAAAGTTAGCCCTTGATTTCAATCGAGCTTGTTACACTTGCTTTTTTGGCGGGAAAAGATGATTTAACATGACTGCACCTAGTTGTGGCCCAGGAAAAAATTGTTACTGGGAGAATTTTGTTTTAGATAAGTTCTTTATAGATAGATACGATTGTATGGAAATATCAGAAAATCTGCTGCGTCCTTCGATTTTCTCCGCTATAGAGGAAACTGTGTTATAAAGCAGTTCGTTATATAGAACTTTTGACTGCATATTCCATTTTCAATATCTACTTCATTCAGACTGTTGTTTACAGATAAATATTTAGAAATATTTTTTCCTGGCTTAACAAATTGTTGAATTTTAATACACAAATGTGTGTTCAGTGAAAAAATTGAGACCTTTCGCGAAACTCATTGACAAATTTCGGTTTACATGAATACAGAAGATGATACTAGTGCTGTTGAAACCACGAATTCATCGATTTTGGGGTAAATTAAAGTTCGTTTACAAGAATAGAAAAGAGTTTTGCGATAAAGGATTTTTTATTTGGGGGAACCATTTCAGCATTTGCTGTCAACATTGGGCATTCGTAGCAAATGAAATATTTTTGCAGCAAAAGTTTTTGTTTTTATAAAAATTTTGTATTGAATCAATAGTTTTTTTTTTTAGAATATTTTTTTATTTCTTATGAGCTAAACAGATCAGGGGTTTATTGCTTTATTAAAACCTTGCATTGAATCAATAAAAATAATATACAGGGAAAAGTTTTATTGATCAAATTTCAGACAATTATTAAACACCTGGTATTCATCTCAATGCCACGCTTCTTAATTACATTACACGAAAACACAGTGGAATATTTTATGATTTATAAGTCCTTTTCAAAAACAACACAGCTAAAGTGTATCGTCTCATAAACCCCTTCGTAACAAGTGTTTTTTTTTATATCGACACTCTTCCCTTGGTGTTGGTTATTATGAGCTGTGAACGCGGCAACACTTTTGCCGCCAACCAACAAAACTCTACCCAGAAAGTGCTTTGAACACACTACAAAAGGAATCCGACCTTTTACGCTTTATTATTGTGTTTTTATTTCATCTTTTTGTCTCAACGTCGTCTTGTGATATTTCGTTGCGCGTTGAAGTTACGGTAGAGAAAAGAAGCGACCGGCTTCTTGTACAAGCACCGCAAGACCCAAATTAAGGATGGGTTCCTCTTTAAAATTGTTAACAAGACGCACGTTCCACGAGCAACAGAGCTACAACAACAGTGCCGACAACATGTTGGAAACACTAATAAAACATTTACGAAACAAGACAGAAACGACGGACAGACAGACATGCTATGCTCACTTGTCTGTTTAACGAAATAAAAAATCGGCCCATTCTAAAAGGACCAGGCAGGCAGGCAGACGCACAACGTAGCCTTTGAAAGGCTCGACGATTAGAGTAGAGTGGAGTGTGTGTGTGGCACTGTCGGCTTAGTAAAACACATCATTACGTACCAATTAGGAGGCTATGAAAACAATAACAACAACAATAAAATTACTACTAAATGTTAAACTTTCAATACGCGTTGTTGTTGTTGCTGGGTGCTATGGAAAATAAAACGCTTTCCTGGTGGCACAATAAACATGACAAACCAACATGCCAACATCACCATCACCAACATCACCACACAATGTGACCAAGTATTTAAGAGTTGTGGGTTAATTACGAGGATTGAATGATAATGAGGAGGAAGGTGCTCAACTTTGCTAAAACTAACAGTTTTGATTATTGCCTGGAAGCAATGACATCAAATGAGATTTTATAAAGCTATACAAGTATGCAAATCGAATGCTAATTCCAATACATATCATTAATGGACAGGGGAAAGCTGTTTGTAATCAGTGGATTGTGTGTGTTTTTTTAGTAAATAGATTATGACAGATTGTGTGCTACTATGTATTTTGTGCCAGCTGTGAATTGGTATGATATTTGAGAAGCTTTTAAACATGTGATAAAAATAACGTAATAACAAAGAAGATCGAACTTGGGTAATTCCCATGGGGTCAATGAATCCCGATAAACTCGAACTTAATCGATTCATGGGTTTTATAACTGGATACTTCACCCTAAAGGCATGCTAACTAAACGTCTGCAATGAATGTCTTGAATGTCATATCAAGACATTCACTTCAAAAGTGAATGCGTCAAATACTACATTCACTGCTAACAAAACTAAACTAGTATTTATGAGATCTCATTCATTTCCCAATTAAACAACTCCCAATTAAACAACTCCACACAATCCTTTGAAGTTGTCACACGATTACGTGTATGGTCAATTGAGAGCAAACGCGGCACCCATTTTGCAGATAGCTTTCTTAAACCCAACTGATCATTTAAAATCGAAACCACACTGCCATATGAAATGACTATGGCATCAACAATCTCACGCACTTTTACTCTTCGATCGGCCAACACCATATTGTGGATTTTTTCAACATTTTCGGGTGTATTGACCTCAATTGGAAGTCCAGAACGCTCAGCGTCATTTATACTTGTGTGACCATAACAAAAGTTAGTAAACCACTTTTTTACCATTGAAATCGATGGTGCAGAGACCCCATAGTATTTATCAAGCTTTTCCTTGGTCTGATTGACGTTTTTATTCGCAAAAAATAATGTTTAATGAACACTCGAAATTCACTTTTTTCCATTTTTCACTTTTCCATTTTCCACTTTTTTCCATTTCCACCGGAGCAAATGGCCGCCTGTTTCTTCGGCCGAATAGGTCATGTGGCCAGTGTTCCGCTTGAGTAACGTAGGACGGTCAATTCTGAGTGGAACACGACTATTTGTTTGCCGGAAGTCTTCGGAGAAATGCGTAAACCCCACCGCCAAAGACCAATCATTCTCCATCATGACAATGCGAGCTCTCACACATCTCGTCAAACAGGTGCATTTTTGAGCAGTCAAAACATTGAATTGATGACTTATCCTCTGTACAGCCCTGATTTGGTACCCATTGACTTTTTCTTGTTCCCAAATGAATGTTCCCGACACAAATGAACGCAGGGCGTATGAGTAGGATATCGGAACGGTGGAATGTTACCGATCTCGCTAGAACATATTAATGATTGTGCATCCAATATGTAATATTGAATAGAAAACACAATGTGTTTGGACACAAGTGTAGTACATTTGGGAGAAGCTACAAACTCGTTATATTTGCATCCAAACAATAAAAAACGACTAATTTTTTAGCGTGTACTTCTGGAACTAGGACGATGGCACAGCAGACAAACCTACTGGCTTAAATGAATGCAAAAATATGGATCTTGCTTTGACTTCTCCTTCGCAACATATTAACATGGATATTCATTACACCCGTTTTGATAACAATAAGAATATTTGAACTCAGTAAAATTTTTCTTCGACAAAGTTATATACTTCCGGGAATCCGAAGAGCGCACAGCATATCGACCTCCTGGCATAAACTATTATACAGAAATGGATAATGGGACTTAGTTCGAGTGCAACGACTATCCTCTCTCAACATAATGAATGACCAGATAGCAATGATACTTTTTTCAAATGTAATATATCAGACGCTGTCAAAGTTAGAAATGACAATCAACTGTCAAAGTATTCAGTAAGTTTTTCCGTTCCATCATGCATCGTTTCACCGCTGCCGAACGTACAGTCTGTCTCAGTAAGTGTTCACCTTTTCATTTTAAAATAAATACACGTATTTATTATACAGTTGTGATTTTTTTTATTGGATTGTAAAGAAGACATGTTCCGATTAAGTATGGAATAAAGTATCCGTCAAATGGCCCCCGCGGTTCTGATGACAGGCCATTACTCTTTCCATGAAATTGCCTATGACTTTTTTACAGAGATGTGGCTGTATCTCACCAATGACGCGATGGATCTCGGATTTGAGCTCAGGAATTTATTCTTATAAATCCGAGATTTCACAAAACCCCTAAGAAAGAAGTCACACGGCTTTAAATCGCATAATATTGGGGCCCAGTTGACATCAGAATTTCTTAAGGTAATTTGTTCTGAAACTCGCTCCTGCAATAAATCGATTGTTTCATGCGCGGTGTGGAAGGTGGCGATGTCTTGCTGAAACCACATGTCGTCCAGATCCATGCCGTCCAGGTGAGGTCACAATAACTCAGATATCATGTTCCTCTAACGAATGCCGTTCACAGTGACTACAATTTCGGTCTCATTTTCAAAAAAATAAGGCCCAATCACGCCGCCTGACCAAAATCCTCTCCAGACAGTTGTTCGTTGTGGGTGCATTTGTTTCTCATAGATTGCATGACAATTTTCTGAGCCCCAAATTCGCCAATTTTGTGTATTCACGAAGCCATTCAGATGGAAATGAGCTTCATCGGAGAAGATGACTTTTTGGAAAAATTGACATTGACTTCACTTTGCTTCATTACCAATTGAACGAACTGCCGGCGCTCTCCATGGTCTGCTGGTTTGAGCTCCTGAGTAAGCTGAATTTTATACGCATGAAGGTGGAGGTGCTTCGTGAAATTTGAAGTTGTTGAGAACGATGCTGAATTGATGTTTTCGGGGTTTCGGCAACACTTTCGGTTACAGCAGCAATGTTTTCAAGAGACCGACCGATATATTTCTCGACTGAAAATTCTTCGATGTTTGCGAGCGGTCTCAGCATAACTATCCAAATGTTTGTAATAAGTTTTCACAATTATAACGCGTTATTCTTTCGTAAAGCACTCCATTTTTAATAATCGGAATAAACATATGTGACAGCTGCCAAATTTCAGAGTTGCCACTTGCACAACAAAAAAATTACACTAAATTTAAAAAGTGCAATCTTACTGAGACATCCTTTATATGGATGGTCCAAAAGCTTCGCGGATTATCGAATACAAACATTGTCACATATTGTCTACTCAATAAATATACATGGTTCCTGCATAATGTTATAGGGACCGTTTTTCAGAGTGTACGTATTTGTTTTTTCAGCAAACACACACATATTTGCTGTTCTGGCAAACATTTTGCCCGGTATTTTATCGACACAGCAAACAGTTTGCTGCAATAAAAGTACATTTGCTCTAAAAATAGACAAATTGCATTGGTTGCTGTCAAAACTAAACTTTATCTTTTGAGTGTAATTTTCTAATCGGCCCATAAATAGTTCACAGTGGCAGAAAGGGAACAATTCACATGCAGAAGAATTATTACGCTTGTTGCAAACTAATGTACATATTTAGGTACTAACACACGCTGAAAAATCTAACTTATTTTGTTGTTAGGACGGAAATATAACGCCGCAAATATAGTATACTTGTGACCAAACACATTGCGTTTGCTACCCAATATTAAATGTTTGACACACAATGATTAATAGGTTGTAATATATGTTTTTGTGACTAAATGTAACTTTGATTGTTGAAAACTACTGAAAACAAAATCGAGACAGGCAACAAAGAAACAAAAAAGTAGCAGATCTTCATTTCATGAAAATAATGCTTGCAAACATATACATGGTTCCTGCAATATGCCATTTTTTCCAGCGTGCAGTAATTTTCCACAATTTATCATGCTAACCCCCTTTACACCAATGAATAAAAAAATACTTTTAATAATTTTCTTAGCTAAACCACCATGAGCTCGAGAACTATATTGGTGCGATGCGTTTTTACTTGTCTTTCTTGCCCATAAACTAAAGTGGAACAAAAAAGGGTTACGCCTAAATTGGGATTGTTCAATTGGCGCTTAAATATGTTAAAAGCTTGTACCATTTGTCTTGTGTTCTTAAGCACCGTGAAGAGAATTGGAGTGATGTTAACACACACGCCGTTCGCGATCTCGATCAAATGCACCGACGAAACGGACTCACCAACGGAAAAAAGTCCAACAAGTCAACATATTAAAAGGTTTTTTTTAAAGAGCCATAAAAATTACCTGCTTGACAAGAAAAAGTAACAATAATGTGGCCACAAAGTTTGTTGGGCTGATGCTTTACTTTGGTCAATTCGTTTCGTATATGAAAATAAATTGGCAATGAAAAAAAGCTTCTGGTGGCAACTAGGGGTCCTGTCATATGGCTGCGTATGAGATGGATGCAATGTTTCAATAAATGTAGGGATGGCATGAGTGTGTGAGATGAGTGTTGACTGTGGTAGAACTGCTAAATAAAAAGGTTCTTTAGAGGGGAAAAATGTCAAAAATGAACTTTGGAGTTTCCAAATTGTACTTTAAGGCAAAATTATGAGGACATTTTAATGGTATTTACAATATAACAGTAGGATGATTTTGTGGCGAAAAATAAAAGAATGACTGTAAAGGAAACAAAATAATTTTCATAGAAAAGATTAGTTGGTTTCTTTGAAAATCAGAAAAATTTTAAAACCAGAAAAAGGAAAAATTATGAAAACAGAGCCCAACCGAAAAGTTCGATCGAGATAAATCGCATATCGTTGGAAAGGTAACTGAATGCCCTTTCCGTCGATATGCTGTAAATTTCTATCTGATGAGAAATGGCTGAGTTAGGCACCTCAAATTTTTCAAAAATTGTCTTTTTTTTACGTTTTTTACAGCATTTTTCATTGTTATTTCTTTTTTTCTATGTTATAGTGAATATTTGGAATGTTTTATTTTTTTTAACATATAGTTTATTTAATTACCAAAATTTTAAGCGTAATTTCAACAAAATCGGATGAAAAATAAAGTTTTTATTAAGGATTTTGTGGAGCGACAATATTTTCATTTTCATTGCTCACACACTATATTCGGCGTTAATTCAAAAAATTTCAATTAAAATGACGAGCGACTTGAACGTCAAAAAGGCAAATTTTGAACTTTGAGGTGCCATAACTCAGTCATATCTTATTAGATAGAAATTTACAGCATATCGACGGAAAGTACATTCAATTATCTTTCCAACGATATGCTATTTATCTCGATCTGACTTTTCGGTTGGGCTCCACGAGGGTTTGAGTGGGACCATACACCGGAAAACACAAAAGTACCGTTATCTAAAAGACGGTAGTTAGAAAAAAAATTACAGCGTTTTTCGTGTTCAGCAGGTCTCAATTAACTTATCTAGGCATGTGGCCTTCTTGGTATTTTTTCAAAGTTAAAATTTGTAAAGCAGTGTTATCAAAGAAATTTGAAACCTAATATTCTGAATAATTTTGTGTCTTTCTGTCGGAAATGTTTCCGCAGAAAACAGTTAATCTTGTAAATATTTCAGTACTGCATAATTTTGGTTCCAAAGGTGAACTATGTACTAAAAAAAGCTTAGTTGAAGTATATTATTGCTATGATAAATGATTTACATGTTTCGCTTCACTAACATAATATGTCAAAATAACATTACATTAACATAACAGTTTGTGGTATAGATGGCAACCAGGTTGTCTAATTTGAATTGCGCCTAAAAGTATGCCGTCGTTTCCACAAACCTCAAACCCACCACTAATGTTTGGTGATATCGCAAGAATAGTCTGAAATAATCGAGAATAGTTTCCGAGAACAATCTTAGTAAACGAGAGGGATCTGAAAACGGCTGAAGTGGTATATACACATGTAAGTAACTAATTGATTCGCAGCGAAACTGAGGAGTCTCGTTTTAAACGGGTAAATTATATTGACTAAAGACCTATTGCAAAGTATTATGTTTTACTGTAGAAACTATAAACAGAGATTATCTGTAGTAATTACCGTAATTTTTAAAGAACCTTGATTTATTAAAGAGAAAAAAAATCAGCACTAAAAGGGACAATTATAAATTTATCATTAACACATAAACAGTACCATCAAATTTCAAGCAGGTGGAACTTTGTAATTTATTATGTATTTCTGTAGAAACCCTTTCTTTATTTTCACACCAAATTTAACATTTTCCTACAAATTCATCACCACAACGAAAATATTCATTGCGGCAACAAACGGTTTAAATAAACGACGATTTTGTCATTGCTTCAACGAATATTTACACTGTAGCGATGAATTTATAATTAGCCCAGTTTCGATAAAACAGTTCGTTCAATCGATGAACTTTTTTTGTTTCAGTGTCAAGTTCCGGTATCAATTTCTACGCTGACAGCAAGCAACGAGGCAAGCAGGCAAGCAACGAGGTGATTTTTGAGGCAAGCAACGAGGTGATTTTTGAATGTAGTGCTATTTTTAAGCGTAAATATTAAGTTGGGCCCCCCGAAATAAAATTCTGCGTACGGTACTGCTGCTGTTATCACGTGTGCCGAAGTTATGGTGAAACGTTTTTTTTTCGCAGCAGTTTCACAAAGATATATATTAAAATAAATAAATGGTTTCCCATTACATCCCATGAAGGGACCGGGGAGAACTTCTCACAATCACTGAGCTGTGCGTTTTCCAATTTTCACTCACTGATAGATAAGAAAGATATATATTATAACCTATTAATCCTTGTGTCTCCAACATGTAATATAGAATAGCAAACACAATGTGTTTGGACACAAGTATACTATGTTCGCCACAAGCTACAAAACACGTTATATTTGCATCCAAACAACAACACAAAGACAGATTCTTCTGCGTGTACGTTTCATATTTACAAGCAGGTGGAACTTTGGAATTTATTATGTATTTCTGTAGAAACCCTTTCTTTATTTTCACACCAAATTTAACATTTTCCTTGAGAATTGTTTATTTTCCTGTATATTTTAAATTTCTACAGAAAAATTTTAACTTTTCTATTGTAAATGTTTTCAATTTCTACTCAGATAAATTTGAATAATTTTGAATAGAAATCTTCTGCAGTTTCCGTAGCTAATACTTAATTATTTCCATAGTAAGTGAAATCTTTCGGTATGAGAAGAATTTCATTTATGGAAGAAATTTAAAAATTTCCTTTGTTAAACGCTTTATGTTTCTCTAGGAAAAATTTTTAATTTTTAAACAAAAAATTGTATTTAATTAATAGAAATTACTAAATATTTTTAAACAGACAAAACTACATAATTACTGCACGAAACATTTTTTTTTCATTTTCTGTAGAAATTTCTGTATATTCCTCGGAAAGTTTCTGATTTCCTATAGAAAAAGTATGTGGTTATCTATATAAAAAGTTCTCATTGAAAACCACTTTATATTTTTAACAGAACAACATCTTTTTACACAAAAAATCGTATCTTTTTCAAAAGACTGCAAGACAGTGAGAATATGTATTAGTTGTCAAAGAACAGCACAAATGTTTGTTTAACGTAGGCATTAAGACAATACAACCGACGTCAATATCGTTTGGTGCGAATTCAATATCATTACAAATTTAATTAATATTTTCAAATTTTGCGGTTGTTTTCGATTATATTTTACTTTTTTCACAAATTACAACGAAACTCCACCGAATTGGCCGCTTGCATCAAATCAGTTGCCGAATATACTGTCTTTGAAATACCAGAGACAGTGACGAAGACAATGGGAGAAGTGCGAGCGTATTAGTAAAAAAGTTTAAATGTATTCCTATTGTCTTTGCAAAACTGTCTTGTGTAAACGCCAAGTAGGAAAAGTCATATAGGTTTTGTAACAATTTTCAACGTTTCTCTATAGAAAACCTTATATCCCTTTCAGAGGACACAAAAAAAGTACCAAAGTATGTACCTTATTTTATCATCTCTTCCATATTCTCTGTGGTGTTGATGAGTTGAAAGATGTGATGGCAAGGAAATCTGGTGGGTTGTCTCTTTGTCAATGACGACGATGTTTGTTGTCCCATCATGTTGCTACATCATGTTTTGTGTGATGTTGTTGTTGTTATTATTGTATCTGTCTGTTGCAAGCAAATGTTAAGTAATTTTTATGCAAAAATCGTTGTCGCCGTCATCGACGCCGTTCTTTCTTTCGTTGATGTTTTAATGAAGTGATGCGGTTCTTAATGGTTTGATGTTCTTGTTTCGCCTCTCGTCTCGTCGCGTTTCATCTCGTCCTGCAGATGATTTTTTTTTGTCTTGGGGGGTTCTTTGTGGTAGCACTCAGTTCTTATTCATTTTACTTCTCAAGAGTGTTGATGATGTTGACGCGTTGCTAATGATTTTTTTGTTTTTATAGCAGATTGTTGGTTGTCGTTGGTTCGATTCCATCCATCGTCATGACGAGTTAATGTTAATGCAACAAAATCAGCAAAACAAAAAAAGGAGGAGGTACATTAACTAAATAACTAAATCATTACTCGTGCATCAATTAGTTGGTTGCTGTGCATATATGTAGTATTTTCTGATGATGATACTCACACACATCTACTCTATACATAGTATATACAATATGAGCGAGCACTGTAGAATGGAACACCATCAGATTCTGATGTGGTTGCTGCTGTCGTTCTTTGGTTATTTATTGAGTATTGACATTAAATGTTATTGATTGAATCAGATCATGTTGTGTTTAACATCCTCTGTTAACTGAAAACCGCAGGAGGAGGATTTTCTTTGGTTTAATATGGTAATAACATGGTGTTGTTGTTTTCTTTGCTTCGTTCTATTAGAGTATGTTGTTTAGGTTGTCATAATGGAGGCGATAAATTGTAATTACATGATTTGCGTCTTAATGTTGTTAAGGTGATATTTAAAGAATGTGAGAATATATCAGATGTCATTATACAGGGGTTTGAAATTGCATCTATGTGAAGTTTAACGAAATGTTAACTTTTTGATGGCGTTTTAAGACTAGGGATACCTTTGAGAGCAATACCGACAAAAAAGTACTAGAACCGAAATGATGTAAAAATAGAGAAATTTTAAAAATTCCGATCGGAAATCTTTTCTGTGAAGAAAATACGGGTTAATACGTCCTGTTACCAGATATAGAGAGGGGTTAACATATGTGCATTTCCAAAGAAGCTCCACCTTTTGTCACATCACGTCGTCCTCGATAATTGCTTATATTTTAGCACCAGTTAGTTGGACTGTTTTCTCTTCTTTTACTAAATATAGAGCTACTTATAGTCTGTATTTAGTAAAAGAGTAGAAATATGAACTGGTTATACATTATAAGCAATTAACAATGGTGACGTGATGTGCCATAGGGGTGGTACTTTATGTGGAAATGTCCATATCGCATTACACAATAGTATAAAAAGTGTACACGTTAGTACAGAAATTGTACACTACAGTACAAACATTGTACACAAAAGTACAGAAAGTGTACACAAAATTTCAAAAAGTTGAAACATATGTACAAAAAAAGGATAGATCAATAAAAGAATTCATGGCAAAAATATGCTATGCCAATTCGATGATATATTGAGATAAACTAACCGATACACTTGCATAAAACCAGCCATTCCAACATAATAACTACTTACACACATATGCAATCACTCACTGTACAAGACGAACGAAACGATTCCATGTCACTATCAATGAAGAAAACCGCGAGAGACAAACACAACCAGAAAAATAAACCCAGATGTACAAAGACGTCAATTTTTTTCCAAATTTGACGTCAAATTTTCCACAAATTTTAAAACATCCATGCACACTAGGGTGCACTGAAAACGAGATTTTTTAATTTCAAACGTATTGGATGCGCAAAAGATGCGTATTGGGGAATTGTTTACGGGGATATAAAGAAGATCTGAGGGCCTCAGGCAAGCCGACATCCTATCATGTGATCTCTTCAACATAACTGGTTTTTCAACAGAGACGCTACAAAAGTAAATCGATAGGGACAGCAAACGACGCCATATTTTTCCCGCTCTTTGACATTCAGTAAGGTTTGCCATTTCATCATGGAAAGATATACGAGCCAACAACGAGTCGAAACTATTAAAATTTACAACCGAAATTTGGAGTCAGTGGCCTCAACAATCAGCGAAGAGGCTCATTTCTGGCTGAATGGCTTCGTCAATAAGCAAAATGTGCGTTATTGGTCAGACAGCAATCCACACGTAATCCATGAGTCATCATTGCATCCCGAAAAAATTACGGTTTGGTGCGGTTCATGGGCCGGCGGCGTCATTGGGCCGTACTTCTACCGTGATGATCAAGACCGGCACATCACTGTGAATGCGAATGGCTACCGTTCAATGATAACCGAAAATTTTTAGCCCCAATGGGATAATATGGACTTGGAGGATATGTGGTTCCAACAGGACGGCGCCAGAAGCCACACAGCGAATGCCACAATCAATTTATTGGAAACCAAGTTTGGTGAACGTGTTTTCTCACGAAATGGCCCAGTCGATTGGCCGCCTCGGTCGTGCGATTTGACGCCGTTAGATTATTTCCTTGGGGCTACGTCAAGTCTATGGTCTATGCCAACAAGCCAGCGACGATTGATGAACTTCGTACGAATATCGAACGTGAAATTGCAGCAGTATCGCCCGATTTCTGCTTGAAAGCCGTCGAAAATTGGGTTCAGCTTCTGGATTTCTGCAAGCGTGCCATGGTGGCCATGCAAAAGAAATAGAGTTCCACACATAATGGCATCGAATGTACTTTCACAGGAATAAAGAATTTCATTGGTATCTAAAACCGGTTTTGTTTTATTTAAAAAAACTTTTGTAGCGCTCTTATTGAAAAACCCTTTATTAATCGAGATCATCGTGAGAAAAGCTGCAGTCAACACGAATAAAACTAGCAGCAGCAAAAGTCACATGATGCTCACGTATGCTGATGATTTAGATATCATTGGGCGAAGTATGCGAGAAGTTACAGCAGAAATTTCGAGAATTGAGAAGGAATCAGCAATAGTGGGTTAGGCAGTAAACGAGAAAAAGAATTGGATGAATGGGTAAACGTTGATAGCCGTTATAATTTCGAGGTATTGGACGAATATATTTACCTCAGATCTGCAGTGAACAGAAGCAAAAACGACAGCCTATAAATCAAACGAAGAATTGTGCATACAAAACAGGGTTCGTATTTCGTGGGTAATGATTTACCCTGGATAACCCAGGGTAACCCATTATTATTACCGTGGGGAATGAGTAGCGATCGTTTACCCATTACCCCAGGGTATGGGGAAATGGGGAATTACCCATCACGATTACCCCTTACCCGCAGGACAATGGGGAAAATAATGGGTAGCTACCCACGAAATGGGGAATTACTCATCACGATTTCCAATTACCCTCAGGGAAATGGGGAAAATAATGGGTAGCTACCCACGACAATGGGGAACTACTCATAACGATTCCTATTACCCTCAGGGAAATGGGGAAAATAATGGGTAGCTACCCACGACGATGGGCAATGTGTTACCCAGGGTAACTCATCCCCATTTTTGATGGATAATATGAAAAAATTAGAAAAAATGTCTGTACTCGGAAACGGAGCGCCCAATTGAAAAAATAACCAATTTTTGTGGGTTTCTAAGGGCTTTTATAAAGTGGTCCAATTCGTATAGAAAAATCGCCAAATCGCTAAAATATAAACGTGCCTATAACTCGAAAACGGTGCGTCCAATCGAAAAATTTACCTCCAATGGAGGCTTTAATCAATGGGTGTCTCCAATATGGCATCATTTTTTTCGATTTATAACCACCTTTATATTTTAGCGATTTTTTTATTTTGGCGATTTTTCGAAAAAATAATTCTTCCATACGAATTGTACCACTTTATGAAAACCCCTTAGAAACCCGCAAAAATGGTTATTTTTTCGCTTGGACGCTCCGTTTCCGAGATATAAACATGAGGGTGTTTTAGCGATTTTTTGTACAAAAAATTTTATTTTTCTTTTTTTTTAAAAAAAAAAAATGTTGGCAGACTATTATTTTTAGGGCGGCATTTTGTAACCTTGATCAAGCTCATTTTTGCCTCCCAATATTTCAATTTACTGTATTTTGAATTTTACATAAAAATATCGGGTTTTTCAATAAGAGCGCTACAAAAGTTTTTTCAAATAAAACAAAACCGGTATTAGATACCAATGAAATTCTTTATTCCTGTGAAAGTACGTTCGATGCCATTATGTATGGAACTCGATTTCTTTTGCATGGCCACCACGGGCACTCTTGCAGAAGTCCTGACGCTGAACCCAATTCTCGATGGTTTTCAAGCATAAATCGGCCGATACTGCTGCAATTTCACGTTCGATATTCGTACGAAGTTCATCAATCGTCGCTGGCTTGTTGGCATAGACCATAGACTTGACGTAGCCCCACAGGAAATAATCTAATGGCGTCAAATCGCACGACCGAGGCGGCCAATCGACTGGGCCATTTCGTGAGATAACACGTCCACCAAACTTGGTTTCCAATAAATTGATTGTGGCATTCGCTGTGTGGCTTGTGGCGGCGTCCTGTTGGAACCACATGTCCTCCAAGTCCATATTATCCAATTGGGGCCAAAAATATTCGGTTATCATTGAACGGTAGCGATTCGCATTCACAGTAATGTGCCGGTCTTGATTATCACGGAAGAAGTGCGGGCGAATGACGCCGCCGGCCCATAAACCGCACCAAACCGTAATTTTTTCGACATGCAATGATGACTCATGGAATACGTGTGGATTGCTGTCTGACCAATAATGCATATTTTGCTTATTGACGAAGCCATTCAGCCAGAAATGAGCCTCATCATAAATTGGACGTAGCGCTCTTAAAGTTGTGGCCACTGACTCCAAATTTCGGTAGCAAATTTTAATAATTTCGACTCGTTATTGACTCGTATATCTTTCCATGATGAAATGGCAAACCTTACTGAAGAGAAATGTCAAAAGAGCGGGAAAAGATATGGCGTCGTTTGCTGTCCCTATCGATTTACTTTTGTAGCGTCTCTGTTGAAAAACCCTTTATATGGAAGAAATAAATTTAACTTACTGGCTTTCACTTATTGTATGCTGAACTCATTGACATATTTTTAAAGAAATTGTATTTATTACCAGTTTTGACTTCGTATTTATAACAAAATAAAACATAATTTAGTTTACAACCTGTGGTATTATTTAAATATTTGTTTTTGTTGTCTTGACACTAATTTCTTTGTCAGGGGATGCCAATATTAATTGTTAGAGCTTTAGTTTATCAAAAATCTTTAAATTACGATTATTCCCATGTTAAGCGAGATTTCGAAGTTTTCAATATTTCAACCTACCAACCATATTTTGCCGTCCAAAAATCATTGTTGAAATGACATCCCGTAAACTGAGACATATCGGTGTACATGTTAATAGTTATATAATAAGGCAATCCCTTTAGAAATCTGATTACGAAGAATTTTCCGCTCAAGGATTCCAAATTTTATCACAGTGAACGGGGAAGTAGTAAACAATATGGATAATTATCTTTGTCGGAATAGGCAAAGATTTGATATTAAATAACGAATCATCTTAGGCCTGCATATACAACTCTTAAACAATTTCCAGACTGATGTGGAAATACTGATATTTAAAAGTTAAATAGGTGGTGCGCCAAAATTGACCTCTATCGAAATCCACTGGAAGCCGAATTTAACTCAATACTTGTGCGTAAAGCAGATTATGACGAATAGTATCATCTTGTAAATGATTCGGTTGTGATTCGACCGGTCAAATGCTTTCGGCAACACCTTCGCCTCAGTTTAATCACCACATCGCATTGCAATTTAGTTACCGAATCCAAATTGAAGTATAATTTTTTAAATTCAAATTGTCAATCTGAGAGCATTAATATTTGTCGTAAGTTATGTATTTCCCTTCCTTGGAATTGGTTGAATTGTAGCTGTTCTTGGTCCATTGTGACACTGTATCACATTCTTCGTCGCAACAGGGTACCTGTACATAAAGTATTCTGAAAGGCAGACTCCCGCTCTACCAATATCTGGTACATTGTAAAACGAACCGACCAATAATTTAGAAGTTTTCATATTATTGAAAATGTGGACGCCAACTTCATCAGAAAGTTTGACTGAAATTTGGATGGTAATGTTGAGTCAAGGCCTCAAGTATGCAACAACTTGAAAATTACCACTTTATGCAAAGTTGTATCTGTAGTAAAAAAAATGTCTAACATGTACAGACAGGTTTACTTCTAAATGAAACGAAATTAACGGAAGTTATAACATTCCAGACTCTTTCATAATTATTTTACGATATTCATATCAAAGTTAACACGAGGCTTTTAAATTCCTCTAAATTTATTCAAATTTATTCCCCATTTTTCTTCTTATACATAAATCTCTAACCATTACCTCAATGTTTACTTTTACTGTAGATCATAGATAAAGGAAATAAGTTGATATCCCACATAGAATAATACATACGTAGATAAACTTATTCTCTCATCTGACGTTTCATTTCACACTCTTCATCGTAGGTTTGTGGAAATGAGAGCAATTAAATTTAAAATTAACTAACACCAGGCGGAGTTACAAAATATGTTCACTTAACTTTTTCATGTCGTTTGGTTGTAGAACTGAAAAATTTAAATATATTTTGCATTTTTTTGTTGACTTTTATCGTTGGTATACATTTGTATCAATCAGTGAGTATACAACTAGAAAGCGCACAGCTCACTGGTTGTGAGAAGCTCTTCCCGATTCCTTCATGGAATGTAATGGGAAACCATTTATTTATTTATACATTTGTATTGTATTTAACACAACTAGTTTGCCACAAAACCACGAAATTCGGTTGTTGTTCCTTTGTTGATCGCTGTATGCTATTGCCACCATCTGGTATTATTGTACCCATATTTTCCATCATCCAATGTTTACTTTCCATCGTACCTATGACGTTTAATTTATTGAGCGAATAAAAGCTTCTATGGTATGTATTATTCTATGATATCCCACAGGCGTTGTCAAGTACTGTCACTAGGTGCTGTGTTGTCGTTTTGTAATTTTCATTGACGTTTCTCATAACATTCACTGACGTTTATTCAACAGTGACATTTTTTCAATACAAAAATTGAATCATTTTCCAGGTTGTGCTATTCAAACAACTAATTTAGTGTTTTGTCATGTCGTTGTGTTCCCTTCTTTCAAGTTAAAACTTTGTTATTTTGATTGTATCGTTTTGTTTTTTGTTATTGATGGTGTTGGTTTCTGTTGAATTTGAGAGCAACGGACCACAAAACAAAAACAAAATCTCTGTTGATGTTACCTACCATACCTATTTGTTAGCACCTGTTCTAAATGCATCTTGCAAGGTATATTTTGTTTGGGATCAAACGTTGTAATTATTGTATCCAGCTCCACCTAGAAAATATCCCATTGAACAAGAAATTTCCCAAGGCATGAGCGATATCTAGTTAATTCCTTTATCTATGCTGTAGATACACAAGCATGAAACACATAGACGACGACAGGCTACATGAACACACGACTACAAATGCCGCTGACTGCAAATGTAGTCGTGTGGCAGCTACTGAATTATTTTCAAGACGGCAACTGCAAAGTAAACAGTTGATCTGTAATGTTGACGTTTGTGTTATTGTGTTATTTGTGTTAGAAGAAAATAAAATGTCTGGAGAATATTTAATAAATATTATTACAAACATAACAAAAATTGTGAAAACAGTTGATTATTCTGTCAGTGGTGCCACTTCAGGCATTGACAGCTCTAACCTGTTGATTGTCGCCCACACAAATAGAAATTAGTTTAATTCAACTACAGCTACATAAGTAGCATAGACAACAACCTGCAGTCGTGTCGCCTTGCCGTCGTCAAAATATTTACTTGCATATAAACGCATGTATTTTATTTTTGACAGGTTGTGGTCGGTAGCCTGTCGTCGTCTATGTGTTTCATGCTACACTTGTAGCAAATTTGACAGATTAGGAACACCAAACAAAAACATAATGCCTGTGTTTGTTGGCTAAAATTACAACAATTCCTACTGCGTTTACCTTATTCGACTTTTATACGATGACTTACGACCCTGGGACACGAGTCATGACTTACGATGCTTCATGGTAAGGGAGGAAGAGAAGAAAGAGAGTTAGCATAAGAGTCACAAAGTGGAAATTCAGGGGGCATTTTGATATTTCTCTTACAGCTCTTTCGTGTTTTGACATAGTGGTAAAGCAACAGTATACAAAAAGTGGTGGAAAATTGTTTTGAAGCAAATTTCTTAACAAATTAAAACAGTCTTGGTCGTCCTCTTTTCCTGCTTCCATCGGGTACGTTATCAAAAATCTTTCGCGCTGGCTCATCTTCATCCATTCTGATAACATGGCCTAGCCAACGCAATTGGCACACTTTGAGTCGTCTAGCTATGTCCACGTCAGAATAGAGATTATATAGCTCTGCGTTCCAGCGACGTCGGTACTCGCCGTTTTCCCTAACAGGCCCATATATTTTACGGAGAATTTTTCTCTCGAAAACTCCCAGGTGTTTTTCATCCGCTTGCGATATGACCCATGTTTCGGAGCCATATGTCAAGACAGGTAAAATGAGAGTCTGATACAGCTGGACTTTTGTCCGTCGAGAGAGGGCTTTGTTCCTAAACTGCTTGCTGAGCCCAAAATAACATCTATTTGCAAGCACAATTGTCCTATCTATCTATCTATTACGAATAGAAAAAAAGAAGATTACCCGAAAATACGTCACAAAGAGTCACGCATAGTTGTATACAGAGAGTCGTCGACTGAAAGCACATGAATTTACGAAGGGTTACCAAAAGAGAATGAACACAATGTCCCAGGGTCGTAAGTCATCGTATAAAAGACGAATTACTTGTTTTACCATGTGTCACCTAGTACATTAAACATAACGGATTTCATTTACTACAATGGCGTCAAATTTATCAGCGTTGTTAATATTTGCACTTTACTTACCTAGTTGCACTAAAAGGCACAAAGTTGAATACGTGGTTTGTCAAATCGGCTCAACCGAAAATATCGGCGCAACAGAAGTCGTTTTTTAAGCCTAAAGTAACGGCTGGGTTTTTTGAGCCGATGGGAGCCGACTGAATCGACGGCGGCGCATTTCATGGGAAAACGGCGGCGGCGGCGGCGCACGGCTCGATTTTCGGTCGGGTTGGTTCTCTGCTTGCTATAGCGTCATTTATTTATCGATTCTTCCAAAAAGTTCATTAGCGAATTCATCAACCGTTCGTCGTGTGATCGTATAGTTATGGTAGTATTTTATCGACATGTCATTAACATTAAGCTGCAATATTCTGCCAATAGACAGAAAAACTAATGGCGTTCTCGTTTCTAAAAAATAATGTTGCCCTTGTATGAGGCAACATTTAAAATACATTGTCATTACGCCTTCAAAGTTTTACCTTTTATAGGGCGGGAAAAGAACATAGAAATGTTGCACTTTCTCACAACTGTATTCTTCCGCTTGGTTTTAAGCATGTTTTATCTACCTCGCTAAATTTTCGACCAGTTTATATGGATACCTATGCGATATTAAACGATTTTATGCGACTCTTCATACAAACTGGTCGACCATGTACCAATAAAATAAATAAATGGTTTCCCATTACATCCCATGAAGGGACAGGGGAGAGCTTCTCACAATCACTGAGCGGTCCGCTTTCCATTTTCCACTCACTGATTGGGACCTACAGTTTTACACCGATTCCGAACGGTATTTTGAGAAGCTTTTTCAAGGCTAAATACTCGATAGTGTAGCCGTCACTATGCGAGGTGACCGCCGCCGAAAGAAATTTTAAGGTGGTCTGAGCAGGGATCGAATCCAGGATCACATGTACAAGAGGCGCGCACACTACCATTGCACCACATACATTGGTATATTTTGTTATTCCCGCTAAACTAATTTTTCAGCCATTTCGTTTGAGAATTCAGTTTCGGCGGACTGAATAATATGATTGGTAACTGTACTGCAAAAGTGATTGAATTTTTTTCCATTAGATTACATTTTTAAAGGCAGTTAAGAATCTTAACCAATTGCAGTAAGAAGTAAAAATGCATTTTAAGACCACAAACAAAAATCGACAACGAATCTTAATTTTATTCTTAATATTTTTATTTTACTCTTTTACAACTTAATTGCAATTTTTCGATCTTAATAATTCCAAGTTTTATGTAAAACTTGCGAAAATATTTCGATGTTCCTTTTTCTGTTTAAATGAACAATAAACCTTTCAATAACAGAACTTCCAAGCTAAAATACAAAACAATATTGTTATCGGGCCTCAATCAATAACTTCTTAGGCTACAACTGTTGCTGCAACATATTGTTAACATCACAACAATAATAACTGCATCAAATGCAATTGTTGCAGCTGAAATTAAAATGAACAGAATGCCATCATAACTGGTTGTTAATACTCGTATGAATAACCACAAAACGTGGCATCCAAATCATCAGCATTATAAATACAAGGTAACAGAGGCCAGTGTTAACTCAAGATTTCGGACCACCATTCAACGCTTGATCCTTCAGTGTGTTAAACAGCACGCATTTGGAGCGATTATCAGAGAGTGTTACAGACGTGGCGACCAAACAAAAAATTATAAGTAAAAACAAAAAATGCAGCTGTTTCTTGAGGAAATTTTAGGCTTAACTGCCACTTGGATGCTTAGCATCACTTCTGTGGCATTATACTCTTGTGCAGCCACAGCCAATCGACCAACCTCAAGTCCATTTAAGAAAAACCCTTGAAATGCGCTTTGCTATCAACCCTAAAAAATCTTTCACACAAAGATTTCTTTTAGCTGATTTTGACTCTTTTTTTCTTAAACAAAAAAACCGAAAAACTGAAAAAAATCTACTTATCCCAAACTTGAAGATTTTAAAAACTGGCGTTGGTTGTTGCTGGGTTTTGTGTGGTATTGTTGTTTGCCAGTGACTGAGGAAGGATTGTTTGATATGAGAAAAAAAAACACAAAATTTCGAGCTTTTCAAACCCCGAAAAAACCCCACTCGACATCTACAATAACAACTACAAAAAGTATGTGTTGTATTTTATCGTTTAACAATCGAAGGCAATAAATATCTTACAAATAAGCAGAATGTGTTGGAATGCAAAAAACAACAACTGCAACAATAATCAGAAAATAAGAAGAAGAAAAAAATTCAGACTCCATACACATCTCC
Organism: Phaonia tiefii; assembly: GCA_963931995.1. Taxonomy (NCBI): domain Eukaryota; kingdom Metazoa; phylum Arthropoda; class Insecta; order Diptera; family Muscidae; genus Phaonia; species Phaonia tiefii. Next base: position 295,367,486 of record OZ008368.1, read on the forward strand.
ACACACACACTATAATATGGGTTTGGAATCCGAAGGAAACAACAGCAAAATCAAAAAAAAAACAAAAAAAGATCATGCACTGAATAGCCATCCTACAAATAAATGCGCTTCAAATCAGCCACAACAAATAAACACAATAAATATATACTATCTCAGTGTTTCCCAATTGTGTCAAGATCCACACCAACGGAAACCAGCCACACACATTAATCCGTGCAGGAAATAGGTGTCATGTGTGACGTCCATCCTCTGACAAACATTATTTCTAAACACATAACAATCACTAGAGTTTTACCTAAAATTCACCCACAGAGAAATTAACCATCATGCCATCACATACAAATTAGAGGTTGTCACAACTGCATTTAAGGTTGTCACAACCGCATAAGAGGTGTAACAACCGAATTAGAGGTTGTCACAACCGCATTAGAGGTTGTCACAACCACATTACAGGTTGTCACAACCGTGCAGGAAATAGGAAATTTTCCATGACTTTTTCACAGAGATGTGACTATATCTCACCGATAGCGCGTTGGATCTCGGATTTGAGCTCAGGAATTGTTTCTGATTTATTCACATAAACCCGAGATTTCACATAACCTCAAAGAAAGAAATCGCATGATCTTGGTGGCCAGTTGATATCAGAACTTCTTGAGATAATTTTTCTGGAAATCATTGCTGCAATAAATCGAAACCACATGTCGTTCCGATTCATTCCGTCCAGTTGAGGCCACAGAAACTCCGTTATCATGTTCCTGTAACGAATGCCGTTTACAGTCACTGCAATTTCGGCCTCATCTTCAAAAAAGTAAGGCCCAATCACGCCGTCTGATCAAAATCCGCACCAGACAGTTGTTCGTTGTACTCGTAGGAGCATTTGCTTCTCATGGACTTTCTGAGTCCCGAATTCGACAATTTTGTGTATTCACGAAAACATTCAGGTGGAAATGCGCGTCACCGGAGATGATTTTTTTTTTGAAAATTTGGCATTGACTTCACTTTGCTCCATTACCTACTGAACGAATTTACGGCGCGTTCCATGGTCTTCTGGCTCCTGAGTAAGCTGAATTTTGTACGCATGAAGGTGAAGGTCTTTTGTCAAAATTCGTTGCGTGGTGCTTCGTGAAATTTGAAGTTGTCGAGAATTAATGTTTTCGGGGTTTCGACGACACTCTCGTTCAGAGCATTAATGTTTTCAAGAGACCAACAGGAGTCTTACTGCCCAGAAACGACCCTGTTTTTTCAAATTTTTGGACCACTCTTCGAATGGTTGACACATTAGGTTCACTTTCTAGACTGAAAATTCGTCGAAGTCTGCAAGCGGTCTCAGCATAACTTTCCAAATTTTTATTTTTAATAATCGGAATAATCATATGAGCTGCTAAATTTCAGAGTTGCCGCTTGCTCAAAAAAAAAAAATTTAACTAAATTTAAAAAGTGCAAACTTTTTGAGACATCTCAACTGGACGGCATGGATCTGGACGACATGTGATTTCATCAAGACCGATTTCCAGAACAAAGTATCTCAAGAAATTCTGATGTCAACTTCTATCTTTGGGGTTTTGTGAAATCTCGGATTTGTGCGAATAAACCAGAAACAATTTCTGAGCTCAAATCCGAAATCCAACGCGTCATCGGTGAGATACAGTCACATCTCTGCGAAAAAGTCATGGAAAATTTCATGACTGTTATCAGAGCCGTGGGGGCCATTTGACGCATATTTTATTCCATACTTAATCGGAACATGTCTTCTTCACAATCCAATAAAAAAAATCACAACTATCTTAAAAAATACTTGAATTTATTTTAAAATGAAAAAGTGCATTCTGACTGAAACACCCTTTATATTTCGCACATATTGGGAAAAATTACAAATATGTTTAAAAAAGAAATTTTAACAATTTTTAACCGATTTTAAAAAACAAGGACTTGTCTTGTTTTACCCACAAATAAACGTGCTTTCAAGTAAAACTATGAAAAAAAACAAAGGGTGTCAAATAAAGTATTAGAAACTAAAGTCTTCAAAGTTGAATACAGTAACAAAATAAAATTAAACAATTGAAATATTTTGAATACGAGTATTTTTACATGGGTTTGTTAAAAGCATAATTATATACGTATATTTGAAAAGCTTAACTGTTCATTTTTCCAAACCTGTTCAAAAATTTAAAATCAGTTTAAAGATGATTTATGCCCCTATTACGGTTCTCAACTTTTTTGAGAATTTGGTCGTAATCGATGAATTGGCATTGCCGTTCTCAGCTCAACGGTCGACTCAACTCAACTGAACAACAGCTGATTTTTTGCTTGTGTTCACTTACTTTTGTCGTATTGCCGTTGACAACTCTGTGCCAGTTTGGTCGACAAATGCGTTAAATTTACACCACCGCTTGAGAGAAGTTGAGTTTATAGTTGTACGTGTTTTTAATTTGATAAGAGATCGTAAGTAGGTATTATTTTGGATTCAAATTATAATTATAATTTTCATTTAACATTTGAAAATTTTAATTTAACAATAATATTTTATATATTTTAGACGTATCAAGATCAGAAAAAAAGGCTCAGTTTGAGAAACTTGCCCAGCTAATGGAAAGTAATCCAGCCGTTGCCTTTGGAAAACCACAATTTGGCACTACGCAGAACTATGGGAAGGATTTGCTGTGGAGTTAAATAGTTTAGGACCACCGTCCAGAACATGAATGCCATTTCAAGAGGGTTGGATGCATCACGAATATTTCTTCTTCAATGCAATACATATGTGACCTGCCCCACGAAGGGGGGCCTCTGCGCCGAAAAAGTTTTTTTTAATTTTTGAGTGATTCTTATAGGAAAAAAACGCTCTTTCAAATGCCGCAAACCGCAAGTTTCTATGTCTTTTAGTTTTTTTACAAATCACCTGTAAAGATGAATCACCTGAACAGATGAAATTTAAAAAAAGTTCAAAATCAAAGGTACAAAATTACAAAAATATCAAAATTTTACTCTTTTTTACTCCTAACACGTTTTTTTGGTGGTTCTTCTGTATTTTGCTGCTTTTCACCTTTGTCTGATCAGGTTGAAGGACGAGTTGCATAACCATGCGCAAAACACGGAAAAACGAATATACGGTCATTGTACCACTAGGTCATTTTAAAAGTTTATTTTCACTGTAACATTGTGTAATTATTGCATAAGTTTCCCGGGAAATATTGTAAAAAATTGTATTTTTCACCTCAACATAATATAATTCTAATTTAAATTTTGAATAAAAATAAATAAATAAATGGTTTCCCATTGCATTTCATGAAGGAAATGGGGAGAGCTCTCACAGTAGTCAGAGCAAGGATCGAAGCCAGGATCTCATGTACAGGAGGCGCGCACACTCACCAATGCACCACAGACGGTTAGTCTCTGAAGTGCTTGCTTAGCCCAAAATAACACCTGCTTGCAAGCACAATTCTGCGTTTGATTTCACGGTAGAACCGAGGTTGTTTAAATTCGTCCACTACCTCGAAATTGTTTATATAAGTATAATGGTTATCAACGTTCACCATTTCATCCAATCGGGTGAATGTTCTGCTTGTCGAAACTATTAAGTTTGTCCCGTCCTCGTGCACTGTCAAAACCCACTTTTGCCGATTCCTTCTCAATACTTGAAAATACTGCTGTAACTTCTCGGAGATTTCGCCTAATGATGTCTAAATTATCTTCATACACGAGCAACATGTGACTTTTGTTGCTGACAGTTTTATTCGTGGTCACTGCAGTTTTTCACATGATGATCTCAATTAATATGTCGAAGAGATCGCATGATAGTAGGGTGTCACCCTGCCTGAGGCCTCGCCTCGTACTAAATGGTTCGGTAAGATCATTACCAATCGTTACTGAGGATTTCGTGTCGGTCACTGCCATTCTACAAAGGCATGTCAGCTTAGCAGGAATACCAAGCTCCGACATTGCTTGGTACAGTATCGGGCTATCGAAGGCTGCCTTATAATCTACAAAGAGGTGGCAGGTGTAGATTTGTATTTTTTTCATGGGGTTCCTCCAGAATTTGTCAAAATGTGAATATCTTGTTTATAGCTGAGTTTCCAGGTCTAAAGCGACACTGAAACGTCCGATCAGGCCTGCAACAAACGGCTATAGCCTTTCGCACATTACGCTCGCGAGTACCTTGTATGCGATGGATAAAAGACTTGTTCCATGATAGTTCGTACATATACTCGGGTTGCCTTTTTTGCAATCAGGGTACAGTATGCCAAGACTCCAATCGTCTGGGATGCATTCGTCTAGCCAGATATTGCACATGAATTGATGCATGCATCTATACAACTCATAGCCGCCGGCTTTAATCCATCCAGCTGGTAATCCATCAGAACCTGCGGCTTTTGTTGTTCTTAAGCCGGGGAATGGCTTTTGAAACCTCGCGTTGGCTAGGAGGGGCCAGTCGAAGACATCGTCCTGTATGTGATCCACACCTTCATCTGTATATAAGTCTCCTGGGAAAAGTAAAGCACAGAAGTGATCTCTACATATTCCCAACATACTCTGCACATTTGTGGCAAGATTCCCGTCCTTATCTCTACAAAACTGGGGCCTTGATACATTTCCATTGGTTTGACTTTATACTTTTCGATAGAATTTACGAGCTTCTATCTTCCTTCTGTATAATTAAATGTTCTCACTCTCACACTTTCTCCACAACCGTTTTTTCTCCTAAACAAACGGGTTCTCTCTTTCATATTTTCCTTATGCCACTCTGTCACGACTCGCGTTGCAACTGAGTGAAGAGTTGCCATACGTGCAGCGTTCTTTTCATCACTTGCCATGCGACACTCTTCATCATACCATGGTTTGTCTTTAAGCGGTTTTTCATAACCAAGTACGGTCTCGGCAGCAGTTTTCATAGAGTGGGAAATGTACTTCCACTGCGCTTCAGGTTCATGAGGCGGTGGTGCGTTCTGCGCCAGCATCGGAGTGATCTTCTTTGCATAGGCCTTGGCCATCTCGGGTAATTGCAGCTTTCCGATGTCCAGCTTTCTATATGTCTGGTTTGGTAGGACTTTAGCTCTGCTTATCCTTGTGCGAACCTTTGCTGCAACCAGGTAGTGATCCATCGTGGCCGTCGCTAGTGTTCGGTAGTGGTAGTGTTCGCGGCTCTTGTTCATGAGAACGTGGGTTCGATCACTGCTCTGACCACTTTAAATTTCACTTTACCTGCCGACTTTAGCATTAAAATCACCGCGTGACCAGGGCAGCGGTCGTATGTTTCCTCTAGGCGCTTATAGAAGATGTATTTGGTGTCATTGTCTTTTTCTTCCGTCAATTAGCGATAAGTAGCGTTAAAGTTTTTCGCTTTTATACGGATGGTGGTGATACCTTCACTCGCGGGATTGAACCTTGAAACTAAATGTCGCATTCTTTTGTTAACTATAAATCCGCAACCAAATGCATGCTTTTTCTCATGGCAGCTTGTATTATATGTCCAAGTTCATCTTCCTTGTACAATGTACATCCATGACCTGCTCATCGCATCTCCTGGATAGTAGTAATGCCAGCCTTAAATTTCAATTAATGGCCTTTAAATTTCAATTGATATCTTATAAATTTCAAATATAAATTTTAAATTTCAAATGCTGTATTTTGAATTTCAAAAAGATTCTCTAAATTTCGATTGATGTTTTCAAAATTAAATGTATATTATTAAATTTCAACTTGGAAATGGTATAGTTTCGAACTAGTAAGTTTCCTACTGGAAACGATTACTTTGTTTTCTTCAAAAACCTATTCCTATTGTTACATAGTAAATATTGTACCCCACGTTGAGAAACACTACACTTTATACACAAGAAGCAAATCCCCTCTGCTTATCCAACAATTCAAAACAACAACAAAAAACAATCGCCAACTGCCAACTTCGAAACAATAATCAGCGGCTGGAAAGCAGTCAAGGAACGAGTCGGAGAAAACAAAAAAAAAATGAAAATAAAAAAAAACAGCACTTCACGTTCGAAATCTAAAGGTTGAGCGCGAAAACAATAATGCAACAAATTTGTGTGAAATCTCACATTAAATCACACAACAACACCACCACCACCACCATCACCATCGACCTCACCTCGTTGCGCCGCCTCACCACAGCACACCACACCACATTCACTCACTCACTTTTTCACCTCAACACCAGCTTCAGCCCATGGTTGCCTGCTTGATGATATTCATACAAAATGTGGCAATTGTTTCACCGATGGAGGATTACCTGGTTACTATATACGAATGAGTACCTAGTTGGCACGGATGAGATATGCCGGGGTGTTGCCCATAACTGAAAATGTTGAGGTCACGATTGATAACAGACAAAAAGGAAAGAAAATACGTATAGACTGTTCTTTTTTTTCTGTTTTCAATGATTTTCAAGTCTGAACTTATCAATTTCATTTCTAAGTACGAATTTATAAATGGATTTTGGGCGGGTGTTAGTTATCGCGCGCGTCTAATCGCAGTGTCCATGTCATGAAGCAAGTTGAGCAGGTTAATTTTGTTGGATTACATTTTAAAGTTTTAAAGATTTGGAATACAATACAGGGAATATTTCGACTAACAGGCACCAACGTGGGTGGTAATATGGCGGCAATATTTGTGACACCTACTGACCACCACATGTTGATGACAGTCGAATGCTTTAAGTTGATTACAACTTGGAACAACATGCCCCGAATGAAGTGGATAGATGGAACATATCGCAAGAAACAAGTATGTGTTTGCAGGCATTGTTTTCATGAATTGAAGTTTAGCTGCCTTTTTGTTTCTTTGTCGACTGTCACGTTTTTGTTTTCAGCAGTTTTCAACAAACAAAGCCACATTTGGGTCTCAAAACCATATATTAAGTGTGTTTTTTTTTACCCCGCTAAAGTTAATTATAGCTTAATTTGTACGGGACAGCTAAGCGATATTAAGTGGCATTTCATTTTCCCACTTAAATTCCGATTTGAGCAATGACAATGTTGCCACATGTTCAATTTAAAGAAATGACAACAAAAAGTTATCTTAGATACATTTTGTTATCATTTCTTGCGAATGAAAATATTATCAAGGAGAGACTCAAGAGCAGAAATTTGCAAAATGGCTTGCACATTTTAAGTTCATTAAAATTATTGTATTTAATGGAAGACTACGTATATTTTTATATCTCTAAATTTGAAGAATATTGTTCCCAACAACGCTCAGTAAATGTTATACATATTGATCATGGTAGAATTATCTATCAGGTATAGTCGTTTAAACAGGTGATGAAATTTTTTCCATGTAATTTTTCGTTTCACTTGTCAAAATCATATGTATTTTGTTTTTATCCTTTTTTGTATTCTTGTATTGTTGTTATTTATACGTGTAGAGTTTGACAAGTGAAACGACTGAACGAAAATATAATGTCTGTTGTTGCTGCTTACAACTACAACAAAATTTGCTGCTACCATGTATTTGTTGGCACTGGCTACAAACCTGTTGCCGTATCACGTTTACAGGAAATGTTGCCACATTTCGTAGTATTAAGTGTGGATCGTTTTATTTGGAAAGTCGTAAGTGGCGATAGCTTAATGGAATACAAAAACAGCCATATTATAACCTATTAATAATTGTGTCTCCAATATGTTATATTGAATAGCAAACACAATGTGTTTGGACACAAGTATACTATATTTGCGACAGGCTACAAACACCTTATATTTGCATTCAAACAACAAAAAACACAGCTTTTTTAGGGTGCACGCAGCGGTCAATATACAGACAAAATGTTTACTAAATGAATCTCTTGGGAAAAAATTTGTTTACATGATATTCAGACAAAGGTTGGGTAGGTTAGGATAGTGACAGTTGAATATTTCAAATAAGCAAAAATAGTGACGATGGCAGAATATCTGAAATGACCGACCTTGAAAAACTGAACTGTGACATCAGCTTGTACTGCACGCTGATAAATGTGAGCATGTTGTGCAAAATATCACGTTTTAATGCAGAAATAATACTTACAATATTTATATGTACCTTTCCTAATGACCACAAATAATCTTCATATCACCGTGACCGCAACAATTGTGCAATTTTGTTGTTGCAATCGTTTTGAAAATGAATCCGGTTGTCGCAACAGAATTATGTTACAGCAACCGAATAGACGCCACATTCGGTCGTTGCACCTAAAGTGATGTCATAGTCGGTTGCCAACAACTGAATTTGGTACCATTTTCGGTTGTTGCATCCGAATTAATTCAAAATTCGGTTGTTGCAATCGAAATTATTGAAAATTTAGTTCACATAACGAATATAATTGAAGATTAATTTGTCAAACCCGAATCAGACATGAAACGAAGATACTTCAACCGAATTTCAGTTGTAGTATTTAAATTCAGTCGGTAGAACCTCAATTCGGTTGTGGCAATCCCAATTCGGTGGCAACGGCCGAATTTTATAATTGAAGATTCATTTGTCACACCCGAATCAGTTATGTATCGAAGTTACTTGACCCGAATTTCAGTTGTATGATCTAAATTCTGTCGTTAGAACCTCAATTCGGTTGTAGCAACCGAAATTCGGTGGTAACGGCCGAATTTACGTTTGGTATATCCTCTCTTCAAATAATTTGTTCTCGTAATTATTAGAAGTAATGCCCAAGGTTGCCTCTATGTCACGGTATGCCAAATGATGATGTTACAATACCCGTTCATGTACAGCATCGCTGTTTCCCTGCACAACAACCTATGTTGGACCGTCTGTTCGAACTGCGTCCTGTAGCAAACATCGGTCCCAATTAAATTCATTATACCAGTTTTTTACACTACTGTCATCGGCATATAAAGATTTACGGTCATTAAGAGACAGTTTTCTTGAACATCTCGAATGTAGTGAAAAAAACCAACAACAATGTTGACGAGTTAATTCCATTTTTTGACCGAGATGCATTTTACCAGTCACCGAAAAACCCAGAAATATTGGTCACACGCCATCACGTTCTGAGTACCGTTGAGCTAAAAACTAAAACACTTTCTAATGTTGTTACTAGATTGCACCTGGCAACAGTAAAAATTGCCTAGGGCAGAAATATAAATGGCAACTCTAGTAAACATGTGTGTATATTCGTTTTGATGTCTTCGTCGATGACTGTTTATTTGCCATGGATGTGTCTGTCTCTCGTTGTCTTAGTTGATATCGAAAGGAAATCATTGCCGTTCGTTTTGTACAGTGAGTAATTGCGTATGTGTGTAGTATGTTGGAGAGAAGAGAGAAACAATTGATGAGAGTTTACACGAGAACAAGATCATTGAGAATATGTATTACTTGCCATAGAGGAGAAAAAATTTTGTGGCGTAGACAATTATAAGGACAATATACTTTTAAAACATTGGCCGTCATTGGTGCAATGGTAGTGTGCGCGGCTCTTGTGTATGAGAACGTGCGTTCGATCCCTGCTCTGACCACCTTAAGCTTAGTGACGGCGGCACTATCGAGTACTTAGCCATGAAAAGCTTCTCAAAATACCGTTCGGAACCGGTGTAAAATTTTGTAGGTCTCAAACAGTGAGTGTAAAACTAGAACGCGCACAGCTAATTGATTTGTGACAGGCTCTCCCTAATCCCTCCATGGGATGTAACGGGAAACCATTTTATTTATACTTTGAAACAACCGCCGTCTATGTCATGGAGTAAATCATACTAGAGAGAATATTTTCCTCATCTGACGTTTCCTTTCACACTCTTCTTGATGCGGTCGGTGTGATAGAGAGATGTTTGACGAAAAGTGACGTACGCCAGGCGGAATTACAATAACTTTTTGCTTTAATTTTCATGTCGTTTTGGTGAAAAACTGTGAAATTTAAATGTGTTACATTTGTGTTCTATTTAACACAATAATTTTAACACACAAAACGAAATGCCGTTGCTGTTATTTTGTTCGTTCTTTTGAATCATTGCCTGTCTCTGGTATTCGTAAAGCAATTCTTTTCAACATCGAACGTAAATATCACACCAGGCTAAATGTCATAAACTTGGTGATAGAACTATTAGGTCTACTATAAGTATTAGCCTACGGTCAGTGTCGTTTTGTCTGTATTCAAAATCATGTACCAAAATCTCCAAATGAAACTAAATTTTTCCAAATTGGGCTGCCTTTTTCGATTATATTTTGGGTTTTCGCAAATTCCAATGCAACTTCACCGTATTGGCCACTTACATCAAATCAATTTTACTGTCTTCGAAAAATCAGAAACAGTGACAAAGCCATTGAGAGAAGTCTGAGAGAATTAGACACTTTTGTCTGTCTCGCAAAACTGTCTCGTGTAAACCCCAAGTTAGGGCAATTATCACAATATCTGGTTAGAGTTAACTAACAGTCATAATTTTTAAATTCCGTACTAAATGATACCTACAACTTTTATTTAGCTTTTGCTGTATGATAACTGGGGATGGTGATAATGGAGGTTCATGTTTTTACTGGGCTTAGGTATTTTTTTGTCATGCATTTTCTTTTAGTCCTAGCCAACTTTTATACTTTTGTGCAGACTTTTTATACATTTGTGTACACTTCTTATACTTTTGCACGTTTATGTACGCCGTTTTTACTTCTGTGTCCATTTTTATACATTTTGTGTGCACTTTTCATGCTCGTTTACATTTGTCTATACATTTTGTAGCATTGTGTACTTTTTGTACACTATCTGTACTTTTGCGTGCATATTTTCCACTCTATGTACACTTTTTAACATTCTTGTAAATTTTTGGTACACTTTTTTCAAATTTGATGTGCACTTTCTTACATTTTTTTACACTTTTTGTACTTTTGTGTACATTTGCTATAATTTTATGTACGCTTTTTGTGGTTTTATGCACACTTTTTATACTTTGTGTACTTTTCTGCATACGTTTTGTAGTTTTGTGTAACACGATGTAGTACCTCCACTATGTTGGGGTTGCCGATCCTGATTTTCATGCAAGCCCATAAAAAGTTTCACTTCGAAAAACACCCATCACTCGGTAATAGATATCCCATTGTGATAAACGAGAGAAACGACTTAGAATAAATGTGGTATTGCCTTCCTAGTCTCGTGGGTGGGACAGAAAATAAGACAGACGTTTAAAATATGAATATACCAAAATTTCTAATGGGAAACAGTACTTCGGCAAACGAATATTTGTTGAATCAAACATATTATATCCTAACTGAACCGCAAATCGTTTACAAGAACGGATATATGGTAGCACTAAACTCAAACTCAGAAAACGTTTACGAAAAACGAAAAACATTTTCAATAACTCTTCTTTCCTTATCGCAAACGAAGTTATAATAACTCCAAATTAGTATAAAAACAAAAACTTCACGAGAAACAACAATTTTTTTTACAAACCTATTTCACTGAATATGATTTAGTTTTGAGCCATCGAATTCTTTGCGCGACGAGGAACAAATCCGTCATATTACAATTTTCTCGTTTGTTTTTGTTGAAAAAAGACAGAATCAATTCAAGAGACAGTGTATTGGATGTGGGTATTTGCATAAACTTAGTTTCTGTTATAGAAGAGAGAAACCACAATTCTGCGACCGATCATCTTTGAGCATATGCATGTCTAGACACTTTTTCGTTCATAAAAAATGGCGGTTTTTTATTTGCAACAAAAGTAAATTATCTCAATTTTGGAGTAAATGAAAATTCGTTCACAACAAAAGAAAACAACTTCTGTGTGAGTGTGGTACATAGGGATCTTCGATCGGTACTAATTCGCATATGTAAATTGCATAATTCAATTTGTATATATACGATTGATGATCTACCGATGGTATCAATTCAGACACAGTGGTTAGACATCTGATTATGAACTTGTCACGTAGTTTGCAACTAGTCATGCCACTGAGTGTGTTTAAGTGAATTGTCTATTATTCCAACAAAATCCAAACATTTTTGATATTAGCGAAATGTTCCTGACCTTGTAAGCTTGTAGTAAGAATTTATTATACATTAACGAAAAATAACAAACTCGGTCACAAAAATTTGAAGCATTTTACGATTTTCAATTCAAATTTCAATTTAAATAATAATGTTTTTTATTCATTTGCATTTACTACAGATTTATAATTTTTGAAATACGATAAAAGTTTTTTGTTTTTACGGTCAACCAACCATGAGACTAAGTAGCAAACGAAATGTTTTTGGACGATCTCTAAACATTGTCGTCTTTGCCTGTAACTGCAAAAAATTTTGTAGAGATCATAGAGAGCGGATCAATAAGTCCGTGACTTTTTGAATGAAACACAGTTTTTTTTGCAAAAAAAAATATTTTTCAACATAATCTCCTTTTAGCTCAATACACTTAGTCCAAAAAATAGGATTTTTTGAGGTCCATAAAATAGGCATTTGTTTGATCAATAATTTCATCGTTGGAGCTGCATCTCTTTCCACCGAGCCATTTCTTTAGGTTTGGAAATAGGAAATAGTAACTGGGGGCTAAATCCGGAGAATATGGCGGATGAGGTACCAATTCGTAGTCCAATTAAACAACTCCAAACAATCTGTTGAAGTTGTTACAAGAATACGTTTATGGTCAATTGGGAGCAAACGCGGCACCCATCTTGCAGACAGCTTTGTTAAACCCAACTGATCATTTAAAATCAAAACCACACTGCCATATGAAATGCCTATGGCATCAACAATCTCAAGCACTTTTACTCTTCGATCGGCCAACACCATATCGTGGATTTTTTCGACATTTTCGGGTGTATTGACCACAATTGACCGTCCAGAACTTTCAGCGTCATTTGAACTTGTGCGACCACAACGAAAGGTCAGTAAACCACTTTTTTGCCATTGAAATCGGTGGTGTAGAGTCCCCAGAGTATTTATCAAGATTTTTCTTTTCGTTTCTTTTTTTTCTTGACGGTTTTTTTTTCGCAAAAAATAATGTTTAATGAGAACTCGAAATCCACTTTTTCCATTAAAAAAAAATGCACGAGGTTGTTTGTTTTGAACAGCTGTTGAACGAAAAGTAAATGATGGTACCATGACAAAAATACTCATGGTAGACGCAGGAGGTGTTGTTGTAGCTGATGGCAAATTGATGCCAACAACGACATACATATTGTTTTTGCGTCTCACTTACGTTGTGCCAAATCCAGCCATACGTATACCAACAATAAATGTAAACAAACACATGCAAAAACAAAATGCATGTGAACTTGACAGTTTGGAAGTGGTTTGCAATGTAAACAAAACAAATCAGATGTGCTTATGCGTTCACCATCTATTAATCCATCTTGGATGGAACTTGCTCAATATTTGACAGTAGTCTACTAACAGGTGGTACTTGATCGGAGCACTGTTGCATTTCATATAACTACGAGGGAAGTTCGAAAAGTCACGGACTTATTGATCCGCCCTCGTATAGTCAGATCTTGTCAGTCAGGTGACATTAGGCCTGTGACGTATTAAACTGTAACTATGGTTACAAGTTGGAGGACGAAAAGACGCTACGAGAACTTAAATGTGATATAGATGACCCCACTATCAAGACGGTTTAGAATTTCGGTTTAGAATTTCTTCACACCAACAAAACAGTTTAGATTTGTTTACCTATGACATTTTAGCTTGAAACACAGCCTGACTATCCACAGCAATAATAATCTTATCACGAACAACTATAAATAATATGTTAATATAAATTCAAGAAATACTATCATTAAATCTGTGTTCTTTATAACCCTTTGCGATCACATATAAACCTTTTACACACACATAAAATCTAAAAAAAACATTAACCTTTTCCCTTGAACCTCCTGCTATCTTCTTCAAAAGATAACAAAAATCCATGCATGTTTGCATTTAAATCAATGTTTCACAGACCATTTACATTGCACAAAAAGTATTATGGTGAAAACATAAATTATACTTAAACTTCCTTCATTCGCCCTCCTCGCCCACTCCCACACCCACCAATATGTGTTTAACAAATAGAAATAATGATAAACCTACCCCCTACCAATATCCCCCACACGCCCGACAGGATGTGAGCTTAGGATATCTAATACCGCCAGTTACAACAAACATATCTGCCCACATTGGACGACCTGGAGGATGTACAAGTACTTGGACTTAACACCCCGGATGGGGAATAAAGGATGACAATGTATATTAAAGTGCGAATACAAAAATAAATATTGAAGTTAATCCTTCCGCAGACTCCCTCCCACACGCACTCATGTAAACAAACAAAAAAAAATCATATACTCATAAATGGTTACATTCCACATACACCTATATGGATGTACACAGTGATTGTCATACATTTTGGTCACATTTATAGGAAGAAACTTAAAAGTGTTAGTGTATGTGTGTACTAAATGGGTGATGCAGGGAATATCCTTTTTCGCCAAAAACTGTTATCAAATGTTTGAAATCTTCTATAACCCCTCTATAAAAAAACCCACACTCACAGTTGCAAAAAGAAAGATATTTGCAATGATGTTGATAATGCTGACTCCGATTGTAGTAGGCACAGTGGTTTCAAAAGCTATTTGGGGAGGAGGAAAATTCAATATTGGCAACGAAAATTGCATTATAGACGGTTAACTGAAATCATATTTTTGATTTAAATAAAATATTAACATTTGAATTATATTGACTCAAATTATCAGGAGAATAAAGAACAATTGAGAGAAGAATTCGTCCACCCAAAATTTGTAAGTCCTTCAAGGGAGTAAATTTAATACAAATATAGTATTTTGTTTCTTAATATGACCACAATGGACAATTAAGGTTGGATTCTGTAACTTTTTGACAAATTTTTGTTAAAATAATGTAAAAGCAATGTATAACCAAATGGACTCTGTAACATATTCTCTCAAACACATTGTGCTGGAACCATGTATACAATTGGATCACACTGCAAATATCCATGTATTTGTAAGTCTTAATCACACTTATATTTAAATGCTAACATTACTATGTTTACTTGCAAAGTGGCATACTTTTACCTGGAGCCATGTATGTGTTTCATTAAAAAATAAATACACTTACGTCGAACCATTCGTGTGTTTCCTTCCAAACGAATGATTAACGACTGAATGCGTGAAACTACAACTCAACAGATCAATCAATATAGGAAACGCTCAATACATTTACACACGCATTCAGGAATATATATCACTGACTGAAAGGTTAATACCAAAAAAAACAGTTATAGACTCTCAACAACATTACCTTAGGCTGAGAGCAATTTTCCATTGACTCTCTTGTATTATTTTGCTCTTGCCGGAGCCTAGCGACAAAAAAACATTAAATAAACAGTGCATCAGACACAGGTGTATTTGTATCACAATCAAAGCTGTATTTGGATCGCAAACACATATATTATAATACACATATTTATCATTGGGTCTCAAGCATGTAATATTGAATAGCAAACACAATGTGTTTGGACACAAGTATACTATATTTGCAACAAGCTCGAAACTCACGTTATATTTACATCCAAACAAGAAAAAACGACAGCAATTTTTAATCTAGATATAATTTTGTGATGCGTTAACATCTATAGGCACGGGTAGGGCAATCTATCAAAGTGAACACATGCAAACAACACACAGCGTTAGCATCACATACGTGGTTGTTGTATAACAATAGTCTTTGCCTGAAAATAAGTATGATAGTATTGATGTAACGGCAGCAAACAAGCAGGTCGTCGTCGCCAAAAATTATTGAATAGTATAGTATAGAATAAAAACATTGATGCTTTTTGTATTGTTTTATGTAATAACATTGTCGTAATGGTTCATTTATATTGAAGTATTCTATAAAGAGAATAAAACTCGTTTTGTGCTCTTTTACTCAGACTCTCTACATGAGAGGGGAAAAAGAGAGCAATAAGTTCTCTATAATATTGAATACTTTTTGTCGTTGCTCTGTTTATGACAAAAGAAAAACAATTATTTCAGTGAACTAAATATTGCTTTATTTATATATTTTATTTTATTTATTTTTATATAACAATATTACATCTAATGTTAAAGCAAATGTAAGAAAATATAAAGTGCAATAGCAAATGAGCCTTCAGCACAAAAACTATTCTCTTTTTATTTTCCCATGTAACATTTACTAATGTGTTGATAGAAATCGAATAGGTACCGTGTAATAAAAAAGTGTTAACACATCGCTCGTGAGTTCGAAGACTCATTGATTTTTTTATTCAACATATAACGCTCGGCTAGACTTTTCCAGGCTCATTTAGACTGTATTCTCGAAAGAAACTTATGTAGGTATTTTTGTCCTGTCCCTTGATTTCCTTGATCCAAATATTTATACACGCTGCAAAAACGGCTCAGCAACATATTGCAGGAACCATGTCCATGTTTGCAAACATTATTTGCATGAATTTTTTTTGCTACAAACACGTTATATTTGCATCCAAACAACAAGAAAATACAGATTTTTCAGAGTGTGTTATGTGAGAGGTTTTTTGATGGCGCGTCCAACGGTATATGAAACATGGCACAGCTTGTCCTGACATGTCCTTTTTACAGGTATATTCTGAAAAAGAATGAACTAAGTTTTTCGTACGTCGATTTTTCTGGTTTAAATCCCAGATTGACATATTTTAATCATTAGTTGATTTAAGTAAATATGTGTGTCAACTTGTTTTGATATTTTAAATAGTTCGCGTTTTACCAAAAATTCAATATGGTGGGAACATGACGTTCTGAACAGGGCAAAATAGGTATGAAATACTATCTTTGGACAAGGAGGTCATTGTTGTGTAGATGTACTTTTTTATTTTTTAAAATAATTTCCGAGTTTCTCTGGACCAAATTTTTAATATTCAGAATTATTTCAATCTGATAAAATTCGTTTTTTTCAGAATATCCCTGAAAAAAGGATGTGCCAGGACATGCTTTGGCATGTTGTAGATACCGTTGGATGCGCCTTTCATATGACACTAATATTCTATACAGTGTATACATTTGTATTAAGATGTCAGGGGATCCCCGGTTGGAACGAAGTTCCTTTCGCTATATATTATGTACTAATTAGTTTCAACACGCCTAAGGCACCCGATAATTTCAATGGATCTTTAAGAAAAGATACGTTATGTAAAATTATACTTTTTTTAATAAATTTTTTTTTATAGAATGTATTTTTTTAACAAAGTATATTTTTAGGTCCTTTTTGTAAGAATATGTATTACATTTTCCCGAAAAGGTCCTTTTTTAAAGAGAGGTACTTCTTTTATTGAAAGATAATGTTTTGTTTTAAGAAAAGGTACTATTTTTAAGAAGAAGTACTTTTTGTAAGAAAAAACCATAAGAGTACGCATTTTTTTTATAAAGAAGTACTTTTTTTAGAACACGCACTTTTTCTCTTTTTAGGAAAAGGTAATTTAAACAAAAAAAATTTCAGAAAGGCTACTTATCTCAAGAAAAGAAAAGGTATTATTTTATATTTAAGAAAAGGTATTTTAAAGAAAAGGATTTTTTATAAGAAAAGGTTTATTTTTTTAAAAGAAGGTATTTTCTTGAAGAAAAGGTTTTTTTTTAAGAAAAGGGGATTTTTTTTAGAATTGGTCGTTCTTTCAAGCATAGGTAAATTTTTAAGAGTAGGTACTTATTTCAAGGTACTTATCAAAGAAAATTCACAAAAAATTTACTCTTTAAAGAAAAGGTAGTTTTTTAAGAAACGACCACTTTGTAAACGTAGTTATTTAAAAAAAATAAACTTTTTTTTAAGAAACTGTACTTTTTGTAAGAAAATTTATTTTTTTAAGCAAATGTACTTCTTTAAGATAAAGTAGTTTTTTTAAGAAAAGGTACTTTGTTTAAGAATATGAGTAGGTATTTTTTTTCCGAAAATTTATTTTTTTTAATAAAAGGCACTTATTTAAGACAATTTTCTTTTTTAAACTTCTTTCACTTTGGCTTTTTTAAATTAACTTTTTATTGGGTTTCAAACTACAATATGTACTAAATATTGGTTACAGACTCCACCTAGAAAACTTCCCATTAAACAAAAAATTTCCCAAAATTTCTGGACACAAACCAAAGCAAAAGTAAACAATATAGTTGATAATATTGGGTTGTAGCAAAATAGTATTAAAAAAAAGTTGTTTAATTTTTTTTCATTTAGCTCCCATCGCGCAACTTGCGATAAGGAACATTGGTCCAAAAAAAATGTAAAAACGGTCCAGCTCACGGGATCTTAATGCTAGACACGTAATATTTTGGGAATCATCAGAAAATTAAGCAAGGTACATTTTTAGGGGTGGACCAAAAACACTGTTTTCCCCACCGTAAAATGTGAGTCAGTCTATTTACCGTCGGTGGTACAATGGTAGTGTGCGCGGCTCTTGTACATTAGTATGTGGGTTCGATCCCTACTCAGAACACTCTACATTTCTTTCGACGGCGGTCACCACGCTTAGTGACGGCGACACTATCGACTACGTAGCCATGAAAAAGCTTCTCAAAAATACCGTTCGGAACCGGTGTAAAAACTGTAGGTCCCAATCAGTGAATGTAAAAGTAGAACGGGCACAGCTCACTGGTTGTGAGAAGCTTCTCCCAATCTATTCGTGGAATGTAATGGGAAACCATTTTTTTATGCCTGAAGATGATCCTAGCTGGGGATGGAAATATTGAATAAATAAATTGAAAATACAATTCACCTCGAGCTTGAGTTTTGAACTAGAAACGAAACTAACAAATTATAAAGTATTTCTATATTCTGTGTTAAGACCTTAAAAATAGTGTCAACAAATACCACAGTGCAATTTTCTGACACATCTACCAGTTCGCTTTCCGGGATTTTTGGGAGAGGGGGTTTGCTGGTCTTAAATATCATCATGAGAGGAGAAACTGCTTCGTTTTAGTACCGTTAACTCGCCACTTTTTACATTTACATCAGTAACAACGCCATCACACTATCGCCAACACTAACCAACATTGAGCTCATCTTCATACTCATCCTCGTCATCGGGAGTCATAAAAATGGTCGGGTGAAAAACAAGAAGAAGGAGCAAAACAGAAACTAAAAGCAGCAACTGTGTGGCCACATATCCTGTAAAGCTGACACCACAGTGGATGGAACAACACTACTTATATTTCCCACCCAAGTGAGTAGAGTACATAGAGGCAACACAGCAACGCCAACTTATGAACTCCGCTTAATGCGAATGAGAATGTGTTGGATGATGGTATATGATATACGTGATGAATACACACACATACACTTTCTATCTATGGTTGTGTGCTTGCAAGTGTGTGTAGTTCTGCGTGTGTGGGTGTATTTGAGTATAAGTTTGAGTATTTACGGGTAATATAAACCATTGGATAAATTTTCTTATCTCTGACGACCAGACGATATTATAATGCAATTTTATGTTGTTAAAATCCATATTTTATACTTTTGAAGAATGAGCGAGCAAAAGCAGGAAAGGCAGCGTCCGCACGTCCTTCGGTCTCATTGGCCAAGTAGTCGAAAATTTATGTTAAAAGTAACTTATTAAAAATGACTAGCGTATGCATTAGAATTTAAGATATTTATGTTCCAAATGATAACGAACTGAGGATAATCCTTGCGTTAATGTTTTAGGTCCATTACCGGTAATGAAAGGTAAGGTGTGTTGTGTTTGAAAAGGACTGCTCTAGGTTGTTATCTACCTGAGGCCTGTAACAAAATTTAAAATATAGTTTAGATGTTTTATTTAAAATTGCATTCTCAGGACTTTTTATCGGGAAAGGAAGACAATATATAAAATAACGTGCGAGCAGTAGAAACGGAAGATTATAGTTTACTTTTTTATTGTATATAAATGTAGCTGATTATTAGCAGTGAAATCCTTTTACAGACAACTGACAAATTTGTTTCCATATGTAGCTAATTAATATTTGTTTGCCATTGAATGCTGCAAACAATTTTTGTTGTGAATATATAAATTCATAGATTACAGCAAAATAAATGTCCTTACACTCAAAGAAAAATTTCCGTCGGCACAAACGCAATTTTTCACAGCTAAACTTTGTATGAGGAATTTGTTTGCGTCAAACGAACTTTTACGCTTGCGGCAAAATGTCATGGCGCCATTGGCGCTAGCGCAGATGACTAGAAAACGGGAGGTGACGAATTGCCCTGTTTTAAATTCCCGAAGAGTCAAACATTGTTTATATTTTATTTATTTTTGGAACGAACTTCCTTATCGCACGTTGTGGGATGGGGGCTAAATGAAAAAAAATTAAACAACTTTTGTTTTAACACTATTATGTTACGAATCCCTGCGTACACTTGGTATCACCAACTGGAGAGATAAAGCGAAAGGTCGAACTGGTTGGCGAAATATGTTATATTAATTTTGTAAGGTCGCTGACCCCCCAGGATTGTTCGGGACCGGATAAGTAAGAATGTTACAACTAGAGTGTCCAAAATACTGGTATATCGGTTTTTTGGAAAATATAAAAAAATAAATTGTTTCCCATTGCATCCCATGAAGGGACAGGGGAGAACTTCTCACAATCACTGAGCTGTGCGCCTTCCAGTTTTCACTCACTGATTGGGACCTACAGTTTTACACTGATTCCGAACGGTATTTTGAGAAGATTTTTCATGGCTATATACTCGATAATGTCGCCGTCACTATGAGAGGTCACCGCCGCCGAAAGAAATTTAAAGGTGGTCAGAGCTCAGAGCAGGGTTCGAACCCAGGATCTCATGTACAAGAGCCGCGAACACTAACCATTGCACCACCGACGGTGGACGAAAATATACTTTGGATAAAATAACACATTCAACGTTAATTCAAATACGACAACAGTGTCGAAAGTGAAGGTTTATCGGTATTAATCAAATCTATAGATCAAAAAAGGAAATTAATCTACGCGTTGTTTTGCAACAAGAAAAGTATATTTTCGATAAAAACCGATAAACCAGTATTTTGGATACTCTAGTTATAACCCACTATTATCAACTGTATTGTTTACTTTTGCTTTGGTTTGTGTCTAGACTAACTAGATGTCTAACATATGTTGGGAAATTGCTAGTTTAGTGGGATGTTTTCTAGGTGGAGCCTGTAACCAATATTTAGTATATATTGTAGTTTTGAACCAAAGCCAAAGTGAAAGAAGTTTAAAATAAAGCATTTTCTTAAATAAGTGCCTTTTTTTTAAAAAAAGGAAATTTTCTCAAAAATAAAACCTAAAAAAGAAACAAAGTACCATTTAAAAAAAAATACCTTATCTTAAAGAAGTACCTTTGCTTAAAAAAAAATATATTTTCTTACAAAAAGTACCTTTTCTTAAAAAAAGTATTTTTTTAAATAAGTACCTTTTCTTAAAAAAGTAAATTTTCTTACAACAAATTGCCTTTTCTTAAAAAACTACTGTTTCTTTAAAGAGTACCTTTTTTGTAAAGCAAAATAACCTTTTTTGAGATAAGTACCTACTCTTAAAAATGTACCTATTCTTGAAAAAAGGACAAATTCTAAAAAAAAATCCAATTTCTCAAAAAAACATTTTCTTCAAAAAATACCTCTTCTTAAAAAAAATCCATTTTCTTAAAAAAAATTCATTTTCTTTAAAGTACCTTTTCTCAAAAATAAAATAATACATTTCTTTTCTTTTTTGAGATAAGTAGCCATTCTGAATATAAGTACATGTTCTTAAAAAAATAACATTTTCGTAAAAAGAGTACCACTTCTTAAAGAAGTACTGTTCTTAAAAAAAGTACGTCGTTGTAAAAAAAATTCATACTCTTATGGCTATTTTTAACCAAAAGTACTTCTTCTTAAAAATAGTACCTTTTCTTAAAAAAACATAAGCTGTTAATAAAAGAAGTAACTCTCATTAAAAAAAGGACCTTTTCGGGAAAATTTAATACATATTCTTACAAAAAGGACCAAAAAATACACTTAAAAAAAAGACATTCTATAAAAAAAATTTTCTTAAAAAAAGTTTATCATTTTACAAAAGTTATCTTCTAATTTATAGTATTTCCATTAAATTATCGTATTTTTCAACGGGCGCCTTAGGCGTGTTGGAACTAAATACCCAGCGGCAGAATCCGCAAGGCCTTCCACAAATAAGGCATGCGGAATGCTTCTTTTGTAATGCCTTCCTAAAATACGGCCTGCGTAATGCATGCATTTTCCTATCAGATATAAGCACGATAAAGATTTTTATAATTTTGAGAAATTTCTTTTCCGATTCTTTTTAACCGTAATTTAATTGGAAATGTTCATATAAATTTTAAAATTATATTTTTTATTTAATATTGTTCAGGACATTTTTAAAATTTTAGAAGAAACCGACTTTGAATTTGAAGTTAAGAGTGGTAAAATTTTCGAAGACAGACCTTCTAAGGCCTTCCGTTTAGTATGCCTTCTAAGGCCTTCTTTAGGAAGGCCTTGCCTCCCAATCTCACGAAGGGCTGTTTAGTCATGATTTCAGGTCTTCCAGGTCATGACCTCCGCCGCTGGGTAGTACATAATATATAGCGAAAAGAACTTCGTTCCAGCCGAGTCAACCACGAGGGCCCAACCAATAAACGAGAGCCCAACCAAAAGTGTTAACCTTGGGTGAGAGTACGAAAATGTGGATTTTTATTAAAGTTTGTATTCTTATAATAAGATATTTCACATAAGCCTCTTAGGGACATCGATTTGCTGAGAACCGGAACCGGTCCAAATACTCGGTTCTTCTCGGAACCGGTCCAAATACCCTGTTCTTTTCGGAACTGGACTCGACAGATAGTGTGTATTTTTATAAAATTGTCTATTCTTATAAGATATTTCACTTAAGCCTCTTAGGGACAGCAATTCGCTGAGAACCGGAACCGGTCTAAATACGCGATTCTTCTCGGAACAGGACTCGACAGAACCGGTTCTTAAAATACGCGGAACCGCACGTCACTAATGGATACGTAAACTGCTAATTTGCCGTTTAGAAACGGCTGAACATTTAAAATTGTTTCGAGAAAACCCCAACGTTTTCGGGGACATATAACTCGTTTGCGTTAAACGAAAAATCAGTTAACCGCAAAGATTTGTCGTTCCTCGTAAAAGTTTTTTTGTGTTTTGCAGTTACTATAACTCGATTGTAATAAGTAAACGAACAGTTAAAGGGAACGTTCTTTGTTTCCGTAAATGGTTTTTGTGAGTTTATCGTTTGTTGTACTGTATACGTTTGTTGTAAGCATATTTGGGTTCCCCTAAATGTTTTTATTACAGTTACAGTTTTACAGTTAATAAGAATCGAAAATAATTTATTAATAAATTAATTTATCGCAGATTTCGTCTGGCACTAACAACATTTTTATTTTTCCGTACAACTTTTTGCTATTAGGTAGCATTGTAGCAAACAGCTTTTGTCAATTTTTTGCGTGAAGTAATAAAGTACCTCAATGTCAGAGGCAAAATCCGAATTGAATTAAAGTCGAATTGAATATCCGAAAAGTATTAAAAAATTCATTAAATGTATACACCATCACCAAGAAGGTTTAAAATTTGCAATATTTATTAAATTTGAATGAAGCGAATACCTGTGGGGTTTCTTCCGTCGTGATATGAAATTGTACATCAATTTATAAAACGAAAATTCTCAAAAATAATCAAATTCCCGCTGCACGTATTCCCATTTTTACTATTTGTATAGTAAAATATAATAATAATGTATGATATTTGATTGTTTTCCACGCAACAATAATATATTTGCAATTTAAATTTAAATTTAAAAAATTGTAATTGGCGTCTCCAGTTACCCATATATTTACTTGTGTATTGCCAACTCATTACATCAAACCTGTTGTCTCTTTCTCTACAACTACACATACATACATGTTAAGGGCGGATCAATAAGTCCATGACTTTTCGAACTTCCTCGTAGTTATGTGAAATGCAACACTGCTTCCATCAAGCACCACCTGTTAATAGACTACTGTCAAATGTTGAGCAAGTTCCATCATTTACTTTGCATTTAACAGCTGTTCAAAACATACAACCTCGTGCATTTTTTTTAAATGGAAAAAACTGAATTTCGAGTGCTCATTAAACATTATTTTTTGCCCAAAAAAACCGTCAATCAAACCAAGGAAAAGTTTGACAAATACTATGGGGACTCTGCACCATCAATTTCACTGACTTTCGTTGTGGTCGCACAAGTACAAATGACGCTGAACGTTCTGGACGGCCAATTGAGGTCAACACACCCGAAAATGTCGAAAAAATCCACAATATGGTGTTGGCCGAAGAGTAAAAGTACGCGAGATTGTTGATGCCATAGGCATTTCATATAGCAGTGTGGTTTCGACTTTAAATGATCAGTTGTGTTTAAGAAGGTTTTCTGGAAGATAGGTGCCGCGTTTGCTCTCAATTGACCATAAACGTAATCGTGTGACAACTTCAAAGGATTGTTTGGAGTTGTTTAACTGGGCTACGAATTGGTACCTCATCCGCTATATTCTCCGGATTTAGCCTCCAGTGACTATTTCCTATTTCCAAACCTAAAGAAATGCCTCGGTGGAAAGAGATTTAGCTCCAACGACGAAATTATTGATCAAACAAATGCCTATTTTATGGACCTCGAAAAATCCTAGTTTTTGGAAGGGATACAAAAATTGGAGAAACGTTGGACTACGTGTATTGAGCTAAAAGGAGATTATGTTGAAAAATAATTTTTTTTTGCAAAAAAACCGCTTCATTGAAAGACTCACGGACTTATTGATCCGCCCTCGTACTATATGCATATATAGCGTTCATTTGAGCGTATTGAAGTAGTTAAAATCATGTCAGTGACTTGTATTGGGGCTTTCAGTCTGTTGGGTAAAAATTGCAAGGAACCTGTGAACTAAGTAAATTCGAAGAAGAAGCGCTTGTTCCACGGACAGTATGGAAGAAGGTCTGCAATTGTAAACGAACATTGCTGAGATGGGATGGCGTGATACAAAGCAATGCAATGTTACATGGATTGACTTCGCCTCAGGTAATACAATTTTGAAAACTGCGGAATAATTTTATTAGATTCTGTCGTACTTTTATAGAAATAATTTTTTTGGGAATGCAGGGAAAGTGCATGAAAAGTGTGGCAGATGTGCAGGATTTGCATATAGGTGCAGCGATTTACTTGTGTTTATTTACAAGATGTTCACGTGATAGCTCTCTATCTGCTGTTTCCAAAACTGTGCAAGTTCATGTGATCATTTATAACTAAATATATTTTAAATAAACAAAATTTGCAAAAAATAAACAATAATTTTTAATCGGTACTAAATATATAAGACTCATACATTAACTAAAAATATAAAGTATCATAATTCCCATCAAACTAAATATATTTATGACACAAAAATTAAATTTTAATTCTCAAAAATGCAATATGTTTGCCATTTTGCAATTATAACTATATTTGTGCAGTTTTACCAAACATATGTATGTATATTACTTAAAAATGTATGTTTGGGATAGCAATGTTTTCTCAGCGTGTATAAACCTTATCGATCTAAATGAAACTTTTGTTGTGAACATAAATATATATTTAAATTCCGTCGAAAATAATTTTTATCTTAAATTAATTAATTTTGACATTTATTACATTCAGATCGCCACAAGTAAAAAAAAAAACCCAAAACTAAAAATAACGATGAAATATTCGATGCCATTAATTTGTTAATTTGTTTTACCTTAAAAGGATTCAATTTCATTGAAACGACAATTCAAAACTTCGTGTGTCTTGGTCTGTCTGTCTGTCTTTATCACGATCTGTATCAGCTGTATGAAGTTTTTTTTGTTTTTTTTCTGTTCAATATTCATTTGTATTTCAAATAATTGTGATTCATCTTGTATTGATTCTTAAGAACAACAACAATAAACACTGAAACCATTGAAACCATTTGATCTCTGCTGCGTGACCATTTTTGTTCATACATAATTGGTTTTTGTCATTTCGTTGTCGTTGCCGTTGTCGCTGTCGTTACCGCTGTCCCTGTCGTTGCCGCTATTTTGCCTCTGCATTCTGTCGGTTTGTTAGTTGCTTTGGCTCGGTATTGACTCGAATAAAAACTAATTGACATTTTGACAATATGTTTATTTTTTTATTTATATTCATAGAAAAAGTGACAGATCTTAAAGGTTGTTGGCTTCCATATACAACAAAACATTCGTACGTCCCCATATGTTGCCAATAAATGATATCGACAAGTAGATACGGATACAACACACACACATACGCGATAAATTCATGCATTCAAATCTATACAATTGAGTTTTCATGAGGTACACATACGCATTTTGTGCATACTGTCCAGCATATGAGTCAAAAATGTATAGAAATCGGGAACACTGTTAGATACTAAGGGTCATTATCACCATGTAGGGTTGGAGTTAACCAACATTTATAGGTTTTAACTTCCTTACAAACTGCCAGTTAATCAGAGATGGTGGATACACACACAGAATTAATTTTTTAAAAAGAGGTTGTAGCAACCGTAAATTCGGCTGCTGCCACCGAATTGCAGTTGCCACAACCGAATTGAGGTTGCTACGACTGAATTTAGTCCGCACAACTGAAATTCGATTCAAGCAACCTCTGAGAAAAACAACTATTCTGTCGTTTGTCGCAAACGAGTTATTGTAATCAAACCCAAAACTTAAACAAACTTTTAGGAGAAACAAATTACTTTTTCGTTTATTGCAAACGAAGTTATATTTCACTGACTACGATGTGTTTTGCAGGGATAATATAGATATTTTATTACACTTTAACAACAACATCCTAAGCATTGGCTCTCAATGAAAGCCTACATAGACAAGAAGTTGTGAATATTGATGATTTTGGTAGCGTATTGTTTTGGATGTTTTCGCACTAGTAGGTGTTGTTGAAACAATTCTCGTTAATTTGAGAATTTTTTATCCATATAATGTGTGATGGTATATCTAAATACTTGTGGAGAAGGGAGCTGATGAGATGCCTGGGTGGGCGTCGATATAGCTATATTTCCAACCATCCACCGAAATAATCAATTTAACTTCATCTTTTTATAAACTTTCTCTATTAAAAATTATTTTTAATGGAGAAAATGATCTTGAACCGGATTATGATTGAAAAATTAAACTTTAAATACAAATTTATTTTAGTACCTACGCTTTCTCTGAAATGGAGTTGAGACCGAGCAAAATTTCTACAAATTCGCGGGCCTATCCACTGAACCATCGAGATAGTTTAGTATGTGTGTTTGTATAAACTTGTTTACGACCCAGAAGCGAAAACATTCTCCCAAGATGCCTGCCTTCTGCGGCAGTTTGTATCATTCAACTATGCCTTCTCTTAGCAGGCACACATGCATGCCTTTATTACCCCCTTCTCCTAGACTGACGAAAAAATCGATACACATTCACATTTTTCGTTTTGAAGAAAGCTTGGAATGAGGAATCCTCTAAGAGTTCAAAAAGATCCGATATACAAGCTTTGTTTCCCTTCCGTAACCAGGGCTGTCACGAGCACTTATGTATTCATTGAAAACTATTTCATTGGCATGCACACTAGGGTGTCTAATAATAACTAATAATATTATAAACTGTTTGCCATTTTTGCATCGGATTTGCTTTAAACTTCTGTGAAAATTTAAAATACTAATGATGATCTTTAAAAGATGGATAAATTCCAAGCAATTTTGTAAAACAAAAAATTGAATTTGCAGTTACTGTTCCAGAGTTATGCCACTTTAAAGCCTTTTACCCATTGTATGGACCTAATAATATTTTAAACTGTTTGTCATTTTTGCATCGGATTTGCTTCAAACATTGTATTATTGAAAAAATCTACAGACGCTAAGTAACGACAAAGAATTTCACGCAACAAAAAACATACCGGTAACATATTGCAGGAACCATATATATGATTGCTTCCAAACATATATATGGTTCCTGCAATATGTTGCTGGGGCCGTTTTTTCTGAGTGTAACTCTTTGTTGCTACTTAGCGCATGTAGATTTTTTCGTGAATACAATGTTTAAAGCAAATCAGATGCAAAAATTGAAACAGTTTATAGTATTACTAGCTGACCCGGCAGACGTTGTCCTGCAAATTTTGTTCAAATACCGTTAGCAGGAGCAGAAATAATGGATTTTTAATTTGTGGTTTGTATGGGAGGTACCACGCCCCTTTGTCCAATTGGACCGAATAGCAAATCTAAACCACACAAGGCGCCACCCAAACGCATACAAAAAAATTTGTTCAAATCGGTGCAGAAGTGTAGGAGGAGTTCAGTCACAAACACACGTGCAGTAGAATTATATATATAAAGATTAGTTTCATACAATGAGTAAAGAGATTTAAAATGGCATAACTCTGGAACAGTAACTGCAGATTCAAAATTTTTTATACAAAATTGCTTGGCATTTATCCGTCTTTTAAACTCCATCATTAGCGTTTTAAATTTTCATAGAAATTTAAAGAAAATCCGATGCAAAAATGGCAAACAGTTTATAATATTTTTAGATTCATACAAAGGGTACAAATTTTAAAATGGTATAATTCTGGAACATTAACTGCAAATGCAAAATGTTTTTATACAAAATAGTTTGGAATTTATCTGTCTTTTAAAATGCATCATTAGTTTTTTAACTTTTCATAGAAATTTTAAAAGGTGTAAAGCGTTATTTCTCCAAAAGGTGCGGAAAAATGTAATACATGTCACCTTATTGAGCAAAATGATTGCAAAAACTGGTGGTTTATGCATATACACTAAAAGTTTGGACGTTTTGCTTTAAAAGTGTTGACTTACAAACTAAGAAATTGGTGGTCGTTGACCGAGGTTTAAGTAAAATTCAAAAAACCTCCGGAATGCCCGATTTTTGGGCTGAACTCGACTGCCGCGACCCCTAAACCTCTTCCGAAAAATCTGGAAAAAACCCCAAAAATGCTTTACCCTATAAGCTTTCCAATTAAGCTTTCTTTACGCCAGGTTTGTTGGATGCTCATAGGAATGCACACTTACCTTCTCTAAGCAGGCCAGCTAAGGTAATGCAAGAGGGATGCTGTTGTTCGTGAAAACCTGTCTGGACTCTGTTCGCAATTCGTGATATCAAAATCATAAAATGTCTTAGCCGAGTAAATAAGACGTTCGACTCTAAGGGCTGAGGTCGTGAATTCGATTTTTGAGTCTACAGATTACTAAAAAATACTTAGTAACGGTAAAACGTATTAATAGTTTTTCAAGGAGACATAAAAATGTCCGAATATTTTAAATATGGAACTAATCCCCACAGAAATTTAATTTTTCCTTTAGTCATTGAAAAATGCTCTTCTGGAGACCTTCTAGCAGGGCTTCTTTTACAGTCCTTTTAGGAAGCCTTCCATTAGCATGCCTGTCAGAAGGCCTGAAAGGAAGGAGCCTTCTACGAGACGGTTTCTCTGCCGGCCTGCTAGCACGCCTGATAAGAGAAGGCCTCACCTTCCTATGGTGCTCTATATTAATTTGAAATTGCGAATGCGTTTGTAGGGCGAGCCTTCTGACTGCCTTTATAGGCGTGCTAGAAGGCATGAAAATCGCCACTTTTTACTGCTGGGATATCATGAGAATGAACACAATGTAAACCACCTCTTTTTTCTGCTGGGAATTCATGAGAAGGAAGACATTTGAGTATATGTACATGTTTATACTCTTTTTCGTTTACTATAAATGTTTGCTGCTAAATCATAGCTTGATTGTTGTGTTTGCTTTCCCTTCTCAGCAGACACAATTTGTCGTTTCAGCAGCCGTTTTTGTTGATGTTATTAAACAGATTTTTTTTGAGTGTTGTTAAAAGGTGTTCCAATAAAATCAAAGTAATAGCTTCCATTTCTATATTTCACCCAATGTGCTGTGTTGTTCAAGCCGGCTGAAGCGTTTACCGGGAAAAGCATGGTTCCCATTACATTCCATGAAGGGCCAGGGGAGAACTTCTCTCAACCAGTGAGTATGCGCTTTTCAGTTTTACACTCATTGATTGGCAGGTACAGGTTTACACCCATTTCGAATCGGTCTTTGAGAGGCTTTTTCATGACTAATTTCGATAGAGTCATTGTCACTATGTAAGGTGACCGTTGTCCAAAGAAATGTAAGGTGGTAAGAGTAGAGATTAAACTCGCCCTCTCATGTATAAGAGCCGTGCACAGTAACCATTGCATAACCGACGGCCGCATTTCCATGGGCGTCAGCCAACATATTTTGTTTAGTAACGAGGCACATTTCTGGTTAAATAGATACACGCTGAAAATCAAACGACTTCTGTAACATAATCTCTCAAACACATTCTGCAGGAACCATATCTATGCTTGGAACACACTTCAAATATTCATATATTTGAAAGTCCGAAACTCCCTTATATTTCAGTGCAAACATTAGCATGTTTACTTGCAAAGATGCAAACATTTACGTGGAGCCATATGCGTGTTTCATCCTAAGCATTCATATAATTATGACGAAGCATTCGCGTGTTTCTTCCCAAAACGAACGATTGACGACTGAATGCATGAAACTAAATCGAAACAGATCAGTCAACATAAGAAACATTCAATTCATTAGCAAACGCTTTCAGAAAAAATTATGAATCACTGAATGAAAGAATAATGCAAAAATTCAGTTATACACTTGCAATAACATTAACTGAAGCTGAGAACAATCACCCGTTGTCCTTTTATTATTTTTCTCTAGACAGAGCATTGCGACAAAAAAAAAAGAAATAAATAGTGCACCAAACACAGCTGTATTTGTATCACAAACAAAGCTGCGCTTAGATCACAAAAACATATATCATAACATATTAACCAATGTGTTGAATATCAAATACAATGTGTTTGGACACAAGCATACTATATTTGCGACAAGTTCCACACACGGGTTATAGTAGCATCCAAACAAAAAAAGTTAGATTTTTCAGCGTATATGTAAATAAACAAAATTGTGGAAATTTGGGCTGATGAGTAACCCAAAGATATTCGGGAATAACCGGGTACATCCACAAAAATGCACTGTTTGGTGTAGTTTATGGGCTGGTGAAATCATCGGTCCATACACGCTGAAAAAAACGGCCCCTGTAACATTATACCGGAATCATGTATATGTTTGGAACATCCATATACTAACGTGCAAGCATTTTTTCCATGAACAGAAGATCTGTTCCCTTTTGTTTCTTTGATGTTTGTCACATTTTTATTTTAAGCAGTTTTCAACAAACACAGCCAGCCATATAAGCAACCACAATGTGGTTGGACACAAGTAGACTATATTTGCGACAAACTACAAACACATTATATTTGCATCCCAACAACAGAAAATGTAAATGGTGAGCGCTAACGCACCATGGTAACGGACATTTTGTTGCTGAAATTGAGGACCGTGATGTCGGTGACATTTGGTTTCAGCACGACTGTGTTATGGGACAGACAGCGCGTGAAACAATGGCTTTATTGAGAAATCATTTTGGTGAGCAGCTAATTTCGTGTTTCGTGTTCAACTGGCCGTCTAGATCGCGTGATTTTTTTCTGTGGGCTTATGCGAAGTCAAATGTCTTCGTCGACAAGCCAGCTTCGTTTCAACTGGTGTTACATTACTCGCGTAATTCGCGAGATACCGGTAGCAATTCCGGAATGTCCGAATGTCAGACATTGCTCGTTCGGGTCATAATAAATATTCCGACATCGTAATTGACCTATGTATATGAAGGGATATTCGATGGAGAGAGCTACACGAAGCATAAGTAGTTAGCACGGCCGAAAGCGGTCTCGTGTATAAACAAAATACAATGACAGCCATCGGGGATATAGAGGACGCTTTTAACAATATCAAATTGGAAAGTATCATACAAGCCCTAAAAGATATGAATGTCGGCAAAAGTATTGCTAGTTGGATAGACTCAATGTTGCGGACCGGACGGATAAGGGCCCAGTGGGGTAAGGCATCGGCCACAAGATCCGTCTGTATTGGTACATCCCAGGGTGGGGTGATGTCGCCACGACTATGGCTATTGGTTATGAACACTCTATTGGTGGACTTGGCTAACAGAAATGTAAGGGTACTCGCATATGCGGATGATGTCGGACCCTTTATCTCCGTGATAAATAAAGTCATGGGGAATATCTTGGGTGAGATCAGCACTTGGGCCACAGGCTGTCGTCTAGGTGTTAACCCGGATGAAACTGATCTGCTACTATTCACAAGTTTGCGAACTATTCCACAATATCACCTACCCTCATTCAATGGTAAACAATTACAGTTGTCAGATAGGGCGAAAAAATCTGGGTGTAATTCTGGATCCGAAACTCAACTGGAAACTGTAATTCTGAACACAGTGTTAAGAAGCCGCAAGGCGCCTTCCACGCTCGCACGATAACGTTTGGGATAACATGGGACCTAAACCCGAAGATGGTATTATAGATGTACACTGTGGTGGTTAGAGCTGTTCTGATGTATGGGTATGGTGACAGACTCTGGAGAAAGATAGTAAACTGTCAACAGTACAGAGAACAGCTTGGGTTGGCGTGACAGGCGCATTACGGACGTGCCCCTCTGCTGTTCCCAATACGATGACGAATTTACTTCCGACTGAACAGTTTGCTAGGAGTGCAGCGGCAAAGAGTGGGTTGCGGCTTAGAGAACAGAAATGTTGGACTCAACGAAGCTACGAGCATGGTAGGATTCTATGCAATTTGCCTAGTGGGGTCACACCTGCAAGAATGGGTTATGCTAGTCCAGAGTTGAACTACCGGCAAAACTTCAAAACAATCATACCGCATAGAGAGGAGTGGAAGAACCACTCACCATTGCAGGAATAAGACATATACATTTGTACGGATTAAACTACGATGGATAGTGGAGTGGGTGCTGGGGTTTATTCAACGTCACTGGGTCTAACACTATCAATATGTCTCCCTGATTTTTGCAGTATTTTCCAAGCGGAAGTAGTGGAAATATTAGGGGGTTGGGAGAGTTGGGAAATAACGTTATATTAGGGAAGAGTGTGAACATTTTCTGTGTGCAATGGAACGTGTGCGCGTCGCTTGTACATGAGAACCTGGGTTCGATCCCTGCTCTGATGTCCTTAAATTTCTTTCGGCGGCGGTTACTTCGGATAGTGATGGCGACACTATGTAGTATGTAGTCATGAAAAGCTTCTCAAAATTCCGTTCGGAATCGGTGTAAAGTCGGTGTAGGTCCCAATCACTGAGTATAAAAACTAGAAAGCGCAAAGCTCTCTGGTTGTGAGAAGCTCTCCCCAAATTCCTTAATGGGATGTAATGGGAAACTATTTATTTTTTTAACCAAGCAGCGATAAGGGCTCTATTCTCAGTGGAGAGTAGACCAATTTTGGATCGTGAATGCAGAAGTCTGCTAGACGACATCGGCGCCACGACAAGACTTTGCCTAATGTAGGTTCCGGGTCATACGAATATAGTCGGAAATGAAGCCGCGGGTGAACTAGGCAGGAAAGGTACAAGTACAAATACGGATGGACGAAACGTGATTGAAAGCCTTCTAAGAGCGGTAGGTAAAGTGATTGATCGCCCCTTCCACCAGGAGGCAGACGGAAACTGGGGAGAACTCACTACCTGTCGCATATCACGGGGTATATGGCATAGATATGACGGTAAGAGAACCGTGTTTCTGATGACTCTGAACAGGAATATAATAGCCAGAACGACAGCTGTCATAACCAGTCACTGGACAATTGATACACATGCTGCTAACATTGGAATACAACCCAGGCGTTGCTGTTGTAGGTGCGACGACGAACTGATGGCGGAAACTCCTAAACACTATTTGCTACAGTGGCCAGCCTTGGCAAATATAAGGACAACTTAGGAAAACCCTTTCTTTGACGGAATACAAGAACTGGGGAGTATTGAACTCAGTGTACTTCTAAAATACTTTGAAAGTACTAATTGGGTATAAGTGGGTAACCTCAATTTATTGCTGGAATACTATTTTATTTTAAGGGTAACGTGGCGATTCAAAACGGAACTCACAGTCACTTTAACCTAACCTAACATAACCGAATAAAATTAAAAAAAGGTCTAAGTGAATCACCCTTTATATATCAGTATTTGGGCCACATGAAAACATTCGCCGAGATTTATTATTAATCTAGCTGAGCAGCGATTATGTACTCAACTTTTCTAGTTACTAAGCAAAATCCACAAATAAACTGATACAAAATTTATACCCAGCTTCAACTTTCACATGATTATCACAATTCTGTGAGCTCTTCCTTCGCATCTTTCGCTTTATTCCCATCCTCTTGTTGGTTCTTATCTGCCTACTAATCCCCAGTGATTATAATTTATATATTTAGATTTTTTTTTAAAGTCTTATCATAATAAATTTTTCAAAAGTCACCCTTAACCAGAATAAACCATCAAAGTACAAAGAAATAGAAATAAAAGTATCTCAAACAAACTGCAACATGCCACAGCAGCAATAGCAGGAGCAGCAGCAGCAGAAGCAGCAGCAATGGTGACACTTTGCCATTGATTCGCTGTATAAAAGAGGGTGCTGCCTGGGGTGCTGGTGGAAGGATAAAGAAGCTAATGTTCATTTCATAGTTTCTTTTTCCCATCATTAATTTCAAAGTCATTTGACTTTTCACATCGTTTTGTAAATCTTTTTGTCATATCTCACCCAGACACTGATGAGATTGTCAGTTTGTTTTTGTGTTTGAGTTTTTTTTGACGTTTTGTGACGTTGTCACAGGAGTGTGTCAGTGCCACAGTGGTGGGATTAGTTAAAGTGGGCGTTAATGTTAAGGAGTTGGTGGATGTGTTGTTGAGTTACTTTTCTTCCCTTTCATTTTGAGAGGCCAAACGTGTTAGTGATAAATTCGTATGTGTTGCTGAGATTTTTGTTGACTTTTTTAATAAACTGTCAGTGATTCGAGTAACCGAATATTTACCGGAAGTTCAAAGTAAAGAAGTTGTGCTGCACGTGGGTGTGTTTTAGAAATTAAAATTTAAAAAATTTCAGTTTTGGTTTTCAGTATAAGTTCCACCAAATTCTTGTCGAAAGCCAGGGCGCTAACGACAGTTTTGACCATAGACGAATACATACATAGATACATTTATTCTCTCATCTGACGTTTCATTTCACACTCTTCGTCGTAGGTTTGTGGAAATGAGAGAAATTAAATTTAAAATTAACTTACACCAGGTGGAGTTACAAAATATGTTCACTTAACTTTTTCATGTCGTTTTGGTGCAGAACTGAAAAATTTAAATATATTGTGCATTTTTTTGTTGACTTTTATCGTTGGTATACATTTGTATTGTATTTAACCCAACTAGTTTGCCACAAAAACACGAAATTCGGTTGTTGTTCCTTTGTTGGACGTTGTTTACTATTGCCTATATCTGGTATTATTGAAACCATACTTTCCACCATCCAATGTTTACTTTCCACCGTACCTATGACGTTTAATTTATTGAGACGTAAACGTATCTATACCTATATTAGTCTATGGTTTTGATACGGATTATATTATGCCAGAATTTGGACGTAAAACAAAAGAAAGAAACTTGTTGTGTTCTTCAAATCGAAACTAATTTATTGCATATAAAGTTCTTATAAAAGTCAAAAGTGGCAATAAAATCAAGTTTAAAGTCAGTTTTTTTCCGTTCGCCTATCGCCTATCGCTCATTCTCTTTGACATTCTATCCTGTATCAAATTTGCAGCTAGGAGGTCGATCAGCTGTGTCATCCAAACCCCTGGTTATGATACAATTTTTATTTATGTCAGAATTTGGACGTAATAAAAGCAAAAATTAAATAAAATTTTTGTGTTCGTTCAAATCAAAACACACTTATTGCATATAAAATTAAGTTAAAAGTCATAAGTGCCAATAATATCAAATTTTAAATCGGTTTTTTCACTTCGCCCATTCTGCTTCAAGTGCTATCCTGTCAAATCTGCAGTTAGAAGGTAGAACAGCTGTTTCACCGAAGCCCCCAGGCTTTTGAATTGTGGTGCTGATACATTTTTGTTTAACGGCTAATTCAATTGCAATGCAGATCTTTGACAGCAATTATTAGTGATATGTTAATGAATTTTTTATTTTCTTCAGACAATTGGTCCTTCTATTGTTTGACAAACTTAGTCATGTAGCGATACTCCGTTGAACAAAGTGTAAAAGTTATCCAAACGTTTAATGAAAATTGTCGTTCTGCAAGAAGTGCATTTCGCACATCGCTTGATCTGAGTCAATAATAAGCCGTTGTGTGCAGAAATTTGACAACGTGACAACACCCGTGCGACTTCGTGCAGGCTGTTCAACTGAAAATATTGCTGCTGTGGTGAAAAAAGTGAGGACCAGGCCGCGAAAACCTACATTCTTCGTCGGGCACAGCAATTGAATCCTTCTTACAGCACCGTTCAACGGATTTTATCGAACGACATATTTCTACAAGCCTACAAAGTTCGATTGATACCGGAACTGAAGCCTAGAGACCATGTGTTGCATCGTATATTTATTAATTGGATGCTTGAACAACAAACATTTGATGACGAGTGTTCAAAAAACGGCCAATTTTGAATAATCGGTTTTCTGTATATTCGAAAAATTGCATTTTCGAGAAACCGGATTTCGATTTCACAGAATGGGAAAAACCGGTGGAAACGGTTGCTTTTTGCTTTGTACGGAAAACCATATGTTTGAATTGAATTGAAGTGAATTGAATTGAAGTGACTTGGATTGAATTAAACTCAATTGAAGTGAATCGAATTGAATTGTAATGAAGTGAATTGTAGTTAACTGATTTGAAGTGAATTGAATTGAATTAAATTGTAATGAATTGAATTGAAGTGAACTGAATTGTAATAAATTGAGTTGAAGTGAATTGAATTGTAATGAATTGAACTCTAAGAATTGTATTGTAATGAATTGAACTGAATTTAACCGAATTTTGACTTGAATTGCATTTTCTTATTGATGTTTCAACATCAAATTTCATAGCTGTATTTAAATTTCACTATCACGATTAATTTTTAAATTAAAATGTAACTCATATTCCAAGTTGCAATTCGTGTTTAATATAACATTTACATCTTTAGTTCATATTCACATTAAATTTATACAGGGTGGCGAGCGAATCGTGCTACGAAAACAAAACGTAACAACTATTTTCCTGCGATATTGATTTATTAAAATGAATGCTTGGGAAACCAAAAAAAGGATTTGGATAGTGCAGAGGTACCCTCCCAAGGGAATTTAGGCGGAGTTTGGTGGCACCCCCCGACTAGATGCGCCATTATGAGGTGGGTAAACATGTTTGCCGAGTCTGAAAGCATCGCACGAAGATCGTACCATCGAGATCCAAATGTTCGGCTTCAAGACACAATCGCTGCTATAGCATCCAAGGGTTTCGACTCAAATCTTATCGGAGTAAATTGCAGTTAGCAGACGAACATTACAACGAATAATTCATGATGACTTAAACTTGTTTCCGTACAAAGTTCGAATTACAAGCAAGGTAAACCCTCTGTGAAACCTCTATTAGCCTGGAATTTTGGCAAAAAATGATTGAAATGGCGGAAGAAGACAAAACCTTGCTAAATTGCTTGTTTATATCTGATGAGGCCCAATTTGATCTAAACGCCAATTTAAGCAAGTAAAATTGCCGCATATGGAGTGAATTTAGTTTAGAAATACTCCATGAGATGGAACTGCACACAGAACGAGTTACTGTGTGGTGCGCAGTTTCACCAAAGTGCATTGTGGGGCCATACTTCTTTGAATAAAACGGTGTAACAGTAGCTGTCAATGTGGACTGTTATTTAAAGATGTTGAAGGAGATTTTTTATCCAGAACTGTGCAGAAGACGTATCCGTTTCAACATCATTTGGTTCCAGCAAGATGGAGCAACTGCACACACAGCCAGACCGGTTATGGCGATCCTCCAACGAAAATTCCCAAACAAATTAATATCCAGAAACTCCTCTTTCCGCTGGCCACCAAGGACACCTGACCTGACTGCACCAGACCTTTTTTTATGGGATCATGTCAAGCAGGAAGTGTACAAAACGAAATCAAGGAATTTGACTGAATTGAAGCAGTCCATTAATAGTATAATAATTGAAACGACCCCGACTCCAACCCTTTAGACCGGAATGAATAATTTTCCGATTAGGTGTCGCATATGCGTGGTTGAGAATGGAGGTCATTTGCTGTCTCTCGTCTTCAAAACCAATAATTTATATTAAAATCTTTTGAATTTTCTACACAAAAAAGAAAAATAAATGAAATACATTGATTAGAAACAAAGTTTTTCAGATTTCTTATTGTAGCACAATTGATGCGCCACCCTGTATAAATTTAAAAATCCTGTGTGAATTTAAATATATTTTCATGGTAGAAAAACTTATAAAGTGAAAAAAATTTATTTATACTTATATACTACTTTAAATTATTTAATAAATTATTATTATAAAATTATCTAGAAATTAATTTCAATTGATTTTTTTAAAATCTTATGTAGAACTTATTAAATTTATAACATTATATGTGAAAATAGATATCGTGTTACTTAATTAGAAAAATTCATTGATCTTTGAAAATTATATATTTTTGATGTGTAAACATCTATAGGCACGGGTAGGGCAATCTATCAAAGTGAACACATGCAAGCAACACACAGCGTTAGCATCACATACGTGTGCCTGAAAATAAGTAGCGGCAGTGAACAAACAAGCAGGTCGTCGTCGCCAAAAAGTATTGAATAGTACAGAGAACTCATGGAACGAATTGTATGACTCAAAAGCACTGGCGACATCTGGCGGATGACTCAAAACGTATTACTCGCCTTTTTGTAATAACTTCGTCCATTCTTAATTTTGATGAGACACATTGATGCCTTTTGAAAAATTTATGCTATTTGTATTGTTTTATGTAATAACATTGTCGAAATGGTCCATTTATATTGAAATATTCTATAAACAGAATAAGACTCGTTTATGCTCTTTTATTCAGACTCTCTATATGAGAGCCGAAAAAGAGTGCAATAAGTTCTCTATACTTTTCAATACTTTTTGTCATCGCTCTGTTTATGACAAAACAAAAACAATTATTTACATCTATTGTTAAAGCAGATGTAAGAAAAAAGAAAGTGCAATAGCAAAAGAGCCTTCAGCACAAAAACTATTCTTTTTTATTTTCCAATGTAACATTTACTAATGTGTTCATAGAAATCGAACAGGTACCATGTAACAAAAAGGTGTTACCACTACTGATGTGCGGTTCCGAGTATTTGAAGAACCGGTTCTGTCGAGTCCGGTTCCGAGAAGAACCGGGTATTTGGACCGGTTCCGGTTCTAAGCAAATTGCTGTCCCAGAAAGGCTTAAGTGTAATATCATATTATAAGAATATAAAAGTTGATAAAAATACACATTTTCATACTGTCAAAGGTTAACCCTTTTGGTTCCATTGGAACCGATTCCTGGTATTCTGGAACAGTTTTACAGTTGGTTTCAAACCGTTTTTATGTTCTGTTAGAATCGTTTCTGGGCCTATTTGCAAGGATCATAAAACTGTATTTCGGTATTTTGGAACCATTATTCGGTTCTTTTAAGAATCGGTCCGGTCCGGTCTTGTAAAGAACCGGTTCTGCAAAGTTTTTGTAAGGATAAGGATACCCAATTTGAGTAGATACCGGTTTTCGGGTTGACCGATGGCCAACAACCGGGTTTCGGTTTGTTCGAAAATTACGCTTTTTAAAAAAACCGGTACATGGTTAGTTACAAAAAACCCGGTTAACCGGTTCCATCGGGTTTTCGTTTTCGGTGATGAGACTTATTTTAGTGATGTGACTTGTTTTCATCTAAACATTGAAAATCCATATGTCATTCAAGAAAAAACCATGCACCCATAACGAGTCACTGATTGGTGTCGTTTTTGGGCTGGCGGTGTCATTGGACCGTACTTCTTCGAAAATAATGATGGTAACACTGTTACGGTGAACGGTGAAAGTTATCGTGACATGCTAACACACGTTTTATGACCTGAATTAGATGTCATGGACTTGGACAATATGTGGTTTCTCGAAACAACGAGATCAAATGGCCGCCGAGAACTTGCATGTTGACAGCATTGGACTTGTTTCTTTAGGGCTACGTGAAAAGTGTGGTCAATGCCAGTAAGCCCGGGATGATTCCAGATCTAAAGATTGACATCATACGCGTTAGAAATTATAAACATCACGAACTATGACAAAAATCATGGAAAATTTTGATACGCTCATCCTGTGTTGCCGGAGGAGTCGTGGTGGGCGTTTGCCATAGACTAGAATATGTGACTAATTAAAAAATAAATAATTTCGAGAAATATTAGTGTGTTTTATTTCTTAATGAAACTCTGCGGTCTTATTGCATCACCCTATGTATTAAATCATAGGATGGTTTTTATTTTCAATTTTTAAACCCAGTGTTTATATCTTGCTCTTCTTCTTCGCATCATAGACATCATAGA
Source organism: Phaonia tiefii (assembly GCA_963931995.1). NCBI lineage: Eukaryota > Metazoa > Arthropoda > Insecta > Diptera > Muscidae > Phaonia > Phaonia tiefii. Next base: position 295,407,960 of record OZ008368.1, read on the forward strand.
GATTGTATGTGATTTTGGTGTTTTAATGTGCAATTCTCTTCTTTATTTTCGTTATTTGCTGTTGTTTGTTTGTTGTCTTCTCTGTAGCTTCATATTTCCCACAAACACAAACGACACACAGACAGACGGTTAGAGAGATACAACTATTTTGAACGTTTTTGGTGTTTGTTATCTATGAAATTCATGAATGCTTTGCTTATCTATAAAAAGTGCATACTTGCAGATGCTTCTGTTATGTTTTTCGTTTGGTTCGGTCGGGTTTGTTCTTATGTTTACCACCACTGATAATGTTAATATTTCCCCCAAGTACAAGCATAGATTCACACGAGGGGTTTAGTTTAAGGGGGTACTTTTTGAGAATAATATCTGATTTAAATTAAACAAAAGATTGAATTGCTACTGATGCATAAAGAGGATATATGCATTAAACATCTGTTGGAAAATAGGTGTCCTGGTAATTTGTGACCTGCTATAATGGTTTTAAAATGGGTTACTAAAAAATATCCTATACCAAATAAACTCGACATAATATTATTGTAAAAAATTACTAAATTTGTTTTTGGGATATGTTACAAAACCTACCTATTATACATATTTCCAAATTCAAAACTTCCGACACAGCAAAAATATTTTGACGCGAGAAGATGGATTTAAAATCTAAGGCTACTATTACAATGGGGCATGGTCGGAACCCGTCACTGAGCAGTGTGTTGGAAGGTAACACAGCGCAACACGAAAAAATATAACCATATACGGACACGACTACGTGATAAAAGATCAAAAAAAAAAGAACAGCAGACAGTTGTCCCTGCAGGCTGTGTCAGAGACACGGCCATTAAGTTTAACGTAGAATACGCCATCCGATAAGACAGAAAACATATGTAACAATAAATGATAAATAACATAAGCAAATGAATTTATTTATTTGATAGTTACTTTTGATAATATACATAAGCTTATGGTAGGAAAAATAGGATAAATATGTTTATAAATTAAAAGAGTAAGGATAAATGATAAATAACAGACGCAAATCAATTTGATTGTTTGAAAGTTACTTTTGATAATATGATAGGAAAAATAGGATAAATATGTTTTTAAATTAACATTCAAATTTCTCGCAAAAACTAAGTCAATGGTTGTGTTATCAATAGTTGTGGGCGCATCGTTTCGAATATAATTCAAATTAAATGTATTGGATTATATTCGAAATCCAATAGTCCAATAGAATAGTTTTCATTTTAATTTACTAAACGTCAACTGTCAGCTGCTGTCAAACAGCATCACGCAGCATTGTTATTTTGCTTACTTGGCAGCACTTTCATTTAACATAAAAATGTATATTTTCATATATTTTTTATAATTATATATCCATGTTAAATTCAAATTCACATTTAACATTTTGTTTCACTTAAATACATAAGTAAATATACGAAATTTCAATATTTCATCAATCAAAACAACAGCCGAAGGTTTGTGTCCACACTGAAACAGCAGCATAGTTTGTGTTCACGCTACAAACTCAAACACTCAACCAAACACCACACATATGTTTGAGTGTATGTGTTTAAACAATTTTCATTTGAGAAATTTAAATATTAGGAATATATCAACCAATATGAAATGTATATCAAACGAAAGATAACATCTTCATTTACCTACAAAAAAATTTTTAAAAAAAGTTATCTCGCCGTTTCCTCATAATCAATGAAATAAAGATTACAACAATAACAATCTGACAAGACTCCCTATACCGTAAGGTAAGACGTATTCTACGTCAAAAGACCCATGTCTCCCAGTTTTGCCCAAAGTCATGCACTTTTTTTTTATGGGCCTCCAAAGATTTGGGGCCTCGGTGTCATTTTTGGAAAAAAGTGATAATTTTGTCAGGCTCATATCTTGTAAACCGTTCGGAATTTTGATTTACCTTCTCAGGGAAAGTGGTAGCTCTTATCATAAAGAACACATGTCCTAGGAAGTTTATATGTTCTAGCAAGTTGTTTATTGAGATCTTAGGTATATTCTTGTAGTTGATTGTTTCCATGAATTTTGAACTGTTTGCTACCAGGGGAAAAAAGATAAAAAAATCGAATTTTTAAAATCTTTTCGATTTTGAACTTGAAGATGAAGTTTTTTTGATTTTATATGTTGACAATTTTTATTCTCTATGACTGTTTTGCAAAAATGACACCGAGGCCCAAAATCCTTGGGGGCCCATAAAAAAAGTGCATGACTTTGGGCAAAACTTGGGACCCGGGTCTTTTTTTTCGGTCTTTTATCACGTAGTGGTGTCTGTATAGGGTTATATTTCCATGACTTAACAAATTACACACAGTGAATTAAAAAATTTTCGGGAAATTTTTCACTTTTGCGGCTACCTAAACGCTACTTAAGCGCTACCTAAACGGTGTTAAGAAACATTTCTAGGAAGTTCATATGTTCTAGGAAGTTGTTTATTGAGATCTTAGGTACATTCTTGTAGTTGATTGTTTCCTTGAATTTTAAACGGTTTGCTAAATATGGACCTGAACAGGGGAAAAATGTAAAAACAATCGAATTTTTTAAGGTTTTTTGCGATTTTGACCTTGAAGATGAAGTGTTTTTGATATTATATGTTTGTAAATCAATATTCCGAACGAATTGCAAGATATGAGCCTGACAAAATTATCTTTTTTTTGCAAAAATAACACCGAGGCCCAAAGTCTTTGGGGAGGCATAAAAAAAGGGCATGACTTTAGGCAAAACTGGGGACACGGGTCTTTTATTTTTTTGGTCTTTTATCACGTAGTGGTGTCCGTACACAGTGTAATCCTAACATTCCTGCATTTGTCTACTACTCCAAAGCGGAACCACTATTCGATCGGAAATACTACGCACCGGAAAGGGATTCGTGATACGAAGGAGTTCCAGGTAAAGAGAGATACATATGTGAATTTCTACACGGATGGTTCGAAAATGAATGATCAGGTAGGATACGGGGTCTACTCTAGGGAACTGGAGTTGTCCCTTTACCGTAGTTTGCCTAATCACTGTAGCGTGCATCAGGCTGGAATCTTGACTATTGGAGAAGTGACCGACTGGTAGAGGGATAAGAGTCCACAAGTCTTTGGGCCAATGTCAACAGTCAGACGGTCATCAAGTCCCTGGAATCATTATTCCCGTATTCAACATCTCCCAAGGACTACCACAGATCTGTTAAAGATATGGCAAAAACCCGTTTCCCATTACATCCCATGAAGGGATTGGGGAGAGCTTATCATAACCAGTGAGGTGTGTGCTTTCTAATTTCTTACTAGCTTATGGGGATCTACAGTTTTACACCGGTTCCGAACGGTATTTTGAGAAGATTTTTCATGGTTACATACTCGATAGTATCGCCATCACTAAGCGAGGTGGCCGTCGTCGAAGGAAATGTAATGTGGTCAGAGCAGGGATCGAACCCACGTTCTTATGCACAATAGCCGCGCACACTACCCATTCCATCACCGAGGGTCACATCTATATGGCCCAGCATTACAATATTCACATCATGTGGATGTCAGGAGACACAGGGACATTCCAGGGAACATCAGAGCGGATGAGCTGATCAGCTAGGGACTACCTTACATGTTCCGCAGGAATTGGAACGTGTTGGTATCGACAACTAACACCTCTTAGTACATGATAAGACTGCCTTCGATAGCGCGATACGGGGAAAACTGTACCAAGCTACGTCGTAGCTTGGAATTCCTACTAAAGCTGACACGTCTTTGTAGAATGACACTGACCGACACGAAATCCTCAGTAAAGATTGATAAAGATCTCACCGAACCATTTAGTACGAGGCGACGCCCTATCATGCGATCTCTTCAATATATTATTAGAGATCATCATGGGAAAAGTTGCAGTCAACACGAATAAAACTATCAGCAGCAAAATTCACATGCTGCTCGGGTATGCTGATGATTTAGACATAATTGGGCGAAATGTGCGAGAAGTTACTGCAGCATTTTCGAGAATTGAGAAGGAATCGGCAAAAGTGGGTTTGACAGGTAACTAGGACAAGGCAAAATTAATGGTTTCGACAACCAGAACATCCATTCGATTGGATGAAAGGGTGAATCTTAATAATGGTTATAATTTCGAAGTTGTGGAGGAATTTATTTACCTCGGATTTATCGTGAACAGGGGCAATAACGTCAGTCTGGGAATTAAATGGATAATTGTGCTTCCGAACGGGTACTATTTCGGGCTAGGCAAGCACTTCAAGGAGAAGACCCTCTCTCGAGAAAAGAATATTTAATCTGTCAGACTCTCATACAACCTGTCTTGCTTTATAAATCCTGTGTCATTTCGCATGCTGATGAAACATCACTGGGAATCTTCGACAGAAAAATGCATCGAAAAATATATTGGCCTATAATAGAAACCGGCGAGTATCAACGACGGATGAACCACGAGCTTTATAATCTATATCCCGACTTCGACGTAGTTATGCGTATTAAAATAGAGCGCTTACGCTGGGTAGGCCATGTCAGTAGAATGGATGAAAATGAACCTGTGCGAAAGGTATTCGAAGACGTACTCGATGGGCATCGAAACAGAGGGTGATCACGACTTCGCTAGAAAAACCTGGTGGAATATTGCCTGCTAGAGCTTGGTGCTACCAACTGGAAGAAATGTTATTCTCAGTTTGTAAGGCTATTTATATTTCAAAATCCATAACTTCCGACACAGCAAAGATATTTTGACGCGAGAAGACGGATTTAAAACCGACCTCAGCAACATATTGCAGGAACCATGCACATGTTTGTAAGCACTGGTTTCGTGAATTGAAATTCTGCTGATTTTTGTTTCTTTATTGTCTGTCACGTTTTTGTTTTCATCGGTTTTCAAAAAACTAATATATATATTATATCCTATTAATCGTTGTGTTCTATATATTGAATAGCAAACACAATGTGTTTGGACACAAGTATACTATATTTGCGACAAGCTTCAAACACGTTATAGTTGCATCCGAACAACAAATAAATAAAAAATTATTCAGCGTGTAGGTTAGGCTGTGAATGAATAGAAGAAGGACTGCTGCTTCGCCTCGTACTATATTTCTTTGTATACACTTAAACCACTTGGTAGGCTCTTCGCACACGGAAAAAATTGAACATAGTTTGCCGCAAAAATATTTCTTTTGTTACGAATACTCAATTGGAAAATATTCTGCTGTTTCGAAATAGGTTTTCGGATCAAGATGAAATTTGACATAGACGTAGCTGAAGTGTTGTGCTATTAAATTTCCTATATTGGGACTCCACCGGCATTAATGTAAGTGCACAGTGGGAGCCATAACCTTAAATCTCGGTCATCAGAAAAATTTCAACACTTGTGAAATTTTGTAGTTTGTTTTTATTGGAAATTTTTGTCTGTATACTGGGTGGTCCAAATACTAGTATATTTTTTAAAACTAAATTAATTTCACTAAACTTAAATGTCTGCAAAAAACTGAATTTTAGGGGGATGCTGTGTATGGAAAAAATATTCGAAACAAAATTTCAATATGAGTCATTGAACAAAAGAAAGGCGTAGATATAAAATCTACCAGAATACGTTGTCAGAACTTTTTAATTTTTTTTTGTGTTCCACAGTGTAATAGAATATGTTAATTTCGGAGCTCAGTTTTTATTTCTAATCAATTTAAAATAACTGCAATTGGTTTCGAACTAATGTTTATCACACGAACGTTGCATAGTTTGTTTTAAAACTTAACCCTTTTTGAATTTCAGCGCCATAAACTTCTGGCATTACCCCTACGTAAAATCTATCACTTGCTTTAGCTGCCTGTGCTGAATCCATTTGGTGTTGCTATTGCTCATAATGATGATGTTGGTGGGATGCTCTTGTTGTTGCTAATATTTGTTACGAGTATTTGCTAGAATTGCTCGCAGCCACTACAACTGCTGCTGCATTTGTTGTGGATGTTGTGACTGCCACTGTTGCCAGAGTCTACGAATACCATTAAACTCCAGTTGGCGTTAGTGTTTCATGTGATGATTTTTTTTTAAATAAATGTCTGTGTGTGATTTTCTTTTTTTTTTGCAGTAAAATTTCCAAAAAGTGTACGTACATACTTACAGACATACTACATCCGAATCTGTGTTACTATCATGGTCTATAGCTCGGTTAGAAATTGTCTGTTATCTCATGTTTTTCCAAACACTTGCCCCATCTTCCATGTCCGTGTTGATGTTGATGTTGCATTTGAGAGCTCCACCTCCTGCTCACCACATCACTTGTCGAAATTTTTGTTGTTATTTTGTTTTATTGTATCTGTTGCCACTTACCCTTCTATATCTACTTACTATACAACTCAATTAAATGTAGACAATTGCGGGGAGAGAATGAAAAATAGTAACAAAACAAAAAAAAAAAAAGGAGATACAATTCAGTTTTGGCTATTGCGATTGTTCTTCATAGCTCTAATGTCAATAAGGTGTCTACAAAAATTAATGTGAAACTTTGATTGTGGCGCCATCTTGAAGAGATATATATAATTTCGAGAGTGTAGAAGTTTCTAGTGAAGATCTTCAATCGATATCTAGCATTCAGAGTTTCTCTAGAAACATATAAAATCGATTCTGGGAGAGATACGAAGCAGTCAAAATTGAATCCTCCTGAAGCGCCGTCTTCACGCTGAAAAATCTGTATTTTTTTCTTGTTTGGATGCAAATATAAAGTGTGTTTGGAGGTTGTCGCAAATGTAATATACTTGTGTCCAAACATATTGTGTTTGCTATTCAATATAAGATGTTTGAGACACAATGATTAATATGTTATAATATATATGTGTTTGTGACCCACATATATTTATGTTTGTGATACAAATACAGCTATATTTGTTGCACTGTCTATGCTCTCTCGAGAGCAAGAGAATAAAAGAGGGACAACGAGAGAGCCTACCTTGTAAGGGTAGATCTGTATTTTTGCATTATTCTCTCAGTCAGTGAGTCATAAATATTCCTGAATTTGCGTGCAAATTGCAGATGAAGTCAGTGTTTCTTATATTGGCGGATGTGTTGCGTTTCAGTTGCATGTATTCATTCATCATTCATTCATTATATTCATGTATGTGCTACCAAAATGAGAAACGATTTTGAGGAAAGAAACTGGAAAGGGCAACAACGCGAAGCCCTTTGTCTAGCCGAGCCTTTACTGAGAGAATCGGAACGGCGGACCATTTGTGAAATCATCACTTGGCTTGCATGAACTAGATTTGTATAGAAATATATACTTTGTGTACCAACGCATAGTGATAACCAACGCATAGCTGAAACCTTCCGAAAACAAAAACGTGAGAGACAACAAAGAAAGGAGAAGCAAAAGAGCAGAAGATTCTCATTCCATGAAAAAAATCAAATAATGTATTCAATGCACCTAAAAAAAATGGCCGTTTTAAATATTTTATTTTTTTGTATTAATTATTTATAAATGTGGATTTATATTGATAAAATTAATTATAATAAATAATACATATATATATTGAAATCAAAGAGTAATTCATTTTTAAATATTATTATGTTTAGGGGGAAATATGCACGTGTTTCCACGTAAAACCATACATGTTTGCCAGTAAACATGATGCTGTTTACATTTAAACACAAGTGCGTTTGCGACTTGCAAACACATTAATGTTTGAAGTGTGTTCCAAACATATACATACATGGTTCCTGCAGAATATATTTGGGAGAATATGTTAGAGTGACCATTATTTTGTGTTGTAAATGTTATTAGAAATTTTAGTTTTCATATTATTATTCAATCTTTTACCATTAATTGTATTGAAAAATTTAAAGCTCGATGTTGTTACCATTAAATTCAAATATTAGCACAGATTCTGAGGACCATCTCTAAATTGCTTTTTACACTTGCAAAGATAAACCTCAAATGTGCACACCCTATAAGTTCAGTGGCTGGTGTTGTTATTTGGTTTGTTGTTGTTTTTTTTTTTGGAAAGTTTATCTGCCATTTGTTCGGTTATAAATTTTTATCGTTCTTTTTAATGACATTCTACTCTTCTCATATTATAGATGTTGTTGCTGCTGTTGCTGCTGGTTAGTATTATTGTTATAAAGTTGTTTGAATTGTGTTAGAGCGAGATGAGATACTACAACAATACAATATTTTCGAAATGGTTTCATAATTAATCATTCGCGATATCGTTCGTTCTATATTGTATTTCGACTGGAAACTAACAACGAGAAATCAGCGCAAACAACAAATGCCATTTATTTTAAATACGTTTCTTTCTTTTTTGCACGAGATAACGAAAAAGATTTAAATTTCATTGAAATTTCAGATAAACTCGAAAAAAAAAATAATGAACAGCGATATCGATAGAAATACATACTTTGAATTTTATCGTTTAGCTCCGGGGAATGATCTCATTGTTTCACGTGGCAGATAGAATAGGAATATCGTAATAAGGTAAGAAGTAATTTAGTGAATATATTTGGAATACTTGAAATCTTTTATACTGATTTGTTCAACAAGTTTCATGACCTGTTTCATCCATAAGGCTACTTGGATATCCCCTGATCAACACATGAAGAACCAGATTGTTCACCTGGTAATTGATGGAAGGCACTCTGTTAGTGTAATAGACTTACGTGTGATTGGAGCTGTTAAAAGGTGTCTCAGTAAGATTACACTTTTTAAATTTAGTGACATTTTTTTGTGGCAACTCTGAAATTTGGCAGCTGTCACATATGTTTATTCCGATTATTAAAAATGGAGCAGTTTACCAAAGAACAACGCGTTATAATTGTGAAAACTTAATACAAAAATTTGGAAAGTTATGCTGAGACCGCTCGCAAACTTCGAAGCATTTTCAGTCGCTAAAGTGCATCTAATGAGTCAACCATACGAAGTAGAGTTGGGTAGTTCATGAACTATCTTGTTCACTTAGGGTGACCAGATATCACCCTCATGAACAAAATTCACATGTCGATACGGGGTATATGTACGTGATTGTTGTCCGGGCACCTTAAATGAACGAGTTCGACACAAGTTTAATTCGAAGAGTGGTCAAAGAATTTGAAGAAACTGGGTCGGTTATGAACAGTAAGACTCCTGTGCGTCAACGTACCTGTCGTTCTCTTGAAAATATTGCTGTTGTAAACGAGAGTGTCGCCGAAACCCGAAAACATCAATTCGGCATCGATCTCAACAACTTCAAATTTCACGAAGCACTACGCAGCGTTCTTCTCGAACCCGAACTCGAGAGAAAATGTGAATTTTTATCAAATTTTCTATTGTTATAATTTCACTATTGTTATAATTTCACTTAACAGCAATTTGCTGAGAACCGGAACCGGTCCAAATACCGGACCGGACTCGGCAGAAACGGTTCTTAAAATACGCGGAACCGCGCATCACTCATGCTAAAGATTTCGACATAATTGGGTGAAATCTGCGAGAAGTTACTGCAGAATTTTCGAGAAGCGGCAAGGAGTCAGTAAAAGTAGGGTTGACAGTAAATGAGGACAAAATAAAATTAATGGTGTCTTCAAGTAGAATATGTACCCCGATTGGAGGAAAGGATGAACGTTGCTAATCGTTATAATTTCGAGATAGAGAACGAAATTATTTACCTCTGATCTGCCGTAAATAAGAGCAATATGGTCGGCAGAGAAATTAATTGGAGAATAGTGCTTATTAGTTCGGGCTAAGCAAGGACTTCAGATATAAGACCCTGTCTCGAAAAACATAGATCCAATTCTATCAGACTCGCATACAACCTGTTTTGCTTTATGGTGCAGAATCCTGGGTCATTTCGCATGCTGATGGAACATTAGTAGGTGTCTTCGATAGAAAACTATGTTGTCCTAGAATAAGCAAAAGCGAGTATCGACAACGTATGACTCACGAGTTGTAAAGGGTGGGCCATGTAAATTTTGGATTTGAACCCTGCGTTATTTCGAGCTGGCCAATTTGACATTTATGAAGTGACAGATTATTAGTTAAAGGTTAGAAATTTACGGAATGGGTCGCTTTAGGTTTGAAGAAAATTGGGAAATATTAAAAACTTTCTTCCCCAAGATCTGAGTCTTCAACATAAACTGTAAGAAGCCTACGAAATAAATTCCACAGAAATAGAGTAATATCAACGCAGTTTGTGGGCCAATTTGTGAAGCGAGTTCGTCAGTGCGGGTCCTTATTGGACAAAAGAACTCGTGTCCACACTCGTCCAGTGCGTTCAGTCGCCTCAAAATCAAATCGCCACCGTTCGCAGCAATTGAACATTTCTCGCACTTTTTTGCGCAGAATTTTGCACAAAGATCTCGGTGTGAAGGCTTATAGATTCCAATTGGTCCAAGAACTGATGAAGCCTCGTGACCATCCGATACGTTTTCACGTCGCTGATTTTGCTGAATATCGCTTGTGTGAAGACGAGAATTTTTCCGAAATATAATTTTTTCTGATGAAGCTCATGTGCACCTCGGGGGGCCACGTTAACAAACAAAATTGTTCCATTTGGGGCTCGGAACATCCATACGTCATCGAAGAGAAGCAGATGCATCCAGAACGACTGACTATTTGATGATGCTTTTGGCATGGTGGCATCATAGGTCCATAGGCCCTTACCATCCATGGCGAGCGTTTCGTGTCATGGTCAGCGATTTTTTGTTCCTAAAAGTTGAAGAGGATGACGGTGCTTCGTGCCACATAGCCAACACTATAGTCTATCTTTGGGGCACTGTATTCGAAAACCTGAAATCTGAAATAGCTACACGCCGAACAAATCTGTTGTTTTTCGTTGTTGGGATGCAAATATAACGTGTGTTTGGAGCTTATCGCAAATATAATATACATACATGGCTGAGGCACAATGATGAATATATTATAATAAATGTGTTTGCGACCCAAATATGGCTGGGTTTGTGATACAAATACAGCTGTGTTTGTTGCACTGTTTATGCTCTCTCGAGAGCAAAAGAATATAAGAGGGACAACGAGAGAGTATATCTTTTAAGTGTGCATCTGAATTTATGCATTATTCTCTCAGTGAGTGATTCACAAATATTCCAGAATGAGCGTGTAAATTGCAGATGAAGTCAGTGTTACTTATTTTGGATGATGTATTACATTTAGTTTCAGTTTTAGGATATCAAAAGCGCTTGATCAGTGAGAAGAATAAAAAAAGGCTCGGACGGTTAAACGGTTTGTGATGTTTCTTTGAGTATGTGTTTCGTATATACATATGTTTCTGTGCTACCAAAGTGAGTAAACGATTTTGAGGAAAAACAACTGGAAAGGGCAACAACGTGAAGCCCTTTGCCTGTCATAGCCTTTGCTGAGAAAATTGCAATGGCGAACCATTTGTGAAATATAGTAAAACAAAAAAAAAAACAAGTCGTTAATACGCGCTTGGCTTGCATGAACTAGATTTGTAGTATATAAGTATATTGTTTGTGTACCAACGCATAGTGATAACCAAGGCATAGTTGAAACCTTCTGAAAACAAAAGCGTGAGAGACAACACAGAAAGGAAAAGCAAAAGAGCCACAGATTCTCATTTCATAAAAAAGTAATGCATTCAGCAAGTAAATGTAAAAATGGTCATTTGAAATATTTTAATTTTTTGTATTAATTATTTATTTTAATTATAATAAATAAGGGATGATTCCATATTTATTTATTTATTGGTACTTTTTCATTTTATGGTTTAAGCTCAAGACCATTCTATATCTCAATAAATAGAGATATAGTTCTTTGAAGAAGAAAATGTTTTGAAAATGCATCCTTATGATTCCTGGCAAACCGTATAGCTATTTCAGATCTAGCCAAATTATTTTCTCATGGGTACCGATGGTTCTCTGGAGATGGAAAAAAGTTGTTTGCAAATGTTTTCTTGTGTGTTTTGCTTGCGATATTTTTCAACCACGTACATAGTTGAAAATTCTCAATTCACATGAGTTTTCGATTGCATTTAGTTTGATGAATTTTTCAAAAGCAGCATTCCAAAAAAACCGCTGATGAAAATCTGTGGCGAGATGTGAAATAGCTACGCGGTTTGCCAGGAATCATGAGGATGCATTTGCAAAACATCTTCTTTTTCAAAAAACTATATCTCTATTTATTGAGATATAGAATGGTCTTCAGCTTAAACAATAAAAAAAAGTATAATAAATAAAGAAAGAAAAAATAATTCGTTTCTAAATATTATTATGTTTGGCAGAAAATACGCATATGTTTCCACGTAATTATATGGAGGTTTGGGAGAAATACTCGAATGCTTCCACGGAAGTATATGGATGTTTGGGATGAAGCACGCGTATGTTTCCACGTTAAAGCATACATATTTGTCAGTAAACATGCTAATGGTTGCATTTAAATACACCTGCGTTTGGGACTTGCAAACATATAAATGTTTGAAATGTGTTCCAAACATACACATGGTTCCTACAGAATATGTTTGGGAGGATATGTTACAGAAGTCATTTTTTCAGCGTGTATGTGACCCTGCATATCAAACTCCACCTAGTGTGTCAAAACAAGTTTTTGAGGAAAACGCAATTAAAGTTCCCCCTCTGTGTTGCATTTTCATAGTTTACTGTTTTATATAATTGCATTTTTACATTACTTTCCGATGTTTTTGAGACTTGCGAACGGTTTCATATGAACATTTAAAGTTTTTTACATAAAAATCCTAAAAAGTGAATTCACGAAATTTGACACACTACATGGATTTTCTTAAGCAGGGTCACATATATTGAATTCAAAGAATAATTCGTTTCTAAATATTTATTATGTTTGGGAGGAAATAAGCATCTGTTTGCACGTAAGTAAAGGGCTTTTCAACAGAGACGCTACAAAAGTAAATCGATAGGGACAGCAAACGACGCCATATTTTTTCCCGCTCTTTTAACATTTCCCTTCAGTAAGGCTTGCCATTTCATCATGGAAAGATATACGAGCCAACAACGAGTCGAAATTATTAAAATTTACTACCGAAATTTGGAGTCAGTGGCCTCAACTTTAAGATCGCTACGTCCAATTTATGGTCGTCATAATCGTCCTACCAGATCAACAATTGGGAGTCTAGTGGAAAAGTTTGAATCCACAGGCACAGTACAAAATGTTCCCGTGCCAGTGAGACAAAGAAGTGTCCGTAGTGTCGAGAATATTGCTGCCGCTGAGGCGTCAGTTCAAGAAAGCCCAAATGCGTCTCTCACACGTCGTCCTCAAGCGTTGGGCATCTCTGTGACGCCGTTGTGGCGAATTTTGCGAAAAGATCTTGGCATACATCCTTACAAGATCAAATTGACGCCGTCGTCTGTTCGTGAATTGGGCTGAGCAACAACTTGAAAATGATTCGGATTTTCATCGGAAAATCATCTTCAGCGATTAGGCTCATTTCTGGCTGAATGGCTTCGTCAATAAGCAAAATATGCGTTATTGGTCGGACAGCAATCCACACGTAATCCATGAGTCATCATTGCATCCCGAAAAAATTACGGTTTGGTGCGGTTTATGGGCCGTCGGCGTCATTGGGCCGTACTTCTTCCGTGATGATCAAAACCGTACCATTACTGTGAATGCGAATCGCTACTGTTCAATGATAACCTAATATTTTTGGCCCCAATTGGATAATATGGACTTGGAGGACATGTGGTTCCAACAGGACGGCGCCACAAGCCACACGGCGAATGCCACAATCAATTTATTGGAAACCAAGTTTGGTGAACGTGTTATCTCACGAAATAGCCCAGTCGATTGGCCGAGTCGGTCGTGCGATTTGACGCCGTTAGATTATTTCCTGTGGAGCTACGTCAAGTCTATGGTCTATGCCAACAAGCCAGCGACGATTGATGAACTTCGTACGAATATCGAACGTGAAATTGCAGCAGTATCGGCCGATTTATGTTTGAAAACCGTCGAAAATTGGGTTCAGCGTCTGGACTTCTGCAAGCGTGCCCGTGGTGGCCATGCAAAATAAATCGAGTTCCATACATAATGGTATCGAACGTACTTTCACAGGAATAAAGAATTTCATTGGTGTCTAAAACCGGTTTTGTTTTATTTAAAAAAACTTTTGTACCGCTCTTATTGAAGAACCCTTTATATGGAGGTTTAGAACAAACACGCGAATGCTTCCACGTAAGTATATGGATGTTTGGGATGAAGAACGCATATGTGTCCACGTAAAAGCATGCATGTTTGCCAGTAAACATTATACAGTTTGCTATAGTTTGCATTTAAATACCAGTGAGGTTGGCACTTGCAAACATATGAATGTTTGAAGTGTGTTCCAAACATATACTTAGTTCCTGCAGAATATGTTTGGGAGAATATGTTACAGAGGTCGCTTTTTTTCAGCGTGTATAGGGTTTGTTAGGAATCACAAGAAGGCATTTTTCAAAACTTTTTTTAACAAACTATATCTCTATTAATAGAGATATAGAATGGTCCTGAGCTTGAAAAAATTACATATAATAGTTACAAAAATTTAATAAAACAGCGATTTTTTTAAAATCCTTAATAAGTATTTCAAAACTACGATTTTGCATTTTCTCGATAAAATATGTTATTTCGGTGTTGGCACAAATATGGTCTACCATTTTTTTCCTTAATAATATTATAATGACGTTATGCCACCCCTCTTCAATATTGTAATCATCTAGTATATCATCCTTATGCTGGCCAAATACGATAACGCCATTGAAATCTTAATTAATGGGCGTTTTTGTCACAAATGACTCTTTAAAATCACATCACATAATCATCAGCGAGGAAATGAGTTTCATGCGACAGCATAAAATAACGACAGAGAGCGAAGAAAAAAATAAATAAAGGTTGATGACTAAACTGACATCAAACCCTTTTGCAGGCGATAATAAACGAATTAAAATATCGCTCTGACGCCACAAAATGATTAAACAAAAAAAGACACCACTCTCTCTTCCATAGCACCAGAAGAGTGACATTCGCCAGATAAGTCCTTATTGGCAACACACACCTCCCACCCTCCTCAAACAAAAAGAGCAATGGCACAATAATAATGAGTGCAGCTAAAATTGTTAAATATAAGTGAGAGCTGACACAAATCATCATACAATCCTGCAAAAAAAAAAGAAAAATAATAATAAAATTGCTAAAGTGAATGAATGGTTGGCACAAGATTAACACTTTTTTATTGGCAGTATAATGTCCCGATTTCGTTGTTCCTCGAAGGAAGGTAGTGGAGAATGATTTTACTAATACTTTGGTGTAATAATCTTTTTGCAACCACTTTCCTCTCTTTATCTCTTTCTCCCTCTAACTTTCTCTCTGCAGGACATTCTTCTATCGTTATCTATCTACGAGTATCACAATATTTTGGACTCCCTGCTGCTTAACCTCTTCCGGCTCTTCAGCAAACCACATAATCATTGTTATAAATATGAATTAACTTTTAAATTTACGACACGTTGAGCAGGGGGGGGGGGTGTATGCATACTTCTCTGCACATTTATGGGGGTGCAGGAGTGGAGTGTATAAGCTTAGCAAGGGACGGAAGTTGAAAAAAAAGGATTTGCAAATGTCAATGAATGTGTTTGAGGATAACACCACTACAACCACCACCACCACCACCCTGTCCCACCACAACACAGCTTACAAAACGTTCAAGTGATAAAAGGAATATTTTTTATATCCTTTTCGTCTCTTATCTTTAGCCAGCACACACACACATATTAGACCCGAACTGGTCATAAGTTTAATCATCATTGACAAAAACGAAAGCGACAAAGCGAAATGAATGAACGAAAGGGTTAACCCTTTTTTTCCCCAAAATGCATTTTATGAGTGTTATAACATTGATATTGATTCTTGTTGGTCGTATTTTATGGAAAATTGGCTAATAACATGAAAATGGGTAGAAATTGAATATGAACATACATATGAATTCATACACATACATGGATACTTGTGTATAGATGTATGGACATAAGCATGTATGGTATTTTATCACATAGTAGTATGTATATGGTTTTTGTATACATACCTCTGCTATCTACTGTCATGTCTTCGGTGGAATCGGAGCAGTCACCTAGAAGGATAAGAAACAAAGTTGAAATTAGTTACTGGGTGGTATTTAGGAAAATATTATAAAAATCAATAATACAAATAAATTATTTTTAAATTGTTTTCAATCATGAACTAATAAATGTCTAAGACTAGTTCAAATAAAATAATCATAATTCAATGTTAATATCAAAAATCACAATATCAAATATATAGTCCTACGTTGAAATAGACATTTTAACTATTAAAAAAAATCGATATTTTTCTAAATACAACTTTTGAGAAACGAACATGTGTGTCTTATTATTGGGTTAGCAAGAAAGAAATTTAGATTTTTTTGTTCAAAGTAATTTTCAATTATTATATTCCGCAACTAATAGCAATTCTGGTAGTTGCATTTACTGAGGTGGTCACGCAAACCGAGTTTCAAAATTGTAATGTGTTTTACTCTTAGTATGTATGAGGAACTGAAAATCAGTTGATAATTACACGCTGAAAAAAAGGGCCTCTGTAACATATTCTCCCAAATATATTCTGCAGGAACCATGTATATGTTTGGAACACACTCTAAACATTCTTATATGTTTGAAAGTCCAAGACGCACATGTATTTAAATGGAAGCATTAGAATGTTTACTGGCAAACATGTATGCTTTTAGGTGGAAATATATGCGCGTTTCATCCCAAACATCCACCTACTTTCGTGGAAGCATTCGCGTTATGATATTGAATTGAATTGTAAATTATGTGAATTTATTAAGCAGTAGTCTATCTAAAGAGTAAGAGTAGTCTATCTAAAGACGAAATAACTAAATAAAACCTCCATATATTTATACGTACATGGACACATGTGCGTATTTCCTACCACAACAACCGGTTAGTTTGATTTCAGTATATATATTGTTTATTATAACTAATTTTATCAATATAAATCTACATTTATAGCCAATTACTAAAAAAGCTAAATGATTTAAAATGACCGATTTAAAACGACCGACATTTAATTGCATTAATTGCATCTCTGTTGCACAACTTTTATTCTCTTTCTCTCAATAGAGAGTAAATGGTGCATGCAAACACTGCTGTATTTGTACCCCAAACACAGCAATACTTGGGCCACAACACACATATATTATAACACATTAATTATTGTGTCTCCAACATGTAATATTGAATACCAAACACGTTGTGTTTGGACACAAGCATACTATACTTGCTACAATCTCCAAACACACATTATATTTGCATCCAAACAACAAAAATAGACAACATGGTACATGGTACAAAAAAAAAAACCGTTTCACACCCATAAGTCAAGATTTTGGGGGTGTTTGGGAAATTTCACAAATGTATTCTTATTTTACTCGACAATAACTACAAGAAAAATAGTATCACTCTCAGGTATTTTGGACTGTCGCAGAGTGTTATTTGCATTTGTCCAGTGATTCTTATCCTGCCTACACAACGTTACAACTGGTTGTACAACTGACAACTCTATATTACTTAAAGTTCGGGTACAGGTTGTACGAAAATCAAAATGTTTTGATTTTTGCTCTGGGTTGTATGTACCAACTGGTTGTAACGGATATTTGAGCATTTGATACACTAACATTTTCCAGCAATTTTTTATAATACGATCCCATTCATTTGAAAGAAAACAAGCTCCATCACATAAAGTAACAACTTTGATGTTTTGTTCAATCCGTCGTCACTTTTTAACCCTTTATCTTTTGGATGGCGGGGTGCTATGTCCAGTAGCAAAACCATCATCTTTGGAAGACCTTTAGATTGGAGAAACTGTTTCTATTCTGCTAATTAGATTTTTAATGTACACGTACCTCTAGAATTAACGTATCATGAAACCATTGGTCAAACAGTGCTAACGTCGCCCATACTTAGGTTGCTCATAGGTTGCTCTGTAAACTAAGGATGCTCTTCGAAACGTTGAAAGGTCTAGGATTTAATGTTTTACCAATGATGGGTTGGTTTAGGCTAGAAATGTAACTCGTTGTTTGCTATCATTTTGACCAGGAGCAGATGATTCATTAAATCGTACAAGTGTTCTATTCGGTACAATATTTTAAAATAGTAAAGTCAATATTTTAAAATAGTAAAAACGGAACTAATGGACATGGTTCAGGGATCCCCCTTCTGTAAAGATAAGGACGGAAATTTCGTCGCAGATGTGCAGAGCATGTTGGGAATATGGAGAGAGCATTTCTCCGCTGTACTAGTACCTGAGATATCCGATGACTATGGGACAATCGATCACAATATGGACGACGACGTCGACTGCCCCCCTCCTAACCAAGACGAGGTCAGAACAGCTATTGCCCGGCTTAAGAACAACAAAGCCGCAGGAGCCGATGGATTACCGGCGGAGCTGTTTAAGGCTGGCGGCGATGAGCTGATAAGGTGCATGCATCAGCTCAATAGCAAAATTTGGTTAGATGAATGAATGCCTGGCGATTGGAGTCTCAGTGTACTATGTCCCATATTTAAAAAAGGTGACCCGAGTATCTGTGCCAACTACCGTGGAATAAGCCTTTTATCCATAGCATATAAGGTTCTATCAAGTATAATGTGCGAAAGACTAAAACCAATTATCGCTGACCTGATTTGACCATACCAGTGTGGCTTTAGGCCAGGAAAATCGACAACTGACCAGATTTTCACGCTACGCCAAATCCTGGAGAAGACACACGAAAAACAAATCGACACCTATCATCTATTTATCGATTATAAAGCGGCCTTCGATAGTCCGATACGGGAGAAACTGTCTGAGCTTGGTATTCCTGCAAAACTCATACGCCTTTGCAGGATGACCTCGACGAACCCAAAACCGCAGTGAAAGTTGGTAAGGATCTTACCGAACCTTTCGAAACTAAGCGAGGCCTCAGGCAAGGCGACACCCTATCGTGCGATCTCTTTAACATCTTAATGGAGATCATTATGAGAAAAGCTGCAGTCAACATGAATAAAACCATCAGCAGCAAAAGTCACATGCTGCTTGCGTATGCTGATGATATAGATATCATTGGGCGCACAATTAGAGAAGTTACTGCGGTTTTTTCGAGAATTGAGAAGGAGTCAGCAAATGTGGGTGTGACGGTAAATGAGGACAAGACAAAATTAATGGTTTCAACGAACAGGGCCTCCACGCGATTAGACCAAAGCGTGAACGTTTCTAACCGTTATAACTTCGAGGTAGTGGACGAATTTATATACCTCGGATCTGCCGTGAACAAAAACAACAACGTCAGCCTCGAGATCAAGCGGAGAATTGTGCTTGCGAATAGATGTTATTTTGGGCTAAGCAAGCACTTTAGAGATAAAGCCCTCTCTCGACTAACAAAAGTCCAGCTGTACCAGACTCTCATTCAACCTCTCTTGCTTTATGGCGCAGAATCCTGGGTCCTATCGCAAGCAGACGAAAAATCTGTAGGAGTCTTCGAGAGAAAACTACTCCAAAATTTATGGCCAAAAATATGGCCCTATGAACCAGCGGATCAAGATAACGCGATTGCGCTGGCTATGTCATGTCAGTAGAATGGATGAAGATGAACCAGGACGAAGGGTTTTCGAAACCGAACTCGAAGGAAGACGAAAAATAGGAAGACCAAGACTCCGCTGGAGGGATCAGGTTGACGAATCCCTGCGTACACTTGGTATTGCCAACTGGAGAGATAAAGCAAAAGATCGAACTGGTTGGCGAAATATGTTATCTTCGTTTTATAAGGTCCCTGACCCCCCGGGGTTGTCCGAGACCGGATAAGTAAGTAAGTAAAGTCTGATACGTTGTCATTAACCTTTTGCAACAATGTATCACGATAAATGTTGGTTTATTTAAGAGTTGTTCTCCACAAGTATGCAAAAGATTAAAGCCATTTATTGCAGGCTTGATTGGACCTTAGCAGTGTGGCTTTAGATCCTGCAATTCCACGACAGAACAGATATTCAAACGACGACAAATCCTGGATAAAATTCACAAAAAACAAATCGACACTTATCATCTCTTTGTGCAAAACTGCGAATCTAAGTCGGACTTTGGTATTCCTGCTAAGCTGACAGACAAGGCTTTGCAGAATGACAGAAATCCTCAGTTAAGATTGGTAAAGATCTTACAGAACCATTTAGTATAAGACGAGGCTTCAGTCAGGATGACACCCTATCGTGCGATCTCTTCAACATCATAATGAGCAAAGCTGCATATAACATAAATAAGACCATCTGCATAAAAAGTTGCATCCTGCTCGCGTATGCTGACGATAGACACATCATTGACCAAGACTGGCGAGAAGTTACTTCAGTATTTTGAGAATTGTGAAGGAATCGGCAAAAGTGGGGCAAGCTGTAACTAAGGTTTCAACAAGCAGAGAATTCACCCGTTTAGAGAAATTAGTGAACGTTGATAGTGGCTGTAATATCGAGGTAGTGAAGGAATATATTTACTTCACATGTGCCATGACCAAGGACAATAACGTCAGCCTAAAAATCAAACATAGGATTTTGATTGCGAACAGCTGTTATTTCGGGCGTGGTAGACTTCAGACCTAAAGCCCTTTCTAGATAAACGAAGAACCAGCTATGTATAATACCATATCGCATGCTGACGAAACAGCCTTGGGAGTTTTAAAAAAATTCTATGAGAAATATATGGTCCTATAATAGACAACGAACTACATGAACTGTATGCTGATGTCGACGTAGTTAAACAAATCAAGATAATGCTATTACGTTGGCTAGGACATGTCAGTGGAATGGCTCAAAATTAAACAGTAAGAAAGGTATTCGAAGAACATCCCTTTCCGAGGGAGCGCCAAGGCGCTGGAAATACCAGGTTGAGAAATCATACTAGAGATATTGCTGATATTTATGAAAGACCCCTAACCCTCCTGGGTTGTCCGTGGCTCTCTAAGTGGTCTGAGAGATAACTGTAAAATAATTCAAAAGAACTTAAAAACAGACCAATATAATTAAAAATATGGAGTTGCGTTTACTAAGTTGGGTTGACTGAATTTCCAGTGCTTTTGATTTAAGTATTGCGATAATCAAGGAGTTGGGCATAACGAGAGCTGGGGTAATAGAGTATGTACTGTAATTAATTTTAATCTATAATGTAGATGCCATTTTGTTCAATGACCGTCTGCTATAGTTCAGTCGGCCATTTAATCCCAGATTCATAAATGACAATCGAACAAGTCGGTTTATAGGTCCTCTTCTGTATTAAAGGATTTTCCAATCAACAAGTTTTGCAGATTCCGGAATAAATCCAATTTTGAAGATGCCAGATCGGGACTATATGGTGGATGTGGCATCACTTCCTTTCCTAGCTCCAAAACTTTTTGCCGAGTCTGCAAAAATGTGTGAGGCCTAGCGCTGTCGTGATGGAAAATCACGCCTTTGCGATTTACAAATTCAGTTCGAGTTCTTTCAGTTACCCATCAAGGTTCATCAATTGCTGACAATATAGGTTTTAGGAAGCAGTTAACATAAATTACTCCCTTAAAATCCCATCAACTGGACAACATAACTTTTGAGTTGATCATGCTTGGACTAGGATCTCTTTCGGTTGACATTTTTGTAAAGAATACATTTTTCATCTTCGGTGTCGGTGCGTTCCAAAAACGGACCATTTTTATTGCGTTTGAGCAATAAATTGCAAGTGCGTATCCGCTTTGTTAAGTGGATTTCCTTATGCTCGTGCGGAACCCCAAATCAAGCTTTTTGACAAGTCCAAGCAGTTTCAAATGATTTTCAATGGTCGTGTGCGATACCTTCAACTTGCTTGTAATTTCTCCAACACAAATGTAACAGTCAAATTTAATAACGGCTTTGATTGCGTGCTCATCAACTTCATTTGGCCTACCGCTCCTGTGGCAATTTTTGATCGTGGAATTTCCAGAACGAAATTTTTTGAACCAACTCTTTTTAATAACGAAAAATTGAGTGCAATATTTCTAAAACTAAATGATATACAGTTCAAGAAATTCAAAGAAAGCGATAACAATTTTGCGAATATCGAATTTCCAAAAAAGTATTTACTTTTGTGTATCAAAATATGTTAAAAACATAAAAACAGAAAAAAACCTAAAATATTTGTTTTCTTGGAAATCAAATCGGTCATAAAACTCAAATTCAAACAAAAAGTATTAAATTTAGGAAATTGTTCTGATATATATCCCACGGTGTGATTTTCAATGTTGATATATCGAAATAATCTTTGGTTCCTTCTCTAAAATCGGGTTTTTATAGAACTTAAAAATGTGTACTAGATCAAAATATATTGAATTTTGGTCGACGGAAATCAATTCTGAACCACTGTGGAACGTTAGATTAGATTGGATAGTATTTAATTGACTTGAGGTGAATTGAACTGAACTGAATGAAATCGAATTCAATTGAATTGGATTGAATTTAGTTCAATTGAGTTGAATTGAATTGATTTGAATTGAATTGAATTGAATTGAATTGTATTGAATTGAAGTGAATTGAATTGAGTTGAATTGAATTGAATTGAATTGAATTGGATTGAATTTAGTTCAATTGAGTTGAATTGAATTGATTTGAATTGAATTGTATTGAATTAAAGTGAAGTGAAGTGAATTGAATTGAATTGAATTGAATTGAATTGAAGTGAATTGAGTTGAATTGAAGTGAATTGAATTGAATTGAATTCAATTGAATTGGATTAAATTGAGTAGAATTAAATTGAATTGAATTGAAATGAAATGAAATGAATTGTATTTAATTGAATTGGATTGAATTAAGTCGAATTGAATTGAATCGAATTGAATTGATTTGCATTAAATTGAATTGAAGTGATTTGAGGTGAATTGATTTGAATTGAATTGTAATGAATTGAATTGAATTGTATTGAATTGTATTGAACAGAATTGAATTGGATTGGATTGAATTGAATTGAGTCGAATTGAATTGAATCGAATTGATTTTCATTAAATTGAATTGAATTGAATTGTATTGAACAGAATTGAATTGAATTGATTGGAATTGAATTGAGTCGAATTAGATTGCATTAAATTGAATTGAATTGAATAGGATTGAATTGATGTGATTTGAATTGAATTGAATGGAACTGAATTGAATTAAATTGGATTGAATTGAATTGATTGGAATTGATTGAGTCGAATTGAATTGCATTAAATTGAATTGAATTGAATAGGTTTGAATTGATGTGATTTGAATTGAATTGATTTGAATTGAATTGAACTGAATTGTATTGAATTGAATTAAATTAAATTCAGAATTAAATTAAATTGAATTAAATTAAATTGACGTGAATTTAATTGAATTGATCGTTTTTGTCACAATCGGTCACAACCGTTTTTAAATTGGACTATCACATTTAATTTTTAAATTAAAATGTAAATTATGTTCTAATTAAAATAAAATTTACAGATTCAATTCATATTTACATTAAGCTTATTAAGTTTCAAATTTTTGTAAGGATATTTACACAAATTAAGTAAAACCCGGTTAATCGACGTCCATTGACCGAATTTTGGTTTATTCGAAAATTAAGTTTTGTAACAAACCGGCAATTGCAAAAAAAAACTGTTAACCAGTTTCGGCGGATTTTCGGTTTTTCGGTTTTGAAGACTCTAGTTAAAACTCAATATTTGCCACTCTTCAGTAGAGGCTACTGTTGTTATATTACAAAATGTATTCAAATTCTTAACAGTAGACATATTTGGGGGTGATTTTTTTGACAAAAGGAAAGAGAAAATTATGGCAGGCTTTTACAGCGGATATAAATGGTCGTGGGCTATTGTTTTTAAGCAAAAAATTAATATCTGAAAATTCAGAGTTATGACTCTTTATTAATATGTGTGCGATATGTTATTTTCTAAACCTAAATACATCACAAACTAAGTAATGTAAAATACAATTTAACCCGGCAAAAAAAAACGATCATTCTTGCAACAACCCAAGAGCCTAGCATGGGGACAATTCCACATAACACATAAATATCGAAACTAAAAATTGTCAAGAAATTTCAAATCTCAACGCCAACTGAATATAGATAGAACCAACCTGTTGCAGTGAAAGCAGATAAACATTTGTATTCATATAAAATGTATGGGTAATTCCATGTAGTTTATAAACACGCAAAACACTTACGGGCATAATAATTGTCTCCCGCAAAGCAAAAAAAAAAAAACAATGTTAATGGTGTCTTACGTTTTGTATGATTATCACTACCAAAGAAGCAAAAAGGAAGACCCGAATACTATCAGAAAAGGCCAGCGAACAAAAAGAAAAGTATCTTTTGAATGCGATCAACATTCATGTGATTACCATCATCATCAGCGTCATCATCATCATCATCATAAATGCAGACATATATAATTTTTCATTCCTTTGCAAGAGTATTTTTCTTGAGTTGAATTTTAGGGTTCATTTTTATAAGATGGGGTTTTCAAAATTGACCGGTGTTGGTTGTATTCCCGCTCTCCATAATCATTGTTCAGTTGCATTTCAGTTATTTTAATTTTTTTTTTGGTTTTTATTATTTTCATTTTTATTTTATTTTATTTTAGTTTCGTTTATCCCAGTGTACTTGCGAACGCGAGTAGGTGATATAAAAACTTACATCCAAACACACACACACACACATACGAGGAGAGTATGACTTGTATACAACATGTTGTTGGATCTGGATATGGTACTAGCCGGCATTGGATGGGGTTGGTATCTGAATCTGAATGTGGATGTGGCTGTTGATGTGAATGTAAATGTAAAGTTGTATGTTTGTTAGTTTTGATGATTATATTTTACTGATATGACCACTTCAAGGAATTATAATAACAATAATAACAACAATCCGCAGAATTCCTTTTATTATATTTTTCTCGGTTTGTTTTTAGATTTTAGATATCAAAAAGAAAAAGCCCAGCAACAGAGGAGAAAAAAACAAAAACAAACACACACACACAAACAAACACAACTTAAGTCATATAAGAAGAAGTACGAAAATCATCATCGCCATCAATATCATCATGATAATCATAATGATGATGATGATGAAGACTGTCCGCGTGATGGCCTTTTACATACAATTCTGACTCAGTCTCGGTGTAGTAGTTGGAGTTTTACTTTCTTATATCATGGAACTGGTGGTGTTTTTTGTTGTATCCATTCGTTTTTTTTTATTGTTATAAATGAATGTATCCGAAAAATACAGATAGTCAAGTGATAAGAATTCAACTGCTTTTTGGCTTTTTTTTTCATACAGGGGAGTCATCATCATAGTAGTAGTACAATTTTGAAATTAACTGAAAAAAAAAACACGTAAGAAGCAGAACAACAAAATTTAAAGCCGTTCATAATACAAACAGCTGAAAGCTGCACGTAGGATGATGAGTGTCGTAAAGGATGAGATTGAAAATGAAGTGAGAATTTGAACACAAACATTACAAGAATCACATGCAAAGAACAACGAGGCGTGCAATGGAAGTTTTATGAGAAAACATAAAGTTACTAATGGAATTTTTGGAACAAAGTTCTTTATGGCACGTTGCGGGATGGAGGCTAAATGAAAAAATTAAACATATTTTGTTTTAACACTATTATGCTACAACCCAGTATTACACAGTGCAACACGAAACAATATAACCATATACGGACACCACTACGTGATAAAAGACAAAAAAAAGACCCATGCCTTCCAGTTTTGCCCACAGTGATGCACTTTTTTTACGGCCCCCCAAAGATTTGGGGCCTCGGTGTAATTTTTGCAAAAATTTGTCAGGCTCATATCTTGCAAACCGTTAGGAATTTTGATTTACTCTCTGAGGGAAAGTTGTAGCTCATAAAGAATAAAAATTGTCACCACAAACCTCATCTTCAAGGTAAAAATCGAAAAAAAAACTTTAAAAAATTCGAGTTTTTTTTTACCTTTTTTCCCCTGTTCAGGGCTGTAGGTAGCAAACAGTTCAAGATTCAAGGTGCGCTTAGGTGCTTAGGTAAAGTGAAAAATTTCCGAACATTTTTTTATTTCACTGTGTGTAATTTTTTAAGTCATGGAAATATAACCATATACGGACACAACTACGTGATAAAAGACCAACAAAAAAAAGACCCGCGTCTCCCAGTTTTGCCCAAAGTCGTGTACTTCTTTTTTATGGGCCCCCAAAGATTTGGGGCACCGGTGTCAGTTTTGCAAAAAGTGATAATTTTGTCAGGCTCATATCTTGCAATTCGTTCGGAATTTTGATTTACTCTCTGAGAGAAATTGTAGCTCTTGTCATAAAGAATAAAAATTGTCAACATATAAAATCAAAAAAAAACTTCACCTTCCAGATCAAAATCGCAAAAAACTTAAAAAAATTCGATTTTTTTTTACCTTTTTTTCCGTGTTCAGGTCCATAAGTAGCAAACCGTTCAAAATTCAAGGAAACAATCAACTACAAAAATTTACCTAAGATCTCAATAAACAAATTTCTAGAACATATAAACTTCCTAGAGATGATTCTTAACACTGTTTAGGTAGCACGCAAAAGTGAAAAATTTGCCGAAAATTTTTTAATTTCATTTTTTTACCTTTTTCTCCTGTTCAGGTCCATAGGTAGCAAAAAATGAAATATGCCTGGCCAGAACCATGTGTTTGTCCAAGGGTTAACACCGTTTAGGTAGCGCTTACCGCCTCAGAGAGTAAATCGATATTCTGAACGGTTTGCAAGATATGAGCCTGAGAAAATGATCACATTTTTACGAAAATGATACCGAGGCCCCAAATCTTTGGCGGCCCATAAACAAAAAAGTGCATGACTTTGGGAAAAATTGGGAGACACGGGTCTTTTTTTTTAGTCTTTTATCACGTAGTGGTGTCCGTATATGGTTATTTTTTTTCGTGTTGCACTGTGTAAGTAAAAAAAAGTAAATTTCTCTAAAAAAAAAATACCTATTCATATACTTAAACAAAGTACATTTTCTTAAAAAAAAACTTTATCTTAAAGAAGTGCCTTTGCTTAAAAAAGTAAATTTTCTTACAAAAAGTACCTTTTCTTTAAAAAAGTTTTTTTTTAAATAAGTACCTTTTCTTAAAAAAGTAAATTTTCTTACAACAAATTGGCTTTTTTTTATAAAACTACATTTTCTTTAAAGAGTACCTTTTTTGTGAAACAAAATAACTTTTCTTTAGATAAGTACCGACTCTTCAAAATATACCTATTATTGAAAATAGGACCAATTCTAAAAAATTCCCATTTCTTAAAAAACACTTTTCTATAAAAAAAATACCTTCTCTTAAAAGAAATTACATTCTGAAGATAAGTACACTCTTAAAAAAATAACGTTTTCCTGAAAAGCGTACCACTTCTTTAAAAAGTACCTGTTCTTAAAAAAAGTACTTCTTTGTAAAAAAAATGCATACTCTTAAGGCTTTTCCTTACAAAAAGTACTTCGTCTTAAAAATAGTACCTTATCGTAAAAAAATGAATGAATGATAAAAGAAGTACCACTCTTTAAAAAAAGGCCTTTTCTGGAAAATATAATAGATATTATTTGAAAAAGGACCTAAAAATATAATTAAAAAAAAAAAAAAATGCATTCTATAAAAAAAAAAATACATCAGGTGTCGGTGGATACCCGGTTGGAACGAAGTTCCTTTCGCTATATACTTATATTATGTACAAGTTAGTTCCAACACGCCTAAGTCATCCGTTGTAAAATACAATAATTTAAATGGATCTTTAAGAAAAGATACTTTTTATAAAATGATAAACTTTTTTTTAACAATTTTTTTTTATAGAATGTATTTTTTTTAACAAAGTATATTTTTTTAGGTCCCTTTTGTAGGCATATGTGTCATATTTTCCCGAAAAGGTAAGGAGAGAGTACTTTCTGTACGAAAAATCCACAAGAGTATGAATTTTTTTTACAAAGAAGTACTTTTTTAAGAACATGTACTTTTTAGAGAAGTGGCACACATTTTAGGAAAAGTTTATTTTATTAAGAAAATGTACTTATTTTCGAAAGGCTACTTATCTCAACAAAAGAAAAGGTATTATTTTATTTTTAAGAAAAGGTACTTTAAAAAAAAATTTTTGAAGAAAATGTGTATGTAGAAATGTAGTGGAATTTTTTTTGAAGAAAAGGTTTTCTTTAAGAAATGGGATTTTTTTTTAAAATTGGTCCTTTTTCAAAAATAGGTACATTTTTAAGAGTAGGTACTTATCTCAGGAAAAGTTATTTTGTTTCACAAAACAGGTTGGTTGGTTGGTTGGTTGAAAAGGCTGCAAGACAGCACGCTGTCTAGCACACTTAGGCTAAATAAGCCCATTGTGATACCTGCAGTTACCTCCATAGCAACTATTGACTAGTCGTCCAGCCAATTTGCCCTTTCAATAAATTTGTCCATAAGACCTACAGGAATATCCTGTAGGGCTACGGTGCTAACTAGAGGTGTTCCGAATATCCTACTTCTCAGTCCTGCCAGAGCAGGGTAATCCAAGAGAAGGTGTTTCGTCGTTTCCTCGTTCTCTTCCATGCAGCATCTACAAATAGTGGAGTTTCTATGTCCTAATCTTAGGGCGTGTTTTCCTACAAGACAATGTCCCGTAAGTGTTCCTATCATGGTGGACAACCTGCCTCTCGGCAAGTTAAGTAGTTGCCTAGTCCTCTTCCTGTCCACCTGTGGCCAGAGGACACTGGCTTGTTTGCAAGTTGAAGTAAGTCTCCACTTGTCCTTGAACATATTATCGGCCCACTGCCTGATCTGCACACGGCAGGTAGAGATTGACATACTAACACCTTCTTTTGCCGGAAGAACCTGTGCCGTAGTGCCCTGCCTAGCTAACGCATCCGCTACGCAATTGCCTGGAATGTCACTGTGTCCCGGTACCCAGATGAGCGTGATGTCAAAATAATCTGCCAGCACCCTAAGTGAAGAGTGGCATTCTTTCACCGTCAGGAACGTAGCAAACATGGCTTCCAGGGATTTTATGACAGCCTGGCTGTCTGTGTAGATACATATTCTCCGGAGGGTTGTGACACTACTTTTCAGTAGTTCAGCAAACTCCAGTATGGCGGTAATTTCCACATGAAATACACTTCAGTGATCAGGCAGCTTGAAGGAGATATTTACATGTAGGTCCGTTGAATGGACCCCATAGCCTACTTGCTCGTCCAACTTTGATCCATCCGTGAAAAATCTGATACTACTGGTATCCCCTTCCAGTAACTTTTCCCAGGCACTCCTGTTCGGAATAGAAGTCCTTAGATTTGTCGCTGGTAGAAAGTAGGGGATACAGTAGTCCGTTTTTACGGGAATAGAGTTGATCCGGTGTAGTAATTCAGCGTGTCCGGAATGCCCCGATATCAAAACGCCACAATCACACCAGGGATGTAGCGTCTGCCGATTCGGCCATAATATCAGGAGTACAGATATTCAGGATAGCACTAAGTGCAGTACCTGACGTCGTGCTCATTGTCCCACTAACGCTAATCAGTGCTGATCTTTGAAGTTTCATTAAGGAATTCAGAATATATTTCTTTTGGAAGGACCTTCACCAAACTACGATGCCATAGAGAAGTATTGGTCTGACTATTGCCGTATAGATCCACATGGTGATATTAGGAGACAGTCCCCAGCGCTTTCCTATCGCCCCTTTACAGTAGTAAAGAGCAACAGACGCCTTTTTCACCCTCTCCACCACATTCGGTTTCCAAGACAGTTTTCTGTCGAGAATTATTCCCAGATACTTGACCTTTTCCGTCAACTGTAATTGCACCCCACTAATTGACGGCAGTTCAAATGCGGGTATTTTATATTTCCGAGAGAACAAGATAAGCTCGATTTTAAGTGGGTTAAGT
Source organism: Phaonia tiefii (assembly GCA_963931995.1). Lineage (NCBI taxonomy): Eukaryota > Metazoa > Arthropoda > Insecta > Diptera > Muscidae > Phaonia > Phaonia tiefii. The sequence goes on from OZ008368.1 coordinate 295,437,833, forward strand.
GATAGTCCGTTGTTAGCGGTCCAGTTCGAAATCAGACTATGTAGGCTGGTTGTACGAATGCTAAGTAACACAAAACAAATACTCTTTGAAGAAAAGGTAGTTTTTTAAGAAAAGGCAAATTGTTGTAATAAAATGTACTTTTATAAGAAAAGGTACTTATTTAAAAAAAAAAAATACTTTATTTAGAAAAGGTACTTTTTGCAAGAAAATTTACTTTTTTTAAGCAAACGTACTTTTTTAAGATAATGTATTTTTTTAAGAAAAGGTACTTTGTATTTTTTTTCAGAAAATTTAATTTTGTAAGAAAAGACACTTATTTAAGAAAATGTTCGTTTTTTAAACTTCTTCACTTTGGCTTTTCTAAATTTACTTTTTATTGGGTTCAAAACTACAATATACACTAAATATTGGGCACAGGCTCCACCGAGAAAACTTCCCATTAAACAAGAAGCATATGTTAGTCTAGACACAAACCAAAGCAAAAGTTGTTGATAATACTGGGTTGTAATAAAGTTGTTAAAAGAAAGTTGTATAATTTTTTTCATTTAGCCCCAATCCCGCAACGTGTGATAAGGAACTTCGTTCCAAAATTTTTCTTAAAAATAAATTTATCATTTTACAAAAATTATCTTTTCTTAAAGATCCATTTAAATTATCGTAGTTTTCAATGGGGGCTTTAGGAGTGTTGGAACTAACTAGTACATAATATGTAGCGAAAGGAACTTCGTTCCAACCGGGTGTCATGTACCTCATGTAATTTTTTTTTATCAATTGTTAGACTCAATTTAAATATAAATGTAAAGTTTCCTAATAAGAAACATTTTCCCAATTACCCTCGTTGTGACACATGTAGTCCTTAATCCATTTGCAGCTTCGTGAATCCTGTCGTAGCTGAACCATACAGACACACATATACTATCTCTGCCTGTGATATGTGTCCTGTATGTGGGTATATTTCACAGTTTAACTGATACCACAAATATGTCTGGTAGATATATTCTGCTCAGCTGGTAACCCTAACAATCTACGGGTTTAGAATTGCATCTACTAGTTAAGTGCGGCGACAATCGTGGTCGTCGCTGTCACCGATGTTGCTGTATTGTTGTTGTTGCTGTTTTCAGTGGTTTAGCATTCCATGTGTTTGTTTTGGTTATAATCAGTACACCACTGCTGGCCAAACATCATGCAGGTAGAGTAGTAGTAGTGGTAGTAGTCGTATTCTTTTGGGACAAGTGTATCCTGCATCTGTGTATTTTCCAGGATTTGTTGTACACGTTTTGTTTGTTTCTATTTTGGTTTCTATTCTGTTGTTTGGTAATTAGAACAAACTAAGAAAAAAACCAAACATTTGGGAAAATTATGTTTTTAAATGGAATTTAATTTAAATTTAATTAGTTTGCGAACTGATAACGAGTTGTGTGTGCGAGTGTGTGAATGAATTTAGTTTTGTGCAAAACTAATGGGTTTTGAAATTAAATGCATGCAAGTACGCAATATAATAATTTTAAATATGATAGGATAAGAATTATTTCTTCAAGTTTTTGTTACAAAAAAACATGGCCTGATATAATTTTTTGGCAATGATGTTAAGTCAGTTTCAAAATTACTCAGTTAATGTAAATGTTAATGTAAAAATGGGCACAACTAGAGCCCATTCCTAAAGTTCGAAAAGAGCTAAATTTTCCACAACTTTAATAGTTGTACTAGACAATTCCAAATATGAAACACCCTAAATGATTTGAAAATATTTTCTACAATCCCATTGCAATAATGTTTATAAAGAAATTGAAGTCCTTACGTAATTTCCCTATCATTTAATCCGATAAATGAACTTTATATAATTTTTGTGAATTTCAAATAAAGATATTGTATACTATTGATGCACATGTGTTTACTCATTCGTGTATGTATGTGTTAATCGTGAAGTTTTGAATTATTTTTTTTGCTTCTAAAATCCACCTGCAATCTGGCTGTTTGTTTTGTTATTTATTTATTTTTTTTTTTGCTGGCTCGATTGAAATAAGATATTTAAATGATTATGGAAATAATATTATAACCAAACATTGTTGTTGCTAGTGATTCCAATTATTGTTATTGTCGTTATTATTGTTATCGCTGTTGTTTAATATCCAATTTATTCTAATCAGCTGTTGTTGTTATAAGAGACAATAATACTCGTACTCAACTCACCCGTTCATTGGCACAGAGTTTTGTGCTGGAACTATGACGATTAAAAAACGCTTTAACATTTAACGCGTGGTTTTAGTTTCTGTATTTAAAATGATAACAATTGAAATTTAAAATTATTAAAATATTACAGGGGTATGAAAAATATTTGTACCTCTTCATCTTTATATAAAAAACACGTTAACATTCTTAACATAATTGACATTTTTTAAAATTATGTCAGATAAATGGGATTTTTTGAGAACTGGAAAGTTTCTAGGAATTCTTTCATAATTTGTATAAAATTACACTATAAGTAGGTGAGAATGACACACCGAAACGCCGAGACACGTCAACCTAATTTTGGATCGTAGAATCCAGTGGTGTACCCCGTTTTGAAAAGGTTGCTCGAAATCTCGAGATATTTCGATTTTAAATTTATAGTAGATTTAAGGTGATTTTTGACTTTATTTGAATGAAAAAACTGTAAAAACTTGTCAATTTGTTTATTATTTATATGTCAAAATTTATATCTAGAAATAATGGACGTCCATTTTCAAGCGGACATGGAACTATATTTGCTCTTATTTTGATGATTTTATAAATTTTTTTTTGGATTTATTCAATTTTTACTCTTCTTTTTCCAGCGAAACGGTCTTTGAATTCCATTGTGGATTTTCAACGAAATATTAACGCCAAGTTTGTCGAAAGACTTCATCATGTTGTCAATATAATCACGGTACTCTGGTGAGCTATTTTTGCAAAGAACGTTGTCAATTACCGCACGAATTGAGTTCCATGCGTTTAGTTCAGTTTCATCTAACATTTCATGAACAGCTCGTATCGCTTAAAAGTTTCCGTATATCTGGACCGTTAACTACACCTGTTAAAAAAAATTAATATAAAATATATTGCAGTCACACACTTTTAGTTACACAAAATTACCCTCTTTTAATTTTTCAATTGATAATTTTGGAAAAGCGTTGTTTTTCAAGTATTGTAATGCATTTTCGTTAACGCGAACCAAATGCTTCAAAAAATTCTTTACAACTCCCAGCTTGATATGAAGATCCTGAAGCATTATTTTCTAAAGGGGGATGGATCAATGGTGGACGAATTACATTAAATTCGCCAACAACTTGCGAATCGCGTTTTGGCCAATCTCGCTTTTCGTACTGGTTGCATTTTGCACGGCTGTCCCATTTACAAAAAATACACATGTACTTTGTATAGCCAGTTTGCATTCCAGCTAATAGTGAAAGAACCTTAAAATCACAATTTACGCGCCAATTGTGTTCGTCATCACTGATGCGTTCCAGAATTAATTTCATGGTATCATACGACTCATGCCTTCCAAGAGCACACATCAATGGCACTGGTTTAACGCTGCCGTTTTGAAATAGCAAGACTACTTTTAAGCTTCTGGTTGAAGAGTCTATGAAAAGACGCCATAAAGATGGATTGTAGTTGCAGATTCCCATTTCATTCATTAAACCGGGAATATCTTGACAATATGCATAAGCTACGTCCTCGGAAAGCATGAAATAAGACATATATGGTTCTTTCCGGTATTTGTAAGATATAACTTTTACACCTGACGCTTCTTAGTTCCGAAGCCAAAGTCATAGCATTATTTTGAGATAGCTTCAGATTTCGAACGATTCTATTTAAATGTTCCTGAGAATTTAATGATGGATATTGTATAACTGGCTGAAGGTAATCAGAATCAGCATGATGTAATAATGTTGCTGAAGTTTGTGATTGTACGTCATAGGACGCAGTATCATATTGACCTGTCGATGGATGTAGTGGGACAGGCAATTCATCACTGTGTGGAACTGGTACGTGAGCACTTGGCACACCTTTGTATATAAAACCGGATCGTTCTATAAGAATAAATATATAGTCTGTCTAAGTGAACTTACTGTTTCGATTGAGACCATTTAAATCGTTCTTGCACGCGTAACAATTTTCTGTGTCATGTTCCCATGGATCGGTCCATATCATTGGAACCCTAAATGGCATCGAATATCGCCGTAATTTCCAAAATTTCTTTAATGCACTAAAACATGTGATGCACTTAAATTCAGGTGCATGATCAACATTTCGCATTTCCTCAACGGGGGTAACCAAAAAATACTGATTGCAAGCTTTGAGAGCATCTTCAACCAAATGTAGTCGATGATTTTTCGGTATAAATTTTCCACACACAAAACAAAACATATTTAATTTTTCGCAATATGATCTGCATTTTTCGTCACTCATTTTTCTATTTTTTCAAAATGGTCAATAAAATGCTTATGTTTTTGATGTGTTCTATAGCGGCGGGTAGGGACTAATCTGTCAAATTGAACACTTTTATATATATGTTGTAGCATCTGTTTGGAGTAGGGATGCCAATCCCAAAATCCCGAATCCCAAACTTATTATAATTATTCTGCTTCCAAATAAAAAAAAAAAAAAAAACCTTTCCCGTTACATCCCATGAAGGGATTGGGGAGAGCTTCTCACAAGCAGTGAGCTGTGCGCTTTCTAATTTTTCACTCACTGATTGGGACCTACAGTTTTTACACCGATTCCGAACGATATTTTGAGAAGCATTTTCATGGCTAAATACTCGATAGTGTCGCCGTCACTAAGCGAGTTGACCGCCGTCGAAAGAAATTTAAGGTGGTCAGAGCAGGGATCGAATCCAGGTTCTCATGTACAATAGGCGCGCACACTACCCATTGCACCACCGACGGCTTCCAAATAGATGTCTATTATTTCAACGGTTACATTTTGTCGAAAAAAAAAATATATAAATTGATTTAACAAGAGCTTTTGCAATTTTTTCCTCAAATAAAATCAAAAATCACCTTAAATCTACTACAAATTTAAAATCGAAATATCTCGTTATTTTGAGCTAACTTTTTAAAACGGAGTATACCACTGGATTCCATGACCCAAAAATTAGTTGGGGTGTCTCGGTGTTTTTGTGTGCAATTTCAAAACTTCAAATTTTACTTACAGTGTTATTTTACATTAAAATTTTATAGTATTTTAAATTCTTTACATAAATTTATAAATTAATTTTGGATTCACTTTGAACGTTGAAAGTTTGTTTTTCAAAAATAATATTCTTCAATATTAAAATTTGTAGTTTTCAACTTAATCGAATTCTTTGTGTTTCGTTTTTTAATGTAACTATTTTATAGTGTTTCAATTTTGGTTTTCAGTTCATTCGTATAAAAAATAAATAAAAAAAACAACTTCAAGTATTTCATTTTACAATTTTATTAATATTTTCCAATATTTCGACCAACTTCATTGATCATTTTCAAGGATCTGATAAAACAAGAATAAACACAAAGTATTCATAAACATTATTGAACAGTTCACACAAGAATCAACATAGACAAATATACAATCCTTCCCAAAGGCAGAACGATTAAGAACGCCCAAGCTTTTCTTCAAATTCAACTGATTTGTTCTTCTCTTGAATTTGTCAATTGTGTGCCTATACACTAGGGTGTCCCAAAAAATTTTTCTTCTACGATTTTCATGGTTGCTCAAGCTTGATTGGAAAGCTTATAGGATAAAGTATTTTTGAGATTTGTTTTAGATTTTTCAGAAGAGGTTTACAGGTCGCACAAGTCGAATTTCCCCCAAAAATCGGGTATTCCGCACGTTTTTTCAATTTTACTTAAAACTCAGTCAATAACCGCGATTTTCTTAATTTGCAAGTCAACATTTTGAAAGCCAAACGTTCAAACTTGTATTGTATCTGCACAAACCAAAAGTTTTGGCAATGATTTTCATCAATAAGGTACAACGTATTAACTTTTTTCGTAAATTTTGGATAAATTTTGTTAGTAACGCTTTATAACTTATAAAATTTCAAGGCAAATTTAAAAAACTAATGACGCTCTCTAAAAGGCGGATAAATTCCAAGCAATTTTGTAGAAAAAAAATTTTAATTTGCTGTTACTGTTCCAGAGTTATACCATTTTAAAGCCTTTTATCCATTCTATGAAACTAAAAATATTATAAACTGTTTGCCATTTTTGCATCGGATTTGCTTTAAATTTCTATGAAAGTTTGAAACACTAATGATGAACTTTAAAAGACGGATAAATGCTAAGCAATTTTATAGAAAAAATTTTGAATTTGCAGTTATTGTTCCAGAGTTATGCCATTTTAAAACTCTACCCATTGTATTAAGTTAATAATACTATAAACTGTTTGTCAATTTTACATCGGATTTGCTTTAATCATTGTATTATTGAAAAAATCGAAAAAAACGGCCCCAGCAACACCTTTTTGCAGGAAACATATATATGTTTGCAAGCAATCATATATATGGTTCCCGCAATATGTTGTCGGGGCCACTTTTTCTGCGTGTAACTCTTTGTCGTTACTTAGCGCATGTAGATTTTTTCAATAATAGAATGTTCAAAGCAAATCCGACGAAAAAAGACAAGCAGTTTATAAAATTATTAGGTTCATACAATGGGTAAAAAGTTTTAAAGTGGCATAACTCTGGAACAGTAACTGCAAATTCAAAATTTTTTTTACAAAATTGCTTGGAATTTACCCATCTTGTAAAGTGCATCATTAGTATTATAAATTTTCATAGAAATTTAAAGCAAATCCGATGCAAAAATAGCAAACAGATTATAATATTATTAGTTTCATATAATGAGTAAAAGGCTTTAAAATGGTATAACTCTGGAACAGTAAACGCAAATTTAAAATTTTGTTTTACATAATTGCTTGGAATTTATACGTCTTGTAAAGTGCATCATTAGTTTTTTGAATTTTCATAGGAATTTTAACATATATAAAGCGTTATTTACAAAATATACCCAAAATTTAGGAAAAAATTTAATACGTGGTGTGGTACCTTATTGACGAAAATCATTGCCAAAACTGGTGGTTTGTGCGTATACAATAAAAGTTTGGACGTTTCACTTTAAAAATGTTGATTTACAAACTAAGGAAACCGTGGTTATTGACCGAGTTTTAAGTAAAATTCAAAAAACGTCCTGAATACCCGATTTTTTTGGGAAATTCGACGTGTTCTCAAAAATATTTTACCGTATAAGCCTTCAAATAAAGTTTGAGCAAAAAAATAATTTTATTAATGGGACTCTCTACTATACACTAGTGCACATTGATCTGTATCTCGTTTGAAATTAAGCCTTTTCTCCGATGGAACGTCAATTATATGCAGCATTTCCTGGAAGAGGTGTCTCGAGTAATTTTTCTCTTCCGTCAAAATTTCCACTTCGTCAAAAATTAGGTTCATGTCCAGTTAAAGTACAGTGGGCTGCGAGTGCTGTATTTTGTTCTATCGACTAATAATAAGCTTTTTGGTCCGACTTATGTGTAGATATTCCGGTTTTCAATTTGTCCATTGTAGTGCCAACATATACTTTCTGGCAAATGTTAGACTTATCACCATTACATGGAATTTTGTACACAACGTTTGACCCGTCATTTCTGTCACTAATAGGCTTTGTCCTGCTAAATAATCTATTCACGGTTAAATTCGATTTCAACGTCAATTCATATTTATCGTTGTCATATATATTGGAATGTTTCAATGTTTCAGAGAAACCCGGAATATACGTTGTGGTTTTATACATTCTGTCACATTCAGGACGACGTTCTGTCGGCTTGCTAGTCTCTGTCCCTGATATCAGATTGTCTATAATTTTCCTGGGGAAACTATTCAATTTACGGATCTCCACCATTTTTCCCTTATTCGTCTTGTAGAATTCAGCTCTCTCTTCATAAATCTCTGAATGAAGTTTCTCGCAGTGTTAATAATTTAATAATTGTCCTTTGTGGGTGTTCGGAATGATAATTTATCAATCGTCCCGACGCTGTAGCTTTTTGGTACCAGTTCATTTTGAGAGCATTTCCTTGTCCCTTCCCTCATCGAGCGTGTATTGTAGTTGCCCATTAAAACAATTCAATGCTGTCATCATGTTGGCCATTTCAGTTCTTCTGATAACAACAAATAAATCCTCTACATATTTCGTCAAAATTTTCGTACTGTATCCAATAATACCTCTATGATGATGTCAGATATAATTGGTGATGCTAGGGAACCCATGGGCATACCCTTCCCCTATTCGCAGAGTCTATCTTCATACTGGAAATAGCGTGTGTCCTTAATTCAGAATGTCAAAATTTCCATAAATCCTTGGGTGGTATATTTGTGTACTGTCCAATTTCGTCCCAGTTATCCTCTACAGCCCTTAGAGCTAGATTAATTGGTATGCTGGGAAATAAGTTAACCACGTCAAATGAAGCTATTATTTCATCCTCATCAATGCTCATGTTCCGAATTCTTGTCTTGAAGTCCACTGCGTCCTTTACGTTGTATTTTGAATTCTTCGTTACGTTCTTAAGTATATCCCACACAAACTTGCATAGTCCATAACCCGTTGCGGCAATTGATGAACAAATGGGTCTCAAAGGATTACCATCTTTGTGGATCTTAGGTAATCCGTATATTCTGGGTGCAGTGGTAGTTCTCGTGGTCAATTTCCTCCTAGTATTGGCGTCAATAAATTGTCCCTGGTATAGTTTATAGTTTTTCAATTTTTGAGAAGCTGTCCTTTCCTATCACGTTTTGTAATGCAATGGAAAAATAGGCATTTTTTTATAATAATTTGATTAATTTAAACTAATATACAAGCACTCACGGTACAAGACGAACACCGATAATTTCATTACGATATCAACGAAGAAAATGAGAGGCAATCACAACAAGGGTCCTAATTATGTATGACGATATCGTTCAACCGATATCGTTGTTGATAATGTTGGTCATGGAACCATTTAAAATACTTTACTACCGACAAAACGATAACAATCTTTACTACCGACAAAACGATAAAAAAAAATTGTAAAAAATCTACTGCTATTTTTGGTCTGGGAACGCCATGAATCCGGTTCTGTAAATTTTTGCGTCCACTTGGATATATTTTATTATTCAAGCTCAAGACCATTCCATATCTCTTTTAATAGAGATACAGTTTTCAAAAAAAAGTTATGCAAAATATATTCTCAGGATTCTTGGCAAACCGTATAGCTATTTCAGGTCCAACCACATATCTTCATCAGCGGTTGATTGGAATGTAATTCATATATTGCCAAAAAAACCGATAGATTACTCTACAGGGCCTCGAAAGGCCTATTCTATTTGTGGTCGTACACGCCGATGAGCGGCCGTCCGAAGAGTTCGGTTAGCATACTCGTCTCATATACATGATAATGTGGGCTTGATCCCTAGTCTGACCACCTCACATTTCTCCCACAGAAGATTACCTCGCTTAGTGACGACGACATGATTGTCATGAAAACGCTTAATAACACCCGTTTAGAACCGGTGTAAAACTGTAGATACCCAATCAGTGAGTGTAGAACTAGAAACTGCACAACTTTCTGATTGTAAGAAGCTTTGAGCTGTCCCTTCATGAGATGTAATGGGGAAATATTTATTTACTATTTTTTATTATACTTTTTAATAACATGCAAAAACTATCGATAATTCGATTACACTATTGCGTGTTGTAACGTTTTCAAAGTTATCGAAAAAGCGAATCCTAATTTTTTTTTTGAAATTTTATTTTTTTTTTTGTAAAATGCCGCATTCATTACTTCGTAAAAAGTTATCGAAAAAGCTTCTTACAATCAAAAGTTTTCTTTTATTAAAATAAATAAATGGTTTCCAATTACATCCCATGAAGGGATTGGGGAGAGCTTCTTACAACCAGTGAGCTGTGTACTTTCTAGTTTTTGTTGATTGGGACCTATAGTTTTACACCGGTTCCGAACGGTATTTTGAGAAAATAATATCGAAAAAACGATATTTTTGAAAAATTTGTAGAAATCAATAAATTTATTTTTTAATCATCATCCATCATTTCCCCTGCGGGAGTTTAGTCGGCCTGTTTTTAAAAAATTACGCATTAACATAAATTTTTCGTTTACTTGTAAAACTACAAAATATATCGATATTTTTCCAATATTATAAAATTGTCATATATTTAACTTCAAAAAACATATCGATAACTCCATTTAAATCCGTTAAAGTTCAAGTAATTCCTTTCCTGGATGTGTCTTTTCATGTCTTTTATAAAAACGATATTTGTTACAATGCGAAACGTTATTGATAAAGCGATAAATATATCGATATATTGCCATTATAACACAGTTAGTTATAGCAAGTATTTAGTTCTTGGTTTGTGTTTAATTAAAGGAAATTTTGTCGCATTTGTCTTTAGTCTTAGTGTTTCCTATATTTCTAAAACATTTTTTTAGACATCAATAAATTCATTACTTTCATTTTTACTTTACTTGTAAAGTGAATCACAGACTTGTCATTCATGAGCATGAACGTCAGATATCGATGATTTGTATTGTCGGTTTGCCGGCCTTTTTGACATCAAATAAGAATTCCATCGTAGCTGCTCGCATCACCATCATGTTCACAAAATTAAAACTTTTTCAAATTTATCAGTCAGAAAGTTATCGACCAAACTTATTCTCATGACTGACAAGTCTGTGGTTCGCCTAAAGCCCTCCAATATATCGATAAGTTTGCAATATTCTGAAATTGTCATAAATTTTAATTCAAAACCACTCCATAACTCGTTAAGGATAACTCCATTAAATTTCGTTAATTTCCGTTTTTAGATATAAAATTCTATTTTTCTATTTTTACTTCTATGTGTATGTTTGTATGCGGTTTTTTAAATTTGTTATATAAATGATATTTTTGCAATTTAAAACGTTATCGATAAATCAATAAATATATTGATATATTTCCATTATAATAAAATCCACAAAATTAGTTTTATCAAGCATTTTATTTTATTTCTTTTTAAATTAAAGACATTTTTTCGCTTATGTCTGTATATTTTCTATATTTTTAAAACATATTATAGAATTATCGATATCTTAAGTCACTTAAATTGGTTATTTTACTTGCTTATATAAGGAATATGACGATAGTATCCGATTCGATAGTTCCATTCATTTTGTTTTACTTGGTTTGTATGGAATTTTAATATCCTTTTGGATTTGTTGTGAATTTGAATATTCTATTATTTTTATATTTCGATAACTTGAATAATTGTATTATGGCGATTTGCAAAATTTATGAAAGTTTTTTTATATTTGATAGTTTTTTAATTTTGTAGTTTACTTTTAGACACGGGTTGGATGACTGTTTTTACTTTAGGTACTTGTTAAATCGTTGTATCTCTAGCGATAACTTTTTGTAAAATTTATTTGTCGTTTTTTTTTCGATAACTCCATGTTATCTTTAGTTTCATTTATTTAACTAATTTTTTTTGATTAAATTTCACATTCGTATTGTATTCTTTTTATAGTCAGTTTTAAACGAACTACATGAGCATGAACATCAGCTACTCGTCGTATTGTTGATGTTCATTGTCGGCTTGCCACCGTTTTTGATACGAGTACCAACTACGAATGAGATCAAAGTTGTTCAGATCACTATCATGTTTACAAAATTTGTTGGTAATATATTTCTAAATTCATCTGTCAGATAAAAAGTTATCGACTAAGCTCATATTCATGTACGGAAAGTCTGTTGTTCTCTTTAAATTATTCATAGTTTTTGAATAATCGATATGTTTGTCGATATTTTTCACAAATTGGATGTGCTTGAGTTACTGTTTGGTAGGTTTATTTTAATATTCTTATATTTTGAAGATTTTTTTGTCACTTTTTTCATAACATTTAATCGATAGTTTCACTTTGTTTTCGATTAGTTAAACGAACCACAGACTTGTCATTCATGAGCATGAACATCAGCAATCGTTGATGTTTATTGTCGGTTTACACTTTTTTTGATAACTTGTAAGAATGTAATCGAAGTTGTTGGCATCACTATCATGTTCACAAAATTTTTTGGTAATATTTTTTCAAATTGATCAGTTAGACAAAAAGTTATTGCTCATGAATGGCAAGACTGTGGTTCGTTTTAGTTTTGTTTTTTTATTGAGCTTTTTTCAAGTTTGTTTCCATGCTTTTTTTGCCAATTCTTGCATAACTTTTTATCGATATATTAATTTTGTTATCGATGAGTTTTGGTTGTTTATTAATGTATAATCAAGTTATATTAGGTTTTCTTTAAATATTTGGAAATTTTTAAATTATTTCTTTAAATAAACCAATTTAAAAAAATTCGAATTTTGAACGAATCTTTAATTTTGAATCACATTGATAAATTTAAATAAAACATTTTTTAAATTTCAAAAAAAAAACCAATAAAGCATTGAAATAAAACATTTGACATTTTCAATACCTTTTTATTGAGTGTTAAGGATTATTCCGTGTTATCTGCAACTGTCATTTTGTATTCCATACGAACTATTTGACGTTCAGCAGACTTCCATTAACAATTTCACTTCTATTTCGATAAATTTTCAGTGCTGTTTTGTGGTTGTTAAAGAAAACTTTCTAAACAGAATTTAAAAAATTTGCCATATTTTCGTAAACTGTAAGACGGCTGGCTGGTCTTGTTTTGTTTAACACGTATTTTTCAACGGAATTTCACCACTTTTTCGATAACTTATCATTGAAAACACTTGAAATCTTTGAACTTGATGTATAATTCTGATTTGAACTCAATACTTTTTAAGATTTTCAAGAAGAATATCTGTTGTTTAACGTATTACAAATCGTTTGATATCATTGATTTTCCATTGTATGTAATTTTTCTGAACTTTTTTTTACTCATTTATTTTCAATTTTCAACACACTTTTCTTTCTCCAAACCACATGTTTTTCCCGTTTGTTTATTTTTTGGAAATTCGTGAAAATGTTGGTTTGATTTTTCTTTGTTTTTATTTTCACTTTCTTTGCATGTTTTATTTTACAATAATAATAACAATGAAACAAAACACTTTTCTTTGCTTTATTTCCGAAACCGATACGAAAACAAAACGAAATGAAATGCTGTTAGCGGCAACGACGACGGCGTTTTTGTGTTGCCCGCTTCACGTTCTGTAGTAAACTGAAATGCGAATGAGCGTTAAGTAATGAAATTTTGTGTTTTTTTTTGTTGTTTTCGTCTACTGTCAGATACAAAGATACGTACGAAATGTACGAAGCGCATGTTGATATTTCATTTTGCGTTGCTGTTGCTGTTGTTGCTATTGTTATTGCTGGCTTAAAAGCAAACAGCTGATATTTGTGTGATAATATAAGTGAGTAAGTGAGTGAGTGAACGAGAATGTATGAAATACAACAACAGCAATTTTTATCTCTCTGTTGGTGCCGTTGTGTTGATGATGTTTGGATGTTGATATGTTCGGCTGGTTGGTTGTTGGCTTGCGAGGTTGGTTGGTTGGTTGGTTGGCTGGCAGGCTGGCTGGTTGGTTGGTTGGTTTGTCACACGGTCTGATGTTTAGTTGCATCTCAGTAGTGGGCATTTCGCGACAGCAACCAGCTCTTAGTTCATTCTGTCATAATAGTTACAGTTTCGTATGAGCCTGAAGACTTTAGCCAAGTAGAGATGTGATAAGCCATATATAAATTTGAAGAGATCTGTTATCTTAAGGGATTACTTGATGTCGAGGATATCAAGGATAAACGAAAATTTAATGCAAAATATTACCCAGGACGGGATAGTTGGATTAGTTTGGTGAAACAAACATCTTTAATGCAATTTGTTCTACTATGCTACACACCACATGAGCGATTGAAAACAATTAAATACAAATTTAAATTGAGACAATATAATTTGGTATTGAAAAATGAGACTTTAAATATAGAAAAGGAAATTGAAAAGAAATTTAAAAGAAAATATACAAAAACGTTAAATGAATAAATACTTGTAACAGTATTGGAAAGTAGTTGGGATATGTAAAAAAAAAAAATTGGTTTCAAGTTACATCCCACGAGGGGATTAGGGAGAGCTTCTCACAACCAGTGAGTTGTGCGCGTTCTAGTTTTACACTCACTGATTGGGGCCTACAGTTTTACACCGGTTCCGAACGGTATTTTGAAAATCTTTTTCATGGCTGAATACTCGATAGTGTCGAGTAAGCGAGGTGACCGCCGTCGAAAGAAATTTAAGGTGGTCAGAGTAGAGATCGAACCCACGTCTTCATGCACAAGAGCCGCCCACACTACCATTGCCCCACCGACGGCCACGGGATAACGGGATATGTAAAAAGGTGAATTTGCGCAGACCGAATGGAATGGTGTAAATATGACGAAAAGCATTTGCAGAAAAACAGACAGACAGAAAAACATTATGACAAAAATTCTTACAGATCTATTTGATTTTCCTAACCTTTTGATTTTTCTCAAAAAATTAGCAATCAGAAACGAATTAAAACAATAAACAAACGAGCTGCATTTGGAATAATACGAACAAAACAAAAAAAAAAAATCACATGAGTTGTCAGGAAACACCCGGTTGGAACGAAGTTCCTTTCGCTATATATTTTGTACTAGTTAGTTCCAACACGCCTAAGGAGCCCATTGAAAAATACTATAATTTAAATGGATCTTTAAGAAAATGTACTTTTTGTAAAATGATAAACTTTTCAAAAATTAAATTGTTCGAGCGTTTGGACGTATTTTTAATTAATTTTATTCTTCGATATTTCGCTATAATTAGAATAAATTAGAAACGAATTTTTTCCTTGTCATTTGAGAACATAACAATAACAAAAAATACATGAGGTGTCAGGGGACACCCGGTTGGAACGAAGTTCCTTTCGCTATATATTATTTACTAGTTAGTTCCACCACGCCTAAGGCGCCTGTTGAAAAATACTGTAATTTAAATGGATCTTTAAGAAAAGATACTCTTGTAAAATGATAAATTGTTTTAAGAAATTTTGTATTTATTGAACGTGTTTTTTAAAAAACGTTAAATTTTTAGGTGCCTTTTTTAAGAATATGTATTATATTTCCCCGAAAAGGCCCTTTCTTTGATGAGAGGTACTTCTTTTATTAAAAGATAATGTTTTTATGTAAGAAAAAGCCTAAGAGTATGATTTTTTTTTACAAAGAAATACTTTTTTTTTAAGAACAGGTACTTTTTAAAGGGGTGGTAGTCTTTTTAGGATAAGGTTATTTTTTTAAGAAAATTTACTTTTTTCAGGAAGGCTACTTATCTCAAGAAAAGAAAAGAAAAGGAATTATTTTATTTTTAAGAAAGGGTACTTTTAAGAAAATGAATTTTTGTAAGAAAATTTATTTTTTGTAAGAGAATGTAGTTTTTTTTTGAAGAAAAGTTTTTGTTACGAAAGAGCAGGTACAATTTTAGGAGTAGGTACTTATCTCAAGAAAAGTTATTTTGTTTTGCAAAAAAGGTAATCTTTAAAGAAAGGGTAGTTTTTTAAGAAAAGGCACTTTGGTGTAAGATAATGTACTTTTTAAGAAAAGGTACTTGTTTAAAAAATTAATTTTTTTTATGAAAAGGTGATTTTTGTAAGAAAATTTACTTTTGTAAGCAAAGGTACTTCTTTAAGATAAGGTATTTTGTTAAGTAAAAGTGCTTTGTTTAAGAATATAAATAGGTATTTTTTTTGAGAACATTTACTTTTTTTAAGAAATCGCGCTTATTTAAGAAAATGTTATATCTTTAAACTTCTTTCACTTTGGCTTTTCAAAATTTACTTTTTATTCGGTTCAAACTACAATATGCAATAACAGGCTCCACCTAGAAAATTTCCCATTAAACAAAATTTTTATGTTAGTCTAGACACAAACCAAAAGTATGATTGTAAGAGTAACTGTGCGCCCAATTCCAATTCAGGGTTGTACTTCATGGATTTGTCAGTCGTGCGATTTGGCTTTTCTAAATTTACTAGTTATTGGGTTCAAAACTACAATATGTAATAAACAAGCGCCACCTAGAAAACTTCCCTTTAAACCAACCCAAACCAAAACTACCCAATATAGTTGATAATAATGGGAATATAATAAACTAGTTTAGCCCCCATCTCGCAACGTGCCATAAGGAACTTCGTTCCAAAAAAATTAAACAATTGAAGAAATTTTCTTGTCATATGAAAAATGTTTTAAGTTACAGCCAGAAATTTTTTTAAAGAATTTTTTTTATAGAATGTAGTTTTTTTAAAAAAAGTATATTTGTGGGTTTTTGTATTATATTTTCCCGTATATGTATTATATTTTCCCGAAAAGGGTAATTTTTTAAAGAGAGGTACTTCTTTTATTAAAAGCTAATGTTTTTTTTAAAGAAAATGTACTATTTTTAAGAAGAAGTACTTTCTGTAAGAAAAAGCCATAAGAGTATGAATTTTTGTTTACAAAGAAGTAATTTTTTAAGAAAATGTACTTTTTAAAGAAGTGGTACTCTTTTTAAGAAAAGGTGATTTTTTTAAGAAAATTTATTTATTTTCAGAAAGGCTACTTATCTCAAGAAAATAAAAGAAAATGAATTATTTTATTTTAAAGAATATGTACTTTTAAGAAAAGGAATTTTTGTAAGAAAAGGTATTTTTTTTAAGAAAAGGAATTTTTGAAAGAAAAGGTATTTGTTTACGAGAAGGTATTGTTATATTTTGAAATTTTGGGTATAACAAATATCCACTCAACAGATGAAAATTTGAAAATGACGAGAATGATATTTCGAAAACGGGTACCTAAGAGAAAAAATCCTTTAGGCAATCGTCATCATTTTGGATACACTAACGAACCATGATAGTGGTGCATGATTTGCTGAATCACTGTCGCATTGTGTTATCGAAATAGTTTTACCATTATATATTTTTAATATCGCAAGTTTTAACTCATTAGGCTCGAGCCCAAATTGGATCTAGGGTATTAAAATCGAAGGGGGTTGAATAAACATAAATTGAAAAATTATATTATACTCCGGTTCACTTATTTAAAGGCACTACAAATTCCATATTCAGCAACCTGTATCTTTTACAATTTGTAACCGATTGCAGAATTTTAAAATGGAAATGGAAGCTAGACATCTTGCCTTTATTCAAGTGAACCATAACAATACCACATTATTGACTTTTTTTATAAATTGCCCAAAAAAATTCTTTAGTTAAGAAACCACTATTGTCGTGATTTTTTTATATCTCAAGATGTCTAGCTTCCATTTCCATTATAAAATACTGCAATCGGTTACAAATTGCAAAAGATACAGGCTGCTCAATATGGAATTTTGAGTGCCTTTAAATAAGTGAACCGGAGTGTACGTAACTGAAAACTTAACTTATCGATAACTCCATTGAAATGCATTAAAGCTCCCGAAAATTTGTAATAAATAATAAATTCGTTGTGATGTAAAACGTTATCGAAGTTATCGCAACGCTATAAAAAATATCGATAATTTTGAAATGTTACAAAACCTTTATAAGTTAACTCCAAAAACATATCAATTACTCTTTGTAAATCCGTTGAATTTCACGTAATTTTAAAAAGTATCGAAGTTATTGGTGAATCCAGAAACACATCGTATTATTTTAAAAGCGTATATCGACTTGTCATTCATGAAAATAAGCTTAGTCGATAACTATTTATTTGGCTGATGAATTTTAAAAAAATATTACCAACAAATTTTGTAAACATGATAGTGATGTGAACAACTTCGATTACATTGTTGTTTGGGATCAAGAAGGGCGGAAAACCGACAATAAACATCAACGATATCTGATGTTCATAGTCAGGAATGAGAAGTCTGTGGTTCGCTTAATTTCTTCTTAACTTAAATTTAAATGCTTATCGATAATCCATGCAATTGATTAATTGTTATATAAATACGACTTTTATTACGGTTTACAAAGTTATTGGCATTATCGACAAAGAGATACAAATATAAAATTTTTATAACGAAGTTCGTTATCGCACGTTGCGGGATGGGGGCTAATTGAAAAAAAAATTAAACAACTTTTTTTAACACTATTATGCTACAACCCAGTATTAAAAACTATATTGGGTACTTTAGCTTTGGTTTGTGTCTAGGCTAACATATATATGTTGGGTAATTTCTTGTTTAATAGGAAGTTTCTAGGTGGAGCCTGTAACCAATATTTAGTATATAAGTATATTGTAGTTTTGAACCCAATAAAAATTAAATTTAGAAAAGCCAAAGTGAAAGAAGTTTAAAAAAGAAAATTTTCTTAAATAAGTGAATTTTCTTTAAAAATGGAAATTTTCTCAAAAAAAATACCTATGCATATTCTTAAACAAATTACCATTTCTTAAAAAAATACCTAAACTTTGAGAAGTACCTTTGCTTCAAAAAGTACATTTCTTACAAAAAAAAACTTTTCTTAAAAAAAGCAACCTGTTTTAAAATAAGTATCTTTTCGTAAAAAAGTAAATATTCGTACAACAAAGTGCTTTTTCTTAAAAAACTACATTTTCTTTAAGGAGTACCTTTTGTGAGAAACAAAATGACTTTTGTTGAGATCAGTGCCTATTCTAAAAACCCAATTCTAAAAAAAATCCTATTACTTAAAAAAAAACATTATCTTCAAAAAAATACCTTCTTTTAAAAAAAATACCTCTTCTTACAAAAACTCCTTTTCTTAAAAGTACCTTTTCTAAAAAATAAAATAATAGCTTCTCTTTCCTTTTATTGAGATAAGTAGCCTTTCTGAAAATTAGAAAATTTTCTTAAAAAAATTACAGCAGACAGTTGTCCGAGGTTGTCATTTGCTTATATTATTTATCATTTATTGTTATATATGTTTTCTGTCTTATCGGATGGCGTATTCTACGTTAAACTTAATGGCCGTGTCTCTGACACAGCCTGCAGGGACAGTCCGTGGCCGAAGGCCTCGGACATCTGTCTGCTGTAATTTTTATATTTACCAACGGCATTTGATTCAAGTCCGTTTAAAAAAAAAATATTATGTTCAATTTTTTTAAACTTAATTTAATTTATGTATTTTAATTAATATTTTTATTGAAATAAGTTCTGCGAATGTTGAGAGGGCCGCCCTAATATTAAAAAAGGTTTACCTTATCGAGTCTTCGCATTAGCATTCGAGCGTTGTGTGAAAGCTTTACGATTTACAATTCAAAATTTATGTTACAACAGCTTTATTGAAGCTTTCGCAAAAAAGCTTTATTACGTTAGCTTACTGTTTGTTTCACTTTTTACTAGATACATGTTGCCAAGCAACATTAGCTTGCTGTTCGTTTCACTTTTTACTAGATACATGTTCCTAAGCAATGTTGAGCAACCAAAAACACTCAACCAAACACCACACATATGTTTGAGTGTATGTGTTTAAACAATTTTCATTTGAGAAACTAAAATACTAGAAATATATCAACCAATATGAAATGTGTATCAAACGAAAGATAACATCTTCATTTACCTACAAAAAAAAATTTAAAAAAATTCATCTAGCCGTTTCCTCAAATTCAATGAAATAAAGATTACAACAATAAAAACCTGACACGACTCCTCATACCGTAAGGTAAGACGTATTCTACGTCAAAAAATTAAATTTTCCTAAAAAGAGTAACACTTCTTTAAAAATAACCTGTTCTTAAAAAAACAACTTTTTTGTAAAAAAAGAAGAATTCATACTCTTATGGCTTTTTCTTACAGAAAGTACTTTAAATAGTACAATCCTTAAAAAACATTAGCTTTTACTAAAAGAAGTACCTCTCTTTAAAAAGGACCTTTTGGGGAAAATATAATACACATTCTCTCAAAAAGGACCTAAAAATCTACTTAAAAAAATACATTCTTGAAACAAAAAAATTTTTTTTTTTAAAAAGTTTATCATTTTACAAAAAGTATATTTTCTTAAAGATCTTATCGTATTTTTCAACGGGCGCCTTAGGCGTGTTGGAACTCACCAGTACATAATATATAGCGAAAGGAACTTCGTTCCAACCGGGTGTCCCCTGACACCTCGTGATTTTTTTTTCATTATTTCACACTTTTATTTTTTGTAATTTAAAACTTATCTTATCGATTAAATTCATGAAAATTGTGGAAATTTCTGCTACAATATATTTATATTATTAAGTTTCTTTTATAAATAGTACATTCGTTGTGATGTAAAAAGTTATCGAAGTTATCGTAATGTTATTAAAAATATCAGTAAATGTGAAGAAATTTTCGAAATTTATTTAAAAAAAAACAAATCAAAACTCCTTTTAAATCCGCTACATTTCACATAATTTTTAAACGTTAAAAAGTATCGAAGTTCTCGGTATATTCAAAAATATATCGATAATTTTTTATCATCGTCGGCGTTATTGTTAAAGAGATAAAAATATCGATTTATTTTTATGTTTTGTAATTAAAAACTTAACTTATCAATTAAAGTTCTTGAAATTTCTACTGTTATATATGATTAAGTTTGTTTTATAAGTAGTACATTTGTTGTGATGTAAGAAGTTATCGAAGTTTTCGTAATGCTATACACAAATATCGATAATGTTTAAATATTATGAAACTTTAGAAATTCAACTCTCAAAAACATATCAATATCTCCTTCCGAATCCATAAAATTCATAGACGCTCTCGAAATAGCACATTTACATATAGTACATTTGTTGTGATGCTAAAACCTATCGAAGTTATCGTAATGCTGTACAAAAATATCGATAATTTTTAAATGTTATGAAACTTTCATAATTTAACTTCAAAAAACAAATCAAAAGTCCTCTTAAATCAGTTACTTTTAATATAATTTTAAAATGCTAAAAAGTAACGAAGTTATCGATAAATTCCCCAGTATATATCGATAATTTTGTATCATTACACAGTGCAACACACTGTTTCGGGCATAAGTTTTGTCAATGGCGGCGTCTAAAAGAACATCCCAAAATTTAATTTTTTGCATAATACGTTTTGCCAATTTGACCCAATTTTTGGAGTTATCGCATCGTACATTTTTAGCAGTAGGATTTTTAGCACTTTTTTTATACTTTGAGACGGGTATATCTCGGTAAACCGAACGGAATATTGTTATAGTCTCTTAAGCAAAGATCTAGCTATTGAAAGGTAGAAAACAAATGTAAAACAAATTTAACCGAAAAAAATGTATCTACAACTTCAACGTCACAAAAATGGCCATTCACTTTGAACCAAAAAATTTACGATGCGATATCTCAAAAACTTGAGCCAAATTGGCAAAACGTATTATGCCCAAAACAGAGACAGTTTCCCGTATTATGCCCAAAAGAGTGACAGTTTCTGAAGAGCACCTTAGACCTGTGGACTAGTCGGCCGACTTTTGTGTCGGGCATTGTTTCGCCCATAGAGTAAATCTTACTAGAGAGAATATTTGACTCATCTGGCGTTTCCTTTCACACTCATCGTGATACGATCGGTATGATACAGAGATGTTTGACGAAAAGTGACATACACCAGATGGAATTACAATAACTTCTGGCTTTAATTTTTCATGTAGTTTTGGTGCAAAACTGTGAAATTTAAATGTGTTTTACACTTTTTTATTGACTCTTATTGTTAGCATACATTCGTGTTGTATTTAACACAAAAAATTTAACACACAAAACGAAATGCCGTTGTTGTTATTTTGTTTGTTGTTTTGAACTATTGCCTCTATCTGGTATTATTGACGCAATTTTTTTTCGACAACCAACGTTCATATCACACCAAGCCAAATGTCATAAATTTACTGAGAGAAATGTTGAGTCTAGTAGAGTAATTAGTCTATGGTTTCGCCTTACACTAACCGACTTTCTGAAAATTAAACTAGTTCTGATTTTTGCCCGACCTCACACATTACACTGGGAGATGAGTCGACCCGACAATCCGCAGATCTAAGGTGCCCTTTAGTCCACTATTCAATAATAAACTAAAATATCTCACAGTGCATTGGAGACGCGCGGGCTCTTGTGTTAATTTTGTTGCGGTATTCCTACGTTTCATTCGGAATGTGCACGAAAAGAAACAGTCAAGCAGCGACAACAACAACAACAGCAACAACGACGACAGCGACAACAATATCAACGGCAGCAGAATACGAAACAAAAACTGATAAAGCATTGATAAGCAAAGCAGCCCAAGTGATAGATAACATCAATCCAATCCACACAACGAGCCAAAGTGAAGAAACCCCACAACCCAACGAACGAACAAGCAAACAAACAAACAATCATACGAACAGACAGACAACGAAGCCAAAACGAATGTTGGGCAACCAACGAACCAAACCAACTAAACCAAGCGAATTGATACAACACTCGCGCGCACACACACACACTCAAACACAAAGAATGTTGGTGTAGTCATCGTAATCGTCATCGTCATAGTCATCATCATAGCCGTCGTCGTTGCTGTCCATAGTTTGTATTATGAACATAAAACGGATATAGCACAATCGCACACACGCACACTCCCATGCAGCCACTCTCAAACTCATACATGCATACTCTCTCGCAT
The DNA here is from genome assembly GCA_963931995.1 of Phaonia tiefii. NCBI lineage: Eukaryota > Metazoa > Arthropoda > Insecta > Diptera > Muscidae > Phaonia > Phaonia tiefii. The sequence continues at coordinate 295,460,409 of OZ008368.1, forward strand.
ACAACGCATACCCATTCATAATCACCCTCATACATGTGTGACCGTTAATGTTCACAAAAATCCATACAATATTTGCTTAGATGTTTAACTCTACCAAAAAACAAAACAGAATAACACACACGCGCAATATTGTATTAGAACTCAAAATCTTCTCGCAGTCTAATAATGGTCTGAGGTGAACAACAACATTTCAAAACATTTATGTTTTATTCCAATTTCAGAGGTTTGTGTTGAATTTTGAAGTCTTGATCTACAAAATTTTGTATACAACCAACCTCACTAAAGCGTTGGTTGCTGTTGTTGGGTTGGTACGATGATATTATATGCATATACGACACGATATCAACAATCATTCTGACTTACAACTATACTTACATACATACATCCATACAAACATTCACACAAGAGTGTGCGGGAGCGCGATTTTATAAAATGATAACTAAACTAACCAACACTATATGGGTGTCTCCATGGGAGATGGAAATGATGTGATATGGAGCTGGAACAAAATTTGGTGGAGGTGGAAGCTACGAGTATCAATTGAAAACAACTAGTAAATATGTCTGATTCTATAGCGGTGTGTAACGTAAAATGCGATTTTTAGAATTCGAAAAAATAAAACAATTAATGAAGAACATTGTTCAGAATTTTAAGAAAAATTTAAAATTCTGGTCTTGAGTAGGTGCTCTTCGACGCTGGCACGTCCACTGCGCGACCTTTTCAACCTTGCATACCGTGCGAGAGTCTTCCAGGCACCTTGGAAGGTTGCTAATGTCCAGCTATTCCCTAAAAAAGGTGTTACAAGTGACCCTGGAAATTACCGCCCAATTGCACTTTGTTCTGCGCTCTCGAAGGTTATGGAGAGCATGGTTAACCACCATCTTGTGAAATATCTTGAGTCCAATAACATTCTTAACGATCGACAGTATGGCTTCCGTAGAATGAGATCTATTGGAGACCTGATGGCGTTCCTTTCGGAACAGTGGAGTCGATCCATCCACCGGCTTGGTGAGAGTAAGGTAGTGGCTCTTGATATTTCCAAGGCCTTTGACAGAGTATGGCACGATGAACTCTTGTCAAAGCTCGCTGCTTGTGGTGTCGGTGATAACTTCACTCGATTTATATCGAGTTTCTCAGAGATCGCACTATACGAGTTGTTGTAGATGGATCCGACGAGCATAAATTGACTGCACGTGTACCACAGGGCTCTGTTCTTTCTACTTCTCTTTTTCTTATTTTCATTGACGATCTCCTGGGTCAGACTGTGAATGCAATCTACTCTTTTGCGGATGACCGTATTCATTCGATCGAAGGCCAAGTCTTCAAGGTATTGAAGTCAAAAAATGAATAAAACACTCGTCCGAGAACTGGTGTCCATTGTTGAATGGGTTCGAATGAATAGAGTAGAATTTAATGCGTGTAAGACCCAGTGTTGTTTGTTGTCTCTGTTCTTCCTACTTTTCTGTTCTTTCTACTTCTCGTTTTTTATTTCCATTGACGATCTCCTGGGTCAGACTGTGAATGCAGTCTACTCTTTTGCGGATGACCGTACTCATTCTACAGTAGGCCAAGTCTTCTTCAAGGGATTGAAGTCAAACGCCGGACGATGAATGAAAAACTCGGCAGGGATCTGGTGTCCATTGTTGAATGGGGTCGAATGAATAATGTAGATTTTAATGCGGGTAATACCCAGTATTGTTTGTTGTCGCATAAACGGATTGCTGACCCAGGTGTATCGTCATTGTCTACTGACGTTATGGATATTGATGAATCAGACGCTCTTGATGTTCTGGGCATGAAAATACAATGTGATGTCCGTTGGGCAAAACATGTATTTGAAGTGTCGAAAGATGCATTCAAGTGTCTAGGCTTTTTAAAGCGGTGCAAGAAATACTTCACTCCTTCTGATCTTTTCAATATCTACACCACCTAAATCAGGCCAAACATGGCAAATAACTCCCATATATGGGCAGGTGCTTCTAGGACCTCTTTGCAGCTTTTCGACCGTGTCCAGAGGAGAGTGACGGTGTCAATAAGGGACAGTAGGGTATCCAACTCTATTGCCTCCCTTGCGCATCGTCGAAATGTGGGTTGCGTATCGCTGTTCTATCGATACTCCACGGTATGTGTTCTTCGGACATCCATCAACAGATGCCAGACGTGAGGATATTTAGCCTAAGTACGCGGCTTTCCAGGAACTGTCATCCGTTTTTTATTGACTGGGCGGTTGACCGCTCTACCAGCTATAGAGAAAACTCGTTCTTCAGCCGTACAGTCCGTATGTGGAATAAACTTCCGACTAGTGTATTTCTCACCAATTGTGACATACAAAGATCAAGGCAAATGCCAACAGACACTACTCCCTCTTTACACCCTTCACTACCTCAAGTTTCCTTCGCCAACACAATGCACTGCATTTATAGGGGGCATCCCCTGAGTTTTATTTTGATAAAAAAAAACTTACTTAGGTTACCTCAAACAACCTAGAGGGGTCAAGGGCCTTATAATATGGGGGTATCATGCTTCTCCAACCGGCTCTATCTTCAGCTTCTCTCCTTCAGCTGGTAACACCAGTTGGTATTCATCCACTACCTCGAAACTATAAAAGATATCAACGTTCACCCTTCATCCATGTCCTCAATTACTGTCCAAACCACTTTGACTGACTCCTCTCGATTCTCGAAAATACTGCCGATTTTGTCCAATCATGTCTAAAACATCAGCATACGCGATCAGCTTGTGACTTTTGTTGCTGCTAGTTCGATTCGTGTTGAATGCAGCTTTACTCACAATGATCTCTCTGCATATGTTGAAGAGAACGCATGATAGAGTGTCAGCCTACCTTAGGCCTGGCCTCATACTAAATGGTTCGCTGAGATCTTTACCAATGTTTACTGAGGATTTCGTGTGGGCCAGTGTCATTCTAGAAAGGCGTGTCAGCTTAGAAGGAATACCAAGCTCCGGCATAACTTGGTACTCTTATGAAGAGAGTAGAATGACGGAATTCCATCTGCACAGTGGTGCGAGTACTTAAGTACTTTTTAGTAGGTGTCAATTTGGGTTTCGTGGGGTTTCCCCAGGATTTATCGTAATGTAAATACCTGGTCGATAGTTGATTTTCTGGGTCTAAAGCCACACTGATAAGGTCCGAATAGGTCTATAAAAAGTGACTTTAGTGTTTCGCACATTACACTCGTGAGGGTATTGTATACGATCATTTCTGGCCGTTGATTTGAATTTTCACTTTTCGGTAGAATTTACGGGCCTCATTTTTATTTCTGTATGTTTCACTTTTGATCACTCTCGCGCTTTCCCCACAACCGTTATTTCTTCTCAAGTACGTGGATTTCCTGCTGCCGTCGGTGGCGCAACGGTTAGTGCGCACGGCTGTTGTGCGACAGAATATGGGTTCGATCCCTGCTCTGACCACCTTACACTTCTTTCGACGGGGGCCACCTCGATTAGTGACGGCGACACTATCGAGTAATAACCCATGAAATGCCTTCTCAAAAAGCCGTTCAGAACCGATGTAAAACTGTAGGTCCCAATCAGTGAGTGAAAACTGGAAAGAGCACAGCTCACTGATTGTGAGAAGCTCTCTGCTATCCTTTCATGGGATGTAACAGGGAAATATTTATTAATTTACGTGGATTTCCTCTCCTCTCCCCTCTTCTCTATCTCTCGCTCCGTCGTCGCTAGCGTTGCAACTGACCGAAGCATTGCCAGACGTGCAGCATTTCTTTCATCACTTGTCATGCGACTTCTTCATCGTACCATGGTTTGTCTTTAAATGGTTTTTCATAACCAAGTACGATCTCTCCAACAGTTTTCATAGAGTGGGAAATGTATTTCCAGTGAGCTTCCGAATCATGAAGCGGAGCCGCGTTCTGCGCCAGTATCTGAGTAAGCTTCTCTGCATAGGCCGGGGCTATATCTGGTAATTGCAGCTTTCCGACGTCCAGCTTTCTACATGTCTGGTTTCTAAAGTTACAGAGTTTGTAAAATTTCAACCCCAGATATATGGATAACTAAGGGACTTATAGCTAACTTTTGTTTAAAATATTGTGCATATTTGGAGGTATTCTATTGACATATCAGATTGAGGAGTCTTTTCTCCTTCGTTTGCAAATCACTATGGCCGAAACTTAATTGGAACGTGAAATAAGATTTGGAAGAACAATTTATCAATTCAATTATATCTTTAAGACCAAAAAAATCGATGTTTGATTGAAACCAATGACATAAGAAGCAAGATAAGCTTATTTATAACTAGTAGGGTGTACTGAGAACTTTGTTTGAGGAGAGGGTTTTAACCGACGCGTATTGAAGAGGTGATTACGGAAACGACAAACTTTTTTATACGAGGGTACTTATAGTCAAAATGACGTCGTGAAAAAAAATACTCTGTCAAAATTTTGAAAATATTTGTTCTACAAGCTGAAAAATCTGTATTTTTTGTTGTTTGGATGCAAATATAACATGTGTCTGGAGCTTGTCGCAAATATAATATACTTGTGCCCAAACAACACAATGATTAATATGTTATAATATATGTGTTTGCGACCCAAATATATTTGTGTTTGTGATACAAATACAGCCGTGCTTGTTGTACTGATTATGCTCTCTCGAGAGCAAGAGAATAAAAGAGGGGCAACGAGTGTGTATATCTTGTAAGTGTGTATCTGTATTTTTGAATTATTCTCTCAATGAGTGATTCATAAATATTCCCGAATGTGCGTGCAAATTGCATATGAAGTCAGTGTTTCTTATTTTGGCTGATGTACTGCGTTTTAATTTCATGTATTCAGTCATCAATGGTTCATCGGACAGAGGATATCAAAAGCGCTTGATCAATGCAGGAGGAATAAACAAACGCTCGGACGGTTAAATGGTTTGTGATGTTGCTTTGGTTTTTGTGTATGAGTTTCGCATATATTTATGTGTGCTACCAAACTGAGAAACGATTTTGAGGAAAGAAACTGGAGAGGGCAACAACGTGAATCACAAGTAATTAATACACGCTAGTCTTGCATGAACTAGATTTGTACATAAGCATATAGTTCGTGTACCAACGTATAGTGATAACCAACGCATAGTTGAAACCTTCTGAAGACTAAAACGTGAGAGACAACAAAGAAAGGAGAAACAACAGAGCAGCAGATTCAAAAGAAAACAAATAATGCATTCATTGCAAGTAAATGTAAAACTCATTTAAATCTTTTATTTTTTTGTATTAATTGTTTATATAAGTAAATGTGAAAATTTAACAACTTTTTCCTATTTAATGAATCTGGTTAATTTTTTTTATTTTGCAGATTGATGTTTAGATTTAACAAAAATGGATGACTGGGACACTGAAACAAGAATTTGGATTGTCCGCCGCTATCAGTCCGTAGTTTCGTTCCAAAGAGAGTATATACGCAGGTTTGGCGGCATTCCTCCGAGCAGATGAACCATAATGAGAATTGTTAACAATTTTGCCGAGCATGGGACAGTCAACAAAAGACCTTACCATGGAAACCCTTCAGTTCGGATGGAGGAACCAATCGCTGCTGTAGCTGCTGCCATACAAACAATCCAAGAGTTTCGACAAGAAGCTTATCTGCTCAAATGGGTGTAAGCAGACAGACATTGCAGTCAATTATGCACAAAGATTTGGACTTATTCCCATATAAAATTCAAATTGCCAACAAACTGAACGCAGCAGTCTTCCCGATTCGGTTGGAATTTTGCCAGAAGATGCTTCAAATGGTGGAAGAGGACGGAAACATGTTGAACTGTCTTTTAATGTCTGACGAGGCCCATTTCAATTTAAACGGGAACATAAACAAATAAAACTGTCCAATATGGAGTGCTTCCAACCCACTGATTTCCATGAAACGGAATTGCATCCACTTCGTGTCACAGTGTGGTGTGCAGTTTCATCACGCTGCAGGACCCTACTTCTTCCAAGAATAATGTCACACCGTTACGGTTACTGGAGACCGTTTCTTGAGCATGTTGAGCGAGTTTTTCTATGCAGAATTATGCCGAATGAGAATATCTTTCAACTCTGTGTGGTTTCAGCAAGATGGTGCAACTCCTCATATAGCCCGGCCTGTTATGACCGAATTGCGACAAAAATTTCCCAATAAGCTGATGTGCAGAAACTCCACATTCTGTTGCCCCCCCCAGGTCGCCTGACCTTACTGCACCTGACTTTTCCTTGTAGAGTTATTGCAAACACGAAGTCAACAAAAGCAAAACCAACAAATTTGAATGAACTAAAGCAATCCATTCGAGAAACAATTGCGGATATTCCTGTCTCAACTCTCCAAGCAGTAATGAACAATTTATGGGAATATTTATCAGTAAACATGATAATGCTTGCATTTAAATACATCTGAGTTTGGGACTTGCAAACATACAAATATTTGAAGTGTGTTCCAAATATATACGTGGTTCCTGGAGAATATGTTTTGGGAGAATATGTTACAGAGGCCCTTTTTTTTAGCGCGTAGGAATCGAATCTTCATCGGCCAGTATGGGAGTGGTAAATTCATATTGAACAAAAGTTTGACGTTCCCGTAATCACATCTTTAATACGCGGCGTTTGAGACCCCCCACATTTGAAATCCAAAAAAAAAAAGTTTTTCATTACACCCCAATAAGTAGACTTGTGCGCCGACAGTATCGGCGGCGTCAAATTTGAAAAAATCCACCAATTGGTGACAACTTCTATTCGTTTGCGGCAAGTGCGGGACTAATGCACTTCGGTGGCAACAACCGAATTTGCGGCTGCTACAATCTCTTTTCATATAATTAGTTCTGTGAGTGTAGGACCCCTAATATCGTCCGTTGAGCAACGATCAAGTCTTCATTATCCACTAGCCCAGTGCAATCACAAAAACTCCTGCTTCCTCACCGTGACGAGTTGAATGACCTGCCCTCTGGGTAGAGTGCATACATATCGTGTAACTATTTATTAACCAAATTTCTGTAATTCAACCCCTTTGTGTTTGCAATGAGTTATTTCTTGTCTCTCTCTCTCTGTTCTCATGTCTCGTTATCAATACATCAATCACGTTGCGATACGAATGTAAAGACCCATATCATCCCAGCCATGATATATCCAAACATTGCCAGCTAATGGAATTCTGATTATTGCGTTGTGATAACACAGTTCTGTTTAATTGTATCTGTATCTTTCGCTCTAAACGTACGTACGAATGTTTCAACCTATGTACGTCTGTATCTGTATATGTGCTTGTGTAGCTGGGTGTGTGTGTGTGTGTGTGAGTAAATGTTGAAGTTAAGTTTTGTGCTGACTAACAAATTTTTGTGTTTTTCCTTTTAGTCTGCTGCTTAATGTTGTTGTAGCGTTTTCATACTGAATGTGCACAGACTTTCACACATAGATACACTTAACATTCATATAGATGTTAGATATCACCGCACACACACACTCTTACAGCAGCGATACACGCACACATTGAGCGATAGGGAAATATGTATGTATGTATGTATATTTAGACTAGATGGGTTTTTGTGTTATGTTATCATCATCCTTTGATCAAACATTTCAGTGCTGTCGTTGTGTTGTTGGCTAAGTTAGATGAACGTACGTACATACGTACGACCAACACTGACGAACAAAATTCTTATCAGTACTTTTTCGTTTTCGTTGCTGTTGTTGTTTTTGTATCTTACTTTTCCACACAGTACCGTCCGCTGTTTTTGTTGTTTGTGCCTTCAAGAAAGAAAAATAAGTTTGCTCGATATCTTTGCCTAAAATCTTTTCTGTTTTTTTTTATTCATTTCATTTCATTTTCGATTCCAAACGCTCTTTGCGCTATCTGAAATCTCTTAAGAGCTCATTCATACAGCTGATGTGGTGGTAGTTGTTTGGGTTGTAATCGAACCATAGAGAGAGAGAGAGAGATAGAGAGTAAAGTAGTAGAAGACAGTTTCTTCAACTTTTCCTAACTCCTGAGAGTTAATGTAATGTGTTTTCCTAGGAGAGTCATAATGTCTTTAGTACAAGTGTGTTTATGTGTGTCAGTTGAAGCCTTCAAGTGTTTTCCCGTCTGCCGCCTCTTAAGTGCATTTTCCTCTTCTACTATGGCAACAGCAACAACAAACAACAATTTGAGGAAAACAGCTGTTGTTTTAGTTGTGTTGCGCATGCGTTGTAAATTGTCATTTCCTACATGAATGTTTATAATTCTAGGGAAATAATCTAAATTCCTTCCGCAGGCAATTTTCACATAGATTTTCAATAAGATATCATGAGTTTTGTGTTTGGTGTTTTTGGAAAATGTAGATATGAGTGACTTCAATAAAATACACAGTCTTGTCTTTAATTAAAGGGAATAATAAACCCACATATATTCTAATTTTACAGGCTTCTTTCTCTGTGCACATAGAACAATTTATCCGATAGTTTCCTAAGCGAACTTAAAGGAAAACATACTTTCCTAAAAATTCCAAGTGAACTCAAAGGGGAGCAACCAAATTTGCATCAACCAAAATTTATATTTAACCATATTTAATATTCAATACATAAGATAAAAAAATACAAAATCCCGCAAAGGGATTTAGGGAGATCATTTCACACCCCGTGAGCTGTGTGCTGTCTAGTTTTATACTCATTGATTCGAACCGACAGTTTTACACCGATTCCGGACGGTATTTCGAGTAGCGTTTTCATGGCTAAGTACTTGAAGGTGTCGCCATCACTAAGCGAGGTGACCGTCGTCGAAAGAAATGTCAAGTGGTCAGAGCAGGGATCGAACCTACGTTTTCATGTACAAGAGAGCCGCGCACACTAACCACTGCACCGCCGATGGTCACCCTTACGATAAAAATATTTTATTGAGCTACACTGAAAAAGATATCGTAGTAGTAACTATGAAAAATTCTTTATCACATTTTTACATCGGATTTTTTTGATATATTTCCTCCCCATTTTGATATTACTTTTCTTTTATTGAGTATTTTACAACCACGTGTGGTCAGATGTTGTACACGTATAAATTAAACAAACAAATTGAATAAATGTCAACTTATTCCTCCAACTGGTTCTATCCTTCGTCTTTTCTCGGCAGTTGGTAACACCAAGGATACTGAGAGATTCTTCTGCCTGGTCTTTCGAGCGGAATCTTGGTCGTCCTCTTTTCCAGCTTCCTTCGGGTACGTTCTCGAAAACCCTTCTCGCTGGGTCATCTTCGTCCATTCTGATAACATAGCCTAGCCAACGCAATTGACCTAATTTGATTCGCGCCTAGCTTTGTCCACGGTGATATAGCTCCTGGTTCCAACGACGTCGGTACTAGCCGTTTTCTTTAACAGGATCATATATTTTACGGAGAATTTTTCTCTCGAATAGTCCCATGTGTTTTTCATCCGCCTGCGATATGACCCAAGTTTCGGAGCCATATGTCAGGACAGGTAAAATGAGAGTCTGGTATAAATGTACTTTTGTCTGTCGAGAGAGGGCTTTGTTCCTAAACTGCTTGCTGACCCCAAAATAGCACCCATTTGCAAGCACAATTCTCCTATTTATCTACAGGCTGACGTTGTTGTCCTTGTTCACGGTAGATAAATTCATCTACCAATTCAAAATTAAATCGGTGGGCGACGTTTATGTGCTAACCACGTTGAGAGGTTTCTCTAGTCGTTGACACCATCAATTTTGTCTTGCCCTCACTAACAGTAAGACCCACCTTCACTAATTTTTGTTCGATTTTTGAAAATACCGCCGTAACCTCTCGAAAATTTCGCGCAGTGATGTCTATATCGTCGAATTAGACTGATAGACTTCGTCGCTGCAAATAACATGGTAGTTAGTAGCACACGATTCCAGCATAAGGGCATTCATAAGGCGACCTGGATATCTCCTGATCAGCGGACGAAAAACCAGATTGATCACTTGGTAATAGATGGCAGGCACTCTTTTAGTGTAATGGATGTACGTCTGATTCGAGGTACCAATATCGATTCGGATCATTACCTAGTGGCTGCGAAAGTTCGCACAAGACTGAGCAGGGCGAAAAACGTACGAAGCAGAACACAGGAAAAGCTGGATATTGACAAGCTACAAATACCGGAGCTATCAATGTCCTATCGACAGAAGCTCTCTCTCCTGCTAGAGCAGAATACCCCCCCTCACGAAGACCCAGATGCGCAGTGGAAGCACATCTCCCATTCAAGGACTGAACGTGGCTGTCAAAAACCATAGTACGACGAAGAATGTCGCATTGCAACTGATGAAAAAGACGTTGCACGTATGGCAACGAAACAGTCAGTTACAACACGTGCTGTGAGCAAGCGGTACACAAGAAGCTAAGAAGGGAGGAAAATCAACTATTTAGGCGGAAAAAATGGCAGTGGGAGCAGAGAGAGAGAGTGAAAAAACCGTGCAGGATTAATGATGAATCCCGAAAGTTTTTCCAGAGGGTAAGAAGATTGAATGACGGGCCTAATAATGGGCTGACCTCCTGCAAGGACGAGAATGGGAATCTAGTGACCGATAAGCAGTGTGTGTTCAAAATTTGGAGAGTCCACTTTCCAGCACTACTGCAATCAGATGGTTCCACTGCAGATCAGGAGGTAATGATTGTGGCAGGAGAGATTAGAACGGCGATCTGCCGGCTTAAGAATAATAAAGCCGCTGGTGCGGATGGGCTAACTACTGAACTTTTTAAGGTAGGTGGAGAAGTACTGTTAGCCCACATGCATCAACTTATATGCGGTATATGGTTGGGGCAATCTATGCCTGACGATAGGAGTCTCAGTGTAATATGTCCTGTATTCAAAAAGGGAGATCCGTGTGGCTGTTCCAACTATCGCGGTATCAGTTTTTTATCCATCGCGTATAAGGTCCTGTCGAGCGTATTATGTGAAAGACTAAAGCCAATCACATTATTCGGCCGATTATTCGATCTTCTATCCCTCTGGAAAAATGTGTTCTTCGGCAGAAGAACTCCCGCAAAACCGAACCAATCTTTATGAAATTTTGTTCTAGACACTATTTTTTTAAATGGCACTCTCCTATGGAAAATGAGCGGGTTTACCAAACCTATTCTGGTTCCTCCCCTACTAAAGTTGGACGGACGACCTGTTGGTCGACACGATAACTCTCTTAAACCACAACCAATCTTAATGAAATTCTGTACTATTCAATATTATGCTAAACGCTACTGTGTAATTAATAATTGGCAACTGTGCCACGCCCACTTTCGTACTTCCCATACAAAAATTGCACGTGTTTCCGGTTGGCCGACTCGATATCTCCAGAACCGATCTTAATAAAATTTGGTACTCACTAATATTTTGGCAAAAGCTTCTGTGTAATTAAAAAAGTATCAACTTCGCCATGCCCATTTTCGTACCTCCCATATAAATATTGGGCGGACAATTGGTTGGTAGTCACAAAAATGGGTACTAAGTTGGGTATTAAATAATATTTAGCGCAATGTCAGTCTGATATTGAATATGGTCACATTTGTCCGTTGAACGTAATGGTGAGAAGGTAGGCGTTTCTTAACAGAACCTGGACGCAATGGTTGACTTAGGGTGAGGATATGTTTAAGTCGGTTCAGCCTATTGAAATTTATGTACTGGTTTCTTGTGTATTTGATTAGCTTCAAATCAGATATCGGGAAATTGAGAAAATTGCCGGGGTTGCCACGCCTATTCTCGTACCTCTTATACAAATGCTGGGAGCCGTCCGGTTTGCCGATACAGTAAGTCGAGAAAATTAATTAAGATATTAATGAAATTAGCTACTAGGCTTCATTTTACCAGCGGCCTTTCAATTTTTAAACATAGGTGATTATGCCACACCCATTTTGGTACCTCCCATACAAAAGTTCTGTGGCCGGCTGGTATGTTGACATGATAACTCCCTTTATATACAAACAATCTTTCTGAAATTTGGTATTAGACAATATTAAGTCAAACGACACTCTGGTGTGAAAACTGGGTTATATTGCCACTCCCAATCTGGTATCTCCCATACCAAAAATGGGCAGTTGTTCTATTGATTGATGCGCTATCTTCCGTAAACCACCACCAGTTTTACGGAAATTTGGTACTGGGCAACACTTTGTTAAAAACTACCTTGCAACTAAAAAATGGACTACTTAGTCACGCCCATTTTTTACTCCCGTACAAAATTTGGGCGGTTTTTCGGTTGATCGACACAGATACCACCCGTAAATCACATCCGATCTTAATGAAATTTGGTACTGGGTAATCTTTTGTCAAAAGCCAATTTGTAATTAAAAATGGACAACTTTGCCACATCCATTTTTGTAGCTCCCTTAAAAAAACTGGGAGGTTGTCTGGTTGATTAATGCGATATCTCCTGTAAACCACAACCGATATTAATTATATTTGGTACTGAGTGGGACCAACAACTTTTTTCAGCGAAAATGAGCTAACGTACAGTTTCATTCCCGCTACGAAATGTGTCCATCAAAGCTGTGGTTGTTGCGGAAAAGAATATGTTTTATTTCAGCAACGAAATAGTTTCGTACGAAACATGGATCCATTACAATACACCAGAGACCAAGGAATAGTGGCCTTCTCCGGGTGAACGTGGCCTTCTCCGGGTGAACGTGTACCAAAGACGGTCAACTGGTGAATGTTGGCCATCAACGTCATGGTGACAGTTTTTGGGATCCATGCGGTACCATTCACATCGATTACCCTGCAAGGGGTAAAAATACCATCGGTGAATGTTACCCATAAGTGTTGGATAGATTCAACATTGATTTGAAGCAAACACGAAGAAAGAAATGCTATTCTAGCATGATAAAGCACCGGCGCACATCTGTGTAGTCGCCATCTCATCCGCCGTATTTCCCGGACTCAGCCCCCAGTTTTCTATTTTCAACCCTGAAGAAATTGTTCGGCGGTAAGAAAATTCCGTCGAATGGATAGGTAATCACTGAAACAAACGCCTGTGTTGAGGACCTTGAGAGATCCTATTGTTTGGAAGAATTAAAAAAATTGGGGAAACGTTGGACTATAAACAAGTTAATAGGAGAATATCTTGAGAATATACGTTGTCGGAAAAAATATATTTTATTCAAAAATACAAGGTGCCCTCGACTCACGGATGCCCTTGCACAACCCCTATCGAGGGTTTGGGAGTTATCCTTCACACGTTACCACTAGATTTGCTGGGAAGACAAATAGCTGTAATCAGCCTACGATTTTAAGGGATTTACTGGAATCCACAATAGGAATTATATGACACCAACTTTCACCTTTGATAGAAACTTCGCCACTCAGATACCGGATAAAAAAAATTGGATGACAAAGTAGGTTTTGGAGTCTATTCTGAAGAGATGGGTCTATACCTTGAACAAAGGCTTCCAGACCATTATAATGTCTTTCTGGCTGAAGTTATGGCAATTGGAGACGTTACCCCTTGGCTGGGACGAAATGTCATCAACGACTGCGATATCAACATCTACTCTGACAGTGGGGCTGCTATAAAATCTCTGCAATTTGTATTCTTGACTTCAAAAGCAACTAATAACTGCCTCGCATCTCTAAATGAGATCCCAATGCAGTTCGATATTCACATTATAAAGGTGCCAGGGCATAAGAACATTCCTCTAAACCATAGAGTAGATAAATTAGCGAGATTATTGACTACCTTACGGATTCCAATGGATAAGAAGCCAGTGGGTATGCCCCTTTCTGCATGCAAGAGGCGAGGTCATAACGTATATTTTCAACCTATAACTACGTACAACTGAAACAATTGTATTCTGTTCGGTAAAGATGTACGGCATTGTAGAGTTAACCAATAAACCAATCAGCCACCCAAACAAACAGGCGGACATGACATAAAAGTCTTAAAAAGTCCCAAAACGAATTTGGTCCAAAGGCAAAACAAAATCCAGTGAAGGGATTAGGGAGAACTTCCCAAAATCTTTGAGCTTTCTACTTCTACGCTAACTGATTGGTATCTACAGTTTTGCCCCGGTTCCGAAACGTATTTTGAGAACCTTTTTATGGCTAATTACTTGATAATGTAGCCATTTCTAAGCGAAGTGACAGCCGTCGAAACAAATCTGAGGTGATGAAAGCAGGGATCGAACCCACGTTGTCATGAACAAGAGCAGTGCACACTACCACTGCTTCACCAACGGCCACATATAGTCCAAAGGTCCCTTGCGTATAATATGACACCTTATGCGTTCAACTTCTTTCTGTATCATATGACATAAGACCCCATCCCTATGGGTGAGGGTATACAGATGTGTAGCCGATTCAGAACACATGGATTTTTTATACAATCACAAAACTAATGGTTTGAAAAGAGGTTGTAGCAACTGCAATTTCGGCTGTTGCCACCGAATTCCTCAGTTGCCGCAACCGAATTGATGTTGTCACGACGGAATTTAGTGACAACCTCTAATGCAGTTGTGACAACCTCTAATGCGTTTGTGACAACCTCTAACGCAGCTGTGGCAACCTCTAATGCATTTGTGGTACTCTCTAATGCCGTTGTGACAACATCTAATGCGGTTGTGACAACCTCTAATGCGGTTGTGAAAACCTCTAATGCTGTTGAGGCAACCTTTAATGAGGGTATGACAACCTTTTCTGCGGTTGTGAAAACCTCTAATGTGGTTCCGACAACCTCTAATGCGGTTGTGAAAACCTCTAATGCGGTTGCGACAACCTCTAATGCGGTTGTGACAACGTCTAGTTCAGATGTGATGACATCTAATATGGTTGTGACAACCTCTAAATTCCTTTACGGCCAATTCGGTTATTTTTTCTATGGGTGTAGAAACTGTGACCCAGATATTGATTGGCTGTTGCCACCGAATTCCTCAGTTGCCGCTACCGAATTGATGTTGTCACGGCTGAATTTAGTGCCCACAACAAAAATTCGGGTGAATTGATTATGAAAACCTCTAATGTAGTTGTGACAACCTCTAATGCGGTTGTGACAACCTCTAATTCGGTTGTGAATACCTTTAATGCGGTTGTGACAACCTCTAATGCGGTTGTGACAACCTTTAATGCGGTTGTGACAACCTCTATTACGGTTGTGAAAACCTCTAATGCGGTTGTGATAACCTGTATTGCGGTTGTGACAACCTCTAATGAGGTTGTGACACCTCTAATGCGATTGTAACAACCTCTAGTTCGGATGCGATGACATCTAATGTGGCTGTGACAACCTCTAAATTCGTTTACGGCCAATTCTGTTATTTGTTCTATGAGTGTAGAAACTGTAACCCATACATATAAACAGAGAATTCAAACATTTTTCTAAAAGAAATTGTTTTTCGTTGCAGAAACAATCCCTAGTTCCAGTCTCCAGGATTAACCATTTTTTTGTGTATGTTAGTATTAACGCATTAGCATCCAAGTCATTAACATTAAACGTCACGTCAAATAAATCCATAATTTAAATAAGAGCACCTACAACACAACAGAACAAACAAGGTACCAAACAACATCGACCGACCGCCAGACCAACTTCAAGACAAACTACTCTTGGCCATAAAGGTCATAATAAAAATCAACTTAGACGCGCCGCGCCTGTTAACGCGGTGATAATGACAGCGACACAACGACGGCGGCGGCAAACACTTGATTTGGTGGTGTTTGCGCCGTCACTACCGGTATTTACTTTATGGACTGACTGGTGATGGTGACGGTAACTGTGTTGTTATGTTATTGTTGTTGACAAGAACAACACTTAAGGTCCGTATTCGTCGCAGTCACTGAAACAGCAGGAATATTTAAACATCACACAAACAAACACCTTCTTAGGTCCACAATAACGAACCTTAGGGGTATGTGCCATAGTTGCGTTGTTTTGTCGATCTGGCGACGGGCGATTATTACCTGCTGCAGCGAG
Organism: Phaonia tiefii; assembly: GCA_963931995.1. NCBI lineage: Eukaryota > Metazoa > Arthropoda > Insecta > Diptera > Muscidae > Phaonia > Phaonia tiefii. Next base: position 295,476,289 of record OZ008368.1, read on the forward strand.
CTACTAAGGAAATGAAAAACAGTAGCCGGAGTTTAAAATCAAGTACCTTCATCTGGTATAGCACGAAAGAGCGAGAGGCTACGTTTTTATTTACATGTTAATTTTGGTTGTGGGCATTTGCCCAAAGATGTTTGGGGGGGAGGAGGGATTAATAGTGTCAATTCATGGGGTGTTTCGCCTGGCGGGTTAACAGTTTGTTAAGGCGAATTCCCCTCGCACTCCCGACGACCATCCTCTTGGTGGTGTACATTTTTAAACTTTTTGAGTTTATAATCTTGCAATCAATCAAAATTATTTAAATTTTATTCGTCTTTTCGTTTTTGTAGCCATTGACTTAATGAAATGTACGCTACACGTAGATTATTTGTAGGTTAATACAATATAGCCGAGTTCCTCGTTGTGTCTGATACTCGTATCTTCCGTCTTGCTGCCTGCTCTTGTCTTGTCTTATTGTTTACGATGCTTCGTTGGAATTGCTTTCATTAAAAAATTGCCTGATTTTGTATTCGCGATAAGACACTTTTCTGAGTATGTAATTATCGCCTATGAAAATGTGAATTTCTTAAGTGAATTTTTCAACATTTTCAGCCAAGTTAGTATGAATGATTTAAACTGTGTTTGAGTTTTTATTACGTTGGCTATTAAACCTTAGCAGCAGCAAATAAAACTTGAATTTTTTGTTCTGCCGCAAGGGAATAAAATAATTAATGAAGTTCTTTTGTTGCTGGGGCAAATGGGAAATGAAAGGTGTAAGTAGGGAAGTGTTAGTAGCAGAGTAGTAGTAGTTAATTGATACCCAGCAAAACTTTCTGCTATCGAGGCAAACAATTTTCATTTCAGAAAAGTTTGTTAAAAAATTTGTTAATTTTTGTAAGATAAATTCTTAATTTTGGAATAATATTCCGGAATTTTTTTAGGCCAATTTAGATTTTGTTGTACAAAAATAAAACCTTAAAACAGAAGTGAACTCAACGGATTTACACTAATTCTGGTCCAACGAATCGACCTGCATCATTAGTATTTTGCACTATAATGATGGTTTTATAAAAAAAATTTCATACACAATTTCAATGTTTTAAGCAAAAAATTATTATTTTTTCTTCATAAATTTCATAAAATTATTTATAACAATTTACTTAGCATTCGTACAATCAGCCTATTTAGTCTGATTTCGAACTGGACCGCTAACAACGGACTATCACTTAACCCACCTAAAACCGAGCTTATATTGTTCTCTCTGAAATATAAAATACCCGCATATGAACTGCCGTCAGTTAGTGGGGTGCAATTACAGTTGACGGAACAGGTCAAGTATCTGGGGATAATTCTCGACAGAAAATTGTCTTGGAAACCGAATGTGGAGGAGAGGGTGAAAAAGGCGTATGTTGCTCTTTACTGCTGTAAAGGGGCGATAGGAAAGCGCTGGGGACTGTCTCCTAAGATCACCATGTGGATTTATACTGCAATAGTCAGACCAATACTTCTCTATGGCATCGTAATTTGGTGGAGGTCCCTCCAAAAGAAATATATTCTGAATTCCTTGATGAAAATTCAAAGATCAGCACTGATTAGCGTTAGTAGGGCAATGGACACTTAGTGCTATCCTGAACATCTGTACTCCTGATATCATGGCCGAATCGGCAGCCGCTACATTCCTGGTGAGAATCAGAGATTGTGGCGTCATGATAGCGGGGCATTCCGGACACGCTGAATTACTACACCGGATCAACTCTATTCCCGCAAAAACGGACTACTTCTATTCCGAACAGGAATACCTGGGAAAAGCCACTGGAAGGGACACCAGTAGTATCAGATTTTACACGGATGGATCAAAGTTGGACGAGCAAGTAGGCTATGGGGTCCATTCACCGCACCTAAATATAAATTCCTCCTTCAACTACTGAAAAGTAGTGTCACAACCCTCAGGAGAATATGTATCTACACAGAGAGCCAGGCTGCCATAAAATAACTGGAAACCATGTTTGATACGTGATGGCAGAGTATTTTGAAATCAGGTTCATCTGGGTACCGGGACACAGTGACATTCCAGGCAATTGCGTAGCGGATGCGTTAGCTCGACAGGGCACTACGGCACAGGTTCTTCCGGCAAAAGAAGGTGTTAGTATGCCAATCTATACCTGCCGTTTGCAGATCAGGCAGTGGGCCGATAATATGGTCAAGGAAAAGTGGAGACTTACTTCAACTTGCAAACAAGCCAGGGCTCTCTGGCCACAGGTTGACAGGAAGAGGACTAGGAAACTACTTAACTTGCCGAGACGCAGGTTATCCACAATGATAGGAACACTTACGGGACATTGTCTTGTAAGCAAACACGCCCTAAGATTGGGACATAGAAACTCCACTCTCTGTAGATGCTGTATGGAAGAGGGCGAGGAAACGACGAAACACCTTCTCTTCGATTGCCCTGCTCTGGCAGGACTGAGAAGTAGGATATTCGGAACACACTTAGTTAGCACCGCAATTTGGCTGGACGACTAGTCAATAGTTGCTGTGGAGGAAACTGCAGGTATCCCAATGGGTTTCTCTAGCCTAAGTGTGCTAGAAAGCGTGCTGTCTTGCAGCCTTTTCAACCAACCAACCATGGTCTCCACAGCAGTTCTCATAGAGTAGGAAATGTCTTCCATTGCGATTCAGGACCAAGAAGCGGGAGTGCGTTCCGCACAAGTATCTGAGTGAGCTTCTCTTCGTTTCCTTTTTACCAACCCATAACTCAGTCAGCCTATTCTGCGATCACTTTAACATTCATGACTTTCTCTATAAGTAAATCGTACTCGAATTTTGAAAAAATTTATTTTGATTCAAGAGCAAAATTTGCGGCTTAACAAGCTTTTCATGCCACGGTTGCCGTCCATTGCAAGTCTTTAGGTTTAAAAAAATGTTTCCATATTTTGTGATCCCCCTGTAGGGTACACAGTGACATGCCACTCGTACCATTCATTCATATCAAGTGCAAGTAATTGAATGACTCAATTGTCGCGTTTTTTTACCTCTGCTTTTAATTTTTTTTTTTTGTAAACGAACTGAATACATTATAGGAAAAGTGAAAGAAAGAGGGCACACAACCAAAGAAGCAGCAGCATATCTTGCAATATAAGAAACTTATCAGACACACATTAATGCTTCCTGGTGGCAGCAATGATGGTGGTGGTGCATCACCATCGCCGTGTCACCATCAGACGACGCAACAACAAATTCCATTGAATCGATATAGAAGAGCAACAAAAAAGGAAACAAAAATGCTGATAGAATAAGCGCAACAACAACTAAAAATATGCTCAAGTAAAATGAATTTTTATTGCACCTTCCTTGCTGCTTGTCGAGTGTGTGCGATGGTGTGTGTGTGGGTGTGTGTGTGTGTGTGTTATATATTATTTTTTATGGGAAGTCTTTTTCCGGTTAAGATAAGACAGACGGACAAAAGCATTTCTCTTCCCCAACAGAAGCAATATGTACTGTGAACCCATTCTCGAACGTAACAAAAACAAAAAGACAACGCTTAAGAACATAAAGCGAAATCAATGTAAAGGAATCATCATTGAAACGCCACAAATAGCAATATGATACACTTTTTGTCTTGCTTGGAACCGTAGAAAAACACTCAATCAACTGTTTAAAAAAAATAATGTTATCCACTTGATCAGCACCCCCAGAAGTACAAGTATATACAAGGGAATGGGAATCAAAAGAAGGAGGAGGGAAAAGAGCGAAATACGTATGTATGTTAAATTATACCAATAAAGATTCGTTTACATGAGTTTAGACGTAGAGTACTCACATCTCTGGAGGAACAAAAGAGTCATACACAAATTGGTCACCTTAACATCATACTCATCATCTCCGACATCGGCATCATCCAAAGCATTGGGACTTCCAAAGCAGGGATGCAATTGCACAGTGATTAAAAAGCATGAAATGCGAAAGGAAAAAGGTATAAGAAGGAATTCAATATTTATGGAAAGGTTTCCTATTTGGATGGAATTCCGGCAAATGTTTTAAAAATGTGCTCTTCGACGCTTGCTCGTCATTACTCAAGCTTTTCAGGCTTTCATTCCGTGCAGGTATTTTACCTTCCCGTTAGAAAGTTGCCAAAGGATGACCCCGACAACTACCGACCAATTACAATATGCTCCATGGTCTCAACAGTGACCAGTAACTATGATCTCGTGAATTATCTCGAATTCCACGGCCTCTTGAGTGATCGACAGAATGGCTTCGGTAGAAACCGGTATACAGGTGATCTGGTGGCGTTCCTATCGGAACAGTGGAGTCGGTCCGTGCATGGAATGGATGAGAGTAAGGTAGGAGCTCTCGATAGTTCCAAAGTATTTCCACGCTGAAAAAATTGTCTTTTTTTGTTGTTTGGATGCAAATATAACGTGTTTGCAGCTTGTTGCAAATATAGTATACTTGTGTCCAAACACATTGTGTTTGGTAATCAATATAACATGTTTGGCATACAATGATTAACAGGTTATAATATATGTATTTGAGACCCAAATATGGCTTTGGTTGTGGAAAACTGCTAGAAACAAAAACATGACAGACAACAAATAAAAAAAGCAGCAGCAGCACTCATATCGAAAATGAAAGCTTTTGGCTTAGGTGATAACTTCTCTCGATTTTGTACGGACTTTCCCGGGGATCGTTCTATTCGTGTTGTTATAGTCGGAATCCCATCCAGTCTCTCTGTCCTCTCACCTTCTCTCTTTCTAATTTTCACCAACGCCCTACTTGATAGGACTGCTAATACTGTCTATTAATTGGCCGATAGCAATTTATGGCATTCGTATTCTTTTGATCGTCGGCCTTGTCTTTCCGAGCTATAAGAAAAGATACAGATGATGAGCGATTGACCCAACCACGATATTCAGTTGGTTTCTGAGTGGGGTCGGGTGAACCGGGTAGAGTTTAATGCACGTAAGACCCAGTGCTGCACAAGCACACAATTGTCCTACCTCTGTCGTCGATTTCTATAGGTGGGGGAGATATTGATGCCCACTGGAATAATCATGTTTTTAATGTGTCGAAAGAAGTATTCAAGGGTTGGAGCTTTTTAAAGCAGTGTAGGAAATGCATCACTCCATCTGACCTTCTCAATATCTATGTACATACACGGCGAAAAAACGCCCCAGCAACATATTGCAGGAACCATGTATGTGTTTGCAAACATTGTTTTCGTGAATTGAAGATCTGCCGCTTTTTTGTTTCTCTGTTGTATGTCACGTTTTTGTTTAAGTCGTTTCCAACAAATAGTGTGGGGAGCGGTAGATGGGGTTTCATCCGACGACCATAAATTGACTGCAGTTGTACCACAGCGCTCGGTTCTTTATTTTTCTCCTTCTCTTTTTCATATTTTCATTGGCGATCTCCTTGGTCAGACTGTGAATACAATCTACACTTTTGCGGATGACAGTAATCTCGGACATTCTTATTCATTCGACCGTAGGCAAAGTCTTCAAGGAATTTAAGTAAAACGCCGGACGATGAATGAAATTCTCGGCCGGGATCTGGTGTCCATTGTTGAATGGGGTCGAATGAATATAGTAGATTTTAATGCGGGTAAGACCCAGTGTTGTTTGTTGTCGCATAAGCGAATTACTGACCCAGGTGTGTCGTCATTGTCTATGGACGATGTGGATATTGATGAAGCAGATGCTTTTGATATTCTGGGCACGAAAATACGATGTGATGTCCCTTGGGCAAAACATGTACATATTTGGAGTGTCGAAAGATGCATTCAAGTGTCTAGGCTTTTTAAAGCGGCGCAAGAAATTCTTCACTCCATCTGATCTTCTACATATCTACGACCTACATCAGACATCTTTGGAGCTTTCCGATCGTGCACAGAGGAGAGGGATGGTGTTGATAGAGAGCCAACTCTATTGCCTCTCTTGAGCATCGTCAAAATGTGGATTGCGTGTCGCTGTGCTATCGATACTTCCACGGTATGTGTTCCTCGGACATCCGTCAACAAATGCCAGACATGAGGACATTCAGTCGAAGTACGCGGCTTTCCAGGAACTCTCATCCGTTTTTTATCGAGTGGCTGGTTGGCCGCACTACACACTATAGAGAAAACTCGTTCTTCAGCCGTACAGTCCGTATGTGGAATAAACTTCCGGCTAGTGTATTTCCCACCAATTGTGACATACAAAGATTCTAGGCAAATGTCAACAGACACTACTTCTTTCCAACCTCCACTACCACAAAAAAGCAAATCCACATTTGAGTCACAAAAACATATATAATAACCTATTAATCATTGTGTCTCCAACACTAAATATTGGATAGCAATCGAAATGTGTATGGCCAAAAGTATACTATATTTGCGACAAGCTACAAATACGTTATATTTGCATCCAAACAACAAAAAAAAAAATATTTTTCAGCGTGTACATTCGACAGAACATGGAATATAATTCTCATATTCGAGCTGGTGACACTAGGTCCACCTTGGCCTTTCTGGACCATTTACAGAAAAGGGCTTTGATGCTAATACACGCTGAAAAATTTGTATTTGTAGCTTGTTGCAAATATAGTATACTTGTGTCCAAACACGTTGTGTTTGCTATTCAATATAACATGTTTGAGACACAATGATTAATAGGTTGTAATATATATATTTCAGACCCAAATGTGACTTTGTTTGTTGAAAACTGCTGAAAACAAAAACCTGACAGACAACAAAAAAACAAAAAGGCAGCAGATCTTCAATTCATGATAACAATGCTTGCAAACATCTACATGTTTCCTACATGGGACTCTATTTTTCAGCGTGAACCTATTAATCATTGTGTCTCCAACACTAAATATTGGGTAGCAATCAGAATATGTTTGGACACAAGTATACTATATTTGCGACAATCTACAAACACGTTATATGTGCATCCAAACAACAAAAAAATAAATATTTTCAGCGTGTACATTCGACAGAACATGGAACACAATTCTCATATTCGGGCGGGTGCTAATACACGTTGAAAAATTTGTCTTTTTTGTTGTTTGTATGCAAGTATAACGTGTTTGTAGCTTGCTATAGTATACAAACTTGTGTATACTTGTGTCCAAACACATTGTGTTTGCTATTCAATATAACATGTTTGGGACACAATGATTAACAGGTTGTAATATATATATTTCAGACCCAAATGAAACTTTGTTTGTTGAAAACTGCTGAAAACAAAAAGCTGACAGGCAATAAAGAAACAAAAAGCAGCAGATCTTCAATTCACGAAAACAATGCTTGCAAATATGTACATGGTTCCTGCAATATGTAGCTGGGGCCGATATTATCAGCGTGTACATTACAGCAGGGTAGCCATCTCTGTTGTCTCCTTGAAACATCGTCGAATTTTGAGCTGTGTGTCGTTGTTCTGTCGACATTTCCATGGACGTGTTCCTCCAATATATTTTCATACCGGAAGTTAGAGTATTTAACCATGCGACTAGGTAGTCCGGGGATTCACGTGCATTTGTTGTCACTTGTCCCTTGAATCGAACTACGCATTACAGAGAGAATTGGTTTTTTAGCAATTTAAGTCAAACATCAACAAACATTACTTGTTCTGTCCTGCTACTCGTATCCCTATTTCTTAAGTCCAATACAATGCACTGCATTTATAGGGGACATCCCCAGAATGTTGGTCAAAATTAAAAAATAAAATTAAAAGCTCAGACAGATTGTATTTATGACCCTTTTGTAGTTAGGATGCGATATGCACAATTGGTTGTTTAAAAACATTATTTCCTTCAAAAGAAACAGCCTTAGGAAATGAAAGCGAAATTATATGTTTCAGGGATTTGTTTGTTTCCGCCGATTCTGAGACTTTACAATTTCCAATCTAAAACACTGTGTTCCTATAGTTATACCACTTTGCTTCACATGTGACAGACTTTCAGTCTTTTTCAATTGATGCATTTCGCGCCTTATTCTTCGTCGTACCTTTGTCAGCCTCACAATCAACTGCACCGACGCAGTCATCAACATCTCGCCATCCATCGCTGTCGTCGTCGACATCATCATCATCAAGTGAAGCCGCCACCACAACTACTTCCATTTCCACTTCCCTGCCAGTCAGAGTATCACTTTTGGACTCATTCAAAAGCTATCATATTCATTGATTGTCTGTCAGTCTTTATGTCACGTAATTTTGTAGTTGTCGTCCTCTTCATGCGCCCGAAGCCTCTCTGCTACTGATTTTTTCTTTACCTTTTTTTTTGCAGTCACTTCACAGGCACAAAGTGATCCCAAACTCACTCACTCACACTCACCCACGAGTGAGCAGTCAGCTTGTTGTACTTTTTGTATTTAGGTAATTTTTAACCAACCATCTACATGGTTTTTGTTGTTGTTCGTCGGCCAGAGTCAGACAAGTCAATCAGACTGCCAGAGGAGCAATCATTAGGCCGGGACTGTCTGCACTTGCGAACGAAAATGAGCCGTATGATTTGTGTGTCAATCATGTGTTTTAGTGTCTGCGCCCAGGATAATGATGATGATGATAATTGGAAAATTACACGAAAACAATGAAGATGTGAGTTGAAAAATGTTGTTGGTGTTTACGTTTAAGGTGGAAAGTAAATATAAATCTTCTGGACGCGGAGAAAAATTGTAACAAATAATTTGGCCTATGTTATGCTTAAGAAAGAAGGTCCAGAGAAAAAAAGATCAATGATAAAAAGGACGATTCAAAGCCAATTTTCAAGGATATTTACTTTGATGGTTGTATGTTCGACTGTTTGGAAGATCAAACTCTCAAGATACTTCGATTGAATCTGGAAGAGCTTCTCGTTACCTGAAACACATTATATTTTTAGATCTCTAGATCGCGAAAAAACCGGCAAAGAATGGCAAAGTTGTGAGAAACCTTGTTATGACAGAAAGAAAATTTGAAAGAGTAGGACTAACAACATCAATCAAAACTTATATATTGATCTTCCCATATATGAGTTGTGTAATCAGGATACGCCAACGTTGTCTGTCGAACCAACATGTGACCCTATAGAAACACATGAGTAGTTATACCATGAATCGAACAAATACTCGTGGAAAATCCAAAAAAAGTATGATTTGGTTAATCACAATAGAGCTCGCTACATGCTCTGTAACCGAATAAATAGAAATATAAAATTGTTTTATTTCATAATTCATCGGCAAAATAGTGTAATTTCCAATTTCTTCTTCAAGCTTTGTCTTATATAACTTCATCTGATTACGTTTTCAGCCTTTCCTTTCCATTCTTTGAACCTGTACAAGAAATATGCATGCTAATCACTCCTCTACCAACTGAAACACAGCCATTACAAAATATATTTTTTCGACATCATGTGCTGCGAATTAACGGGGTTTTAGACCACTCATGTCCACTACTGACCAAATATTCACGCTACGCCAAATCCCAGAAAAGACCCACGAAAGCAAATCGATACAGGCTGCAAAATAACGGCCCCAGCAACATATTGCAGCAACTATGTACATGTTTGCAAGCATTGTTTGCCTGAATTGACGATCTGCTGCGTTTTGTGTCTTTAATGTCTGTCACGTTTTCGTTTTCAGCAGTTTTCAACAAACACAAAGCCACATTTCGGTTACAAATGCATATAATATAACCTATTAATCCTTGTGTCCCAAACATGTTATATGTAATAGCAAACACAATGTGTTTAGACACAAGTATATTATATTTGCGACAAACACGTTATATTTGCATTCAAACAACAAAAATAGGCAAAATTTGCAGCGTGTACATATCATCGTTTTGTCGATTGCCAAGCAGCTTTCGATAGCCCTATACGGGGTAAATTGTACGAAGCTATATCTGAATTTGGGATTCAGACAAAACTGATCCGTCTCTGTAGAATGACGCCGACCAACACCAAATCAGCCGTGACGATGGTAAAGACCTCACCAAACCATTATGTATCAAGCGAGGACTGAGACAAGGCGACACATTTTCGTCCAATCTCCTCAACATCTTAATGGGAATAATAATGAGCAAAGCTGCAGTAAATACGAACAAGACCATCAAAATGAAAATCAATATGTTGCTAGCGTATGCAGTCGACATAGATATGGGCGAAATTTGTGAGAGGTTACTGCTGTATTTTCAAGAACCTGAAAAGAATCAGCGAAGGTGGGTCTAGCTATTAATGAGGACAAGACAAATTATATGATGTCACGGACCTGATCTGCACTTGAACGTTGACAACCGAAAGAGCATTCAGAAGACTCCCTTCGTATCCTGGGTGTTACCAACTGGCGAGAAAAGGCGAAGGATAGAACATTTGGAGAAATATGTTAAAATTTGTTTAATTTGTTTGTTTAATTAATATGAGAAAGGCATCAGACCTCATGAGGTTGTAATATAACCAATAAATGAAGTCTAATCATCAATTTAAGCGAACATCATGTGACTTTTGATGCTGATGGTTTTATTTGTGCTACTTGAAGTTGCACGACAGGGAGTCGCCTTGTCTGAGGCTTCGCCTGGTATGCTGGTATGTTAGATCTCTAACAACTATCACAGAGGATTTAGTGGGGGTCAGTGTCATTCTACAGATGCGTATCAGTTTTGCAGGAATACCAAGCTCAGTCTTCGCAAAGTAATATAAATATCTGATCGGTTGTGTTTATGCAAGGTGTAAAGCCAGATTGATAAGCTCCGACCAGGGCTGCAACAACTGGCTTTAGTCTTTCGTACATTATTCAAGAAAGGACCAAGTAACCAATAAAGATAAAGGTTAATTCCACGATAGTTGACACATACGTTTTTAGATTACTTGACACAATACACTGATTACTTACGCAACATCTGTTGACTTGTTGATGTGTTAACATCTATAGGCACGGATAGGGCAATCTATCAAAGTGAACACATGCGAACAACACACAGCGTTAGCATCACATACATACGTGGTAGTTGTACAACAATAGTCTCTGCCTGAAAATTAGTATGATGATATTGATGTAGCCGTAGCGAACAAACAAGCATGTCGTCGTCGCCAAAAGAGTATTGAATAGTATAGAGAACTCATGGAACGAATTGTATGACTCAAACGCACTGGCAACATCTGGCGAATGATTCAAAACGTATTACTCTCTGTTTGTCATAACTTGGTCCATTCAAAATTTTGATGTGAGACATAGATGCCTTTTGAAATATTTCCGTTTTTTGTATTGTTTTATGCAATAGCAATGTCGAAATGGTGCATTGATATTGAAATATTCTATAAAGAGAACAAGACTCGTTTATGGTCTTTTACTCAGAGTCTTTACATGAGAGCGAAACATAGTGCAATAAGTTCTCTATAATATTCAATACTTTTTGTCGTCGCTCTGTTTACGACAAAACAAAAACAATTCTTTTAGTGAGCTAAATATTGATTTATTGATGAGTTAACATCTATAGGCACTGGTAGGGTATAATCTAACAAAGTGAACACATGCAAACAACACACAGCGTTAGCATACGTGGTTGTTGTACAACAATAGTCTCGGCCTGGAAATAAGTATGATGGTATTGATGTAGCGGCAGCGAACAACCAAGCAGGTCGTCGTCGCCAAAGAGTATTGAATAGTATAGAGAACTCATGGAACGAATTGTATGGTTCAAAAGCACTGGCGACATCTGGCGAATTATTCAAAACGTTACTCTCTTTTTGTCAAAACTTGGTCCATTCAAAATTTTGATGCGAAACATTGATGCCTTTTGAAACATTTATGTTTTTTTTGTATTGTTTTATGTAATACCATTGTCGAAATGGTGCATTTATATTGGAATATTCTGTAAAGATAATAAGACTCGTTTATGCTCTTTTAGGCAGACTCTCTACATGAGAGCGGAAAAAGAGTGCAATAAGTTCTCTATACTATTCAATACTTTTTGTCGTCGCTCTGTCTATGACAAAACAAAAACAATTATTTCAGAGAGCTAAATACTGCTAGACGCACGAAAAGCAAATCGACACCTATCACCTATTTGTCGATTATAAGGCGGCCTTCGATAGCCCGATACCGGGGAAACTCTACGAAGCAATGTCTGAGCTTGGTATTCCTGCAAAACTCATACGCCTTTGCAGGATGACCCTGACGAACACCAAATCAGCAGTGAAAGTTGGTAAGGATCTTACCGAACCTTTCGAAACTAAGCGAGGCCTCAGGCAAGGCGACACCCTATCGTGCGATCTCTTTAACATCTTAATAAAGATTATTCTGAGAAAAGCTGCTGTGAACATGAATAAAACCATCAGCAGCAAAAGGCACATGCTGCTCGCGTATGCTGATGACATAGATATCATTGGACGCACAGTTAGAGAAGTTACTGCGGTGTTTTTGAGAATTGAGAAGGAGTCAGGAAAAGTGGGTCTGACGGTAAAGGAGGACAAGACCAAATCATTGGTTTCAACGAGCAGGGCCTCCACGCGATTATACCAAAGCGTGAACGTTGATAACCGTTATAATTTCGAGGTAGTAGACGAATTTATATACCTCGGATCTGCCGTAAACAAAAAAAAACAACGTCAGCCTTGAGATCAAGCGGAGAATTATCCTTGCGAATAGATGTTATTTTGGGCTAAGCAAGCACTTTAGAGATAAAGCCCTCTCTCGAGTAACAAAAGTTCAACTATACCAGACTCTCATACAATCTGTCTTGATTTATGGCGCAGAATCCTGGGCCTTATCGAAAGCAGACGAAACATCTGTAGGAGTCTTCGAGAGAAAAATACTCCGAAAAATGTATGGCTCTATAGTGCACAACGGCGAGTATCGGCGACGCATGAACCATGAGCTGTATGAGCTATATCCCGACATTGACATAGCGATTGCGCTGGCCATGTCATGTCAGTAGAATGGATGAAGACGAACCAGCACGAAGGGTTTTCGAAACCGAACTCGAAGGAAAACGAAAAATAGGAAGACCAAGACTCCGCTAGAAGGATCAGGTTGACGAATCCCTGCGTACACTTGGTATTGCCAACTGGGAAGATAAGGCAAAAGATCGAACTGGTGGGCGAAATATGTTATCTACGTTTTGTAAGGTCCCTGACCCCTCGGGGTTGTTCGCGACCGGATAAGTAAGTATATAACCGAAGTAAATTTGCGTTACCGTAACAGAATTCAAAACAAATTCGGTTGTTGCAGCCGAATTAATGTCAAATTCAGTTATTGCAACCGACGTAATAAAAAATTCTATAATTATAAGCGAATTAATGCCAAATTCGTTTGTGGCAACCGCCATAATAAGAAATTCGGTTGATGCAAGCGAATACATAATATGATCATGAAATAAAAATAATTTGGAAATTCCGATGCAATTAGGAGATGACGTTGTTTCAACTGAATTTCAGTTATAGCGACTGAATTCATTTGAGACAACCTCAACACGTTCAAGGCAGCCGCAATTCGTTGACAACAACTGAATTGACTGTTGCTGCAAAAAAAAACAAGAAACCATTTCCCATTACACCCCATGAAGGGATTGGGGAGAGCTTCTCACAACCAGTGAGCTGTGGGCTTTCTAATTTTTCACTAACTGATTGGGACCTACAGTTTTACACCGGTTCCGAACGGTATTTTGAGAAGCTTTTTCGGTTGCTGCAACGGCTGCTGCCACCTCTTCCAAGAAATATGCCTGTGAGTACATACCCAAAACACTCTTCACATCTGTAACAAGATTTATCTCCTTATCATTACAGAAAGGTGCCCCTCAGCCATGGCTGTTAGATCGACTTTTATATTTTTTGTAGAATTCTCGGGCTTTGTTCTTCCTTCTGTAAGTTCCAATTGAATAAAATTAATAAAGATTTGAAAACGTAATAGTCTACATTGTCATTCGCAACGACTGTACCCAACGAAAGACCGTCTAACAGAATTTATCTGAATAGAGAAACCTTGAAGGTGGATAATATCCGTATCAATTTCAAAATCTTTTAACTCTTCCAACAAACCAAACAAAAAGTGGGTGTATCCGTATTTTGAAACGCGAATCGCTTCTGTCTGATAAAACAAAAAATAACAAACGACAAGATACAAATGTTTTAATGCACGTGTAGACTGTATAAAACAATACAATGACACTGACACCAACACATAGAAGACACTCATACATTCACATTGATAGCGAGTATGATATGAGAATTTATACTTTGTATAGTTTCCTGATCAACGCTGATAAGCAAATGAAAAATTTAATACTTTTTCATGATGATGGTGATGATGATGATGACGCACAGATGATTATAAAAACGATAATGACGAATGTGATAATGATGACTGTAATGAAAATGATAATGATATTGATGGTGATGATTTAAAAATGAGATAAAAGTTATTTAACTTTTAACAATGTTTATTGTTTAACTCTGAAACTGGGGGCAAGTTGAAACACAGATGTAGAAGTATAAAGTAAAATTATCTACGATTAAAAATTTAAATAACAAAATTTAGTAACAATAGCTGCGAAGTAAAAAAGAAAATTAATAATCACTACTGCGGGAGGCGGAGAATGTTAACAGAATTTCAAACTACATATCTTTGTCTCAAATTACCATAACTTCAATTTGAGCTCGCCTTCATCTTCGTCATCGTCATTATACTCCTTCTTACTTTACCGTCCAAAAATAAGCAATTGTGACAACACTCATTCTTACAATTCGAGTTGTAAAGAACAACATGCAACCATTGCCGATGATGATGATGTGGACGTCTACACAAACCATCACCATCATCATCAACAACTACTTTATCATTACCATCGTCAGCTTCAGTGGTAACAATATCATCAGCCACAGCCGGCATTTTCATTAATACATCGCACAGTGGTTTGAAAAACATAAAAATAAATAAATGGTTTCCCATTACATTCCATGAAGGAATTGGGGAGAGCTTCTCACAACCAGTGAGATGTGGGCTTTCTAGTTTTATACTACAATTTTACAACGGTTTTTTTGAAAAGCTTTTTCATGGCTAAATACTCGATAGTGTCGCCGTCACTATGCGAGGAGACCGCCGCTGAAAGAAATTTAAGATGGTCAGAGCAGGTACCGAACCCAGGGTCTCATGTACAAGAGGCGCGCACACTACGATTGCAACACCAACGTTCACAACATAATCCCGCCAATTTCTGCTGGTGGAAAATATATAAATACACGCCGAAAAATTAGTATTTTGTTGTTTGGTTGCAAATAATAATCTGTCTTGTCGCAAATATAGTATATTTGTGTCCAAACACATTGTGTTTACTATTCAATATTAAATGTTTTGTGACCCAAATGTGGATTTGTTTGTTGAAAACTGCTGAAAACTAAAATGTGACAGACAACAAAGAAACAAAATAGCAGTAGATCTTGAATTCACGAAAACAATGTTTGCAAACATATTCATGGTTGCTGCAATATATTGCTGGGATTGGTTTTTTCAGCGTGTACAATACGATTAGTATATTTTTCTCTGCATATCCTATAAACTAATCAGTGAGAGTTTCTCATATTATCATGGTTATGCGATTTGATAACTGATTTGGAAAGTTATGCTGAGACTGCTCGCAAATTTCGAAGAATTTTAGTCGAGAAAGTGCACCTAATGTGTCAATCATTCGAAGAGTGGTCAACATTTTTTAGAAACTGGGTCGCCTATGGACAGTACGACTCATGTGCGTCAATGTACCTTTTAGTCTCTTTTAAACATTGCTGCTGTAAACGATAGTGTCGCCGAAACCCCGAAAACATCAATTCGGCATCGTTCCCTCTACGCAGCGAATTTTGATAAAACACCTCCACCTTCATGCGTTCAAAATTCAGGTTTCTCAGGAGCTCAAGCCAGCAGACCATGGAAAGCGCCAGCAATTCGTTCAATGGGTAGTGGAGCAAAGTGAAGTCAATGCCAAATTTTCAACACAAAAAGTCATGTTCCCTGATGAAGCGCATTTCCATCTAAATGGCTTCGTGAATACTCAAAATTGTCGAACTTGGGGCTCAGAAAATCCTCATGCAATCCATGAGAAACAACTGCACCCACAACGAGCAACTGTCTGGTGTGGATTTTGGTCAGGCGGTGTGATTGGCCTTTACTTTGTTTTGAAGATGAGGCTGAAATTGCAATGACTGTGAAAGGCATTCGCGACAGGAACATGATGACGGAGGTGGCTTCAACTGGACGGCATGTATCTGAGCGACATGTGGTTTCAGCAAGACGGCGCCACCTGGCATACCGCGCATGAAACTATCGATTAATTGCAGCAACGATTTCCAGAACAAATTATCTCAAGAAATTCTCATGTCAACCGGTCACCAAGATCATGCGAATTAACGCCGTGCGATGTCTTCCATTGGGGTTTTGTGAAATTTCGGGTTTATGCGAATAAACTATAAATAATTCCTGAGCTCAAATCTAAGAGCCAACACGTAAAGCGGTGAGATACAGCCCCATCTCTGTGAAAAAGTTATGGAAAATTTCATGAAAAGAGTAATGGCCTGTCATCAGAGCCGTGGGAGCCATTTGACGAATATTTTATTCCATTCATAATCGGAACATGTTTCTTTACAATCCAATAAAAAAATCTCAAAAAATACCTGTTTTTATTTTAAAATGAAAATCTTCATTCTTAATGAAATACCCTTTATAAAAAATCATATTCTCATTCTTAATTGAATATTTCTCTCAGTGCAAAGCTAACGACAAGCGACAATCAACCTTCTTGTTGAAATGTTCAAGTGCGACTGAATGATTTCGGTTGTCTTCGTTCCAGACGTGAGCGTACGTCGATATGAAAACACGAACCACAAAAACGTACGGTGCCTAGGATTGGCCGGTCACTGCAGTAGACTGAAGATCTCTTCTGATATCGAAGTGAAGATCAAGGCATATTAGTCGTGTTTTGCTTACAATCAAGCGGTTATCGTTTGCTATATCATAGCGATATCATACTAAACAAAAATATGGTAACACTTTCCAAATTTAAAAAAAAAACTTAGGAAAATTTTTGTGTCGCTAAGTCTTCGTTAAGTGCTTCATATAAAACAAGCGATAATCTAAGCCAGTAAATGTGGATTCGACAAAGTTTCGTCAAAAGTGAGCTAACGCGAAAAATTCGTTGCCATAACGTAAGTATTCATTACAGCAACAAACAGTTTCGCACATCCGATGATTTGGTAGATGGTGCACTGATTATGGGTATAAACTTTTGTATGCATTTATGATTTGTTATGAATTTATCACCAAAGAAGTTATATATTTGATGCAGCAACTATCCGTTTGCCGCAATAACATCAACCAAACAAAGTTTATTTATCTTAGATTTTGTTTGGGCATAGCGATATTTTCCTTTTCCACGAGTACTAAAGGCAATAGGGCTTACATTCCCAGAGTTTCCCTGTCAATGTTGAGCCCAAGCTAAGTTCAACTTTTAAAATTTTGAATATTCTAGAAGACTTTGAAAACATTTCTCAGCAAAAGTCTGTAGAGTGATGTTTCCTGGTTTGCTGCATCATCGTAGGTGGTGCAATGGTAGGAGGCGGATCAATAAGTCCGTGACTTTCGAACTTAGCTCGCAGTTATAAGATATGCAACTCTCCTCCCAGCAAGTACCACTTGTTAATAGACTATTGTAAAATTTTGAGCAAGTTCCGTCATTTAGTGTGCGTTTAATAGCTGTTCAAAACATACAACCTCTCCTTTTTTTTTAAATGGAAAAAAGTGAATTCCGAGTGCTCATTAAACATTATATTTTTCGAAAAAAAACCGTGAATCAAACCAAGCAAAAGCTTGATAAATACTATAGGGACTCTGCGCCATTGATTTCAGTAGTAAAAAAAGTGTATTACTGACTTTCGTTGTGGTCGCACAATTACTAATGACGCTGAACGTTCTGGACGGCCAATTGAGGTCAATACACCCGAAAATGTCGAAAAAATCCACGATCTGGTGTTGGCCGATCGAAGAGTAAAAGTGCATGAGATTGTTGATGCCATAGGCATTTCATATGTGGTTTCGATTTTAAATGATCAGCTGGGTTTAAGAAAGCTGTCTGCCAGATGGGTGCCGCGTTTGCTCTCAATTGACCATTAACGTAATCGTGTGATAACTTCAAAGGATTGTTTGGAGTTCTTTAACCGCAATTCGAAGGAGTTTTTGCGGCGTTTTGTAACTGTCGATGAAATATGGATCCACTACAACACTCCGGAGACCAAACAGCAGTATAAAGAATGGGTTCCTCAGGGTGAATGGCAACAGTTTTTTGGGATGCAAGCGGGATAATCCACATCGATTACCTTCAAAAGGGAAAAACAATAAACCGCGAATATTATGACAACTTATTGGACCGATTTAACGAGGATTTGTCTAAACGACCCCATATGGCCAAGAAAAAATGTATTTTTCATCAAGATAATGCACGGGTGCACACGTGTGTAGTCTCTATGGCAAAATTCCATGAAGTGGGTTACAAATTGGTACCTCATTCGCCATATTCTCCGGATTTAGCCCCCAGTGGCTATTTCCTATTTTAAAACCCAAATAAATGGCTCGGTGGAAAGAGATTTAGCCGCAGGGATGAAATTATTGATCAAATAAATGTCTATTTTATAGATTATGTTGAAAAATAATTTTTTTTTTTTGCAAAAAAAACTGTGTTTCATTCAGAACGTCACGGACTTACTGATCCATTTTCTATCTCACTTTAAAAACGTGCAGACTTGCAGCAATAATGCCTGGATTGAACTCAACTTTAGAGAAAAGGTTGGTTCAAAAATAAATTTATATTTAAAATTCAATAAGCTACAAATATTAATGAAATTAAATGAAATATAAGAAAAATCTTAAAAAAAAAAATAATTCTATTCATTGAAAAATAACTCGTTTTCGTAAAACGAAAAAATTGTTTGGGGGAAAAATTTATTGAATATCAAATTTTTGTTTGAGATTAAAGTTACTATAACTCGTTTGTGGTAAATGAAAGAACATTTAGTGGATACGTTTTTTTCGTAAACGTTTTTGAGTTTACCGTTACCATATACCGTTTCTTATAAACGTTTATCAGTGCTGGTAAACAATGTTTATTAAATTATAATAAAGGAAATGATGTGTTCGATTCAATAAATATTCGTTTACCGCAATTACATTCTCCAAACAAAAATAATTTATCTCAGATTTCATTTGGGAGTAACGAAATTTGTGTTTGCGTGGGGAAAGGTGATAACGAAACAAGTATGGTGGATACACTAAAGCGGTGACCGACAAACTCGTAAAATCTTAATTTTGTGGTTGTGTGGGTCAGCTGTACTGAGAGAAATTTTTGTGTAGGTGTGTCATACTAATGATCGTATGTTTAACGCATGTTTTAATTCAGTTATAAATTTAAAACAAAAGTCTTTAAGAAAAAAAACATTAAAAGAGTACATTTTTAAAATGTTAACGCAAAAAAATCATATATATAAAGGGTGTCTCAGTAAGATTGCACTTTATAAATTTAGTGTATTTTTTTTTGGATCCATTACACTTTTTTTTTATCCCAAGAAATTCTGATGTCAACCGGCCACCAAGATCATTAAACAATGAACAAATCTTAACTATCTCAAAAAATACGTGTTTTTATTTTAAAATGAAAAAGTTCATTCTTACTCAGATACTGTTTATACAAAATTATATTATCATTCTTAATTGAATATTTCTCTCAGTGCAAAGCAAACGACAAGCTACAATCAACCTTCTTGTTCGAATTTTCAAGTGCGACTAAATGATTTCGGTTGCCTTCGTTCCATTCGTCAGCATATGTAGATAAGAAAAAAATTAACCACAAAAATGCACGGTGCATAGGATTTGCGGGTCATATTGCACTAGACTGAAGATCTTAACTGATATCGAAGTAAAGATCAAGGCATATTAGTCGTGTTTTGATTACAATCAAGCGGTTATCGTTTGCTACGTTGCAAAGAAAACAGCTATTTAGCAATATCATATTAATCAAAAATATGGTAACACTTTAACAAAATTTGAAAAAAATTTAGAAACTTAGCGAAAATTGCTGCGTCGCTAAGTCTTCATTAAGGGCGTCATACAAAACAAGCGATAATCTAAGGAAGCGGTGTGGGATCGTTAAACGTACACTAGACAAAGTTAGCTAACGAGGAAAGTTCATCGCCACAACGTAAATATTCATTACAGCAGCAAACAGTTTCGCACATCCGATGATTTTGTCGGTGAGGCAATAAATATATACGTTGTGGGGATAAACTTATTTAATTTATAAAGTTTTCTATGAATTTGTAATTTTTTATGAATTTAGCCCAAAGAAAGTTATATGCTTGATGCAGCAAATATTCGTTTGCCGCAATAACATCAACCAAAAAATTTTCCATTATCAGCGATTTTGTTTGGGCATAACGACATTTTCCTTTGCATATACTCGTTGTACTAAAATCAATAGGAGTTACCCGAGTTTCCCTGTAAATGATGAGTGCAAGCTAAGTTCAACTTTTAAAATCTTGAACATTCTAGAAGGCTTTGAAATCATTTCTCAGCACAAAAGTTACGTTGGCTGGTTCGCTACATCATCGTCGGTAGTGCAATGGTAGCGTGTAATTATATTGCAAAAAAATGCGGTTTCTGCCCCCCACAATGACATCATTCCCTACGGCTACTGTCAACTTTATTAGTACCAAGTTGAACAGAAGAGTAGATTCGAATTATTTTTCCAAAATCCAGACTTAAACCACCGTGCAACATTAAACGGCAACAGCCGCTGTTCTGTTTTGGCTACAGCGTTAAGCAACAGCATTTTAAGCGCGTCTACAGATTGTTTACTTTGATAAGATCCTGATGACGATAAGACATTTTATATAAATTCATTTTGTACGAGTGTAAAGCATTGTACGAATTCATATGTATAAATGTTTGGACGAGCGAGCAGTTGTTGTTTGTATGTTTTACTTCAGTGGGGTTTCATTTTTTGTGTTTTCGGTTTTTCGTTTTAAATGTTATTAATGTAGTTGTTGTTTTTGTTTCGTTTTTGTTGTTGTTGATGTGGTTTGTGTTTTCAATCGTAGTTGATATTATTTTATATAGATTTTCCAAAGTGATAAACCGAGTTTTGTATGTGGTTTAACCAAAACACCAGCTCACCACCACCATCACCACTATGTGTTAGCAACAACAAAATGTTAACAAAAAAATACCACCACATTCATTTATCATTAAAATAAATCGAAATTATTCATTGATTCATTCGAATTGAATTTAAAATTAAAATTGAAAGTTAAAATCCACAGAGAAAAAACAAATCAGCGAACAGATGCAAAAATGATTGAGGACTCAATCAAGTTTTCAATGCAGCGATTAACTTGAGATCATGGTAATTTATCAGCAACGAGTAATTCAAAGGCACCACCACCAATTTGTGTCATTTAAGTCTAGAGAGAGACAAAATAATCGGAAAGGAGGAGGAACCGTACACAGTCGGCAGCTTGGGACTAGATTATTTTTTTTTTTAAATTTTTGGTCTTAAAATTGTTATCTTAGAATCAGGATTTCAATCGCTTATGATAGGATATAAAATTGCTTACTTGTTTCTGCGAAAACCCGGTTTTAGCCAGATGTTGTTTTGACATTTGTCATGCTAATGGGATTGTGTTTATTGTTGAATGAAAGGGAACATGGAGTTGCTATTCAGTACCCGCTTACGTATAGGCTGTCCCAATAAATGTGTACGACTGTGAAGTGCATTTATTACAGCTACATGATAACGGAATTATTGTAACCTCAACTGGACGGCATGTGGTTTTAGCAGGACGGCGCCACCTGCCACACCGCACATGAAACAATCAATTTATTGGAGCAACGATTTCCACACCGAATCATCTCCCGAAATTCCGAGGCCAGCGGGCCACCAACATCTTGCGATTTAACACAGTGCGATTTCTTTCTTTGGGATTTTGTAAAATCTCTGGTCTATGCGAATAAACCACAAACAATTCCTCAACACGAGGCCGAGTACCAACGCTTCATTGGGGACAGAGAGCTAAAACGTCATCGAGCATTTCATGCCACCAGGAGCGCCGCCTGTGATTAGAGTCACAGGAGCCGTTTGCCGTATATTTTATTTCAGACACAATCGGAGCATGTCTACTTTCTAAATATCACCAAAATAACACCATCTAAGATATTTAAATATCACAAATCAGTCGCTTTTATTGGGACACCCTTTAGTTGCACTTGCAAACGCTGATTCAGCTGATCGTATTTTGAAACAATCGAACTTTGTCGGAGCGTCGTATCCCTGCTAAACTACTCATTCAACTTGTTTCATTGCTCTAAAATCCTCAAGAATTGGCGGCGGCTAACATCAGCCAGAATTGCTAACTCCCCATAGAAATGTGAACCTAGTATATAAGTAGAATGTCGCCTTCTGGAAAGATCGGGCCCAGGCACAGAAGGTGTTCCATTGACTTCACCTTCTCCTTGTCGCCACAGCTCCCCAAAATTCATTCCCAAGTCTCTCTGCGTGCCATCCAATGAGACAGTAACCTGCCATGACAGACACGATAAGTGAGACGTCCGGGATCGATAGCGATAGCAGGGCGTTAGTCCGTTTCAAGTTTAGGCGGGGGCACATGAGCTTGGAATGTACACAGTTGCCGGCTAGTGTTCACCTACCATTAGTTGCCATAAGGACATAATTTCTGAAGAAGATTTTGCAAGTTGCTAGAGCCATACCCACACGTTTTAGTTCCCCTGGAGCATGCAGGCTAGTCCCCAGTCTACCAAGTTCATCCCTTTGATCCGTTACCCAAATAAGGTGAATATATGTTCAGCCATCTAACTAAGAGGTATGAGACAGTCGAGTGCAGTTCTCGAATTCAGGAAGATAGTTTTCGGGGACTTAATAATAGCTTCACTATCAGAGAAAATATTGATTCCGACTTTTGTCACAACATTAAATCTCAGCCATTCCTGCAAATTCTCTAATAACTAATAGAATGGAATACTGGGCACTTTTGCAAATGCTGGTACGAATATGTATTCTTATTTATGCAGATGACGTGGCAATATCTAGAAGGCGCAAGTTTCACAGTACCCTAAGGGTCAATCTAGAAAGTACCTTAGCGACTTTGGGTAGATAGGCGGGAGAAAATGGGCTAGGTGTAAACATGGACAAGACCGAGCTGGTACTTTCTACCCGAAGATCTAAAAACCGTGCTGTGGCCGTCGGTAGTGCAGTGGTTAGTGTGCATGGCTCTTGTACATGAGAACGTGGGTTCGATCACTGCTCTAACCACCTTATATTTCTTTTAGTGACGGTGACCCTAACGAGTAACTAACCATGAAAAAGCTTCGCAAAAACAACCCGGAATCGGTTTAAAACTGTAGGTCCCAATCAGTGAGTAAAACGCTTGAAAGCGCACAGTTCACTGGTTGTGTTAAGCTCTGCCCAATCCTTTCATGTACTGCAAGAAAATCCTTCATTAAATTTATGAATTTCTTCATAAATTTTATGAAACATTTTCTCATTTTCCAATCTATGACACATTTCATTGAATTGATGAAGAACATTTCATCAATAGTTTATGTTAATTCAACGACAACGTTACATCAAGTTGATGTAAATTGTTCTTAAATTTGTTATACATTTTTCGTCAATTAGATGTAAGGTTGTCATCAATTTGATGTAAGTTTGTCGTCAATTTGATGTAACTTTATTATAAGTTTTGATGTAAATTGGTTGTTAATGTGTAGCCAAACTCTGGAATAATTTTCATTGTAAACAAAATCACAAGAACAGGATATAAAACCGCATAAAATGTTCATAGCGTGGATATTGTTTTTTGTCCATTGTACTATTTTTCATTTTCTCTTTATTTTTTCAATACTACGTCCATATTTTGAATCGATCCTAGTAATTATATCTAAATTCCAATGATGAAGACTGATGTAAAAAACTTCATCAATTCAATGAAGCTGAAAAATGTGAAGAAACGCACAACCTTCAAACTGAAGAACTTTTTCATTGAGTTGATGAATTTTGTCATCAATTCAATGAAGAACAATTGATGAAATTTTTCCATCGAGTTGATGCAAAGATTTTCTTTCAGTGTGGGAAGTAATGGGAATGTTTTTTTTTTTTACAAAATACCTATCATGGAACATATTCAGTTGAATGGTTATGAAATGAAGCTTGGAGAGTGTGCAAAATACCTGGGTGTTATTTTCGATACCAAGCTTAGTAAGTTAGTTTCACGAAAGCTCTATGTTGCACCACCGAAGACCACATTCTATCCTGTATCAGAATTGCAACTAGGAGGTCGATCAGCTGTTTCATCGAAACCCTCCGGGACTACCTTACATGTTCTATAGGAATTGGAAGGTGTTGCCATGCCTATAGACACTTGTAAGCATATCCTGCAAGAGCGCTTCCATATGGTGATGCAGGAGACATAAACCAGGGGCAAAGATTGTGCACGCTCAAGACAAATCTGGGCGATAGTGGATAACAGCAGATCCATGAACCTTCTGTCCAAGATATCAATGTTTGTTTCAGTTTTAACGGGACTGATTCGACACACGGGGAGAATAAAGATCAGGGCAAATGACTTCTGTAGAAGCTGTAATGATAAGGAAGAGGAATAATGCAGTGAACATATTTTCTTTCCCAAGATATCAATGGTTGTTTGTTTCAGTTTTGACGGGATTGATTCAACCGGTAGACACATGGGGAGACTAAAGGTAAGGGAAAATGACTGGGTAGAAGCTGTAACGATAAGGAAGAGGAATAATCCACTGAACATCTTTTCTGCACGTGTCCGCAAAAAATGTTTGGGCGTATACAAGGTCTTCAGCTCCTTGGAGCAAATTCAATGGTTCTGCGGTGGGTCTAATAGTTAGTGTCGTTAGCTAGTCACCATCATTGAACCTTACCTAAATATTAAGTGTGTTTTTTTACCCCGCTAAAGTTAATTATAGCTTAATTTGAACGGGACAGCTAAGCGATAATAAGTGGCATTTCAATTTCCCACTTAAATTTCGACTTCAGCAATGACAATGTCGCCACATGTTCAATTTCAAGAAATGACAACAAAAATTTATCTTAGATAAATATTGTTATCATTTCTTGTGAATGAAAATGTTATCAAGAAGAGACTCAAAAGCAGAAATTTGCAAAATGGCTTACACATTGTAACTTAATTCAAAGTGTTTTATTTAATGGAAAACTACGTATCTCTAAATTTGAAGAATAGATTTTTATTTCCGATTGAAATCAAAATTGGAATTAAATTGTTCACAACAACGCGCGGTAAATGTTGTACATATTGATCATGGTAGAATTGTCCATCAGGTATAGGCGTTTAAACGGGTGATTAAATTTTTCACATGCCATTTTTCATTTCACTTGTCAAAATCATATGTATTTTGTTTTTATACCTTTTTGTATTCATGTATTGTTGGTATATTTGTGTAGATTTTGACAACTGAAACGAATGAACGAAAATAAAATGTATGTTGATGTTGCTTACACATACAACAACATCTGCTGCCACCATGTATTTGTTGGGACTGGCTACAAACATGGTTGCCGTATCGATGTTATAGCAAAACAGCTGATATGCGTTCAATTCCTCTTGGAAGAAGCATAAAGTTAAACCTCAGGTGAGAGTGTTGGGAAATCTCGAATATGTATGTTAACGTATGGTAATGTGGATAAAAATATCGAATAACGATACTTTGTAGCATAAAAGCGTTGAGCCACTCGGGTTCAAATGCTTTAAATTACACAGTGCAACACGAAAAAATATAACCATATACGGACACCACTACGTGATAAAAGACCAAAAAAAAAAAAGACCCCTGTCTCCCAGTTTTGCCCAAAGTCCTCCAGGTTTTTTTTTATGGGCCCCCAAAGAAGTGGCCTCGGTGTCATTTTTGCAAAAAAGTGATAATTTTCTCAAGCTCATATCTTGCAAACCGTTCGGAATTTTGATTCACTCTTAGAGGCAAAGTTGTAGCTCTTGTTATAAAGAATAAGAATATAAAATCAAAAAAAACCTCATCTTCAAAGTCGAAATCGCAAAAAACTTTAAAAAAATTCAATTTTTTTTACCTTTTTCCCCTGCTCAGGTCCATAAGTAGCAAACCATTCAAAATTCAAGGAAACAATCAACTACAAGAATGATCTTAAGATCTCAATAAACAACTTTCTAGAACATATGAACTTCCTAGGAATGATTCTTAACACCGTTTAGGAAGCCCTTAGATAGCCGCAAAAGTGAAAAATTTCCCGAATATTTTTTAATTTCATTTGTTTTTTCTTTACTTCAACATTGCGATACTATAAAGCCTTCTCCCGTAAGTGAAAAGGCATGTTGCAGGTTTCATTGTTATACTATTACTGATTTTATTAATCTTAGTCCTTAGGTGGTATGGGTTATATACGAATTATGGTATGGGTTATATTATTATATGAATTAATGACTTTCACGTTGAAAAAAATCATATAGGTACCATGCATTTCTTTCAGATACAAATTGATTTACAATATCTAATTAATTTTGTTAGATTGTCCAATATAGTAGTGTCTTTACCCTAAGTGGTCTAGAATTCCTAAATTGATTTTTCACATTCATAAGTTCCAATATTGCTCTTGCTAGCGAACCAACCAAGTCATTCACCTGCTGTCACCAAATATAAACGATCTTTTATCAGTATTCAGTCATCTGTCTTCCCTTTCTCTCTCTCTCTCTTTTCTATTTTCTTGTTAAGCTAAACAATAAAAACACTTTACCACTTATTACCATTTTATAGGCTTTGGCTGTCTGTCTTCCGTCAAAAGCCTCTTTTCAACTGTGAGTGGGAGGAGTATAAATGCTTGTTCTTGTTTATTCACTTTTAACATGTCTGGCTTTTTACATTGTTGGCCTTCTGTGTCGTTATTCAAAAGTTAATGGCTTAGATTCATTGTTTTATTGTAGCTACTAATTGGCGTAAGAGACGACACCGTGAATATGTGATGAGATGCGATGGACGATAAATTGCAGCTATTTTCCGGCTATTTCGGCATCATATACCTGTAGTCGGATTTTGAAACATTTAAATTGAGTTTGAATTTTATGATCCACTTAGATAATTTAAAAAGAGAACACTTGTGATAATGGAATCTGGATGACTTGGTGGGGCGGATATTCATTAGTCTTAATAGATCAGACATTCATTAGTCTTAATAGATCAGACATACTAGATGAAGAGTTGCTATATCTCAAATCGTGTATACATGAGGCAATAATAACAAATTAATCTATATGTTAGTGGGATTCCTATCGATTACACTAATTCACAAAAGAACATAAAATATATGTCTGACAAATAAAAATTATATTTTTATGTGTATTGCCCCAAATGTTCTAAAATGAAAACAAATTTTTTTTTATGGATACATTTTTTGTTTTAATATGTTCTTTTAAATTTGAATTTTTGTCGGTGGATATTGTCACTATTTTGACTATATTTTGGGATCGGAACAACCGATTTAAAACCAACAAAGTCTCAATATAAATGCCCCGAAACACACTTTTAAACCGTTACACTACACTGAAAGAAAAAGTTTCATCAAATTTATGAATTCCTTTATCAATTTGATGAAACATTTCCTCGTTTTCCAACCTACGACACATTTCATTGAATTGATGAACAACATTTCATCACTCTTTCATTTATATTTCATCAATAAAAAATAAATGGTGTCCCGTTCCCCGGGGATTAGGGAGAGCTTCTCACTACCAGTGAGCTGTGCGCGTTCTAATTTTACACTCACTGATTGAGACCTACAGTTTTACAGCGGTTCCGAACGGAATTATTGAGAAGCTTTCTCATAGCTAAATACTCGATAGAGTCGCCGTCACTAAGCGAGGTGACCGCCGTCGAATGAAATTTAAGGTGGTCGGTTAGAGCAGGGATCGAACCCACGTTCTCATGCGCAAGAGCTGCACACACTGCCATTTTACCACCGACAACCGAATGACTTAGTACTCTGAAAAGTGCCCTATCATCACTCAGATAAACTTTATGAATGTCAGTTAAATCCAAGATGCAATAAGATCCTAGATATTGTCAGTAGAATATCAGATGTTCGATGCTCTCGTCCGCCACTTTAACCTGACACCTTCTGCAGTAATCATGACCTGCGATTCCAAATCTAGAGGCATGTTAGTTTATTAAACAGTGTCTAGTATAGAGTAGAAATATCTTGTTTAGGGCTCGATATTAACGTTAGCGTACGATTTAGGTCACAACTTGAACATACTTACCCGGTGATCCTGCATTGTGTGACAATATTTATCATTAAGACAATATTTTTCAATCGTATGTCTGTGAGCTTCGGATTAAAGCTTGAGCTTGCGTAACTCCCAGCTCCATGTCTAGTGGAACAGGTAAGGTAGGGCTTTATCTCACCATCTCATATGCTCTATGTTTCCTTGAACTGTTCCTGTGCCCCGGCACCCGCACTCTAAGAACGAATTGTTTGAAAAGAGGTTTTAGCAACCGTAAATTCGGCTATTGCCACAGATTTGCACTTGAAATTAAGGTTATCACGAATGAATTTAGTCCTCACAACTGAAATTTGGTTGTGACAACGTTTAGTAGGTTGTACCAACCTTTAATGCGGTTGTGACAACCTCTAGTGCCGTTGTGACAACCTCAAATGTCGTTGTGACAACCTCTGATACGATTGTGACAACCTGCAATGCCGTTGTGACAGATTCTAGTGCGGATGTGATGACATCTAATATGGTTGTGATAACCTCTAATGCGGTAGTGACAATCTCTAATGCGGTTGCGACAACCTCTAATACGGTAGTGACAACCCCTGGTTGGTTAATTGGTCTACGTCGTTGCTAAAGACACTATTTAGCATCAATTAGTAGCTTGAGACACCGTTTCGCATACCATATCACTCCGGACAGTCTAATGTACCGTGTCTATATCCATCCTGTTAATAGAAGATACCTCATTAGATCCCCTAGATCTATCTCGTGTATCTCAGTGAAGTTGTGCAGGAAGGGACGACCTATAGTCTGTAGGCGTCTATTCATTAGTGCCGGAAAACTGCAGAGGAGATGTTCCACTGTCTCCTCCTCTTCTCCGTCTTCGCAGGCACGGCAGTGACCATTATATGGAAGCTTCAACCGTCTTGAGTGATTACCGATTGGCCCGGTCAGCACCTCAATTAGCCTTGAAAGGTTCCCCGATTATGGCTAGTCAGGGAGTTAGTCCGGTGATTGTTATATTCTGGCCATGTGTTTCTGGATATGCGGCAGGTTTCCATTCTATCCCATCTGGCCTATGCTCGTTCAAGGTAATGTAGGAAAATACCTCTTTTGACCGACCGAGTTCGGTGGAAGAGGACCCTGCCCTGGCTGGTTCGTCTGCCCTTTCGTTCCCAAGGAGGTCCTTGTGGCCTGGTATCCAAGTCAGAACTACATTGGCCAGTCGACCTAGGTCGGCAAGTTTTTCCCGACATACATTAGCGAATGTGTTGTTGTTAGATTTAAGTGACAGGAGATCCGTTTGGCTACCTACACATAATCCAATGCTCTCTGTTCTCCGTTGTAGTATAAGAGCGGCGCATGGTTCCTCGATGGCCAGTACCTCCGCTTAGAAAACGCTGCATTTGTCTGGGAGTTTGAATGATAAATAGTGGCTTGCCTTTCGGAGACACATTCCATATTCCATTTTGGATCCGTCGGCAAATACTTTGGTGTCAAAACCTGTCAGTGGCTCCACTTTATCCCACTCTACTCTCCTGGCAAACCTGACATCGAATAGGTTATCGAACGTCAATGAGGGCGTGAAGTAATCCGTGGTTATATTGAATTCTCTTGGGATTATCGGTAGTATTCTCGCATGTCCATATGCATTGCTCTTCCAGATTCCAAGAACATTTAGTCTGATAGAACTCCAGGCTCTACTAGCTGTTATGTGAAGGTCAATTGGTATAGTATAAAGCATTGCATTAAGGGCTTCTGCTGGACACGTCCTCATTACCCCTGTTATGCCGATGCAAGGTGATCTCTGTACTCTATACAACAGTTTCATGGTGGACGTCTTCCCCGCGACAGGCCATCATACCATTGCTCCGTAGGAGAGTATAGGTCTGATTATACTAGTGTACATCCATAGCAGCATTTTCGGTCGGAGACCCCATCGGCATCCAAATATTTTCCGACAAGCGTAATACGCAAGGACCTCTCAATACACGCTGAAAAATAATCGCCCCAGCAACATATTGCAGGAAACATGTACATGTTTGCAAGCATTGATTTCATGACTTGAAAATTTGCTGCCTTGTTGGCTCTTCGTTATGTGCCTCGTTTTTGTTTTTAGCGCTTTTCAATAAAAAATGCACTTTTGTTATATAGATATATTGAATAGCAAACACAATGTGTTTGACCACAAGTATAGTATATTTGCGACAAGCTACAAACATGTTGTGTTTGCATCCAAACAACAAAAAAAGACAGATTTTGCACCGTGTAGTTCTAACGACTTCGTGCAGGGCTGTGTCGGTTGAGCGGACTTTAAGATATGCATGTGGGCTGCATGATATTTTGGGCGATCCATCAATTTTCGTGCGGATGTCTGCGTCAATTAGCCATTCAAGCGTTTTCAGAAGAAACGATGAGGGGTTGATCGATCCGAAATCCTTTGCGCTCTCATGACTCCGTCTCCCCACCTTGGGAATGAAAACCACTCTTACCTAGCTCCAACACTTTGGTGAGTGCATAGTTCAGAGTCAGCCAAGATCGGAATATGATACAGAGCCACGGCTTAATTATGACCTCCGCGCTTTGCAGCATTTACGGAATAATACCATCCGGGCTCGGAAATTTATATGGTGAGAAGCTATTGATAGCCCAAAATATCCCGTCTGGACTGATTATATCCTCTATACCGTTAGTATCTAAGTATCGGTTTGATAATGTTCGCACCTCCCTGGGTGTATTCTCGCAGCCCGGGAAGTTTGTTTCCAAGAGTATCTCTAGCGATTAAGCTGAGATATTTGACCATGTCCCTCTTAACATAGGTGGGATTTGAGTGCCCTTTGGCCATTATATTGTCATTATATCTTTTAGGTTCTCCTCTACCTCTAATGCCGTTGTGATAGCTTCTATTTAGTTCGGAGGTGATGCCATCTAATGTGGTGAGAACTTCAAACTTCTTCTAAGATTAATTCGGTTATTTTTTATGTGGCTGCATAAAAGGTAGATATCGAACTATTTGACCATTTCGTTTAGAGATGAGCGATAGTTGTGGGCAGTTCTTGAAGAGAGGAATACAGTTTGCAGTTATTTGATAGTCGTCTGACCTGTCATAGTATATGCTGATACCCCAGGCGTTGATGACGTTTCATATCAGCTAATGGGCAACTTCTCCGATTATCATGACTTCTGCCCGAAAGACACTGAAATGGTCGGGTAGATTTTGAGCAAGGTCCTAGACCCACTTCTTTAGAATAGGCTCCAAACCAAGGTACGGAAAAACTCGACTCGTTATCCCAACCTTCACTAATTCACTACGAGTTAAAATGATTCGAACTCGAAAAAACGATTTTTGTTTACAACACACTTTATGTTTTCAGCCGCAATCACAATGCAAGCAACATTTTCAATAGGCGTTCGCAATGTAAGCAGCAGTTTATTTCGAATCGAGATGTTTGTTCTAACAGGTGATACCAGTATTACGGCCAATATATCAAGGCAACAATAAAATAGATTTTGTTTTCGTGTCAAACTTAACACAAATGTATGTCAAGAATAAAGCTAAGCCAGAAATTACAAAAACCAAATGCATTTGAACTTGATTCTTCATATAATGAACAGAAGGAAAAGCAAATCATTTAAGTTGATATTATAACACAACCTCTATTAGTTGCATCGTGATTCGTGACATTTGAAGGGTTGTATTTTGAATATTAAAAAATGTTTATGTATTTAAATATATTTGCTATTAAAAGATTCTACAGATAAAATTACGTTTCTACAGTGTTTTATTTAACTTGCTTTGTTGTCTGTCAGTCTATATTGTTCAAATCAGTCTGTATTGTTCAAATCTAGTAACTCATTTTTAACACAGTTGCAGTTGACCAATCGAACTAAAATTTTGCACACTTGTCATATTTGGATGACAATACATGAATATGAAAAAAAATATTAAAACATTAAAAATTTATTTACTAAAAAATTAAAAATAAAAAAATAATTAAAACAAAATTAAGTTACAGTGTTTTATTTATAAATGCACTAAAAACTAGAAAATAATTTTTCTCTTAGCCTCAATAAGTATATTCTTCTTCATGATGGGGTTGCACAATGGTCCGCCTACTTAGCACTTCAACAACAATGGTCTAGATACTACTTTCAATAAAGAGCGTAATTAAAATGAATTAGTTAATTAATTTTCTAGGGATCTCTCAAATAAAATGCTTGCATTTAAATTAAAAATGGTGACAAAATTATATGTCAAATTAAGTTTCAAAATTAAATGTCAAATTAAGTGTCAAATTAAGTGTCAAAATTAAATGTCAAATTAAGTGTCAAAATTAAATGTCAAATTAAGTGTCAAAATTAAATGTCAAAATTAAATGTCAAATAAAGTGTCAAAATTAAATGTCAAAGTTAAAGTCAAAATTAAATGTCAAATTAAGTGTCAAATTAAGTGTCAAAATTAAATGTCACATAAAGTGTCAAAATTAAATGTCAAAGTTAAATGTCAAAATTGAATGTCAAATTAAGTGTCAAATTAAGTGTCAAAATTAAATGTCAAAGTTAAATGTCAATACTAAATGTCAAGGTTAAATGTCAAAATTAAATGTCACCATTTTTAATTTAAATGCAAGCGTTTTATTTGAGAGATCCCTAGAAAATTAATTAAATAGTTCATTTTAATTACGCTCTTCATTGAAAGTATCTAGACCATTGTTGTTGAAGTGCTAAGTAGGCGGACCATTGTACAACCCCATCATGAAGAAGAATATACTTATTGAGGCTAAGAGAAAAATTATTTTCTAGTTTTTAGTGCATTTATAAATAAAACACTGTAACTTAATTTTTTTTAAATTATTTTTTTTTTATAATGCATATTTTAACACAAATGGGTTCAATTTTCATTGATGTTTTTAAGTTTGAAAACGAATTTCAAAGTACAGCGCCATCTACCGCTTAATAGTATATTATTTATTCAAACAAATATGTTGCTGTAGTAGAAATAGACTAACTTCGGCGACAAATTTGAGTTACATTTTTGTAAAAAAAAAAACGAAAAGACATTATGTGAAATTCTGTGTGTGAGAACGAGTTTGCATGAGAAACAAAACTGTCGCTTGCATTGTGAAATCGAGCGAGTTGAATGAATATATCGATCGGAAAAAGAGCTCCGAACCCTACTTTCCAATTAGTTTAACGCCATCAGCGAAGAAGCCGAAATATCTACTATTACTCGTACCTGTTGTAGTACTTTAATACGAATCAACAGTTTCCAATATACAATAAATACCTCGGATTACATACCCCTTTCCAAACACAAGAATGGTCCGAATCATTACCCATTGACCGCCCGCCTTTTGGCCATTTTATGTCCAGTCAAAATGTGGATGAGTTAAATGGCTGATTCTTATCACTTAAATAGCATCATTTGCTAACACCATCGAGCACATACAGACAAACGGGGTTCACATGCTTGTGAAAGCCAACTTCAATTCCAGTTTTATGACTAGAAAGTGGTGGAAGGAGGTGGTAAAATATCCCTCATGTACAAAATACCCGAACTTAACAGACCAAAATTAGTTTAATGTCAAATCCAGCAACTGATTTTTTTCCCTTATTCGGGTAAAAAGGACGATGGCACGGGACAATTTACAAATTGTTTCAAACTGTTATTATTATTGGCCTAAATGGATGGTGATGGGTTTGTAACAAAACCAAAGAAAGATTGACGAAATAAATGTGTAAAAAAAGACCTAAAATAAACGAAAAACAAATACAAATAAATGCGTCAAGGATTAAGTTCTTATGTCACAGATTCATTGATTGAAATGACACATGGATGTGTGCTGGGAAGTAATTTGGACCGCCCTCTTGGAACCACATCATCATAATAAATAAATAAATGGTTTCCCATTACATCCCATGAAGGGACCGGGGAGAACTTCTCACAATCACTGAGCTGTGCGCTTTCCAGTTTTCACTCACTGATTGGGACCTACAGTTTTACACCGATTCCGAACGGTATTTTGAGAAGCTTTTTCATGGCTATATACTCGATAGTGTCGCCGTCACTAAGCGAGGTGACCGTCGTCGAAAGAAATTTACATCATTACATCATCATAATGCTCGCTGATAAAACAATGAACCGAACAAAAAAAATACAGAAATGTGAAAGGACAATAAAAAGGTTGCAGCAACATGTTATCATCATTTACCATTCGACTACTATACACACGCACACACTCACAGCACTCAGTACAATAACAGCTGTTGCTGCTTCATAGGCAGATTGCTGTTGCTTCTTTTTACTCATACATATATAGCAAGAGCAAGATGGAAATGTGGAAATTTACACAATGATGGCAAAAATACCATAAATTCTTATCACATTTTATGCATTCCTATGATAAATGAGTGACAAAAAGCACACATGAACTCGATGAAAAACAGAGAGAGTGAGAGAGTGTGGTAGAGAGACAAAGAGATAAATGTAACAAATTGCAAAGCGATTAAATTACATACATGTAAAATAAAAGAGCAACACAGGGAAAGACTATAATTTCTATTTAAAGCGAATTAACTAAGGTCGAAGCACTAGATGTTGTTGGGCAAATTCAGGCAAATTGAGAATATCTTTGGTAGTCAAAATCAGCTGATTGTGAGTGTGGATTTTGTGCAAACAGTGTGCGTGCGTGTGTTTGAGTGTGCAAACAACGCGAATGTAAACAAAATCGATCAGCTGGGCAAGTGCTTTCACCTTTATGAATTCGACTTGTTCCTATTTTGCTATTACACAAATTGTACACGCACAAAAATACGTTGGTAAACACTGCAGAAAGCACTGTAAAAAAGAAGAACCATACATATTTGCTATTTCAGCAAACATATGACTTTTGTTCCAGGAAACATACATATGTTTGTTATTTCTATAAAAATTTGGTTGTTGTTTAAACAGCTGATGGCGTTTGTTTTAGTAAACATTTTGTCGGGTATCTTTTCAAAACTGCAAACAGTTTGCTGTTATGGCACAGCATTTGTAGTAATAGCCGACAAACAGCTGATAAGTAGCAAACATTGTTTGCTGTTAATACCAAACTTTACTTTTGGAGTGTACGATTTTTTAGGGAATGCACTGCACCGGGCGTACTGAAAACCGATGTTTTAGAATTTCAAATAGGGGCAGAGTTTTCAAATGTTTCGTTTAAACGTCTAACGACGGTTGAAGTTTTCTTTGCTTGTGTATTTGGTTTTGACGACGCGTCATGAAGGGCATTTAACAAACTATTGCTTTAAAAAACAGAAAATATATACTCGTAAAACTCGGAATTTGATTTCTACTAATATACATTTTTCAAAATGATGATTTTATTGCTAAGGCCCATCATTAACATTTACGAGGGCGGATCAATAAGTCAGTAACTTTTCGAACTTCCCTCGTAGTTATATGAAATGCAACACTACTTCCATCAAGCACCACCTGTTAATAGACTACTGTCAAATATTGAGCAAGTTCCATCATTTACTTTGCGTTTAACAGCTGTTCAAAACATACAACCTCGTGCATTTTTTAAAAATGGAAAAAAGTGAATTTCGAGTGGTCATTAAACATTATTTTTTGCGAAAAAAACCCGTCAATCAAACCAAGGAAAAGCTTGATAACTACACAGGGACTCTGCACCATCGATTTCAATGGTAAACAAGTGGTTTACTGACTTTAGTTGTGGTCGCACAAGTACTAATGACGCTGAACGTTCTGGACGGCCAATTGAGGTCAATACACCCGAAAATGTCGAATAAATCCACGATATAGTGTTGGCCGATCGAAGAGTAAAAGTGCGTGAGATCGTTGATGCCATAGCCATTTCATATGGCAGTGTGGTTCCGATTTTAAATGATCAGTTGGGTTTAAGAAAGCTGTCTGCAAGATGGGTGCCGCGTTTGCTCTCAATTGAGCATGAACGCACGAGACGGGTGCACACGTGTGTAGTCCCAATTTCAAAATTGCGTGAATTAGGCTACGAATTGGTGCCTCATCTGCCATATTCCTATTTTATTTCCTATTTTTATGGCCCTCAAAAAATTGGAGAAACGTTGGACCAAGTGTATTGAGATAAAAGGAGATTATGTTGAAAAATTATTTTTTTTTGCAAAAAGTCACGGACTTAATGATCCGCCCTCGTATGAATGAAACACAATATCGTTCCAATGGCTTCCACGACGTGCTTTACAGTACCTCATTCGATCTACCCAATTTTTTAGTACATTTCCGATTCTTTGGGCCTCACTCTCATGAACGACAGCGTCGAATTCGTGTTTCAAGGCATCAATGGACTCGCGATTGTTTGCGTAACAATTATCTTTCACGGTGCTACAGAGGCAATAGTCTAACGGGGTCAAATTTCAGCTGAATTAGATGACATCGACTTGGACAATAAGTAGTTTCAGCAGGACTCTGTTACTTGCCGCACAGCACATGATACAATGGCCGTCTTGCGAACCAAGTTCTAAGAACCCATTATCTGTGAAATGGCCGCCGATATCTTGCGATTTGACACCATTGGGCTTCTTTCTTTAGGGCTACGTGAAAATTATGGTCTATGCCAATAAGCCCGACACAATTCCAGGGTTTAAGAACGAAATTATACGAGTTATAAATGATATACATCCCGAACCATGCCAAAAAGTCATGGACAATTTTGATGCGCTAATCTTATGTTGCCGTCAGGGAAGTCTTGGTAAGCATTTAACGGTTATTGTGTTCCACACATAAATGTCATACACTAGAATATATGATGAATTAAAAAACAACATTTCGACAAAAAATAAAACATTTCCGCCAACTTCAGGATTCAACTTTGGCCTCCGAATTGAAGTTGCCACGACTAAATTTTGTCTCCACAACCCAAATGAGGCTCAAACAATCTTTAATAGGTTGTGACTGCCTCCGACGTGGTTGTGACGCCCTTAAGTTCATCTACGATCAATCTAAGCCTTAGAACTCTCCCTAACGGCCAGCACTAATTTTCATTGGCTGCCACACTGTCCAGCAATATATCAGTGTTGACAACTATATTCTGCCATGTTTTTAATTACATTTTTTTACATTAAAAATTGTTTATTCAGAAATTTAATGAGTGTTGACAACAATTGATAATTTTTCCTACAATTTCATTGGTCGTTCAATTTTTCTAAGAACATTAAAATGTTTATTGAATTTTGAAAAAAAAAAAAATGTTGCCCGATACATTTTGCTGATTTTGCTGGCGGAAATATTTCGTCGATATATCGAAGGCATTTTTATTTTTTTTTAACACGGAGTTTGGACAAATTTCGCTCGAAATGGTGAACTTAGTATGGACCTCAAAGACAGAATTCATGTAAATTTAGAGGTACAAACTGAATTCAATCTTAGAGGAGAATCGGGCAACATTATTTTTGATGTGTTAACATCTATAGGCACGGGTAGGGCAATCTATCAAAGTGAACACATGCAAACAACACACAGCGTTAGCATCATATACGTGTTTGTTGTACAATAATCGTCTCTACCTGAAAATTAGTGTGATGGTATTGAAGTAGCGGCAGCGAAAAAACAAGAAGGTCGTCGTCGCCAAAGAGTATTGAATAGTTTAGTATAGAATAGAAATTTTGATGCCTTTTGAAACATTTATGCTTCTTGTACTGTTTTTTGTAATGACATTGACGAAATGGTGCATTTATATTGAAATATTATGCTAAAAAATAAGACTCGTTTATGCTCTTTTACTCAGAGTCTTTACATGAGAGCGAAACATAGTGCAATAAGTTCTCTATAATATTCAATACTTTTTGTCGTCGCTCTGTTTATGACAAAACAAAAACAATTATTTCAGTGAGCTAAATATGCCTTTATTTTTTTAAATAATATTACATCTAATGTTAAAGCAGATGTAAGAAAAAAGAAAGTGCAATAGCAAAAGAGCCTTCAGTATAGAAACTATTCTTTTTTTAGTTTCAAATGTAACATTTACAAATGTGTTCATAGAAATCGAACAGGTACCGTGTAACAAAAATGTGTTAACACATCGCCCGTGAGTTCGAACACTCATTGATTTTTTTTTGATAAATTGAAGGACTGTTGTTTATTTTTTATTGATAATTGTACCTATAATTTGAATGTTTACTAAATTTTTCTTAGACACATTTAAATGTTTCTCGATATATTTTGTCGATATTCCGAGCGCATAATATAGTACTGCTCTGGCGGGAATATTTCGTCAATAGTACGCATGCATTTTGTAGTTTTGAAAAATTTCGTCCGAGGTAAAATTACACACTGATTTCAAACTAAGAGTTGCCAAATAACGATGACGGTCTGCGAAGTAACTAATATTAAGTACGAAGGTCTCGTTCGCGTGAAAAATATTGAGCTACATTAATTTGT
This sequence comes from Phaonia tiefii, assembly GCA_963931995.1. NCBI lineage: Eukaryota > Metazoa > Arthropoda > Insecta > Diptera > Muscidae > Phaonia > Phaonia tiefii. The sequence goes on from OZ008368.1 coordinate 295,514,972, forward strand.
TTAACAGCGAAATGCCCTAGCAACATACTAGTGTTGACTGACGACAGTGTTTTTAATTTTTTTTAAACTAAAAATAGAATTTTTTTTAGAAATTGATTGAGATCTGACTGACAACATTGATCATTCCTTCCTTCAATTTGATTGGTTCCTATATTTTGTATAGAATCATTAAAATGTTGCTAGATACATGTTGCTGACGTTTCGTGTATGACAATTAGGAACTTTAAAATCAATATTTTACAGATTTTTTCTGTGTAGAGTTTTGTAAAATTTCACGTTAAATGTTAATATGAGTACGGGCTTTAAGGTAAAAAAAATTCAAAATAAAATTATATGAATTCAAAATTAAAATGTTCGAGCGTTTGGTCGTTTTTTTAATTAATATTATTCTCTAATATTTCGCTGCCCTTTGGGTAGCATCGTCAGGAATATAGACACAAATATTATTATTTTAATTTTTAATTAATAATTATGATTATCTTCCTGACGATGGTACCCAAAGGGCAGCGAAATAATGAGGAATAAAATTATTTAAAAAAACCACCCAACGCTCGAACATTTAAATTTTTTAAAATTTTATGTGTTTCACATTAACAGTTCTTAAAATACTTAAAATTAGTTTTGAAATATGGATATCACCTTTAAATCCTAACTACCTATATGCACATTGTTACCGTAACAAAATTCCCTTGTGGCCCGCAAAGTAAACGATTATATTCAACCGACTGCTACTTTATCGCCCCAAACTGTCCTTCATCGCATACCGAGATTAAGGAGCCTTTATTTTATGTTAACCCACAAAATGACGACAAAATGCGTGAGTGTGTGTGTGCGTGTGTACATGTGATATCATCCCGGTCAATATAGCCAATAAATACCAAATATATGAACTTCCTGGAAACATAAACAAACAGACCTACCTTAGCATTTGACGACGACAATAAACAACCAGAGCAACAATAATCTTTCCATTTGCAAAACCAATAATGAACCCTTTTAGCTTAACCACCACACCAATCCTGCACAACACCCCCCAACCAACCCCCCGCCCCACCACCAACAACAACAATATCATCAACGAGAATTCACAATCGCAAATAAACAACAACGGCAACAAACAGAGATGACGACGTCGAAAAAAGGACATTCCTCAGTATTTGCTTACTTTTGATATATTTTTATATGTTTTTCATATTCTTATCACCAACTCCACACTCGGTGAGAGCGAGTGAGTGCACTATGGCACAGACACACACAACCAACCATATACACCTACATCTACCCACACAATCGTATGCTAACACACACACACATACATCCAGCGAAACACTGGATCTGTGTCTGAACAACAACAGTGAAAGAAAAAAATACAATAAAAGAGGAATGAAATCAACACGACAGCCTTTCTGATAACATTCGCGCGCTAATGGGACCAAACAATGGTAAAAGTAAATGTTGTACGACGAACGAAACAAACAAAAGCAGAAATAGCGAACCAACGAACAAACGAAATCAGCAGAGAATGCGACAATTCGCAAAAGTGAAAAGCCCCAAATACCAGCAGTATCATGGCCCGGCTACAACATTCCCAACGCCATTGCACTGCACTCACTGGGTGGTTGATGAGGTGGTGCTGTGACCGAGCTAAAAAGTTAAATGAAAGCGACATCAAAACCTTTGCCAGACTTCAAGCGTCCTGTTACAGGGATGTGGTCGTAAAAGGATCACAATATATACGAGGGTGGATAAAGAAATTTATTGGAATCGGAATCGGTGTGAAAGTGTAAGTCTCAATTCGTAAGTCTTAAAATACAGAGATCGCAGATTATTGATTTTGAAACGGTATCCACGATTCCTTCACCGAATGCGATGGAAAGAAAAGTAAAAAAAGTTAGCAACGGTGAATTGAAATAGAACCAGGGACAGGTTGTCAAGTATTTTTTTCAAAAATAAAAAAAAAATACAAGAAATTAAATTTTATCGGCTAATCTTTATAACCATACAAAAGAGCCATTTATTTATTGTTAGTTAAAGATTTTTCTTTCAAATGTTGACCGTAATTGCGGCTAACATGATCCATTCTGAGGTTTAGATTTTCGGGGAGGCGTTCGAGCATTTCTAGTGGTATTTCTCGTCGCTTTGACGAATGAAGAGAGTAGTGTTGACTCTTGATACTTGATAGCAAAAAGGCAAGAGGTGTGATATCCCAGGATCTAGATGGCTAATTCACCGGTCTAAAGCTTGCAATTAACAGATCATCGAATTTCACTCCTAATAATGCCATGGTTTCGCGGGCTGTATGGCAAGTAGTCGCTGTTCTGTTGGAATCAAATGCCAACGAGGTCACGTACTCAGAGAACTAATGGTTTAGAAAGAGGTTGTAGCAACCGTAAATTCGACTCTTGCCACTGAATTGATGTTGCCATAAACGAATTGAGGTTGTCACGTCTCCACAGCAGAAATTCGGTGACAGCAACCTTCTTTCATAATTGATTCGGTTGTGATAACTGAATCTTCAATTATATTCGTTATGTAAAATAAAGTTTCAATCATTTCAGGTGCAACAACCGAATTTGGAATTAATTCGGATGAAACTAGCAAAATTGGTAACAAATTCGGTTGCAGCAATGGACTGTGGCATCAATTCAGGTGCAACAACAGAATTTGACATCAATTCGGTTGCAACTATCGAATTTATTAACATTTCGGTCGCAATTTAGCGTCAATTCGGTTGTTGTAACCGAATTTCTCACAAATTTTGATAGGACAACTGAATTCGTTTCAATTCGGTTACCACAGCCGAAATCTATAGATTTAAAAATTTAAGTTTAAAATTCTAGAAGCATGTACTATATTAAACAAATTAAAAGAATTTTAAAATTGTTGAGGTTGCGGTGATATAAAGATTTTGTTTGTGGTTAATCGGAAAGGTAAGTAGAAATAATGAAATTATTGTTCCTGCATTGAAACGTCCTATTTTAGAGATAACTGAACTGTTTCTAACAGAAAATGTGCGTAGCAACAAATCTGCTAAAGGCAAATATGTCTCACAACAACTTTTCTAAAAGAAAATCTGTCTTAGGACAAAGACAATCTGTCTTACGATAAATTTCCTAAAAGATAGTCTATGTCTGACGACTAATTTTCTAAACTAAAATCTATATCTGACGACAAATTTTCTAAAAGAAAAAAATATCTGTTGATAAATTTTCTAAAAGAAAATATCTGATACCAAATTATCTAAAAGAAAATATGTCTGACGACAAATTTTCTACAGCAAAATATGTCTGACTACATATTTTATAAAAGAAAATATGTTTGACTACAAATTTTCTAAATTTTGTAAAAGAAAATATGCCTGACGGCAAATTTTCCAAAAGAAAATCTACCTGACGACAAATTTTCTAAAAGAAGTCTGACGACAAATTTTGTAAAAGAAAATAAGTCTGACGACAAACTTTCTAAAAGAAAATAAGTCTGACGACAAATTGTCTAACAGAAAATAAGTCTGACGACAAATTTTCTACAAGAAAATCTATTTGACGACAAAATTTCGAGGTGGCAGTTTCTAAAAGAAAATATATCTGATGACAAATTTTCTAAAAGAAAATATGTCTGATGACAAATTTTCTAAAACAAACTATGTCTGATGACAAATTTTCTAAACGAAAAAAGTCTGATGGCAAATTTTATAAAAGAAAATATGTCTAACGACTAATGGTCCAAAAAATAAATATGTCTGATAACAAATTCTCTAAAAGAAAATATGTCTGACAACAAATTCTCTAAAAGAAAATATGTCTGATGACAAATTTTCTAAAAGAACATAAGTCTGACGACAAATCTTCCAAAAGAAAATCTATGTCTGAAGACATATTTTTTAAAAGAAAATCTATGTCTGACGACAAATTTTCCAAACGAAAAAATGTCTGACGACAAATGCTCTTAAAGAAACTACATATTTCTTGCGACAGATGTTCTAAAAGAAAATATGTATAACGACAACTGTTCTAAAATAAACTATTTCTAACGAAAAATTTTCTTAAAGAAAGGAAATCTGTCTGATGAAAAATGTGCCAGATGACAAATTTTCTAGAAGAATATGTGTCTGATGACAAACTCTAGACGAAAATTAATCTGGTTACAAATTTTCAAATTGCAAATGCGTGATGACAAAATTTATAAAAGAAAGTGTGTCTGACGACAAATTTTTAGGAAAATGTTTAGCGACAAAATTTCCTAAATAAGAATCTGCCTGATGACCAATTTTCTAAATGGAAGTACGTCTGACGACAAATTTCTAAGAAAATGTCTCACGACAGATTTTCTACAATTCTGTCTGATGCGAAATTTTCTTAAAGAAAATATGTCTGACGACTAATTTGTAACAGAAACTATGTCTGACGACAAATTTTCTAAACAAAATAATATGCCTGATGACAAATTTATTAAAACAAAATATGTGTAATGACAAATTTTCCAGAATAAAATGCGATGACAAATTCTCTAGAGGAAATTCTGTCTGATGACAAATTTTTTATAAGGAAATGTAAGACGACAAATAAAATGTGATGACAAATTTTCAACAGGAAATTCTGTCTGATGACAAATTTTTTAGAAGAAAATGTAAGAATACAAATAATCTAAAAAGAGAAAATGTGTCTGACGACAAATTTCGAAGAAAGTGTGTCTGACGACAAATTTCTAAGAAAGACAAGACAATGTATGACGACAAATTTTCTAAACGAGAATATGTCACATTTTCTAAATGAAAAAATGTCCGACGTCACATTTTCGAAATGAAAATATGTCCGACGACACATTTTCTAACCGAAAATATGTCAGTCGAAAAAATTACTACAAGAAACTATGTCGGACGACAAATGTTTTAGAACAAATGTGCAATTCTGTCTGATCAAAAATTTTTTAGAAGAAAATGTATGACGACAAATAATAGCAGACAATTTGTCGTATGACAATGACGACAAATTTTCTTAAGGAAAATTTATTTGATAACAAATTTTCTTAAAGAAATTGATAACAAATTTTCTTAAAGAAAATATGTTTGACGCCAAAGTTTCTTAATGAAAATATGTCTGACTGCAAATTGTTAAAGAAAATATGTCTGACGACAAAATTTTTAACAGAAAATATGTCTGACGACAAATATTCTAAAAGAATAAATGTCTGACGACAAATATTCTAAAAGAATAAATGTCTGACGGCAACTATTCTAAAAGGATAAATGTCTGACGACAAACATTCTAAGAAGAACAAATGTCTGACGACAAATTTTCTGAAAGAATAAATGTCTGACGACAACTATTCTAAAAGAATAAATGTCTGACGACAAATTTTCTGAAAGAAAATATGTCTGACGAAAATTTTTCTGAACCAGAATGTATGATGAAAATGTTGTAGAAAAAAAATTCGACAATTTTTTTATAACAAAATGAACAAATGTGTCTGATGACAAATTTTGTCTGATAACAAATTTTTTTAGAAGTTGTTGAGCCCGGTGAGAAATTTTTAGACAATTATTGATACAAGTTTTTTATAATCAATTCAAAAACAAAGTGTCTGATGCAATTTCAATGTGCAATTCTGTCTGATCAAAAATTTTTTAGAAGAAAATGTATGACGACAAATAATAGCAGACAATTTGTCGTATGACAATGACGACAAATTTTCTTAAGGAAAATTTATTTGATAACAAATTTTCTTAAAGAAATTGATAACAAATTTTCTTAAAGAAAATATGTTTGACGCCAAAGTTTCTTAATGAAAATATGTCTGACTGCAAATTGTTAAAGAAAATATGTCTGACGACAAAATTTTTAACAGAAAATATGTCTGACGACAAATATTCTAAAAGAATAAATGTCTGACGACAAATATTCTAAAAGAATAAATGTCTGACGGCAACTATTCTAAAAGGATAAATGTCTGACGACAAACATTCTAAAAAGAACAAATGTCTGACGACAAATTTTCTGAAAGAATAAATGTCTGACGACAACTATTCTAAAAGAATAAATGTCTGACGACAAATTTTCTGAAAGAAAATATGTCTGACGAAAATTTTTCTGAACCAGAATGTATGATGAAAATGTTGTAGAAAAAAAATTCGACAATTTTTTTATAACAAAATGAACAAATGTGTCTGATGACAAATTTTGTCTGATAACAAATTTTTTTAGAAGTTGTTGAGCCCGGTGAGAAATTTTTAGACAATTATTGATACAAGTTTTTTATAATCAATTCAAAAACAAAGTGTCTGATGCAATTTCTTTAACCAAATGCTGCTGCTGGTGCCAAATTTTTATAAAAAATTGTCTGATGTGAATTTGTGTAAAGTAGCATTTGATTAATTTTTCCAATATTTGTATGTATTACAAATATATTTATTTATTAATCCAAATGTTTCTGACATATTTTTCAGACTACGTCCTTGTTGTTACAAAACTGTGTTGTGTTTTCAACAGTTAGGACATTTGGACAAACTTGACTACTACTATAACATCGAACACTACCACTACCAATTCTTCAGTGCCAAAGTGTTTGCAGTGAATGACTGTGTGCGTGTGTGTGTGTTTGTAAGTGCCAATGTATTGTGTTCTATATTGCAGTAGTAGTTGTAAAATATAAACGAAACGAATGGAGCTCTAGCGACTGGCACAAACCGTTTTATCTATGGCCATCAATCAGACATAGTGCGATAAGTTAAGAGATTGCAAATAGAGAATGTACCACCACCGTCAGTCAAAATCGTAATCATGATGAATAAATGAATGAACAAACGAACCAACGAACTGAGTGAATGAATGAATGAATGAAGGAGTGAGTGAGGAACACCCCAATGTTCAACACAAACACTCGCACAAATAAAGAAGCCAATGAACGAGGTGTGGCCGATGTTTAGGAATCGCAATGCAATGTTCTTTATAAGCAATCCGCCGCCTGTCCACCCAAAAAGGTTAAATTCCTTTAGAATGTTTTGCTGGTAGTAGTGGTGTTGCTTGGAAGTCATATAAAATGGTTATGAATCAGCTTAAATGATTAGATGACCCAAAAAGAGAGGCAAGTAGGATTATTATTGTTAAACAAGAGAAAGACGTTATGGGCGGTGTTGGCGGATGTGTGTGCTCCTTTAAACTGAATCATTAGGGATATAGGGGCCGAGGAGAAGGAGTGGAAGGGGAAGAGGAGTTCACTTGCCAGGTCTTTACAATTTCGTTAAGTTCATAAATTTCATATAAATTTATCGTTTTTGGAAAATATATCTGTTCGTATATTTTATAGTTTTCATTGTTTTGTACAATTTCTTTTGTCTGTGTATATGTCTGTCCTTATATTTATTATCCTTAATGTCCCATGTTTGACTGAAACGTACATTCGTTGTACACAACCAATGAGCCGCCCCCTCCTCGTCCCGGTCCCCTCGCTCTCTGTCTCTTCCTGCACTCAGATATATTTCTTTACTCCCATTACTTATCTGTTTTACCTTCAGAGTTCTAGGTATGAACGAACGTACGCTCGTGCCATCCATGTACACATTTCATTTTGTTATCAGCATAACAACGGTAGCACCAGCAACAACAACAACAACAACTGAAATCTTTATACAAAAAAGGATTCATCTTGCAAACAAACATCCTACCGGCGACTACAATTGATATCGCCAGTACCAGCACCAAAAGCAGCGATGCCATGCAACCCACCTACCGCACCATTAGATCCACCCCGAAAAGGGTTATGAGGCGGTTGGGGGGTATAGAGAGAGAGAGAGAGAGTAGCAAATACCCAATGCACGCATTTATATATATTAAACAGGACATCATGGTGCGACAATAGGAATTGTATTTCACTACATTATGGCTCAACAACATTCAGTACATGCAGTACTTCAAGTCTCCAACTATAAGATACATTTTCAATTGTTACCATTTTATACAGCCAACTAACGACATGGAGGCAGACGAAGAAGGCACATTGTACGGATGGACCGAGTGACATTCACTGTTGCGGGCAGGGAGGGGCACACAATACAACTCTTTTCATTGCATGCAGAAATGTGAAATTCATTGAATCAAATTGTGAATGGTTTTTGTTTTCCTCTTGGAAACTGGGGTTCGTTTGCAAATGAATTGCAGCCCCGAAGGAATAAGTTGATTATCCAAACTGAAGGTAATGGTAATCCCGATGGGCGGAGGATGGGAGAGAATTTTACAAAGAAACACTAAAGCAAAGAAGTGAAAGTTCAAAATTTACATTTTGTAAAATTGAAAACTGAAACTACGAAGTTTCAGTAAAACATAGAGTTTGTATTAAGCCGACCCGAGCTGTTCGCGAGCTAAAGTTGAAGACAACTCGCGAGCTGGTTGTCGACAGGTTGAAATTTGAGTTAGGATATAACGTGGTTTTGTCGAAGGCTGAGGCAAGCTTAGTTATGTCCAGGGTCTTTCGTTATAATCCACTAAACCTCTCGAAACAGGAACAGAACCCGAGAACTCTTCTCGGAGGTTTGAATTCAGATTCATTATTGATACAAAATAATTTAATTTACAGAAAAAAACTCAACAGGTTCAATTGTTGAAACTACTCGTGCTGGATTGAGTACACACGTCTGGGTTGGACAACACTCTTCTGAGAGTCTTTGTCTTGGGCTGAGGATACTCGTCTTGGCTTGAAATTCTCCCCAGATTCTTCGCAGACTGGTCGATTTAACATAATCGAGAACTTAGCGTGTTGTACACGCGAAGATATGGATTTGGTGGGTAGGTCAGATTCGGGTTTACTGCCTCCCTATGAACTTTACAGATCCGGTTAGAAAGGTTGGGATTCGGTTTGTAGTATTATAACTAGGTAAGAACACTTGAACACTCGCTGCGAATAGCACAAGTTCGCTACAAGGGAAGTGACATCGGCAGTCGAGGAATCTGTGAATACAAGAGAATAGTCGGCCGGAGTTGAAAAGTCAGCGGAAGCCACTATGGTCGAATAATCAGCCGAAGCCGCTTTGAACGAATAGTCTGCTGAAGCCGCTATGCCCGAATAGTCAGCTGGAGTCGCGATGGTCGAATAATCAGTCGAATCCATTGTCGTCAGTTAGTCAAGGCAGTGGAAGGTCAGTTAGAATAGGCAGTCGAAGCCGCAATGATCGATTAGACAGCCGACGACGCTATGAGCGAATGGTCAGCCGAAGCCGCTATGGTCGAACAGTCACCCGAAGCCGCTTTAGTCGAACAGTCAGCCGGAGCCGCTATGGTCCAATAGTCAGCCGAAAATGACAGAATAGTCAGCCGAAGCCGCTACGGTCGTAGAGTCAGTCAACGCCATTATTATTTATTTATTTATCGGGTCTCAGACAACCCCGGGGGGTCAGGGACCTTACAAAACGAAGATAACATATTTCGCCAACCAGTTCGATCTTTTGCTTAATCTCTCCAGTTGGCAATACCAAGTGTACGCAGGGATTCGTCAACTTGATCCCTCCAGCAAAGTCTTGGTCTTCCTATTTTTCGTCTTCCTTCGAGTTCGGTTTCGAAAATCCTTCGCGCTGGTTCATCTTCATCCATTCTACTGACATGGCCTAGCCAGCGCAATCGCGTTATCTTGATCCGCTTAACTATGTCAATGTCAGGACAGGTTGAATGAGAGTCTGGTACAGCTGGACTTTTGTTACTCGAGAGAGGGCTTTATGTCTAAAGTGCTTGCTTAGCCCAAAATAACATCTATTCGCAAGCACAATTCTCCGCTTGATTTCAAGGCTGACGTTGTTGTCCATGGCAGATCCGATGTATATAAATTCGTCCATTACCTCGAAGTTATAACGGTTGTCAACGTTTAAGCTTTGGTCTAATCGCGTGGAGGCCCTGTTCGTTGAAACCATTAATTTTGTCTTGTCCTCATTTACCGTCAGACCCACTTTTGCTGACTCCTTCTCAATTCTCGAAAAAAACGCAGTAACTTCTCTAATTGTGCGCCCAATGATATCTATATCATCAGAATACGAGAGCAGCATGTGACTTTGGCAGCTGATGGTTTTATTCATGTTGACTGCAGCTTTTCTCATAATGATCTCCATTAAGATGTTAAAGAGATCGCACGATAGGGTGTCGCCTTGCCGGAGGCCTCGCTTAGTTTCGAAAGGTTCGGTAAGATCCTTACCAACTTTCACTGCTGATTTGGTGTTCGTCAGGGTCATACTGCAAAGGCGTATGAGTTTTGCAGGAATACCAAGCTCAGACAGTTTCTCCCGTATCGGACTATCGAAGGCCGCTTTATAATCGATAAATAGATGATAGGTGTCGATTTGTTTTTCGTGTGTCTTCTCCAGGATTTGGCGCAGCGTGAAAATCTGGTCAGTTGTCGATTTTCTAGGCCTAAAGCCACACTGGTATGGTCCAATCAGGTCAGCGATAATTGGTTTTAGTCTTTCGCACATTATACTTGATAGAACCTTATATGCTATGGATAAAAGGCTTATTCCACGGTAGTTGGCACAGATACTCGGGTCACCTTTTTTAAATATGGGATATAGTACACTGAGACTCCAATCGCCAAGCATGCATTCATCTAACCAAATTTTGCTAATGAGCTGATACATGCACCTTATCAGTTCATCGCCGCCAGACTTAAACAGCTCCGCCGGTAATTCATCGGCTCCTGCGGCTTTGTTGTTCTTAAGCCGGGCAATAGCTGTTCTGACCTCGTCTTGGTTAGGAGGGGGCAATCGACGTCGTCGTCCATATTGTGATCGATTGTCCCATCGTCATCGGATATCTCAGGTACTAGTAGCGCGGAGAAATGCTCTCTCCATATTCCCAACATGCTCTGCACATCTGCGACGAGATTTCCGTCCTTGTCTTTACAGAAGGGGGGCCCTGAACCATGTCCATTAGTTCCGTTTTTAACTTTTTGGTAGAATTTTCGGGCTTCGTTCTTCCTTCTGTATGTCTCAATTTTCTCACTCTCGCGCTTTCTCCATTGCCGTTTCTTACGCCTTAAGAGACGGTTTACCTCCTTTCTTTTCTCCCTATACCGCTCAGTTGCAGCTCGCGTTGCAAGTGACTGAAGCATTACCATACGTGCAGCGTTCTTTTCGTCATTTGCTATGCGACACTCTTCATCGTACCATGGTTTATTGCGAAGCGGTTTTTCGAAACCAAGTACGGTTGTTGCGGCATTTTTTATAAAGTCGGAAATGGGTTTCCACTGCGCATCAGGATCGTCAACGGGAGGGGGTGGGTTCTGTGCCAAAAGTTGCGAGAGCTTCCTTGAGTAGGCTGTGGCTACCTCTGGTAATTGCAGCTTTCCGATGTCCAGCTTCCTCTGCGTCTGGTTTCGTACGATTTTCGCTCTACTTAATCTTGTGCGAACCTTTGCTGCTACCAGGTAGTGATCAGAATCGATGTTAGCTCCTCTGATCACTCGTACGTCCATTACACTGGATGAGTGCCTTCCATCAATTACCACGTGATCAGCTTTGTGGATGTCTTTATGCTGGAATCCACTAATGACCATGTTTTTTGCCGCGGCAAAGTCAATCAGTCTCATACCGTTGTCGGAACTGTCAGCATGTAGACTGAAATTGCCAATAGTTGGATTAAACACATTCTCCCTTCCTACTTTGGCATTAAAATCTCCTAGTACAATCTTAATGTCATGGCCAGGGCAGCGGTCATACGTTTCCTCTAGGAGCTCATAGAATATGTCTTTGGAATCATCATCTTTCTCTTCTGTCGGGGGAAATTAGGGAAATATAAAAATATTTCGCTTTTATGCGGATTGTGGCTATTCGTTCACTCACAGGATTGAACCTAGACACTAGATGTCGCAGTCTTTTGCCAACTACAAATCCGCAACCAAATTCATGTTTTTTTCATGGCAACTGTAGTATATATCGCAGTTTCTTTTTCCTGTGCAGCCATGTCCTGTCCATCGCATTTCCTGGATAGCGGTAATGTCAGCCTTATAACTTTCGAGGACATCTGCCAATTGGATACTTGCACCGGATCTATATAGAGTTCTTACATTCCATTATGCCAAAGCCATTATGATCGACTATTCAGCCGAAGCCGCTTTGATCGAATATTCAACCGAAGCCTATATGATCGAATAGTCAGCCGTAGCCGCTATGATCGAATAGTCAGCTGAAGCCGCTATGATCCAATAATCAACCGAAGCCGCTACGATCAAATAGTCAGCCACTCGAATAGTCAGCTGAAGCCGCTATGATCAAATAATCAACCGAAGCCGCTACGGGCGAATAGTCAACCGATGCCCCTGTGATCGAATAGTCAGTTTGAGCCCCTATGATCGAATATTCAGTCGAAGACGCGATGGTCGAATAGTCAGCCGAATACACTATGAGCGAATAGTCAACCGAAGCCATTATGGTCGAATAGTCCGCTGGTGCCACGATGGTCGAATAGTTGGTCGAACCAGCTATGCTAGTATAGGCAGCCGAAGCAGATATGGCCGAATAGTCAACCGCAGCCGCTATGATCGAATAGTCAGCCGAAGCCGCTGTAATCGAATAGCCAGCCAGAGCCGTCATGGTCGAATTATCAGCCAATGCGGCTATGATCGAATAGTCAGCCGAAACCACTATGATCGAATAGTCAGCCGGAGCAGCCATAATCGAATTGTCAGCCGAAGTCACTATGATCGAATAGTCAGCCAAAGCCGCTATGATCGAATAGTCAGCCGGAGCCGCGATGGTCGAGTAGTAAGTCGAACACACTTTGAGCGAATTATAAACCAAAGCCACTATATATAGCTGTGAGAAAATGCAGCAGTTCTATGTTATTTTCTTCCATAATAAAGGTAAAACTTTGAAGAGGCAACATATTTTAAATGCTGGCTCATACAAGGGCAACTTTATTTTGTAAAAACGAAAATGCTATTACTTTCCCAATACATGCCATGAAGGTATAGCCAAGGGCTTCTCAAAAATTCTTAAGTAGTGTCATTTCTAATTTCTGGTGGCGATTCTGGATGGAAAAAAGAACAGAACTAAAAGTTTCTTAAGAAACCAAACGACCGATATTGTAAAATATACAATAAAAGAAAGGCCGGCTAGAATATTTAATCAGGCTTGTAGACGATTTGAATACAAAAAATTTTTTTCGATAAAAACACACTTGTATTTCTCAATATAGAATCGCTTTAGCTCGATACATTTAGTTCATAATTTTTCCAATTTTTGTATTCCTTCCAAATAACAGGTTTCCAGGTTCTCCAAATAAACGTTTATTTCAGAGATGACCACTTCATTCGAACCAAATTTCTTGCACCAATTTATGGATTTTAGCCATGACGAGTACCCACCAGTGCGCTATAAATGTTATGTAAAAATTTTGTATAATAGTATAAACGAATTTCAACATAGCTCTGTTAACTCTATAACAGAGACTTGTAATATAAAGTGGTTCGTATCTATGCTATTTAGCAGTGACAGTAAATAATGATTACACTGTGTGTAATTTTTTAAGTCATGGAAATATAACCATATACGGACACCACTACGTAATAAAATACCAAAAAAAAGACCCGTGTTTTGCAGTTTTGCCCAAAGTCATGCACTTTTTTTTATGGGCCCCAAAAGATTTGGGGCCTCGGTGTCATTTTAGCAAAAAAAAAACGACAATTTTGTCAGACTCATATCTTGCAAACCGTTCGGATTTTTGATTTACTCTCTGAGGGAAGGTTGTAGCTCTTATCATAAAGAACAAAAATTGTGAACATATAAAATCAAAAAAACTTCATGTTCAAGGTCAAAATTGCAAAAAAAATTAAAAAATTGGGTTTTTTCCGAATGATTTGCAAGACATGAGCCTGACAAAATGATCACTTTTTTTGCTAGATATGACAAAATTATCACTTTTTTGTAAAAATGACACCGATGCCCAAATCTTTGGGGGGCCATAAAAAATCTTTTTTTGGTGGTGTTTTATCACGTATTGGTGTCCGTATATGGTTATATTTTTTCGTGTTGCACTGTGTTATTGTACTTTTTTTAAATCAAAAAATCAATCACTTAGAACAGATGTAAAAGAAAAATAATTTTATCATAAAGAAGTTTTTTTGGGCACTCTTTGCATTTCCGCCATGATTTTTAAATTTTAGATTTTTATTTTGTTTGATCAAAAATATTGATTAGCTATTATGGGCTGCGTTTTATAATATTACTCAAAATTAATCATAACCATTGAAGAAAATCCTTAAAACTCATAATATAATGATTAATATGTAATTTTTGTAATAAAACTCATAATGATTACGGTCCCTGCTATTTAGATCCCGAATCTATCTTCAAGCACATTAGAATATTTTAATTCCCTAATCCCACAGTGCGTTTCGACATACATTGTCATAGAGTGAGTGCCAATACACACACCTTGAAAACTTTTCATTTTCATTTTCGCAATTCCGTAAAATTTATCTCCTCTTCGAGCAGATAATGAATAAATGCATGAATGGAATGGAATGAAATGAAATGTTGTTACTTTTTCTCATCGCTTGTGTCGTTTTGACAATCCAAAGCAATTCACACCCACCCACAACTAACCCCTTTTGATATCAAAGTGTTTGAAAGAACTTTTTTCGAAAATAGTTTTACGACTGGATATATCGCACATACCTTATAGAACACATACACACACACACAGTTACAGATAACTCTACCCATACCCCTGCAACCGAGAACTGAATGTACGAGTATATGCTGATAACACACAGTGTGTTGTTTTGTATTGGTAGGATTTGGCTCTGACTTGGGCCATGAGTGGGACGGTTGGGAAGGTTGAACAAAAAAGCTCTTATCATTTGTAAAACAGCATGGCATGCCATTCATATCCATGTGATATGGCTAAAGTGATAAGAATGACCAGGAACAGCAGTGCGGAGAGAGCAAGAGTACGGGCCACAACAAATAATTTTAAGGGTGTTGCACGATTTACACGAATGAGACACTCAAATACACACAGTGACTTGAGGTACGGCGGCCAACATTGCCGTGAGATTGTCACTGCGCTGGTGGGAGTTAAGTAAAGGAAGTTGACACCAAATAATAATAAAGGTAGGTAGGTGGCTTTAATCAGCGGTCGGGTGATAATGCGAGCCGTACTAGAGGGAATAGTGTCAGCGATAAAGAACTGCGAGGAGGGTATGATGGAAAATATAACTCTTTAGATTATGTGACAATGCGAAAACAAAATTGTGTTCGAAGAACTGAAAAGTTTGAGATTTAAATACATAGGGTGCAAATGTTATAGCAATGTATGCAAATTTTAGAGTCTATACCCGTTTATACTCGCCAAGAGCCGAAAAAAAACATTATTGTTACCAAAAAAAGGTACCAATGAATACCAATGTTTTTAGATACCAATGAAATTCTTTATTCCTGTGAAAGTACGTTCGATGCCATTATGTATGGAACTCGATTTCTTTTGCATGGCCACCACGGGCACGCTTGCAGAAGTCCAGACGCTGAACCCAATTTTCGACGGTTTTCAAGCATAAATCGGCCGATACTGCTGCAATTTCGCGTTCGATATTCGTACGAAGTTCATCAATCGTCGCTGGCTTGTTGGCATAGTCCATAGACTTGAAGTAGCCCCACAGGAAATAATCTAACGGCGTCAAATCGCACGACCGAGGCGGCCAATCGACTGGGCCATTTCGTGAGATAACACGTTCACCAAACTTGGTTTCCAATAAATTAATTGTGGCATTCGCTGTGTGGCTTGTGGCGCCGTCCTGTTGGAACCACATGTCCTCCAAGTCCATATTATCCAATTGGGGCCAAAAATAATCGGTTATCATTGAACGGTAGCGATTCGCATTCACAGTAATGTGCCGGTCTTGATCATCACGGAAGAAGTACGGCCCAATGACGCCGCCGGCCCATAAACCACACCAAACCCAATAACGCATATTTTGCTTATTGACGAAGCCATTCAGCCATAAACGAGCCTCATCGCTGAAGATGACGTAGCGCTCTTAAAGTTGAGGCCACTGTCTCCAAATTTCGGTAGTAAATTTTAATCATTTCGACTCGTTGTTGGCTCGTATATCTTTCCATGATGAAATGGCAAATCTTACTGAAGAGAAATGTCAAAAGAGCGGGAAAAAATATGGCGTCGTTTGCTGTCCCTATCGATTTACTTTTGTATCGTCTCTGTTGAAAAACCATTTATAAACAATATTCATAGAGTCTACGAATACTTTATTAATTTCTAGTCAAAGAAACATTTCGTAGCACTTATAAAACATTTTCATCGATTCTTTCTAAAACCATGAAACATTATTTCTATTCTGTTGTTCGACCTTTTCTTTATCAATAAATAATCAATATTCTCCGAGCTTGAGGTAAGATTTGCTGTTCTTGTATTTATTGTTCTCGATGTTTCGCTACTCCATTGTGTAGCATCATCAGGAGATATAAACAATATTTAACAATTAAAACAAAATAACAATTCGCATGAACATAAAACAAAATGCATGAAATGAACAAAAATTCGGAAATGTCTTGTTTAATGGGAAGTTTTCTAGGTGGAGGCTGTAACCAATATTTAGTATATATTGAAGTTTTGAACCCAATAAAAAGTAAATGTAGAAAAGCCATATCGAAAGAAGTTTAAAAATCGACAATTTCTCAAATACGAGGGCGGATCAATAAGTTCGTGACTTTTTGAATGAAACACAGTTTTTTTTGCAAAAGAAACTTATTTTTCAACATAATCTTCTTATACACTCAATACACTTAGTCCAATGTTACTCCAATTTTAGTATCCCTTCCAAACAATAGGATTTTTCGAGGTCCATAAAATAGGTATTTGTTTGATCAATAATTTCATCGGTGGAGCTAAATTTCGTTCCACCGAGCCATTTCTTTAAGTTAGGAAATAGGAAATAGTAATGGGGGGCTAAATCTGGAGAATAGGGCGAATGAGGTGCCAATTCGTAGCCCAATTCATGGAATTTTGGCAGTGAGACTACACACGTGTGCAGCCGTGCGTTTATGGTCAATTGAGAGGAAACGCGGCACCCATTTTGCAGACAGCTTTCTTAAACCCAACTGATCATTTAAAATCGAAACCACACTGCCATATGAAATGCCTATGGTATCAACAATCTCATGCACTTTTACTCTTCGATCGGCCAACATCATATCCTGGATTTTTTCGACATTTTCGGGTGTTTTAACCTTAATTGGCCGTAAGAACGTTCAGTGTCATTTGTGTTTGGGCGACCACAACGAAAGTCAGTAAACCACATTTTTACCATAGAAATCGAAGGTGCAGACTCTCCATAGTATTTATCAAGCTTTTTCTTGGTTTGATTGATGGTTTTTTTTCGCAAAAAATAATGTTTAATGAGCACTTGAAATTCTTTTTTTTAAATTTTTAAAAAATGAACGAGGTTGTATGTTTTGAACAGCTGTTAAACGCAAAATAAATGACGGAACTTGGTCAAAATTTGACAGTAGCCTATTAAGAGGTGGTACTTGGTGGGAGCAGTGTTGCATTTCCTATAACTTCAAGGGAAGTTCGAAAAGTCATGGACTTATTGGTCCGCCCGCGTAAGTGTCTTTTCTTAAAAAAGTAAATTTTCTTAAATAAAAAATACCTATTCATATTCTTAAACAAAGTACCTTTTCTTAAAAAAATACATTATCTTAAAGAAGAACCTTTGCTTAAAAAAAGTAACTTTTCTTACAAAAGTGCCTTTTTTTAAAAAAAAGTATATTTTTTAAATAAGTACCTTTACTTAAAAAGTAAAGTTTCGTACAACAAATTGCCTTTTCTTAAAAATCTACCTTTTCTTCGAAGAGTACATTTTTAACTTTTTTTGAGATAAATAAATTGTAGCTATTCTTGAAAAAAGGACCAATTCTAAAAAAAATTCCCAGTTCTTAAAACAAATTTTATGAAAAAAAATACCTATTACATATACTTAAACAAAGTACCTTTTCTTAAAAAAATACCTATTCATATTCTTAAACAAAGTACCTTTTCTTAAAAAAATACCTTATCTTAAAGAAGTACCTTTGTTTAATAAAAGTAAATTTTCTTAAAAAAAGTAATTTTTTTAAAATACTTTTTTTAAATTTTTCGTAAAATGTAAAATTTTCTACAACAAATTGCATACCTTTTCTTAAAATAGTACCTTTTCTTAAAAAAGTACGTTTTCTTAAAAAAGTACGTTTTCTTAAAAAAAGTACCTTTTCTTAAAAAAAGTACCTTTTCTTAAAAAAGTACCTTTTCTTAAAACAGTACATTTTCTTAAAAAAGTACCTTTTCTTAAAAAGTACCTTTTCTTAAAAAATTACCTTTTTTTAAAAAAGTACCTTTTCTTAAAGAGGTAGCTTTTCTTTAAAAAGTACATTTTCTTAAAAAAGTACATTTTATTTAAAAAGTACATTTTCTTAAAAAAGTACCTTTTCTTAAAAAGTAACTTTTCTTAAAAAAGAACCGTTTCTTAAAAGAACCTTTTCTCAAAAATAAAATAATACCATTTTTTTTCTTTACTTGAGATAAGTAGCCTTTCTGAAAATAAGTACACTTTCTTTAAAAAATATCCTTTTCCTACAATAAGTATCGCTGCTTTAAAAAGTGTCTGTTCTTTAGAAAGTACTTCTTTGTAAAAAAAAAATCATACTCTTATGGCTTTTTCTTACAGAAAGTACTTCTTCTTAAAAATAGTACCTTTTCTTAAAAAAACATTACCTTTTAATAAAAGAAGTACCTCTCTTTAAAAAAGGACCTTTACGGGAAAATAAAATACATATTCTTACAAAAAGGACCTACAAATATACCTTTTTTTAAATACATTCCATAAAACAAACGTTTTTCTTACAAAATGTTTTTCTTTTTACAAAAAGTATATTTTCTTAAAGATCCATTTAAATTATCGTATTTTTCAACGGGCTCCTTAGGCGTGTTGGAACTAGCTAGTACAGTGATGGGCACACTAACACAGAGAACATTATGTTTGTGTGAGTGCCACAGAGAGCGACTGCGCCGCACATTACACTATGAAGCAAAAACTGATTTGAACTTTTGTTGCCTTACAAAAACAGAAAATATTAGTGCTGATTTATATTCATGCACAAAAAATATGATACTTGACTGCATTCTTGTTTTCCTTATGTCATAATGAGAGCACAGTATAACGACTAATTTTGTCTTGCATATATCTTGCATAAAGTTCAAGCAAGGAACAAATCATATTGGAACAAATCATACATTGCGCTTTCCCCTCTAAATTTTCAATACACATAAAATCATTTGCCCCCAAATTTTTTTTGTTGTACAGTGTAGAAAGCAAATGTCTATATGCAATCTTAGACTTGAACGAAGACGATCGTTTCCGAGAAGTGCTTAGCTTATACTGTACGTGTGTAAGCAGTGCGTCGGCAGAATATTTCAATCCAACCACGCGTGGTTGGATTTTGCGAAACTGCCCGACACTGAACTAGTACATAATATATAGCGAAAGGAACTTCGTTTCAACCGGGTGTCTCGTGATACCTCATGTAATTTATTTAATAATTTTTACGAATTTGTGGACCTATTCTTGACTTATTAGGCTGCTCTCTTGTTCTTTTCGTTAGTTATGGTCCTGTACGAAAACATAGGTGCAGGATTTACACATACACATTGCTAGTGGTTGGTGCTAATTGTTGCGCTTGTGTGAGTTTATTTTGTATGTCTGTATTTTTTTCCATTTAACTCAGCTCGACTAACAGGATATCAGAGAGTTTTGGCAAGAAACTGCTGAATGTAAAGCGAAAACAAAAGGATATAAAAGTTAAAGAAAAAACATGCGTAGAAAATTAACTCAAGACACTTTTGCTAAATGTGTATAAGTACAATCCACCACCACACTTACGCCTGTGCGATATGAATTTACTCCACCACCCGCCAAACTTAGTGACATTTACATTCGAAAATTATGAATATGACACATATTTGATATTGTGTTACCCGTATAGAGTTACCATTTTCTTGTTAACAATCATTTTAAATTATTGCATCATTTTATTATTAATCTTTGGTCTGTGACACGTGTGTCTTGTGTGTGCCGAAGTGTCGCTGAATGTGTTTGGAGCATATGGCATGATATGAGGAGCGAGTGAGCTTCTTGTTTATCAAATCTCGCTATTCGTGTTTTTGCTATAGCACGTGCCAAACGTTTTTGTGTTTGCGCTTTGCAACCTGAAGTTCATATGGCAGAGTTGAGATATAGAAAGTGGAGATTAGAAATAAATAATAATTAAATATACGTATAGAGTTATTTGTATCTATGTATATCTGAACCACTCATATAAGTATATACATTTTTCCGCGTTTTTTTGAACGGATTTTATCTAAATGACTTAAGTTTATCTGCTCATTTTTGGTTGCTTATTTATTTCATGGCAGGGAGGGGAGGTGATTAAAACATTTGTTGTTTTAAAAGTTTAATTTTAGAAAGTAAAATGAGAAGAAATTAGATCGAGGCAAAAACAAATCAGATGAACGTGTTGAACTGCGTGTAAACGCACATGTTTGGCAGACGTTAGATATATTTTGTGTGTTGGACTTTTAATTTTAAAGAGGTCCAGCTAATGATACTTAATGATCATTCACTGCTGTTGATTTTAGAAACAGATGTCTTTCCACTGAAGTTCACTATTTACTAACATTATTTGAAAATATCATACATACTGACAAATCTGTCTTTTTGCTGTTGTTTGAACGCAAATATAACGTGATTGTTGTTTGCCCCAAATATAGTGTACTTGTGTCCAAACACATTGTGTTTGCTATTCAATATTACACGTAGGAGCCACAATGTTTAATATGTTATAATATATGCTTTTGTGACCCAATAATGGCATTGTTTGTTGAAAACTGCTTAAAACAAAAACGTGACATACAAAAAAGAAACAAAAAAAGCAGAAGATCTTTAATTCATGAAAACACTGATTGCACTTAAGTATAAGGACTTTCGAACTTCCCTCGTAGTTATATGAAATGCAACACTGCTCCCATCAACTCCCACCTGTTAGTATACTACTGTCAAATTTTGAGCAAGTTCCGCCATTTACTTTGCGTTTACCAGCTGTTCAAAATACACAACCTCGTGCATTTTTTTAAAAATGGAAAAAGTGAATTTTGAGTTCTCATTAAACATTATGTTTTGCGGTAAAAAAAACCCTGACATATCATATCGATTTGAAATTATCAGTTAGGTTTAAGAAAGCTGTCTGCAAGATGGGTGCCGCGTTTGCTCTCAATTGACCATAAACGTAATCGCGTGACAACTTCAAAAGATTGTTTGGAGTTGTTTGATTGGGCTACGAATTGATACCTCATCCGCCATATTCTCCGGATTTAGCCCCCAGTGACTATTTCCTATTTCCAAACCTAAAGAAATGGCTTGGTGGAAAGAGATTTAGTCCCAATCATGAAATTATTGATCAAACAAATGCCTATTTTATGGACCTCGAAAAATCCTACTTTTTGGAATTGATACAAAAATTGGAGATACGTTGGACTTTTGCATGTATGTATTGAGCTAAAAGGAGATTATGTTGAAAAATAAATTTTTTGTGTTTCATTCAAAAAGTCACGAACTTGTTATTGTCACAGGGGTGCTGGAAAGTCTGTCATTTAATGTTGTTGGAATGCGAATATAACGTGTTCATAGCTTATCGCAAATATAATATACTTATGCCCAACCAGATTGTGTTTGCTGTTCAATATTACATGTTGGCGACACAGTGATTAATAGGCTATAATATATGTTTTGTAACCCAACTGTGGCTTTGGTTGTTGAACACCGCTGAGGATAAAATCGTGAGAGACAATAATGAATCAAAAAAGGAGCAGATCTTCAATTTATGAAAACAATTCTTGGAAACATATACATGGTCCCTACAACATGTTGCTGGGGCCGTTTTATTCAGTGTGTACAATCTGTGTTCCCGACTTTAATAACTGACCACAACTACCACGCATCTCTAACTGAGATGGCCAAACAGATCGATATTCACCTTATATGGGTGCCGGAACACAGGAACATTTCAGACAACTGTAGAGCAAATGAGCTGGCTATATTACACGGTGAAAAATCTTTTTTGTTGTTGTTGTTTCAGTGGAAATATAACGTGATTGTTGTCCGTGATACTTGTGTCCAAACACATTGTATATCCTATACAATATTACATTTTGGACACACATTTTATTAATCTGCTATAATATATGATTTTGTGACCCAAATATGGTGCAGACAACAAAGAAAATAATGAGTAGATCTTAAATTAATGAAAACAATTATCGCAAACATATACCTGGTTGCTGGTTTTTTCAGCGTGCACAATCTGTATTCCTGACTTCAAAAACTAACTACAACCGCCGAGAGTTTTTAAATAAGATGGTCAAGCAGACCGAAATTCTCCTTTTATGGGTGTCTGTTCCGGAATATTCCAGGAAACTATCGTATGGAGCAGATAAGTTGGCAAGATTACACGCTAAAAATGTTTCTTTTGCTGAGATATGATCATGGAGGTATACCTTCCTCAGTCTCTGGTAATCTCATCTTTACAGATGCCTCCAAAATGGAATCGGGCACAGGAGCGGGGAGCTTCAGTGAGGACCTTCAACTCGGGCTTTCGATGAGATTGGGTGCGAACTGCTGAATCTTCCAAGCGGAATCTTCTGCGTTGACAGTAAGCCAGGCCTCAGTGCGATCATGTCACACATAGGAACATACAAATTGGTTAGGGATTGCAAGCGGATCTTGAACAGTGTAGTGCCCGGCAAGCTGAGACTCTGGTGGGTTTTTGTTTGGGTGCAAATATAACGTGTTTGTAGATTTTCGTCAAACACATTGTGTTTACTACTCAATATAACATGTTTGAGACACAATCATTTATAGAGTACAATATATATTTTTGGGACCCAAATGTGGATTTCTTGTTGAAGACCGCTAAAAACAAATACGAGACAGACAACAAAGAAACAAAAAAGCAGCAGATCTTCAATTCATGAAAACAGTGCTTGTAAACATTTACATGTTTCCTGCAATATGTTGCTGCGGCCGATAGTTTTCAGCCTGTAGTGATGTCACAGTGAATGTTGAAGCAGACTGTCTTGCAGCACTTCTGCTGATTTGAGATCGATTGCCTCTGCAAATCCACCGATCTATTACTTGTATGGATTGATCGATCGCTGGTCGCTGGACGAGATAAACGCTGGCTGCACACTGAAAAATCTGTCGTTTTTTGTTCTTTGGAGTTTGTCGCAAATATAATATACTTGTGCCCAAACCTATTGTGTTTGCTATTCAATATTTGCGACCCAAATATATCTGTGTTTGTGATACAAATACAGCCGTGTTTGTTGCAATATTTATGCTCTCTCGAGAACATGAGAATAAAAGAGAGGCAATGAGTGTGTACCTGTATCACCAAAGTGAGAAACGTTTTTGAGGAAAGAAACTGGAGAGGGCAACAACTTGAATCCATTTTTCTGGCCGAGCCTCTTCTGAAAAAAAATGGAATGGCAGACCATTTGTGAAATATAACAAAAAAACAAGTAATTAATACACGCTTGCCTTGCATAAACTATATTTGTATACAAGTATATTGTTTGTGTACCAACGCATAGTGATAACCAAGGCATAGTTGAAACCTTCTCAACACAAGAACGTGAGAGACAATACAGAAAGGTGTAGCAAAAGAGCAGCAGATTCTCATTTCATAAAAAAAGTAATGCAATGCAATTAAATCTAAAAAGGGTCATTTTAAATATTTTAATTTTTTGTATTAATTATTTATAAATGTGAATATATATGGATAAAAATAATTATAATAAATAAAGAAAGAAAGAATAATTCGTTTCTAAATATTACTGGCGAAATATGTTATCTTCGTTTTGTAAGGTCGAGTTCGAGACCGAATAAGTAAGTAAGCAAATATTATTATGTTTGGGAGAAGAAACGCATATATTTCCACGTAAGTATATGGTGGTTTGGGGGAAACACGCGAATGGTTCCACGTAAGTATATGGGTGTTTGGGATGAAGCACGCATATGTTTCCACGTAAAAGCATGCACATTTGTCAGTAAATATACTAATAATGTTTGCATTTAAATACACCTGAGTTTGAGACTGGCAAACATATAAATGTTTGAAGGGTGTTTCAAATATATATATGATTCCTGCCGAATATGTTTGGGAGAATATGTTACAGAGGCCGTTTTTTTTCAGCGTGTGGCTGGACAGAGTGGATTGCAGTATTTCAAAAGATATTTAGCCAACAGTGGATTAAGGGAGGACTGGCCAAGGCTGACTTGCAGCTCCCCATTGTGGGTAATCACGGGTTCTCAGGCAGAGGGCCTGGCCTCTTTGCGCGACATGGCCATTGAAGATTTGATGGAATTCTCGAAGGGTTTGCCATGCATCCGGGCATATTGTTTGTCTATTGGTTCTTTCTACCACACTGCTAATCTGGAATGGTAAACCTTGACCTGCACATGTGAATCCTCATCTTGGATGGTATTGTATGTATTGATCAGGGTTTATCAGGTGATTTATATATATATATATATGTATATACTGGGAACATAAGTGAGTGGTTTTTCTGTTTGTTCTACGTCTATCTTTCTATCGGAAATCTGACACTGTGAGTGGGGCTCGCCCCTTCTCTTCCCTCCCTTCTCTCTTTTCTGCTCATATGTATAGAAAATCACAATGGGTCGACTGACCTCCAAGTGTAGGGACGATAAGTTGTATAATGTCTGTTATTGTCACATGTCCTAAACCTAACCTAACCTATCTAGGATCTTACTGCATGCTGGACATAAGGGACATTGAGAAAGTTAAGCTGAATGATCTTAGGACCTTATTGCGGAGTACTAATTGGTTCGCCAGGTAACAAAGTACGTCTTTTCTAACTACAACCCCATCCTGGAATATCGGGATATTACCATAAGATGATATCATATGGTTTGATAGCCTCTTAAACATACCGCGCCATTTTACAGGTTCATCGACGGCGACGGAATATGACGTCCCGTGTTATCACAACGGTTCTCATTGCACTAAGTGTATCAATTTTGACTGCCATTTCTACCTAACCTAAACTAAAGGTCCTTTATCCCTCTTGAGTAGATAAGTATGGATAACATTGTATATCGATACTTTCCAGGGTAAATAAGAGACAGCTGGCAATTTATATATTTTTTAGGATTCCTCATAATGTAATATTATTTGAAACAAAAGACCTAAAAAGAGAAAACCTTCAAAGCCACTAATCCACAAACTATTTCAAACATCAAATGTCTGTTATAAAATTCATACGCCTTCGAAAGCAATTGATTAACGCTATCAATCTCATAAACCCACTTCTGTCAATGTATCGAATTAAATGTTTGTATTTTTATTTAAAATGTAATCAATTATTTTGTTTGTTGGATTTTTGCCATTTGTTGTTGATCTCGTTTGATGTTGGTTTGGTTGGATTTGATTTGATTTGTTTTAATTTGTTAAACAATAATAAGACTAATAAAGAAAAAAAGTGCCGCTCACTTCGATATTGTGATTTTTGGTTTCGATATTTACTGTAGATTTGTATGATGATTTTTTTTGTTTGATTTGTTGTTTGTTTTATTTTTTTTATATAAAAAATGAGAAGAAAAAAATTAATGATGATTGCTTTTGATTGATAAGGTTTTTGTTTTGTGAACGAACCAAAAGGCACAACGAATGAACAAATGAAACAAAATTTTTGTATTGTTCAGTTATTCATTCACTCACTCATTCGATTCCGTCTGACGGTTTTGAATTCTCTCTTTGGTTTTGTTTTTATTTTGTAGGTTTTACTTTTTTAATTTGACCCAAAAAACGAAACGAAAATGTTTTAATCGTCGCCTGGCGGCATTTTGATGCCAATTTTTGATAGTACTGATGGATTTTTATATTTCAATGATAAAGTACTTTAAACACAACAACAACAACAAATACAACTGGCAAAGCCAGCCGGCCAGGCCAATACAATATCACCACCACCACCACAACGGCAGTGGCGGATAGATTTTGGTTACTTTCCGTTGTATTGGTTGGGCATTTGCTGTTGGTCTTGTCGCTGCATTGTTACGATTACGCATTAATGGGGATATGGAAATTTCGATGATAAATGATATTGTCGTCGTCGTCGTCGTCGTCGTCGTAGTCACTTAGCCGTCAATGCTGCTGGGGTGTGGGTAAAAGGAAAGGTGAAACATGGGACGTTGGTGCTGATTGGTGAATAATGATATAATGGAGAGAGGTGATAAGTGTGATAATACCTACCTAGATACTATATCATTTATTTAACCAAAGTAGACTAATTATTCAAATTTCGAGAATTTGTGGAGGGACGAACAGGTTGAGGGAGCCTCACCCTGGACACCATTGACGTTACGATAAACATTTTAAGTTGCGAAATACTTGTCAAGTCCAAAAACAAGACAACCAATAGTATCAAAGTTTGGCAAACCAGAGCCACAAAGTACACCGAAAAGTACCACAATGTACAAAATTACAACTAAGTACTATACAAAGATAAAAAAATACAAACAAAAGTACCGAAAAATGTACAAAATTTACTTATGCTACACAAAATTACACTCAAACAAAAATGTGGCTTCCTCTCCCAATGAAATTTGAGACCACTATACTGCGATTGAGGAATTTATTTGCAGGAAACGAACAAGTAATTTTTGTGGGAAACGAAAAATGTATCAATTGCGGTAGCACAATCGATTAGAAATCAGCAGCTGCCGAGAGGCCCGGGATCAAAGCCCCGTAGATACTCTTTTTTCTACTCTTTTGGTTTAATTTTTTTAGTTCTACTTATTTGGTTTTGCATCCTTGATTAATTGTTTCATATGGTTTAGCAAAAGAGAAAACAAAACGGAAACTGTGGAGAGACCACTTTTCAGCACTACTCAACTCAGATTCTTCCACTGAAGATCAGGAGCTAATGATAGTGGAAGACAGTGTAGATTGTACCAGCCCCCCTCTCCCCCACACCAAGGCTAGTCACGGCTTGTGGTTGGTAAAGCCGCTGGTATGGATGGACTACCCGCTGGATTTTTTGGTGCAGGTAGCGTGGGACTGCTAGCCCACATGTATCGACTTATATGCGGTATATGGCTGGGAAAATCTATGTCTGACGATTGGAGTCTCAGTGTATTATGTCCTGTATTCGGAAAGGGTGATCCGTGTGTTTGTTCCGACTGTCGCGGTGTCTGTCTTTTATCCATCGCGTATACGGTCTTTTCGAGCGTATTATGTGAAGGACTAAGGCCAATTGTTGAAAACCTGATCGGACCTTACAAGTGTGGTTTTGGGCCAGGCAAGTCCACGACTGACCAATTGTTCACGTTACGCCAAATCCTGGAAAAGACCCACGAAAAACAAATCGATACAAATCACCTTTTTGTCGATTATAAAGCTACTTTCGATAGCCCCATACGGGGAACAGTGTACGAAGTTATGTCTGAAATTGTTATTCCGGCAAAACTGATTCGCCTCTGTAGAAAGACGCTGACCAACACCAAATCAGCAGTGAAAATGGGGAAAGACCTCAATGAACCATTCTGTACCAAGCGAGAACTTAGACAAGGCGACACACTATCGTGCAATCTCTTCAACATCTTAATGGAGATAATAATGAGAATGGCTGCAGTAAATACTAACAAGACCATTAACAAGAAAAGCCATATGTTGCTGACGACATAGACATCATTGGGCGAAATTTGCGAGAGGTTACTGCAGTATTTTAAAGAATCGAAAACGAATCAGCGAAAGTGGGTCTTGCTGTTAATGAGGGCAAAACAAAATTGATGCTGTCAACGACTAGAGAAACCTCTCGACTTGGTCCGCGCTTGAATGTTGACAACCGATTTAATTTTGAAGTGGTAGATGAATTTGTCTACCTTGGATCCGCCGTGAACAAGAACAACAACGTCAGCCTGGAGATAATTAGAAGAAGTGTGCTTGCAAATAAATGATATTTTGGGCTCAGGAAGCAGTTTGGGAACAAAGCTCTCACTCGACGGACAAAACTCCAGCTATATCAGATACTCATTTTACCTGTACTGACATATGACTCTGAAACTTGGGTCACATCGCAAGCGGTTGGAAAATACCTGGGAGTATTCGGGAGAAAAATTCTCCATAAAATATATGGTCCTGTTAAGGAAAACGGCGAGTATCGACGTCACTGGAACCAAGAGCTATATAATCTATATTCTGACGTGGACATAGCTGGACGAATAAAATTAGGCCAATTGCGTTAGCTAGGTCATGTTATCAGAATGGATGAAGATGATACAGCGCGAAAGGTTTTCGATAACGTACCCGATGGAAGCAGGAAAAGAGGACGACAAAGACTCCGCTGGAAAGACTAGGCAGAAGAATCACTCCGTATCCTTGGTGTTACCAACTGGCGAGAAAAGACGAAGGATAGAGCCTGTTGGAAGAATATGTTGAAATTTGCTTAATTTGTTTGTTTAATTAATATGTGTAAGACGTCTGGAAACCTCATGAGGTTGCAAAATAGTCTATGAAAGTAAAGTTCTCAAAAATTGTGCCGTTTGCAAAATCATCATGCTAAAATTGACTTTTTAGTATTTTTTGTAATTCTGAGTCCAAAACAGTTACAGACCCTCCAAGAAATGGGTGCAGCTGTTATACGGTAACCGTTCAGCTTAACAGGAAGTATTATTACGGTTTAAAGTTGTTATAGCAAACTATCTTATAATCTCTTATAATAATGTAACAACTTCTAAACAATCACGAAAGCCAAACAAAGGGTGATTTTCAGCTCCAATAATTATGAAATTTTTTTAAATAAAACTTCAAAAAAATTTATTTATATTTTTGTTTGAGATCAATTGTTGTTTACAATTTCTTCCAATCATCTTAGAAAAGTATTTCCCAAATTTTGGATAATTTCTTTTGGAATCCGTTTCACTTATCCTAGAGAAGAGTGATCAAATTGTCTCTCCTTCGAAATTTTCTTTGTCTGATATTATTCTCAAAGAACCCGGAAATTTTCTCTGGACTTTATATCTGGCACTTCGAGAAGAACTTCTATCATACTTAGACCATTTTACAAAAGTCACATATTGATACATATTGTAGGGCCTGTACGGCCCAAAACGACTAATTTGAAGTTTTGTTAATAATCGTCCATATTTATACTCTTGGTACAAAAAGTAAGTTTTACATCGGATTTTTACTCCTGTTTTCAGGAAAGCATTTTGGCACCCCTAATAATAATTTTATAAAGAATTTTGTCATTTATCTCTATGCGGACATTTTTGAAATGGTCAACGTATTCCTGATATTTAATGCATTTAATTTTTTTCTTTTACGCTTGTGGAGTTTCTGTACCAATTCCGGAAAGCATTTTGGCACCCCTAATAATAATTTTATAACGAATTTTGTCATTTATCTCTATACGGACATTTTTGAAATGGTCAACGTATTTCTGATATTTAATGCATTTAATTTTTTTCTTTTACGCTTGTGGAGTTTCTGTACCAATTGTGTACCAAACAATTGTTTTCGTACAAAATTACTTTGGCATAACAACCCTGTAATTGATTTTGTTCACGAAATTTTCGCAAAGACGTTAGTGAGTACATATTTAGATAAATAAAAGCAATAAATGCTTCAGTTGCCTAATCACAATTTTCACCAGATGGCAAAGACTGTTTCCGTCCGACCATTCTTCACTCGGATGCGATGAAAAAGCACTCAAAAATCATTTTTATTTCGATTCTGTTGCTTAAATTTGAAAATAGAATATAAATAATAGAAAAGCATATCGTTTTAGATATTTGTTGACAATACAAATGGCAAAAAAAGAAATTTGCCCATATCTATCACTCCGGCGCCATCTAAAACATTTCCCTTTACTCTCAAATCCATCACTTATCTTTCACCATCTATGGTTTTTTATTTATCTATGGTGAGTTACCAGGCAAATATACCGATAAATATGCTGTAAAAATAGATTTTTCAGATAAATTAAAAGGAGAAACTTTCAATACGAAAAATTGTGCCGTTTGAAAAAAAAATGGTGCTAAAAAATTAAAAAGATTGGAAAAGTGTTGAGAAAATTGTTCTAAACGGCATTTGGCATAATTTTTCAAAAACAAGTGCTTTTCAATTTTTCTTTCAATTGTGTCAAAACGGCATAAATTATGCCAACATGGTAACACTGACGTAAATGGAAGCAACAAATTTATCTTGTAAAATATGGACAAAAGGTACAATTATACAAAGAAGTCCAGATTTTACATTGTTGTTGCTACTTTAATATATTGTTGATACCCTTAAAGCTTACATTTTGGGTGGTTAAAGTGCACATTTTGATACTTCAGGTACATTTTGTTGCACTTTTCAGTATACGCGTTAGTACTTTTTGCCAGTTATGTTGTAGTGCTTTTAAACCCCTGTATAGTACTTGTGGCCGTCGGTGGTGCAATGGTAGTGTGCGCGGCTCTTGTGCATGAGGACGTGGGTTCGATCCCTACTCTGACCACCTTAAATTTCTTTCGACGACGGTCACCTCGCTTAGCGATGGCAACACTATCGAGTATTTAGCCATGAAAAAGCTTCTCAAAATACCGTTCGGAACCGGTGTAAAACTGTAGGTCCCAATCGGTGAGTGTAAAACTAGAACGCGCACAGCCCCCACGTTGTGAGAGGCTCTCCCTAATCCCTTCATGGGATGTAATGGGAAACCATTTATTTTATAGTACTTTTGAACTTATTGAAAGTAACCTTATTGAACGTTTGCCCCAATTTGTGTAATTTTTGGACTACCTTTCAATTAGAAAGGAACCCAAAAAGCTACCTAGTCTGTAAAGATTTATGTTCATAGACGTAATAAATCAGTACCTCGGAGGTAAACTACACTATGTCGTTTTCGTTAACTTTTCAGTAGAGCAGTTTTAATGTTGTCGGACAATGATGCAAAGCGCCAATTTATTATTGCGTCCGTTAAGACAGAAGAACCGAATGTTCATCGTTCAAATGCAAAAAAACAAAAACCCTAGTTTACAGGTTTTTTGTCAATGACCACTGCTCTACTGAAAAGTTAACGAAAACGACATAGTGTAGTTTACCTCCGAGGTACTGAAATAAATGAAATAAACCTATTAAAAACCAACCAGTAAAAAACATAGTTTTTGACTGTAAATTCTTTATACACCCCGGTTCACGTATTTAAAGGCTCTAAAAATTCTATATTTATAAAAAAGTGCAAAAATGTGCTATTTTTTTGGTTCAAGTGCCTTTAATTAATTATTTTTTTTTATTATTTTTAAAGTAAGAGATGATATGTTTATCACAATTTATTATATCTTAATCATTTTACGATTCAAAATGGCAAAACAAAAATTTTTAAATCTATCGGAAAAAACTAAAATCGATGTTCGCCGTTCTGAAGGACATTCTAACCGCGCAATGGCTAAAAATAATTCTGCCTTGTCAAAATAATAGCTCAAGCTTTAGTGGAAGTAATCAGAGTAATTAAGAGCCGTGAGTATCTTAAATACCTTACTTTACTTTTATTGACTATTTTACAACCTCATGAGGTCAGACGTCTTACACATATTAATTAAACAAACAAATTAAACTAATTTCAACATATTCTTCCAACTGGCTTTATCCTTCGCCTTTTCTCGCCAGTTGGTAACACCAAGGATACGGAGGGATTCTTCTGCCTGGTCTTTCCAGCGGAGTCTTGGTCGTCCTCTTTTCCTGCTTCCATCGGGTACGTTATCAAAAATCTTTCGCGCTGGCTCATCTTCATCCATTCTGATAACATGGCCTAGCCAACGCAATTGGCCCACTTTGATTCATCTAGCTATGTCCACGTCAGAATAGAGATTATATAGCTCTGCGTTCCAGCGACGTCGGTACTCGCCATTTTCCCTAACAGGACCATATATTTTACGGAGAATTTTTCTCTCGAAAACTCCCAGGTGTTTTTCATCCGCTTGCGATATGACCCAAGTTTCGGAGCCATATGTCAAGACAGGGCAGAGAGGGCTTTGTCGAGAGAGGGTTTTGTTCCTAAACTGCTTGCTGAGCTCAAAATAACATCTATTTGCAAGCACAATTCTCCTATCTATCTCCAGGCTGACGTTGTTGTCCTTGTTCACGTCGGATCCAAGGTAGACAAATTCATCTACCACTTCAAAATTAAATCGGTTGTCAACATTCAAGCGCGGACCAAGTCGAGAGGTTTCTCTAGTCGTTGACACCATCAATTTTGTCTTGCCCTCATTAACAGCAAGACCCACCTTCGCTGATTACTTTTCAATTCTTGAAACTACTGCAGTAACATCTTGCAAATTTCGCACAATGATGTCTACGTCGTCAGCATACGCCAGCAATATATGGCTTTTCGTGTTAAAGGTCTTGTTTGTATTTACTGCAGCCATTCTCATTATTATCTCCATTAAGATGTTGAAGAGATTGCACGATAGTGTGTCGCCTTGTCTAAGTCCTCGCTTGGTACAGAATGGTTCAGTGAGGTCTTTCCCCACTTTCACTGCTGATTTGGTGTTGGTCAGCGTCATTCTACAGAGGCGGATCAGTTTCGCCGGAATACCAAGTTCAGACATAGCTTCGTACAGTTTTCCCCGTATGGGGCTATCGAAAGCAGCTTTGTAATCGACGAAAAGGTGATATGTTTCGATTTGCTTTTCGTGGGTCTTTTCCAGGATTTGGCGTAGCGTGAATATTTGGTCAGTTGTGGACTTGCCTGGTCTAAAACATCTTAAATACCTGAAACTACAAAAAAAAAGCCGCCACTTAATGCTCCTCGTAAGGAAAAGCGGCTTCAATTCGCAAGAGACTACATGGTATGGGATGTGCAGCCAAGAGGTCATGTAAATGACTGGAGAACCCGTTGGGTGGGGGTGTTGCTATTACGTACTATGGCACCATCGATCTTGAATATCAAAGTGCAAAAATGACTGGTGCAAGCTATAAAACGTTATTGGGATCGGCTTTTCCGAAGTTCAGTGAACTATTTGGTCCCATATCTTGAATATTGCAATAGGATAATTCCCCTATACACAACGCCAGAGTAGTAAAGGAGTTCATTGCAAGTCAAAATGTTAATATTCTTGACTGGCCACCCTATTCGCAAGATCTAAACATTATCGAAAATGTCTGGGGGTTGGTTATCTCGTAAGGTCTATGAAGGAGGTAGACAATTTGATGACAAGCAGTCACTAATTCAGGCCATTAAGGATGCTTGGAATCAAATTTCGTTCGATTATATAAATTCTCTTTATCTCTCAATGAAAACCCGTTTATTTGAAGTTATCAAAATCAAAGGGGGTTGTACTCATTACTAATAGTTCTGAAATAAAATAAAATAAATTAAAAAAACAAGGACAACAGGTTTTCATTAAAATTAGTTAAAGTGCCTTTATTCAAGTGATCCAAAAACAAAATAGCACATTTTTTGACTTTTTTTTATAAATTGTTCAAAAACAGTTCTTTAGTTAAGAAACCACTATTATCATGATTTGTTTATATCTCAAGATGTCTAGCTTCCATTTCCATTTTAAAATTCTGCAATCGTTTACAAATTGCAAAAGATACAGGCTGCTGAATATGGAATTTTTAGTGCCTTGGAATAAGTGAACCGGAGTGTATATGACCCATGGTATTTTATTTTATTGATTATTGATTTGTATGGGATGTACCACACCCCTTTGTCCAATCCCGCCCATATTTAGTTAATTTTGTTAATTTTTGTTAATAGTTTAGTTAATAGTTAATTTTTGTCTTCGCCATTAGTTTTTCAGTGAAGTTTCAGCTCGATTGGATCACGGGAAAGGGTTAAAAATCAATCCAAAGTTTTTTCGGCATGACAGGTGAAGTTAATATAGAGAATTTTAAAAGTGTATTAAAAGCGCCAAAAAAAACTTAAAGAAACTTCCAATATGTGTACTAACCAGTACCGTAAAGTGAATTTAAAGTACCAAAATGTGTACTTACAGTACCAAAATGTGTACTTAAAGTACCAACATTTGTACTTAAAGTACCAAAATGCGAAAATTGATATATTGTTGACAGAACAAAATTATTATATTTGAAAGGCACAAAAATGTCAGATGACCGCACTAAACTGATAGATGCCACCCCAGTTACGAACTTGATGGTTAGTCGTCAGCTGAGTGCTATAAAGATCCATACGCCAATTTCACTTTCTTAAGCTAAAATTAGAAACAGAGATTTGTAATGTTGCTCTTTCGATAATTTCGCTATCTGACTACGTTGCTAAGATACTCAGTGTCAATGATGCTCTATAATCCACCTTTGTTTTTCTCGAAACTAAGTTGATGGCGTATGGAGCTTTATAGTACTCAGCTGACGTAGTAGTAAAATAGGCGTGTTAGAATGTACGCTGTTAGTTTAGTCGAATTTATAAAAGCTTAACTCATCGCTTATAACTACACACACAATAAAAAATGATGCTTCTCGTTAAGCAGGTTTGTAAGGGAAAAACGGAAAATCCTCGCTTACAAACCTGCATGATCTTTATATGGCGTATTCCCACTTGGAAGCACTAGTACCGTCATTTCGCCCAATGTCATTTCGCCCAGAAACGAAAATGACATATCGCCCAAAAAATTTCACTGTTAGTTGTTGTTGTCCAAAAAAATCGGAATTTTGGGCGTTATAACATGATTTTTTGGGCAATATGACATTTCCCCAAGCCAACAACGACCCATGACACATTCCCCAAAAATAATAAAAATGACACAATACCCAAAATTATGGATACATTTGTAAATGAAATTTAGGTAAATTTTCTATGTAATTTTTAAATAATACATATTTATTTCACATTGTTAGTAGAAAAATAACATAACGTCCTTGTTCGATCTTAAGTGCCTCTATAACTTCCAGAGGTGTTTTTGGGGATTTTAAAAAAGTTGGCGATGCAAGTCTCTCCAGAGTTCTTTGTACCCGAGAGTAAACCATTTTTGGAGTACTTTCCTGATTCCTTCAGAAAAAAATCCAATGAGTGTTCGAACTCACGGGCGATGTGTTAACACCTTTTTGCTACACGGTATCTGTTCGATTTCTATGAACACATAACCAAATGTTACATTGGAAAATAAAAAACAGCGTTCAATCATATGATGACGTTACATTTAAATAATATTAATATTTAAAATTATTTAAAGACCAGTACAAACACATGTGTCATTATTTTCTTGCTTAAAACTTTTTATTTTATTCCCAGAAACAACAAAGAGAATGCAAAGCAACAGACACATGTACATACATACGTACATTGTTATATTCGCACATACGCTATTCAAGTTCACAAAATTCTCGTTGCTCTCTTGTTATCTCATTTTTATATACGTATAATACGTCATTATACTATTTGCTCTGAGAGTGCTCCGCACCCACATTTTATTTGACTTACCATTGACAATAATAAAAAATCAACCCGTAAATAAAACAGTTTTTGACTATAAATTCTTTATATATGACCGCGCCCCTTTGTCCAATCCCGCCCATATTTGCACCAGATCTTAAAATATGTAAACCTAACCAACATACCCGATTTTGTTCAAATACCGTTAACAGGAGCAGAAATAATGGATTTTTAATTTGTGATTTGTATGGGAGGTACCACGCCCATTAGTCCAATCCCGCCCATATTTCGACATTTCATTTTTGTCGTCGCCATTAGTTTGCCTGCAAAGTTTCAGCTCGATTGGATTATGGGAGAAGGATTAAAAATCAATCCAAAGTTTTTTCGGCATACATATATACAGGCAGGTGAAGTTAATATAAAGAATTTAAAAAGCCGTTCAATCCAATGTTGACGTTTCATTTAAAAACAAACAAACACACAACATCACACATACTTTGTCCGAAGTAGCTGACGTATACGTGTGTCACATAACCACATGTTTGCCATATCAACAGCAACGAAACAGCCAAACACACAACATCACACATATTTTGTACGAAGTAGCTGACGTATTAGTGTGTCACCATAACGTCTTGCAAATGAAATTTTGCGTAGCTATGCTTTATATCTCCGTTCAACAACAGCAACAGACACATGTACATACATTCATTATTATGTTAATACATACGCTATAGACACAATTTCGTTTGCCTCACCCCAGCCACACCACTCTTTCATTGCTCTCATGCTCGCTCATTTTTGTGTAACACGTCATTATTCTCTTTCGCAGTCGCAGAAAATTAGGTTTTAGCAGAAGCATAAACTCTGGTTTTAGCAGCAGCAGAAAACCTGTCTGTGTGTTGTTTGCATGTGTTGACTTTTATAGATTTAGTCCTTATACGCCGTTATAGATGTTAACACATCAAACATTTTATTTAAAGACAATTATTTTATTTGACTCAATGCTGTTGATTCTCCCACGCGGCGAGGCTCAACAGCTACACGACAATGGCAAAAACGACTCAGGAATGCACCAAACATTACTTCTTCAAACAAAAACCCTGCAAATTTACCGCTTAAAATTACAAGCACCCTACTTCATTGGGTTGGTCATTCTTTTTCACACCATAGGTTAGTAGCTCATGCCTACAACGCAGGGCCTCTGAGGTGTTTCAAACATAACGACTAACCAGCATGTAGCACCATTTTATGATGTAGGGTGCTATTACTGCTATTTCGTTGTGGTAACATTTGTACAACGTAATTCTTTTCGTAAATGACATTTCGCACAAAAAATGTGTACGTCAATGTTTTTGGGCGATATGTCATTTTATTTTGGGTCTTATGTCAGTGCTATTGGGCGATATGTCATTTTAGTAATTAGGTTTTTGGGCGATTTGATATATTTTTGGGCGATATGTCATTTTCGTTTTTGGGCGAAATGACACTGGGCGAAATGACGGTGCGCCGCATTTTTCATTGTGCTTCGTTATAGCAGCAAGAATATCATGAATTCCTGCCTTAAAGAAATAAATAAAAGAATAAATATTTTTGTATATATATTTTATAAAAAGACACTTTTGTACACGCGTTTACTTTTATTCCACGTGTCGTTTCCACAGAAGCAAGTCAATGACACAACATTATCTTTTTATTACGCCATCAAAACCTAACCCAGCAAAAATAAAATGAAGTAGTTCTAGTAGAAGTTATTATTTTTGTACATCTTCTGCAACATTATGCGCATTTTTAATGCAATTTTGATTCTGATCAGAAACAACTCCGAAAAATCTACATTTGCATCACATCCATTATGATGCAAATTTATTAAAGAGCTAAAGGGATAGTGGACAAGTGCAAAGATGCCTAAATATATTACTTGTTTTTAATTTGTATTTACTTTCTTTCAAATCGCTTTTCATTTCCTTTCTTTTTCACCTGTTGACAGAAGCATTTGGAGTACTAATAAAAGGTCAATTAATAAAATAATTAGTTATATAAAAGGTTAAAAAGTTAAGACCTAAAGTTGTAGCTTAAAGTCATAAGTTATTGCAAAGTTTCAAATGACAAGAAATTTAAAAATTGTTGAAATAATAGTTTTGGTTGCTTGTTTGCGGACGAAATTTAGCATACAAATTTTAACATAAACTGCTCTTCCAAACAGTCAAATAAGAAGTAGTGCTGCGTTGGAAAACGCCATATTAAAAGAAGTACTTCTGCACCTAAATTAGCACTACATCTTACAAGTAGTTGTGGTGCAAATTCTACTTCTTGGTATACTCTTTTTTTGCTGGGAACACACGTTCGGCATTGATTCGTGTACATTTTCGTCTCCTTACAACCTGATTCCTCGTAAGGGAGTGGGTAAGCTCTTGAATTTTAGTTTCTTATATTTATGTTATTATGAAAAAAATTTGTAAAGCTTATTACGAAGCGCTTACATATGCGCTTCGGTTTTGTCCTGCTTCTGAAAACCTACAAAATTTTTGTTGGGCATGTACATAACAATGGAAGATATGCGAAGACTGTATGTACTAAATCTGTTGTATTGGGCTGTAAGCGAAGATCGTTTTCTGTATAGATGTGTGATTCATAGACCACCGCATCCGTTCCTACAAGCTGACAAATTTGCCTGCTTTTGTTATTTGGATGCAAATATAACGTGTTTGTAGTGCGTCGCAAATATATTGTCGCTGCGCCGACCGAAACAGTCATGTGTTTTTCAGTAACTTTCCAGGAGAGCAAAAAAAAACAGTTTTATTTTGTTCTTTCGCAATTTTTTTTTCTAAGTAAAAATTTTGTTAGATGCATAAAAACATTTGATATTAGTGTACCATAAAAAAAAATCCAATACGAACAGCCACCACGAAGTTATCAGCCATACAACACATAACTGATTTTGTTAGAGCATTTCAAATCGCAATATTTATTATTTCATTTCAATGTTTAGAATACTTGAAAAATACAAATAATTAAACAGTAATTATTTAAGAAAACAGAAACAATAATAGAGGTTAAGATTATCATGGAATGCATCAAAATCTTTATGCATGCATTTTTTAAGTGATTGCAGCATTTTGCATTCTAATTCATCTATTTTCGGAGGCGTGGCATATAAAGGTCCTGCTGAAGTATTCTTATCCATTGTTAGTCTTCTTTTCGTTACACACAAGTGCACGAATGGACAATACCTTGTCTTGAGGCTCTTCCTGGTCTAATTGAAGAAAAATTGACGACAACTTGTTCCTAATCTTAGAAAAAGGAGTACTCTAGGTTGTTCTCTACATATTGCTGTGACGACCCTTGCTTGTCTAATGAGGCCTATGAAATCTATGGGAGCGTATATTAGCCCGTTAAATGTCATGTTCAGAGTTGAACGTACACTGTCCAATTTATATTCCTGATGAAGAGTTAAGGTTTGCCAGAGCACTGGATAATGTATAATTGTTGTTCCGATATACACACTCGTCAGATATTAGAACAATTTTTTTTTTGATGTGTTAACATCTATATGCACGGGTAGGGCAATCTATTAAAGTGAACACATGCAAACAACACACAGCGTTAGCATCACATACGTGGTTGTTGTACAACAATAGTCTCTGCCTGAAAATAAGTATGATGGCATTGATGTAGCGGCAGCGAACAAAC
The DNA here is from genome assembly GCA_963931995.1 of Phaonia tiefii. Taxonomy (NCBI): domain Eukaryota; kingdom Metazoa; phylum Arthropoda; class Insecta; order Diptera; family Muscidae; genus Phaonia; species Phaonia tiefii. The sequence goes on from OZ008368.1 coordinate 295,554,142, forward strand.
AAGCAGGTCGTCATCGCCAAAGAGTAGTGAATAGTATAGAGAACTCATGGAACGAATTGTATGACTCAAAAGTACTGGCGACATCTGGCGAATGATTCAAAACATATTACTCTCCTTTTGTCATAACTTGGTCCATTCATAATTTTGATGTGACACATTGATGCCTTTTGAAACATTTATGCTTTTTGTATTGTTCTATGTAATAACATTGTCGAAATGGTGCATTTTGATTGAAATATTCTACTCTACTCTACATGAGAGCGGAAAAGAGTGCAATAAGTTCTCTATACTATTCAATACTTTTTGTCGTCGCTCTGTTTATGACCAAACAAAAACAATTATTTCAGTTTGCTAAATATTGCTTTATTTATTTTAATAATATTACACGTAATGTTACATCATATGTAAGAAAATACAAAGTGCAATAGCAATAGAGCCTTCACCACAAAAACTATTCTTTTTTTATTTTCCAATGTAACATTTACTAATGTATTGTGTGTAATTTTTTGTGCAACCCAAAAGTTCCCATAAATACTTATTTACATACCCGTATTATTTCGCCATCAAGAAATGGTAAATATCAATCAAATTGGTTTTTGTTTTGAACGGTTTTATAACTGGTTCGCCGTCGAATATGAATATTTCGTTTCTGAACCATTTGAGAAATAACGGAATGTATATAACTGCAGTTACATTGTTGCTTTTTCGGGATTACAAATGTCAAACTCCATAAGAAAAAACGTCGATAATCCCGAAAATGCGAATGCGTTTATGCCTTCGAACGTCAAAGTTACGGCACTACAAAGAACACTTCATTCACTTTTCTACTTCGTTAAATGGGCACAACGATTTTCTCTGATTTCCTTAGCTTTTTTGTACCAAACTTTTTGTAACATTTAGGTAGTGTTAGTTTTGCATTCACTTTTCTCCTTGCAGTTTTTAGTACCATCCCCACAGCACATCCATCACTATCATTAGACGACTCAAACCTGCCGCGTCTCATTTCTCAATACGTCGTCCATACTTATACAATCAGCGAATATCGATTTTGGATGCAGATTTATAGTTATCCTGAAGTTACATTATATTTATGCAAATAAAAATGAATTTCCCTTTTGCAAGATTATATTAGATTTTTGCACATTAAAAGTGAATTTTTGGGGGTCGCTTTGATTAAATACTCGACGAAAAGCTAAAGCAGTGCCTAGAAGTTAAAACTTATTCATAAAACTGTAACACATAATTGTTTTATGAAATATTTTTCCTATAGTTTACACACAACTGATTTTGCTAACTTCCAAACCAAACGTGCTTAAGGGTTGATATACTACCAGGTACGCTTTAACAAAATGCAATAAAAAAAAATCGACAAATTTGACATGACTGATTTGGTTGGCGCAGCGGCGATATTACACTTGTGCCCCAACATATTGTGTTTGCTATTCAATATAACATGTTTGGGATACAATAATTAATAGGTTATAACATAGGTATTTGTGACCCAAATGTGCTGTTGTTTGCTGGAAACTGCCGAAAACAAAAACGTGACAGATACAAAAGAAAAAAAGCCGCAGATCATTAATTCACGAAGACAATGCTTGCAAACATGTACCTGGTTCCTGCAATATGTTACTGGGGCCGTTATTTTTCAGCGAGTAGTGTTGCCAACAAACACTAGGTAGGCATACAAATGGAGTTCCAGCAACTATGTCGAGTGTTGATAAAACAAACATGCTGATCTGTGCTTTAGACTCACTGACCTCGTGGACCTGTAGTTTTACACTACTTCTATATGAACCATCTGCACCACCGTAGGTCATCTCAATTCCTGTCGTTGGAATTTCATAAAAACTTTTTAAACTTTTTAGCTTTATTCTTCAATTTCGAAAAGAATTATTGTAGGTCTAGTTTAAAGTTTTCCCAACCCAAAAAAATTGAGAATTTTAAAAATCTTTATCTTAAACAAATTCGGCAAATTCTCCTTAGTAAACCCAATTGTGATCACATAAAGTCAACTCGCTCTAAACACATCAAACTCCAATAATAGTAATATCTTGCTATTTATTATATAACTAAAGTCGCGTATAAACCATATTTAATAACATTTAACGGGGGTTTTGTGAATAAAAAAAAACTCTTATCAATATATTTTATGGTTCGCACCAATTACTTTTCAAGTCCTTTGCATTGTTCACATTATCTAGAATTTACTCTATAGGATCCATTCAATGTCCGCCCAACAAACCAGCTTGACGGTCGTGTGTTGTACTAAATAAAGATTCCGTTTTTTTTTTTATTTCGGGGGGTTGAATTATTGCAGAATCAGCTAAAATTGTGCAAAACTATAAACATAACAAATTACAAAAATTTATGAAACTCATGAGATACACTTACTTGTCTCCCCCCACTCACCACTTGCCCCAAAAACAACCAACGGGCCGATATGCCAAACAATATCTTCTCTAAAAAGGCTATAAAGTCCTTCATAGAAAACGGGTAAAGAATGCTGAGTATAGAAAATACAATACTTCTCTTCCTACTCCGTGACAAAAAAAAAATAAATAAATAAAGGATAACAACAAGGACCAAACAAAGGCTAAAACTTGTATCGTATAAAATGTTGAGAAGGAGAAAAATGAGAAAAATATTAAAATTTAATATTTTTATCAACAATGAAAAATCACATTCAACTGCTCTCTTCTTAAGCTGGAGCTATCGTTGTTGTTGGGCGAGGGAAAAACGCTTATCAGTTGAAAAACAGAAACAACAACAACAAGCCAGCCAGCCAGCCACCAGGACGGGATAAATAGATGAGGAGACATCGACAACAGCGACAAAATGAACGCAACCAGGGACAATGATAAGTAAACACCATCATCATATTATCATTATCATCATCATCATCATCATCATCATCATCAGTCGACTGGTAGTAACATAAGGCTGTATGTTATCCTGCCGAAGGACAATGCAAGTGGGCGGTGGGCGTTGTTTGTCATTATCGCAAGTTTTCACAAGAGCACAAGAAAACAATCGTAACAAATTTCAGTCGTTTGTTTTGTGTATCGCCCCAGCATCTATGATGAACTCAATGGATTTAATTCATTTTAGCACTAAAAGGATATGAGTGTGTGACAGTGTAACTAACACAGTGGAGTTATGTGTCATTAATTTTACAAGCTAATCTACCAGGGTGGTGCCAAAAATAGCCGACAAACAAGTAAAAGTGTTAAATTCGGCTGTGCCGAATCTTTGATACCCTCCACCTTAGTGTTAACCAGCAAAATATTAAATTTTAAAAAGGACCTTTTTTAAGAAAATGTACTTTTTTAAAAAAAATAAAAATAAGTTACTTGTTCACAAATGCTATTACTTGTTCACAAATGCTCACAAATGCAGGATGCTCACAAGTGCTCACAAAGCTCACAAATGCATTGCAAACAATGGTCAAATGCTCACATTGAAAATGTACTTAAGAAAATGTACTTTGAAATGTACTTTGAAATGTACCTTGAAATGTACTTTGAAATGTTACTTAAGAAGAAATCTACTTAAGAAATGTACTTAAGAAATGTACTTAAGAAGAAATGTACTTAAGAAATGTACTTAAGAAAGAAATGTACTTAAGAAATGTACTTAAGAAATGTACTTAAGAAATGTACTTAAGAAATGTACTTAAGAAATGTACTTAATGAAATGTGCTTAAGAAATGTACTTTGAAATGTACTTAATGTACTTAATGTATTTGAAATGTACTTTGAAATGTACTTTGAAATGTACTTAAGAAATGTACATTTTTTTAAGAAAATGTACTTTTAAAAAAAAAAAAAAAAGTTACTTGTTTGTTCACAAGTAAAATAAAAAAGCATTTTTTAAAAATAAAAAAGCATTTTTTGAAGAACTGTTAAAAACAAAAAAAACAAGCTGCAAAGCATTTTTTAAAAATAAAAAAGCATTTTTTGAAGAACTTAAAAAAAAACAAGCTGGGACGAGAGTTGAACCAACAACCCTCAGACTCCAACGCGCAACCCTTTACCCATCAGGCTACAGCGACCTTAGATGAAGTTTGACAAAATTCATATAAATGTATGAACACATGAAAGTACATCTAAACATTCTAAAGTACTTACCTATTATAAAGAACAACAAAGATTTTCAACATGGAAATTCACCACATGGCAAAAGGAGTAGTTTAGTATAAAACTACAAAAATTAATGTGAAAATTTTATGAGTTTTTTTACGTTTCCAATCATAAAAATTTTTCCAATGGACCAATTTCGCTGATTTTCAATACCAAACTGCTCAGGAATACGTGGAACATTCTGGCCAAAAACCCAACCGCGTTATCGCCGATTGAAGTCGTGAGAATGTTTTCAACAGACGGACAGACGGGCATGGCTGTATCGACTCCGGTTGTTATAAGGATCAAGAATATATTTACTTTATGGGGTCGCAAAGCCTTATTTCTATATGTTACAATCAGAATGACAAACTGATATATACCCTCTATCACTTACAGTGGAGGGTATAAAAATACTTTAGAGAAAAGTGGCAACCTTATAAAACATATGTTTTAAGTTTCAAGGCGTCACGTTGTTTAGCATTCTTATTTGAGACATCAAAAGTAAACAATTTTGTAAACATGAGAAAAATTTGTCACCGTTATGTAATTCAATATTTCCACTTGAAAGGTCTCAGTCCACGCATATTAAAGCCAAGTACAAGTCTACTCTCGGGGAGTCTGCTCCTTCTTCTACGAATGTAAAATATTGTGTAGCAGAGCTTAAACGAGGCCGTACGAGCTGCGAAGACGAACATCGTAGTGGTCGACCAATTGAGGTGTCCACGCCAGACACGGTAAAGAAAATCCACAAAATGGTATTAAATGATCGTCGGCTGAAGGTGCGTGAGCTAGCTGAAATGATAGGCATTTTAGAAATTGCTACACATCGAATATTGACCGAAGATTTGTAGATGAGAAAGCTGTGCGCAAGATGGGTGCCGCGTTTGCTCTCAATATATCAAAAACAGCGTCGTGCAGATGTTTCAGTACAGAGTTGATCGATACTTCACCGCAATAACACAGAGTTTTTGCGCCGACTTATAACCATGGATGAGACACTTGAGACAAAGGAACAGTCGAAGCAGTGGACTGGACAATCGTGTTCAAAGTAGGCGAAGACGGATCCATCTGCAGACAAGGTTATGGCGTCTGGTTTTGGAATGCGCATGGAATAATATTTATTGATAATCTTCAGAATGGAAAAACAATCAACGGTGAATATTAAGCTAATTTATAGCAGCGTTTAAGTGATGAAATAGTGGAAAAAAGTCCTCATTTAGTGGAAAAGAAACTGTTGTTTCATCCAAACAATGCTGCAGTTCACACATCCATTATTTTGATGACTAAAATTAATAAACTAAAGTTGAAATTGCTTCATCAAACACCTTATTCGCCAAAATTGGCTCCCTCGGACTATTTTCAATTTCCAAACTTGAAAAAATGAATCGATGGTAAAAGATTTGCCAACAATGAAGAGGTGTAGTCTGCGTTTGAGGGAGTTTGACAGTTTTGAGCGTTTTAAGGAGTTTGACAGTTTTTACTATAAACAGGATATCGAAGCTATTGAATATCGTTGGAAAAAGTGCATCGAGCTCTAAAAGGAAATTATGTTGAAAAATAAAGAAATATTTTCAAAACTATTTTGTGTCTCCTTTGTTAGGTCGGCTAGTTTTTGAACCGCTGTCGTATAACGACATAACAATGTTTAAATGAGGCTGTATTTTAGGAATGTCATTAAATAGAAAAATAGATATATAGAGCCTTAGATTAATCGAATCATAGAACCAGAGAATCATGCAATCATGGAATCAGAGAATCATTGAACCATAGAATCATAGGTTAACAGAATCACATAATCTTATAATCATAAAATCATATAATCATGTAATCATTCAGTCATTTAATCATATAATCATTTAGTCATTTAATAATACAATCAAATAATCATATAATCATATGACCATATAATCACATAATCGCATAATCATACAATCATACAATTATATAATCATATGATTATAAAATCATATCATCATTCACTCATACCACCATATAATCATCATATAATAAATTAATCATTTATTCGTTTAATCATTTAATAATATAAAAATTGCATGAGGTGTCAGGGGACACCCGGTTGGAACGAAGTTCCTTTCGCTATGTATTAGGTACTAGTTAGTTCCAACTCGCCTAAGGCGCCTGTTGAAAATATTATAATTTAAATGGATCTTCTTTAAGAAAATATACTTTTTATAAAATGAAAAATTTTTTTTTAAGAAATTTTTCTTTACTGAATGTATTTTTTATTTTTAGGTCCTTTTTGTCAGAATATGTATTATATTTTCCCGAAAAGGTAATTTCTTTAATGAGAGGTACTTCTTTTATTAAAAGCCATTGTTTTTTTTTAAGAAAAGGTACCATCTTTACTAAGAAGTACTTTCTGTAAGAAAAAGCGCAAGGGTATGAATTTTTTTTACAAAGAAGTACTTATTTTAAGGACAGGCACTTTTTAAAGAAGTGGTACTCGTTTTAGGACACGGTTATTTTTTAAGAAAATTTACTTATTTTCTCAAAAGGCTACATATTTCAAGAAAAGAAAAGAAAAGGTATTATTTTATTTTCCAGACAAGGAATTTTTGTAAGAAACGGATTTTTTTAAGAAAATGTATTATTTTATTTTTAAGAAAAGGTACTTTTAAGAAAAGGAATGTTTGTAAGAAGAGGAATTTTTTTAAGAGAAGGATTTTTTTTTAGATTTGATCCTTTTTTCAAGAACAGTTACAATTTTAAGAGTAAGTACTTATCTCAAGAAAAGTTATTTTGTTTACATAAAAGGTACTCATTAAAGAAAAGATAGTTTCTGAAGAAAAGTCAATTTGTTGTAAGACAATGTACTTTTCTAAGAAAAGGTATTTATTTAAAAAAATTACTTTTTTTAGGAAAACGTACTTTATGCAAGGAAATTTACTGTTTTAAGCAAAGTTACTTCTTTAAGATAAGGTATTTTTTTAAGAAAAAGTACTCTGTTGAAGAATATGAATATGTATTGTTTTTGAGAAAATTTACTTTTTTTTAAAAAAACGCACTTATTTAAGAAACTGTTATTTTTTTAAACTTCTTTCACTTTGGCTTTTCTAATTTACCTGTTAGTCGGTTCAAAACTGCAATATGTAATAAACAGGCTCCACCTACAAAATTTCCCAGTAAAAAAGAAACTCTCCCCATATGTTAGTCTAGACACAAACCAAACCAAAAGTACGAGTGTAAGAAAGTGTGCTGCCAAATATAATTCTATGCCCAGGGTTGTATTTCATGGATTGCCAGTCTTGCACTTTGGCTTTTCTAAATTTTTTTTTATTGGGTTCGAAACTACAGTATGTAATAAACAGGATCCGCCTAGAAAACTTTCCATTAAACCAAACAAAAATTACCCAATATAGTTGACAATAATGGGTCGTAATAAAGTAGTTAAACAAAAGTTGTTTAAATATTTTTCATTTAGCCCCCATCCCGCAACGTGCGATAAGGAACTTATATATGAAATATTATGAAATACAAATCGCGAATCATTCTTTTTGAATTAAATCGGGAGCGAGCAATATTTTAAAATTATTTGAAAATAAAAAGTCGGCCCCCGGGCTAAAAATAATACTCGGCAGTTTAAAAGATTTAAATCTTCAAAGAATTAAAAATTCGAATCCCTTGTCGATTTAAATTTTTCGAGCGAATCGAAAATGAATGGCCCCTCCTTACTCGGGTATAATCCCCAGGTTTGCCCAAAGTCATGCACTTTTTTTAATGGGCCTCCAAAAGATTTGGGGCCTCGGTGTCATTTTTGCAAAAATGTGATCATTCTGTCAGGCTCATATCTTGCAAACCGTTCGGAATTTAGATTTACTTTCTGAGGGAAAGTTGTAGGTCTTGTCATATAAAACAAAAGTTTTGAACATATAAAATCAATAAACTTCATCTTCAAGGTTAAAATCTTGTATTGTGTGCTGCGTCCCTTGTTGCGTGTGCTGAACTTACTGCTTTGCCTGTGCTGCTGCGATCGGTGAGATAGCATAGTATCTCAATGTTGAAGTAAACGGTGTTAGTAATCATTCCTAGGAAGTTCATATGTTCTAGAAAGTAGTTTATTGAGATCTTAGGTAAATTTCGTATATTTACTTATGTATTTAAGTGAAACAAAATGTTAAATGTGAATTTGAATTTAACATTGATATATAATTATAAAAAATATATGAAAAAATTAATTCAAACATTTTTATGTTAAATGAAAGTGCTGCCAAGTAAGCAAAATAACAATGCTGCTTGATGCTGTTTGACAGCAGCTGGCAGTTGACGTTTAGTAAATTAAAATAAAAATTCATTTGCTTACATATGTTATTTATCATTTATTGTTATATATGTTTTCTGTCTTATCGGATGGCGTATTCTACGTTGAACTTAATGGACGTGTCTCTGACACAGCCTGCAGGGACAGTCCGTGGCCGAAGGCCTGGACAACTGTCTGCTGTTTTTTTTTTAACTGTTTACAAATTTTCAATTTATTTCCCAATATATAAATTCTTGTACCACTGTGCCGAAAATGATTCCGAGTGCGACTCAAAACGATTTCCAGATAACACAATAATTTTTCCAAGTTAAATGTATTGGGAATAATATGAGTAATGCTTTGTTGACTCCAACCCAAACAAATATGAAATATTATCATACTTTAACATCTGAAGAATAAGACTTACAGGCAGTCCAAGTACAGCAGTCATACTCGCAAGGATAACAACACAAAAACTCCATTGCCTTAATTTCACTCATGTTATCCACTAACTGAGAATTCAACTTCTAGTATCTATGCCCCCCAAATAAAAACAAGTGTCACACATTCACTTAGGTACCCTTTTCTTGCAGTACCCACTCTCTCTCTCTCTCTCTCTCAAATAACTACACACACTTGCACATTTACAAACATTAGAACAAAATAAATAACAACAAAGACCCAACAACCAGAAATAGTCCTTCCTATTGTGTTTGTATTAAATTTTTGTTGGAATTTGTTTGTACCAAAGAACAGGAGCTCAGCCATTGGGAGAGGAACGAAGAATGTATGTGTATGCAGGTTCGTTTTCTACTTTAACTGGGGAAACGTAAACAAACCGTAGCTGGCAAAAAGGACTCGCTTTTTTCTCATCTCCTTTGTCCTTGTTGTATAAACACTCGTTGGTATATTTATGATTTCTGTTGCGGGGGGTTGTGTTGTTTATACGCTCATTCACACACACAATACAACACACCAATCATTGAAACACAAGTAAACAAATAATGTGGCAACATTCTTCCATTTCAAGTTGAAAATGAACAAGTTTTTTTTTTATAAACATGCAAACATGTGTAAGTTTTGTAGGTATTAGTGTGTAGTAGTTATGTGTATGTATTTACCACTTATTAAGGTGCTTATCACCTTATTATCCTTGGGAGTTAAGTGAGAAGGAAAAGGCTAAGGCGCTGGAATAGAGTTTAACAAGAAACTGGGTATTACTGTCATTTAAGAGAGTTTTCCTGCCCTTTTGAATAACTCGATTGAATTATCTTTAACTAATAGTATTTATATTAATTATTGCGATATCACATTGGAACCTTAATGGAATCCTTTCCAATTGATCCTTTAAAAAGTTACGAAATTCTAAGATTTAATAGCCTTGCAATTTTGTGCGTTTTGTTGCTATCGATTAACTATTTTCAAACAAATAAATCGCTAAAAGAGCGAGATACCACCTTGAGTGTATAAATAAATCCAGGCGGTGGGTGATGTGTCCATTCGCAATGGTCGTAACCCGGACAGCAAAAAAAAAAAGCCGTTCATTCCATGTGGTTGTTGGCCAGGTTTATAGTGATTGTTGTCGTCTCTGCTGTTATTTACGTTTTATATCTCATTTCATATATCAAAAAGTAAAAATCTCTAAAAAGCAATTCACTTATCACCAAATGAGATCTCAATTTTAAAGCTTTATATGGCCGGAGATTGGTTTGCTTGCTTTTTTTTCGCAACGCTTTTGTTATTTTTTATGACTATTGTCGGTTGGAGTGACTCGAGAGCGAGTTGCACGGGCGTTGTTGAGTGCGGAGTGCGGAGTGGCGCTCGCAGCTCGGAGTAGTCGTAAGGTAGCGCAATTCGAAACAATCACGCTGCTTAAAAGGTGAGTTACTCTAATCTCCCTATTTATCGCATTCAAGGGGGAGAAAAGAAAAAAAAACCATCACTGGCACGATATGATGACGATGTATTCGTCGTACATGAGTTATCGGGGAGGAGTAGGAGGAGACATTAAAGTGGTGGAGGATAAAAACGACCATTTGGGGAGGAGTGATTTGGTGAGGTGATACTAGTTAGCGTAGGTTGTTGGGTTATCGCCTATACACTCTCCAAGGGTATCCAACGCATTAACCATGACTCGATTTATTGGCATTTACACAAACCCATACAGAGAAATATGAAAATAAACATGAGTTTAAACTTAATTTGTTCTAACATTTAACACGCGGGATACACATGTGTTCTGTAGTAAATATTTTTTTTTTCAATCAATCTTAATTAATCACTCGCAAAAGATCACCTGAACTATAAGTACAAAAGAAACAAAATTGTACAAACAAAAGTATTCAGCCAACTATGTCTTCTAGTACGAGGGCGGTATGAAAATGAGAGATACATATAAACAAAAAAAGAAAATTTATTTTTGGGATATCTCTTAAACGGGAACCTCAATAGCGCACTAATTACAGAAAAGTCAAAACTCAATATTTTTAAATTTTCACCAGAGATCAAAAACTGTTTTTGTAAATACTGAAAACATTTGCAATTGTCCGAGTCATAACGGGCTTTTCGAGAAAAAACCATGTCCAATATTTATTCATAAAAAAAAACATTACATGAGGTGTCAGGGAGCACCCGATTGGAACGACGTTCCTTTCGTTGCATAAGGGGTTTTTCAATAACAGCGCTACAAAAGTTTTTTTAAATAAAACAAAACCGGTTTTAGATACCAATGAAATTCTTTATTCCTGTGAAAGTACGTTCGATGCCATTATTTATGGAACTCGATTTCCTTTGCATGGCCACCACGGGCACGCTTGCAGAAGTCCAGACGCTGAACCCAATTTTCGACGGTTTTCAAGCATAAATCGGCCGATACTGCTGCAATTTCACGTTCGATATTCGTACGAAGTTCATCAATCGTCCCTGGCTTGTTGGCATAGACCATAGACTTGACGTAGCCCCACAGGAAATAATATAACGGCGTCAAATCGCACGACCGAGGCGGCCAATCGACTGGGCCATTTCGTGAGATAACACGTTCACCAAACTTGGTTTCCAATAAATTGAATGTGGCATTCGCTGTGTGGCTTGTGGCGCCGTCCTGTTGGAACCACATGTCCTCCAAGTCCATATTATCCAATTGGGGCCAAAAATATTCGGTTATCATTGAACGGTAGCGAATCGCATTCACAGTAATGTGCCGGTCTTGATCATCACGGAAGAAGTACGGCCCAATGATGCCGCCGCCCCATTAACCGCACCAAACCGTAATTTTTTCGGGATGCAATGATGACTCATGGATTACGTGTGGATTGCTCTCTGACCAATAACGCATATTTTGCTTATTCACGAAGCCATTCGCCAGAAATGAGCCTCATCGCTGAAGATGATTTTCCGATGAAAATCCGAATCTTTTTCAAGTTGTTGCTCAGCTCAATTCATGAACATACGACGCTTATGGTTGTGAAGCGGCTTCAGTTCTTGCGTCAATTTGATCTTGTAAGGATGTAGGCCAAGATCTTTTCGCAAAATTCGCCAGAACTACGTCACAGAGATGCCCAACGCTTGAGAACGACGTGTGAGAGACACATTTGGGCTTTCTTGAACTGACGCCTCAGCGGCAGCAATATTCTCGACACTACGGGCACTTCTTTGTCTCACTGGCATGGGAACATTTTGTACTGTGCCCGTGGATTCAAATTTGTCCACTAGACGCTCAATTGTTGCTCTGGTAGGACGATTATGACGACCATAAATTGGACGTAGCGCTCTTAAAGTTGAGGCCACTGACTCCAAATTTCGGTAATAAATTTTAATAATTTCGACTCGTTATTGGCCCGTAAATCTTTCCATGATGAAATGGCCAACCTTACTGAAGAGAAATGTCAAAAGAGCGTGAAAAATATGGCGTCGTTGGCTGTCCCTATCGATTTACTTTTGTAGCGTCTCAGTTGAAAAACCCTTTATTATGTACTAGTTAGTTCCAACACGACTAAGGCGCCCGTGAAAAATACGATAATATAAATGGATCTTTGAGAAAATATACTTTTTGTAAAACGATAAACATTTTTTAAGAAAATTGGTTTTATACATTACTTAGTAAAATAGAATGTATTTTTTTTAAAAAAACCTATATTTCTGTTCAATTAGTTTGGCTTGAGGTCACGTATATTTTTAGGTTTTATTTTCCCAAAAAGATCCTTTTTTAAAGAGAGGCACTTCTTTAATTAAAAGCTAATGTTTTTTTATGAAAAGGTACTATTTTTAAGAAGAAGTACTTTCTGTAAGAAAAAGCCATAAGTGTATGATTTTTTTTTACAAAGAAATACTTTATTTAAGAATAGGTACTTTTTAAAGATGGTAGTCTTTTTTGGAAAAAGTAATTTTTTTAAGAAAATATAACGGGTCCGCCATCTAACGTTTTTTTTTTCAACTAGTGCTTATTTCGTGAATGGTAACACTTAGCTCATGTCTGTTTTGACAGATAATTAGTTTTATCCCTCCGCTGAACGAATATGGTTGTGTATACGCTTGAACAACGCTGGGAAATATGGGAAAAATGGGCCTGCCATCGACTTACAGAGATGCCGATTTTGACAAAAAAAAATCATCTTTTCAGATGAAGCTCATTTTGATCTTGGCGGGTATGTAAACAAGCAAAATTGTCGCATTTGGGGCACAGAAAACCCGCACGCATACATTGAAAAGCCGATGCACCCAAAACGAGTCACTGTTTGGTGCGGATTTTTGGTCCAGGGGCATAATTGGGCCATGAGCAAGGAGTGGCCGTTACACTCAATGGCGATCGTTATCGGGCCATGTTGAACGAATTTTGGTTCACAAAAATTGAAAAGGAGGATATTGGCAACATTTGGTTTCAACAGGACGGCGCTACGTGCCACACAGCCGAAGCTACACTCGATGTTTTGCGCATTGTTTTTGAAGATCGCATTATCAGCCTGATGTCGTTTGGCCACCTCGGAGCTGCGATTTGACACCGTTGGACTATTATTTGTGGGGTGCCCTCAAAGATAAGTGTTACACCGACAAGCCAGACACAATTTACGCTTTAAAGGACAATATTCGTGAAGCCATTGGTGAAATGCAGCTGCACACAATCGATAATGTGCTTAAAAATTGGATCGATCGTGTAGGCTACTGCATGGCCAGCCGAGGCAGCCATTTGAATGAAATTATCTTCCATTATTAACCGGAAGGATTGTACTTTCAAATAAAAAAAGAAATTTGAGAAAATATTCAGTAGTTTTTTTTAATAGCATTTTCAAAAAAAAAAGGTATTTGGCGGACCCTTTAGTTATTTTCAGAAAGGCTACCTATCTCAAGAAAAGAAAAGGTATTATTTTATTTTTGAAGAAAGTCAATTTAAGAAAAGATACTTTTAAGAAAAGGTCCTTTTAAGAAAACGTACTTTTAAGAAAAGGTACTTTGAAGAAAAGGTGCTTTCAAGAATAGGTACTTTTAAGAAAAGGTACTTTTAAGAAAAGGAATTTTGGTAAGAAAATGTATTTTTTGAAGAAAAGGAATTTTTTTAAGAAAATGTATTTTTTGAAGAAAAGGTTTTTTTTAGAAATGGGAATTTCTTTTAGAATTGGTCCTTTTTTAAAAATAGGTACATTTTTAAGAGTAAGTACTTATCTCAAGAAAAGTTATTTTATTTCACAAAAAAGGTACTCTTTAAAGAAAAGGTAGTTTTTTAAGAAAAGGCAATTTGTTCTAAGGAATTTAAGTTTTTTAAGAAATTATAGTTATTTAAAAAAATTATTTTTGTTAAGAAATTTTACTTTTTGTAAGAAAATTTACTTTTTTTAAGCAAAGTTACTTCTTTATGATAAGGTATTTTTTTAAGAAAATGTACTTTGTTTAAAAATATGAATAGGTATTTTTTTTTTGAGAAAATTTACTTTTTTTTAAGAAAAGGCACTTATTTGCAGAAATATAATTTTTTTTAAATTCCTTTCACTTTGGCTTTTCTAAATTTACTTTTTATTGGGTTCAAAACTACAGTATGTACTAAATATTGGTTACAGGCTCCACCTAAAAAACTTCCATTAAACAATAAATTTCCCAACATATTTATAAATATCAATGATAGACCTTACCAATAAAGGCATAATTTGTTTAAAGCGAAATTAAGCCCCAATATGTACATGGCCCACCCTTTACTTATTGAGATATGATGTATTCAAATATTGAAATTTTTAATGAAGGAAAGACTGTACAGCCCCAGAATTTCAAGATTAAACTTTTGTGACAAGATATAGCAAACGAGCTAAAAAAGTCATAACTCGAAATTTTCAAATATTTTTGGAACGAAGTTCCTTATCGCAAGTTGCGGGATGGGGGTTAATGAAAACAATTAAGCAACCTTTTTGACACAACTATGCTACAACCCAGTATTACAGTGTGACACAAATTGCAGTTTAATCTCTGCAAATCAAGCACCATTATGACGGTTCGTTAGTGTATTCAAAATGATGACATTGCATAAAGGATTTTTTTTCCTGAGGTACCCGTTTTCGGGGGACGCCCGGCGCGCTCCCCCTCCCCCTTTTGTTATCTTATGGTCTTTGATTTATCATAACTTGAGAATGGCTGTGCCGACGTAGATGAAATAAATTTTTTAAATTTAAGAATTACCATTCATTTAATCTATTGATATACTGTTTCTCTATATTAATAACAGTTTCGCAGATATAAATTAATTTATGAAGAAAAACTTAATTTTTTGCCTAAAAAATTTAAATTTTTTATTCTGAAAATCACTAAAAATCTAAAACGGCAAAATGTGTCAAGGCTTTTTACTTTCATAACCTATGAACAAAATGAGACATAGATCATGAAAATCGATGAACGCTTTTATTCACAAGTAAGTGAAAGTATCTCGTGTTGACCGCTGGGCCAAAATCGATGAAACTTCAATTATAACACCCCGTTTTTTTTTATTTTTTTTTACCTGTTCAGGTTTGGGCTCTGCACGGTGGTCGTGTGGTCGTTTTTCTTAAAAAAAATTTCTTATTAAAAGTACCTTTTCTTAAAAATAAAATAATACCGTTCCTTTTCTTTTCTTCAGATAAGTAGCCTTCTGAAAATAAGTACATTTTCTTTAAAAAAATAACCTTTTCCTAAAATGAGAACCAATTCTTTAAAAAGTACCTGTTCTTCAAAAAGTACTTCTTTGTAAAAAAAAAAAAATTCATACTCTTATGGCTTTTGTCTTACAGAAAGTACTTCTTATTAAAAATAGTACCTTTTCTTCAAAAAACATTAGCTTTTAAGAAAAGAAGTACCTCTCTTTAAAAAAGGACCTTTTCGAGAAAATATAGTACACATTCTTAAAAAAAGGACTTAAAAATATACTTTTTATTTAACACAAATACTTGCTATTAAAAAAATTTTTACAAAACGTATATTTTCTTAAAGATTCATTTAAATTATGGTATTTTTCAACGGGCGCCTTAGGTGTGTTAAAGTAACTAGTACATAATATATAGCGAAAGGTATTTCGTTCCAAGCGGGTGTCGCCGGACACCTCATGTATTTTTTTTACTGCCGTATTTGGTTAGAGCACAGTCAACTGACCCGATACCAGCCCCATCTCAAAAATAAAGTTGCAGTTTGTTAATTTTACCAGGCGTTAAACCAGACCCGCAGAAAAATTCGGTGAACCCAACCGAATTGACCGAAACTAATTAATTAAAAGTAAATAATTAAAATTAAAAGACGTCTGAGGTAGTCACAACCGAGTTTTGAGGATGCCACAACTGACTTTACAGAATGTCACAAACCGCTTTAGGAGTTGAAACAACCGACTTCAAAGAATATCACAACTGACTTAGTAGTTTTCGTAGCCGACTTTTGAGGTTGCAACAACCAACTTTAGAAGTTGTCACACCAAAATTCAGATGTTTTCCCAACGGAGTTCACGGAGTTCCCAACCGAGTTCAGTGGTTGTCACAATCGTGTTTTGATGATCTCACAACCGACTTTTGAGGTTGTCACAACCAACTTTAAAAGTTGTCACAACCAACTTTAGCAGTTGTCACAACAAACTTTAGAAGTTGTCACAACCAAATTTAGATCTTTTCACAACCGAATTCATAGATTATTACAACCGAATTTAGAGATGTTCGCAGCCGACTTTTGAGGTAGTCACAGTCGACTTTAGTGGTTGTCACAACAAACTTTAGACGTTGTCACAACCAAATTCAGATGTTGTGGCAACCAACTTCATAGATTATTACAACCGAATTTAGAGATGTTCGCAGCCGACTCTGGAGATTGTCACAGTCGACTTTAGAGGTTGTTACAATCGGCTTTACACAATTTGTTTTGGAATGCTTTGCATTTATAAAATGTTCTAATTTTTTATTAGATATTACATTTTTATATTCATAGTGGGCCGTCGGTGATAAAATGGTTAGTAATCTAAAATTTCTTTCGGCGGCGGTCACCTCGCATAGTGTCGGCGACACTATCGAGTATTTAGCCATGAAAAAGCTTCTCAAACTACCGTTCAGAACCCATGTAAAACTGTAGGTCCCAATCAGTGAGTGAAAAATTACAAAGCGCACAGCTCACTGGTTGTGAGAGGCTCTCCCCAATTCCCTCAAGGGATGTAATAGGAGACCATTTATTTAGTTTTTATTCATACTGGGTGATCCAAAAATACTCACCCGATACTGATTTGCTATATCTCTAAAATGAAAGGATATAATTTCTTACTTTTTTTCAAGTGACTTGTTTAGGGATTTTTCCATTACGTTTTAAAAGTGATATGGGTCAAGCTGAAGCCGCCATTGCTGAAGAGCAAGTGGACTCTTTTCACTGCATTTTTAATCATTTTGGCAAGAAATTCGCGGGATGACTTATCGTTCTATTATAGGATATGGTCTTTGAGAGTTTTCTGAGTCTGTGGCTTGTTCACATAGAACCCAGTTTTTCAAAAACTCCAAAGAAAAAAGTCTAAAGCGGTTAAATCGGGCGATCTTGTCGGTCACAGCAAATCGTTAAAACGTAACATTGGGCGACGCGGAAATGAATCCTTCAGTATATCCATTGTTGCGGCAACAGTATGAACAGTTATCCGTCTTGTTGGAACCATATGCCCCTCTGTCCCAATTCATCAATTAGCGGCAATAAAAACTCTTTGATCATGGTCCTGTCACAGTAACCGTGTCAGCCACGGCGTCCTCGAAATAATAAGGCCCGATGACACCTCCGGCATAAATGACGCACCATGCCGTGCCTTTGAATGCCCCAGAAAGAAAATTTTGATTGATTACATATCGGGTTATAGGAAAATTAGCCTCGTCGCTCATGATAAATTTCCACCGAAAGTCGTTCACAGCGTCGTTAAAGTTCATGAGAGCGTGAGTGTAGTTAAGACGCGGTCTGCAGCCAGTATGTGATGGGCTGACTGGTCTTTGTAGGGGAACATCTTCTAGCATTTCATCAAAATGCGATGCAGTGACAAACGTTTAAGAACCGAAACCTGCAGTTTGATATCGTATAAGTTCAGATTTGACATGGTCACCTAGGGCAAACAACAATTGATCTACCGTAGAAGTACTTGGGTGTGTGTTTACAGCATATTCACTTTCCTCTTACTATATACGACAATTGTTGGATTTGCCCAAGGATCTATTTCGAAAATTTTAATATACTCTTTTTAAATCCGTTCTGAATGTAATAGCATTTGGATAATTTTTCAGACTATTGCCGAAAATTTTTGGCGAATTGTACGCGTTTTACCTTCAGACTAGAATTGAAATTCTTTTTTCACAAAAATATATGCCAACCGAAATGAAAATGAGTTCGGTTGCAGCAACTGAATAAAAAAAGTAATTTCGGTTGTTGTAACTGAATTAAACCAATAGTCGGTAGCCGTAACAGAATTTATAAGAATTTCTACTGTTGCAACCGAACCTTACCATAGGCTATTGGAAAAAAAATATTGAAAAATTCTGTTGATGCTTTGTTAATAATTAGAATTTCGTTTGTCCCAACCGAATTGATTATAAAATGAGTCTAACCGAATTGCAGGTGTGTCGAATGAACTCAGCAGTGGTCAACTGAACTGAAAATAAGTTCTGTCGCCGCAACTGAACAATCACATATTTTCGGTTGTTGTACCCGAATTAACCCAATATTCGGTCGCCTTAACAGAATTCATGATAAATTCTGTTCTTGCAACCGAACCTATGGTAAATACGGTTGTTGGACACAAAATACAGAAAAATTCTGTTGATGCTTTGTTAATAATTGGAATTTCGTTTGTCCCAACCGAATTGATTATAAAATGAGTTTGTTCTAACCGAATTTCAGATGTGTCGAATGAATTCAGCAGTGGTCAACTGAACTGAAAATAAGTTCTGTCGCTGCAACTAACCAAACACATAATTTTGGTTGTTGTAACCGAATTAACCCAATATTTGGTTACCTTAACAGAATTCATGAGAAGTTCTGTTGTTACAAGCGAACCTATGGTAAATACGGTTGTTGGAAACAAAATACTGAAAAATTCTGTTGTTACTTTGTCAATAATTGGAAAAACTGGTGATTGCAAACTGCTACATAATTAGCGCACAGTGGTAATCGTTAGTAGATGGTTCCCGCGGGATCCACTCACTGATCAGAAACTAGTTTTATTCCGATTCTAAATGGCTGTGATTTAAGTATTTCTTTTTTATGTCTAATTACTTGATTATGCCGCCGTCGGAAGTGAACGGGGAAAGGACTGTTGATGGAATATGCAAGCTACAAGGACAACATTTGTATTCCTTTCTTTAGCCGATCACTTAATAGATAATATGTAGGTGTTGAAAAAATTTTGTAAATGGTTTTTTTTTACCAAATAGATTTGATTTCAGTAGTTTGTCCTATTGCTTCGAATTTTCTCTCGCCACATACACTGACCTCGTTTATAGGAAATCGTAAAATTGCTAAGACATTCACTAAAGTTAATATAATAAAATTTATACGAATCGATGTGGCATAATCATACATATCGCAAACAGGCTGAGTTCAGTAGTACTGGTAGTAGACCAGCAGCAGCAACTGTTGTAAACTGCCAGCAATAATCGTAGTTTATCAGCAACTGCAGCAGGTACAGTAGTAGCAGCAGAGTTAAGGCAAACTTTTTTCTCTACGTTTTTAGTATTGAAAGTTTTCTTTTTATTTTGCGATAAAAATGTTGAAGTTATTGTTTGTTATCATTTGTGGCACATCACTAACTGCAACAGAGGCAGCAAAATCGAAAACCACTAAACTTTCAATACAACATTACATTAATGTGTACGCAACATTTGCAGCAACAAAACATTAAAGTTTACTCCTGACATGTATGTGTATATATATGTGTGTGTGTGTGGAATCAACTATCTATCATTGCAATCTTTGGGAAACCTACAAACCATCCCTCCCTCCTCCTGCATTAAACCACCATGTCGGTCTTCACTTTCTTCTCTACTGGCACCACTTGTTGTAAAGCTGTTACGCCTTCTCCTCCTGCTCCTCATTTTCCATCTTCTTGTTGTATTACAACAAAACTTGCAACATACAATGTTTGTTAATATCAAAACTGAAGAGAATTGTTATAATCTGTTTTATTTTTTCACTTCCAGTTGCTTTATAATGTTGTTTGTACCTCATAAAGGGGAGGCCCAGGAGGATATCACATTTAGATGTCTGCATATTAGAGGGACTCCGTTTGCAGTTTTTTCGTCTTAAAACTATAATACACGTAAAAAGGTATAAATTTACCTGTCGAAGACCAATTTTCAGTTTCTAAAAGGGCTTTCAAAGATCTTCGACGCTCCAAAATTATTGCGTAGACAAAATACAATAATTTTCGAATTAGATCCATTAACATCCTGAAAGACGAAAGCCCACGAGTTTACGTGTTTCCATAACACAGCTACCCTGGCTATAACACTACAATAGGCCAGAGTTGAAAGAACAAGTATCTGCCTTTGATCCACAGTTGAATAGTTACAAGATAATATACCTATACCTTAGTTAGGTTAACTAGAGTTCCCAACAAATCGTCTTTCTTTGCTGTCTTTCTTTCTCCGAATGGTGAAAAATCGGATGGAGAAACCCGAGTTTTACAACTGAATTCACTTATTTTAAATTGAATTGAAATGAAAAGAATTGAACTAAACTGAACTCAAATTAAATGAACTGAATTGAACTGAACTGAAATGAACTAATCTAAAATGAACTGAACCGAACGGAACTGAACTGCACAGCACTGAACTGAACTGAACTGAACAGAAGTGAACTAGCTAAACCGAACTGAACTGAACTGAACTGAACTGATCTGAACTGAACTGAACTGAACAGAACTGAACTGAACTGAACTCAATTGAACTGAACTAAACTGAAATGAAATGGAATGAACTGAACCGAACGGAACTGAACTGCACTGAACTCAACTGAACTGAACTGAACTGAACTGAACTGAACTGAACAGAACAGAAGTGAACTAGCTAAACTAAACTAAACTAAACTGAACTGAACTGAATTCAATTGAACTGA
This sequence comes from Phaonia tiefii, assembly GCA_963931995.1. Lineage (NCBI taxonomy): Eukaryota > Metazoa > Arthropoda > Insecta > Diptera > Muscidae > Phaonia > Phaonia tiefii. The sequence continues at coordinate 295,575,082 of OZ008368.1, forward strand.
ACTGAACCCAATTGAACTGAACTGCAATGAACTAAACTGAAATGGAATAAACTGAAGCGAACGGAACTGAACTACACTGAACTGAACTGAAGTTAACTGAACTGAACTGAACTGAACTGAACTGAACTGAACAGAACAGAACAGAACTGACTGAACTTAACTAAACTAAACTGAAATGTACTGAACTGAACTAAACTGAACAGAAGTGAACTAGCTAAACTAAACTAAATTAAAATGAACTGAACTGAACTCAATTGAACTGAACTAAACTGAACTGAACTCAATTGAACGGAACTGCACTGAACTGAACTAGCTGAACTAAACTAAACTAAACTAAACTAAACTAAACTAAACTGAACTGAACTGAACTGAACTGAATTGAACTGAACAGAACTGACGTGAACTCAATTGAACTGAACTAAACTGAACTGAAGTTGAATTGAATTAAACTGAATTCAGTTGAATTGAATTAAATTGGATCTAATGAAATGAAATTAAATAAAATTGAATTTAAATGAAATGAAATGAATTGGACCGCGCTGAAGCGAATTGAGTTGAATTGAATTGAATCGAATTAAGTTGAGTTAAATTGAATTGGATGGAATTAATTGAACTGAATAGATTTGAATTCAATTACATTTAATTGAATTGAATTAAATCAAATTGAGTTGAATTGAATTGACTTGAATCGAAATGAATCGAATTGAATTGAATTATATTGAAATCATTTAAATGGCATTGAAATTAATTAAATGAAATTAAATTGAATTGAATTGAATTGAATTGAATTAAATTAAGTTAAATTAAATTAAATTAAATTAAATTAAATTAAATTAAATTAAATTAAATTAAATTAAATTAAATTAAATTAAATTAAATTAAATTAAATTAAATTAAATTAAATTAAATTAAATTAAATTTAATTAAATTAAATTAAATTAATTAAATTAAATTAAATTAAATTAAATTAAATTAAATTAAATTAAATTAAATTAAATTAAATTAAATTAAATTAAATTAAATTAAATTAAATTAAATTAAATTAAATTAAATTAAATTAAATTAAATTAAATTAAATTAAATTAAATTAAATTAAATTAAATTAAATTAAATTAAATTAAATTAAATTAAATTAAATTAAATTAAATTAAATTAAATTAAATTAAATTAAATTAAATTAAATTAAATTAAATTAAATTAAATTAAATTAAATTAAATTAAATTAAATTAAATTAAATTAAATTAAATTAAATTAAATTAAATTAAATTAAATTAAATTAAATTAAATTAAATTAAATTAAATTAAATTAAATTAAATTAAATTAAATTAAATTAAATTAAATTAAATTAAATTAAATTAAATTAAATTAAATTAAATTAAATTAAATTAAATTAAATTAAATTAAATTAAATTAAATTAAATTAAATTAAATTAAATTAAATTAAATTAAATTAAATTAAATTAAATTAAATTAAATTAAATTAAATTAAATTAAATTAAATTAAATTAAATTAAATTAAATTAAATTAAATTAAATTAAATTAAATTAAATTAAATTAAATTAAATTAAATTAAATTAAATTAAATTAAATTAAATTAAATTCAATTTAAACTGAATGGAATTGACTTGAATTGCATTGAATTCCCTTGAATTGAGGTGAATTTTATTGAATTGAGTTCAATTAGATTGAATTGACTTGAATTGAATCGAATTGAGTTGAATTGAATTGAAAAGATTTGCAATTGAATTGAATTGAATTATGTTGAAATCAATTTAATGGAATTGAAATTAATTAAATGAAATTAAATTGAATTGAATTGAATTGAATTGAATTGAATTAAATTAAATTAAATTAAGTTAAATTAAATTAAATTGAATTGAATTAAACACAATTAAACTGAATTGAATTGACTTGAATTGCATTGAAGTGCCTTGAATTGAGGTGAATTTTATTGAATTGAGTTGAATTAAATTCAATTAAATTCCGAACGGTTTGCTCGGAAAGAATATTGATCAATATGCTAGAAAAATTTCCAAGGTTGTCAGTGCAAAATTAATTGCAATGGGATCCTTGGTAAATATGAACGATGTTTAAAACATGACCGTATATTATCTCTTCAACATCTTAAAAGAGGAGTTAGCATGAAATACCGAACTAGTATGAAATATATGTAAAAAAATCAGAGAGGACAGTTAATTCCTTTGGCGTGTAGAAAGATGGTTTCGAATCAGCCCTGGGAACTTATAAGAGAAAAAAATATGGTATGAAATATATAAAAAAAATCCCTTAGTATTAATGGCTGTATCGGGTATCGGTATCTGTGTCAGGTGCTACAATTTGATTCATGACTAAAAGTCAAAAATCGAGTCAACCTAATGTGTGTGCGATTACTTAACAGCACATTGAGATAAACATTCGAACTCAATAACCAAATACCAACAAAGTCTCTAAGTTAATACTTAATGCCGAAAGATTCTTTAAGATATGTCAGATGATGTTGATGATGATGATGATGACGATGGAGCCGATGTTGCCGTGTGATGCTGATGGTTAGTTGGTTGATTGCTATGCATTACATTGTTCTATAAATCAATACATTTTACGTGTATCTCGGTTTCAACTCTGAAAACAGCAGGCCCCTCGTTGTTGCTCAAAGACCAAAGTTTTCTGATAGCACAGATTTGTGGTTAAGATAAAGGATTTCTCTTGCAATGTTAACTAACTTTTATTTGTACGTCAGTCTCCAGAGAGAGAGAGGGAGATAGAGCGAACAAATTAAGATATCATATAATAAAATTATCCGCCAAGCTAAAAAGTATAAAACGAAGTAGAGATATTTAAGTAATAATATACTGGTTGTTATCAGCTAATGAGAAAACTACATATTGAGGTTTCCTCCAGCTTATGAATAACATTTCCTCAAAGTCCATAGCAAATAAACCACATGGAAAATTTCTATTCTCTATAAGATTGTAAAGAAATTAAATTATGGCAAGATATGATGAAATAAACGCTTATCGATGCTCTAAGCTGTAGGAATTTCCTCAAGGAAACTGTGTTATCTGCCGATCAATAAATATAATTCTTTATGGAAATCGATGTCGTTTATAAGCCATCAGTTTTATCCGGCACCAATGATATGGTTGCGTTAATTGAAGAAATGCAAATTCTTTTGTTGAAATATTTGCATAAACAACGATCGGACGTTCAGTTGAAATCGCTGGAACTAAAAGTGAATTAGGAAAAATCATTAAAAAAAGCTTCTCAGAAATCTATAACAGATTAAGTGTCTTTCCTGATTACAATAGTTTCTTTAAGACCGGTCATGTCATGACCATGGTACCTAACATTTTTTATAGCTCAACGAATCAAATGGTCATTATCAACTCTTTCGAAAGACAAACAATTGAGGTAATATGAGCGTAAAAGAAATAAACCTACGTCCGCCATTGACACACTGAAAGAAAATCTTTACATCAAATCGATGATAAATGTTCATCAATTCTTCTTTATTGAATTGACGATAAATTTAATCAACTCAATGGAAAGGTTCTTCAGTTGGAAGATTGTGCGTTTCTTCACCTATTACAGCTTCATTGAACCGATGATCTATTGGAACGAAATTCCTTATCGCACGTTGCGGGTTAAATAAAAAGCAATTAAACAACTGTTTTTTGATGTGTTAACATCTATAGGCGCGGGTAGGGACTTAACTCACAAAGTGAATACATCCAAACACAGTTTGTCCGACTGCGATCACAAAGATTGTTTGTCGTTAAACTCCTCCGAAACGGTTGGACCGATTTGTATGAAATTTTGTATGCATTTCGGGTAGGTCTCAGAATCGGCCAACATATACTTTTCATACCCCTAAATCAGTGATGCCCACACACATATTATAACATATTCCGCTTGTGTGTGAAGCAGAATAAAACGAACTTCAATTAGAATATTTTTAAACAATTACGCAGCATGACCCTTCTCTCACAAATGCTGATCAGCAACTGATTTCATTTGCATTGAAAAAATGTAAACAAATCAAGTGCCGAACGCGCTCGATCGAAAACACACGAAGAAGCGTATCCTATATGTGTGTCGACAGCGCTGGAACAGCATTTTGCTATCCGGCACATGTGCCTAGGAATTCAAAATGTGGGCATCACTGCCCTAAATGATAAGGGTGACCCACCCCTATATAACGGGTTTTTCAATAAGAGCGCTACAAGTACGTTCGATGCCATTATGTATGGAACTCGATTTCTTTTGCATGGCCACCACAGGCACGCTTGCAGAAGTGCAGACGTTGAACCCAATTTTCGACGGTTTTTAAGCATAAATCGGCCGATAATGCTGCAATTTCACGTTCGATATTCGTACGAAGTTCATCAATCGTCGCTGGCTTGTTGGCATAGACCATAGACTTGACGTAGCCCCACAGGAAATAATCTAACGGCGTCAAATCGCACGACCGAGGCGGCCAATCGACTGGGCCATTTCGTGAGATAACACGTTCACCAAACTTGGTTTCCAATAAATTGAATGTGGCATTCGCTGTGTGGCTTGTGGCGCCGTCCTGTTGGAACCACATGTCCTCCAAGTCCATATTATCCAATTGGGGCCAAAAATATTCGGTTATCATTGAACGGTAGCGATTTGCATTCACAGTAATGTGCCGGTCTTGCTCATCATGGAAGAAGTACGGCCTAATGACGCCGCAGGCCCATAAACCGCACCAAACCGTAATTTTTTCGGGATGCAATGAGGACTCATGGATTACGTGTGGATTGCTCTCTGACCAATAACGCATATTTTGCTTATTGACGAAGCCATTCAGCCAGAAATGAGCCTCATCGCTGAAGATGATTTCCCGATGAAAATCCGAATCATTTTCAAGTTGTTGCTCAGCCCAATTCACGAACATACGACGCTTATGGTGGTCAAGCGGCTTCAGTTCTTGCGTCAATTTGATCTTGTAAGGATGTAGGCCAAGATCTTTTCGCAAAATTCGCCAGAACTACGTCACACAGATGCCCAACGCTTGAGAACGACGTGTGAGAGACACATTTGGGCTTTCTTGAACTGACGCCTCAGCGGCAGCAATATTCTCGACACTACGGGCACTTCTTTGTCTCACTGGCACGGGAACATTTTGTACTGTGCCTGTGGATTCAAATTTTTCCACTAGACGCTCAATTGTTGATCTGGTAGGACGATTATGACGACCATAAATTGGACGTAGCGCTCTTAAAGCTGAGGACACTGACTCCAAATTTCGGTAGTAAATTTTAATAATTTCGACTCGTTGTTGGCTCGTATATCTTTCCATGATGAAATGGCAAACCTTACTGAAGAGAAATGTCAAAAGAGCGGGAAAAAATATGGCGTCATTTGCTGTCCCTATCGATTTACTTTTGTAGCGTCTCTGTTGAAAAACCCTTTAGAACACACATTTGTCTGACTGCGAAACACAGATTGTCAGACAGCGAAAAAAAAAATCACACACTGATGTAGCGGCAGCGAATAGTTGTCTTGTGTGGGTGCGGAGCACTCTCAGAACAAAGAGAATAATGACGTGATTATACGTATATAAAAATGAGATAGAAAGAGAGCAACGAAAATTGTGTGAACTTGTGTAGCGTAAGTACGAACATAACAATGTATATATGTTGCAATGTATTGTATGATTGAATACTGTTTTTTATTTTCCAATGTAACATATCCTAATGTGTTCATAGAAATCGAAGAGGTACCGTGTAACAAAAAGGTGTTAACACATCACCGCGAGTTCGAACACTCATTGGGTTTTTTATTAACACTATTATGCTACATCTTAGTGGTATCAACTATATTGGGTACTTTTGATTTGGTTTGTGTCTAGACTATCATATGTTGGGAAATTTGTTGTTTAATAGGAAGTTTTCTAGGTGGAGCCTGTAACCAATATTTAGTATATATTCTAGTTTTGAACCCAATATAAAGTAAATTTAGAAAAGTCAAACTGCAAGAAGTTTAAAAAGGTATAATTTTCTTAAATAAGTGCCTTTTATTAAAAAAAAAGTAAATTTTCTCAAAAGAAAATACCAATTCATATTCTTAAACAAAGTACCATTTCTTAAAAAAAAATATGTTATCTTAAAGAAGTACCTTGGCTTAAAAAAAGTAAATTTTTTACAAAAGTACCTTTTCTTAAAAAAAGTATTTTTTTTAAATAAGTGCCTTTTCTTAAAAAAGTAAATTTTCTTACAACAAATTGCCTTTTCTTAAAAAACTACAATTTCTTTAAAGAGTACCGTTTTCGTGAAACAAAATAACTTTTCTTGAGATACGAGGGCGGATCAATAAGTACGTGACTTTTTGAATGAAACACATTTTTTTTTTGCAAAAAAAAAAAATAATTTTTCAACATAATCTCCGTTTAGCTCAACACACTTAGTCCAACGTTTCTCCAATTTTTATATCCCTTCCAAAAATAGGATTTTCCGAGGTCCATAAAATAGGCATTTGTTTGATCAATAATTTCATCGTTGGAGCTAAATCTCTTTCCACTTTAGGTTCGGAAATAGGAAATAGTCACTGGGGGCTAAATCCGGAGAATATGGCGGATAAGGTACCAATTCGTAGCCCAATTAAACAACTTCAAGCAATCTTTTGAAGTTATCACATGATTACGATTATGGTCAATTGAGAACAAACGCGGCACCCATCTTGCAGACAGCTTCCTTAAACCCAACTGATCATTTGAAATCGAAACCACACTGCCATATGAAATGCCTATGGCATCAAAAATCTCACATGGCATTCGATCGGTCAACACCATATTTTACGTACCATTCAAATCGATGGTGCAGGGTCTCCATCGTATTTATCAAGCTTTTTCTTGGTTTGATTGATGTTTTTTTTTAGCAAAAAATAATGTTTAATGAACACACGAAATGCACTTTTTCCTATTTTTAAAAAAATGCACAAGGTTGTATTTTTTGAACTGCTGTTAAACGCAAAGTAAATGACGGAACTTGCTTAAGATTTGACAGTAGTCTATTAACAGGTTGTACTTGATGGGAGCAGTGTTGCACTTCATATAACTACATTACAAAATGATGTCATACGTCAGTGACATCTATAGGACAATTGTGGTACTCGTCGAGACCTACAAAACGATTTTGGCTGTTTTCACGGGCTCGAGAAGAAAATAGTTTTTTTTTTTAATTGTCCCGAGATGATCTTTATATTTTGCCCTCGATTTTGGAACTTTTTTTTCATGATCCGGTGTAATATGCACTTATAAACTTTAAATAAAATTTGAAAACGATTTCTCCAAAATTATTTATTTTGAGTTTCTTCATATGTTTCTAATTAATAATTGTGTTTATCTTCCTGACGATGCTATCAAAAGGGAAATATTGAAAAATACTATTAATTGAAAAAACGACCAAACGCTCGAACAATTTAATTTTTGAATATAATACGAAAGGTCGGATAAATCATCGCTTATTTCTTTTTATATTTTATAGAAGCGAAGTTTACCTTTCCAAGTGTATACAGGGTGATTCAGGAAGTTCCGGACAAATTTCTCCACCGTATTCCTTGGCTCATTTCATGAAGAGAAGTCCACTAGGTTCATTTCCCAAAAAAGCAAGGGTGCGAAATGGCAGCGGGTTCAAAATTTTCGGATTGGCTGTCGGAGGGTAGTAGGGTAAAGTTGCTAACTTCTGAGCCAGTGGTCGAATTTTTTCGTTTTTGGGCTTGTTTGGACAGGTCTTTAAGAGGCGTTTCAGAATCCATATACATCTTTGGAACACACTTCAAACATTCATATGTTTGCAAGTCCCGAACTCACCTGAATTTCAACGCAAACAGTAGCATGTTTACTGGGAAACTTGTATGCTTTTATTTGGAAATATAATAATATATAGAAACGAAGTATTCTTTGAATTATATATAGGTGTTATTTATTATAATAAATTTTATTAATATAAATCCACATTTAGAAACAATTAATACAAAAAATTAAAAGTTTTAAAAAGATAATTTTTACATTTAGTTGCATTGAATGCATTATTATTAATGACATGAGAATCTACTGTTCTTTTACTTCTCCTTTCTCTGTTTTGTCTCACGTCTTTGTTTTCAGAAGGTTTCAACTCTGCGTTGGTTATCACCATGCCCGAGCCTGGGTATATTATTTTTTCACTGATTAAGCGCTTTTGATATCCTCTGTCCGATGAACCATTGACGACTGAATACATGCCACTAAAACGCAATGCATCAACCAAAATAAGAAACACTTACTTCATCTGCAATTTACACGCATATTCAGGAATATTTATGAATCACTGACTGAGACAATAATGCAAAATATACAGATACACACTTACAAGATATACTCTGTCGTTGTCCCTCTTTTATTCTCTTACTCTCGAGAGAGTATAAACAGTGCAACAAACAAAACTGTAGTTGTATCACAAACACATATATATTTGGGTCGCAAACACATATATTATAACATATTAATCATTGTGTCTCAAACATGAAATATTGAATAGGTAACACAATATGTTTCCACACATGTATATTATATTTGTGACAAGCTCCAAGCACACGTTATATTTGCACCCAAACAACAAAAACCAACAGATTTTTCAGCGTGTACAAACCTATAAATAAATAAATAAATGGTTTCCCACTACATCCCATGAAGGGACAGGGGAGAGCTTCTAAAAATCACTGAGCTGTGCGCTTTCTAGTTTAACCTACAGTTTTATACCGATTCTGAACGGTATTTTGAGTAGCTTTTTCATGGCTAAATACTCGATAGTGTCGCCATCACTATGCGAGGTGACCGCCGCCGAAAGAAATTTTAATTAAGGTGGTCTGAGCAGGGATCGTACCCAGGATCCCATGTACAAGAGGCGCGCACACTATCATTGCACCACCGACGGCCTACAACTACAACTGATAAACATCTAAGGGAAGCAAATTTATTTCTTAAGGCATTTGTGATCTTTGACCTCATTGTGGCAGTGTCGAATGTCAAACTATCAAATTTAGACCTATCTGTACCGGGTGGTCCAGATTCTCGATATTGGCCATTGGTCTCGATATAGCCAGCGAGTCTCACGAACTTTTTCCACAAACTTGTGTACAGCACGCGCGGTGGGTGCTTCAGTTCGGCCAAAACGTATTTTCAACAAACGCACAGTTTGGACACTCACTTTGGAAATAAGTTTCCCAACGTTGTTCAAGAGCAAAGTGACTCATTTTTGTCTGCGGATGCATGATAGTGACTGCTTGTCAATATTTCGAACAAAAAAATCTGTCAGTGTCACAATAACTTAAGATTTAAGCAGATAACTGTATTTGGACCTCCAGTTATATTGGTGAAAAGTAAGTTAAATTCTGTTCCCAATGTCCCATGATGCAGTAAAGATCCATTTTAAATTAAAATTAGAAAAATTAGAAATGCCTTAGTCACCTGGATTTGAATTTGGCTGCTAAATCTACTAAATCAAATTCAAAATAATCTGTTATATTTTATTTGATTTTCTATTCTCGAGTGCTCCAAGAACAACATTAGCGGCATTCATGCAAACGTGAAAGCCGAGAACTTTTGCTCAGCGTAGTTGTGCTCAAAACCATATCAGCTGACCAAGATGGATACATAAGGTGGTAGCAGTAGCAATTGCATATATTATGTATGTGTACTTTCTCTACTGTTCTAGTGCTATCACCTTATTTATCCATCCCAGTCAGATGACAACGAAATGTCAAAAGTTTACACGCTTCTCCATCCCACGTTTGCGCAGCAAATTTGCCTCGAAAACTTTCCACTTTTGAGCAAGTCGCTTTGTACACTCACATAAAAATTCGGTTGAGACAGCCGAATTAGCCGTAACCGAATTAAGAGGTTGTCACAACCGAATTAGAGGTTGGCACTACCTCATCAGAGGTTGACACAACCTCATTAGAGGTTGACACAACTTCATTAGAGGTTGACACAACATCATTAGAGGTTGACACAACCTAATTGGAGGTTGACACAACCTCATTAGAGGTTGACACAACCTCATTAAAGGTTGTCAGAACCTCATTAAAGGTTGTCACACCCGAATTAGAGGTTGGCACAACCTCATTTGCGGTAGCCACAGCCAAATTAGAGGTTGTCACAGCCGAATTAGAGGTTGTTACAACCGAATTTAGATACTATTATAAATGAACTATTAAAGTTTTTTTATTATTAAGTGATGATTTATTTTCTTGTATTTTTATAAATGAATTAAAAAGCGAGAAAATAAAGTCATATATATATGTGGTAATCTATATGAGCAGAATAATACATTTAATTTACATGCCTCTTCCAACCTTTATTGAAGTCCCGGCCATCATGGGACACCGCACTAATTCTGACGTGTTGTGTCGGTTGCTCTAGGTCCAAAGCCGTTTTGTATCCAGACTACCGCTTATATATCTGCTTAAATAACATCTGCAAAATAAGACGGTTTAATACAAAATATATTTTACTTACCTTTTTAAAATAATATTTGATTATAAAATTTTAAACGTCAGAATGAAATGAATTGAAAATGAATTCGGTTGTACCTACAGAATTCATGAGAAATCCGGTTACAGCAACCGAATTGACTACAAATTCGGTCGTTGCAACCGAATTAAGGCTATATTCGGTTATTGCGACCGAATTGAACCAAATTCGATAGTTCCAACCGAATTGATGTCAAAATCTGTTACTACAACCGAATTGAGGTTGGTTAAGACCAGATTCTGTTACCCCAACCGAATTAGGTACCAATTTCGGTTGTTCCATCCGAATTAATTTGAAATTCGGTTGTTTCAACCGAAATTTTAAAAAATTTTGTTGACTGAGCGAATATAATTTGAGGATTCCGTTGTCACAACCGAATCAATTATGAAACGAGGTTGCTTCAACCGAATTTCGGTTGTGGAGACTAAATTCGGTCGTAACAACCTCAATCCGATTGTGGCAACCTCAGTTCGGTTGTGGCAACCCCAATTCGGTAGTAACAGCCGAATTTACGGTTGCTACGACCTCTTTTCAAACAATTAGTTCTCTGAATGTATGGGAAATTTGTTTGCTTTGACGTTTGCTGTGCAAGTTTACGATGTTTTCGAGTTAACGAGGTTCTTTCGAGCTTTCATGAAGACCACTATTATGTCTGGGAAAAAAACCCCTGATCAGTATAGCTCTTAGTAAATGGGAGAAAATATTCTTCTAAGAAATAATTTCAAATCGAATCATCATATACAATAAAAAACATTGTTTTGCCCATGTCATACCTCCAACTTTATCCAAAGCGGCGCCAACAACTGTCACCACAATTAAGATATGTGCGTCCGCTTCATTACCGATAGATCAACCACCAAATGACAACATTTATTATTGAACTTTTCTTTGAACCTTCGCCGGTATTGAAAATAATGACCATGATGGGCCTAAGCAAATCACACTTAACTAAAATGTTTGGAAAGCCGGTGGTGGTAATATTGATAATATTGGAATATTAACCAAATAAAATGATAGAAATTTGTCAACATTATCATAATTAATCAAATTGATGCAGGCAGGCGTCAGCACTTTTTTCCGCTGAGTTGGCCCAAAACTTAATGGCGGCATTAAGCCCCACACCAAGGAAGTGGGGGGTGTCGGAAAAGTGGAAAAGCGACAAATAATAAGGGTGGGGAAGGGAGGTGACCATAATAACAAATCGCCCGCATAACAAATAACAAAAATTAAGCATTTATAAAAAAAAACATGATAATGCCAATTACAGTGGGGGGACAGCGACAATAGAGGTGGCAGTTAGCAGGGCATAAAGAGAAAATATCGAATATAATTAATTATTGTTCTTATCTGTTTTTTGTTCTCATAGAGAAATATTACTGTAACCTTAGTAATAAAAAGGGCCACCGTAGACAAATCATTTATAACCAAAACCTAAAGAGTCATCTTCATTTTAAATATAAGCGGGAATGAGATATTTGTGAAGTAAAATTTATCGATAACATTTGAAAACTTCATCAGAAATCGCGTATGGGTGGCCCAGCTTTTTAAGAGTGGCGGCAATTCCACCTAAACTAAAGTTAAAATCGATATTTATCATGACTTTCCTAAGAGACCCACGACCAATTTAAGCAACCAAGCAAATAGCCAACATTCCTTCAATCCATTAGATATCAATGTCTTGTATGTTGTTGTTGTTGTTGCTTGTAATGTTTTATTAATCGTCGTCCTTAAGTGGGCAAAGAAACTAAACCAACAAACAGACAACCTTCAGCTCAAAACTCTCACACACCTGACAAAAGTCGTTGCAAGTTGTTGGCGTTTTGCTAAAACTACACCCATTACCTGACGCATTCTTCTGTACTCGCCAACTGGCTCGTCCATTTGTGTTCTCTCTCTATCTATTAGATGTCTGGTTCATCGTCTGTCCGTCCGTCCTTTTGCCGTTTAGTTGGTGGTTTCAATTTCTTAACTATCAGTTAAACAAAACAAGAAAAAAAATGTTGTCTGTTACATGGTTGACTTGTCGAAGTGTTGGTAAGAGTTCTCTAGTGTACTCTTCTCCATCAGTCTCCAGTACAGAAATGTACAGTGGTTTGTAAGGGAGTTGTGTGGAATGTAAAACAAATTTAAATGTTTTCCTCTAAAATCTGAAAATACTTGAATAGAACACTGAAAAAAATGTTCTTGGTTATATTTTTTTTATTTTATTCCCATACAAGTTTTTGGCACGAAGCGGATGAATAAGTCCGTGACTTTTCGAATTTCACTCGTAGTTATATGAAGTGCAACACTGCTCCCATCAAGTACCACCTGTTAATATACTACTGTCAAATTTTGAGCAAGTTCGGTCATTTACTTTGTTTAAAAATGAAAAAAAGTGAATTTCGAGTGCTCATTAAACATTATTTTTGGCGAAAAAAAAACCGTCAATCAAACTTAGGAAAGCTTGATAAATACTATGGGGACTCTGCACCATCGATTTGAATGGAAAACAGTGGTTTACTGACTTTCGTTGTGGTCGCACAAGTACAAATGACGCTGACCGTTCCGGACGGCCAATTGAGGTCAATACACCCGAAAATGTCGAAAAAATCCACCATATGTTGTTAGCCGATCGAAGAGTAAAAGTGCGTGAGATTGTTGATGCTATAGGCATTTCATATGGCAGTGTGGTTTCGATTTCAAATGATCCGTTGGGTTTAAGAAAGCTGTCTGCAAGATGGGTGCCGCGTTTGCTCTCAATTGACCATAAACGTAATCGTGTGACAGCTTCAAAGGATTGTTTGGAGTTGCTTAACCGCAATTCGAAGGAGTTGTTGCGGGGTTTTGTAACTGTGGATGAAACACGGATCCATTACAACACTCCGGAGACCAAACAATGGGTTTCTCCGGGTGAACCGGCTCCGAAGAAGGCCAAGGTAAGTTTGCCGGCCAATAAGGTGATGGCAACAGTTTTTTGGGATGAACGCGGGATAATCCACATATACTACCTATAAATGGGAAACACAATAAACGGCGAATTTTATGCCAACTTATTGGACCGATTTAACGAGGATTTAAAAAAAACGACCCCATATGGCCAAGAAAAAAGGTATTTTTCATCAAGATAATGCACGGGTGCACACGTGTGTAGTGTCAATGGCAAAATTCCATAAATTGGGCTACGAATTGGTACCTCATCCGCCATATACTCCGGATTTAGCCCCCAGTGACTATTTCCTATTTCCAAACCTAAAGAAATGGCTCGGTGGAAAGAGATTTAGCTCCAACGATGAAATTATTGTTGAACCAAATGCCTATTTTATGGACCTCGAAAAATCCAATTTTTTGGAAGGGATACAAAATTGTAGAAACGTTGGACTAATTGTATTGAGCTAAAAGGAGATTATGATGAAAAATATTTTTTTTTTCAAAAAAAAAATGTGTTTCATTCAAAAAGTCACGAACTTATTGATCCGCCCTCGTAGCATCATTCAGAACAACCACTGATGAGGATCTGTGGCTATTTGATTTGGAAAAGCCCTGCGATTTGCCACCATTCATAAGGGTACATTTTACTTATAAATCTACGACAGGTTTCATAAAGGCTTCGAATAAGTTTAATAGATATTATGAAAGTATTTAATTTTTTAACACTAGTATTGTCAGGAAACGAAATATAAATGGCACCCCTTGTATATGACAAGGTTTCATAGATGAACTGATAATTATTTAAGCAAGCTCAATACCACTTTACATACATACATAATAGATGTATAGTATTTTAAATACGAAATTTTGCCAAAGTTTCCAACTCCTAAGGATTCCTGGCAAACCGTATAGTTATTTCAGATCTAGCCACAACTCTTCATCAGTGGTTGTTAGGAATAATGAGTTTGGAAAATGCATCAAACTAAATGCAAACGAAATCCCAATTGCAATGAGAATTCCTTACAATGCAAATATTTAAAAAATATCGCTCAACTTTTGTACATGGCTGGAGAACCACCGGTTTCCAGTAGACATGATTTTTGTTGCTGCTTCAAAAGTAACATAATTTTTACTCGGTCTGTTCTTTAGGACTGATAATTTTTAGAAAAGTGTGTTTTCGAAAAAAAGATTATTTTACAATATGAATCCCCAATGTTTTGAAATGCAATTCTGGTTACGAGAAAAACAGTTAAACAAATTGCATGGAATAATACTGATCCACTACTTATTTACTTACTGATTTATCCGGTGTCGAACAACCACGTGGGGTCAGGTTTCTTAAAAAACGAAGATAACCTATTTCGTTCCATCTCTTGCCTTAACTCTCCAGTCGGTAATACTAAGTGTACGTAGGGATTCATTCATTCAACCTGATGCGGAGTCTTGGTCTTCCTACTTTTCGTCTTCCTTCGAGTTCGGTTTCGAAAACCCTTCGTGCTGCTTCGTCTTCACCCATTCTACTGACACGGCCTAGCCAGCGCAATCGCGATATTTTGGTCCGCTTAACTATGCCAATGTTGGGATATAGCTCATATAGCTCATGGTTCATACGTCGCCGATAGTCGCCGTTGTGCACATACATTTTCCGGAGTATTTTACTCTCGAAAAATCCTCAAGATTTTTCATCTGCTTGCGATAATACGCAGGATTCTGCGCCACAAAGCAAGAGAGGTTGTATGAGAGACTGGTATATCTGGATTCTAGAGTGGGCTTTATCTCTAAAGTGCTTGCTTAGCCTAAAATAACATCTATTCGAAAAGCACAAGTTTCCGCTTGATCTCAAGGCTGACGTTGTTGTTTCTGTTTACGGCAGATCCGAGGTATATAAATTCGTTCACCACCTCGAAATTATAACGGTTATCAATGTTCACGCTTTGGTCTAATCGCGTGGAGGCCCTGTTCGTTGAAACCATTAATTTTGTCTTGTCCTCATTTACCGTCAGACCCACTTTTGCTGACTCCTTCTCAATACTCGAAAACACCGCAGTAACTTCTCTAATTGTGCGCCCAATGATATCTATATCATCAGCACACGGGAGCCGCATGTGACTTCTGCTGCTGATGGTTTTATTCATGTTGACTGCAGCTTTTCTCATAATGATGAGGCCTCGCTTAGTTTCGACAAATAGATAATAGGTGTCGATTTGTTTTTCGTGGGTCTTCTCCAGGATTTGGTGGAGCGTGAAAATCTGGTCAACTGTCGATTTTCCAGGCCTAAAACCACACTGGCATGGTCGAATCAGGTCAGCGATAATTGGTTTTAGTCTTTCGCACATTATACTTGATAGATCCTTATATGCTATGGATAAAATGTGTATTCCACGATAGTTGGCACACAGAGACCCGGGTCAAATTTTCTAAATTTGGGACATAGTACACTGAGACTCCAATCGCCAGGCATGCATCCATCTGCCCAAATTTTGCTAAAGAGCTGATGCCTGCACCGTAACAACTCATCGCCACCAGTCTTAAAGAGCTGCGCCGGTAATCCATCGGCTCCTGCGGCTGTGTTGTTCTTAATCCGGGTAATAGCTGTTCTGGATATCTAAGATGTCATTGGATATCTAAGATACTAGCAGCGCGGAGAAGTGATCTCTCCATATTTCCAACATGCTCTGCAGAAGGGGGGCCCTGAACCATGCCCATTAGTTCCGTTTTAGACTTATTGGTAGAATTTTCGGGCTTCGTTCTTCCTTCCGAATGTCTCAATTTTCTCACTCTTGCGCTTTCTCCACTGGCGTTTCTTACGAGTAACGAGACGGTTAATTGACGAAAATGTACAACAAATTGATGAATAACTTACATCAAAAGCCAGGCTGTCATAAGATCCCTGGAAGCCATGTTTGCTACGTCCCTGACGGTGAAAGAATGCCACTCATTACTTAGGGTGATGGCAGAGTATTTTGACATCAGGTTCATCTGGGTACCGGAACACAGCAACATTCCAGGCAATTGCGTAGCGGATGCGTTAGACAGGGTACTACGGCACAGGTTCTTCCGGCAAAAGAAGGTGTTAATATGCCAATCCGTACCTGACGTTTGCAGATCAGGCAGTGGGCCGATAATATGTTCAAGGACAAGTGGAGACTTACTGCAACTTCCAAACAAGCCAGGGTCCTCTGGCCACAGGTGGACAGGAAGAGGACTGGGCAACTACTTAACTTGCCGAGAGGAAAACACGCCCTAATATTGGGACATAGAAACTCTACTCTCTGTAGATTCTGCATGGACGAGGACGAGGAAACGATGAAACACCTTCTCTTGGATTGCCCTTCTCTGGCAGGACTGAGAAGTAGGATATTCGGAACACATTTAGTTAGCACCGTAGCCCTACAGGATATTCCTGTAGGTCTTAAAGACAAATTCATTGAAAGGGTAAATTGGCTAGACGACTGGTCAATAGTTGCTATAGAGTAAACTGCTGGTATCACAATGGGCTTCTTTAGCCTAAGTGTGCTAGACAGCGTGCTGTCTTCCAGTCTTTTCAACCAACCAACCAACATCAAAATGGTAAAAACTTTACTTCAACCTGATGAAAAATTTACATCAAATTGATGAAAAATTTACATCAACTTGATGTAACGTTGTCATTGAATCAACATAAACTATTGGTGAAAGATTGATAAAATGTTCTACAACAATTCAATAAAATGTGTCGTCGGTTGGAAAATGTGCAAAAAGTGTCATGAGATTGGTGAAGGAATTCATAAATTTGATGAAGCTTTTTCTTTCAGTGTAGAAATTGAAAACAAAACAAATTGAAATTGAGAAAATAGGAAAAACGGTTGAAACTAAATTTCAAATTGAGAACACCAAAATTTGTATTCGGATATAGAAATTGATATGCAGATATATTAAATTGGCATTTGTAAGAAAGAACATGAGAGAGTAATTGATATTGAACAAAATATACACTTCTCAAAATCTATATAGCTATTCTTAATTTTAAGTTGGTTTTTCATACTACTTACATTAAAATACATTTGCTCAATATCACATTACATTTCCATATAAAAATTTTGTGAATTAATAATTAATTTGTTTTATCGATACGCCCCATAAATTATCCCCCAAACTACTGTGCAACGCTGATGTTGTTGGTGGTGGCGTTTGGTTTTGTTCAGCCATCAGGGCTAAAAAACACACACAAGCAACTTAATATTGCTGAGTCCGAATGCGAGAACCCTTTGATGTCGTCGCGCCTGGCGTCTTTATTATCTTTTATGATAACGTATGTCAGCGTCATCAGCATTGTGGCGGACGCTGCTTTAGGCGAGGTTAGTTCGATTTAATGCAGTTTGCTTAAAGTTTTCAGCTCTCTATCTTTACCTCCTCCCTGTTGTCTGCCTGCATAGTAAGTGGATGGATGGTGGGTTCAAGGGATTGATAACAAAAAGACATTTTCGTTAAATCGAACTTTAAAGTTAACCAAAATCCGAAAAAGCCACATCAAAGCAGTTATACTATACTCTTTCATATCTCGGGTTAACCATTAACAAACAAACAAACAAAAAACAACAACTTTAAAATTTTGTACGGAATGCAAGTTAAACGATAACAATTGTTTCACATCATTATTTTGGAAAATTAACGAGACTAAATGATTCAAATGAGAGTGAAGTTAACAACTTACCGATTTTAGGATTTGCAGTGAAATCAAAAAAGACTTAAGTCACTATCAGAAAAGCATTTGCATTTTAGATATTATTCTTCTAACTTGAAAAGAAAAAACTTTTGTTGCTAAATGCAAGTTTTGCATTATAACTTCTAAATGTTGTTTAATCTTCTCTCTCTCGCACAACAGAGTCACATGTGTACATATCCTTAAAGCATTAAGCCCTTTTCTTACCCTGCTGAGTGACGCCTTCCAGCTAGCAAGGAAGCAAGTAAGAATAAACATATAAGGACGTTCACGAAAAGAGTGAACAAATTTATTATAAGATAACAGAAAATAACTTAATGAACTCAAGTAAATATTCATCATTAACACATTTATCTTCTCATGCCATTATGGAGCTCTGCAGGCGCAACAAACAACGGTGAGAAATCCTTTCTACTACCACCATCATCAACAACAAACACCATAAGCCCTAGCAACAGAATCATGATGGGGACAGCAGCACCAGCAGCAGCAGCAGCAGCAGAGTCAGCAACATTGCACAGTAAGGGATTTGGGAAAGTTTCTGGAACTTAAAGTCTATAAAGGAATGTTCTACAGTTAAACCGAATAAGTTCTACAAAAGTAGATCGAATTTCCATAGTACTAGAAGTTCAAGTCTGTAGAGATCGTTCGATAAAGATGAATTCATTTAAAACTAAATATTATTAAAATTTTTGGATGTCGCTTAGACGAAATTTTTTGCAATGGAAGATAAAAGCATTTTCGAAGTAGTGAAAATGTAAATCGTAAGTCGAAGTTGCTACACGTAAAGAAAAAAGTTTGTAGGCTGTTTGCCGCAAACGAAATACTTTTGCTATGAATACTCAACGATGGCCGTAACAGCTGAAACATTCTCCCCAAAATAAATACATTTATTGCCAAAGCCCTCTAAATTGTTGCCAACGAATTTTGATTTACCCCAATTTTTTGGCGTAGAATACGTCTTACCTTACGGTATAGGGAGTCATGTCAGATTGTTATTGTTGTAATCTTTATTTCATTGATTATGAGGAAACGGCGAGATAACTTTGTAGGTAAATGAAGATGTTATCTTTCGTTTGATATACATTTCATATTGGTTGATATCTTCCTAATATTTAAATTTCTCAAATGAAAATTGTTTAAACACATACACTCAAACATATGTGTGGTGTTTGGTTGAGTGTTTGAGTTTGCACCGTGAACACAAACTATGCTGCTGTTTCAGTGTGGACACAAACCTTCGGCTGTTGTTTTGATTGATGAAATATTGAAATTTCGTATATTTACTTATGTATTTAAGTGAAACAAAATGTTAAATGTGAATTTGAATTTAACATGGATATATAATTATAAAAAATATATGAAAAAATTAATTCATACATTTTTATGTTAAATGAAAGTGCTGCCAAGTATTTTTTAAAATTTACTTTTACCGATAAAATAGAAAACGGTATTGATCTGTTACGTTAAAAGGAATTACAACTTTCTAAAACTAACCCGGATCAAAGAATACTGAAGTTGAGTGTCCTATGTTGTCTACTTCTGACGTGGATTGTCTCAGATCTCTTGATATCGCTGTGTGACAATAACAACTGGTGAAACACAGCGCAGAATGGCTCAAACGGATCGAAAATATTTGTCTGGCCAGTATATCCAGTTATAACAAGTGAAGGATATTGGTTACATATTGAGAAACTTGAAGAGAAACTAATTTAGCCTTGTCCCTGCTTTATAGATTTTCTAACTTTAACTTTTATTTTCTAACTAAGACAATACGATAATTTATTTTCTAACTAAGACAATACGATAATTTTGTATTGCGATTTCTTGGACGCCTTAATAGAGTAAGTAATAAAGTAATAAATTCCGATCTATGCAGACCTTCCAAATTTCAGCTGATATAATAATAATCGACACTCTTCTCTGTTTTAGCGATGCAGAGAGCAGGAGTCAGTTGAAAGCTTTTCTGTGCTCCAATACAGTGAATATATACTTCAACTTCCCTACGTGATCTATTGCCAGGTCAGTCAATACTTTTCTGGCCCTTAACGTTGCAGAGAGGAGTCAGTTGAAAACTTATTTGTGCTCCACTTTACGTACTGACTACTTTACTGAGCCGAAGTTGTCTACTGCCGGATCGATCAACACTTCTTTGTCTCTTGGAGATGCACAGAATAAACTAAAATAAATAAATGGTTTCCCGTTACATCCCATGAAGGGATGAGGGAGAGCTTCTCACAAACCAGTGAGCTGTGCGCGTTCTAGTTGTAAACTCATGGATTGGGAGATGCACAGAATAGTCAGTTCACTTGACTGAGTGACTACTTTATTGCCTGACTACTTTATTGACTGACTACTTTACTGCCTAACTACTTTTCTGCAATCGGTGGTGCAATAGTTAGAGTGCGAGCGCCTTTTGTGCCTGAGATCCTGGGTTCGATCCTTGTTCTGGCCACCTTAAATTTCTTTCGACGGCAGTCACCTCGCATAGTGACGGCGACACTATCGAGTATTTAGCCATGAAAAATCTTCTCAAAATACCGTTCGGAATCGGTGTAAAACTGTAGGTCCCAATCAGTGAGTGTAAAACTAGAAGGCGCACAGCTCACAGGTTGTGAGAAGCTCCCCCTAATCCCTTCATGGGATGTAACGGGAAACCATTTATTATTTATTTTTAGCTTATGGGAAGCGTATAGAATTCTGCTAGAAGGTATTGGAATCCAAGTTAAATATTTTTTTCATTTAGATAGAATTTTTGGGAAAAACCAAAAAACCCAAATATTCATTTTTGTTAAAAATTGTAAATTTTTTCAAATTAAAAATTGGAACCCTTAAAGTGTTCGGATTTTACTCAAACTTTATCCAGTTTATATTCAGGTTAAACTAAATCAACGGGCACATTTTTTTTTCAAATGCACCGAGGAGTGAAGATTTTCCAGTGTATACGAATTTTCACCCAAAATGCCAAAATCCGAAAAGTTTGACTAAAATGCGGCACGGCTAAGAGTTGTCCGATTCGGCTCAAATTTTCACCAAATCAATTCTAGCCCATAAGGAACAAGAATCCGCCTGGGGTTTATTAAAAATCCGAAGTTGTTTTTTCATTGCCACCCTAATATATATGTACGCACGGAAAAAACCGGCCCCTGCAACATATTGCAGGAACCATGTATATGTTTGCAAACATTGTTGTCATGTATTGAAGATACGCAGAGTTTTTGTTTCTTTGTTGTCGATCACGTTTTTGTTTACAGCAGATTTTAATACACAAAGCCACATTTGGGTCACAAACACATATATTATAACATATTAATCATTGTGTCACCAACATGTAATATTGAATAGCAAACACAATGTGTTTGGACACAAATATTCTATATTGGCGACACGCTGCAAACACGTTATATTTGCATCCAAACAAAAATTGTATATAAATGCGTATATTTTTTTCTTTTTGTGTGGAAGAAATACTCTTTTTGTAGATATATGTAGTGGCTTGGGCTTGACTTATATTATATTATATCAAAGTATATACATAAGTGTATATAAATTACACTGTGTGTAATTTTTTAAGTCATGGCAAAATAACCATAGTGTCCTTATATGGTTATTTTGCCATGACTTAACGTGATAAAAGAGCAAAAAAAAGACTCCTGTCTCCCAGTTTTGCCCAAAAGTCCTCCAGGTTTTTTTTATGGGCCCCCAAAGAAGTGGGGCCTCGGTGTCATTTTTGCAAAAAAGTGATAATTTTCTCAAGCTCATATCTTGCAAACCGTTCGGAATTTTGATTTACTCTCTGAGGCAAAGTTGTAGCTCTTGTCATAAAGAATAAAGACTGTAAACATATAAAATCAAAAAACAACTTCATCTTCAAAGTCAAAATCGCAAAAAACTTTAAAAAATTCAATTTTTGTTGACCTTTTTTCCCCTGTTCAGGTCCATAGGTTGCAAACCGTTCAAAATTCAAGGAAACAATCAACTACAAGAATGATCCTAAGATCTCGACATATGAACTTCCTAGGAATGATTCTTAACACCGTTTAGGTAGCCCTTAGATAGCCGCAAAAGTGAAAAATTTCCCGAAAATTTTTTAATTTTGTTTTTTCTTTACTTCAACATTGCGATACTATAAAGCCTTCTCCCGTAAGTGAAAAGGCATGTTGCAGGTTTCATTGTTATACTATTAAAAAATAATAAATGGTTTCCCATTACATCCCATGAAGGGACCGGGGAGAACTTCTCACAATCACTGAGCTGTGCGCTTTCAAGTTTTCACTCACTGATTGGGAGCTACAGTTTTACACCGATTCCGAACGGTATTTTGAGAAGCTTTATCATGGCTATATACTCGATAGTGTCGCCGTCACTATGCGAGGTGACCGCGCCGCCGAAAGAAATTTTTTTTTGAAGGTGGTCAGAGCAGGGTTCTAACCCAGGATCTCATGTACAAGTGCCGCGCACACTTACCATTGCACCACCGACGTTATTGTTATACTATTACTGATTTTATTAATCTTAGTCCTTAGGTGGCATGGGTTGACATTTAGAGTTAGGGTTGTAACAAAGAGTAGTAGCTTGGATATTTAGTAATAATGATTCAGTGTTGTAGGGATTAGTAGTCTCAGCAGGGATCTGGAGTTGGCGGCCTTGGTGATGCACAATTTTCTGGTGCAAGCACTGGTAGTGTGGCTGTTACAGTTGCTTTATAACTTTTGTTCCTCTCAGCATATCGATTTAGACCACATGTGGAATTTACGCATGCATAGCAACTGGTTTCATCATGTTCACCTGGGAGATTAATCCAGTTTACCGGCGTACAATACTTCATACTATGTTTGCGTCCACTCAACCATGCCATGAGATTGTTATAACATTGGCGACACACTGTAGTAGGTGTGTAATTTTCACCGGTCAAGTCTTCTTCGTCGAAAAATGCTTTATATGCTTTCTTGAATGCACTAGTTAAAAGATTCTGTTCCTTTTGCAATGTTGTAGAACTATTTTTTCTGATTTGATGACCGTAAACGTAGCAAAATAAATCAATATTTCCACACTGCAGATTGAAATTGTCAGTTGCCAATGTTGTGTGCGAATTATGCTGTAGCACTTTCAATTCTTTTACTTTCACTTTCACTTTATAACTTTCACCGCTGAGCTCTCGTTGACGTCGCGCTGTGTAATGCCTCGATGTGAGCGTCGTGTCGCTTTTATATTGTGTGCTGCGTCTCTTGTGAATTCAATGCAGATATTTGCTTCCAGGTAGTTTTTTGATAGTAGTTTTTTTGATTTTATATGTTCACAATTTCATCTTTATGACAAGAGCTCCAATGTGTTTCCAGGTATTTTTTTATATTTTGGGTTGTTTTTATGTGAATCCAATGCAGATGTTTGCTTCCAGGTAGTTGTTTGATAGTTTGGGCACGGGAACTCACCCACTAGCTTGAGAATTTTTTATTAGAATGCACTTACTATCAGTGAAGGTACAGTGCACTCACACACTTGGCCTCCTCACTGACAATTATGTATTTACGTTTAAAGGTTTGGAAATCAACATTATTTTTAAGAAATCGCTTATTTTCTTACACTTCAATTGTTTTTAAGCGAAATTTTGGCTTTTACTGGGAAGAAATAAGTTTACTAGGGCTGTTTTTTGAGAAAACCAGTTTTTTTATTAAAAACGTGAGGTTAAAAAATCTTTTTTTTTTTAATTTGCCCCAATGAGTTAATAAAAATTAACATATTTTATACACAGATTTATAGCGTATTCAAAGGTCTTCTCAATGATACCCATCTCAACCAGATCGGATAAGAAATGGGTGAGATATAAGCGATTATATACTCAAGCTATAAAAGCCTATAACTCAAGAAGTTGGATCGGCCTCCTTAAAGAAACTTTCGGGTTTTAATCAGCGCTGTAAGCCCTACCAGGCCAAAGAAAATTGGCGCATTTTGCATAAAGTAAATTTGTTCGTAAAAGCGGAAAATAAAAAAAACGCTTTTTGGGTGATTTTCGTTCATTTTTAAAGTTTTTCGCGATTTTGACCTTGAAGATGTCGTTTTTTTTGATTCTTTATGACAAGAGCTACAACTTTGCCTCAGAGAGTAAAATTCCGAACGGTTTGCAAGATATGAGCTTGAGAAAATGATCACTTTTTTTGCAAAAATTACACCGAGGCCCCACTTCTTTGGGGGCCCATAAAAAAAAACCTGGAGGACTTTGAGCAAAACTGGGAGACAGGGGTCTTTTTTTTGATCTTTTATCACGTAGTGGTGTCCGTGTATGGTTATATTTTTTCGTTTTGCACTGTGTTATATATTATTAATCGAAATATTTTACTGAATTTTAAATACAAACTGATGTTAGTCTGTGAAATGGAGTTGAACCCAGGTAATACATTGCATATCGTCACCTAAAATGCAAAAAGACGTAACAACATTTTCATCACTTTACAGGGGAGGCAAAAAATAGTTAGATATAGAATCGGAATTTTGTGAATAAAATTACCAGTTTGGGTCGTAGATGTCGAAAAATTTGTGGGGATATATAGTTTAGTCAATTGTAAGTATAGGGGCATCGAAATTTTATAGAAAACTACAGGTCAAAGAAAACACGTGTATTTATGAAAAACTTCATCTTTTTAATCCTTTTAATAAAATCGTTGATTTTGAACTTATGTGTTTAAAACTTCGTCCAATCGTGCATTTTAGTCAAACATATCGTAATCAATCAGAAAGAAAAATTTGGAATTTTGTTGTTACGTCATTTTGCATTTTAGGTGACGATATGTTGCATGATTTGCTTGTTTGTGTTTGTTGAAAAAGACAGAAGCAATCCAAGAGACAGTGTAGTTTATGTGGGCGTTTGTATGACTTGTTCTCTCTCAACGGAAAGAGAACCAGTGAACATCTTTGAGTGTATGCACTTTTGCGTAGATTTTTTACTTTTATACTAAACGGTTTCCTTTATTTGCCGCAAAAGTAAATGGTGAAATTTTTGGGGTAAATGAAAGTTCCTTTACAACAAACGATAAAAGATTTTTATTTGGGGGGAAATTATCAACAATTGCGGTCAGCCATGAGACAAAGGGGCAAACGAAATATTTTTGACAAAAGAAATATTTGTGAGCAAACACACATATTTTTCGGGAAATGAACTCCAAAAGTTTTTCTGTGCGTGCAGATTTTGGGTACTTAGCTAGTTTGAAAGCAGCATACTAAATAAAGAAAACATAAGTTGACCAATATAGCGAACAACAAATCAAGTAAACACATTAGCAGCTAACAACATCTCTAACAAAATCCTCCACTGTGCTCCCAAGTGCGCAACACCAACATACAGCAAAGGCAGCAACAACCTTGATACTCATTCGTCTTGTGTAAACACTTTGCCATTTTATGAATATCAAACAACTTACAGCAGTAGCAGCAACAACAACAACAACAATTTAAGGACAACAAACATTGTCTCCCACATATATAAATAACAGTTTGTAGCAGCAGGATATGCGCGCATCTAAACCTCATCATCAGCCAAACAGCCAACTAGTTTGTACACATTAATACACTCGCATGTTGATTTTGCCCAAATGCAGATAAAACTCGAAGCAAAAATTATTCATATTAACTCATGCATAGAATGATATGATGATATACGACAGCAGGGTAACAGCCAAGCAAACTCGAACCCCCTCCCAACACATGCACCATTTCCCGTTAACTTCTCTAGCTATAAGTACCAAATACTAAACTTAAACTAAAAACTCATATATCCTTACACACACCCACACACACGCAAACACCCACAGACACGATTTGGAAAATATTACTTGTATCAGGCGGGTTACAATTTTATAACCGAAAATTTTATGAAACGTAAAACTTAAGATATCCTTGTACTAACTAACTATTATGCACACACACACACACATCCTGCTGCCAGGATACATGTGCAACAGCGGAGAAGAAGGAAAAAAGTGCAATGATATCATCCTTTTTGCCACATATGCAGATTTATATACAATCATGTGCATTAAATGTATATCTACATGCAAACACATACATATGTACAAAATGCCATAAGGCATTAAGACGACGAAGGACCACAGAGACCTTAAGAAACACACACTATATAGTTTTAACGAGGTAAGTGTAATCAGTCGGTAGAACAAAGTAATGTGTTTACACTAAAATTATGTAGTTTTTACAAAAATCAAACAGTAAAGATGTGTTTATGGTTCATGTAAAATATGAACGTTTATGTAAAATATGAACGTTTATGTAAAATAAATTTTTGATGTGTTAACATCTATAGGTGCTGGTAGGGCAATCTATCAAAGTGAACACATGCAAACAACAGCATCGCAATGATATGAATATTTGGAGTGTTTGGAAAATCAAACTTGGGAGTCGCAAAAGATGCGCAGCTGATTATGGAAATGTAAAAATTGTTGATGTGTTAACATCTATAGGAACGGGTAGGACAATCTATCAAAGGGAACACATGCAAACAACACACAGTGTTAGCATCATATACATGGTTGTTGTACAACAATAGTCTTTGCCTGAAAATAAGTATGATGGCATTGATGTAGCGGCAGCAAAGAAACAAGCAGGTTGTCGTCGCCAAAGAGTATTGAATAGTACAGAGAACTCATGGAACGAAATGTACGACTCAAAAGCACTGGCGACATCTTGCGAATGATTCAAAACGTATTACTCTCTTTTTGTTCATAACTTGGTCCATTCATAATTTTGATGTGAAACATTGATGCCATTTGAAAAATTTATGCGTTTTTATTGTTTTATGTAATAACATTGTCGAAATGGTTCATTTCTATTGAAATATTCTATAAAGAGAATAAGACTCGTTTATGCTGTTTTACTCAGACTCTCTACATGAGAGCGGAAAACGAGTGCAATAAGTTCTCTATACTATTCAATACTTTTATGTCGTAGCTCTGTTTATGGCAAAACAAAAACAATTATTTCACTGAACAGATGTAAGAAAAAAGAAAGTGTAATAGCAAAAGAGCCTTCAGCACAAAAACTATTCTTTTTTTATTTTCCAATGTAACATTTACTAATGTGTTCATAGAAAATGTCTTCATAGAAAATGGGGGAAAAATAGGCGTGATCAAGACTTTAAAATGCTGCCGCGAAAACAATACGCTGTCAAAATTTTATTAATATATTTTTCTAGCTATGCTCGTCATAACACGTCGATTGGGCTCCATATTAACAAAAAATAAATATTTTTTTTACCAAAATACACTAGGAATAGAAACTTCAACGGCCGGTTGGGAACTATAATTAAAAAAAAAAAAAAAAACCGTTTCCCATTACATCCCATGAAGGGATTGGGGAGAGCTTCTCACAACCAGTGAGCTGTGCGCGTTCTAATTTTTCACTCACTGATTGGGACGTACAGTTTTTACACCGATTCCGAACGGTATTTTGAGTAGCTTTTTCATGGCTAAATACTCGATAGTGTCGCCTTCACTATGCGAGGTGACCGCCGCCGAAAGAATTTTTTTTTTTTTTTTTTTTAAGGTGGTCAGAGCAGGGATCGAACCCGGGATCTCACGTACAAGAGGCGCACACACTACCCATTGCACCACCGACGAACACGGGAACTATAATTACCCTCGAAAAAAAAAAGTTGCACGTTCCCGTAATCAGCTCTCCGATTCGCATTACTTGAGAGCCCACCACTTCCTTTCAAAGTTATGTTTTTCAATACACCCTACTATTCATCTGTGCGATACAAATAAGATCAAAAAAAAACTTAAGAAGCTTTTTCTTATGACAGTTAGGCGGTAATCAAGTCCCTGGAATACGTGTTCCGGAACTCAACATCTGCTCCAGACTTTCACATATCTCTTAACGAGATGACCCAGCAGTATGATATTCTCCTTATATGGATGCTAGGGCACAGGGACATTCAGAGGACCTTCAGAGCAGATGAATTGGCCAGACTTGGGACATCAATATAGGTTCCAAAGGAATTAGAAGGTGTTGGCATGCTCCTGAAGACTACGGAGCATATTCTGCAAGAATGCTACTACACGCTGACAAATGTCGGTCCCTGCAACATATTGCAGGAAACATGTACGTGTTTGCAAGCATTGTTACCATGAATTGTTGATCTACTGCTTTTTTGTTTCTTTGTTGTCTGTCTCACATTTTTTTAGCGGTTTTCAACAAGAAACCCACATTTGGGGCTCAAAACCGTATATTATAACCTATAAATCATTGTGTCTCAAACATGTTATATTGAATAGCAAACACAATGTGTTTGGGCACAAGTATAGTGTATTTGCGACCAGCTAAAAACACGTTATATTTGCACCCAAAAAACAAAAAATACCGATTTTCAGCATGTATATAACAATGCAGGAGAAGTGGACCATTGGCACAGATTCCATAGAAGATTCATGAACCTTATGTCTCTAATCAGGCCCATGGTGTCAAAACTTGCTTGATTAGTAGACATGCTGCGGGACTAAAAGTCAGGGCAAATGACAGCTGTAGAATCTGTAACGACCATACAGAATCCACTGAATATCTTCACTGCACGTGTCCAGTCCTAGCCGACAGGAAGATGTCTACCATGTAACCCAACCTATTTAGAGACCAGGGAGAATTATCTCAGATTAAGCGAGATCTTGCGCTTCTTAAATGAAAATAAATGAATCTCCCGTGGGATTAACGCTTAATTTCGATAGCCCGCTTTAGCACAATGGACTGATACGACTAAATGAGTCGTTTATCAACTACCACCAACTCCCAATCTGACCGCATATCGTTCTTTTGTATGATAATAACAATTACCGCGTAAAATGTAATATTTATTTTTGAAAAAGACTTTTTTATCTCAACATAGTGTCGCGTTGAGCCGATGCATTTTGCACCTACACTAAAAGAAAAAGCTTCATCAAATTTATGACTTCCTTCATCAATTTGATGAAACATTTCCTCAGTCTCCAACCTACAATATATTTCATTGAATTGATGAAGATCTTTTCATTAATCATTCGCGTTGAGCCGATACATTTAGTACCTACACTAAAAGAAAAAGCTTCATCAAATTTATAACTTCCTTCATCCATTTGATGAAACATTTCCTCATTTTCCAACCTACAACATATTTCATTGAATTGATGAAGAACATTTCATCAATCATTCGCGTTGAGCCGATACATTTGAGCCTACACTAAAAGAAAAAGCTTCATCAAATTTATGACTTCCTTCATCAATTTGATGAAACATTTCCTCATTTCCTCATTTTCCAACCTACAACATATTTCATTGAATTGATGAAGAACATTTCATCAATCATTTGCGTTGAGCCGATACATTTAGACCTACACTAAAAGAAAAAGCTTCATCAATTTGTGAATTCCTTCATCAATTTGATGAAACATTTCCTCATTTTCCAGCCTACACAATATTTCACTGAATTGATGAAGAACATTTCATCAATCATTCGCGTTGAGCCGATACATTTAGTACCTACACTAAAAGAAAAAGCTTCATCATATTTATGAATTCCTTCATCAATTACATGAAACATTTCCTCATTTTCCAACCTACAACATATTTCATTGAATTGATGAAGAACATTTCATCAATCATTCGCGTTGAGCCGATACATTTAGTACCTACACCAAAAGAAAAAGCTTCATCATATTTATGAATTCCTTCATCAATTTCATGAAACATTTCCTCATTTTCCAACCTACAACATATTTCATTGAATTGATGAAGAACATTTCATCAATCATTCGCGTTGAGCCGATACATTTGGACCTACACTAAAAGAAAAAGCTTCATCATATTTATGAATTCCTTCATCAATTACATGAAACATTTCCTCATTTTCCAACCTACAACATATTTCATTGAATTGATGAAGAACATTTCATCAATCATTCACATCAATTGTTTACATTACATTTGTCATCAAGTTGAAGTAAATTTTTCATAATTTTGATGTAAATTGTTCATTAAGTTGTTTTACATTTTTCGTCATTTAGATGTAAGTCATTATTTTGATGTTACTTGTTTGCGAATTAATAGCCAAACTTTTAGGACTATTTTCATCGTAAAAAGTCCACAAGAACAGGGTATACGACCACATGAAACATGCTCATAGCGTGGATAATGTTTTGCGTCCATTTCTCTATTTTCTATTATGTATTTATTTTCAATTGTATATGCCTTTTTTCTTTTTCTGTTTAGTTTTTCAATACTACGTCCATATTTTGAATCGATCCCACTAATTATTTCCAAATTCCAATGCTGGTGATTGATGTAATTCAATTCAATGAAAAACAATTAATGAACATTTATCATTGATTTGATGTAAACATTTCCTTTCAGTGTAGTTTCTCCAATTTTGTATACCCTCCAAATAATAAGTTCTCTCAATGTCCTCAAAATAAGCGTTTGTTTCAGTGATGACGTCTCCATTCGACGAAATTTTCTTGCCGCCCAGCTATTTCTTCAGGTTTGGAATTAGAAACTAGTTAGTCACTGAATGCTAAACTCAAAGAATATTGCGACTGTGGTAGCGATTCGTAGACCAATTTTTGATTTTTGGCAAAGCGATTTTTGGAAGCGATTTTTCTTCGCCAAACGCGACAGTTTTTGCTTCAAATCAATGTCGTATCTGTTCAATAGCTGCGGTTAATATTTGCCGGTGATCGTTTGAATCTTTTAAAGCAATCGATGTGAATGGCACCGCATGAATCCAATAAAAACTGTCGCCATAACCTTGTTGGTCAATAGACCCATTCTGGCCTTCTTTAGTACACGTTCACCCACAGAAGTCAGCTGCTTTGACTGTTCCTTGGTCGCTGGTGTTTTGTGATGGATCCATGATTCGTCCACGGTTAGGAAATGGCACAAAAGTCTTTCAATCTGCGGTTGAACATCGCTAAATACACCTTTGAGTAATCGCGGCACCCATCTCGAGAATAGTTTTATCATGTTAAGATATTGCCTGCAAAATGCAATATACTCGCTCAATTGAGATACCTACTGTCGCAGCCACCTCACGCACTTTCCTTTTCCAATTGACCAACATTATTCCATCGATGTTATCCACGATTTCCATTTGGGGTCACTTGTCCTGGCACGACCACAACGGAAAGTAAACGGGTTTCTTTATTTGCCGCAAAGTAAATTATGGCAATTTTAAAGCAAATGAAAGTTCGTTCACAAAAAACATTCAATGACTTGTGCGAAAATTTTTTTTTAGTTGAGGGAGAAGAAGCAAATTTTGAAGCAAACTATGACACTAACTCACAAACGAAATACGTTTGGGACAAACGAAATATTTTTAAGCCGGTATAGCTTTAAGCGTTTCTGTTTCTTGTTGGTTTCGTCATCGTTGTCCCATCTAAAATGGCCATCTCCTCTCCCTTTACAGATAACTTTAAGTTGTCAGCACTGTTTTCTGAATTTGTTTTCGAAACTTATTCCCTAAAACGAACTAGAGGAACCAGTTCCTACAAATCCCCTTAAATTGCTCCTACGTTCCTATTGTTCCGATATTATATTATATTTTCCTGATTTTTATGATCATAGTTTCTTCAGCTTTACAGCCTATTTATACTTTCTATACAGATCTATCATGTAAACTTTTATCGTAAAAGGGTATTTTCATTTTTCTGATCAATTTCTTTAATTTTCTTTATTTGTCAATTCATTTAGATCTTTCCACTCCAATATTTCCTTTATCTGAACATTAAATTTTTTCTCTTTCTGTTCCTTATTATCTTATGGGGTGTAATGGGAAACCAGTTTTGTTTCCATATCCAGTCAAATAGTTCATTCATATTCGCGATCTTTTCATTTTGAGTTTTTTCATTTCTGTTTCCATCACTAGTAATGGAACCAACTGGAACTGTGATCTGAAAAAGTAACTTGATCCCGTACGGGAGTGGAATCGAAAGATCTGTATCCCTTTAAGGAACTAAAATGCCCAACCCCTAACGCATTTGTTACAACCACTAATGCGGTTGTGACAACCACTAATGCGGTTGTGACAACCCCGAGTCCGGTCTGATGACATCTAACACTGTTTCGGCAATCTCTAATGCGGTAGAGACAACCTCTAATGCGGTTGTGACAGACTCTAGTCTTAGTGATAACATCAAATGGCTGTTACACCCTCTAAATTCGGTTCCGGCTAATTCGGTTATTTGTTCGGTTATTTGCTTCGTAGAGTTATTCCCATATCGGGGTTTTGAAGGCAGATTTATAATACACAAAAAGGTGGTGGGTGTCCATTTGCTTCGTGATGGGTTTTCCATGATTCGGCGAAATGTAAATATATGTATGACTCACCGTCTGTGGTGCAATGGTTAATGTGTGCGCCTCTTGGACATGAGATCCTGGGTTCGATCCCTGCTCTGTCCACCTTAAATTTCTTTCGGCGGCGGTCACCTCGCGTAGTGACGGCGACACTGTCCAGTATTAAGCCATGAAAAAGCTCCTCAAAATACCGTTCGGAATCGGTGTAAAACTGTACGTCTCTGTTCCTTTTTTGCATTTCTGGATTTTTTGGATTTTGGGAAAATGTACAAACTATTTTCGATAATTTTTCAAAATTTGAACGGCAGATATATCGATAACAAAGCGAGTTATCGAGAATTTTCATTTAATTTGTTTTGTTTATTTTGCCTTATGTTGGCAAAAAACGCTGCCAGAGAAATTCCTTTAGACGCTTTATAATACATAGTAGCTCTCCGTATATCCGAATTTTGGAGGCCCACAACTCCTAATATAGAATTTTAGCCAAACTTTTGTATCGTACATTTTCAGCTTAAATTTATATCGTCTACCCCTCCGGTAGACTGGATTTCAGTTTTTGATTACGGTAATTATGAGGCGAATATAAACAAACTCTATCAGCTGTGTTGGTGCAACCACCTTCTTCACTACGCCTTACTACAATCAGCTGATTAAATGGTAAACAAACGGTATCAGCGCTAAGTACACCGCAAAAATATATCTGCAAAAGTTGTACTATGATACAACATTGTTGTATGGAAAAAATTTACTACAGTTGTACAACTGTTGTAGAACTTTAGCACATACGACATATACAACAGTTAGGACACTCTTGTGAACACCCTAATTGTCTTTAGCTAAAGTACAAATTTGTTTGAAAACCTAAAAAAGTTATTTTTTTAAAAACGCTCCATCTCACGGGATCTTAATGCTAGACACGTAATATTTGGGAATCATCGGAAAACAAACCAACTCAGTAAACAATTCTTTCCGACGTGTCGGACGTCTGTAAGTTCTCTTAAATTATATCATACAATTAGCCGAAATATCTGAAATTCCTTCAGTCAATTAAACGAGTTTCTCTGTCAGCCGGTTCTGCACATTCTCTGAAATTCCATACGAAAATCATGCGACGTTTCTGCACATTATCTGAGGGGAAATTTTTATTCTATTTGATTTTGTTTTCATTCCGCAACCATGCGCCAGTAAGGGAATTCCTCGAAAATGTTTTTACTGTATAGTTTCGTTGAACTGAATTGTTGTTTATGTTTTGTCTGCATCATTTTGTTTGCTGTCTTTAGTTATAAACGACCTTCAAATAAAAATAATAATTAATTTTTAGGTGCATGAAATATTTCGTACGTGGTACGAAAAATCTAACAGATGGTCAGAAAATGATCCGAAAAGTCGTAGCATTCTCGCATGTTTGTTCAGGCGTCTCTCCAAAATTGCCACAACAAATAGTACAAAGGGTCAGAAAATGATCGGACAAGTCGGACCATTATCGGATGTTTAATTACTGACAGATGGTCAGAAAATGATCCGAAAAGTCGTAGCATTCTCGCATGTTTGTTCAGGCGTCTCTCCAAAATTGCCACAACAAGTAGTACAAAGGTTCAGAAAATGATCGGACAAGTCGGACCATTATCGAATGTTTAATTAGACTTTCTGCCGACTTCGTTCAGCTACGTCTAAAAATCCTTCAGAATTTCCCTCAGAAATCTGTCCGATAACTCTGCACACCCTTCCGAATTTCCTCTGACAAAACTTTACGAATTCTTGTCAACCGCCCACAAGATTTTTTGTACGTTGTCTGACGTTCGGCAGTCTGCCAGATTTCTGACCGAATTCGGAATAAATTGTTTACTGGGAAGCTACATTTTGAGAGGTGGACAAAAAACACTTTTTTCCCCACCATACAATATGTGTCGGTCTACTGTATAATTGTAGATTTTCCAGATGTAAAATCAAACGGATAAGGTCCGTTCACTTCATATCTTCATGTTTAAACCGCTTGCGTTGCAACTATATAAAGCATCACCGCATGAATGCCGCGTCCAAAATTTCTCGTTTTTTACTGTGCCATCATTTTATCATACTCCCCCTCCACACACACAAAAGTGCACAATCCCATATGCACTTAAAAACACTTTCCCACACACAACATACTCGTTTATTAGCTCATGTATCATTATTACAACAGCAACATGTTGGATGTGTAAGTAAGTATGCCTGTGTGCTGCATGTATGTTTGTATGGACGAGCTAGTATCTGTGGCAATGTGTGGAAGATAGTGTTAGTTCTTTTTTTTTTTGCGAACGTTTGCATGCAACTACATGCATACGTAGAAAAGGATGTGTGTGAAGTATCACTGTTTCGAAGATACCAAATAATGTTAAAAGGAAACAGCTTAAATGTGCATATGTGTATGTAAATGTCATTATGTGAAAGGATGAGTGTGAGAGATGGCGACTACGCAGAGGATGAGGATATGGTGAGAATAGTGGCACACACACACACACGCGCGCATATACAACACTCACACAACTAAAAGAAGATACATTTTAATGTGAATCTTGATAAAGCGAGCAGATTACTATATAGCAAAAAAGGGAAACAAAACTGTTTCGTACGATAAGGAAAACTGCTCGAAAGCACAACGATGAGAAGAAGAAAAATGTGCAAAAAGTGGAAAAGAACAGAAGAGCAGAAGAGCAGCACAGAAGAAAAATAACATTTGCAATGAATGACTTGAATATTGCATTTACACTTGGCTGTCACACACTTGCACACCCAGACACTTTTGTATAGATAACAACTCACACACTCACGCACACATAAGGACACCCACGCACATTCGTACAAACATATGAGCAAAATGAAGGATGATGTGTTTTTCTTGTGAGTGTGAGATAGAATGTACCGTACAAAGAAAGACATTGTGCATTTACGTATCTACTACGTCAACTTCCAAGGACTCTTTCTCTTGCAATACAATAACAACGCACTTACACATACATCAATGTCGAAGGCGAAGGATTTTTTGTTTTCTTTTCGTGTTTTTTTTTTTGGCGCGTAAAAAACTTTGAGCTCTTTCTTTTTTAGCCTATTCATTTGCTTCCTGTGAAGAAATTTGAATCCTTATGTGAAATCTGTGCATACGTATATAAACACACACGTATATGATCGACTACAATATGTGAATATTTAAGCATCAGGTTGACGGAATGACGCTGTATGACTGATTGTTCTCCAAAGTGATTGTACAATAAGTAAATCGCTGCCGATGTGATCCACACAAGGAGTAGCAATAAAGATGCGCTTTTTCTTTTTTCCATTTTGTTAAACAATGTACGATATTATGCCTGGTAACCATAGATAATATAAAAATGATTTACGTTTTTCTTTTGCTTTGGTATTTCTTTACAATATATTTAAAACTCATACATAAATACACAAAATTTATAAAAAACAGTGAAGATTTTTTGTATTGAACTCACCCGTAGATGGTAAAGCGGAAATTTTTAAATGCTCAAAAAAATTACATCGAACTTACCTGAAAACATACAGAAAATGGGTTATAAGGATGTCTATAAATTGTTTAGAAAATTGTGCGTCAGGAAAATCGATAATAAAGAGTTAATCAAAAAATCGAACCACAGATTTGTAATTCACGAGCATGAACATCAGTAATCGTTGAGGATTATTGTCGATTTACCGTCCATCTTTATACCAAATAAAAATGTAATCGAAGTTTTCGCGTCACTATCATTGTTTCAAAATTTTTGGGTAATATTTTTTTTAAATTAATCAGTCAGTTGGAAAGTTATCGAACAATCTCATGCTCATGAACGACAAGCGCATGATTCGCTTAAAAGACAATAATTGAATATTGCTTAAAACCTTCACGCTGAAAAATCTGTCTTTTTTTGCTGTTTGGATGCAAATAGACAATGTGTGTTTGGAGCTTGTCGCAAATATAATATACTTCTGTCCAAACACATTGTGTTTGCTCTTCAATATCACAGTGCAACACGAAAAAATATAATTATATACGGACACTACTACGTGATAGAAGACCCGTGTTTCCCAATTTTGCCCAAAGTCATATATTTTTTTTCATGAGCCCCCAAAGATTTGGGGCCTCGGTGTCATTTTTGCAAAAAATTTATCATATTGTCAGGCTCATATCTTGCAAACCGTTCGGAATTTTAATTTACTCTCTGAGGGAAAGTTGTAGCTCTTGTCGTACAGAACAAAATATATGAACATATAATATCAAAAAAACTTCACCTTCAAGGTCAAAATTTAAAATCGATTTTTTTACCTTTTTTCCCCTGTTCAGATCAGAACAAAAATTGTGAACATATAAAATCAAAAAAACTTCAGCTTCAAGGTTAAAATCGCAAAAGACTTTAAAATAATTCAATTTTTTTTAACCTTTTCGCCCCTGTTCAGGTTCATAGGTAACAAACCGTTCGAAATTCAAGGAAACAATCGACCACAAGAATGTAACTAAGATCTCAGTAAACAACTTTCTAGAACATATGAACTTCCTAGGAATAATTCTGAACACCGTTTAGGTAGCGCTAAGGTAGCGTTTAGGTAGTCGCAAAAGTGAAAAATTTCCCGAAAATTGTTTAATTTCACTGTGTGTAATTTTTTAAGTCATGTAAATATAACCATATTCGGACACCACTACGTGATAAAAGACCAAAAAAAAAGTCCCGTGTCTCGCAGTTTTGTCCAAAGTCATACACTTTTTTTATGGGCCCCCAAAGATTTGGGGCCTCGGTGTCATTTTTGCCAAACGTTATCATTTTGTCAGGCTCATATTTTGCATACCGTTCGGAATTTTGATTTACTCTCTGAGGGAAAGTTGTAGCTCTTGCCACAAAGAACAAAAATTGTGAACGTATAAAATAAAAAAAAAAACTTCATCTTCAAGGTCGAAATCGCAAAACACTTTAAAAAATTCGATTTTTTACCTTTTTCCCCCTGTTCAGGTCCAAAATTCAAGGAAACAATCAACCACAAAAATGTACCTAAAATCTCAATATACAACTTTCTAGAACGTATGAACTTCCATTCAGTGGTGCCATTACTTTTCACATCCGATGGCTGTCGCCCACAAATTGGGCTAAATTCGATTTGAGATACAGTGGAAATTTGAACCGCCCCCCCCCCCCCAACCTAAGCCGTACGGCTGGGTGACTAGATGGAATATAAATTTATCAATTTTCAAATAGGTCTAGCACACGGTACGAGAAACGTAGAGAGGAACCAATACCACCAATGAAATCGTGAGAAGATTTTCTTTGATTTGAGTACCTACATGCATATTTGTAACAGAAAAAAATTTCGATGAATTTTGTGGGTATTGAAATATAGGAAAACAGGCATATCTCGATTCTCAGGCATCGGAAAAGTAATTGCACCACTGAAATCGTAAGACGATTTCCTTTTATTTGAGTACCAACACTTACCTGTAAGTTCAGGAGTCCGCCTTTCTGATTTTTTTGAGCCTTAGGGGCAATTTCCCCCTTTCGGACCACCTGTACTGTATTCTGTAAACATTTCAAAAGAGGATACCATTTTTGGTTTTTTTCCAGCGCGTGTCTCCAAGGTGGTAAAATTTACCCAAAGTTCCATTTAAATTTTTAGGCGTGTTGGAAATAACTAGTAAGTAACTACCAAGGAACTTCATTCCAACCAGATGTCCCCTGACACGTCATGTAATGTTTTACATCAATCTTCATCATTGGACTTTAGAAATTATTAGTGGGATCGATTGAAAATATGACGTATTATTGAAAAAATAAAGAGTAAATGAAAAAAACTAGTAGAAAATTGAAAATAAATACATAAATGCAATAGACAGAAAACAATAACCACCCAATGAGCATTGTTTAAGTGGTCTATACCCTGTTCTTTTGAATTTTGAAACAATTTACATCAAAATGATAACCAATTTACATCAAATTGACGACAAACTTACATCAAATTGATGGCAACCTTACAGCTAATTGACGACAATGTACAGCAAAATGATGAAGAATTTACTTCAAAATAGTGAAAAATTTACTTCAAGATGCGAGCCTACATCAAATGGATTGCAAATTTACATCAACTTGATGTGAAGAAGTCGTTAAATCTACACAAACAATTGATGAAATATGGATGAAGATTGATGAAATGTTCTTCAACAATTCACTGAAATGTGTCGTAGGTTGGAAAATGAGGAAATCTTTCACTAAATTGGTAAAGGAATTCATAAAATTGATGAAGCTTTTTCTTTCAGTGCAGATATGAGCCCGCTAGATTTCAACGTACTAATCGATGATCATTATATTGATAAACATTACGCCCGAAAAATTATAATGTTGGTGTCTGCATGCATCTATAGGAAGATGCTATACACGCTGAAAAATCTGTAATTTTTTGTTAATTCGATGCAAATAGAAAGTGTGTTTGGAGCGTGTCGCAATTATAATATACTTGTGTCCAAACACATAGTGTTTGCTCTTCAATATTACATGTTTGAGACACAATGATTAATATGGTATAATATATGTGTTTGCGACGCATATATATTTTGATACAAATACAGCTGTGTTTGTTGCACTCTTTATGCTCTCTCGAGATCAAGAGAATAAAAGATATATAAAGATATATATAATATCTGTATTTTTGCATTATTCTCTCAGTCATTGAGTCATAAATATTCCTGAATGTCCTTGTAAATTGCAGATGTAGTGTTTCTTATTTTGCCCGATGTATTGCGTTTTAGTTTCATGTATTCAGTCGTCAATGGTTCATCGGACAGATAGACGATAAATAGAGCTCGATCAGTGAAAAAAGAAAAAACGAAGGCTAGGATGGTTAAATGGTTTGTGATGTTACTTTGGATTTTGTGTATGTGTTTCTTATATATGCATGTGTGCTACCAAAGTGAGAACTGATTTTGAGGAAAGAAACTGGAAAGGGCAACAATGTGAAGCCCTTTGTCTGTCCAAGCTTTTACTGAGAAAATGGGAACGGTGGACCATTTGTGAAATATAGAAAAAACACAAGTAATTAATCCACGCTTGGCTTGCATGAACTTTACTTGTATCTAAATATCTTGTCTGTGTTCCAACGCATAGTGATAACCAACGCGTAGCTGAAACCTTCTGAAAGCAAAAACGTGAGAGACAACAAAGAAAGGAGAAGTAAAAGAGTAGCAGATTGTAATTTTATAAAAAAAACGAATAATGCATTCAATGCAAATAAGTGAAAACAAAAACGTGAGAGACAACAAAGAAAGGAGAAGCAAAAGAGCAGCAGATTGTCATTTCATGAAAAAAAAACAAATAATGCATTCAATGCAAATAAGTGTAAAAAGTTTTGTATTAATTATTTATAAATGTGAATTTATATTGTTAAAATTAATTATAATAAATAATACATATACATATATTGAAATCAAAGAATAATTCGATTCTAAATATTATTATATTGGGGAGGAAATTCGCATATGTTTCCACGTAGCTATAGGTAGGTTTGGGGGAAATACACGAATGCTTTCACTTACGTATATGGCTGTTTGGGCTGAAGAACGCATATGTTTCCACGTAAAAGCACACATATTTGTCAGTGAACATGATACTGTTTGCATTTAAATACAAGTTAGTTTGGGACTTGCAAACATATGAATGTTTGAAATGTGTTCCAAACATACACATAGTTCCTGCAGAATACGTTTCTGAAAATATGTTAGAGAGGCCGTTATTTTTCAGCGTGTTGACAGTCAAGGGATGCATGTTTCCCCAAGGGTTTTTTGTCCATATAATTGCTCAGGTAGTATATAAAGCAATTGTGTCTATAGGTGATTTATAGAAAAGGGTGGGGCCAACAATTGCGTAACATTCGGTAATTCGATATCTGTCGCCACTTGCCCCTTAAGAGCACTTAAAGTAGACCAAACAGCGGTGGCAATGGTTTAAAACAATCAGTACATAAATTTCAGTCGGGTGAACCGACATAATGATATCCTCACCATAAGTCAACCATTGCGTGGGATCTCTGTTAAAAAACCTCTATATTGTGCCCATATTGAATAGCACATTGACATTGCGCTAAATATTATTTAATACCCAAATTAGTTAGGATCCTAAGTGATTTTGGGAAATTTTTTGTCTACCAACCAATTACTTACTTACTTTTATTGGCGATTTTACAACCTCATGAGATCAGCTGTCTTACACATATTAATCAAACAAACAAATTAAACAAATTCCAACATATTCCTTCAACTAGCTCTAACCTTTGCCTTCTCTCGATAGTTGGCAACATCAAGGATACGGAGGGATTCTCCTGCCTGGCCTTTCCAGCGGAGTCTTTTGGTCGTTCTCTTTCCCGCTTCCATCCGGTACGTTATCGAAAACTTTTTTCGCAGATTCGTCTTCATCCATTCTAATAACATGGCCTAGCGAACGCAATTGGCCCAATTTGATCCGCCTAGCTATGTCAACGTCAGAATATAAATTATATAGCTCCTGGTTCCAGCGATGTCGGTACTCGCCGTTTTCCCCAACAGGATCATATATTTTACGGATAACTTTTCTCTCGAATACTCCCAGGTGTTTTTCATCCGCTTACGATATGACGATATAAAATGAGAGTCTGAGCCCAAAATAGCATCTATTTGCAAGCACAATTCTCCTATTTATCTCCAGGATGACGTTGTTGTCCCTGACCACGGCAGATCCAAGATAGACAAATTAATCTACCACTTCAAAATTAAATCGGTTGTCAACGTTCAAGTGCGCATCAAGTCGATAGGTTTCTCCAGTCATTGACACCATCAATTTTCGCTGATTCTCTTCCGATTCCCGAAAAAACTGCAGTAACCTCTCGCAAATTTCGCCCAATGATTTCCATTCTCGCCAGCCTACGCCAGCAACATATGGCTTTTCGTGTTAATGGTCTTGTTCGTATTTTCTGCAGCTTTTCTCATTATCATCTCCATTAAGATGTTGAAGAGATTGCACGAAAGTATGTCGCCTTGTCTCAATCCTCGCTTGATACAGAATGGTTCAGTGAGGTCTTTCTCCACTTTCACTTCTAATTGGCATTAGTCTTTCACATAATATGCTCGACAAGACCTGATACGCGATGGATAAAAGACTTATACCGCGATAGTCGGAACAGACACACGGATAACCCCTTTCGAATACAGAACATAATAGACTGAGACTCCTATCTTCAGGCATAGATTCCCCCAGCCATATACCGCATATAAGAGGATGCTAGCAGTCCCCCGCCACCTGGCCCAAAAAGTTCAGCGGGTAGCCCATCCGCAGCAGTGGCTTTACCATCCTCAAGCCGGGAGATCGCCATTCTAATATCGCCTTGGTTGGCGGGGTATAATCCACAATATCTTCCACTATCATTACCTCCTGATCTTCAGTGGAAGAATCTGAGTGGAGTAGTGCTGAAAAGTGGTCTCTCCACATTTTGAGCACACACTGCTCATCAGTCACCAGATTCCCATTCTCGTCTTCTCAGGAGGGCAGCGCATTATTAGGCCCGTTATCCGATCATTTTACACTCTGGACAAATTTTCTGGATTCATCATTCATCCTGTACAATTCGGCTTTCCCACTCTACCTCTGCTCCCTCTGCACCCACTGCCATTTTCCTCGCCTAAATAGTCGGTCTTCCTCCCTTCCAACCAATTGCCCTCCCAATATTTATTTGGGAGGTACAAAAATGGGCATGGCAAGTTGTTGCCAAAATTTTGATCAGTACCAAATTTTATCAAGATCGGTTGTGATTTATTGCAAAATATCGAGTGGGCAAACCGGAAATACGCCCAAGTTTTATATGGGAGGTACGAAACTGGGCGTGGCACATTGGTCAGTTATTAATTAGATAGTAGCTTTTAGCAAAATATTGCCTAGTACCAGAGGCGGATTTAAGGGGGGGCGCACCGGGCGCGCGCCCGGGGCCCCGCAGTTTTGGGGGCCCCGTGACTTTATCAATCTTCCTATAATAAGCTAAGTCATACAAAAAGGGTGCAGAAATCAAGTTTTTCTTCTACATATAAAAATTAAAGTGTTTATTTTTCTACCAAAATATCCATTATATATTAAAACAAGGACCAATCTTTATCAAATGCTGCAAAAAAATTTACCTATAATGGTCCAGAAAACTAAAATGGAACTTATTTATAGAAAATTTCATTTTCATGAACTTTGAACGCCCACTATTTTTGTGAAGCCAATCTATAGTCCACCTGTTGTAACGATGTTTATCTTTATTAATTTTGAATTATAAAATTATATACTTATATTTATGTCATTACAAATAATTAGTATCAGGTGGCATTCGAAATAAATTTGTTTTTAAGACTTTAAATCAATTAAAAATTGTCCTCCCAATTGTATTGCAACCTTCCTCACGGTGAATTATTTACAAACTGTACCACGAGTTTAACAATTAAAACTGGATGATAAA
Source organism: Phaonia tiefii (assembly GCA_963931995.1). Lineage (NCBI taxonomy): Eukaryota > Metazoa > Arthropoda > Insecta > Diptera > Muscidae > Phaonia > Phaonia tiefii. The sequence goes on from OZ008368.1 coordinate 295,618,032, forward strand.
AATATTGTTACAAATCATTCTCGTGAATTTTAAATAACATGTTTCAGAAGGCAATGTTTAAAAACTTATTTATTTATCTTCAATCTTTGTTTTTGAAACATAATATGAACAATGATACGCCATTTATCAGACGCTGAAAAAAGAAAAGTTAAAAAACAATATGAAGAAGTTATCAACCAATAGAAGGGAGCATTAGATAAATTTATGATCACTCTAGGTAATTCTGTGGGCACAAAAAAACAGATGCACTTACAGCTTCCACCAGCCGACAAAATGAGTTTGCTGAAACTCTTGGTATAGAAGAAGGCATACGTGAAATATCTGTCGACAAAGGCAGGCAAGATATGCCGATGGAAAATATCGATAGTAAGTCGCAAAATATTTCATTGGAAATAAAATTAATGTGGATTTATACGGGCAATAGTCTAAACAATACTTCTCTATGGTATCGTAGTTTGGTGGAGGTCCCTCCAAAAGAAATATATTCTGAATTCCTTGATGAAAATTCAAAGATCAGCACTGATTAGCGTTAATGGGGCAATGGGCACGACGTCAGGTACTGCACTTAGCGCTATACTGAACATCTTTACTCCTGATATCATGGCCGAATAGGCAGCCGTTACATCCCTGGTGAGAATCAGAGATTGTGGCGTTTTGATATCGGGACATTAAGGACACACTGAATTACTACACCGGATCAACTCTATTCCCGTAAACACGGACTACTGTATACTCTACCTTGTACCAGCGACAAATCTAAGGACTTCTATTCCGAACAGGAATACCTGAGAAAAGTCACTGAAAGGGGATACCAGTAGCATCAGATTTTTCACGGATGGATCAAAGTTGGACGAGCAAGTGGGCTATGGGGTCCATTCGACGGACCTAAATATAAATATCTCCTTCAAGCTGCCTGATCACTGTAGTGTATTTCAGGCGGAAAATTACCCCCAAACTGGAGGTTGCTGAACTACCGAAAAGTAGTGTCACAACCTTCCGGAGAATATGTATCTACACAGACAGCCAGGCTGCCATCAAATCCCTGGAAGCCATGTTTGCTACGCCCCTCACGGCGAAAGAATGCCACTCATCACTTAGGGTGATGGCAGAGTATTTTGACATCAGGCTCATCTGAGTACCGTGACACAGCGACATTCCAGGCAATTGCGTAGCGGATGCGTTAGCTAGACAGGGCACTACGGCACAGGTTCTTCCGGCAAAAGAAGGTGTTAGTATGCCAGTCTCTACCTGCCGTTTGCAGATCAGGCAGTGGGCCATAATATGTTCAAGGAGAAGTGGAGACTTACTTCAGCTTGCAAACAAGCCAGGGTCCTCTGGCCACAGGTGGACAGGAAGAGGACTAGGCAACTACTTAACTTGCCGAGAGGCAGGTTATCCACAATGATAGGAACACTTATGGGACATTGTCTTGTAGAAAAACACGCCCTCTGATTGGGACATAGAAACTCCACTCTCTGTAGATGCTGCATGGAAGAGGACGAGGTAACGACGAAACACCTTCTCTTGGATTGCCCTGCTCTGAAGTAGAAGTAGGATATTCGGAACACCTCTAGTTAGCACCGTAGCCCTACAGGATATTCCTGTAGGTCTTATGGACAAATTTATTGAAAGGGCAAATTGGCTGGACGACTAGTCGATAGTTGCTATGGAGGAAACTGCATGTATCACAATGGGCTTATATAGCCTAAGTGTGCTAGACAGCGTGCTGTCTTGTAGCCTTGCCAACCAACCAACCAACCAAATAAAATTAAAATACATTTTCTCTGGCCTAATGTATTAAGAATAGAAATGGTTGAATTTCTCATTTGTAATAAACTAATAAATATTGGCCATATTAGTCAAATTAAATCGATATATAAACACGTTGATTGCATTTTTATAGGAAATCGTTGAGTGGAGAATGTGAAGAAATAACGTGGATAATTTTTTCAGAAACATCCAAATCTATATATTGCTATCCATGAAAATTATTTTTGGGCTCAAAATCCAAGTTGACAACTGGGTTTCAAAATTGGAAACATATTGGAGCTACTTTGTCCGACCATAAAAAATCAAAGCAGCATGTCGCCTCAATGTGGACACTCTACAAGCGCTCCATGGTTTCAAATTGCGTCAATGCACAAAATGCGAAAATTGTAATGCAAAACGAAAGGTTTTGGAGAAACATTTTACGAAGATTTGTATCTACAATAAAATTCCTTGAAATTGAATGTACAGGACATAACGAGAGTTAAAGATCTTCCAGTATGATGGTTTTTTAAAGTCATACTTGCACGAATACAGTTGCGCGAATCATTACTTTTACATTAAGACTTTTAGTTATAGCCTTTTTTTTTTTTTTGGTCTTACCCATAAAGTTTGTTCTAAAAAAAGTTGCAATTTTTGTTTATTTTATCACTGTTTACTTACACGTCTGTCTCGCCTTGCATTCAAAAAAAAAACTAAAAGCTCAGCAAACTGCAGCGCGTCAATTGTCCATCCAAGATATATTGATAAGGTAGAACTACAAAACATCGAAAAATGCCTACCAACCAAATCTACGCACACTTTTGTCATGGTTTGGTTTTCCCAAATATAAAATTTGTGAATTCATTAGTGGCTATGACATCATTGACTAATTTTGTCGGCAGGGCGAAGTCTGCCGGCTCAGCTAGGAGTTTAGATAAAAAAGCCATAGATATGAAAGAAACTTTTCCAAATGTGGAAATTGTTTTAAAAATATTTTATACCATGCCAATCTCAAACGATTCTGGAGAAGGATCATTTCTTGTCTTAAAAGAGTAAAGAATTATTTAAGAAATTCAATGACAGAAAGAAAGACTCAATACTATTGCTGTATTGCATATAGGTAGTGATTTACTTAAAATTATTGATTTTAATGATATAATTTACAAGTTTGCAAGCCAGAAAGATAGAAAAAATTTTCTGTATTTTAATTAGTACTTAAAGTAATTAAAGTACGTTTTTAAGGTTTATAAAATTTTGAATTATTTCAACAAAAATGTGGTTATTTTTTGATTATTTTTAAGGGGCCCAATATTTATTCTGCGCCCTGGGTCACATCCAACCTAAATCCGCCTCTGCCTAGTACTGCATTTTATTCAGATCGGTTATAGCTTACGAGACTTATCGTGTCTATCAACCGGTCATCCGCCCAACTTTTGTAAGGGATGTACCAGAATGGGTGTGGCAAAACCGCTCATTCTCTATAGGAGAGTGATATTTGACTAAGTACACAATTTCATATAGATTGGATCGGTTTTGAGGGACTTCTCGTGCCGAACAACTTTTATATGGCAGGTACTAAAATGGACGTGGCAAAAATATACGTGTTTTAATCACTGATTGGCGTTTGATGACGTGAACACTTATTCCTAATTTCGTTAAGGTGGGAAGTGTTTGACGCGATCTACCGGATTCACAACCCGGACGAACACTCCGTTTTGTATGGGAGGTACCAGAATGGGCGTGACAATCTCGCCCTTTTCCTCCAGTTAAATAGACATCTACATATTATTAACCAATGTGTGAGTTGAAGCTAATCACATCTACCCGAAGAAAGGTTTTCAAGAAATTTGATTTTGTCATAAATGTATCGATTTGTATGGGAGGTGCCAGAAGGGGCGTGGTCAAAACGCCCATTTTCATTCCTTAATTAACGTTCTGCAAATAATAGTCACAGTCAAGATTTCATTGTGATCTCTGAAGATTTACGGCAGTAATCGTATTCACCAGCCAGCCAGCCAGATATACGGACATGGCTCAATCGTCTTAAAAAGCCGTAAAACAAATTTCGTCCAACGATTCCTTCTATGCGTTAATTTTTTTTCAGTATTAAATGATATACCCCCATCCCTAAGGGTGAGGGTTTAAAAACGAACCCGAAACGAATTCGAATACGGTTCCGAAAAAGTAGGAAAACCGATCCGCTTTTTCGATAGGGATTTCATACACGAACGAATTCCTTATATAGCCGCAACGAAGAAGGGAGTCCTTCTCGAATTCGAAACAGATTCCTGTAACACACTGGATATGTAGTTAAATGTCAAAATTTCTTACGAAAATTTTGGAAGAACTGAATATGTGGCTTTAGCGCGCATAAAGTTGCCAGCATGAAAAATTCAGCAGAACGGCGTTACACTGAAAGAAAATCGCTTCGTCGCATAGATGAAACATTTTCGTAAATATTTTTACGTTTCAACAATGAAAAATATCGTATATCCGACAATTTGGTTGTCGCTGCAATGAAAAAATGCATAGGTACATGATTTCTTTGACAATTTTTCATTTCGTTGCTCTAACAACTTACTTTTCGTTCCTGCAACAATTTTATTTTATAGTTTATTATACTTTTATAGTTTTATAGTTTATTTTTATTATTATTTATTTTGGGGGTTATCTAACATTTATAGTTAAAGAAACAATTTCGTTACTGAAATGAATCAGTTGTTAATGCAACGAAACTAATTTCTATGAAGATCAAGAGAGAAAAGCAGTCGAAAAATTAACGAGTGTAAAAGAGAGGCCAACAAGAGAAAATGGTGAGCATGAGTGGTGGGTCACGTACACATCTTGAATCAGTTCCATAAATACACAGAATGCAAGGAGCAACACATCAGAAAATAAAGTGACGCATCGATAACAAAAAAAAAAACAACCCGAAATATGTCACTCAACATTTGTGTATCTGTGTGTGTATGCAAGCGACCGTACAAATCGCAACGAAAAGTTGTGGTTAAAGAAGTACGTTTGCTTAAAAAAAAAGTATATTTTCTTACAAAAAGTACATTTTCTTACAAAAAGTAATTTTTTTAACTAAGTACCTTTTCTTAAAAAAGTACATTTTCTTACCACAAACGACATTTTCTTAAAAAACGACCCTTTGTTTAAAGAGTAAATTTTTTGTGAAACAAAATAACTTTTCTTGAGATAAGTACCTTCTTTTAGAAATGTACCTATTCTTGAAAAAAATACCAATTTTAAAACATTTCTCATTTCTTAAAAAAAAAGTTACCACTTCTTAAAAAATAAAAAATTTTCTTCAAAAGAATACCTTCTCTTAAAAAAATACCCTTTCATACAAAAATTTCTTTTTTTAAAAATAAAATAATACGTTTTATTTTATTTTCTTGAGATAAGTAACCTTTCTGAAAATAAGTACATTTTCTTAAAAAAATAACCTTTTCCAGAAAAGAGTACCACCTCTTTAAAAAGTACCTGTTCCTAAAAAAATACTTCTTTGTAAAAAAAATTCATACTCTTATGGATTTTTCTTCCAAAAAGTACTCTTCTTAAAAATAGTACCTTTTTTTAAAAAAAACATTAGCTTTTAATAAATGAAGTACCTCTCTTTAAAAAAGACCTTTTCCGGAAAATATAATACACAGTCTTACAAAAAAACCTACAAATTTACATTTAAAAAAAAATTTTCTTAAAAAAGTGTATAATTTTACAAAAAGTATATTTTCTTAAAGATCCATTTAGATTATAGCAGATTAGGCGTGTTGGAACTAACTACGAGTAGTACACAAAACTTACATATATGTAGCGAAAGGAACCTCGTTCCAACCGGGTGTCCCCTAACACCTCATGTAATTTGTATTATTCAAGAATACCTACCTATGAAGTGGTTTATTTTGTTCTTTTTTTACTTTACAAAAAATAAATACAAATAATAAATAAATATAATTTTAAATAAAAAAAAAAATTTTAATTAAATACCTATACATATATGAAACTCAGAGTATTTTCAGAGAATGATGTACATTTTCGGATATTTTGTTCGAAATGTATGGATAACAGTGGGAAAAATTTCCGATTAATTTTAAGAAAATCCTGATAAATTTCGGGCATTTAATCAGACTTTTGTTAAAAATCGGTGGTAAAATAGGCAGCTAATCGTCAGAAAAGTCTGATAATTTTTGTATATTTTTCCAGATTTGGTCAGAAATCGGCAGTAAAATAGTTAGTTTATAGTCCGAAGACTGTTAATTTTTGGATATTTATTCAGATTTTGGTCAGAAATTGGCGGTAAAAAATCAATAAAATAGGCAGATTATACTCAGAAAAATCTCATATTTTTCTAATATTTTGCTAGATTTCCTTCGGAATTTTCCATTAGAATTGTAACAGAATTCTACCAAAACTCGGCAAAACATAACAAATTTCCCCAGAAAAAATGTTCCGATTTCTTGTCAACCACACAAATTTCGGTAAGATTTGTGACCGCAATCGGTAACAGAATCGGAAATTTTTGCCAACTTTCTGACAGAATTCGGAAGAAATGGGCAGTTGCTATGCAAAATTCAAAATGTCGTTTAACTCCATACGTTATTTCTTGGGACTAACTTTTATTAGGTAATAATCTGATTGTGGTTGTGTGTAGGTTATAGTTTGTTGCTTTTTGTGGTTGACACGTCCCAGTAAACAATTGTTTCCGACGTGTCGGACGTCTGTAAGTTCTCTTAAATTATATCAGACAATTAGCCGAAATATCTGCAATTCCTTCAGTCATTTAAACGAATTTTCTGTACATTCTCTGTCAGCCGGTTCTGCAAAATTGCATACGAAAATCATGGGACGTTTCTGCACAATATCTGAAGGGAAATTTTTATTCAATTTGATTTTGTTTTCATTCCGCAACCATGCGCCAGTAAGGGCATTCCCCGAAAATGTTTTTACTGTATAGTTTCGGTGAAGTGAATTGTTGTTTATGTTATGTTTGCATCATTTTGTTTGCTGCCTTCAGTTACAAACGAGCAAGCAAGTGCTTAAGACGTCGCGGTCGTCAAATAAAAATAATAAGTAATTCTTCTTATTCTTTAACCGAGCTTAAGATCAATTATTTGTGCTGCTTATTTATTTACAATATTTTGTCTCCACATTGGGCGACTTCTTCAGGGAACAAATATTATTATGTTTTAATAATTAACAATTCAAAAAACTCAATATTTATTTGTCCTTCTCATAAAACATAAGTAAAAATACACTTAAAGACAAAAATAAATTAACAAAATTTAAAATATTAACTTAGGTATTGAAAATATCTGTCTTATTTAACATTAATGTAATTATCCTAATTCCTATTAACTAAATGTCTGTAATTCTGAGCAATATTCGCTGTCTGTTTTATAGTTAATCCTTTGTGTTAATGGAACCTTCATGATTTTTAACATTTCTAATGTATATCTGCGTTTGTAATTGTTTTCTGTGTTCAAAATTGATGTGTTGTCTGTTAGATAGATATTTTCAATACCTAAGTTAATATTTTAATTTTTGTTAATGTTTTGAGATATTTTTTATTTATGAGATATTTTTTCATATTGATAAAGAAAATTTTTTATTTCCTGCTCTTTTTTGAAAGGAAAAATATGTGATATTGAGTTTTTTGAATTGTATTTGAATTGATAATTATTAAAACATTATAATATTTGTTCCCTGAAGAAGTCGACCAGTATGGACGCGAAATATTGGAAATAAATAAGCAACACATATAATTGATCTTAAGCTCGTTTAAAGAATGAGAAAAATTTCAATTGAAGATCGTGGAAAACTTTATATATAATAATAATTAATTTGTAGATGCACGAAAAATTTCGTACGTGGAACGGAAAACAGATGATGGTCAGAAAATGATCCGAAAAGTCGTAGCAGTCTTCCATGTTTGTTCAGGCGTCTATCCAAAATTACTTACTTACTTATTCGACCTCGAACAACCCCGTGGGGGTCAGGGACCTTACAAAACGAAGATAACATATTTCGCCAACCAGTTCGATCTTTTGCTTTATTTCTCCAGTTGGCAATACCAAGTGTACACAGGGATTCGTCAACCTGATCCCTCCAGCGGAGTTTTGGTCTTCCTATTTGTTGTCTTCCTTCCAGTTCGGTTTCGAAAACCCTTCGTGCTGGTGCGTCTTCATCCATTCTACTGACATGGCCTAGCCAGCGCAATCGCGTTATTTTGATCCGTTTAACTATGTGGATGTCGGGATAAAGCTCATACAGCTCATGGTTCATGCGACGCCGATTCTCGCCATTGTGTACTCTAGGGCCATACATTTTTCAAAGTATTTTTCTCTCGAAGACTCGTATAGATGTTTCGTCTGCTTGCGATAAGACTCAGGATTCTGCGCCATAAAGCAAGACAAGTTGTATGAGAGATTGGTATAGTGGAACTTTTGTTACTCGAGAGAGGGCTTTATCTCTAAAGTGCTTGCTTAGCCCAAAATAACATCTATTCGCAAGCACAATTCTCCGCTTGATCTCAAGGCTGACGTTGTTGTTTTTGTTTACGGCAGATCCGAGGTATACAAATTCGTCCACTACCTCGAAGTCATAACGATTATCAACGTTCACGCTTTGGTCTAATCGCGTGGAGGTACTGTTCGTTGAAACAATTAATTTTGTATTATCCTCATTTACCGTCAGACCCACTTTTCCTGACTCCTTCTCAATTCTCGAAAACACCGCAGTAACTTCTCTAACTGTGCGTCCAATGATATCTGTATCATCAGCATACGCGAGCAGCATATGACTTTTGCTGCTGATGGTTTTATTCATGTTGACAGCAGCTTTTCTCAGAATAATCTCTATTAAGATGTTAAAGAGATCGTACGATAGGGTGTCACCTTGTCTGAGGCCTCGCTTAGTTTCAAATGGTTCGGTAAGATCCGTACCAAGTTTCACTGCGGATTTGGTGTTCGTCACGGTCATCCTGCAAAGGCGTATGAGTTTTGCAGGAATACCAAGCTCAGACATTGCTTCGTAGAGTTTCTCCCGTATCGGGCTATCGAAGGCCGCTTTATAATCGACAAATAGATGATAGGGGTCGATTTGTTTTTCGCGGGTCTGCTCCAGGATTTGGCGTAGCTTGAAAATCTGGTCGGTTGTTGATTTTCCAGGCCTAAAGCCACACTGGTACGGTCCAATCAGGTTCAATCAAATTGCCATGACAAATAGTACAAAGGGTTAGAAAACGAACGGACAAGTCGGATCATCATCGGATGTTTATTTAGACTTTATGCCGACTTCGATCATATACGTCTAAAAATCCGTTAGAATTTTTTCTCAGAATTCTCACAGAAATCTGTCTGATAATTCTGCACACTCTTCCGAATTTCCTCCGAGAAAACTTTTCGAATACTTGTCAACCCCCCATACGATTTTCTGTACGTTGTCCGACCGACATCGGGATCAGACTCGGCAACTTGTGCAGAGTGTCTGCTAGATTTGTGACCGAATTCGGCACAAATTGTTTAATGGGGTGTTGCAAATCAGGACAATGTGATTAATTGATCGATTATATGAAAGAGTAAACAAAAAGTTATATGTAGCCGAATCACACCGCCGCCGCCATCGAGCCGATTTCTACGTAATCAGGCGGCGGCGCGGCAAAAACTCAAAAAACAGCGGCGGCGGCGTAAAGGTCTAATTGATGCCACTGATCCAGTTATATGTAGTAGCTTTAGATGACGTTAGTTACTTGACTACTCTACAGTTGTTGTGACTTGATGTTGGCCAATTTAGAATACATTAACAACGGCCCTCGTAGATTTACTTTTCGATTGTATGTACAATCAATTCAATTGTCTCACGCAGATTAGTTCATTTAATTCTAAAACTAATCAACTGCTATTGATTGCAATATTTAAAAAAAAGACACCTTTATAATATTGTATATTGAATTAGAATAATTCAATTTCCCCCAATAATAAATTCTATAATTACTGATGGCTATCGCGATAATTGTGTTTTTAATACGAATACAAACGAATTTCCACGTTTTCTATTTTCTATTAATAAATTGCATTTTCAGTTGCATTTCGAAAACAAGATCTAAATGCAATTTCTACTATTATTGTTTTAATTTTTCATATTATAACAAATATAATAAACACACAGCAGCAACAACAATGTGCAAATGTATATAAATGGACAAAATTTACAACAATAACAATAACAAATACAAATATATTAATTTCAATTCAATAACAACAAATCTATTTGCAAATATTTCGCCACAAATGAAAACAAATTTCAAATGTATTGCAGGATTCGCGCTGCTGCATAAAATCATACAAAATCTATACAATAAAATGCAATAAATTTTTAAAATGAAAACATTTAAATAAAAATAAATTAAATATAAAACACACACACAAACTACAGCCAAATAAAATGGCAACAACTGTAGCATCATATAAAGCCCTTAAACCACAGATGGACTCAACAGCGGATGGATGCAGTGGCGGCATCCGTTGTGGATTTGTAATGAAAATGGAAAGTTTATTAAAATCCCATATTTTACTGGCAGAGAGATCAACTAGGTTTGGTGCTTGTTGGCGCCATGGCAAGTGTTAACAATGTTGCCTTCCTGCTCCTGAGTATAGGAATCACTTAACCGGCCGGTTTGCCACTGGTTGCAACAGTTGCAACGCTTTTTTTGCCATGTTTGCAATTAAATTCATTGATGTGCAAACTTAAAAATTACGATAATAATATTGGAATTCAGTTTGTATTGTATTGTTATAGCTGTTGATGTTGTTTTTTCGCGCCCTTACTCTATTAACATTCATAGTCCACCAAACTATTCAATTTCATATGTGTGTCCGTCCACCACTCAGATGGGGAGACAAAAAAACCACAAAATCCAAAAAAAAATAATGTTTTAAAAATGTAAAAAATGCAATAAATGCATAATTCAACAGCAGTTGCCAGTTGTTGATGGTGGCGTTTTGTCCTGCACTCTCGATACGACACCAATCATGGCCACAACAACCACATGTTGCCACAAAACTATTCAATGACAGCCACATGCTACTGCTTAGTATTTTAGCCGGCAACAGCAAATGGAGTAAGTGCTATGGATTGGTCATTGCAGTTACAGTGTTTAGAAAAGAAAAAAATATCATAAACAATGAAATAACGGGGTTTTCAATAAGAGCGCTACAAAAGTTTTTTTAAATAAAACAAAACCGGTTTAGATACCAATGAAATTATTTATTCCTGTGAAAGTACGTTCGATGCCATTATGTATGGAGCTCGATTTCTTTTACATGGGCACCACGGGCACGCTTGCGGAAGTCCAGACGCTGAACCCAATTTTCGACGGTTTTCAAGCACAAATCGCACGATACTGCTGCAATTTTACGTTCGATATTCGTACGAAGTTCATCAATCGTCGCTGGCTTGTTGGCATAGACCATAGACTTGACGTAGCCCCACAGGAAATAATCTAACGGCGTCAAATCGCACGACCGAGGCGGCCAATCGACTGGGCTATTTCGTGAGATAACACGTTCACCAAACTTGGTTTCCAATAAATTGATTGTGGCATTCGCTGTGTGGCTTGTGGCGCCGTCCTGTTGGAACCACATGTCCTCCAAGTCCATATTATCCAATTGGGGCCAAAAATATTCGTTTATCATTGAACGGTAGCGATTCACATTCACAGTAATGTGCCGGTCTTGATCATCACGGAAGAAGTACGGCCCAATGATGCCGTCGGCCCATAAACCGCACCAAACCGTAATTTTTTTGGGATGCAATGATGACTCATGGATTACGTGTGGATTGCTGTCTGACCAATAACGCATATTTTGCTTATTGACGAAGCCATTCAGCCAGAAATGAGCCTCATCGCTGAAGATGATATTCCGATGAAAATCCGAATCGTAGCGCTCTTAAACTTGAGGCCACTGACTCCAAATTTCGGTAGTAAATTTTAATAATTGCGACTCGTTATTGGCTCGTATATCTTTCCATGATGAAATGACAAACCTTACTGAAGAGAAATGTCAAAAGAGCGGGAAAAATATGGCGTCGTTTGCTGTCCCTATCGATTTACTTTTGTAGCGTCTCTGTTGAAAAACCCTTTAGTTGTTGTAGTTTCATCAAGGATTTTTTTTTTTTTAAAGTAACTTGTTATAGGAGGGCATTGAATGCCGGAACAGCAACCATTTTTGTGACAGAAATAGAGAAGAGGTAGCTCGTCGCGTAGAATTGGGGGTAAAATGTCACGTTACACAAAAGTACTACTAACAAAGTATAAAGAATGTATATAAAAGTAAATAAAGTGTACACAAAAGTACTAAAGGATACAGCGATTTAGAAAGTGTACAAAAAAGTACAAAAAATGTACACAAATGTAAAGGGTGTCTCAGTAAGAATACACATTTTCATTTTAAAATAAAGACATGTATTTTTTGAGATAGTTGTGATTTTTTGATTGGATTGTAAAGAAGGCATGTTCCGATTAAGTATGGAATAAAATATACGTCAAATGGCCCATCGCTCTGATGACAGGCCATTACTATTTTCATGAAATTTTCCACGACTTTCTCATAGAGATGTGGCTGTATCTCACCGATGACGCGTTGGATCTCGGATTTGAGCTCAGGAATTCTTTCTGGTTTATTCGCATAAATCCGAGATTTCACAAAGCCTCAAAGAAAGAATCAAACGGTCGGAAATTGATGTAAAATTAATTTGTTTCCCTAAAGATTACGCACATACATATAAAGGGTGTCTCAATAAGAATGCAGTTTTTTTTAAAAATAAAAACATGTCATATTTGACTTTGTTGCGATTTTTTTATTGAATTATAAAGAAGACATCTACCGATTAAATATGGAATAAAATATCCGTCGAATAGCCTCCATGGCTCTGATGACAGGCAATTACTCTTTTCATGACATTTCTCTTGACTTTTTCACAGAGATGTGGCTGTATCTCACCGATGACGCGTTGGATCTCTAATTTGAGCTCAGGAATTGTTTCTAGTTTATTCGCATAAACTCGAGATTTCAGATAAATTCCAAAGAAAGAAATCGCACAGCGTTAAATCGCATTATCTTGATGGCCAGTTGACATCAAAATTTCTTGAGATAATTTGTTCTGGAAATATTTGCTACAATAAATCGATTGTTTCATACGCGACGTCGCAGGTGGCCCCGTCGTGCTGAAACCACATGTCATCCAGATCCATGCCGTCCAGTTGCGGCCCCCAAATATAATAATATTCAACAGTCACTGCAATTTTCGCCTCATCTTCAAAACAAAGTAAGGCCCAATCACGTCGCCTGATCAAAATCCGCACCAGACAGTTGCTCGTTGCTGAATTCTGTACGCATGGAGGTGGAGGTCTTTTGACAAAATTCGCTGCGTAGTGCTGCGTGAAATTTGAAGTTGTTGAGAACTATGCCGAGTTCATGATTTCGGATTTCCGGTGACACTCTCGTTTATAGCAGAAATTATTTCAAGAGACCGACAGGTACGTTGATGCACCGGAATCTTACTGTCCATAACCGACCCAGTTTCTTCAAATTGTTTGCCCACTCTTCGAATGGTTGACACATTAGGTACACTTTCTCGACTGAAAATTCGTCGAAGTTTGCGACCGGCCTCAGCATAGCTTTCCAAATTTTTGTAATAAGTTTTCGCAATTAGAACGCGTTGTTCTGTCGTAAAGCGCTCCATCTTTAATAATCGTAATAAACATATGTGACAGCTGCCAAATTTCAAAGTGGCCACTGGCTCAAAAAAAATTACGCTAAATTCAAAAAGTGCAATCTTTCTGAGGCACCCTTTACAATAATTGCAAACAAAAGTGCAACAAATTTCCTAGACGAGTACAAAAAATACAAAAAGGGTACACAAAAGTATTAAAAGTGTACACAGAAGTACAACAGGTACAAAATGACATCACTGCTACTTGAGTGAACTTTAATTGAAGGTACTTTCAGTCACTCTAACACAGATGTACTAAAAGTGTACACAAAAGTATAACAAGATTACAAAAAAGTACAAAAAGTGTACACAAAAGTAGCAACGCATACACAAAAGAAGCTAAAAATTCACTTGGCCGGCAATGTCCCAAAAAAGTCCATAAATGTACTAAAAGTGTACAAAAATACTAAATGGGCACATAAAAGTACTAAAAGTGTACACAGAAGTACAACAGGCACAAAATTGCAGCACTGCTACTTGAGTGAACTTCCATGGAGGGAACTTTCAGTCAGTCAACACGGATGTACTAAAAGTGTCCAAAAAAGTACAAAAAGTGAACGCCAATATACAATAACTGCACACAAAAGGACAACAACTTTACTAAACGAGCACAAAGAATACAAAAATGCTACACAAACATATTAAAAGTGTACACAACAGTACTAAAAGTACAATAATTGTACCCAGAAATGTTCTAAAAGTGTACAAAAAAAATACTAAAAGGGTACAGAAAAGTATTAAAAGTGTACACAGAAGTACAACAGGTATAATACGGCATTCCTGCTACATGAGTGAACTTCATGGATGGAACTCAGGAACTCAAAGCCACTCTAATACAGATGTACACAAAAGTACAACAGGATTACAAAAAAGTACACAAAAGTAGCTAAAAATTCACTAGGCCGGCAATGTTCCAAAAAATTTCTGCACGCAAGTTCATTCCCAAACCCGAAGCTGTCGAACATGCGAATGGTAGATGTTCTGGAGGTACAAAGCACAGGATGATTAGGCAAGTAAAAAAATGGTTTCCCATTACATCCCATGAAGGGACAGGGGAGAGCTTCTCATAATCACTGAGCTGTGCGCTTTCCAGTTTTCACTCACTGATTGGTACCTACAGTTTTACACCGATTCTGAACGGTATTTTGGGAAGATTTTTCATGGCTATATACTCGATAGTGTCGCCGTCACTATGCGAGGTGACCCGCCGCCGCAAGAAAAAATTTTTTTAAGTTGGACAGAGCAGGGAACGAACCCAGGACCTCATGTACAAGAGGCGCGCATACTACCCATTGTACCACCGACGGCCACAACGTGAAGTTTACAACCGATATAATTCGAGGTGGTGGACGAATTTATATACCTCAGATCTGCCGTAAACAAAACCAACAACGTCAGCCTTGATATCAAGCGGAGAATTGTACTTGCGAATATATGTTATTTTGGGATAAGCAAGCACTTTAGAGATCAAGCCCTCTCTCGAGTAACAAAAGTCTAACTATACCAGACTCTCATACAACCCGCCTTGCTTTATGGTGCAAAATCCTGGGGATTATCGTCAGCCAATGAAACATCTGTAGGACTCTTCGAGAGAAAAATACTCCGTAAAATGTATGGCCCTCTAGTGCACAACGGCGAGTATCGGCGACGCATGAACCATGAGCTGTGTGAGCTATATCCGCACATTGTCACAGTTAAGCGGATCAAAATAACGCAATTGCGCTGGCTAGGCCATGTCAGTAGAATAGATGAAGACGAACCAGCACGAAGGGTTTTCGAAACCGAACTTGAAGGACGACGAAAAATAGGAAGACCAAGACTCCGCTGGAGGGATCAAGTTGGCGAACCTCTGCGTACACTTGGTATTGTCAACTGGAGAGATAAGGCAAAAGATCGAACTGGTGGGCGAAATGTGTTATCTTCGTTTTGTAAGGTTAAAGACCGGACAAGTAAGTAAGTAAAATTTGGTATTTGCAATCATATGAATGTTTGGAGTCTGTTCCACACATGTACATGACTCCTGCAGAATATGTTTGGGATAATATGTTACAGAGACCGTGTTGTTCAGCGTGAGGATGCATTTTCCCAAAACTTCTGTTTTAAAACTGCATCTCTATTAGTAGAGTTATAGAATGGTCTGGAGCTTGAATAAGTAAGTAGAGTTTGGGGTTTGCAATCATTTGAATGTTTGGAGTGTCTTCCAAACATGTATATGATTCCTGCAGAATATGTTTGGGAGAATGTGTTACAAAGACCGTGTTGTTCAGCGTGTATATGGTCTGCTACGAATCATGAGGATGCATTTTCCCAAAAACTTCTGATTTAAAACTGCATCTCTATTAGTAGAGTTATAGAATGGGCTGGCGGCTGAATAAATAGAAATTAAAAATTAGACTGTGCAACAGTGGGTTTCGGGCCTCAACCAAACCCAAAAATTGTGAAAGTACTTGGAAAGTTACAGGTCGAAGGTCGAAGAAAATTTTGTAGGTGGTAGAGGGTCCTATTTCAGATTTACTTAAATAAATCCTAAACAGCTTGAAATATGGCAATACAACCTTTGACAAAATTGTGGCTATTTTTCCATTTCACAATTCGCTCTAATATATTTCTAAGGAAAAGTACACTGTTAATCGATTATTTCACGAAACGTCATAAGAAATTTCATATATTTCATATATTTTGACATTTCTTGCCTACGGTAAATAAATTGCGGTAGCTGTCTCCAAAAGAATTGTAGCTTAATGACTTTTCTAAATACACTAATCAACAAAAAATATAATAAGAGCTCCACAATTGGTGTAGAAATGCTGCGTTTAACCATATTCTTTAAATATTCATCTATATGTATTCAATATTAAACGAATTACAAATTTATATCTTCTACAAAGTTGTAGTGCTTAATATACTTAACAACATTGTCAAACACACTAATGAACAAAAATTACAAAAAATGGAAAAAACAATTCACATAACCTCAATTTGCTCAGCCCAATGGCAGGTAACTTATGTTTTTTTTCTGTTGAAAGATAGCCATACCTCTTACCTTTCCAAAATGCCCTAAACGAATCCCAGAGGTCTTACTGTTACAAAGATATGACCATTTTACTGAAATGCAAGGACCAGGCGATTGGTCCAGCTCGCCCAATCCAACGTCGAGGGGAAAACACATTTTTTCATTTCAGTAAAATGGTCATAACTTTGGAACGGTAAGGCCTCTGGGCTTCATTTAGGTCATTTTGGAAAGGTAAGAGGTATGGCTATATTTCAACAGAAAAAAAAAACATAAGTCATCTGCCATCTGGCTGAGCAAATTGAGGTTATGTGAAGTTTTTCCCCCATTTTTTCCCGAAAGCTCTGTATCTCGGCGATTTGACATTTTTCTAAATTTTTTTTATTGATTCTGAAAGGCCCCTTAAAGACCTTTCCAACAAGCCCAAAAAATACGATCACTGGCTCAGAAGTTAGCAACTTTACCCTACTACACTCCGACCGCCAATCCGAAAATTTTTAACCCGCTGCCATTTCACACCCTTGCATTTTCGGACATGGTCCTAGTGGACTTTTCTTCATGAAATGGGCCAAGGAATACGCTGGAGAAATTTGTCCGGAACTTCCTGAATCACCTTGTATAAAATATATGCAATTTTTTATGACGTTTCGTGAAATAATCGATTAACAGCGTACTTTTCCTTAAAAATATATTAGAGAGAATTGTGAAATGTTAAAATAGCTACAATTTTGTCAAGGGCTGTAATGCAATATTTCAAGCTGTTTAGGATTTATTGAAGTAAAATCTGAAATAGTGCCCTGACCCACCTCCAAAATTTTCTTCGGCTTGTAAAAAAAAAAATGTTACGTATGTGGGCAAATTCCTTGCATTTGTGTCACAGTGTTATCAGTAAAAAAAAATTGTTTGTGTCCTTTTTGTTTGGCAATGTTATTAGATTAGAACTCCATAATATGCAGCTTAATTATAATAGATAACACTGTGATAGTTTTTGTCCCGAAAAAAAATGAACTTTGATGAATCCTTTTCGAACTATTAGGGGGGAGTCCCCTGAGTGCGAAAGTACATTTGGAAGTGTCAGATTGGCTCCAGTTTTTGAGAAATCGGTATATATGGATATAGCTAAGTCTGCGCTATTTAAACAAATTTTACCGGCCATATGCCAATTTTTTTTCGGCCTAAAAGGGCTTCAAAAGCTTATTAAAATAGAAAAAACAAATGTTTGCGCTCGGTCCAACTTCTTGAGATATAGGCCTTTAAAGCTCGAGTATATAATTGGCCATATCTCACATATTTGTAGTCCGATCTGGTTCCGGTGAATATCATTACAAAGACCATTAAAAACTCTTTAAATCTGCATATAAATATATTACATTTTATTAACCCATTGGGGACAAATTTAAAAAATACGATTTTTTAACCTCACTTTTTTGCTAAAAATCTGATTTTCTCAAAAAACAGCCCTAGCAAACCTATTTTCTACCTAGACTCAGGTTGTAGGCAACACTTCAGGCTTTGTTTTAAGGTATAATACTTCGCATTAACCCTTCTAAGACCAGAGATATTTATGTTCAAAGTTTGAAATACAAGAAGACTTAGCTATATCCATATATACCGATTTCTCAAAAACTGGAGCCAATCTGACACTTCCAAATGTACTTTCGCACTCATGGGACTCCCCCCTAATAGTTCGAAAAGGATTCATCGAAGTTCATTTTTTCGACTATCACAGTGTAATAGATTTGAAAAATAGTAGAAATAAAAATTTCAAATCTATGTATTTGGACTGAATTCGATATTCAGTTACAACTTACAACTTTCAAAAATTCCGCTAAAACCACTGTGCTCAGGTGAAATAACATATCAATTGCAAATAAATATTGTAGGCAACCAAAAGTAGATTATTTTACAAACATGTTAATAAATTGTGACACATTAACACGGCATTAAAAAGCAGTTAATAAAAATGTTGTTTGAATATCAAAAAAAAAATAAATAAATAAAACAGACGTTAATATGAATTTCATGATCACAATTTAAATTTTTTGCGATTGAAATCTAAAGCTTTTTTGTTAAATGACCTTCAATCAAACTTTGCAACACTTCTTCAGGCAAACCAACCACCACCGGCACCAGCACCACCACCTACCACCTATAGAAATCGTATACTCGTTCACTAGTAGATCGATCCCCTTGTACCGATCTCTGGCAGTTTGTTGGCCAGGTCTTTATTAACACCTGTCACTAACACATGTAAATATACGCAACTAGTACATCAATGACAACAATGTATAAGTTAAATGGGAAACGCCATTCCTTTTTTTACCTCCATCACCCATACACATACATACATACATATACTGACAAACCCTCTGATAAGTGAATATAAAAAAACTAGCTAAACAACAACACTACATACATACATATGTATGATACACAACGAGTAGAAATTCCCAAGCAACAAAAAGCATAACTCATACTCACCACACACACACAGAGTCCAAAGTTTGCTATCAGTATTTGTTGCCTCAACTGCTGCACCACGAGATAGATGACAGTGGTATCTGTCAGTGTGTGTGTGTGGGTGTTTGTGTGTGTATGAGGAGTGTACATACACAAACGACGGCTAAAAAAGTGAGATAATACAAGATAAGTAACAACAACACAGCCTGGCAGCATTGAAAACAAAAACAAAAAACACACACCAAACAACAACTACGACAACAGCAAACATTGAAAAACCAGATATGGGCGGCGCCATACCATCAGTTTAGTAGACCAATCACAGCCAGCAACTTGTTTCGTTTCCAATGTGAGATGTTGGTGTTTTATAGCCTTTTAAATGTTGCACATTCACTTTGTCCGATGACTGTCTCGCTATGACTGAGTGTTTATATATCCGCATGTGTGTGTGTGTGTGTTTGTGGTTGAGTGTCGTGATAACCATTAATGCAACACAACAGTCAAAAGCTTATTTCTGCCACCACCACCGCCATCACTATCATCACTACTGCTTTGTGACTTGGTGTGGTGCTGGATGTTGTTGCTGCTTGGTTGCTTGCAACATTGCCCTATGTTGCATATCCGTGAAAGTGTTTGTTTGGCTGACTGCCGCCCGGGGAAATCTGTTGTGAGTGTTTGGTTTGTTGGGTCTCTGTGTGGCATTGATAGGGTATTAGGATGTAATAAATCTCAAAACACCATCATCATCAGCAACAAAAAAAAAAAAAAACAAAAACCGAAACTGAAAATAGACGGGGCAAAATAAAAAATGGTGGAAAAGATACGAGTATTAAGACAGAGAGAAGAACAAATGCATTTCAGATTTAGTTTTGTTGGTTTGTGTTGCATCTTATACATATCTGGATGGTCTAATGCGTTAAGGCAAAGATAAATGATTAGTAAGAAAAGGATTCCTACGTTCGCGGATCACAAATTCTGCATTGACTTATAGTTACTTAAGACAAAATATAGTGTTTCTTTTTCGGAGAGTGTAAAGGCTCATTTAGACTACTGACAGATTTTGACACTCGTCAAAATTTTCTGACACAACATTTTGAACTAGTGTTTACACATGTCAAAATATTTTGTCAGAAAACCTTGTCAGTATTTTGTCAGTATTTTCTGACAGCATTTTTTGAAGTTTCATCAGAATATTTTGAAAGCCGTTTACACTACTGATATATTCTGTTTGTGTTTACTGACCAAATTCTGACAATTTTTCTCAGCTGTTTTTCAATTGCTTTATCCACACATGATTGCAAGTTATTGTGTTTATACAAATAAAAATAAAGTTATACATACAATACAATTGTACAAAATACAATTTGTACATTTATAATACATCATTAATTCTAAAAACTTTCTTAAAATACTTACCAACTCATTTTTGCCAGTACTTTATGATTCTGTAAAGGCAAATAACAAAACACCAATCAGCTGATTCATTTACAAAGAAGGGAGCCGAGGCACAATTGACGGTGGCAGCGGCGCCTGAAAAACCCTCCTCGACGGCGGCGGATTAAGCGCTGAGCCGATTTAACAGTTGTGAAATTTGGTACAAACTTGGTTAATTTTCATGAATGAGTATGAAAAATATTGCCACCTTAAATGCAAATGGACGTAACCACCCTTTTTTCTTTTTATATGAGAATCATTTGCATGTAAGGTATTATCGGCAGCAGAATTCGGCGCCGGCGTGGCTTATTGGAAAAAGTATCGGCGGCGGCGGCGTACAGGCCTCGGCTCCTATCTCTGTTCATTTACTGACATATTGTGACTACGTTGTCAAAATACTGACAGTCGTCAGAATTCTGTCAGAAAATTTTGATGACTGTTTACACGACGTCAGTATTTTTGTCAACAATTTTGACAAGAACGTGTCAGAAAATTTTGTGTCAGTAAATTCTGACATTTACACGTTACTGACACATTTTGAAGACAAATTTTGACAATCTGTCAGTAGTGTTAATGAGCCTTAATACTTCAAATTGCGCTGAAACACACGCAGTTCCGGACAAACTATTCCCTCATTTAGGGTAACTTTCTCAATGTCCGGTTATCTTTTATCGGAACGATAAAGTGCCAGTTAGCAGAATTTTATTTTCTCAAACCACTCTGACAAAAAAACGGTCCCTGTAACATATTGCAGGAACCATGTATATGTTTGCAAGCATTGTTATCATAACTTGAAGATCTGCTGCTTTTGTGTTTCTTTGTTGTTTGTCACGTTTTAGTTTTCAGCAGTTTTCATCAACCAACGACACATTTGGGTCACACAAAAATATATTTTAACATATTCAACATTGTATCCCAAAATTGTTATATTGAATAGCAAACAGAATGTGTTTGGACACAAATATACCATATTTGCGAAAACCTACAAACACGTTATATTCTAAAAACCAAACAACAATAATAGACAGATATTTCAGCGTATGTATACTTAAAATTATCGGCCCGATAACGATAATAGGAGTTCTAACCAGTGATGCCAACTCCGCAGGAACGAAACGCGCCGTCGAACTACAAAAAAGTGCTAAAACGCGCCAATTAACGAAAACAACTAGTAAAATCCCGAAAGTGCTAACACGCGCTTAATAAACAAGTGGTTTCCAATACGTACCTGTAGATTTTGACAGTCCATGACGGTTAAGTTGTTTCATCTATTTTTATTTACTGTTATTTATTTTTCAGACAATAGAGACAAATCAACATGGCAAGTTACAACGCCGAGCAACCCGTGCGAATAATAAAACTTTATTATCAAAATGCGTGTTCCCTTGTGGCGACGACACCCATTTTTGAATCAAACGATACATAAACAAATAAATTGGCAATGCACATACAGAATGCCATTGTTGGGTCTGGAATGTGCTCCGGAGGCATCATCGCTCAGTAGTTCTTCGAAGATGATAATGGCATTACTATCAACCTCAAATGAGAGTGTCAATGTGGTTTCAATACGATGTCGCCACTTGATACACAACTGATCCTACACGCAAACAAAAAACTCGTTCCTCCCAAACGAAATCTCAGATAACTGAAGTTCGTTTGGGGACTGTAGTTGGGAGAAACGAACTTCTGTTAAACCATACATGTCATTTCGTTTGGGAGAACCGAAAAATGTGTGCAGCAAACGTAAGCTGAAAAAAACATAAGCTCAAAAAAACGTTTGCGAGAAACGAAAAACGGTTCCGCCAACTGTTCGCTCGGTTACAGCAACCGAGTTGTTGTTGATCCTAACTAAAAAAACGTCTGCAAGAACTGAAAAACGTTTGCAGTAAACGAGTTATGAAAAATTAAAGCTGAAAACACATTTGTGATAAACGAAAAACGGTTCTTTCGGTTACAGCAACCGAGTTGTAGTTACAGCAACCGAGTTGTAGTTACAGCTACCGAGTTGTAGTTACTCTACTCAGTACAACATTACTTGTACATTAAAATTTATATTTATGATTTCCATTAGCTTTTTTTTGTGTAAATTTCCAACTTTTATGATTTTGGTTTTACCCATAAAGTTTGTTTTAAAAAAAGTTGGAATTTTTGTCTATCTTTTTAGTGTCTACTAGCAAGTCCGTCTCGGCTTGCATTCAAATAACAACTAAAAGCGCAGCAAACTACAACGCGTCAGTTGTCCATCCAAGATATATTGACAAGGCGAAGGCTTTTTTTGTGTATGCGTGAGTGTGTATGCCAAACGAGTTGACTGTGTATACAGTCGACAGAATGAGAGAAATTTACGTTCTTCGTAATCTGTGCTCTCATTAGAAAAATGGCTAATTTCAGTTATCGCAAACGGTTTTTAACTTGCGACAAATGTAATTTTGTACGCGTTTATTGCAAACGAGATGGCGTTTGCAACAACATGATACACATTTGCGAGATATTTGGGAGAACTACATAAACGGTTGCGATTAATAAATTAATACAAATCAATCAAAGTATTGTTGTGGCAACCGAGCAATAAACGTTTGTTTTCTTTGCGTGTACAATTGGCATTCTGCGCGACCGTTTTTAGGCTTATCTCATGCAGAGACGACGTAAATTGGTCATAGACACCGTGCGTTCTAGGAAGATTGTGGAGTTTTCATAAGTCGCAGATCTATGGCAATAAGCCAGAATTCAACTTGATATATGGGCCAGTTATCAAAAATTTTAGCTCTCGGTTTCGCGCCAACCACCGTAGCTCCGCCGGTCATTTGAACGGCAATTATTTTTTATTAAATTGTAACTTTCCCTTTTGCAAAATCCTTTCAGATGGTCAAGCGAAGTAAACGATTTGACGGACATTTTTGTTTTTCTCTTGCATCCACAGGATTAAAATTGGATTCTGCTTACTACACCTTGCGATATTTTTGGTCGATAACCAATAAAAAAAATAGAAGCAAACTTAGCATGTGCGGTCAATGAAGATGAATATATTTTTGAAAAAACTTCGCCCATCATTCACAGTAATGCATCAATATAAATTAACAGTTGTTCAAGACCATTAGCAACAAAAATGTATATAACAACGAGAATGTACAAAACACAAAAAAAAACATTCTTTAGCAAAATCGGTGTTGCAGACAAAACGGGCTAAAGGGCTAAATAAAAATTCATAAAGCGTGCACATTACGCGTTTTTCCCAAAAAGCGTCATTGAAATATTTTTCGCGTTTTGCAAGGTCGAAAAGTGCTAAATCTAGCCCCAAAGAGCTAAATTGGCATCACTGGTTCTAACTCCGTTTAATAGTTTATCGGAACGATAAATGCAAACAGCTGACAACTGTTGTTGTTATGATTTAAGTATTTGATTTTCAAAAACTGATTTGCGTTCTACCATCCGGTCAACAAGTAAATGTTCATCGCAAATGAGAAGTTCTGACCACGGCGCCATTTTGATTGTTTTCCGCCATAATTTGAATAAATTACATGGCATAAAAATTATTATAAAATACACAGCTGATATTTTACAGTGCTGACAACTATAGTCACACATTTTGTCAGAGTTGCCAGCGTAAAACATATAACGTCCAGTCAAAGACGACCAAGATTTACATGACCAGAAGATGTGCGCAATTTGGCAATCCTGGAAAAAGACAAAAAGTGGTAGCAATTCACTCAAACGCATTTCTCTCTTGCGTTATATCTTGATTATTTCATAGTTTTTGCATAGTTTATGTAATTTTGCTTCAACACGATTGGAATTTGTAAAGTTATATACAATAAACACTATTCAATGAAGAAAGTAAGAGAGAGAGCAGAGAATGAATAGGGTTTTGGCATTCGAGTGAAGAGAAATTTTGACTGTCTACTTGTACAGTTAAATTAACCGAAGTAGGAGAAAACACCTTAACAAGCAGCATATCGTGCCGATAAATTAAACTGCCGATTAGTAACCAGACGCATTAACCGGGTATTGAAAAAATTACCCTTAGTCTAGTGTTTCCCCATGTGTATGGCATGTGACTGAAACTTTCTGTTGAAATTTATTTATTTTAGACCAATTTATAATTTATTTATTTTAGACCAATGCCACTCAATATTAGGAGCAGGAAATCGTTGATCATACTGGAATCCACTGATGATAACATTTCGGATTTCTTGATTTGGAAAACAGAATAACGGCCAACTGATGCCTTCTAGCTACCAGACTGCACCAAGCAGTTCATAGAATATAGAAGTATGGGCGTTTTGACCACGCCCCTTCGGGTACCTTCCATACAAATCGACACATTTAGTACAAAATCATGATTCTTCTGAAACTTTTTTCTGGTAGACGTCATTACTTTCAACTCACCCACTGGTTAATAATCTATAAATGTATACTTATCTGGAGAACATTGGCGAGGTTGCCACGTCCATTCTGGTACCTCCATACAAAAGCTTGGTGGTCGTCCGGGTTGTCGGGTGAAACAGTTCCCATCTTACTGAAATTAGCTTATAGTCTCCATGTCATCATACGCCAGTCACCAATTAAGACAAAGCTGATCTTGCCACTCCCATTTTGGTACCTCCCATACAAAAGTTATTCGGCAAAACCGAACCAATCTTTATGAAATTTGGTACTAGACAAATTTAGTCAAATGCCACTTATCTATGGAAAATGGGAGATTTTGCCACACAGACTCTGGTCCCTCTCACCCAATTACTGTGTTCCACGCCCATTTTCGGACCTGCCATACAAAAGTTTAGCGGTTTTCGTGTTGGTTGACTCGATATCTCCCGTATACCACAACTAATCTTAACACAATTTGATACTGACCAATATTATGTCAAAACCTACTGTGTAATAACAACTAAACAACTTCGCCGCGCCCATATTTGTACCTTCCATATAAATATTTGGCGGAATATTGGCTGGTAGTCACGATAAATCCTCAAAATTGCATAGGGTTCTAAATAAGTTGGATATTGAGTAATATTTGGCGAAATGCCACTCTGGTATTGAATATTGACACTTTTGCCAACCCTCATTCGTTCTACGTTATGATATTCGCTATTACATTGACCGAATGAGGTTATTCTAATAGATCTCGGTTGCAGTGGATGCCTTAGAGTGAGGGTATGTTTAAGTCGGTTCACCCGACTGAAATTTCTGTAGTGGTTTTCGAACATTTGCACACAAAATAATTCTCAATGTATTTGAGTTTTCGTTTGCATTTTACGCTATACTCCTTCCTTAAGAAGGTGGAATAATTTTAGGAATTTTCACCATTTGTTTCTAGGCAGTTTAGCCTTTGAACTTGCTTTAGCGGAACACACACATCGGGAAAAGTTTAGTTGGAATTCAATTCAGGCAAAAAAAAATGAGATGTCAGGAGACACCCGGTTGGGACAAAGTTCCTTTCGCTATATATTATGTACTAGTTAGTTCCAACATTTACATTGGTAAGAAAAGGTATTTATTTAAAAATAAAATACTTTTTTTTAAGAAAAGGTACTCTTGGCTGAAAATTTGCATTTCTTAAGCAACGGTACTTCTTTAAGATAAGTTAGTTTTTTGAGAAAACGTACTTTGTTTAAGACTATGAATAGGTATTTTTTTTTTTGATAAAATTTACTTTTTTTAAGAAAATTTTCTTTTATAAACTTCTTTCACTGTGGCTTTTTTGAATTTACTTTTTATTGGTTTCAAAACTACAACATATAGAAAATATAGATTACAGGCTCCACCTAGAAAACTTCCCATTTTCCAAAATATGTTAGTCTAGACACAAACCAAAGCAAAAGTACCCAATATAGTTGAAAATACTGGGTTGTAGCATAAGAGTGTTAAAACAAAGCGTTGTTTAAATTTTTTTCATTTAACCCTCATACCGCAACGTGCGATAAGGAACTTTGTTCCAAAAAACAAAAAAAAAATTTATTATATTTTTCATAAGAGGCTTTGCTTTAAAAGAGAAACAATATTTGAATGTAAGACGAGGAGTTTTCAGAAAACCATTATTTTAAACAGAAAGTGAGAAACAAATTTGTGAAAACACTACAAAGTATATAAATATCATTCACTGAAAAATATGTAAGTACACATATTCCCATTTTACGCCGTATAAACCTAGAATTTGTTACGCTTTGGACAAAAACAACGGTTGACATATATTGTTCTATACAAAATCAAAAGAAGGTTACTAAAGTCCATGTATATTTTATTGTTATCATTAATATTCCCAGTTGATTACACTGTGTGTAATTTTTTAAGTCATGGTAATATAACCATATACGGACACCACTACGTGATAAAAGACAAAAAAAAGACCCGTGTCTCTCAGTTTTTCCCAAAGTCATGCACTTTTTTTTTATGGGCCCCCAAAGATTTGGGACCTCGGTGTCCTTGAATTTGAACGGTTTGCTAGCTATGGACCTGAACAGGGGAAAAAGGAAAAAAATCGATTTTTTTAAAGTTTTTTGTTGCGATTTTGACCTTGAGGATGAAGTGTTTTTGATTTTATATGTTCACCAATTTTGTTCTTTATGACAAGAGCTATAACTTTCCCTCAGTGAGTAAATCAAAATTCCGAACGAATTGCAAGATGTGAGCCTGACAAAATGATTATTTTTTTGCAAAAATGACACCGAGGCCGCAAATCTTTGGGGGCCCATAAAAAAAGTGCATGACTTTGGGCAAAACTGGGCGACACGGGTATTTTTTTGGTCTTTTCTCACGTAGTGGTGTTCGTATATGGTTATATTTTTTCGTGTTACACTGTGTTATCTCACCACACTAGCTGCTGAATCGCATGCATTTTTTTATTTTACTAGTATTACCATAAATTGTGGTGAAGTGAGACTTTTAAACACAATCGTTGAATGTGACGCCACTATTGTGCCTTCACAAACGTATGCAAAAAATTGTGGACACGGGTCTGGGGGAACTATTATTGAGGATGATACAAATTAACTTAAACATACTTATGATATTTTTAAATTAAAACTAATATTTTTAAATTATAATTAAAACAGAGTTCGTATAATTAAAACAGAGTTCGTATTCGTTCGTCGTAGCTACACACGACGACGGGAAATTACCCTGCACGAATATCCATTAACAAGGGGAATGGCTAAGCGGTCTTTACTCATTACCCACGGTGATGTGTAATGGGTTACCCATGGTAACTCATCCCTATTTTTGATCGAAATTGTGGAAAATTTAGTAAAATGTCTATATCTCGGAAACGGAACGTCCAATCGAAAAAATACCAAATTTTTCATGGTTTGTGATGATGTTTCATATAGTGGTTCAACTCGTAGGGAAGAATTTTTTTTCCAAAAAAATTTGAAAAATAAGAAAATCGCTAAAAAAAATGGACACAACTCGGAAACGGTTCGTCCAAACGCCAGAATAATAAATTTGTTACCTCCATAGGAAACCTCCTATCGAAAAAACCTATGGATATCTTGAATACGACATCACATTTTTAAAAAAATCGCTGAAACTAATATTTCTCGAATCCCAAATCGGTAAGACACCCTTATGGAAAGTATCTCGGAAACGGAGCGTCCAATTGCAAAAAATAACTAATTTTTACGGGTTGCTAAGGATTTTACATAAAGTGGTCCAATCGTATGGACAGTTTTTATGTTAAATCGTCAAAATAAGTGAATCGCTAAAAGAAAAAATGGCTATAACTCTGAAACGGTGCGTCCAATAGCAGAAATATTAAATTTTTTACCTCCATGGGAGGCTTTAAATATAGATATCTCGAATACGGCATCACAGTTTTGTATTTAAAATATGGAAAAATTGTTTTTGATTTCAAAATATCGTCAAAATAAGAAAATCGCTAAAATAAAAAATGCCTATAACTCGGAAACGGTGCGTCCAATTGCAAAAATAATAAATTTTTTACATCCATAGGAAGCTGTAACCAATCGATGTCTTTAATACGGAAATCACTTTGTTATTTCTACAACACCCTAGTATTATGGCGATTTTTTTAAAAAAAACTTCTTCCATACAATTGGACCACTTTATGAAAGACCCGTAGCAACCCGAAAAAAATAGTTCTTTTTCGATTGGACGGTCCGTTTCCGAGATTTGGCATACGGGCGTTTTAGCGATTTTTGATTCGAGAAATTTTAGTTTTAGCGATTTTTTTAAAAAAGAAAAGGTGATGCCGTGTTCAAGACACGGCCTCCTATGGAGTTAACAAATTTTGTTGTTGAAAAATTGGCCAGCAACATATCTGTGTTGACGACTATATATTTCTCCGTTTTTATACATTTGTTATACCAAAATGTGTGGTTTTTGAGATACTGAAAGACAATTAACAACACTGTTTTTCTCTTTCTACAAGTTGAATCTAGCTCGATACATGTGCCTATATTTCTCTCCAAAAACTTAGTATTTACTACACGCCAAGAAAAAACAACGTGTATTGCTCGGTTGCCGCAACAATACTTCGATTGATTGGTATTAACCCATTTTGAGCCACAGTTTCAACGCCAAAAACAACCCAAAATCAAAACCTTTTGCAACGCGGCTGAAAATGGGTTAATTTATTAATCGCAACCGTTCAGGTAGTTCTCCCAAATAAACTCATATTTCGCAAATGTGTACATGTTGTTGCAAACGACTACTCGTTTGCATCAAACGCGTACAAAATTACACTTGCAACAAATTTAAAAAACGTATGCGATAACTGAAATTAGCCATTTCTCTAATTGGAGCACAGATTACGAAGAACGTAAATTTCTCTCATTCTGTCGACTGTATACACAGTCCACTCGTTTGGCATACACACTCACGCATACACATAAAAGTGATCACACAATCTAATGTTTCTACCTTGTCAATATATTTTGGATGGACAATTAACGCGTTGTAGTTTGCTGTGCTTTTAGTTGTTATTTGAATGCAAGGCGAGAGAGACGTGTAAGTTGACAATGAAAAAATAGACAAAAATTCAAACTTTTTTTAAAACAAACTTTATGGGTAAAACCAAAATGATAAAAGTTGGAAATTTAAACAAAGAGCTTATGGAATTCTCGCAAACGTCTTCTGAGTAATTAGAGTAATTACAACTCGGTTGCTGTAACCGAAAGGACAGTTGGTGGAACCGTTTTCCGTTTGTCGCAAACATTTTCGAGCTCTAATTTGTCATAACTCGTTTACTGCAAACGTTTTTTAGTTCTCGCAAACTTTTTTTTATTTTGGAGTAACTAGAACTCGGTTGCTGTAACCGAAACAACAGTTGGCGGAACCGTTTTTCTTTTCTGGCAAACGTTTATTCAGATTATATTTTTCATAACTCGTTTGCTGCAAACATTTGTCGGTTCACCCAAACGAAATCATATTTTCTTTTCACCCAACTACAGTCCCCAAACGAAATCTCAGGTAACTGTGTTTTCTGTGCGTGTACACACGCAGAAAGGTTTCATTGAAATTTTGCAGATATTTTTCAATTTGGTACGTAGTTTTGTAAAAATTTGCGTGAAATATTGCACTTAATACAGGTCTTTAAGGCGCAATGTCTTAACATGTAAACTGCAATAACTTTCGCAAACATTCCTCTGAAAGCTACTGATAATATTTTGCTTCAGTTGTTTCGAGGCGTCTTAAAATCGAAGGAAGGAGAAAATAACATCAAAAATCTGTAAGGTCATTGCAATGCAACTCCTTCAATTATTTTAAAACATGTTTAAAATACACATTTGCATATTTAAGATAAGAATCCGTTCATTTATATCCCAAATACAATTAATTTCAATTATGTCTTATTAGAGACGACAATTGAGTTCATTATTCTTCAAAAAAAAAAACTAATTGTTACAACAATAACATCAGAAACAATCACATATTTTAACACGAAGTCGTAAATTTTGAAAAAAGAAATAAAAACTTGTTTTGAAGTAAAATTTTCAAAACAATCATCATCGTGTTACTGTTACTTTAATAGCACGCGTCATCTTTAAAACCGGTCGAAATTATTCAAAAATTAAAAAAATTTGTTATCATAAAAATATTTGAAATTCTGCTCCAAAACAAATCGTAACTTATCAACCATAATCTTTGATGGTTGTTGTGTTTTCAATTCAACGAAATAGAAATGTGGCCAGACGAGAGAATACAATTCAAAATGATAATGAAATTATTTAAAACTTTTGTCACAAAAAAAAAAAACAAAATTCAAAAACCAGCACAGAATTCGCTCTGCAGAATAACGAGGTCCATTAAATCAGGAAGTTTCTAATATAAATGGAAAAGAAAAATATTTACCGGTTTGTTCAATAGAAAAGTTCTGAAACATATGAGGTGCTGGTAAAAAATCTGGTGAAGCCTAATCGCTAAGTTCCGAATAAAATTTGTTTGGAAAAACGCAAATTGCGATGGCTCTTAAGGTCAACATGGATCTTACGAGTTTTGTATAGGAGACATGTTATAGCAGAATCGACCTCTACCAGATATATTGACAGACACACACCTCAAGAACGGATCTTCTCTCCGCTTCTATGGAACTTTGCGGTGAATGGAATACTGGTCACTCTCGAAAATACGGGTGCGAAAATTATTGCTTATGCGGACGATGTGACAAATATCCTAGTACCCTAAGGGATATTCTCAAACCTTACGGACTTTGGGAGGACGGACGGGTAAAAATGGGCTAGGTTTAAACCCGGCCAAGACCGAGCTCTTGCTGTTTACTCGAAGATATAAAATACATACCGTGGAACCTATCACCTTGACTGGTTCTGAAATTAAGCTTGCAGAGTTTGCCAAATACGTGGGTGTTATTTTGGACCACAAGCTTATTTTCCGACCCAATGTAATAGAAAGGGCGAAAGAAGCCAGTGGAGAAGCCAATAATGCTGTATGGGGTTAGCGTATGGTGGCAGTTGCTTGAGAAACCAACCTATTGTGCACTGCTGGCTAGGGTTCAGAGAATGGCGATAATTGGCATCGCAGGTGCTCTGCGCACCACTCCCACTGATGCACTGAATACGTTTCCACTCACTGATTGGGACCTATAGTTTTACACCGGTTCCGAACGGTATTTAGAGAACCATTTCATGGCTAAGTACCAGATAGTGTCATAAAAAACGAAATTTTTTTTATAAAAAACGAATTTAATTTGCGGGAATCGTTGAACTTTTGCGTCAAAATTATTTCTTTGTGAGGTAAACGACATCTAAGCGCTTTTTTTCTTCGCATATACATTTGTTGAAATTCCGGGCTGGAATGTTTCATAGTACGATGAAAAATGTTTCAGTGTACATTCGACCAGCTCTCGATTAACCGCATTGAACAAACTTACCTCGTTGAATTTAAAATTTATGTTAATTTCAAACACATTTCAACTGATATACGATAACATACAAACTAATGTTAAGGTATTCTAACTTATTCTACGTAGTTGACTTGAAACTTCTTTGGTATTTCCTAACGCTGATGCTGGTGATGATGGCAAAATATTGTCGCTTCGCTTCTCTTCCCAAATAATTAGATAAAAAATAATTTCACGAATACCAGTGTTAGAATCTGTATCTATAAAATAAATAATATTACTTTGTTTCCATTCACTGTCTGCCCAGTTGATCTGTTGGTTGTTCTCTTATCATTTGACATGCAATGACAATTTAATGATTTTTATCTTGTATCAGTGCATATTTGGTATATATTTGTTTTAATTTCATACCATTTCTAACATTTTTATATTATTTTATAGATATAATCATGTTTTGTTGTTGGTAATTCAATACATTGTATTTATGGAGTTACCATTATTAGCTGGTAGTTTGATAACAGATTTTTTTTTGTATTCGTTTCTGATTTATATTATTATTTTTTTTTCTTCGTTTTATTTATTATTCAGGCGCTAGTTAAAACTTTGTTGGCTGACAGCACTTCCGTCTTGTTTGCATGTCATATATTTATTTATTATTTTACACATTCCTTTCAAACTCTAGTTGGGTTAATTATGATGTTTAACATAATCAAATATTTAAAAAATTTAAAATGTACATATTTGAACAGTTTTCATCGAGAAGTTACCGGATCGACTCATCCTACGATATCATCAAGCAGATTATAGTACGATACTTTTCCCCAGCTTACGACTTAACTATCCCCACACAACTCCCAGAGTAAGAAGTTGAAATTCCAGAATTTTGTCATTGTTTTAGAAGTGGCTTAAAATCTGCAAACGAATGTCGATTGTACACTGAGAAAATTTTCTTCGTAATATTTATGAAACATTCTTCTTTAAAAATTCCTTATTTGTCCCATCAAGTTATACGTTCATTTCATAGATATTATAGATACCCAGGGGCGGAAATCGCAAGGTCTTCCACAAATAAGGCATGCGGAATGGTTCTTTTGTAATGCCTTCCTAAAATAAGGCCTGCGGAATGCAGGATTTTTTCATCAGATATAACCCAGAAGAAGATTTTTACAATTTTGAGAAATTTCTTTTCCGATTCTTTTTAACCGTAATTTAATTGGAAAATTTCATACAAATTTTAAAATAATATTGTATATTTAATATTTTTCAGGGTATTGTTAAAATTTTCAGTTTGAAGTTGGGTGTGGTAATACTTTCTAAGATAGGTACATACATATATACTTTTATATAAATATGTAGCAGTGGATAAATTAATTTTTTTTTATTTTATTTTTGTTTAAAAAAAAAATAAATTATAGTAAATAAATTATAGGAAAGAAAGCCTGTTTGCTCACGATTTCAGGCCTTCTAGGTCATGACTTCCGCCGCCGGGTATTATAAGAAACGCGTCCTTAAAAAAAATTTCATGAAATATTCTACACTTTATGTTTGGGTGTTAACGTTACTTTACCATCCTTCGCAACTAAAAAATCCTCAATGCATTTAGAGTTTTCGATTTTGTAATAGCATCGTAGCAGCTAATGTGTCAACCATTCAAAGAGTGGTCAAAAAATTTAAAAAAAAATAGGTCGGTTATGGACAGTAAGACAACTGTGCGTCAAGGTACCGGTAGGTCTCTTGAATACATAGTGTAGCCGAAAACATCAATGCGCCATCGTTCTCAACAACTTCAAATTTCACGAAGCACTACGCAGCGAATTTTGACAAAAGTCCCTCAACCTTCATGCGCACAGAATTCAGCTATCTCTGGAGTTCAAACCAGTAGACCACAGAAAGCGCCGGCAATTCGTTCAATGGGAAATGGAGCAAAGTGAAGTCAGTGCCAATTTTTCAAAAAAAAAATCATCTCCGATAAAGCGCATCTCCATCTGAAGGGCTTCGTGAATACACAAAATTTTCAAATTTGGGGCTCAGAAAATCTTCATGCAATCCATGAAAATAAATGCATCCACAACAAGCAACTGCGGATTTTGATGCGGCGTGATTGGGCTTTCTTTTTTGAAAAGGACACCGAAATTGTAGTGATTGCTTACGGCATTCGTTATAGGAACATGATAACGGAGTTCTTGTGGCCTCAACTGAACAGCATGTATCTGGACGAAATGTGGATTTAGCAAGACGGCGCCACTTGCCACACCGCGCATGCAACAATCGATTTATTTTAGCAACGATTTGCAAAACAAATTATCACAAGAAATTCTGATGTCAACTGGCCACGAAGATCATGCGATTTAACGCCGTGTGGTGTCTTCCTTTGGGGTTTTGTGAACTCTCGGGTTTATGTGAATAAACCAGAAACAATTCCTGAGCTCAAATCTGAGATCCAACGCTTATTGATTGATTTTTATTCTCCACTTTTTGAAATATTTGTTACAGCTGGCAAGGCTACCCTTCATTTTTTTCAAGAGGGCGCTAGGTAATTTGCTGGATGAGATAAGAGCTGGCTTAAAGTCTGATATGTAAATTGAGTATAATATCGGGGATAAAATTGAACCCTGAGGCAAGCCTGCCGGTATGGGTTTAAGGGATGAGGTACTGATATTAATTGATACTGCAAGTTTTCTGTTTTCTAAGAAATCTTCAATAATTTTACATAAATACATCGGGGTGTTTACTGATGCTTATTTATAAAGAAGTCCATGGTGCCACACAGTGTCAAATGCTTTTTCGATGTCCAGAAGTATTAAGCCGGTGGATGTTTTTATGCGCTTGTTTTTCAAAGTCTTGTTTTTGATTCCACCAATTTGGTGGACTGTACTATGTTCCGCTTTAAATCCAAACTGTTTTTCAGATATTATCCCAGAGTCTGTAGCATAATCGTTGAGTCGGGAGTGGATCAGTCTTTCAAAAAGTTTTCCGACATTGCTCAGGAGGCTTATGGGTCGGTAGTTCTTGGAATTGTCTCTTGGTTTGTTTGGTTTGTGGATGACAACTATTTTTGCTTTTTAAATTCTTTAGGAAAGTAGTTTAGATGAAAACAACTGTTAAAAATACACGTAAGTAGTTGAATAGCTTTAACAGGCAGATTTGTCAAGAGCTTATTGGTCACATTATCAAATCCGGGAGCTTTTGATGATTTTAATTGTGATAGCAAATATGAAACCTCTTGTACGGTTGTAAAAGTAGTATCAACGGTATTCGGTGGTTCTGCTTTGAGACCTAGGCAAGTGTCGTTGACCTTTGAATCAATGGCATGTTTATAATTTAGAGTGAGTTTGTGAGCATTGGCAAAAGTACTTGCAAGTAATTCAGCCTTTTCTGTGTCAGTGATAATCTTTCAGTTCCACTCATAAGATGTGGTATTTTTTGTTTACCTTTGCATCTCAAGGAGCGACATATGTGAGACATCTTGTTAGTGTAGACACAAACCAAAGCATAAGTAAACGATATAGTTGGTAATAGTGGGATGTAGCATAATAGTGTTAAAACAAAATTTGTTTAATTTTTGTCCCGAAACGTGCGGTAAGTAACTTCGTTCCATTAGTTTCCCATTGCATCCCATGAAAGAATAGGGGGAGCTTCTCGCAATCATTGAGCAGTGAGAGTTCTAGTTTAACGCACACTGATTAGGAACTACAGTTTTACATCGGTTCCGAAGGGTATTTTAAGAAGCTTTTTCATGGCTAATTACTCGATAGTGTCGCCGTCACTAAGCAAGATGACCGTCGTAGAAGGATAAGTTAAGAGGTCAGAGCAGGGATCGAACCCACGTTCTCATGTCCAAGAACCGCGTACACTAACCATTGCACCACCGACTGCCACAAAATATAAATAGCAACTGCGGAAATATGGGAATGCTTCAACATATTTTGAATTTGTTTGATTGCTGGCAATTCTGTTTTTAAGCATTTTAAATGTACAGGTTTGTAAATTTGAAAGTACGAGGGCGGATCAATAAGTCCGTGACTTTTTGAATGAAACACAGTTTTTTTTTTCAAAAAAAAATCATTTTTCAACATAATCGCCTCTTAGCTCAATATACTTAGTCCAACGTTTCTCCAATTTTTGTATCCCTTCCAAAAAAATAGGATTTTTCGAGGTCCGTAAAATAGGCATTTCTTTGATCAATAATGTCATCGTAGGAGCTAAATATATTTCCACCGAGCCATATCTTTAGGTCTGGTAATAAGAAATAGTCACTGGGGGCTAAATCCGGAGAATATGGCGGATGAGGTACCAATTCCTAATCCAATTCATGGAATTTTGCCATTGAGACTACACACGTGTGCACCCGTGCGTTTATGGTCAATTGAGAGCAAACGCGGCACCCATCTTGCCGACAGCTTTCTTAAACCCAACTGATCATTTAAAATCGAAACCACACTGTCATATGAAATGCCTATGACATCAACAATCTCACGCACTTTCACTCTTGGGTCGGCCAACACCATATCGTGGATTTTTCGACATTTTCGGGTGTATTGACCTCAATTGGCTGTCCAGAACGTTCAGCGTCATTTGTACTTGTGCGACCACAACGAAAGTCAGTAAACCACTGTATTACCATTGAAATCGAGGGTGCAGAGTCCACATAGTATTTATCAAGCTCTTCCTTGGTTTGATTGACGGTTTTTTTCCCAAAAAATAAAGTTTACTGAGAACTCGGAATTCACTTTTTTCCATTTTTAAAAAAATGCATGAGGTTGTATATTTTGAACAGCTGTTAAACGCAAAGTAAATAACAGAACTTGCTCAAAATTTGACAGTAGTCTATTAACAGGTGGTACTTGATGGGAGCAGTTGAGGTTTTCGCTGCACACAATCACCTAGTGCAAATGGTAAATGCCCCAACTCACATCCCGTGCGTTGAAGGGCAATTTTCAAACACTCTTGACCTTTTTCTAACTTCATACCCTGACAAGTATGAAGTTAACATCCTTGCAGCTCTTGGTAATTCGGATCACTGCCTTGTTTCAGCCTCCTTTTCGAACTCTGATCTTTACGTCGCTTCAACTCCGGCCATGAAGCGTTCCATATTCATGTACGAAAAAGCTTGTTGGGATCAGCTCATCGAATTTTATAGGTAGTTCAACTGGAAACTATGTTTTCTAGACGATGATGTCAATGCTGTGGCACAGCTGGTGGAAAACATTATTTTAACGGGAATGAAGATATTCATTCCATCAAAGAAAATTTCGATTAAACCTTCTGATAAATGTTGGTTTAACCAGGCATGCAAAGAAGCTGTCAGATCCAAAGAGGAAGCTTTCAGTAATTGGAAATTGAATAAAAATCCAACTACTGATATGCTGCGCAAGTTAGCTAGATCAAATTGTGCCAAGGTACTACGACGCGCAGAAGTCTTGCATGAACAGCGTATTCGCGCCAAAGTTCTTTCTTCTCCCAGGGGAAAGTAAGAGCTTTAGGTCACTTGTCAAGAGAATTAAGAACAATAAAAGTTGTTCATCTATCCCAACCTTAATTAAAAATGACATAATTTATACTAACCCGGTTGATAAAGCTAACCTTTTTGCCGAAATATTTGCAGAAAACTCCTCCCTGCCGATTAGCTCTCAACCACTCCCCGTCATCTCAAATATATCTAGCCCCATGCCTGAGATATTTTTTTCGTACGCGCGGAGTTAAAAAGGTCCTTAAGGAGCTCAACCTAGGAAAGTCTGCGGGTCCGGATGGAATTCCGGCACTAGTTTTGAGCAAGTATTTTTCGACGCTTGCTCGTCCACTGCGCAACCTTTTCAGCCTGTCATACCGTACAGGTATTTTCCCTACTCGCTGGAAGGTTGCAAATGTCCAGCCGATCCCCAAAAAAGGAGAGGCTATTAATCCCGATAACTACCGGCGAATTGCGATATGTTCTACGCTCTCATACGTGATGGAGGCCATGGTAAATTACCATTTGGTGAGTTACCTGGAAGTTAGCAGTCTACTCAGTGATCGTCGTTCAACTGGCGACCTGATGGCGTTCCTCACGGAACAGTGGAATCGGTCCGTGCATAGACTGGGTGAGAGCAAAATAGTGACCTTAGATATTTCTAAAGCATTTGATAGAGTTTGGCACCAGACACTCATATCAAAGATTAATGCTTTTGGTTTAGGCAGAAACTTCTCTCGATTTATTTCGAGGTTTCTCAGAATCCGTTCCATACGATTTGTAATTGACGGTATCTCTTCCGATGGGTATACAATTAATGCGGGAGTACCTCAAGGATCTGTGCTTTCTCCCTCTCTTTTTCTTATTTTCATCAACGACCTTCTGGATCGGACTACCAATCCCATCTACTCCTTCGCCGATGATAGTAATTTATGTTAGTCATATTCTATCGATCGTCACCTAATCTTTCCGTAGTGCAAGGAAAGAGACGAACAATGAATGACATGCTTAATCATGACTTGCATCTGATTAGTGGGAGGGGCAGGGAAACCCGATTCGAATTTAATGCACGCAAAACACAGTGTTGCAGAATATCGCATAAGCACACTGCCAATGATTTCCATGGGTGGTTTAGATGTTGGTGAATCGGAAGCTCTTGATGTTCTGGGCATGAAGATACAATGTGATATTTGTTGGAATAAACACATTTTCAACGTGTCGAAAGAAGCATTCAAGTGCCTGGGCTGTTTAAGGCGGTGTAAAATATTTTTCACCCCAATATCTACACCACATATATTCGGCCAAAAATGGAATTCAACTCTCATATTTGGGCTGGGGCTCCAGCGTCCACCTTGGAGCTTCTAGACCGTGTGCAAAAGAGAGCGTTGAAGCTGATAGACGACAGCAGTGTATCCAGCACTGTTGCCTCCTTGGAGCATCGACGAAATGTTAGCTGTGTCTCGGTATTTTATAGGTATTTCCATGGCGAGTGTTCCGCCCAGTTACATGGCCTTATTCCAGAAGTTAGGGTATTTAACGGTACGACGCGGTTTTCAAGTGAAACTCATCCCATTTCTGTTTCCTGGCCATTGGATCGAACTGCGTATTACAGAAACAATTCGTTCTTCAACCGAACAGTCCGTGTGTGGAATAAGCTTCCGGCAAGTGTATTCCCCACTTCTTACAACATCAGCAAGTTTAAGTCAAATATTAACAAGTACTTCTCTGTCTTTCCCCCTACTCCTATCCCATTTTCCTAAGTCCAATGCAATGCACTGCATTCATAGGGGACATCCCCTGAGTGTTGGACTTCGCGAAAAAAAAACAACAAAAAAGTGTGGCATTTCATATAACTACGAGGGAAGTTCGAAAAGTCACGGACTTATTGATCCGCCCTCGTACTACGAGGCAACACCAATCGAAGCCACAAACCTCTATATATAAAATACTTTAAAAAGAGAGTACCCAGCAGTCAAACAAATTCAAAATATATAAAACCATCCCCATATTTCATTACAATTGGCATCTGAATTCACAACCTGCATTTGCATTGCCTGAACAAATGGAAATTCTAATTTGTTTAATTGCCATTGCTAACAATGGTATTTCTTTTACATTTGCATTAGATAAGGTAATGCAAAATAAAATCCAATTCAAATTAAAAATTCCAACACTGATACCCAGCATACATACATAGTACATATTTTGTACTGCCCAATAAACATTTGTGTTGGAAATCAAGTTGAATTCAACTTGAATTCCAGCCATATTTTCCAATTTCAAGTGTTGAATTATACTTCAATAACACTGTAAAACAATAGCAATCTCCTGGGAAATTAACCATTGAATTCAATTCGAATGTTAAAGTGCAATTACAGTTGAATTCAAGGCTCGAATTACAGTTGACTTCAAGTCAAACTAAGTAAGTCAGTGCACTGGAATTCAAGGAAGGAATTACATTTTAATTCCAGCTTTAAATCAGTATTAATATACCTTAATTCAAGCCGTGTATTTTATTTTCAACCCCATATTTGGAACGAGTGCAGTTGCTTGGAATTGACCATAATTAGAAATACATATATTTAACTTGAATATAAATTGTTATGATTCATACATAACGCTATCAATTAGGAAGAGCGAATGGATAATTTGTAAATTAAAATTAATTTAAGATATCAAATTTAATGAGTTATCTGATGGAGCTGCATCAGATGGAGCTGCAAATTTGTCCTTTGATTACACTGTGATAGTCGAAAAAATGAACTTCGATGAATCCTTTTCGAACTATTAGGGGGAGGTCCCCTGAGTGCGAAAGTACATTTGGAAGTGTCAGATTGGCTCCAGTTTTTGAGAAATCGGTATATATGGATATAGCTAAGTCTGCGCTATTTAAACAAATTTTACCGGCCATAGGCCAATTTTTTTTGGCCAAAAAGGCCTAAAAAAGCTTATTAAAATAGAAAAAACAAATGTTTGCGCTCGGTCCAACTTCTTGAGATATGGGCCTTTCAAACTTGAGTATATAATTGGCCATATCTCACATGTTTATGGTCCGATCAGGTTCCGGTGAATATCAATACAAAGACCATTAAAAACTCTTTAAATCTGCATATAAATATATTACATATTATTAACCCATTGGGGACAAATTTAAAAAATACGATTTTTAACCTCACTTTTTTGCTAAAAATCTGATTTTCTCAAAAAACAGCCCTGGTAAACCTATTTTCTACCTAGACTCAGGTTGTAGGCAACACTTCAGGCTTTGTTTTAAGGTATAATACTTCGCATTAGCCCTTCTAAAACCGGAGATATTTATGTTCAAAGTTTAAATTACAAGAAAAAATTAAAGTTTTTTTTTACTTTTTTCCAAAATTTTATTTATTTTCCTAGCATAGGCCTCAAGTTAAGCTTCAAAATCAAAATTAAAGCTTAACTTGAGGCCTACAACCTGAGTCTAGGTAGAAAATAGGTTTACTAGGGCTGTTTTTTGAGAAAATCAGATTTTTAGCAAAAAAGTGAGGTTAAAAAATCGTACTTTTTAAATTTGTCCCCAATGGGTTAATAATAGGTAATATATTTATATGCAGATTTAAAGAGTTTTTAATGGTCTTTGTAATGATATTCACCGGAACCTGATTGGACCATAAATATGTGAGATATGGCCAATTATATACTCAAGCTTTAAAGGCCCATATCTCAAGAAGTTGGACCGAGCGCAAACATTTGTTTTTTCTATTTTAATAAGCTTTTTAAGCCCTTTTAGGCCAAAAAAAAAATTGGCCTATCGCCGGTAAAATTTGTGTAAATAGCGCAGACTTAGCTATATCCATATATACCGATTTCTCAAAAACTGGAGCCAATCTGACACTTCCAAATGTACTTTCGCACTCAGACTCAGGGGACTCCCCCCTAATAGTTCGAAA
Source organism: Phaonia tiefii (assembly GCA_963931995.1). Taxonomy (NCBI): domain Eukaryota; kingdom Metazoa; phylum Arthropoda; class Insecta; order Diptera; family Muscidae; genus Phaonia; species Phaonia tiefii. Next base: position 295,659,149 of record OZ008368.1, read on the forward strand.
AGGATTCATCGAAGTTCATTTTTTTTTCGGGTCAAAAACTATCACAGTGTTATCTGCAATGTTAGAATTAGTATTAACATAATCAGATCCTCGATATCTAGATATATACTTATCTATTTTATGGTTCGTCTAGATTGGATTCTGGGCCGCTAAATGGGTTATTGCAGTCCCTGTGTAAATGGTATATAAAGACGAGTTTCTTTTGTAGCTCCTTCACTTCTTCGTCCTATAAATATGTGCTGCAAAATGTTGTTTATTTGTTAATTTAAATCAAAAACCATACTAACCATATTCCTTGAATTCACCTTGGAGTCACCGTTTTTCATTTAGTCCATTTTCCGATATATTCGAATATTATATTACTATTAAATATCCCCATAGTTGACAAATATTATTGATGGTAATTTCAAGTAAAATATTTTAAAAAAACTTCAAACTGGTTTGAAAACGAAGATTAAAATCAAGTTTCAATTCAAGCAATACTCGAACACTTGAATTTTCGGAATTTTGGTATTTATTGTATTTGATTTCAAGTGTAAATTCAAACAATATTCAAACAATTCAATTTTCGAAATTTTTGTGCTTATGTTGTCCCTTTAACTCCTTTTTAGTATTGAAAATATATAAAAACAATTGGAAATTCTAACTCCTACACTCACAGAAAAAATCGGTTGAGACAGCCGAATTAGCCGTAACCGAATTAAGAGGATGTCACAACCGAATTAGAGGTTGGCACAACGTCATCAGAGGTTGACACAACCTCATCAGAGGTTGACACAACTTCATTAAAGGTTGACACAACATCATTAGAGGTTGACACAACCTAATTGGAGGTTGACACAACCTCATTAGAGGTTGTCACAGCCGAATTAGAGGTTGTCACAGCCGAATTAGAGGTTGGCACAACGTCATCAGAGGTTGACTCAACCTCATTAGAGGCTGACACAACCTCATTCGAGGTTGACTAAACGTCATTAGAGGTTGTCACAGCCGAATTAGAGGTTGGCACACCCGAATTAGAGGTTGTCACAGCCAAATTAGAGATTGTCGCAGCCGAATTAGAGGTTGTTACAACCGAATTTAGATACTATCATAAATGAATTATTAAAGTTTTTTTTTTTATTATTAAGTGATGATTTATTTTCTTGTATTTTTATAAATGAATTAAAAAGCGAGAAAATAAAGTCATATATATGGGGTAATCTATATGAGCAGAATAATACATTTAATTTACATGCCTCTTCCAACCTTTATTGAAGACCCTGCCATCATGGGACACCGCACTAATTCTGACGTGTTGTATCGGTTGCTCTAGGTCCAAAGCCGTTTTGTATCCAGACTATCGCATATATATCTGCTGTTGATATCTGCTTAAATAACATCTGCAAACTAAGACGGTCTAATACAAAATTCATTTTACTTACCTTTTTAAAATAATATTTGATTATAAAATTTTAAACGTCAGCTTTTAAATACATAGAATTATGTTGTGGTAACCGAATTGAAAATGAATTCAGTTGTACCTATAGAATTCTTGAGAAATCCGGTTACAGCAACCGAATTGATGCCAAATTCGGTCGTTGCAACCGAATTACGGCTAGATTCGGTTATTGCGACCAAATTGAACCAAATTCGATAGTTACAACCGAATTGATGTCAAATTATGTTACTACAACAGAATTGAGGTTGGTTAAGACCAGATTCGGTTACCCCAACCGAATTAGGTACCAATTTCGGTTGTTGCATCCGAATTAATTTGAAATTCGGCTGCTTCAACCGAAATTTTAAAAAATTTAGTTGACTGAGCGAATATAATTTGAAGATTCAGTTGTCACAACCGAATCAATTATGAAACGAAGTTGCTTCAACCGAGTTTCGGTTGTGGAGGCTAAATTCGGTTGTAACAACCTTAATCCGGTTGTGGCAACCTCAATTTGGTTGTGGCAACCTCAATTCGGTGGTAACAGCCGAATTTACGGTTGCTACGACCTCTTTTCAAACAATTAGTTCTCTGAGTGTAGCGCCTGTATGTCAACATCCCAGCTGGCCAGCTATCCGAAAACAAAACTAGAACACATTTCCACATTGACCCCTCCGTATTGATTACGGCTAACGACATAACCTTAGATGGTGATACATGGTACCACCAGTAGTTATCTGGCCCATCGTCAACCATTTTTCAACAACTGAATTGAGATTAAAACTGTTTTGCGTCGAAGCGTTTCCCCAAACTCCCTCCCCTGACATACAAAATATTATTATCAACTGGCTGAGGCTAAAACGGAAAGATTGGCGGGCAAAATAACTTTTAAAATATTATCAGAAAACATGTCTACACAGAATAAACGCCCACAATTAAAACCCAAAATATTTAACAGATATTTTAACGATTTCATTTGGATCGATGTTATGTATAGGTAGGTATGTTGGTGGTGGTAGGTCGGTTAGAATGTGTTGGTTGTGTGTGGCTGTGCCAGTATCTGTGAAATTGCAAAATAGCGATAAAATACAAAATGAATACGATTCATTCAATAGAAACGGTGAGCAGCGGGCTGGTGTGGGGCTGTGTGTCGTAAATGTTCTATATCGCAATCACACATTTAACCGAAATTATTATCGCAACATTTGTTATAAGGCTTTTCATTGTTACGAGTATTGTTGTTGTTGTTGGTGATAATAATTTTTATTGCCTTTTGGAAAGTGTACGAGTGTAATATGTTCCTTGCCCCACCCAATTCGCACACCCCCTCGTTCACCATATTAAGAGTTACTAGCAAGAAACAGCTCGCAACACGAAAAAAAAAGATAAAGATTTTTTTATTTATTTTATTTTTAAGTTTAGTAAATAATGAAAATAAATGTGAAATATACGACTCCGACGTCGACGATGATGATGATGATGATGATGATGGCGGCGGTCGCGGCGATACAAAATGGCGAAGAATTTCACAAAACTCCAAAACTTTACCTTGTCCCCTTAACCAATCGCCCCAAAGCCCCTTGTGGCATTTTCCTGGGGAATAACCAAAATTAAAAGCAGCCAAAGCTGAAGCTAAAAAGCTTTTTATTCAAAAATGATATCAGTTCAAGATAAACCAACCAACCGACAGTCGAGAATGCGACAAATACTCACATACAAGTATTCCCAACTCCTTGGCTTAATATGTGTGTGACTCATAGAGAAAAAGAGTTTTGAAGTCATTGCCTTGCACTGAGAGAAATTTACAGTGAATCGGTGGTAAATACGGGATATACAGAGTGGGACAATAAGTATCACCCTATTGGAAAGTGCTGCCATTGTTGCAAATGGCTTCGTATATCAGTTTGGTTTTAATATTCGTTATGTATAGTAAATATCAATGAATCGCTATACGCCTCCAGAACGTGCGATAATTGTGACAATGTTCTTCTCGCATTAATTCGCAACGTGAATTTAGGCGAAAATCCCAGTCGTGCAGCGCCAACAGGGCAACCAATTCGATGTATGGCGACCCGATTTAAAGAGAACCGCACAACATGGGACAGCCGAAGCCCCGAACCGGCCGTTCGGCTGAAAACATCAATGACACTAGCTCGGTCATTAAAAAGTTATGGCACGGTAAAATGCAACTCTGTGATATACAGGTTGGTTCAGTCACGATTGGACAAATTTCACCAGCGTATTCTTTGACTCATTTCATGAAAATATGACCGTCTAAGACCATCCCCGAAAATGCAAGGGTAGCGAAATGGTAGCGGTTTGAAAATTTTCGGATTGTTGGTCGGAGGGTACTAGGGTAAAATTGCTAAGACCTGAACCCGTGGTCGGATTTTTTTTTTAGTTTTTAGGCTTGTTGGAAAGGCCTTTCAGAATCATTAAAAAAAAATTTAAAAAAAGTGAAATCGCCGAGATACGGAGCTTTAAAAAAAAAATTTAGAAAAAAAGAGATAATAACGTACACATAACCTCAATTTTCTCATCCAGATGACAGATAACTTTTCACAAATAAATAAGAGCTGTTATTTCGCTTCCAAAAAAAAAAAAAAAACAAAAAATTTGTAGTTGTAATTTCTTAAGATATTCCGTAGATATTCTTCGGTTAGTGACTTGTGTGAATACACATGGCGGTGGCTTAACGGGCTAGACGCTGCTGAAGATGATGCTTCACCAACATCGAAACGATCGTCCAGCGAATGTGAGTTCGAATCGCACCCGCGGCATTTAATTTTTTTTTTCACTAACCGGAGAAAACATGACCTCTTAGCCTTAAAGGAAATTACAACTTTAAATATAACGAGGATCTAAGACAACTAAATTTGAACAAATTTGTATTTCAGTCAAATAGTCATAACTTTGGAACGGTAAGACGTCTGCGCTTCGTTTAGGTAATTTTCGAAAGCTAAGAGGTAGGGCTATTTTTAAGATTAAAAAGTCCCATGTCCCATGTCACATATAGGCGGAAAAAGTGGCAGTCGGAGCAGAGGGAGAGTGACAAAACCGAAATGTGCAGGATAAATGGTGAATCCCGAAAGTTTTTCCAAAGGGTAAGAAGCTTGAATAATGGATCTAATAATGGGAATCTGGTGACTGGAAAGCAGTGTGTGCTCAAAATGTGGAGAGACCACTTTTGAGCACTACTCCACTCAGATTCTTCCACTGAAGATCGGGAAGTAATGATAGTGGCAAATAGTGTAGATTTTTTTGAAGGGCTTTTACATAACCCGATTCTCCACATACGAAGTCAAGTATAAAATCACCAAGTTAGTTGGGACTTTCACCCATTTATCTGTATGTTTGCAAGAAACCAGGAGTTGTTTATTTCCAAGCAACCAAATGGTGTATAAACTCACAAAACTAATCGTTCGAAAAGAAGTTGTGGCAACCGTAAATTCGGCTGTTGCCAACGACTTATAGTTGTTACAAAGGAATTCAGGTTGTCACGACTAAACTGAAATTCGGTTGAACCTATCTCTAATAGGTTGTGACAAACTCTAATAAAGGGTTTTTCAACAGAGACGCTTCAAAAGTCAATCGATAGGGACAGCAAACGACGCCATATTTTTTCCCGCCCTTTTGACATTTCTCTTCAGTAAGGTTTGCCATTTCATCATGGAAAGATATACGAGCCAACAACGAGTCGAAATTATTAAAATTTACTACCGAAATTTGGCCTCAACTTTAAGAGCGCTACGTCCAATTTATGGTCTTCAGCGATGAGGCTCATTTCTGGCTGAATGGCTTCGTGAATAAGCAAAATTTGCGTTATTGGTCAGACAGCAATCCATGAGTCATCATTGCATCCCGAAAAAATTACGGTTTGGTGCGGTTTATGGGCCGGCGGCGTCATTGGTCCGTACTTCTTCCGTGATGATCAAGACCGGCACATTACTGTGAATGCGAATCGCTACCGTTCAATGATAACCGAATATTTTTGGCCCCAATTGGATAATATGGACTTGAAGGACATGTGGTTCCAACAGGACGGCGCCACAAGCCACACAGCGAATGCCACAATCAATTTATTGGAAACCAAGTTTGGTGAACGTGTTATCTCACGAAATGGCCCAGTCGATTGACCGCCTCGGTCGTGCGATTTGACGCCGTTAGATTATTTCCTGTGGGGCTACGTCAAGTCTATGGCCTATGCCAACAAGCCAGCGACGATTGATGAACTTCGTACGAATATCGAACGTGAAATTGCAGCAGTATCGGCCGATTTATGCTTGAAAACCGTCGAAAATTGGGTTCAGCGTCTGGACTTCTGCAACCGTGCCCGTGGTGGCCATGCAAAAGAAATCGAGTTCCATATATAATGGCATCGAACCTACTTTCACAGGAATAAAGAATTTCATTGGTATCTAAAACTGGTTTTGTTTTATTTAAAAAAACTTTTGTAGCGCTCTTATTTAAAAACCCGTTATGTGTCCCTTCGATAACCGGACAGTGGTGAACCGCGGTTCTTAGCAACACAGCGAGTTTTAATTGAAGTGTTTGTTTGGTACGATGGCGGATAAATAAGTCCGTGACTTTTTGAATGAATCACAGTTTTTTTCTTGGAAACAAAAATTTATTTTTCAACATAATCTCGTTTTAGCTCAATACACTTAGTCCAACGTTTCTCCAATTTTTGTATCCCTTCCCAGAAATAGGATTTTTCGGGATCCAGAAAATAGGCATTTGTTTGACCAATAATTTCATCGTTGGAACCGAGCCATTTCTTTAGTTTTGGAAATAGGAAATAGTCACTGTGGGGTAAATCCGGAGCATATGGCGGATGAGGTACCAATTCGTAGCCCATTTCATGGAATTTTGCCATTGAGACTACCCACGTGTGCGCCCGTGCGTTTATGGCCAATTGAGAGCAAACGCGGCACCCATCTTGCAGATAGCTTTCTTAAACCCAACTGGTCATTTAAAATCGAAACCGCACTAACATATGAAATGCCTATGGCATCAACAATCTCACGCACGTTTAGTCTTCGATCGGCCAACACCATATCGTGGGAGTTTTCGAAATTCTCGGGTATATTGACCTCAATTGGCCGTCCAGAACGTTCAGCGTCATTTGTACTTGTGCGACCACAACGAAAGTCAGTAAACCACGGTTTTACCATTGAAATCGATGGTGCAGACTCCACATAGTATTTATCAACCTTTTTTTTGGTTTGATTGACGGGTTTTTTTTCGCAAAAAACAATGTTTAACGAGCACTGGAAATTCAGTTTTTTCCATTTTTAAAAAAATGCACCAGGTTGTATATTTTGAACAGCCGTTAAACGCAAAGTAAATGACGGAACTTGCTCAAAATTTGACAGTAGTCTAACCTCGTATGTTATCAATTATGAGGTGTTGAAAGAGAATTTCACGTTGAAATTATCAATCTCATGGGATTCAACTATGTAGCTTGTCGCAAATATAGTATACTTGTGTCCAAGCACATTGTGGTTGCTACTCAATATTACATGTGGGAGACACAATGATTTATAGGTTATAATATATGTCTTTGTGACCCAAATTGTGGCTTTGTTTGTTGAAAATTGCTGAAAAGAAAAACGTGCCAGGCTACAAAGAAACAAAAAACAGCCGATTTTCAATTCATGAAAACAATGTTTATAAACATATTCATGGTTCTTGCAATATGTTGCTGCCGCCGTTTTTTTGCAGCGTGTAGCATTTTCATAGGATCGTTGGGAGAATTAATTTAGGAATTTAGGGAGAATTAATTTGAATTTAGGGATCATTAATATTGGAAACAAACACCTAGTTACGTGTTGTAACTTCCAAAGACACGACACACGACAAAGACACTCATAAACCGCATATCGCCAAATGAGCACAATTGAATACAATTCACATCTAAATTCGAATTTTGTTGTTAAGCTCTACCACCCTATAAAATGCTCAGTGTAGAGAACACAAACAGAAATATACAAAAAGAAAGATGTTTTACCATGTTCAAAATGGTCTCAAAAATCGCGTGTTTACAGTTGAAGATTGTTTCAAAAGGATAAACAATTCTTTCAGGTGTTAAAGAAAGAAAAAAATAAAGAAAACGTTCCTCCAAAGGGAATACTACATCTGAGAATGTTTCTGTTCATATGGAAATTTTCACATTACGATTGTACAGCACACACACTCAAATTCTCTTACTCACTCCTCCCTAAGAGTAGTAGCAGTGGTGGTGGCAATTCCAGCAGCTCAAAGAAGAGGAGTTTATCTGTTCTAGAAAATAAAATATTTGGCGCGAAACGTGTTCTTGTGACTTTTTTCTGTTAACCCGCTTATATTATTGGTAAAATCTATTTTTTCAGTTATTTAACCATTTTTTTCTCTCATTCGAAGATGCTTCCAATGCACGTTTCGGCTGATACTGGTGATGATGATGCTGTTGCTGCTGTTGTTGCTGCTGATGGTGATGAAGTTGCGAGTGTGTGTACATTGCAACCTGAACTCGTTGTTATCGCCAGCAAACAATTTCAACCAATCGTGCCAGCAACATAATGAAATTGCCAATACATGAAAATAAAGAGGAGATGATTCTACTGAAGTTCGCTTAAAAAGACTAGAAAAGAAAGAATAAGCAAATTCGTTTACTAGTATTTCCCTTGACATTAAACAGGCAACGATTGGGGGAGTGTTATCAATGATATTAATACAGTTTGGTGTAGACTGAAGTAGATGTGGAAGTATTTGGAACATTCTGGATCGTAGGATTAAATTGGAGGGCTGCAACGCAGATCTACAGTGAAAAGTGTTTCGAAAAAATTATTCGAAATGATATACATATGATATATTTTTGAATATAGTTGCCTTTTCGTTGAATCTCTCTGTTTCGAAGTTTTTGACAACATCAAATCGAAATATAATTTCGGCCCTGAAAAACTGCTTCGTTCGAAATATAAACAGCTGTCGTTGCTAACTATAAAGGGTGTTTAATTAAGGTCGCTAGAAATTGAAATTGTAAAAACACAAAAAATTAAATTTCAATAAAAAAAATTTTCTTATTTGAAATATCAATATACAGGGTGAATCAGGCACGACTGGACAAATTTCACCAGCGTATTCCTTGGTTCAATTCATGAAAATATGTCCAACTACGACCATCCTCGAAAATACAAGGTGGCGAAATGGCAGCGGTTTGAAAAGGTTCGGATTGGCGGTCGGAGGGTACTGGGGTAAAGTAGCTAAGTCCTGAACCCGTGGTCGGATTTTTTTTGTTTTGGGGTTATTGGAAAGGCCTTTAAGGGACCTTTCAGAATCATTAAAAACAATTTTAAAAAAAGTGACATCGCCTAGATACGGAGCTTTAAAAACATTTTGGAAAACAAGACAAGAACGTGCACATAACCTCAATTTTCTCATCCAGATGGGAGCTAACTTATGTTTCTCTTAAAAAATAGCCCTACCTCTTACCTTTCCAAAATTACCTAATCGAAGCCCAGGGATCTTACCGTTCCAAAGTTATGACTATTTGACTGATTTTTTTTTGGAAGCGAGGTAACAGCACACATTTATTTGTTTTTTGTACATATTCAAAAATTTAAATAAACTAAAATCTTAAACGTTTTAATTTACGAAAACAATTAAATTTCTGGCAGATTCTGAGAGGTCTCTTAAGAGCCTTTCCAACAAATTCGACCACTGGTTCAGAACTTAGCAATTTTACCCTAGTACCCTCCAACCACCAATGCGGAAATTTTCAAACCGCTGCCATTTCGCCCCCTTGCATTTTCGGGGATGGTCGTAGATGAATATATTTTCATGAAATGACCCAAGGAATACGCTGGTGAAATTTGTCCAGCCATAACTGAACCACCCTGTATGACATTAATATCTGAAAATAATTTCGGGCATGTGGCCAACGAAGCTGTTCAAGACGAAGCGCATTCTGGACGTCCAATTTTGCGTTACCTTTTCGATTCATTTCAGGTTCATTTCTTGAAATCTAATTTTGATTTCAATAAATCTATTGTTGCGGTCGCCGTATGGCACGTTGCTCCATCCTGTTAAAACCACATCTCGCCCGGATCAATGTCATCCATATTTTCAAACAAAAAAATCATTAATCATGCCGTAACAATCTCCATTGACCGTAACACGAGCTCCGGCTTCGGGTCGCCTGGTTTTGAAAACAGGACACAGTATGTTGCGAACTCCTGCTTTGGGTCGCCCGGTTTTGAAAACAGAACACAGTATGCTAAGTCTACAATCGTCGAGCATGTATTCGCCCAGCCAGAATTTGCATATGAGCTGATGCATGCACCTTTCCAACTTATAGCCGTCAGCCCTAAACAGCTCAGCCGGTAGTCCATCAGCACCAGTGGCTTTCTTGTTCTTAAGCCGGGAAATTGTTGTTCGTTTGATCTACGAGGTGGCAGTCAATGCCATCGTCCTGTGATTGCTCAACACCCTCATCCATATTGAAATCTCCTGGGACAAGAAAAGCAGAAAAGTGTTATTTCCATATTCCCAACATATTCTGCACATCTATGACAAGATTCTCGCCCTTACCCCTACAAAAGGCGGGCCCTGATATATTTCCTTTGGTTTGGCTTTGTACTTTTCGGTAGAATTTAAGGGCCTCATTCTTATTTCTTTAGGATTAAATTGTCTCAGTCTCGCGCTTTCTCCACAACGGTTTTTTCTTCTTAAACAAACTGGTTTCCTCACTACTCTTCTCCTTATACCGCTCCGTCCCGTCTCGCGTTGCAACTGACTGAAGCGATGCCTTACGTGTTCTTTCATCACGTTTGTTTCGTTACTTGTCATGCGACACTTCATCGTACCAGCGGCGATTCATAACCAAGTACGATATCTGCAGCAGTTTTCATAGAGTAGGAAATGTACTTCCACTGCGCTTGAGGATAATGAGGCGGGGTTGCGTTCTGCACCAGTATCTGAAAGAGTTTCTTTGCGTAGTCCTCGGCTTTCTCTGGTAAATGTACACGCAAAGAAAAAACTCGTTCCTCCCAAACGAAATCTCAGATAACTAAAATTCGTTTGGGGACTGTAGTTGGGAGAAACGAACTTCTGTCAATCCGTACATGTCATTTCGATTTGGCTGAAAAACGTTTGCGAGAAACGACAAACGGTTCCACCAACTGTTCTTTCGGTTACAGCAACCGAGTTGTAGTTGTAATTACTCTACTCAGTAAAAATGTTGGCATTTTTGTTTATTTTTTCACTGTCTACTTACCAGTCTGTCTCGTCTTGCATTCAAATAACAACTAAAAGCTCAGCAAACTACAACGCGTCAATTGTCCGTCCAAGATATATTGACAAGGTAGAAGCATTAGAGTGTGTGATCACTTTTATGTGTATGCGTGAGTGTATATGTGAAATGAGTGGATAACACTGTGTATACAGTCGACAGAATGAGAGAAATTTGCGGTCTTCGTAATATGTGCTCTCATTAGAAAAGTGGCTAATTTCAGTTATCGCAAACGTTTTTTTAAATTTGCGGCAAATGTAATTTTGTTTGACTTCTCGTTTGCAACAACATGATACATATTTGCGATATACGAGTTTATCTTGGAGAACTACATGAACGGTTGCGGCACGTTTTTTTGCTTTGCGTGTCCAGCTTTCTCTATGTCTGGTTTCGTACGACTTTCGCTCTGCGAAACCGTTGCTGCTACCAGTTGGTGATCCGAATCGATATTAGCTCCTAGAATCACACGTACGTCCACTACACTAGTAGATCCACTACACAGGTGATCAATATGGTTTTTCGTTTGTTGATCAATTAGCCTTGTTGGAATCTCGTACTACTGATAACCATGATTTTCTCCGCGTTAAAATCTAACAGTTTCATTCCGATATCGGTAGTGGTGGCGTGTAGACTAAATTAACCGGTGGTTGGTTCAAAGGCATTTTACCTGAAAACTTTAGTTTTAAAATCTGCTAGAGCAATCTTAATGTGATGGCCAGGGAAGCAGTGGTATATTTCTTCTAGGTGCTCATAGAACTTGGCCTTGGTGTCATCGTCTTAGTCTTTTGTCGGGGCTTGAACACAAATTAGCGATATGTTAAAGTATTTCGCTTTTAGGCGAATGGCGGCTAGAGTTTAACTCACGGGTTTACCTTGAGTGCAGAAGTCGCACAATTTTGCCAACTACAAATCCGCAACTAACTTCATGCTTTTTCTCATGGCAGCTGTAATATATCCGTCGGTGGTGCAACGATTGGTATGCGTGTCTGTTGTGCGAGAGAACGTGGCTTTGATCCCTGCTATGACCACCTAACACTTCTTACGACGACGGCCAAATCTTTTAGTGACGGCGACACTATCGAGTAATAAACCATGAACTAGCTTCTCAAAAAACCATTCGGAACCTGTGTAAGACTGCATGTTCCAATCAAAGAGTGAAAACTGGGAAGCGCATAGCTCAGTGATTGTGAGAAGCTCTCCCCTATTCATCCATGGGACGAAATCAGAAAATATTTATTTCTATTTCAGTTATAATATATGTCACACTTCTTCTTCCTTGTATACCCATTACCTGTCCATCGTATCTCCTGGATAACAGTAATGTCAGCCTTATAATTATCCACGACATCTGCCAGTTGGATAGTGGCACCGGATCTGTATAGTGTTGTAACATTTCAAGTGAATATCCGTAAATCGGGGTTCTTATAACGTGTGCGAGGGTCGTCAACTAATATGGGTGTTTTATGTTTCTCAGTCTCATTTTGTAATTTCATTATCAACATAAGGGTGGCGGAAGGCAAGTCCAGCTCACCGTGGTTTTGCAAAATATCTACTGCAATGATGATTATATTTCAGCCGCCCATTATGGATCAGGAGCTGATCAGAATGCAGTGTGTCGAAACTGGATTTGTGTTTCTTTACATTGATCCACCGTTGGCCAGTAGTGGTGGCCTTCAAAGAACAGAAGAATTTGCCCGCTAGTTCAAAGAGCTTCAGAGACATTGTCACCTATTTAACATGAGACGCATCAGTGATCACAAAACCAATCAGGAAATAAAATCGTTGCCCGTCGTCTTGTACAGTGAGTGAGTGAGTATGTGGGTAGGCAGTAAATATTAGACACCTGCACAAGGCGTCTTGACAACAATTCAAGACATTTGCTTTTTTCAAGCCATGTACTGTAGCGAAGTTGTACTTCCGATTTAATTTATAAATAAAACAAGACGTCTGAATACGAATTAACCACAAAATATGTGACCGTAGTTTTGCAGTATGTTCAGCTACTTCGGAGCAATTTTAAAAAGTGTGGCAAACAAATTATGTGATTAACAAAATGCGCACATTTTTGGACAAAACCTAATGAAAATTTCAAAACGACAAAAAGTCTTATTTAGCAGTTTGATTTTAAACGCTGATAACTTAGGAAAAAAAAGGATAACTACGTTTTGTTTTTATTGACAATTAAGTGAGATTTTGTTAACCTTTTCACGACCATACATTTTCGGCCGAAGCGAATTTTTTTTGACTATTTTTGTGATCACTGACCTATTAACAGCAACGCCCCAAAAAATAGGGCCAATGATTGTTTTGGAATTTTTTTCCATTTTAGCGGAAGACACACATATTTGCCAAACATATAAGGTGTCTCAGTAAGAATTCACTTTTTAATTTTCAAATAAAAACACGTATTTTTTGAGATAGTTCTAATTTTTTATTGGACTGTAAAGAAAACATGTTCCGATTAGGTATGGAATAAAATATCCGCCAAGTGGTCCCCACGACTCTGATTACAGGATATTACTTTTTTCATGAAAATTTGCATTATAATAAATAAAAATAAAATTGTTGCCGCTCGTCTTGTACAGTGAGTGAGTGAGTATGTGGGTATGCAGTAAATATTAGATATCTGCTCGAGGCGTCTTGAATAGTCATTCAAGACATTTGCTTTTTTTCAAGCCATGTACTGTAGCGAAGTGGCGGCAACCAAATACTTCAGTTTTCCGAAAAAATCACCATTCGTGTGTGTCTGTGAAGCTAAAGAAAAAGAAAATACTAATACTTCTACATCGCTTCACATTTCGCAGCCATACACACATATACGCACGGTTTGTCGACAGTACCCCGAAGTAGATGTTGTGAAACAAAGCAAATGTCTTGAATGACCATTCAAGACGTCTTGTGCAGATTTATACTAAATATGTTGGAGTGTATTAGTGTACTTACGATAGGGCTTACGTACGTCTCTTTGTTTGCTTGTCATAATGTTCATAATGGCCTTAGTATTTTTGCGATGTCTAAATTTTTCGGCGAATTCATTTTTGTACTTTTGTGTACACTTTTGGAAATTCTGTGTACACTTTTTGAATTTTTTGGTATACTTTTGGTACTTTTCTGTACACCCTTTTAAACGCGCCAGATTCCTAATGAAACTAACTGACCCATATGTGTGGAACAGTTGGAAGTTCAAACTGCTCGTCGTAAGCTACTTTTTTTGGATTTCCTTGAAAAAAAGACGAAAAGGACACGTACAACTTAAAGATAGAGTGTTGAAATGTTATGCAAAAAAAAATTAATGAGTGTTCGAAGTCACGGGCGATGTGTTAACACCTATTTGATGTGTTAACATCTACAGGCGCGGGTAGGGAATAAACTCACAAAGTGAACACATCCACACACAGTTTGTCCAACTGCGATCACAGATTGTTTGGCCTTAAACTCCTCCGAAACGGCTGGACCGATTTGTCTGAAATTTTGTGTGCATATCCGGTAGGTCTCAGAAACGGCCAGCATCCATTTTTCACACCCTTAAATGATAAGGGTGACCCACCCCTATATAGAACACAGATTTGTCCGACTGCGAAACTCAGATTGTCAGACTGCGAAAAAAATACACACTGATGTAGCGGCAGCGAATAGTTGCCTTGTGTAGTTGCGGAGCACTCTCAGAGCAAAGAGAATAATAACGTGGTTATACGTATATAAAAATGAGTTAGCAAGAGAGCAACGAAAATTGAGTGAACTTGTGTGGCGTATGTACTTACATAACAATGTATGTATATGTGTCTTTTGCTTTGTATTCTCTTTGTTTTTGGTGGGAATAGAACAAAAAGTATTAAGCTAGAAAATAATGACAAATGTGCTTGCACTTGTCTTTAACTAATTTTAAGTATTAATACTATTCAAAATACCGTTCGGAATCGGTGTAAAATTGTAGGTCCCAATCAGTGAGTGAAAACTGGAAAGCGCACAGCTCAGTGATTGTGAGAAGTTCTCCCCGGTCCCTTCATGGGATGTAATGGGAAACCATTTATTTATTTATTTATTTAAATGTAACCGTGTAACAAAAAGGTGTTAACACATCGCCCGTGAGTTCTTTGACCATTCAATGGATTTTTTGTTACACGGTACCTGTTCGATTTCTATGAACACATTAGTATGTAAATGTTGCATTGAAAAAAAAAAGAATAGTGTTTGTGCTGAAGGCTATTTTGCACTTTCTTTTTTCTTACATCTGCTTTAGCAGTTGATGCAATATTGTTAAAATAAATAAAGCAATATTTAGCTCACTGAAATAATTGTTTTTGTTTTATCCTAGACAAAGCGACGACAAAAAGTATTGAATAGTATAGAGAACTTATTGCACTCTTTTTCCGCTCTCATGTAGAGAGTCTGAGTAAAAGAGCATACACCAGTCTTATTCTTTTTATAGAATATTTTAATATAAATGCACCATTTCGATAGTGTTTTACATAAAACAATACAAAAAGCATAAATGTTTAAAAAGGCATCAATGTTTCACATCAAAATTATGAATGGCTATGACAAAAAGAGAGTAATACGAAACAAAAGAGAGTAAATAGTAACAGTTATGCCAAAAAGAGAGAAATACGTTTTGAATCATTTACCAGATGTCGCCAGTGCTTTTGAGTCATACAATTCGTTCCATGAGTTCTCTATACTATTCAATACTCTTTGGCGGCGATGACCTGCTTGTTTGTTTAATACCATCATACTTATTTTCAGGCAGAGACTATTGTTGTACAACAACCACGTATGTGTATGCTAACGCTGTGTGTTGTTTGCATGTGTTCACTTTGATAGATTGCCCTACGCGTGCCTATAGATGTTATTACTAGATCTTATTACAAAATGAGCTTTATATTTGTGTATCATAGTATACAAAAATTAAACATTAATATACATATAATTTCCACAAATGTTGTCAGCTGTTTCGTGTTTCGTCCTGTTAAGTTTAATTTTATGCAAAGGCAGTTCATCTCTGGACAACTAAATTTTATATGGATTCTTTATTGCACATAAGCAATCTTTCAAATCAAACTATAGTTTGTTGCAGCTGAGGCCGCTGAACGAGCTGTACTTTCATGCATGATGCCTTAGAAGATGCACAATGCACCAGCATCACCAGCTAATATCGCAGCAGTGGCCAACAACGATCTGGGTTTACACTCCATCTCTTCCTCCCCAGTAACACCATCGGTGTAACAGCTCTCTCTGAACTCTCAGAAAAAAATACCAAAAACAAATGAAGAAGAAATAAGCAAAAAAAAACACTCTCCAATGAATAACTCTGCTCCACCATCTTTGATATATTCCTTGGTACATAGTGGTTGTTTGTTGTGGTTGTTTCTTTGGCCATTCCTCCTAAACTGATCATAATACCTTGGCGTTATTGTGCCCTTTAGTCGTTTTGATGGTTTCTCTTCTGTGGTGGTGCAGAATCTTTTGAGTTATGTTTTTTTTTTTATTTTATATTTTTTGCTTTAAGGTTTTGCGAAAACTGATTGATATGAACCCATCATCATCTTTATTTAACTCAACGAGCCGTGAAAGTGTTACAATGCACCCGTGGTGCGATCGATGGTTTCTGCCATACTCTGTTGCACCATCCAATGGAGGAAGATTTTTTTTGTTTTCGGATTTCTCATGTCCAACTTTGTTCGTGTTGGTGATGCTGAGGATGATATGTCGAGGTAGATGCTGATTAAAAAGTTTTGCGGTGGGTTGTTCTAAATTTTGTAAATGTTTGATTTAGCTTTAAGACATAATTAAAACTTACAGAGATATAGGATTACGTAGGACATGTGAGTTATAGATTATCCTCGGAAAATCAAGTTAAACATTTTACCACAAACTTATATATTTTACAACAACGGCCCCAGAAATATATTGCAGAGCCCACACGCTAAAAAATCTGTCTTTATTTGTTGTTTGGATGCAAATATAAGATGTTTGTAGGTTTTCGCAAATATACTCTACTTGTGCTCAAACACATTGTGTTTTTTATTCGATATAACATGTTTGGGACACAATAATTAATAGGCTATAATTTATGTTTTTGAGACCCAAATGTGTTTTTTTTGTCGAAACCCACTGAAAACCAAAACGAGGCAGATATCAATGAGACAACAAGTCAGCAGATCTTCAATTCATGAAAACAATGCTCGCAAACATGTACATGTTTCCCGCAATATGTTGCTGGGGCCATTACTTTTCAGCGTGCATGTACTTATATATGTTTGCAAGCATTGTTTTCAGGAATTGAAGATCTGCTGCTTTTTTGTTTCTTTGTTGTGTTGCACGTTTTTGTTTTCATCAGTTTGCTACAAACAGCTACATTTGAGTCACAAAAACATATAGTTTAACTTATTAGTCATTGTGTCTCAAACATGTAATATTGAATATCAAAGACAATGTGTTTGGACACAAGTATACAATATTTGCGACAAGCTACAAGCAGATAATATTTAAAGCCAAACAGCAAAACAAGATAGATTGTTCAGCGCACATGCAACTTTAATTGTAATATATGTTTCATCAATAAACAAAAATGATTTCCCATTGTATCCCAAGAAAGAATTGACGAGACCTTCTCACAACTTGTGATCTGTGCGGTTTCTAGTTTTATACTCAATGATTGGGACCTAGAGTTTTACACCGATTCGGAATATAATTTTGAGAAGCTCTTTCACGGCTAAATTCACGATAGTGTCGCTGTGACTAAGCGAGGTGAACACTTTCAAAAGAAATTTGAGGTGGACAGAGTAGGGATCGAACCGACGATCTTATGTATAAGAGCAGCGCACACTACCATTACACCACCGACGACCACATAATCAATCTACACTTCTTGTTTTCAAATGCATTATAACTTCCATGCCAACACGCAGAAAATGTAAATTTTGAACAATATGACACATAATCATAATACTTTAACAAACTACCATATATATGTTTCAATTACATTATAATAATAATTAATATCAATATGTATCCCGAGAAGTAAGGGTGGATTAATAAGTCCGAGACTTTTCGAAATTCCCTCATAGTTATATAAAATTCAACACTGCTCCCATCAAGTACCACCTGTTAATAGACTACTGTCAAGTTTTGAGCAAGTTCCGTCATTTACTTTGCGTTTAACGGCTGTTCAAAATATACAACCTCGTGCATTTTTTTTTTAAATCGAAAAAAGTGAATTTCGACTGCTCATTGAACATTATTTTTTGCGAAAAAAAACCTTCAATCAAACCAAAGAAAAGTTTGTTAAATACTATGGGGACTCTGCACCATCGCTGTCAAAGGTAAAAGTGGTTTACTAGCATTCGTTGTGGTCGCACAAGTACAAATGACGCTGAACGTTCTGGACGGCCAATTGAGGTCAACACACCCGAAAATGTCGAAAAAATCCACGATATGATGTTGGCCGATCGAAAAGTAAAAGTGAGTGAGATTGTTGATGCCATAGCCATTTCATATGGCAGTGTGGTTTCGATTTTAAATGATCAGTTGGGTTTAAGAAGGCTGTTTGCAAGATGGGTGCCGCGTTTGCTCTCAATTGACCATAAACGTAATCGTGTGACAACTTCAAATGATTGTTTGGAGTTGTTGAATTGGGACTACGAATTGGCACCTCATCCGCCATATTCTCCGGATTTAGCCCCCAGCGAATATTTACTATTTCCAAATCTAAAGAAATGGCTCGGTGGAAAGGGATTTAGCTCTAACGATGAAATTATTGATCAACCAAATGCCTATTTTATGGACCTCGAAAAATCCTATTTTCTGGAAGGGATACAAAAATTGGAGAAACTTTGGACGACGTGTATTGAGCTAAAAGAAGATTATGAAATATTTTTTTATAAAAATATAAAAATATTTTTTTTTTTGGAAAAAAACTGTTTCATTCAAAAAGTCACGGACTTATTGATCACCCTTGTATTGCGATATTTGTAGCTACAAAAATTCGATGTTGTAGCCACTATGAATTTGTGATATATTATGATATTAACTAAAAAAATAACCGAGATTTTATAGTCCTTGGAGACTTTTCTTCTAGGATTGTTTTAACTAAATCCTATTTTTGTGTTAAACTGTGGGTTAAATTATTGTACAAAACTCATGAAGAAATTGCCCAATTTATTTCATAAGTAAGTCAAGATATCGGAATACGAATTACCCACAAATTATGTGAACATAGTTTTGCAGTATGTTCAGCTGCTTCGAAGCAATTTTACGGACAAATGGTATGTTCCAATGAAGCTCATTTTCACCTCGGAGTTACGTTAACAAACAAAATTGTCGTAGTTGGTGCTCGGAAAATCCAAATGTCGTCAAAGAGAAGCCAATGCATCCACAACGAGTGACTGTTGGTGCGCTTTTTTGGCATGCCGCCTATTTTTCTTATTTTCGTCGAAAATGAGGATGAAGCCGTCGAAATTGTCAATGGCGAGCGTTATCGTGCCATGCTCAGCGATTTTTTGTTTCCAAAAGTTGAAGACAGGACGGTGCTACGACCCACACTGCCAACATCGGAATCGATCTTTTACACATTGGGTTCGAAAACCGCATAATCAGCCAACACTCTGAATTCCATTGGCCGCCTCGCAGATGTGATTTGAATCCGTTAGACTGTCATCTCCGGAGTGCTGTAAAACAAAAGTGCTACGCAACAATCCCGAGTCCTTAGTCGCGTTCAAACACACAAATAGAGACACAAACAAGGGAAAATGTACTGTAACAAAAAAATAGAATGAGGTGTTTATTCATAAATATATCAATAATGGGCCTTACTAATAAAATCATCATTTTGAAAAATGTCTATAAGTATTTTTTATAACGAATTTAAATTCCAAATTTTACATGACCTAGGGCGAGTTTCACACTCGCCATTTAAATGCTCAATTTCAAAAGCTCACATGAAATTTTCATATGAATTGACATTTAAATGACAAGCATCGGGGATTTAAAGTTTATTTAAATCGAGAATTTTCAACTGTGAAACTGGCCACTACTCTTTAGTTTTCCATTACATCCCATGAATGCATAGCCTCACACACTCTGGTTGGGGCCTGGAGTGTTACACCGGTTCCGAACGGTTTGTTGACAAGCATTTTCATGGCAATTTACTCGATAGTCGACCTCAAAATTTAGGGAGACGAATTGAAAATAAACGCTGTTTATAAAACGCACAGGTGTCCATTTTTGTCATAAAAACCGAAAAAGGGTTATTAACCGGTTTATACACCTCGGATAAACCGAAAACCGGTTTCGCCAAATTCGCAGTATTCGAAGAAACCGAAAACCGGCATTTTTGAAAACCCGGTTTTTTGTATACACTAAACTCCAGCCAATCCAACCCAAACTAAACTAAACTCACCAAACCTAACCTAAATTGTGCTGACAGACAAGTACTCGCAAATTATAAATTAATTGCTGACCCGGCAAACTTTATTTTGTCCCGAAATATATTTTCTAAAAACACCTTTGCCACGCCCCTTCCGCCCACAAACCGAAAATCTAAAATCCTACGTTAATTTGTCTTCTCCATCGTCAGTACAATATATCGGGTGTTTTTTAGAGGTTCCATTTTCCGTTAACGATTAGACGGTCACAAATTGGTCAGATCTGGCAACGCTATTGTCACCTGTGCTCAGTTTGGTAACACATTTCATCATAAATAGACTAACTACTAGTGATGCACAGAATCGGGATACCGGTTCGCAAGAACTGGTTCTTTACAGGAACCGACCGGACCGGGGCTTACAATAACTGAAAGACGGGTCCAAATGAATCGAAAACGGTTCTACAAGGACCGAAAACGGATTGAAAAGAACCGAAAACGGCTCCTAAAAGACCGAATAACGATTTTCGGTCCGGAGCTGAAATACTGGTAGAAAAGAGCCGTAAAACGGTGCCTGAACAAGAGGACTCATTTCGAAACCAACGAAAAGTGTTAACCATTGGGGTTAAGGTACGAAAATGTGTATTTTTATCAAATATTATATTCTTATAATAAGATATTTCACTTAAGCCTCTTTGGGCCAGCAATTTGCTAAGAACCGGAACCGATCCAAATATCCGGTTCTTCTCGAAACCGATCTCGACAGATCCGGTACTTAAAATACGTGGAACCGCACATCACTACGAATTACAGTACAGCGCATGGTGCAGTTCGGGAATGTTACCGTGCGCTACGTCCATTTTACGCTCTACATAATTGTTAGGTCAATGGACATGTCAATAAACAAAATTTCCGCAGTTGGAGAGAAGAAAATAAGCGAGAGATTTACAAATGCTATACAGCCACTTACCGATTACTTCGTGCCCCAATTGAATGGAATGTTGACTGAAGACACGCTTTTCCACGAGGACGGCACCACATGCCATACAGTGGGTCAAACAATCGACTAATTGAAGAAAAACATTTGGTGAACGCATTATTTCTCGAAGTGGGTCAGTCAATTGACCACCGAGATCATGCGGTTTAACGACTGTAGACTATTTTCGCTGGAGTTACGTGATATGACCCAAGTTTCGGAGCCATATGTCAGGACTAAATGAGTAAAATGAGAGTCTGGTACATCTGAAATTTTGTCTGTCGTGAGAGGTTTTTGCTCTTAAACTGCTTGCTGAGCCCAAAACAGCATCTATTTTCCTATTTATCTCCAGGCTGACGTTGTTGTCCTTGTTCTCGGCGGATCCAAGGTCGATAAATTCATCTTCCACTTTAAAATTAAATCGGTTGTCGCCATTCAAGTCCAAGTCGAGAGGTTTGTCTAGTCGTGGGCACCATCAAGTTTGTCGTGCCCTCATTAACAGCAAGACCTACCTTCACCGATTCTTTGTTTACAATCTACTTCCACAATCACTACCTCCTGATCTTCAGTGGGAGAATCTGAGTGGAGTAGTGCTGAAAAGTGGTCTCTAGACATTTTAAGCACACACTGCTTAGCAGTCATCAGATTCCTGCTCTCGTTCTTGCAGGAGGACCGCCCATTATTCGGCCCGTTATTCGATCTTCTTACCCTCTGGAAAATTTTTCGGGATTCATTATTCACCCTTCACATTTCACATCTTTTCACTGTCTCTCTGCTCCCACTGCCATTTTTTGGTTTTCCTTCCTTCTCAGCCTCTTGCACCGCTCATTCGCAATACGCCTTGTAACTGACTTTTTCGTTGCCATACGTGCAGCGTCTTTTTCATCAGTTGCAATGCGATATTCTTCGGCGTACCATGGCTTATCCTTCTGCGGTTTTATGATAGTCAAGTTCTTGCAGCAGTTTCCGAAGAATGTGAGATGTGCTTCCACTGGCTCCGAAGAAGGGGGAGTATTCTGCTCTAGCAGTAGAGTGAACTTTTGTAGATAGGACTTTGATATCTTCGGTATTTGCAGATTGTCCATATCCAGCTTTTCCCGTATTAAACTTCGTACAGGTTTCGCACTGCTCAGTCTCGTGCGAAATTTCGGAGCCACCAAGCAATGATCCAAGTCGATACTGGCACCTCGAATCACACGTACATCCATTACACTAGAAGAGTGCCTGCTATCTATTATCAATTGATCGACCTGGTTCTTCGTTCTCTGATCACGAGATAACCAGGTCGCCTTGTGTACTTTATGTCCTTATGCTGTAATCGAGTGCTACTAACTACCATGTTCTTTGCAGCGGCGAAGTCTATCAGTCTTATTCCATTATCGGAGGTGGTATCATGTAGACTGTGATTGCCGATGGTTGGTCGAAAGACACTTTCCTTTCCCAATTTGGCATTAAATTCACCTAGAATAATCTTGATGGCGTGGTCAGGGCAGCGTACGTATACTTCCACCAGATGTATCATAAAATGATTCTTTGACCTCATAGTCTCTATCCTCTGTCGGTGCGTGCACACAATTTGACGAGATGTTGAAATATTTCGCTTTGATGTGAATTGTGGCTATGTGTTCACTCACTGGGTTGAACGTTGAAACTAGGTGTCGCAGTCTCCTGCCAACTATACATCCGCACCCGAATTCGTGCTTCGCTCATCGCAGCTGCAGTTTTCTTTCTTGTGCAACCATATCCTGTCCATCGCAATGCCTGGATAGCTGTGATGTCAGCTTTATATTTTTCGAGGACATGCGTGGCAGTTTTTATATTATAGTTTTTATATTATAGTTTTTTTTTTGTATATTCATTTCCTATTTAACGGGGTCGAGTGTGGCAAACCCAGAGAGATTTCAGCTGCCCATTATGGATAGAATGCAGTGAGTCGAAACTGGATTTTGGTTTCTTCAATTTTGTTCCGCCGTTGGCCAGGTGTGTTGGCTCATCTGCTTTCAAAGGACAGAGGAATATTTCTACCATATCGAAGAGCTTCAGTGATCACCCACAAACGTATCAGTAATCGCAAAATCAATCAGGGTTCTCATTACTAAAGTAAATTTCCAGTTTGAAATTATGTAATCTCATTATTTTGTTTTAATTTTAAGTTCTACACGTACAAGAAACACCCCTATATACCAATTTTTAGCCTTCTAGCTCAAAAAACGTTTGCTACGCCTCCTCCGCCCACAGACTACAGCGTCACCTATCGAGATTAAAATTTAGAGAAATCTTCCTTCCGGCTAAACTAATGTATTGTCCAGATTAGGTGTAATACGATCCAGAGGTTCTCGAGTTTTAGACAGCCGTACCCGAAACGAAAATTCAGATTTTGAAAAGTAGACTTGTGTCGAACAATTCGTTCATTTAAGGTGCTCAGACATAAAAATCACGTACCTACTCGCCATATCGAACATGTGCATTACGTTCGTGAGGGTGATGACTGGTCAGTGACCAGTGGTGGTCACCCAAAATGAACTATATAGTTCATGAACTACCCAACTCTAGTATGAATTATAGTTGTCTCAAAATTTTGATGATTTTTAAGATGATTTTCAAGTCCTTATAGTCAAGATTTTAAATTTCAAATTACATATCTGAATCATTTCGTATTATTACAGGCTTCCAAACAGACTCGTACTGTCTTTACTAACTTTGACATCTGCATACTGATTCTTTTCAAATTATGACCCCTAATCTGAGGCAACAAAATCTTAGTCGGCCTGTGTAATGTTAAAATATTATAATCGTGTTTTAAAATACAACAAGGGGAAAACAACTACAATAAATATTGATAAATTTATAATAATGAAATCGTTTATTGGAAATCGTGATTAATTCACACCCTAACAAATAAATTCATAATGTTTTTTTTTCCTCTTATTTTTTGCTTTCAAACATTCAAAACTGATTGGGAAAAAAATAGAAATAGTTTTCAACAATATAAATATTGTGTTAAAATTATAAAACCTAAGGCTATAAAGGAACACCTTTTAACAGTTAAACTTGTTAACAAAAAAAAAAACCTCCAGCAACGAAAAGGCATAATGCTCAGCATTTACAGCATCCAAGTAAAAGACCTTAAACTCCTCCAATAAAGGCAATGAATGAATGTAACACCTTTCCTAGTAAGATGGAATACGTGAAAATTTGTTAAATAAAAATTTGATTAAAAATTGTTAGTGGAAACAACCAACAGACTGTAACAAACACCTTTAGTTAGACCAGGCAAGAAAATGAAATGCATTCATGTAGTTTTGGTCGAGACATCTTAAATACAGTCCAGTCTGACCGACCAACCGACTAGATGGAAAAACCCGACCGGTAGATACTATGAATAGGAAACCAAAAAAACTAATTGGAAGTACAATTATTTTTAAACATGAAAACCTTTGATGATCACGTCAAAAAGAAGCAGCAAAAAGTCAATGAATGAACCCTCAAATTCGACATCATCAACAAACCGTTAGCTAACAAGCGGCAAAGAGGACAATTCAAAATTTTCAATACCTTATGTATTGGGGTGATAGATTTGTTGCTTTCTGTTGTTCTTTTAAATAAAATAGAAATCATAACAAATCTGCATTTTGAAAGGAGAGTTAATATATTAGTCAATACTCGCAAAGACAAAAACTTTTGTTAGTCGTTTGGCGCAAAAATATTTATTTTACTACAGGCTTAAAAATCGCTCTCAGCAACTTATTGCGGTAACCACATATATGTCTGCAAGCATTGCTTTCATGAATTGAAAGTCTGCCCCATTTTTGTTTCTTTATTGTCTGTCACGTTTTTGTTTTCAGCAGTTCTCAACATATAAAACATATAACATGTAATATTGAATAGCAACCACAATGTGTTTGGACACAAGTATAGTATATTTATGACAACTACAACTACAAACACGTAGCATTTGCCTTTAAGCAACAAAAAAGACAGATTTTTCAGCGTGTACGTAACGGGTTTTTCAACAGAGACGCTACAAAAGTAAATCGATAGGGACAGCAAACGACGCCATATTTTTTTCCGCTCTTTTGACATTTCTCTTCAGTAAGGTTTGCCATTTCATCATGGAAAGATATACGAGCCAACAACGAGTCGAAATTATTAAAATTTACTACCGAAATTTGGAGTCAGTGGCCTAAACTTTAAGAGCGCTACGTCCAATTTATGGTCGTCATAATCGTCCTACAAGATCAACAATTGAGCGTCTAGTGGAAAAATTTGAATCCACAGGCACAGTACAAAATGTTCCCGTGCCAATGAGACAAAGATGTGGCCGTAGTGTCGAGAATATTGCTGCCAGTAGTTCAAGAAAGCCCAAATGTGTCTCTCACACCTCGTTCTCAAGCGTTGGGCATCTCTGTGACATCGTTGTGGCGAATTTTGCGAAAAGATCTTGGCCTACATCCTTACAAGATCAAATTGACGCAAGAACTGAAGCCGCTTGACCACCATATGCGTCGTATGTTCGTGAATTGGGCTGAGCAACAACTTGAAAATGATTCGGATTTTCATCGGAAAATCATCTTCAGCGATGAGGCTCATTTCTGGCTGAATGGCTTCGTCAATAAGCAAAATATGCGTTATTGGTCAGACAGCAATCCACGCGTAACCCATGAGTCATCATGGCATCCCGAAAAAATTACGGTTTGGTGCGGTTTATGGGCCGGTGGCGCCATTGGTCCGTACTTCTTCCGTGATGATCAAGACCGGCACATTACTGTGAATGCGAATCGCTACCGTTCAATGATAACCGAATATTTTTGGCCCCAATTGGATAATATGGACTTGGAGGACATGTGGTTCCAACAGGACGGCGCCATAAGCCACACAGCGATTGCCACAATCACTTTATTGGAAACCAAGTTTGGTGAACGTGTTATCTCACGAAATGGCCCAGTCGATTGGCCGCCTTGGTCGTGCGATTTGACGCCGTTAGATTATTTCCTGTGGGGCTACGTCAAGTCTATGGCCTATGCCAACAAGCTAGCGACGATTGATGAACTTCGTACGAATATCGAACGTGAAATTGCAGCAGTATCGTCCGATTTATGCTTGAAAACCGTCGAAAATTGCGTTCAGCGTCTGGACTTCTGCAAGCGTGCCCGTGGTGGCCATGCAACAGAAATCGAGTTCCATACATAATACATCGAACGTACTTTCATAGGAATAAAGAATTTCATTGGTATCTAAAACCGGTTTTGTTTTATTTAAAAAAACTTTTGTAGCGCTCTTATTGAACAACCCGATACTAGGGTCGCCTTTTTTGAAAACAGGTCACATTAAGCTAAGACTCCAATTTGTCGGGCATGCATTCGTCTAGCCAGATTTAGGATATGAGCTGATGCATGCGCCTTTTTTCCACATCATAGTCGCCAGCCATGAACAGCCCAGCCAGCAGTCCATCAGCACCAGCGGCTTTGTTGTTCTTAAACCGAGAAATTGCAATTGTAACTAAGAGGGAGGCAGTCGACGTCATCGTAATATATGTAATCCACACCCTCATCTATATTGAAATTTCCTGGGACAAGTAAAGTACAGAAGTGGCAAACAAGTACATGGTTCCTGCAATATGTTGATGGGGCCATTGAATTTCAGCGTGTATTCAGCAGGTGTGCCAGATAAGGAGAACAAATCTAGACTAACGCTAGGAATGAAAAGAATATCGCCTAATAACTCAATAGTGGTTGATTATCACCAGAGATTAACTTTTCGTTTCTAGAAATATTTTTTATAATCTCTATGTAACCCAAAAACTCCACACCCTTTCCAAACCTTTCGCACTCATCCTAACACCAGCAGTACCTTTGAAAAAAAAATCCTACAAAAATCTTAATCATGACAATCAACATCTTCCAATATTTTTCCCCACCGAATGTTACTATGTAACACAAATAAATGTCTATCTAATATGTGTGTATGTACTAAGTCCTGATGCATGTTGGGTGGTTGCTCTCAGATGTTGTCGAAGTCATTGTCAGCATTTCACAGAACAACACTAAGTACCAACAACCATCGAAATGCTTATCAATGATCATTCAATAGCGCGAATAAAACAATACTCGGGATCTGCAACAGATCCCGAGAAACAAATCACTACAAATAATAACAATATTGAATGGAAAACAATGGCCAAGATGCAGTTTCAATGTGCTGGAGTGGTACAACAGCCAGCCAAGGCAAGAAAGCAAAGAAAGGTTAAAACCCCAATCAACGTCATCGGAATCGAACACGGTATGAGGGGCATAGAGGGGTTACAGCATCATATTGCGATTTAACAGAGTCCACAAACACTTTCTTCAATATTTCGTCGCTCTAACGAGATGGTTATTTGGAAAAACGTATTTTATTTTTTGCTTCGTTTCTTTTCTTTTTCCAAAACCTTAGAAATTATGGTTTATCGTAAAGTAACTGCACTACAGTAAAATAACAAATCATTGGAAAAGTGCAGGAAAATGTCTAAGGAAAATACTTGTATATCTTTTCCCATTTTGTTGTTGTTATTGTTATTGTATGTAATGGAGAGCAATTCGCACCTCATAAATCATAAATCGTGTCTAATGTGCATTACTAACTAACAATCCATGATAGGAGATGATGATGAGGACATTGTGGCTGCTGCTGCTGCTGCTGCCGCTGTACCCGAAGATGATGATGATGCATTTGCTGCAAATTGTAACAGCAAATGTCGTTGGATTGTATTGTATTGCATTCCATGTCTCATCTCCTTAATAGCCCTTTTCTTTTCAATATTATTTTTGATTTTTTGTTTCCTTTTCTTGAGGATTTCGTTAAGTCTTGTTAACAAGATTGTTTAAATGGCCCTTTAGCCGGCTGCTTAAAATGACATCAAAGCAATTGTGCTTCTTAAGATTTCTGGTTACTCGTTAGTTGTTATTGTTCACAAGTTACGTTTGTATGATGAACTTTGAAGGATTCCGATTATGTGTGTGTGTATGTGTGTGTGTGGTGTGTATGTGTGACCTAATAAAAGTCGAAATAACGAGATGTCCTGTTAACGTAGAATGGCCTAAAGTACTAGAATATAATAACGATTTAGTGATATCAGACAAAAAAGCAAACCGGAGTGATCACAAATATGAGTTCTACACGGAAAGAAAAACGATTTGTCGAAGGGATGAAACATGTTGGTTAGTTTACATTTAAATGTTTGTTTTTATGAATTTTAGGAAATTGTTTTTTATAAATTTATTGTGTATTTTGATACGATTTTAGGAAGTAAGTTAACTAACGGATAACCTAATCGTAATTCAAAGTTGTTTATAGGGTAACTATAAATTATGTCCGTGAAGATACTTTTTGCACATTCTGATTGCAGATTCTGAAACAGACTTTTCCACCGTGGTATGTGAGAATACGGGAGAGTTCCTTGTTTTCGCACAATGGGCGAACAAATTTTTTGGGTATCATGGAATAAATTGAAAACTTGCATCCTTCGAAGGACTATTTGCTTATTCTGATTGCAGATACTGAAACAGTTTTTAAACAGCTTTCCAACGATGTATGTGATAACACGGGAGAATTCCTTTTTTTTCGCACAATGGGCGAAAATATGGTTTAGGTACTTGTAAATAAATAGTAATACTTGTAGTCTTCGAAGGACATTTTGCACATTCTGATTGTTTTCGCACAATGGGCGAAAATATTTTCCGAGTGTTTGAAATTAAATTGAAATACTTGCATCCTTCGAATGACTTTTTGCACATTCTGATTGCAGACTCTGAAAGTCTTTTTAAAGAGCTTTCCAACAAGGTATGTGAGAGCACGGGAAAATTCCTTGTTTTCGCACAATGGGCGAAAATATTGTTTTAGGTATTTGGAAATAAATTGAAAAATTGTATTCTTCGAAGGCCTTTTTGCACATTCTGATTTCAGATTCTGAAAGAGTTTTTAAAGAACTTTCCAAAGAGGTATGTGAGAACACGGGAAAATACCCTATGTTTGAGCACAATGGGCGAAATTATTATATGGGTATCTGAACCTAAATTGAAAACTTGCATCCTTCGAAGGACTTTTTGCACATTCTGATAGATTCTGAAACAGTTTTTAAAGACCTTTCCAACAAGGTATATGAGAGCATGGGAGAATTACTTGTTTTCGCACAATGGGTGAAAAAGGGAAACATACAGAAATATGTACTTACATCCTTCGAAGGACTTTCTGCATATTCTGATTGCAGATTTTCAAAGTTTTTTTTGAAGACTTTTCTAACGAGGTATGTAAGAATACGGGACAATTCCTTGTTTTCACACAATGGACTATAATATTCTTTAGGTATCAGGAAATAAATTGAAATTTCGGAATT
Source organism: Phaonia tiefii (assembly GCA_963931995.1). NCBI lineage: Eukaryota > Metazoa > Arthropoda > Insecta > Diptera > Muscidae > Phaonia > Phaonia tiefii. The sequence goes on from OZ008368.1 coordinate 295,688,548, forward strand.
TATCTTCACGGACATTGAAGCGATTTGGTAAAGCTTCTCTTTCTAGTTTTACACTCACTGATTGGCAACCACCGTTTTACAATTCAGACGAGTTATAGTAACTCCAAACTGAAAACAAACAAATTTTGCGAGAAAAGAAAAACGATTTTGTGACAAACTGTTTTGCGTTCAACACAAACGAGCTGCATTATCGGCTAACGAGCTCATCTAGCGGATACTCAAATCCTTAAGAATATAATTTTCTCGTTTGTTTAAGAAGACAGAATATATTCAATAGTATATGTGTATGATTGCATACGCTTGTTTTCTCTCAAAGAAGAGAGAAGCAATACTTGGGAGTGACAATCACCTTCGAGTATATGCGTGCATGTTTACACTTTTTTTGGTTTTTATCAAACCAACACTCAGGGGATGCCCCCTCTAAATGCAGTGCATTGTGTTGGCGATGGAAAATTGTGGAAGATTAGGGTGGAAAGAGGGAGTAGTGTTGACATTTGCCTTGAATCTTTGTATGTCACAATTGGTGGGAAATACACTAGCCGGAAGTGTATTCCACATACGGATTGTACGGCCGAAGAACGAATTTTCTCTATAGTGTTTAGTGTGGTCAACCGGCCACTCGATAAAAGGTGCGAGTTACTGGAAAGCCGCGCACTTCGGCTAAATATCCTCACGTCTGGCATAAGTTGACGGATGTCCGAAGAACACATACTGTGGAAATATCGATAGAACAGCGACACGCAACCCACATTTCGACGATGCTCAAGGGAGGCAATAGAGTAGGATAACCTACTGTCCCCTATCAACTCCATCGCTCTCCTCTGGACCCGGTCGAGAAGCTCCAAAGATTTCCTAGGAACACCTGCCCATATGTGGGAGTTATATTCCATCTTTGGCTTGATGTAGGTGGTGTAGATATTGAGAAGATCAGATGGAGTGAAGTATACAAATACATGTTGTGTTCAACGGACTTCACATTGTATTTTCATTATCACATTATTTATCCACACCGTCCTTAGACAATGACGACACACCTGGGTCAGCAATCTGTTTATGCGACAACAAACAACACTGAGTCTTACCTGTATTAAAATCTTCTCTATTCATTCGACCCCATTCAACAATGGATAACAGATACCGGTCGAGTTTTTCATTCATCGTCCGGCGTTTGACTTCAATCTCTTGAAGACTTGGCCTACGGTTATGAATAAGAATGACAGAGAATACTGCCATCCGCGAAAGAGTAGATTGGATTCATAGTCCGCCCAGGAGATCGTCAATGAAAATAAGAAAAAGAGAAGGAGAAAGAACAAAGCCTTGTGGTACAAAAAAATGTTTTCCCTTTACATCCAACGAAGAGATTAGGGAAAGCTTTTCACAACCCGTGAGCTGTGCGGGTTCTGGTTCTACACCCACTGATTGGGATCTACAGTTTTACACCGGTTCCGAACGGCATTTTAAGAAGCTTTTTCATGGCTAAATATTCGATAGTGTCGCCATCACTAAGCGAGGTGACCGCCGCCGAAAGAAATTTAAGGTGGTCCGACCAGAGATCGAACCCTCGTTCTCATGCACAAAAACCGCGCACACTATCATTGCACCACCGACAGCCAGCCTTGTGGTACACCCGCAGTCAATTTATGCCCTTCGGATGAAACCCCATCTACAACAACTCGTATAGTGCGATCTCTGAGAAAACTCGATATAAATCGAGTGAAGTTATCACCGACACCAAAAGCAGCGAGCTTTAACAAGAGTGCATCGTGCATTACTCTGTCAAAGGCCTTGGAAATATCAAGAGCCACTATCTTACTCTCACGAAACCGGTGGATGGATCGACTCCACTGTTCCGAAAGGAACGCCATCAGGTCTCCAGTAAATGTTATTCTCGACATTAGCAAACTTCCAACGCGCCGAGAAGACTCCAGCACGGTACGCAAGGTGGTTGCGCAGTGAACGTGCCAGTGTCGTAGAACACCTACTGAAAACTACTGCAGATATGCCATCCGGTCCCGTGGATTTATTTACGACGAGATTCGCCAGAACCTTTTTAACTCCTCGCGTTCGAAAAAATATCTTGTGCATGGAACAAGCTACATAATTGATCACAGGAGTGGTTGTTTGCTGCCCGGCAAGGAAGAGTTCCTTGCAAACACTTCAGCCAGGAGGCTAGCTTTATCAACCGGTTCAGTGAATGTTATGTCATCTTTAAGAAGAGTTGGGATACAGGAAGAACTATCCTTTATTCGTCTTGCAAATGACCAAAAGCTCTTACTTCCACTAGGGAAAGAAAGGACTTTAGCACGAATACGCTGTTCGTGAAGAAACTTTTCGCGTCGACGTACTTTGGGACACTTGGATCTTGCCTGTTTGCGTAGCAGTTCAGTATTAACGTTTATTGTGCGTTTATTACAAAAGGGTTTCTACATTTGCCGCAAATGTAAATTATGAAAACTTTGTAGTAAATTAAAGTTCGGTTACAACCAAATAAATGACTTTAAGAATGAAACTTTCCTACCTTCGGGAAAGGTAGCAACTTTTGCCTGTCAACTATGAGACTAAATAACAAACGATATATTTTTTGGTGCAAAAGAAATATGTTTGCGCAGCACACGAGCCTTAAACGTTATTTTCTTGGCGTGCAATATATTCCAAAAATTTATGGGAAATTTATGACAAATTTTTCCAAATTACTTTACTTCAACTTAAAAGCTTCGATTTAATATGCCATCCATCGCCATGCTCCATCCAAATCTTCCCACAACTACTTCGAGAAAAAAGAAACAACATTTTATTTTGTTTTAGCCACCATCTTGAGACCTGCATCAGCAAATAACAGTTATTAATTAAGATACAAATTGCCAATAAAGACGTCAACACGAAACGTGAGTTCGATTTATTTCAAACCCACATATATTGCCAAGAAACCAAGTAACAACACAACAACAAAAATATGATATCTAATAAACAACAACAACATCATATCATGAACATAAACCTTTATATTACATGACTAATATTTAGCAGCCAATAAAAAGCTGTTGATTTGAAATTGTGTTTGAAATCGCAAAAAGAGTTTTAAACTAACTAATACATAGTTATTCATAACTCGCGACGATGGTGAATGTTGAAAATTATTATTATTTTAATATCGCCAAAGACAACTCTTTCAAATCTTTGAAAATATTTTCAAAAGTTCATAGTATTTTAAAACGTAAGTTTTAAAAAAATTCGGAAAATGGAATAAATGATATTTTCAAATTAAATAGACTTAGGGTTTTCGAAGAGGATTCAAATCGAGTTAAGAGACTAAGTCGCAATTGTGTTTAAATCCAGTGAGACAGAAAAAAAATCGAATAGATCAGACAACTTGCAACAATGTATTGAAAATAATGCTGCTAGTTGTTTGCTAATTCGCTCTAGTTGTTGTAGTTATATGTGGCACAGTGGTGTCGAAGAGGATTGGGGATAAGAATATTTGCTTCCGATACCCCATAATATTCTGTTAATAATATTCTTAATATTAATCAATATTCCGATATCAACATATGGAAAGAACCGTCGGCGGAGCAATGGTAGTGTGCGCTTCTGTTGTACATGAATTCGTCGGTTCGATTCTTGCTGTGACATTACATTTCTTTCGACGGCGTTCAACTCGCTTAGTGACAGCGATACTATCGAGTATCTAGACATTAAAAAGCTTCTGAAAATATCGAACCGGAATAGAACTATAGGACCCAATCAGTGAGTATAAAACTAGAAAGCCCTCATCAATCCCTTCATGGGATGTAATGGGAAAAAACATTATTTTTTATATATGGGAAGGAAAATTGTTTTCTAACAGCTACTTCCAACTGTGAATTTATGAATTTTGTGGATTAAACCCGGACTCAATAAAAATGATTTCAGTAATACCCCAAATAGGGGAAATCCAATATGTAATTGTTTAAGATTTCCTGGGTCTTTACGACGACACTGGAGATGTCAAAGACTACCTCAAACGAAAACTACAACTGGTTGTTAGCATCAGTCGGGGTTTTAATGGTTAAGAAAGTTGGTCGTGACATCATGCACTCCGACCTCTAGACGCTGAAAAATAACATCCCTTGTAACATTATGCAGGAACCATTTATACACGTTGAAACGGCCTCTGTAACATATTCTCCCAAATATATTCTGCAGGAAACATGTATGTTTGCAACCCACTTTAAGCATTAATATGTTTGCAAGTCGCAAACACACTTGTATTTAAATTTACTGTCACATTCAGGAATATTTATAAGCCACTGACTGAGAGGATAATGCCAAAACACTTACCAGATAGACACTCGTTGTCCCTCCTTGTTTCTCTTGTACTCGAGAGAGCATAAAGAGTTCAACATACATAGTTATATTTGTATCACAAACGTAGATATATTTGGGTCGCAAACACATATACATATTATAACATATTAATCATTGTGTCTCAACCTTGTAATATTGAATAGCAAGCACAATGTGTTTCGACACAAGTATATTATATTTGCAACAAGCTCCAAACACACGTTATATTTGCATCCAAACAACAAAAAACGACCGATTTTGTCAGCGTGTATGTTTGGAGGACTGCTGCTTTTTTAATTCTTTGTTGACTATCACGTTTTTGTTTTCAGCAGTTTTCAACAAACAAAGCCACATTTGGAACATATATTATAACATATTAATCATTGTGTCTCCAATGTGTAATAGTGAATAGCAACCACAATGTGTTTTGACATAAGTATAATATTTTTTGCGACAAGCTACAAACACTAAATATTTGCATCCAAACAAAAACAAACAATTTTTCAACGTGTAGGATCGTAATATTCAACATGGATTTTAACGAGAAATTTGAATATGACGGTTTTCTATTCTCTGTCAGTTCAAGAATTGATGGAACATTTAAAAAACAAACATGAATGTACCCATTTACAATGCAGCCTACGATTTGGCTAGAACTTGTTAGTTGCACTGCTTCAAGACGTAATATCGAAGAATTCACGGTTTGCTGCCTTTTTCAAATAAGAAAACTTTCAGCTGTGACGTGAATAGATCGGATGTAATTGTAAAAATACACTGAAAAAAATATATTAATAACCGTAGCAGAAGACACTACTAAAAAGGGGAAAGCAAACATGTGTGCAATTTCAGCAAACAAATGTTCGTTGTTGTAGAAAAATTTTGTCAGGTGTGTTGTCCACACTGCAAACATTTTGTAGTTATTGCAGTACATTTACTATAATAGACAAAATTATATTTTTTGAATGTAGGATGCTATACTATGTCACAAGTAATTGCAATAGTAACCGCATGCTGAAAAATGCTTCTTTTTTTTGTTGTTTGGATGCAAAACTAACGTGTTTGTAGCTTGTCGCAAATATAGTATACTTGTGTACAAACACATTGTGTTTGCTATGCAATATAACATATTTGGGACACAATGATTAATAGGTTATAATATACGTATTTGTGACCCAAATGTGGCTTTGTTTGTTGAAAGCTGCGTGACACACAATAAAGAAACAAATTGCACCAGATCTTCTATTCACGAAAACAATGAAAATATACATGATTCCTATAATATATTGCTGGGGTCGTTGTTTTTACCGTGCGACTTTTATTAAGCTACTTCCGTGCATGCAAACTTTCGTTGGTCGTCCCGAACTGTTCACCTCTAATTTCGGTCGGCAAGTTAACTTTATGTCGACAGTATGGAAAAATACATTGCTGCTTCCTAAACCATATTCACGTTTGAAACCGATGTAAAACTCTTAGTACCGATCAGTACATATTGCAAGAAATATGTACATGTTTGCAAGCAGTGTATTCGTGAATTGGAAATCTGCAGCTCTTTGTTTCTTTATTGTCTTCAAGTTTTTTTTCAGCAGTTTTCAACAAACAGAGCAACATTTGGGTTACAAATACATATAACGGGTTTTTCAATAAGAGCGCTACAAAAGTTTTTTTAAATAAAACAAAACCGGTTTTAGATACCAATGACATTCTTTATTCCTGTGAAAGTACGTACGATGCCATTATGTATGGAACTCGATTTCTTTTGCGTGGCCACCACAGGCACGCTTGCAGAAGTCCAGACGCTGAACCCAATTTTCGACAGTTTTCAAGCATAAATCGGTCGATACTGCTGCAATTTCATGTTCGATATTCGTGCGAAGTTCATCAATCGTCGCTGGCTTGTTGGCATAGACCACATAGACTTGACGTAGCCCCACAGGAAATAATCTAACGGCGTCAAATCGCACGACCGAGGCGGCGAATCGACTGGGCCATTTCGTGAGATAACACGTTCACCAAACTTGCTTTCCAATAAATTGATTGTGGCTTGTGGCGCCGTCCTGTTGGAACCACATGTCCTCCAAGTCCATATTATCCAATTGGGGCCAAAAATATTCGGTTATCATTGAACGGTAGCGATTCGCATTCACAGTAATGTGCCGGTCTTGATCATCACGGAAGAAGTACGGCCCAAAGACGCCGCCGGCTCATAAACCTCACCAAACCGTAATTTTTTCGGGATGCAATGATGACTCATGGATTACGTATGGATTGCTGTCTGACCAATAACTGACACCAAATTTCGCTAGTAAATTTTAATAATTTCGACTCGTTATTGGCTCGTATATCTTTCCATGATGAAATGACAAACCTTACTAAAGAGAAATGTCAAAAGAGCGGGAAAAATATGGCGTCGTTTGCTGTCCCTATCGATTTACTTTTGTAGCGCCTCTGTTGAAAAACCCTTTATTATAACCTATTAATCATTGTGTCCCAAACATGTTATATTGAATAACAAACACAATGTGTTTGGACACAATTATACTGTATTTGCGACAAGCTACAAACACGTGATATTTGCATCCAAACAACAACAAAAGACAAATTTTTCAGCGTGTATAACAAATAAAAATAAAAAATTGTTTAACGATACCTCTATTTCTTTTATACCACTGTACCTTCTCATGGATTACCTTTAAGCACCCCAACCCCACACCAGACAACAAAAGTCGGTCTGCGGTTTCACCTCAATTCCTTCACTAGCAATTGTACTTGCTGTGTTTGCCACACTGTGACCTCTATGAACTGACACGCTCAAGCTTGTGGTAATAACGTAGCAAAATATTTAAGTCAAGAAAATTAACACCTTGGAACGTTTTTTCATTTTGTGTCTTTTGTTTTTTTTTTTTTGTTCTCTTCTTACTACAGAAGATTTTGCGTTACAGATTTCAGAGCAGCAACCACCACAGCAACAACATAAACGTAGAAATCTTATGCCAACAACTTGCTACAGACCAACAAAGCCAGCGAGCGCGAGTGATGATAGTTGTCTGTACTGAGAATTATTTGAATTGGTCCCACTCGCTGCATGGGCCACAGATAGCAGATCCCGCGTCCAACAGCCAAGTGTGTGTGTGTGTGCAATTGTGACGATGGCATTGTGGGATTGTGGTAGGAGTCAAAGGAGGAGTTGCCAATTTAGTAAAATTCCTATTTTTCATGTAATTGGCTTGTTTTACATGTGAATATCTTTTTGTGTTCCTTTCAATTTGAATATTCTTAGGTTTTTGTTTGTTATATTCTATTTGTTCGGGGCTGCTGTACCTTTTTAAAAGATGATAGGACAACATTCGATGTAGTATTTAACTGCCCCTGTTTAGCCAGACAGAGGGTCCATCTACTCCATCCAGCAAGTACACGAAGTAGTGATATAAACCGAAAAGCTTCTGTGATTTAAACTAAACTTACGAACTTTTTTTTTTGTGAGGCTTTCCCACTTAACAATCTATTCTCACCTTTTAAAGGAATAACTTATCGTCAAACGAGGTTAGTATAAAAATGAATGTTAAGGAAATGTGATTGAAAAAAACTAAATTACTCTAATTGTTGGAAAATTGCATTACATTGGCACACAAAGCAAAACATTGCTAGTACACATTTTGAAATCGGTTTTAAAATTTCGGAATTTACAACTGAAGTCCAATGAGTGATTCCGTTTCGTATCGTGATACATATCTTAGAAGCGCGATGAAATGAAATCTTGAATTCAAACTTGAGAACAAGTTGTATTTATCAAGTCACTAGAGGGAAGACTGCCAAGGGGAAGTATGTTTCCCCGAGGGTTTTTGCCACCAATAATTGTTCAGGTAGTAGATAGAGCAAATATGTCTACAGCTAATTTATAGAAAAGGCTTCGACGAACCATATTTTAGTATCCAGCAATTCGATATCTTTCGTGACTTGCGCTTCAGGAGCCCTCAAAATAGGTCAAAAGTGGGTCAATGAAGGACACACATAATTGAACCCCAAGGACACACATAATTGAACCTCATTCCCTACCTATCAAAAAATATGAAAGAGGTCATAACTCCTAATTAGTGCGTCTAATCGCAAAAAGGACATTAATTCGTGATCACCGGTAGAAACTATAAAAGTGCTCATAACTCCTAAAGGGTGCGTCTAATCGCAAAAAGGACGTAAATTCGTGATCACCGGTAAAAAAATATGAAAATGTTCATAACTCCTAAACGGTACGTCTAATCGCAAAAACTACATTATTTCGTGATCTTCGGTAAAACATATAAAAGTGATCATAACTCCTCAACAGTGCGTCAAATCGCAAAAAGAACATTAATTCGTGATCACCGGTAAAAAATATAAAAGTCTTCATAACTCCTAAACGGTGCGTCTAATCGCAAAAGTGACGTTAATTCGCGACCACCGTCTAATCTAAAAAAGGACGTTAATTCGTGATCACCGGTAACAAATATAATAGTGCTCATAACTCCTAAACGGTGCGTCTAATCGCAAAAAGGACGTTAATTCGTGATCACCGGTAAAAACTATAAAAGTGCTCATAACTCCTAAACGGTGCGTTTAATCGCAAAAAAGGACGCTAATTCGCGATCACCGGTAAAAAATAGAAATGTGCTCGCAAAAAAGACATTAATTCTTGATCACCAGTAATAACTATAAAACTGATCATAGTTCCTAAACGTAAAAAGGACGTTAATTCCTGGTCACCGGTAAAAAATATAAAAGGGTTCATAACTCCTAAATGGTGCGTCTACTCGCAAAACGAATGTTATTTTGTGATCTCCCGTAAAAAATATAAAAGTGCTCATAACTCCTGAACGGTGCGGCAACTTATTGCAGACACCATGTACATGTTTGCAATCAATGTTTCATGAATTGAAGCTCTGCTGCTTTTTTGTTTCTTTGTTGTCTTTCACGCTTTTGTTTTTAGCAGTTTTTCACAAACAATCCCTAATTTTGGTCTCAAAAAACATATATTATAACCTATTAATCATTGGCCCTCAAACATGTAATATTGAATAGCAAACACAATGTGTTTGGACCCAAGTATAACCTATTTTCGACAAGCTACAAACACGTCATGTTTGCATCCAAACAAGATATAGTTAACACAGATTTTTCAACGTGTATGTTTGGCTTTAAGCTGAAATAGGGTAAAACACACAGAAAATGTTGTGCCGATTTTCCGTTACATAGCTATTATTAGGGCATGGATCCCAAACAGAAAAACTAAATTGCTTCAGCCATAAGCATATGGTCCTCAAAGTGTTAAAAGCAGTTTCACAGTCTAAATTACGAAACCCAACTGATGCGATCACTAGACAGCTGATTTATTTGGAATTCATTTGGATTTTGAACGTGCAGAAAGAGGCTCAGTGGAACAGGTAAAGTAGATCATAATTTCTCCAGATCATCTGCTCTATGGTTCCCTGGACTATTCCTGAGCACCCACACTCGCAGAATTAATTTTTTTGAAAAGTAAAATTCAGCTCTTGCCACCGATTGCAATTAAGGTTATCACGACTGACTGTAGTCCCCACAACTGAAATTTGGTTGTGACAATTTCTAACCGCCTGTGACAACCGTTAGTCGTTTGTGACAACCTCTAGTCGGTTGTTACAACCTCTAGTCGGTTGTGACAACCTCTAACCGGTTGTGACAACCTCTAGTCGGTTGTGACAACCTGTAGTCGGCTGTGACAACCCCTAGTCGGTTGTGACAGCCTCTAGTCGGTTGTGACAACCTCACGTCGATTGTGACAACCACACGTCGGTTGTGACAACCCCACGTCGGTTGTGACAACCTCATGTCGGTTGTGACAACCTCATGTCGGTTGTGACAACCTCTAGTCGGTTGACAACCTCTAGTCGGTTGACAACCTCTAGTCGGTTGACAACCTCAAGTCGGTTGTAACAATCTCTAGCCGGTTGTGACAACCTCTAGTCGGTTCTGACAACGTCAAGTCGGTTGTGACAACGTCAAGTCGGTTGTGACAACCTCAAGTCGGTTATGACAAAATCTTGTCGGTTATGACAAAATCTTGTCGGTTATGACAAAATCTTGTCGGTTATGACAACCCCAAGTCGGTTGTGACAGCCTCTAGCCGGTTGTGACAGCCTCTAGTCGGTTGTGACAACGACAAGTCGGTTCTAACAACCTCTAGCCGGGGTTAAAAACCTCTAGTCGGTTGTGACAACCTCACCTTCGTCTTTGGCTTCGGTTGTGACAACCTCTAGTCGGTTGTGACAACCTCACGTCGGTTGTGACAACCTCACGTCGGTTGTGACAACCTCACGTCGGTTGTGACAACCTCTAGTCGGTTGTGACAACCTCACGTCGGTTGTGACAACCTCACGTCGGTTGTGACAACCTCACGTCGGTTGTGACAACCTCTAGTCGGTTGTGACAACCTCACGTCGGTTGTGACAACCTCCAGTCGGTTGTAACAACCTCTAGTCGGCTATGACAATCTCTAGCCAGTTGTGACAACCTCTAGCCGGTTGTGACAACCTCTAGTCGGTTCTGACAACGTCAAGTCGGTTGTGACAACCTTTAATCGGTTGAGACAACCTCTAATCGGTTGTGACAACCTCTAGTCGGTAGTCACAACCTGTAGTCGGTTGAGACAACCTCGAGTCGGTTGTGAAAACCTCGAGTTGGTTGCGCCAACCTCTAGTCGGGACAACCTCTAGTCGGTTGTGACAACCTCAAGTAGATGATGGTGCCCCAAATGATGCTGATGTTTCGCCGCAGCCAAAGGAAAACTACTCCGATTGTCATGTCTTATGGCTGACTTACAGTACCATGGTTTGGTAGTCATTGTGCAAGGCCTAAACCCACCTCTTTGGAATAGACTCCAAATCATTATTTGCCATATAATTTGGAGCCATCAGTGTATAAGTTCAGCAAACATATTAACGACCAGTTTTAACCCCAAATATGATTGAGCGTTTTAACCCATTTTGAGACACTGTCCGAGTTTTCGAATAGCTATATTCAACCTAATTTTTTCCTATGACGATGTATACGCGATGCAACACGCAATGATGCAGGGCTATAGAAAATTTTGTTGGTTTTACATTGTATCACTATAAAGTACGTCGTGGAAGCCATTTGTATGATATGGTGTTTCATTCATAAACGTCAATGATGGGCCTTACCCATAAAATCATAATTTTGATGAAATGTTTATTATGATTTACGCTATGTTTCGTTGCAGCAGCAACCAAATCGTCGGATGTACGAAAATTTGCATTGCAGCAATGTGAACACACTATCGAACATGTCTCATCCAGGCAACGAAGTGTTTTCTTTCAGTGTAGTGTTCAGTTTTAACCTCAAATAAGATTAGGCATCCAGAATAAGCAGCAAAAAAGTAACAATGGTACGCATTTTCTTGCGAAGAGCTGTTACTTAGAGGATAGTTAACGTTTCAGAGCCATATCCTTCTTTAGAGTAATTATAACCCATCTTGGATTGAGATAAGATGAAAATCACTGGATATTGTTAGTTCTTGACTGAGCTGCCTCCTCTATGTCGTGTGAAAGAAGAAAATTCTTACCATAGAAAGATGAACTCTAAAACGAAGCAAAACAGGTCAATTACGGCTCTGTGGGAATGCTGAGGTGAAACAAACCCTAGTAAACTTCCTGGGGGAAAAATGCAAAGTGTTACAGATCTGGGGATTCCTTCCTTTAAGTAGTAGAGTATCTAACACTTTCTTCTTTAGGATCTTCATGTATATGCAATTAGTTTAGCGTCTGCACGAATTCCAATTTTCCAGCCGTTTTCTCATTGGCTTCACCTTCGTCTTTGGCTTTCTACTTTCATTTCCATTTTCCCAATTTTATCATACCCTTCCTATGTAGGTACTTTAATGCCGAGTTAACATTTCGTAAAAGCGTTTTTTCCCAGCTGCAACATTTACAGATGTTGATCTCTTTTGGTGTTTGGTATTTGCTGTAGTTGTTGCTGATGTGGATGTGGATGTTGCTTATACATTTGTGGGGCGTTTGCATTTTGGTTATTTGGCGGTGGTACCTGCACCATGTTATTACCTTTAAATACATTTCGTCGTCGTCGTTGTCCTCATCGTCCTCATCACCATCGTCATCATCATGATTATCCACCACCCCATCTTCTCTTGCTAAACTGAATCGAAGTCGTTCTTCGTTTCCATTTCATTCTTACACACACACTCATACACATTTCGATTTGCCACCAGAGAAAGCCTCATCATCTTTATACCACAATCATTTGTGGTGGTGCTGTGGTGTTTTTGTTCTCTCCTTAATGCTGGAGATCATCTGTTTTTAAAATGGGGGGCTTTATTTTCAGCATAAACCGCCCGATTTAAGGTGGTTCTCTGCTCTAAGAGTGAGAAAAACTACACCATTTCTTATCAGTTTCACGAAACAATTGCTTATTTTTCCTTTTTCGTTAAACAACAAGATCCTTAACATGATTACAGCCAAAGCACCATCACTAACACCGACCGAAGAAACAAAACGCGAATGCTCCCTCTTCGCACGTAGATCAGCGCAAGAACGCTCGATTTGTTACTGCGCAGGCGCACACCATCAACATGTTTGGTTTAGTGCAATTCGTATTGTTCGTATTGGGTGTTAAAACAAAAAACAGTCGCTATGTCTTTTTGGGAGCTCTGCGCCTTTTTTCCTTAACTTTTATTTGTAGATTTATTCCATATGGGGAGTTGGATGTTAAGAGAAACGCATGAATCTGATGCTGTTATTTGGAGAAGCTCTCGGAAGGTGGGTTCATATCAATTACAATAACGAACTAGGAATCGACAGGGGAGTTTCAGTTTATAAATTATTTAAATGGTACGATTTCTAGGTATAAAACTTATCACAACTTAAACGTTCGAAATCAATCGGAATAAAATCGTAGGTCTCGATCAACGATTTTAATAACAAAACTCGCTTCTCTCACTTATTTTGATAAGATCTGCCTCCTCAGCCCCATCTGATGTAAGAGGAGTCCAAGTGTTTGAGTTTGGCTTTTCATAAGTAAAATATAACAAATATCGAATGCTCTTCAATTTCACTGTTCCATTCACTGAAATAATTTGATTTATAAATATAATGAACTCCTTCATAGATTTTATGAATTATTTTCTGCCAATGAAACACTTTATAGGATCTATGAAGCATTTTCACAGATGCTGTGAATCGAAATCTATGAAATTTATTCATAACATCTGTGAAACATTTTCATGGATTGAATGAAGCGAAATCTTTGATTTTGTGGAGAAACACTTAAATCGATTCATTGAAACGAAATCTATGAAATTTTGAATTTGAATTTTATGACCGGTTTTGTTAGTTCTAGTTAATGTATGAGAAGTTCATACCACAAAATTTACAAGGTCAGGAACATTTTTCCTTTTCCGTGACGTTCATCATTCGATGCATAACTACTGTGCCTGAATTGATACCATCGGTAGATCATCACTCGTATATATACTTTGGGGATACTGGTGGAGTAGCAGACCGTCCGACATCTGGCTGTCCACGCTGTGTGATAACTCCCAGAACCGTCAAAGCCGTAGATAATTGAATTCGTTGAAATCCACTCCGAAAGCCAAAAAACAAACAACCCTTCCAACACGACATTTAATATAAAAATCGAATTACTGCCGTTGAATTGCAGACAGGTGGTACTGATATTCCTCAAACAGTAAACATGACATTATACAGGGTGATTGAGGAAGTTCCGGACAAATTTCTCCAGCGTATTCATTGGCTCATTTCATGAAGAAAAGTCCACTAGGACCATGTCCGAAAATGCAAGGGTGCGAAATGGCAGCGGGTTCAAAATTTTCGGATTGGCGGTCGGAGGGCAGTAGGGTAAAGTTGCTAACTTACGCTGAAAAATTTGTCGTTTTTTGTTGTTTGGATGCAAATATAACGTGTGTTTGGAGCTTGTCGCAAATATAATATACTTGTGTGCAAACATATTGTGTTTGCCATTCAATATTACATGTTTCAGACACAATGATAAATATGTTATAATATATGTGTTTGCGACCCATATGTATACATATGTGTTTGTGATACAACTACAGTTTTGTTTGTTGCACTATTTCTACTCTTTCGAGAGCAAGAGAATAAAAGAGGGACAACGAGAGAGCCAATCTTCTAATTTTTTGTATTAATTATTTATAAATGTAGATTTGTATAAATAAAATTAATTATAATAAATAACACATATATATAATTCGAAGAATACTTCTTTTCTAAACATTATAATGTTTGGAAGGAAATACGCATAAGTTTCCACGTAAGGCATACATGTTTGACAGTAAACATACAAGTGAGATTGGGACTTGAAAACATATAAATGTTTGAAGTGAGTTCCAAACATGTACATAGTTCCTGCAAAATATGTTTGGGAGAATATGTTACAGATGCTGTTTTTCTTCAGTGTATATACTAGGTGAACTGCAAGACGAGAGTAAGAAAGAAAATGAGTTGGATAACAAAACGAGAGTAACGCTTACTCTAGATTTACGAGTACTTGCAGATATTTCATTCACTTGTACAAATTTTCTATGTTTTGTTCAATTTTCAAAAACCAAATACATAGCAAAATAATCATTTTATATTTGTATTCAATCTAATGGCATTTTTAAAAAGGTATAAGATCAAAAAAATTTAAATGTATCCCCCCCCCACTTTTTAACACTATTATGCTACAACCCAATATTATCAACTATATTGGGTACTTTTGCCCTGGTTTGTGTCTAGACTAACATATGCTAGGAAATTTCTTGTTTAATGGGAAGTTTTCTAGGTGGAGCCTGTAACCAATATTTTGTATATATTGTAGTTTTGAACCCAGTAAAAAGCAAATTTAGAAAAACCCAAGTGAAAGAAGTTTAAAAAAAGAACATTTTCTTAAGTTAGTGCCTTTTCTTCAAAAATAGTAAATCTTCTGAAAAAATATAAATTCATATTCTTAAACAAAATACCTTCCTTAAAAAAACCATATCTTAAAGAAGTACCTTTGCTTAAAAAAGTACATTTTCTTACAAAAAGTACATTTTCTTAAAAAAGTAATTTTTTTAAAATAAAAACGTTTTTTTTTAAACAGTATATTTTCTTACAACAAATGTCCTCTTCTTAAAAAACTACCGTTTCTTTAAAGAGTACCTTTATTGTGCAACAAAATAACTTTTCTTGAGATAAATACCTACTTCTTGAAAAAAGGACCAATTCCAAAGAAAATTACGATTTCTAAAAAAAAACTTTTCTTCAAAAAAATACATTGTTTTAAAAAATACCTTTTCTTACAAACATTCCCTTTCTTAAAAGTACATTTTCTTAAAAATAAAATTATACCTTTTCTTTTCTTGTCTTGAGATAAGTAGCCTTCTGAAAATAAGTAAATTTTCTTAAGAAATTTCTTCATTAAAAAGTAGCTGTGCTTAAAAAAGTACTTCTTTGTAAAAAAAATCATACTCTTATGGCTTTTTCTTCCAGAAAGTACTTCTTCTTAAAAATAGTACATTTTCCTTTAAAAAGTACCAGTTCTTAAAAGAAATTACTTCTTTGTACAGAAAGTACTTCTTCTTAAAACTAGTCTCTTAAAAAAACATTAGCTATTTTAGTTATTTAAAGTTTTTTCCTTTGAATTGTACACTCAGATTTTTCGTTGCAGCAGCAAAAATTGAAATGATGCAGCGCCGGAACGACGAAAACATTCTTATATGAAATTTTTCGTTGCACCGGTGACAAAATCTTCGAATGTATGAATATTTTCCCTGCAGCAATGAAAACACATTAACTAGTTTCACCCCGCGCTTTTCATCTTTCAGTGAATGTGATTTCATATGTTATTCGAATGAAATTTATGCTCGCTGAAAAATCGGTCTCTTTTTGTTGTTCGGATTCAAATAAGGGCGGATTTTTTGCAAAAAAAAATTTATTTTTCAACATAATCTCCATTTAACTCAATACACTTAGTGCATCATTTGTCCAATTTTTGTATCTTTTCCAAAAAATAGGATTTTTCCAGGTCCATAGCATTTGTTTGATCAATAATTTCATCGTTGGAACTAAATCTTTTTCCACCGAGCCATTTTTTTAGGTTTGGAAATAGGAAATAGTAACTGGGGGCTAAATCCGGACAATATGGCGGATGAGGTGTCAATTCGTAGCCCAATTAAACAACACCAAACAATCCTTTGAAGTTGTCACACAATTACGTTTATAGTCAATTGAGAGCAAACGCGCCACCCATCTTGCAGATAGCTTTCTTAACCCCAACTGATTATTTAAAATCGAAACCACACTGCCACATGAAATGCTTATGGCATCAACAATCTCACGCACTTTTACTCTTCGATCGGCCAACACCATATCGTGGATTTTTTTCGACATTTTCGGGTGTATTGACCTCAATTGGCCATCCAGAACGTTCGGCGTCATTTGTACTTGTGCGACGACAACGAAAGTCAGTAAATCACTTTTTTACCATTGAAATCGATCGTGCAAAGTCCCTATAGTAGTTATCAAGCTTTTCCATGGTCTGATTGACGGTTTTTTTTTCCAAAAAATACTGTTTAAAATGCACTCGAAATTCAAATTTACTTCTTTCCATTTTTAAAAATGTACGAGGTTGCACTGTTTTTAACAGCTGTTAAATGCAATGTATATGACGGAACTTGCTCAAAATTTGACAGTAGTCTAGTAACTGGTGGTACTTGGTGGGAGCAGTGTTGCATTTCATATAAGTACGAGGGAAGTTCGAAAATTCACAGACTTATTGATCCGCCTCGTATAACGTGTTTGTAGCTTGTTGCAAACATAGTATACATGTGTGGAAATGTATTATACTTGTGTGCAAATGCAGTGTGTTTGCTATTCAATACT
The DNA here is from genome assembly GCA_963931995.1 of Phaonia tiefii. Classification (NCBI taxonomy): domain Eukaryota; kingdom Metazoa; phylum Arthropoda; class Insecta; order Diptera; family Muscidae; genus Phaonia; species Phaonia tiefii. Next base: position 295,705,797 of record OZ008368.1, read on the forward strand.
AAACATTTGAGACACAAGGATTAATAGGTTATAATATGTGTGTAACCCAAATGTGGCTGTGTTTGTTGAAAACTGCTGAAAACAAAAACGTGACGGACAACAAAGAAACCAAAAAGGAGCATATCTTCAATTCTTAAAAAACAATGCTTGCAAATATATACATGCTTGCTGCAATATGTTGCTGGGGCAATTCTTTTCAGCGTGTATTTACCTATGTTCCCACGATTTTTAGTATATTTCTAGTATATTAAACAATATCGGCAACTAGATTTCATTTCTTTTCCTACATTAAAAAATTAAATTTCCATTAAATTCCACTAGTTTCTACCGACTGATTGTGTCATTAATCAATGACATTCCATGCATTCCAGGGAGTTTTCTGTGTTCTCTCTGATACTGGTACGAGTATATACTGCATGAGTCATTTTGTAGGATAGCACATGAAGATGACAAACGAATGTTTCTCCCTAGATTACATGTGTGTATTATTATTACAGATACAAGCAGGAAAATCTGAATACAAACACACCAAAAGATAAAACCAGTAACACACTCTAACAAAAAGGACAACTGCTAGATGCATCAAATATATGGCACCACACAGTATTCAAATGTTCGTGTTACGTTACAACAAAGTATCGGTGGAATTTTCGAATCTAATAAATGAGAGAAACCTAGGAATGCATTAGATGAAGTATCGTATAAACCTTATTGCAATATATAAAATACGCCTACATACATGATGGCTCAGTGTACTGAGTGAGTGGCCATTGGAATGAACCCTTTTAGCCATCTCTGGCTATTGCAGCTCTATGTCGCAGATACCAACTTTATATATCAATCAATCTTTTGTGTTTTTTGTTTTCTCTCTTTCTCTCTTCACTTTACTTTCGATAAGAATTCACCTGAGGTGGAGGAATAAAGAAGTTGAGAATTTCATTTATAATGGTCTGATGTTTTAGCCAAAACTGATATCGACAAGTCCTATACCATGGTCCTTGGCTATCTTCACCTGCCTCTCATTTGCGGTGGATATGATGGTGATGATGATGACGATGTCAGCGATGGTGCTGGTGCTGGTGCTGTCAGTGGTAGTGGTGGTAGTTGTGTGGCACTTAGATGGCTGGCTAAGGGTATTCATCCCAGTATTTGAATTTATTTCATTCCTCAGCTCACAAATGGCGCTTAGTTATCTTCGGGAACATAAACCAAACTCAAAAAAAAGCAGAACAATTTTGTGCTGACCACCAGCTATCGGCTCGTAAATATTTTCTTTATAATACATTTGGCTGGTGTTATCTTTGGCAAAGAGATGAGGAGCATATTTATGGTACTTGTGCCGTGTACAACGCGTGTATTAACAAAATGTTTGGAGAACACACAAATAAGGTAATATGACTCCAAATCAAAAGATAATGCTTAATAACCCACATTCTCGGGAAAGCTACAGTGGTTTGAAGCAGGTAAAAAGAGAACGTTTAATTAGAAAAAAATTTGAGAGACTAACAGCCTGTTTCTCAATATCGAACGAAAGCTTTCGTTCGTGTTTTAGGTGAAAGAAAGATGATTTGTGCTCCACAGTCTTGTTGTTTCAAGTTGAATGATAACATACAATTTTTCAAAACATTTCAGTACAAATTTTGGTTTCTCTATTCCGAATGTGCTGTCAGTTGGGAGCAAACATAGAATCAGGTGAACGAAAAAATCGACTTAGAGGAATCCAATTTGAGACAAATCTGAGCGACTGATTTTCGTTCGCTTAACTTTTCGTTAGAGATACAGAAACAGGCTGTAAAATTAAGGATCATTGGACAATTTATTTTGCAAATATTAAACACATGCGAAGCTATTGTAAGTATTGTGGTTTATGTCCGTCATACTCTAAGTACACTAAGTACATTGTATGTATAGTGTATTTTTGTATACTGATCTGAAAAATTAAGTCATAGACGTATATGTTAGTATTAGCGTCTTCTGAAGATCATGTTTTTGGAATTTTTGATTACAAAACAATGCGTATGCGTAAATCTGATTTTGGAGAAACACAAACAAGAAGAAACACAAACACTACAAATCACACTCTGAGGAAAGGTGCAGTGATTTGAAGCATGTAAATGTAGAATTTTTAAGTAGAAAGAAATGTCAAAGACAAAGAGTACGACCGAAGTCCGTGGAAAATATTGGAACACAACTTTGCAAATATTAAACACGTTACGAATTGTATCGACGAGAGAACATCTACTTGATTGGATGAAAAGGTGAACTTTGATTTATTTTTTTTTTGTTTCCCATTACATCCCTTGAAGGAATTGGGGAGAGCTGTGCGCTATCTAGTTTTATACTCACTGATTTGGACCTAGAGTTTTGCACCCGTTCCGAACGGTATTTTGGTAAGATTTTTCATGGCTAAATACTCGATAGTGTCGCCGTCACTATACGAGGTGACTGCCGCCGAAAGAAATTTAAGGTGGTCAGAGCAGGGATCGCACCCTGGATCTTATGTACAAGGAGGCCACGTGAACGTTGATAACCATTATAATTTTGAGCTACTGGATGAATTTATTTACCTCCGATCTGTCGTGAACAGAAACAATAATGTCAGCCTGGAATTCAAACGGAGAATTGTGCTTCAAAACAGGTGTAAGTTCGGGCTAAACAAGCACTTCAGATATAAGACCCTGTCTAGAGAAACGAAGATCCAACTGTATCAGACTCTCATACAGCCCTAACTTGCTTTATTGCGCCGAAATCGTATGCTGATTAAACATCACTGATAGTTTTCGAGAGAAAAATGCTCCGGAAAATAAATGGTCCTATACTAGAAACCGGTGAGAATCGACGACGTATAAGCCGCGAGCTGTATCTCGACGCAGTTATGCGAATCAATATAGCGCGTTTACTCTAGCTAGGCCATTTCAGTAGAATGGATCAGCATGAACCAGTGCGAAATGTATTCGAAAACGACTCCAAAAATAGGACGACCAAGATTTCGTTAGAAAGTCCAGTGCGAAAGGTGTTCGAAGACGACTCGAAAAATGGGACGACCAAGACATCGCTGGAAAGACCAGGTGGAATATTCCTTGCGAGAGTTTGGTGTTAATTGCGAGAGTTTGGTGTTGGTAACTGGAGGGATAAAGCTAAACACCAAGCCGGTTGGAGAAACATGTTATCCTCATATTGTAACGCCCTTGACCCCTCTGGGTTGTTTGAGGCCATCTGATACATTACGTTGCGAAACTATTGTAAATATTGTGATTTATGTTCTTCATACTCTAGGAACTAAGTACACTAAGTACACTAAGTACATATCCATGATTTAGCGAATTTTTGTATACTACTTTATATGTGAAAATAAATCATAGACGCATGTGTGAGCATTAGGGTGTACTGATAACTAAATTTTTGGAATTTTACATTACAAACTATTGAGAAGCTGATTACCGGAATGCCTATTTTTTGCTACGTAACATTTGTCCCCCGAACTGTGGCTGAATTTCATACTTCTTGGGTATTTTGTGTTTTCCCACTGGCCAATATGGGGTTCAAACGACGTGTCGTCAGAAGTAGATATATAAAGAAACAAATATTTTTAAAATTTTGCCCGAAAATATTTTTTTCGGAAATCCTGATCAAGCAAATTTTCTTTAATAGTTTTATTCTGTTTTACATGAAAGAAAATTCGTGATGTTTAAAGATATTTTGCGACATTTGAAACAATTTATGAAAAATTAAAGAGAATTTAAGAATTAATAGGACCTGAAAAAATACTGTCAAAATTTTAAAATTATTTTCTTCATTATACAAGGTGTTTCAAAAGAAGTCATTCGATCTTTTTTTTCTAAATGAAAAACTTCGATTCTGTTTTTCGATTATGTTTATTTGAAGCTTTAGAATTGTAGTGGTTAAGTTGAGAAGATGATATCGGTTAAATGGGCGCCGTCACAATTGATTACCATACGGGCTCGTTTTATGGCATTTGTCATCACTTCGGCGAGAACTTCGGGCGACAGATTCTCGCACTCGTGTCGAATGTTGACCTTGGTCTGGCTTGTTCACGTAAACACGGGACTTCAAAAAACCCCACAAAACAAAAATCTGGAACGGTTAAATCGGGCGATCTTGCGGGCCAGTCCAAATCGCCAAAACGAGAGATGAGGCGACCCGGGAACGCCGCCTTCAGAATATCGGTTGCGGCTCGTGCAGTGTTTGCCGTTGCTCCGTCCTCTTGGAACCACATGTCCTCCAGTTCTAATTCGTCGAATTGCGGCAGAAAAAACTCGGTTAACATGGCCCTGTAGCGGGCATCGTCCACTGTTATCGTTTGACCAGGGGCGTTCTCGAAAAAAATGGCCCGACGACTCCTCCAGCGTGAACAGCGCACCATGCTGTCAGTTTGAGCAGGTGTAATGGCTCCTCGTACATCACTCGTGGATTTTCGGTGCCCTAGAAGCGATAGTGTTGCTTGTTCACGTAAGGTGGAAATGAGCCTGATCGCTCATTATGATTTTCAAATCATTATGAACAAAAATGCCATAAAACGAGCCCGTATGGTAATCAATTGTGACGGCGCCCATTTAACCGACATCATCTTCTCAACTTAACCAAAAAAATTCTAAAGGTTCAAATAAACATAATCAAAAAACAGAATCGAAGTTTTCCATTTAGAAAAAAAATGAGAGCCAAACAACATCGGATGACTTCTTTTGAAACACCTTGTATGATCGTCACGGCACGCCGTTAGAACCAGAGAGAGCGCTGATTCTTCAATTTGGGAGCTTGCTTGTTTAACTTGTCGACTGGTTTATATCAGCATTTTTTCAATAAAAATTTGGTATGACATGTGTTAGTATTGGCCTCTGACAGAGGCCAGGGATGAAGTTATTTTGGTGATTGGATGCTGTGCTTCCGAGTTAGGGTCATATTTGTATTTTACCGATCCTTGTACGTTGTCGCTTTTGGAACGAAGTTAATTATCGCACGTTGCGGGATGGGGGCTAAACAAAAAAAATTAAACAACTTTTTTTAACACTATTATACTACAACCCAGTATTATCAACTATATTGGGTACTTTTGCGTTGGTTTGAGTCCACACTAACTTATGTTGGAAACTTTCTTGTTTAATGTTGGAAACTTTCTTGTTTAATGGGAAGTTTTCTAGGTGGAGCCTGTAACAAATATTTAGTATATATTACAGTTTTGAACCCAATAAAAACTAAATCAAAAAAAAAAAAAGTGAAAGAAGTTTAAAAAATGAAATTTTTTTTAAATAAGAGCCTTTTCTTAAAAAAAGTAAATTTTCTAAAAAAAACCTATTCATATTCTTAAACAAACTAAATTTTCTTAAAAAAAATATCTTATCTTAAAGAAGTACCTTTGCTTAAAAAAGGGCATTTTCTTACAAAAAGTACATTTTCTTAAAAAAAAGTAATTTATTTTTCAAATAAGTACATTTTCTTAAAAAAGTAAATTTTCTTACAAAAATTGCCTTTTCTTAATTACTACCTTTTCTTTAAAGAGTACATTTTTTGTAAAACAAAATAACTTTTCTTGAGATAAGTACCTAGTCTTAAAAATTTACCTATTCTTGAAAAAAGGACCAATTGTATAAAAAATTCCCATTTTTTAAACAAAAAACATTTTCTGCTAAAAAATACCTTTTCTTAATTAAACAAAATACATTTTATTACAAAAATTCCTTTTCTTAAAAATAAAATAATACATTTTCGTTTCTTTTCATGAGATAAGTAGCCTTTCTGAAAATAAGTAAATTTTCTTTAAAAAATAATCTTTTCCTAAAAAGAACCACTTCTTTAAAAATTACAGGTTCTTGAAATAATTTTGTAAAACAAAATCATACTCTTATGGCATTTTCTTACAGAAAGTACTTCTTCTTAAAAATAGTACCTTTTCATAAAAAAACATTAGCTTTTACTAAAAGAAGTACCTCTCTTTAAAAATTAAATTTTCAGGAAAATATATTACATATTTCTTACAAAAATTACCTATAAATATACTTTTTTCTTTTTTAAATACATTCTATAAAAAAATTGTTCTTAAAAAAGTTTATCATTTTACAAAAAGTATCTTTTCTTAAAGATGTATTTAAATTATGTATTTTTCAATGGGTGCCTTAGGCGTGTTGGAACTATCTAGTACATAATATATAGCGAAACGAACTTCGTTCCAACCGGGTGGCCCCTACACCTCATGTAATTTTTTTAAGTTCTTGTGTTTTATCAACTCAGATATGAATGTGCGACATTACATATTTCACGGATTCGCTTTTCCATGTTTTTACGGACTCATTACGGGTTCGAGACGGATCCGCCAAATCATAATTTAACTGATTCGCTTTTTAGGGTTTGTCGGACTCGTAACGGGTTGGAAATGGATCCGCTACATTTCACAAATTCACTGATTCATTTCTCTACGGTTTTACGTACTCGTAGCGGGTTCGAAACGGTTTCGAGAACCCACACTTCGATTTTTTATGATTTTACAGGCCCATAACAGGTTCGAAACGGATCCGCTTACGATTTTGTGCACATTGGATTGATCCCAATCTTAGCACAGGAAACTCAAATAACAAAAATATCCCCAATTATGAAGATTTAACCAATCTTGAGATTTGTTTAGTTTGTTCCGACTTTTCTTTTAGGCTATTTTGGTCCGTTTTCTTTTTAATTCAAGTGACAATACTTCATTATTTCCTCCCTATTTTCCTCCGACGCTTCGTTAGGTATTTTCCAAACATCTTATTAATTTGTATTTGAAGTATTGAAGTATTAATTAATTAAAATAAAATAACTTCAACCAGATAACAACAATAACAAACCTTAAACAAATTACAAATATTCTTGTTTTAAGTAATTATAGTTCAAATAACCAAAAAAATCACCCTTTAAATGTCTTATAAAGGGGCTTTCAACAGAGACGCTACAAAAGTAAATCGATAGGGACAGCAAACGACGCCATATTTTTTCCCGCTCTTTTGACATTTCTCTTCAGTAAGGTTTGCCATTTCATCATTGAAAGATATACGAGCCAACAACGAGTCGAAATTATTAAAATTTACTACCGAAATTTGGAGTCAGTGGCCTCAACTTTAAGAGCGCTACGTCCAATTTATGGTCTTCAGCGATGAGGCTCATTTCTGGCTGAATGGCTTCGTCAATAAGCAAAATATGCGTTATTGGTCAGGCAGCAATCCACACGGAATCCATGAGTCATCATTGCATCCCGAAAAAATTACGGTTTGGTGCGATTTATGGGCCGGCGGCGTCATTGGGCCGTACTTCTTCCGTGATGATTAAGACCGGCACATTACTGTGAATGCGAATCGCTACCGTTCAATGATAACCGAATATTTTTGGCCCCAACTGGATAATATGGACTTGGAGGACATGTGGTTGCAACAGGACGGCGCCACAAGCCACACAGCGAATGCCACAATCAATTTATTGTAAACCAAGTTTGGTGAACGTGTTATCTCACGAAATGGCCCAGTCGATTGGCCGCCTCGGTCGTGCGATTTGACGCCGTTAGATTATTTCCTGTGGGGCTACGTCAAGTCTATGTGGTCTATGCCAACAAGCCAGCGACGATTGATGAACTTCGTACGAATATCGAACGTGAAATTGAAGCAGTATCGGCCGAAAACCGTCAAAAATTGGGTTCAGCGTCTGGACTTCTGCAAGCGTGCCCGTGGTGGCCATGCAAAAGAAATCGAGTTCCATACATAATGGCATCGAACGTACTTTCACAGGAATAAAGAATTTCATTGGTATCTAAAACCGGTTTTATTTTATTTAAAAAAAAAACTTTTGTAGCGCTCTTATTGAAAAACCCGGTACCAGAGTTAGAAAATAAAAATGCAATAAATAAAAAACCAATAAGTGTTCGAACTCACGGCGATGTGTTAACACCTTTTTGTTACACGGTACCTGTTCGATTTCTATGAACACAGTAGTAAAAAAGGGAATAGTTTTTGTCCTGAAGGCTCTTTTGCTATTGTACTTTTTTTTCTTACATCTGCTTGAATATTAGATGTAATATTGTTAAAATCAATATTTAGCTCACTGAAATAATTGTTTTTGTTTTGGAATAAACAAAGCGACGACAAAAAGTATTGAATACGCTCTCATGTAGAGAGTCTGATTAAAAGAGCGTAAACGAGTCTTATTCTCTTTATAGAATATTTCAATATAAATGCACCATTTCGACAATGTTATTACATAAAATAATACAAAAAGCATAAAAGTTTCAAAAGGCATCAATGTTTCACATAAAAATTATGAATGTTATGACAAAAAGAGAGTAATACGTTTTGAATCATTCGCCAGATGTCGCCAGTGCTTTTGAGTCATACAATTCGTTCCATGAGTTCTCTATACTATTCAATACTCTTTGACGACGACGACCTGCTTATTATTTCGCTGCCGCTGCATCAATACCATCAAACTTATTTTCACGCAGAGACTTTTGTTGTACAACAACCACGTGTGCTGTTTGTTGTGTGCATGTGTTCCCTTTGATAGATTGTCCTACCCGTGCCTATAGATGTTAACACGTCAAAAAAAAGTTGTGCCAGAAAAATCTATCATTCGAAAATAAAAAAAAGCTATTACGAGTATTCCCGTTTTCTTTGATTTTGTACGTATAATTGTTTGAAGCAAATCAAAAACTGTGAGAAATCCAACAGATCTGTCAGCATTTATCTGTCAATCGTTCTCCTCAAGTTTACACTACTCCTATTCCATTCGGTCTCAGCAAATGACAATTTTGATTTGTCAAATAGTCTAAAGTGACCTTTACCATAACACGATTGTCCACTAAATTTTCTTTATTTCAAATCAGCTGAGTACAAATAAATATTGAAAGTTATAATTTCGGCACAACTTCAAGTGTGAGTTGCATATGACTCATAACGCATGTGTATGAATTCTTTCGATGGAAATAATCATTCATAAGATATAAAAGTTTCGGATCACTATCCGCAAGATATGACTTCAGACATTCAGCCAGCCAGACAGTCAATGAATGAGTTAATGACTGAGTGGCTAAGTGAGCAAGCGAGTGAGTGAACACATTAATATTAATTTCTTACTATCGTTCAATAAATTTTCTTCCAATGCACAAAGGAGAAGCGGTTTCTTTTTTCTCCTTAGAGTACAAACATTTACTCACTCGTATGTGAGCTTCTTATCCTTATCAGATCTTTGGATCTTGAGTGCTATGGCTCCTCATTTCCTCTGGTTATGTTCATATCATTCGATTGGGTTGGTGGTCGGTCGTTGGTTCAGTTTTTGTTCGTTTGTTTTTTTGGGTGACACTGTCGGTGTCAGTCTTTTAGTGGGTTTGTTGTTGTGGCTGATTTTTAATTGTAATTTCATTATTAATTTGTTTATTTTGATAGTCACATCGTCGTCGCCATTGTTGCGGTGTTTGCCGTTGGCGTTCGATTTCTGTGTGATTGAGATGATTAGTGGTGCGTCTATCGATATCTTAGTTTTAAGACGGCGCGGTTGTCGTTCTTTTATATGTAGTGCGGCCTTTGTGGCGGTGTGATTGATAAGAACAATAAAAATCTTTAGTTGTTTTGTTTTGATAACTAAGCGCGAATGGATTCAATGCCCGGAAGAAAATTTGAGCGACGTTTATTTTAATTACAATTACATTCAATTTCTAATACTTACTATATCAATGAAGATGAAGGGACTAACCTAAAATGAAAGAAAGAAAAACAAAATGAGAATTAGTTAATATATAGTAGACAAGTAATAGACTCCCAGCTAAAAATATTAGAAGAATTTCCATGGGAATCAGTTTTGCACTACACCATTTCCAATTGAAATTTAAAAATACTATTTGATATTTAAAATACATCAATTGAAATTTATAAATAAAAAATAAATAAATGGTTTCCCATTACATCCCATGAAGGGACCGGGGAGAACTTCTCACAATCACTGAGCTGTGCGCTTTCCAGTTTTCACTCACTGATTGGGACCTACAGTTTTACACCGATTCCGAACGGTATTTTGAGAAGCTTTATCATGGCCATATACTCGATAGTGTCGCCGTCACTATGCGAGGTGACCGCCGCCGAAAGAAATTTTTTTTGAAGGTGGTCAGAGCAGGGTTCGAACCCAGGATTTCATGTACAAGAGCCGCGCACACTAACCATTGCACCACCGACGGCCACATTTAAGAAACATCAATTGAAATTTAAACAACATCAATTGAAATTTAAAGTACATTATCTCAAATATAACACACATCAATTGAAATTTGAAATACCTCAATTGAAATTTAAAAGACATCAATGAAATTTAAAAGACACCAATTGAAATTTAAAAATCTAATACATAAAATCGGTTATTAATTTTTAAATTTCAACTGACGAATTTCTAATTTCAATTGATGTCTTGTAAATATCAATTGATGTCTTTTAAATTTCAATAGAAGTGTTTCAAAATTCAATTGATGTCTTTCAAATTTCAACTGATATCTTTTAAATTTCAATTCACGGTTTTTAAATTTCAATTGATGTATTTAAAATTTCAAATAGAATTTTTAAATTTAAATTGATTTATTTAAAATAAAATTTTTAGATTTCAATTGATACTTTTCATAATTAAATTGATTTTTTTTTAAATTTCAATTAGAAATGAAAGGTGTAGTTCCAGAGGTGAAGTATAACTGCTTTATCGACTTCCAAAGAATGTAAAGTTGTTATGAAAATATTGCTCCATATTTATGCTTGATTAGGATTGAATATTGAAACCTTAGTTTGTTATAAAAAGGTAAATGGATGCTCATTTGTTGATAAACCATGTTCTTTAAAAGTTATCACATGTTTAATGCACCGAAAGAAAATCTTTACATCAAATCGATGTTAAATGTTCATCCATTGTTCTTCATTGCATTGATGACAAATTTCATCAACTCAATGAAAAGATTCTTCAGTTCGAAGATTGTGCGTTTCTTAACCATTTTCAGCTTCATTGAATTTATGTTATTTTTTACTTAAATGTTAATCATTGCACATTAGAAATATTTCGTGGGATCGATTCAAAATATGGACGTAGTATTGAAAAAATAATGATAAAAAGAAAAAACTACTAGAAGAATGAAAATAAATACATAAGGGAAAATAGTGCAATGGACAAAAAAAGAATATCCACGCTATAAGCATTTTCTATGCGGTCTTATACTCTGTTCTTGTGAATTTTTTACAATGAAAAATAATCCAGAGTTTGACTAAACATTTACAAACAATTTACGTGAAAATTATGACCAATTTACATCAAATTGATGACAAACGTACATCAAATTGATGACAACCTTACATAAACAATTTACATCAAAATGGGGAAAATTTACTTCAACTTGGTGAGAAGCTTACATCAATTTGATGATAACTGTACATCAACTTAATGTGACGTTGTCGTTGAATCAATATAATCTATTGATGAAATATGTATGAAATGTTCTTCATCACTTCAATGAAATTTTGATTGAAAAAGATGAAGGAATTCATAAATTTGATGAAGCTTATTCTTTCAGTGCACAGACACATGTTTAATAAATTCGCGGAATGATATATAATAAACCACTAGTAAACTATATTTATCGAATAAGACCGCCTCTAAATTTCAGTCGAAAATAAAAAATTTTTTTTGGAAAAAGTGAAATTTCGTGTTTATCAATTTTTTTTTTACAAAAAAACCCTTTCTGAGAAAGTGCATCCCTCCAAAGCCAAGGCCATGTTAAATTCACAAGTGTTAATACAATATTTTTCTGATTCCGGTTCAGGGTTCTATTACAATTTTTATTTTACTGGCCTGAGTTGTCTGCGGAGTCCTAAGAAGAGAAGGAAATTCATTTAAATCCATAATTCTGTGAATTAATTCTATGAAATAATAAAACATTTTCCAACGCTGTGAACATCGAAATTATGGATACAATATTTTGTACAAATGAACAAAATTTAAGTCGTAATTCAATTTTCTGGCTATGCACGCAAAAAAAAAAACAAAAGTATTAAAATACATTTTGTTTCAAATTCAATAAAACACTTCTATGAAAGAGGCTAATCCTTTTTCAGCGAAATATTATTCGTTAGCCTTAAACAAAAGACAGTTGGTGAGAAATATTTTACACACTCTTCGCAGCAATTCGGGTTGTACGTCGGCAACAACTGGTCGAATGTTGGTTTCCAAAAGTGCTTCTAGTTTATCGGCGCAGACATGCGACTTTATATATCCCCAGAGAAAATTTTCTTATGGTGTTAAATTCCACGAATGAGGTGGCCAATTAACAGGCCCATTTTGAGAAATGGATCGTTCGTCAAATATTTCTTTCCATAGATTCATTGTATCGCTGAAACCACATGTTTCAATGCAATAAAATTTGCGGCTGTTATGAAATTGACGAACCAGCCAGCCGGAATGTCTCTTGTTTTCTTCATTGCTATAGTGATGAAATTGCTGCCGTTCGTCTAGTACAGTGAGTTATTGCCTACATGTGCAAGCAGTTACTATGTTTGAGGGAATTAGTGTGCTTATGGGGAGTTCGATATAAGTGGGTTTGTATGCAACATTTCCGAATTCCAACTGAGCCATGAAAAAGTTAGTAATCATGTCTCTGTACCACTCACAGTTGACTGTATTGTTCGTCTTCTACAGTGATTTACTGCCTACATATGCAAGCAGTTACTCTATTTGAGGGGATTAGTGTGCGAATGACAAAGTTTTATATAAGTGGGTTTGTATGCAACATTCCCGGCTTCCAATTGAACCATGAAAAAGTTAGTAATCATGTCTCTATACCACTCAATTTTGAAGACATATGGACCAATAATTCCAGCGGAAACGGTGTTTCGACAATGGTTTGTGGATTACTCCAAATGCATCAATTCTGTTTATTGTCATATACATTAAGGACGATTATGAGCGCCATAAAATGCATGTAATATCCGAGGAGACTCTCGAATTGAACCATGTTTTTCAAAATATGTTTGAACAATTGGAGCCTATTTATGATCAATTGTCCAATCAAACTAACCCCAAAACATCCAAGTACTATCAAATCACTTGTCACAGATAACAGTGTTGCCAACTAAAGGTCATCTGCCTCCAAAAAAAAACACCTGGTAGAAAACATAACTTGAAGACCAGTGTGCAAAAATTGGTTGAGTCGTTTTTTTCAACGTCATAGATCTTCCGGATGGGGTTTCCATCCTTTGGCTTGGCATATTGTAACGTGGTTTTGTCAAAGACTGAGGTAAGCTGAGTCATATCCAGGGTCTTTCGTTAGGATCCACTAAACGTACCGAGATAACAACAGAACGGTTTACCCTTCTCTGGGGGTTTGTATCCAGATTCTTCATGGGTTTTCTTATAATACAAAATCATTTAAATTAAAGAAGCAACATCAATTGACATGACGGCACCCTTCTGCGAACGGTTGGGAATATCCTTCAGAGAATAGTTTCTTCTGGGAATGGATTGTAACGGTTTAGAATACCCTTCTCGGAATGGTTTGAGAACAATCCTTTGAGTTCGGTCTGGGAACACTATTCTGGGAATGGATTGAAAACTCTTTTCTGGGAACGGTTGAGGATACCCTTCGGGGAATAATTTGAGAACAGTCCTCCGGGAACGGTTGAGAATACCCTTGTGGGAATAGTTTGAGAACACTCCTTTAGGTTCGCTTAATCGATTTCAGATAATCGCGAACATGGTGTATTGCACACGTGGTGAATCGGCATTGGATTAGCTGCGAACGGATCAAGACCGTCCCACTTCGTCCTTCAGTTCGGCCATCTTATATTCGGCTGGGTAGAACTGGATCGGGAATCGGATTTACAACGGTTGATAAGAACAATACGTGGAATAGTCGGCCGAAGCCGCTATGGTGAAATAGTCTGCGAAGCGGCTATGGTAGAATAGTCACCCTAAGTCGCTATGTAGGAATAGTATGCCGAAACCGCTATGGTGGAATTGTCAGTCTAAGTCGCTATGGTGGAATAGTCAACCGAAGTCGCTATGGTGGAATAGTCAACCGAAGCCGCTATAGTTGAATAGTCAGCCTAAGCCGCTTTGGTGGAACAGTCAACTCAAGTCGCTGTAGTGAAATAGTCAGCAGATGTCGCTATGGTGGAATAGTCAACCGAAGTCGCTATGGTGGAATAGTCAACCGAAGTCGCTATGGTGGTATAGACGGCCGAAGTCGCTATGGCGGAATAGTTAGGCTAAGCAGCTATGGTGGAATAGTCAGCCTAAGTCGCTATAGTGAAATAGTCAGCAGATGTCGCTGTGGTGGAATAGTCAACCGAAGTTGCTATGGTGAAATAGTCAACCGAAGTCGCTATGGTGGAATATTCAACCGAAGTCGCTATGATGGAATAGTCTACCGAAGTCGCTATGGTGGAATGGTCAACCGAAGTCGCTATGGTGGAATAGTCAACTTAAGTCGCTCTGGTGGAATAGTCAACCTAAGTCGCTCTAGTGGAATAGTCAGCCGAAGGCGCTATGGTAAATGTATTTAAGTGAAAAGTCTACTCTTCATACTTTTCAGAATTAGAGCCCCAGATCAATGTTCTTATCGGGTGGTCACTGACAGACTGATGATGCTGCTCAACCTCAATATTAAGTACTCAGGCTGTCTTAACGTGATTGACAGTCTGCCACTGCGGTGTGCCTTTATTATACTGTTGGCAGAGTTTATGTGTCTATCATGTACCACGCGTTCGTGGGTGAGGTTGGTTAGATGAAGTATTCGGTGTGCGTGATGGATTTTGTGTATAACAAGGAGTATGTGGGTGTGAATGGCGGTGAGTGTATAGAGGATTTACTTAAATTATGTACGAGCGGATTATGACGTCACGTTACAAGATTTCTGATCATAATGCGCTACTGTTGCTTAATTTGAGAAGCAGAAGGAGTTAACTGAGCGTCATACACAATTTTATATATTCTCTATTAAAAAATTTTTTAATTATTAACAATTTAACATATTCTCAACTAACAAATCAAAAAAACAGAGTAAACTCCTGGCAGAAACGTCTTCAATTATTTCTAAAACAAGATATTTTCGAAAAAGGTGCCTATAAATAAATCACGCTATATATGTAAACAAAGTGTTTAAATAACATGACTTTTTACAAAATATCTCAATGTATGTGGAGGTCCCAGAACTAACTTTTCTGAAATAAGAATCAAAATTTTATTATGATCGGTGAAAATTTGCGGCAGTTATCGAGATGACGAACCAGCCGACCAGCCGGCTGAACTAGCGCTCGTTTTCTTCCTTGTTACCATAATGACATCGTTGCCGTTCGTCTTGTACAGTGAGTGATTGCCTACATGTGCGAGCAGTTCATTTAGCGAATTTTATAAGTGGCTTTATTTGTTGGCAGTTGGAATCAGTGTTTCCAGTGTCAGCTATTTTGATAGCTGTCCGAGATTTATGTATGTTTACTTTGGTTTGCACTTTCACCGGAGAATCATGTAGTTTGGTTCAAGTAGATCAAGATATTGTCCATGGCTCTCTGAGATAACTCTCCTAGGTCTCTACATAGATGGGATCCCATAGTAGAAATCCTCTTACTGACTAGTGCTGGACACGTGCAGATATTCGGTCGATTCTTCCTCATTGTTATATCTTTTACAGAAGTCATTAGCCCTGGCCTTTAGTATCGCCGCATGTTTACCAATCAGATAGTGCCCCGTCAAAATTGAAACATGCATTGATAGCTTGGACGTGACTAGAAATAGAAAGGTAATGAAGGCTCTCCTTTCCACTATCGGCCAGATTTGTCTTGCACGTACACAATATGAGCGTTCTTGCAGGATATGCTTCTTAGGGTGGCAATGAAATGTATGGAGGAAAATATATTTTCGAACTTAATTAAACTCCAGGTGGATTCTTGTTTCTTCTGGTCTAAAACTGACTTGGTGACAAATTTGAGCCGAATCGGACAACTCTAAGCCGTGCCCCAATTTAGTCAAAGTTTTCGGATTTTGCCATTTTGGGTGAAAATTTGTATACACTAGAAAATCTTCACTCCTCGGTGCATTGAAAAAAAAAATTGCACATTGATTTAGTTTAACCTGAATATAAACTGAATAAAGTTTGTGTAAAATCCGACCACCCTAAGGGTTCCAATTTTTAATTTGAAAAAATTTGCAATTTTTAACAAAAATTAAAATTTGGGTTTTTCGGGTTTTTTTCCAAAACGTGTATCTAAATGAAAAAATATTTAACTTGGATTCCAATACCTTCTAGCAGAAGTCTATACGCTTCCAATAAGCTATAACACGATATATTCATGCAACGTTGTCATGGTGTTATCGTGCGGCAAAGTAGATTATCTTAAAAAAGCGAGTCATATATCGGATTTAAAACTCGGTTTATATAAATTTCAATCAAATCCAGGTTTATTAAAACGAAACTGTTAGCAAACCGCTTCATTTTAACCGAGTTTTAATTGCAGGTGTTAAACCCGGTTTTTTAACTCGGTTTTTTAAACCCGGGTTTTTAACCCGGTTTTTGTAACCAACTATCACATCAGATTTTATAAAATGGGTTTGAGCACATAGCTTATGTTTCTAACTTATATTTTGAAATTTTAATAATGTGGTACCCTTATAAGGCCATCTTGGCGATTTTTCCTCGAGATAGTCTACTTTGCCGCACGATAACACCCTGAAACCGTTGCTTGAATATATTGCGTTATAGCTTATTGGAAGCGCATAGACTTCTGCTAGAAGGTGTTGGAAGCCAAGTTAAATATTTTTTTTTCATTTAGAAACAATTTTTGGAAAAAAAAACCGAAAACCCCAAATTAAAAATTGGAACCCTTAGAGTGGTCGGATTTTACTCAAACTTTATCCAGTTTATATTCAGGTTAAACTAAATCAATGTGCATTTTTTTTCAAATGCACCGAGGCGTGAAGATTTTCTAGTGTTACGAATTTTCACCCAAAAATGCCAAAATCCGAAAACTTTGACTAAAATGAGGCACGACTTAGAGTTGTCGGATTCGGCTCAAATTTTCACCAAGTCAGTTCTAGACCATAAGGAACAAGAATCCGCCTGGGGTTTTTAAAAATCCGAAGTTGTTTTTTCATGGCCACCCTAATGCTTACATGTGTGTGCATGTTCTTGTTCCATGCTTTAACATGTTCCAATTCCTGTGGAACCTATAAGTAAGTTCCCAATCTGGCCAGCTCTTCCGATCTGCAGTTTCCAGGAATATTCCTGTGCCCTGGTACCCATATGATTATCTTGCTGATGGGGCATTTCGTTAAGAGATTTGCGGTAGTCCGTGGCAAACGTTGAGTTCATGAATGCTGATTCAAGGGACTTGATTTTAGTTTGACTGTTACCGAATACATTGACCCCAATGACTGCTGGACTAGTATCTGAGTCAGTCACTTTCTTAATAGCCTACATTTCCGCCTGATACGCGCTATAATGATCACGTAATCTACGAGAAAGGGACAACCGTATTTCCCTGCGCTAAACCCCGTATCCTACCTGATCATTTGGTCGTCTTTATAATATATGTATATGAGATTCTTTAAGTTTTTGTGTGGCCGTCGGTGGCGAAATGGTATTGTGCGCGGATCTTGTACATGAGAACGTGCGTTCGATCCCTGCTCAGACCACTTAATATTTCCATCGAAGGCGGTCACCTTGCCTAGTGACGTCGGCACTATCGAGTATTTACTCATGTCATGAAAAAGTTTCTCAAAAATTCCGTTGGGAAGCGGTATAGAATTGTAGGTCTCAATCAGTGAGTGTAAAATTAGAACCCAGACTGCGCACTGCTTGTGAAAAGCCCTCCCCAATTCCTTCAAGGGATGTAATGGAAAACCATTTTTGTTTAAGTTTTTGACTAAAAACAGAATTGATATACCTTAAATCCAATCTAGATTTTTGTTAGTTTTTAAAATAAAAATTGTGTAGTAAATAGTACGCAGTGTAGGGTATTCCATGTATATACATATGTGTATGAAATATTCGTATACAGCATGTAATTTATCCATGTCAAGTGGAATGTGATTATAGATATTCCTACTGACTCTATGAAAAGAAGGTGGGTGTACGCACGTCCATAAGTGGCATAGCTGCCACCAGCAACTGCGTCGTGGCTACACCGACGATCACTTATCTAAGTTTCGAATGAAATGGAACACAACCAAATGATATTTTGGATATATCTATCTCCAACATTGCTGTTTCCATAATCGAAGGCAGCTGTATTACTCTGCCTTACATTACAGGGAAAATAAATGAAAACTCAAAACAAGATACAAGATACACAAGTGGTGCCAGTTTGATAAGCACAAATTAATCGCAGCACTTAAAAACGAAATACACTTGAAAAAATCAATGAAGCAACTGAAGAAGAAGAAAAGGTTTAATAAAACGTCAAAAGGTTTTCAATTGTCTTCCATTGTAAGTTATTTGGAGTGACATCAGTGATGCGTTGTTATCCGCAATCAAAGATGATGAAATTGTTTTTGTCAAATGTCTTGTAATAGCAGTAATTAGATTTTAGTAGTTGTGTTGCATTCTTTAGTTGCTTTTTATCTTCTAAGATAATTGTTTTGTCTATTAATTCTTTTAGTATTAATTAATAAATGTTTTTCTTTGTACATTTCCTCAATAGATAAGCAGCGACATTTGGAGACTGTAACACGTTATAATAAGGTCTGCGCCTGCTGGTGTTAACTAATTGTTTTTCAAAAACGTTTCATTTTAAATTCTTTTCACGCTCCCTACACAGACAGAGGGACATTCCGCCTTGTTTTTTTCTTAACAATTTCTTAACAAATTAAACACGCACAATTGGGATTTTACACTGCGACAAACAACAAATAAAACATATAATTATAATTAAAATGTTTTCATGCCACCGTTTGTTGAATGTGTGTCCTACAAAACATGCAACACCCAACCCAGTTGGCCATCCAGCCAGCCAACCACTTGCGGTTGTAGTCACAGCTCCACCATCATCACCACCACAACCATTAGCAGCAGACTACATGTGCTAAAGACGGCAACTGCATTATAGTGCACACTGGTTTCGGAACGATTTTTTATTAAAAACAATCTACAAAATAATTTTTTTTTGGAGAGTTTATATTTTCCACTATCTCTTAGATGTTTATGAAGAGCTTGAAGACTGTATCTCTGTATAACGAAAAACTTTAGGATAAATCTGTAATAAGTTGCGAGTGCATTTCAAATATGCCAAACATGACAATCCATGAACATCAATTTTCCTGTCAATTTAATCATTTTTAGAAAATGTTGTTTCCGATTTTGCAATATTTTGTTAATGTGGACTGTCAGGTCAAAAATAAAAGTTGGGAAAAATTAACCCCACCAAAATTTGTTTAAAAAAAATTCGAAATTAAAAAAAAATGAGAGAACACCAAAAACGAAGTAAACAAACGAAACTATTTCGAAAAAACGTCGACACCGGTTATCCATTTTTTTTTTTTTAAATAATTTAAGTCTTCCAAATGTAGATGCGTATTTCCCGCACGGTTCGAATATTTTGAGTATTTCAACATTCGAAATAGAGAAACCAAAATCTGTACAGAAAAGTTTTGGCAAATCTTATGATTTCATTCGACTTGAAACGACAAGATTGTGGAAGCCAAATCGAATTTCTTTCATCTAGAACACGAACAAATGAAAGCTTTCGTTCGAGATAGAGAAACAGGCTGTTAATGTCAGGAAATAGTTTCAAATCCAGAGATTTCGTCCAGTTCTCCCAATAAAATAAAAACAACCAAACACACAATATGACACATACTTTGTCCGAATTAGCTGACGTATACGTGTGTCACATAACCACATCTTTGCCATATCAACAGCAACGAAACAGCCAAACACACAACATCACACATACTTTGTACGAAGTAGCTGACGTATTAGTATGTCACCATAACGTCGACTGCGATGGTTTTAGCAGCAGCATAAAATCTGGTTTTAGCAGACTTTGACTTTGATAGATTTAGTCCCTATACGCCGCTATAGATGTTAAAACATCAAAAGGCACGATTTTGAATTATGACGCAGAATATTCTTTTCGTTTCCAGAAAACTTCAAACCCTAGAAGCATCAAGTATCAGATGCCCTGCATCTTCTATAATCAGCCGCCCTGCTGTCTTGGCTTTACACCCACATCATTTCCATTTAGGATTATTTCACAAGGGATTTTATGACACATCAAACTGTCAAACCCATGATATTTTTGTTCAGTAATATTTAACATTTCTTAGAATGGCACAGTCTTAGAATGGCACAGCGTCTACAAATTTTTTAGCTTTATTACAACCAAACCCACTGTTTTCAACCAATATTCTGTTCAGTGATAACTTAATTATCGTAAATTTACTAAAGAACAGGCCGAAGATATTTTGAAGAGCCACCATTATATCCAGACAAAACAATGGTTTGGCATAGTTTATGAGCAAAAGGTTTCCCATTACATTCCATGAAGGAATTGGGGAGAGCTTCTCACAACCAGTGTGCTGTGCGCTTTGTAGTTTTACGATATACTCACTGATTGGGACCTACAGTTTTTACACCGATTCCGAACGGTATTTTGAGAAGTTTTTTCATTCCTAATTACTCGATAGTGACGCCGTCACTATGCGAGGTGACCGCCGCCAAAACAAATTTAAGGTATTCAGAGCAGTGATCGAAACCACGTTCTCATTCACAAGAGCCCCGCACACTACCATTGCACCACCGACGGCCAGCCTTGTGGTACACCTGCAGTCAATTTATGCTCGTCGGAAGAAACCCCATGTACGACAACTCGTATAGTGCGATCTCTGATAAAACTCGACATAAATCGAGTGAAGTTATCACTGACACCAAAACCAGTGAGCTTTGACAAGAGTGCATCGTGCCTTACTGTGTCAAAGGCCTTGGAAATATCAAGAGCCACTATCTTACTCTCACCAAGCCGATGGATGGATCGACTCCACTGTTCCGAAAGGAACGCCATCAGTAGATCTCATTCTACGGAAGCCATAATACCGATCATTAAGAATGTCATGCTCTCCATAACCTTCGAGAGCACAGAACAAATTGCAATTGGGCTGTAATTTGCAGGGTTACTTGTAGAGCCTACGGTCATAACCGGTCTACCCCGTCGGGTAGACCGGTTTTTAAAACCGGTCGACCGGTTCTTACGGTCTACCCGGACGACCGATTAACCGGTCTAGACCGGTTTTCATATTTTTTTTAAAAGGGTTGTTTTTGCTACTTTTTTGCAAATACGCAAAAAAAATAAAAATAAATACAAAAAATCCAAGTTTTTGAAAAAAGTAATAAATTTTAAGCAAAAAATTAAAAAAAAAATAAAAATTTAAATTTTTTTTTAAAAATCGATAAATTTTTGAAAAATAAATATTGTGATAAAAATGGGAAAATTTTCATGAAAATCGAAAATTTGTTAAAAAAAAACCAAATTTTGAAAATATCGACAATTTTTGAAAAAAATCCAAAAAATTCAAAAATTTAAAAAAAATAAAATAAAAATTTAAAATTTTTTAGTACTTGTGGAACTAAAATCCTCCGAAACTGGTCCTTGAATTCAATAAGTCCTTTACTTTTCATACATTTATATGAAAATGATACGGTCTTTTTCGGTCCCATGTACGGCGTTTTTGAGCCTTGGGGCGTAATGGGTTAAAAATTCGTGCAAATAATTTAGACGTAATTACGACTTGGAAACATAAATTTTTTTGGTACTGGTAGAACCAAAATGTTCCGAAACTGGTCCTTGAATTCAATAAGTCCTTTATATTGAAGATATTACACACTTGCTACGAAAAAATTCTTAAATCAATAAATAAAATATTTTGTTGCCCATATCTCGATCACTAAGCAAGAAATACCGAAATGGGCGAAATTTTGCCGCCAAGTGTGTTTTTACACCCCCAATACTCCACTACAGCATCTAGTTTGGCAATAAACTGTTTGGATTTTTAGATTGCGATTTTCTCCAAAACTACAGCTCCTAGAGGGAAAATTCTTTGATTTTTATAAATTTTTTTGATTTTTTGAACTTTTTTTTCAGTTTTTTTTTTAAATTTCAGTACTTTTCCAAAAACATGGATTTTTTTATATTTATTTCTAGCCTTTAACATATTTTGCCAAAAAGTACCAAAAAACATACTCTTTTGTTAAAGTACTAAAAACCTAGATCCCCCCATTACCCGGTTTTACGGTCGACCGGTCTACCCGGTCTAGACCGGTTCTAAACCGGTCGACCGGTCTTTACGGTCTACCCGGTCTAGACCGGTCTATCCGGTCTATCCGGTAAAGACCGGTCGTCCGGTCGACCGTAAAGAGCGGTCTAGACCGGGTAGACCGTAAAGACCGGTCGACCGTAAAACCGGGTAATGGGGGGCTCTAGTTACTTGCATCAACTTGTTTAGGGATTGGCTGGACATTAGCAACATTCCAACGCGCGGAGAAGACTCCAGCACGGTATTCAAGGTTGAAAAGGTTGCGCAGTGGACGTGCGAGTGTCGAAGAGCACCTATTCAAGACCAGTGCAGAAATGTCATACGGGCCCGGGGATTTATTTACGACGAGATTCGCAAGAACGTTTTTAATTCCTCGCGTTCGAAAATATATCTTGGCACATAATTGATCGCGGGGAGTGGTTGATAGCTATCCGGCAAGGAAGAGTTCCTTGTAAATATTTCAACCAGGAGGTTATCTTTATCAATTATTATTAACGTGGAAATTTGCGAGTCGCCACGGGAGCTGAGAGCCGCCAGATTAAAGTTTCGGCTCGCGAACTAATACGAACCCTGTATTAAACGCTCGTCAACGTAGAAATCAAAGAGCAATGTTAGCGAACATCTACAAAGTTTAATCACTACACTTTCCAGTCCGCCAGTGAATTAGAGTTCCAAACCACTGTACTCCCTCCTTATTTATGCGAATGCCCCAAGTGGCTGCTTTATAAAAACAAACATCGAATTAAACACTTTATGCGAATATAAATATAAAACGTGTTTTCTGTTAATTCCTCTGTTAGTGCTGGAGGACGGAGTTCCTTTTTTGTCGTCTCGCTCAGTTTTGATCCTTTGATGTGAAATTAAACATACAAAAACATGTTGTTAACATTAATTTTCTCCCGCAGCACCGTAACAGCAGCTAACAAATGAACATTAACACACCACACACACTCGCGGTGAGATGGAAGGAAGAGCAATACAACCATACACCAAATCCATTCATTTCGAAATCATCATATGTGGTCACTTCTTCATCCATAAGGTAAATACCGTGTGTGTGTGTGGGGTGGCATGAATGTGTCTACTTCTTTACGAGGATGTTTGTCATGTTTGCCCAGAAGTTGTATGGTTTTTGGTCATTTATGTTATGTGTGTGTGGTCACCTACTCTTATTCGGCCTGCCAATTCATCCATGGGTGTTACTGGCATCGCCGTCGTTGCCGCCACTGTGGCCTCAAGGGGCACTAAGTCGTTTGTCTCATTTATGCAGCGCTCCAACATGAAATAAAAACCAGAACATTATGATGATGATCATCATTTATCCACGTAACTTGTACTTGTTGAAATGTTGCTCGTACAACACTTAAGAGGAGCCAGTAGTAGTAACAGCCTCGATATTGAACGGCATTGGCAATAGCAATGGAATATGTGGCGTCGGCATTGACGGTGTCGGTGTCGGGGGCAATAATTATGTTAAATTATACAAAAAGCATAGTACTTTGCATTAATGCTATAAAGAATTGATTTCTTAGGACGGCCAATTAATACCGACACAGATGTGTTTTCGTCTTTTCTAATCAAACAGATCTTAAGTGACATAAAACCGTTCGTGGTGTAATTGATTGATCAATAAATTAATTTGTTGCTGATGGAATTTATTTGGTTTTTGAAATATTTAGTAACTCGCAAAATTCAAATTTTTCTAGAAGAAACAAAAATAATGTTGGGCTCTTTATAATTGAGAATTAAATAAATGTGGCAAAGACCCACATTCAATCTAGCAGTGAAAGCTAGCGAAACATATTCATCGCAGCTATGAAAACTATTAATCACAGCTACGAAGGTTATTCATCAAAACAATGAAACACACTCATCACAACCATTAATGGTAGACATCAAAAGAATGATACATATTCATAACGGCTATAAAGAACTAAAACATATTCATTGTTGGAACGAAACGTGTCCCAGGAGACTGTAATCCAGATGATGGAGTTGCACAAATACAAGACTGCCCCCGTCCAAGCCAAACTCAAGGTAGTACTGAAATTTCCCGTCTTGGGAACAACAAAACTGCTGGTGCTGATGGACTATCTGCTGAGCTGTTTATAGCTGGCGGCATCAGTTCATATGCAAAATCTGGCTAGTCGAATGAATGTCAGACGATTGCAGTATTAGCATACTGTGTCCAGTTTTTGATGTGTTAACATCTATAGGCGCGGGTAGGGACTAAATTCACAAAGTGAATACATCCAAACACAGTTTGTCCGCTTGGGATCACACAGATTGTCCGCTTGCGATCACACAGATTGTCCGACGGCGATCACACAGATTGTTTGGCGTTAAACTCCTCCGAAACGGCTGGGCCGAATTGTACGAAATTTTGTTTGCATATCGGATAGGTCTCAGAATCGGCCAACATCTATTTTTCATACCCATAAATGATAAGGGTGACCCACCCCTAGATAGAACACAGATTTGTCCGACTGCGAAACACAGATTGTCAGACTGCGAAAAAAACACACACACTGATGTAGCGGCAGCGAATAGTTGGCTTGTGTGGGTGCGGAGCACTCTCAGAGCAACGAGAATAATGACGTATTATACGTATATAAAAATAAGATAGCAAAAGTGCAATGAAAATTGTGTGAACTTGTGTAGCGTATGTACGAACATAACAATGTATGTCTGTACATGTGTCTGTTGCTTTGAATTCTCTTTGTTTTTTGTGGGAATAAAACAAAAAGTATTAAGCAAGAAAATAATAACACATGTACTTGCACTGGTCTTTAAATAATTTTAAGAATTAATATTATTCAAATGTAACGTCATTATGATTGAACGCTGTTCTTTATTTTCCAGTGTAACATTTACTAATGTGTTCATAGAAATTGAACAGGTACCGTGTAACAAAAAGGTGTTATCACATCGCCCATGAGTTCGGACACTCATTGGATTTTTTTTAATGGGCTACCCGAATGTATGTGTCAACTATGGTGGAATAAGTCTTTTATCCACCGTATACAAGGTCCTTTCGATCGTAATATGTTAAAGACTAAAGCCATTTGTTGCAGACCGTTTGCAGACCTTATCATTAGTGTGGCTTTCGACCCGGAAAATCAACTATCGCCCAGATATCCCCCTACGACAAACCCTAGTAAAACCCACCAAAAATAAATCGACTTTTACCACTTCATTGTAGATTATAATGCTGCCTTCGATAGCCCGCACTCTGACAAAGCTGTCCTCTTTTGTTGTTTGGATGCAAATATAACGTGTTAAAAACTTGTCGCAAATATAATATACTTGTCTCCAAAGACATTGTGTTTGCTATTCAATATAATATGTTTGGAACACAATGATTAAGAGGTTAAAATATATGTATTTGTGACTCAAATCTAGCTTTGTTTGTTGGAAACTGCTGGAATCAAAAACGTGACAGACAATAAAGAAACAAAAAACACCAGATCTTCTTTTCACGAAAACAATGCTTGCAAACTTGTGCATGGTTCCTGCAATTTATTGCTGGGCCGTTATTTTTCAGCGTGCGATGCTGTATGAAAATATACTGGAGCTTGGAATTCCTGCTAAGCGGACACGCATTTGAAGAATGACACTGACCGAAACGAAATCCTCAGTAAAGATTGTTCAAGATCTCACCGAACCATTTAGTATGAGACGAGGCCTCTAGCAGGGAGACACCATATCGTGCGATCTCTTCAACATGTTAATAGATATCATTGCGAAAAAGTCAGATGCTGCTCGCGTACGCTGACGAATTAGATATCATTGGGCGAAATCTGCGAGAAGTTACTGCAGTATTTTCGAGAATCGATAGGAATTAGTAAAAGTGGGTTGGGCAGTGATTGAGACCACGACAAAATTAATGGTTTTGACTAACAGAAAATTTACCACACTATTTCCAATTGAAATTTGAAAAATATAAAATTAATTTTTAAAAATATCAATTGAAATTTGAAAATTATATTTGAAATTTGAAATACATCAATTGAAATTTAAAAAAAATCAGTTGAAATTTTAAAGACATCAATTGCAATTTAAAAGAAAGCAATTGAAATTTAAAACTTATCACTTGAAATTTAGATTTTTGATTTTTAAATTTCAATTGGTGTATTTTAACTTAGAATTTTTTGTTTTTTTTTTATCAAGCCATCACTTAGGGGATGCCCCCTATAAATGCAGTGCAAAAAGGTGTAATTTGGGGCTAATGAAGTACTTCAGAGATAATACCCACTTGGAAACCAAAGATACAACATTATCAGACCGTCATACACTAGACGAAACATCACTGGTAGCCTTCGAGACAAAACTGCCCCGAAAAATTGTAAAGTGGCGTCATATCCGCACGTAGATAATGTAAGTAAAACTTCTATAAACTCACCGCCATGCCCACCACCATACCCCATGCCCATCACCGTATTATAATAAGTAAATTGTTTCCCGTTACATCCCATGAAGGGATTAGGGAGATCTTCTCACAGCCTAGTTTCTAGTTTTACACTCACTGATTGTGACCTACAGTTTTACCCCGGTTCCGAACGGTATTTTGAGAAGCTTTTTCATGGCTAAATACTCGATAGTGTCGCCGTCACTGAGCGATGTGACCGCCGTCGAAAGAAATTTAAGGTGGTCAGAGTAGGGATCGAACCCACGTCCTCATGCACAAGAGCCGCGCACACTTACCTTGCACCACCGACGGTATTATACCATAAAGAAAAAGACAAGATCCGCTATCCCTCCCTTCAAGTTCTCTTGATGAAGACGAGGTAGTAGGCTATTTCACCGAGTTCGAGTTGCTTTTGTAATTTACTCTTTGGTTGGACATAATACGGACAGAAATAAAAGGGAATGCGTATTTTCGTTCGATGCAAACAACATAATTTAGTTAATATTATAGATTAATTTATACATAGTTATGTCAACTCGCTCATCGGTTTAATGATTGAAGGAAAGCGAACTTGTGTTTGAACGTCAAGAGAAGAATTCTGTCGCTGAGGTTTGACAAACACAGCTGAAATTGTTACTGTGAATGTTCAAAATTACAAACTACTACACAAAACTAAAAATGGAGGTATTTGTTCGATGTTGCTGCCAGAAGTTCGTTTCCTCATTGAAGAAACGCAAAGAGAAACGTCAAATGAGACGGATTACAAATTATATATAAATTAATCTATGGTTAGTATCAACCAAACACTATTTAAACTTAGTTTGCTGCATGCTCTATAATCTCTGTATTCTTTTGTCTCTCATTCTACATCATTTCCCTAGTACCTTTTCGATCTGCTGTACCATAGAAACCCCCTGATTATACACAACATCCATCACACAAACCGAACACTTCAACCGGCCAACCACACCCACCAACAACCTGATAAACACACAAACTCTGTCCACGGTATAATACATACACACAGCAGCGACAGAATGGTCAGTGAGCATCAGCGATCACAGAAGAATAATTGCATCGCCGTAATTCTCAATTACGTCAATACAGCCAGAGTACTTAATATTGAGGTTGGCCAGCATCACTTGTTAGTCGGTTCTCAGCGCACAACCCGATACGAACATAGACCTCGTGACTCGAATTCCGAAAGGAGTCAAGAGTAAAACTTTTCACATAAATACATTTACCATAGCGGCTTAGGCTAACTATTCCACCATAGTGACTTCGTTTGACTATTCCATCATAGCGACTTCGGTTGACTATTCCACCATAGCGACTTTGGTTGACTATTTCACCATAGCGCGTTAGGCTGACTATTCCACCATACATATTCCACCATACACACAGTGCTCTAAGACCGAACCCAACGGAGTGTTCTCTAACCATTCCCAGAAGCGTATTCTCAACCATTACCCGAAGAGAGTTGTCACACCTATCCCAGAACAGTGCTCTAAGATCGAACCCAACGGAGTGCTCTCAAACCAAAGTGTACTCTTAACCGTTCCCAGAAGAACGTTGTCAAATCAATCACAGAAGAGAGCTATCATACCAAGTGAAATACCTGTACGTCAGCTAACGTTAGTGAGTTATCGTTTTCAATTAAAACAATTAAATTGTTACACTGTGTAACGTCGTTTAATTACAAAATTTCTCATCTATATAAAGAGGAACAATATTTCGCAACAGCCTGGCTGTGATGCCGCAGCCATGGGTCGCACGCATTTTCAGCTAAACTGAACATGCTGACGCATAAAGCTAACGACGTACGCTATCTTCGCCCCTCGAAGTCTTCGCTTTTTATAAGAAAATATGTTTTTGTTGAGATGTTAGATAGGATTGGTAAGATAATGTCATATAAAAGACTCATTATATTGGGTGTTATTTTTTATTTGACTTGATATGCTGATACCAGCAAAACAGCAACAATTGCTGATGCTGCTTGTACATTTGATGTCTTCATATTCGAGTGGCAAAATCAAAAGCAAAAGCAGTCAGTGGCAGTGGCAGTGACAATGCCACCATCAAATCAGCCAGCATGTCGTCTTCACAGCAGTAGCAAATACAGAAGCCTATCAATTTCATGTACTTAATTTCATAAAATGAATTTAACATTTATACAAAACTGAACTGATTTAATGGCAATTTAATTTTTGCCTTGTCTTTGGAATACTAGGTACATGTGATTTCTCTTTTGATATGGGACGCATTTTTCAGATACCGTCTTTTGACAATCAGGAGCAAACGAAAGACACTCCCAGAACTTGTGGCTGGCTGTATGTCTGTCTAGAATTTTTCTTATCGCCAAAGTTATTAATAAATGACAAACAGCAGCAGCAACAACAACAACAACAACAGGAAATGTGATGAGAATAAGAGCAGAATTACACACTTGCATACATATACAATTTTAGCATTGACAATTACACATTGACTCGATTCAAATATTGAACAAAGGTGGTATGATAAATTTGGGTATTTCAGATTTCAATATTTTACAATTAATACTTCAAGATCATTATAAACTACTTATATATTGTCGTCAGCTTAACGGATACTTGTCCTTATCTGCAACGTCTTTTGAATTAAAAGTTGAATATCCTTTGTTCCGAATATTTTCCTTCAACTCCACCCTATGGCCTCATGTTCTTCTTAACATTTTATTTACCACCGATAAAAAATAAATAAATTGTTTTCCACTACATTCCTCGAAGGAATCGGGGAGAGCTTCTCACAACCAGTGAGCTGTGCGCTTTCTACTTTTATACTCACTGATTGGGACCTACAGTTTTACACCGGTTCCGAACAGTATTTTGAGAAGCTTTTCCCTGGCTAAATACTCGATAGTGTCGCCGTCACTATGCGAGGTGACCGCTGTCGAAAGAAATTTAAGAGCAGGGATCGAACCCAGGATCTAAAGTACAAAAGGCGCGCACTCTAACCATTGCACCACCGACGGCCACTATATTTACCACCACCGATACCGGTACCAAAATCGGTAACTCTAAGATATAATAACTCTAAATTTCATTAAATGTCCCACACCCCTCTCTACTTCCTTCGCGCTGCTTAGAAGAATGGAGTACAGGCTGAAAAATTTGTCTGTTCTGGTGCAAATATAACACATGTGTTTTTTTATTGTTAACATTTGTTGAAAACAAAAACGTGACATACATCAAAGAAAAAAAAGCACAAGTTTTTCAAACCACGAAAGCAATGCTTGCAAACATGTACATTTATCCAGCAATATGTTGCTGGGGCCGATATTTTCTGCGTGTAAACTCTTTCATGCATCACGCTGAAAAATCTGCCCTTTCTTGTTGTTTGGGTGCAAATATAACGTGTTTGTAGCTTGTCGCAAATATACTATACTTGTGCCCAAATACATTGTGTTTACTAGTCAATATAGAATGTTTGAGACACAATGATTTATAGGTTATAATATATGTTTTTGAGACCAAAATGTGGGTTTCTTGTTGAAAACATCTGAAATAAAATACGAGACAGACAACAAAGAAACAAAAAAGCAGCAGATCTTCAATTCACGAAAACAGTATTTGCAAACATATAGATGTTTCCTGCAATATGTTGCTGGGGCTGATATTTTTCAGTGTGTTTGATAAAAAAAACTGTATCACCTAATGCGTATGGTATTATTTACTGCTGCTGATTATCGCATTCCATGTTATTGTTATTTGTTTTAACATATGTACGGAAGATCCAACATAGCCGTAATAGTGTATTAGACACCTTAGTTCAAACGTAGTCGTCCTCCCGCTTGTTCAAGCCAGAGATTCCCTGCCTGTGGGGTCTTGAACTTGGTGCCCGCCTGTTCCCGTATTTGTCTTTGTTCCCCTGGTGCAAGCCAGAGATTCCCCGCTTGTTGGATCTCGACCTTGTTGCGTACCTCTCCCGCTGCTTCAAGCCAGAGATTCCCAGCCTGTCTGGTCCTCAACTTGGTACCCGCTTGTTCCCGTGTTTGTTTTTGTTCCCTAGTTCAAGTCAGAGATTCCCTGCCTGCGGAGTCTTGAACTTGGTACCCGCCTGTTCCAGTGTTTATCTTTGGTCCCTGGTTCAAGTCAGATATTTCCTGCATGTGGGGTCTTGAACTTGGTACCCACCTGTTCTCGTGTTTGTCTTTGTTCCCATGGGGCAAGCCAGAGGTTCTCTGCCTGTGGGGTCTTGAACTAAGTACCCGCTTGTTCCAGCTTCAAAGGGGAACCCCGACGTTACAAGGTTAGGAACTGCTTGTGGTTTATTCGCATAGACCAGAGATTTCACAAAACCCCAAAGAAAGAAATCTCATGATCATGGTGGCCAGTTCAAAATTTCGGGAGATGATTCGGTCTGGAAATCGTTGCTCTAATAAATTGATTATTTCATGAGCGGTGTGGTAGGTTGCAGGTCCCGCTCAAGTCACTTATCATCCAGACCCACACCATCCAGTTGACGCCTCAAGAATTCCGTTATCATGTTCCTGTAACGGACGCCATTCACAGTCATTGCATTTCGCTCCTCATTTTCAAGGATCGTTGTGGATGCATTTGTTTTTCATAAATCAAGTGCAAATTTACTGAGCTGGACAATTTTGTTTGCTGACGAACCCATTCCCATGAAATGCGGTAAAGACGATTTATTTCGAAAAATCAGCATTAAATTCACTTTGTTCCGTCACCCACAGATCTCACATTTCCGGTGCCGTTCATGGTCTGCTAGTATAAGCTCCTGAGTGAGATGAATCTTCTACGGGCGAATTCGCTGCATAGTGCTTAGCGAAATTTGATGTTATTTTGAATGCCGAATTGATGTTCCCGGGTTTTCAGCGACACTCCCATTTACAGCAGCAATATCTTCGATAGTCAGGAGGGTACGTCGGCGCACATGAGTTTCTTCAAATCTTGTGATCATTCTTTGAATTGTTGGCACATTATGTGCACTTCCACTACACAAAATTTCGCTATGAATTTCGTCTCAGCGTAACCTTTTCTGTTTTTGTTAATGGCGTTTCACAATGGTAAGGCGTTCTTCTTTTTTTTAATAATCGGAACAATCAAACTTCTGACCTGACGCGTGCACAAAAAAAAAGTAGACACACAATTTATACCTGTCTGCCAGTTTGAAATGCAAAGAAAAATTTTGTTCAGCGGAATTTTAGACAACTAAACTTCTATCATCAAGTTAAATCAACTGTTATAGTGGGAATCGTCGGACTCGGCCCTGGAACAGTGATAGAAGGTCCTTTCAACATTGCTGAATTTTCCCACTACTTGAAAGCGGAACTACTATTCGATCGATAATATTACAGACTCAAACCGGAAAAGAAGTTCGTGGTATAGAGATATATGTGTATTCCTACACGAATGGTTCGGAACTGAATGATCAGGTAGGTTACGAAGTTTGCTCTGGAGAACTACAATTGCCTCTTTATAGAAGACTACTTGATCATTGTAGCGCGGAAAATTTGGCAATTAGAGAAGTAACCGACTGGCTGAGGGATAACAGTCCAGAAGTCTAGGACAGTCAGTCAGTCATCTAGTCCTTGAAATGAGTATTCCTGAATTCAGCATATGTCTAGGAATGCCGCAGATATCTTAACGATATGGCACACCAATATAGTACTCACCCAATGTGGTTGCCAGGGCACAGGGGCATTCCAGGGAACCGCAGAGCGGATGGTCTGGCCAGACTAGGGACTACCTTGCAGGTTCTGCAAGAGCACTCTTATATGATCGTGCAGGAGAAATGGACGAAGGATACAGATTGTGTACGCTCAAGACAAATCTAGCCTATAGTGGATAGCAGGAGATCCATGCGCCTTCTGTCTCTGACCAAGCCCAAGGTATCAATACTTGTTTCAGTTTCGACGGGTCACTATCTAATTGTTAGGCGAGAATAAAGTTCAGGGCAAATGACTTTTGCAGAAGCTGTAGCGATGAGGAAGAAGAAAATACTGTACATCTCTCTGGACGTGCCCAGCACTAGCCGACAGGAGGATGTCTATAATGGGATCCTACCTATTTAGCGGCATTGGAGAATTATCTCAGATAGGAGCTAACAATATCTTGAGCTACTTGGATTCTCCAGTGTGACTGGAGTTTTAATGTCGATAGCAAGTGGTATCACAAATGGCTAAGAAGTCTACACCAATTCCAATTGAAATTTGAAAAATTAATTTTTATTTTTAATTTTAATAATTTAATTTTAATTTTGGAATTTGAAAATTATATTTGAAATTTAAAATACACCAATTAAAATTTAAAAATTCTATGAATTGCATCAATTGAAATTTAAAAAACATCAATTGAAATTTGTGAGACCTCAATTGAAATTTGAAAGACATCAATTGAAATTTCAAAAACACATCAATTGAAATTTGAAACTCGTCATTGAGAAATTTCAAATACATCAATTGAAATTTAGAAGACATCAATTGAAATTTAAAACACATCAATTGAAATTTAAAATTCGTCACTTGAAATTTAAAAATTATTAACCGATTTTATTAAAAAAATAAATAAATCGTTTCCCATTACATCCCATGAAGGAATCGGGGAGAGCTTCTCACAACCAGTGAGCTGCGCGCTTTCTAGTTTTATACTCACTGATTGGGACCTACAGTTTTACACCGGTTCCGAACGGTATTTTTATGTATTAGATTTTTAAATTTCAATTGGTGTCTTTTAAATTTCTATTGATGTATTTTAAATTTCAATTGATGTTTGTATTTTAAATTTCATTTCACTTGATGTATTTTAAATTTCAATTGATGTTTTTTAAAATTAAATTAATGTATTTTAGATTTCAATTATCCGATTCAGTCTGACTTTCTCTGCCACTGTCCTGCTGTTGGGGGAGTGACACTCAAACACCCCCCTGATAGTACATTATCTAGTTTGGAAAACCTACGGGGGTTGAGCGGTGAACATTTTGGTGATCTCTTTGAATCACGAAGAACAAACAGCAGGGATGCTTACTATCTTAGGTGTTGTAACGTGGTTTTGTCTAGGGCTGAGGTAAGCTCAGCCATGTACCGAGTCTTTCGTTAGGATCCACCAAAAGTTTCGAAATAAGAATATAATAGTTTACCCTTTTTGGGGGGTTCGAATTCAGATTCTTTATTGATATTTAATTTACAAAGTAATTTGATTTACAGGAATAACATCAACTGCTTCACTCGGTGAGAACACTCCTCTTAGCTTGAGAACACTAGTCTTGGTTGGTAACACTCTTCTGGGGGCACTTGTTTTGGCTTGACAAAACTCTTCTGGGGGCACTTGTCTCAGCTTGACAACGCCCTTCCGGGAATACTAGCATTGGCTTGGGAAATCGTCTGGTACAGGTTGCGGACTGGTAGATTCTAAGGTGATCGGTATCGGATATGCTGGTTCGGTATGTGCTTTACATGTCCGGTTAGAACGGTTATCATCGACTGGTTTACATGGGAACAGTGAGCCGAAGCCCCTGTGTGGGAACAGTGAGCCGAAACTCCTGTGTAGGAACAGTGAGCCGAAAATCCTGTGTAGGAACAGTGAGCCGAAACTCCTGTGTAGGAACAGTGAGTCGAAGCCCCTGTGTAGGAACAGTGAGCCGAAGCCCCTGTGTAGCAATGTATTTACACTAAAGAACGGATCCCAAAATTTTCTCCTGTCCTTTGCAGAAATAGAGCCCCAGGCAAAATGCAATAATCTTGTCTGGTTGTTCGCTCGGAGGCCTAGTCAACCTTAACACTAAGTACCATTGCTGTAGTGACGCAAATGAGAATTGCATCCAATCACTCATTCTCGTGTGACCAACAACTAGTTCGCTGCTAATATGTACACAACGTCGACAGAGCTTGTGTGTTGTCAGTGAGTGTGATTGTTCGCGGTGGTTGGTGCGACTGATGGATGTTGTGTATGCTTAGGAGACGGGTAGTCCAGGGACGTATGCGGGTGGGAATGGCGGTGAGTGTTTGTTATTATGTACGGACGGATCATGACGTCACGTTACTGTGTATGCCGAGAAAGAATCAATACTTCGTCTTCCCTTTCACAACCTAATCTACTTCTGCCTCAAGAGCCGTTGCAACTGACTCCAACATCGCCATGTAGGCTGCGGTCTTTTCTAGGCGATAGTTTTCGTTCTCTTCAGCACATTTTATAAGCAAGTGCATAACCTGACCTATTATTTTTTCTCGAAATGCAGGATTGTGGCCTAAAAAATATTAACCCCATCAATGTATTCCAGTTAGTTACAGATTTGAACAGTCTGTCCTTAGCCTAGTATGTTAGCTTGGAACTTCAATACGATCATCCTACCATTTGCGACCATTTAAAATTGGTTACTGACGAAAAAATATCATCTAAGCAATATTATACTTATACTTTACTATTTTCAGAGACATAAAGACGACGGTAATTCTGTCCAAAAACCATGATGAGCCTCATAACGTTTTGCTCAATCTTTAGCGTAATTTATCTTCATACAGCTGGTAATCCGAATCGAGTCGTGTGTATGCCCGTATTTTCGATCACCTCACTTTTGTAACGCTGAAATTTTCGTAGTTTCCAGGAGACGACTTGGCTTTTATCCTTCAGAATAACTGCCTGTATTTTCCATCACCTCACTTTTGTGATCATGAAATTTTAGTAGTTTCCAGGAGATAACTTGGCTTTTGCCTTCAGTATAAAAGTCTGTGTAACTAAAATTATTACACTGCCCGCATTTTGCACAAAATTAGATTTTCCCTCTTATTACAAATTTCAACAAATTTCAATGTTTGTTCTTAATGGCCTCACTCCCATTTACTCTCGATATAATTTCGATTTTCTTGCTTTGTGGATATAATTATCATTGTACTTTATGTCATAAATTTTCAAATCAATTGATGAATCAATACGAAATCAAACAGTTCAAATTCGATATTGACTCAAGACTCATGTAATTGCTGCTGCCATCTAGATGGAGTCTGTTGTCTCGTAGTTGTGATAGTAAAGAAATACATGGGGATGTGATGTTTTTGCGTCTGTGTCTGTGATAGTGATATCATAGCTATGCTTTCCCTTTGCCTGGCCTTCAGTTCGCCTGACTGCTGGTGGGTTTGTAAATGTGTTGCGGTTCATGGCCCAGGAATAATATTATTCCCATTGCTTTGAAATTATTACTATCTTCTGCTGGGCGATTCATTCAAGTATTCGTAGAAATATAAATTATCACACAAATGCTGATATCAGCAAAAACGAATATAATGGAGATATTTTAAATGTAAATGTTGTATTGTTTGCAATGATATTAATATATAATTTATATGTGCACGAGTATAAGGTCAATTGTGACAATAAATGAGATATCCTTTGTAGATGAGGGGTTCAGATTGACATTTCCAATACGAAGATTTGTCATCAAAGTATTCGTTGTAAAATTTGATAAAGGACATTTATTTTGGAAAAACAAACCCAGAGATTTACAAAAGTGGTTGTGGCAGCTCGTGTGCGTGATTAATGTTAACAAGAACACTGGTTTCCTAATCTGCCGATTATTAATTGTGTAACTGTGTAATTGTCAGCCTTTATAATTCAATAACTTCGAGGTCTATTCGGGCTCGATGTTTAATATAAGATATCGATTAACTAGTTAAATGTAAAAAAAAGTCTTCAACTTTTCCATGATAACTTCCACAAATATAATAGGAATTTTTAAATTTGTTGAAGAAATTATTAAATTAATCGTTCCGTACGTTAACAAATCTATCAAAATTTAAAGGAAACACGAATATAATAACAATGTGCGACAAACAACATCGGCGGGGGTTCTGACTACCGGGAAAAGTTATATAGGCCAAAAAAAAAAGTTATACGTTTCCCGGCGTTTCGCTGGGCCACGTCTAGCAATCGAGATATATCGCTTTGAAGTTAGTGAATATCATATAGGAGAATTTGTCCCATTTGAGGCTCTTTTATTTGACATAACTCGAGAACGACTAGTACGATTTTGCTGCAACAAACTTAGAAAAATTAAGAATTGCAATTCCTTTAATCTATTGATATACTGTTTCTCTACATAATCAACAGGTTTTTAGTTATAAGTAAATTTATAAAAAAAAATATTTTTTTCCTAAAAAACTAAAAAATTATATTTTTAAAAATCATAACAAATGCAAAACGGCAAAATGTGTCAAGTCTTATTACTTTGACGTAAAGTCACATCATAGGTTAACCAAATGAGACGTAGACATTAAAAACAATTAATTTGTTTCCAAATGAACACAGATACTCATCCGATACAGACTCTAAACAAGAATGCAAAAACCACCACGCAAGAAAGTAAAGGGAGCAACCAAACGAAAATAAATATATGAGTTCATTGATTTTTATGATCTATATCTCATTTTGTTCATAGGTTACGTGAAAGTAATAAGATTTGAGACTTTTTCCCGTTTTGAATTTTTAAAAATAAAAATTTGTAATTTTTTAGGCAGAAAAATATTTTCTTTTCTTCAGAAATTTATTTATAACTGCAAAACTGTTGATTATGTAGAGAAACAGTATTTAAATAGATTAAAGGAATTGTAATTCTTAATTTTTCTAAGTTTCTTGCAGCAAAATCGGACTAGTCGTTATGTCAAACAAAAGAGCCCTACCATTTGTCGAACAGTGTAATCGATCGCTATTCTGTAGAGACGCCACACTTAGAGTCTTATCTCATAACACTTAATGATTAATCACAACTTTAATGATTACGGAATTCTTTTGCCAAACCTGCGAGCTCATCCATCGTACTCTTCACACACGTGGTTTCACCGTTATCGGTTTGCGGCACAAAAATATTTCACTCATTTTGTAATTATCAAGCACTCCTTCATGCAGAGATACATGCACCAACATAAGTATGCATATAAAACATGAATCTCTAGATCCAAAACCCCCTATCCCGTGACGCACCCATCATTCGCATCGATGGGCAGCAGACCTTAATCCTTAGGAACAGCACCATTTGCGGTGATGACCCCCACTCTCTAAATAACATCAACATACGATATAGTGTCTGTCTGTCTGGATGTTCGTCCGTCCATAGTTGATAATGCTGATGATGATGGCTTTTTAAAAGAAACGAGTAAAGGAAGAAATACACACACATACACACAAACTACTCCTCGATATCGGAGAGTGAAACTGAAAAAAAATTACGGGCTTATCTAAATGTCAGCCTTACAGTCTCGTTTTCCATTATGATACAAAGATATGAATGGAAGCTCCACCACCACCACCACCATCACCATCAACCAGAGATCCAGCACTAAGTAAGGACACGGGATTGACGCAAAAATTTAAGTAAAACAACTGAAATCAACAAAAGTAATCGAATGTCGCCAATGCACTGGATTGCAGCACTCTCCTCCCGACTCCCGACAGACTACGGCCGCCGGAATCCCATCGCTGTGATATACTCGCGTACTGCAGTTACGTTACTTTACGTTACGTTTATTGTTGTTTCCTGTGGCTGGCATTTGGCGTGTGTATGTTATCAGTCAAGGAACGTCGACGAATAACTACTACTTCTCTACTTTCAACCAATCAGCCAACCGAATATCAATTCGCGGGTCATTTGAAAAAGGAACTACACTAAGAGGCACACAGTGGCTTGGAGGGAAGGAAGTAAGTGCAATTGGCTTGGATTAAGTTCTCTAAAGCGATTTGCAGAAATAAGCATCTTCGTAATATTTATGAAATATTTATTAAAATTGTGTCATTACTATAATAAAACTTTTCGTGAATTCTATAGAAATTCTGGAAATGTTTTATAAAAATGTTACGAATTTTCGAAACGACTTCATGAAAACATTCCTTTACATATAAATCAATGATTAATGAAAAATTTTCATTATCGACAGGAAGCATTTTTATTGAAAATTTCATAAAGTTTATTAAACAATTTCATTGCTTTTATGAAGTATTTCTTAGATTTTGGGGGGGAAAATCAGGGTTTGCGACTGTTTATTGTGTTTGGGTGCCAAAGTTATTTTTCGAATATTTGTGTACTCAATAATTCTCAATGACTTTAGAGATTTTGTTGCTTTTTAGAAGCAGAATCCGTGACAAGATCCGTAATAGCTGCGCGCTTTACTATGCACTACGCACAGGCAAATTTCGTTACGCCCAAACAAAATCCCATTTAAATGAAAATAACCTGATCTGTTAACTCGTAGGAAAACTAAAATCTTCTTATAAAAAAAAATTGCAGATCGATTCAAATAAAAAATTAAATGAACTTCGTTTGGGGAATGTAGTTCTAGCAAAAGAACATACATATGTAGACTCCAAACCTCATTTCCTTTGTTTGTAATAAATAAAATTGTTAAACGACCCAAAAACGTTTACAATAAACGATATGTGGTAACTCGAAACTCAAAAAGCTTTTATCACAAACGAAAAACGTTATAATTAACTGTTCCTTCACTAACCGCAAACTATACCTTTTCCAATTGTAGCTCAGAAAATATCAATTGAAATTCAGAAAAGATCAATTTAATTTAAGATTTTCTGATTCTAATTCATAAAATATCAATTAAAATTCAGAATTTGCATTTGAAAATCAGAAAATATCAATTGAAAATCAGAAAATATCAATTGAAAATCAGAAAATATCAATTGAAAATCAGAAAATATCAATTGACGTTGTAACGACGGGTTTTCCCTTTGAGGCTAGGGTATA
The DNA here is from genome assembly GCA_963931995.1 of Phaonia tiefii. Taxonomy (NCBI): domain Eukaryota; kingdom Metazoa; phylum Arthropoda; class Insecta; order Diptera; family Muscidae; genus Phaonia; species Phaonia tiefii. The sequence goes on from OZ008368.1 coordinate 295,745,242, forward strand.
GTCAGTGGTCGCCAGGGATTCGTTACATACCATTTATTTTTGAGAGAAAGAGTAGAACGGTAGCAATATTCTGTATACTTACATAGATACATTTTATTTCAACCGTATAAATATTCAATGATATAAATAATATTGCACTAAATGTCTTAGCGTGGAGCGGCAAGATGGTGGTGGGAATCTACAGGCATTGACGGCTGGCTGATGATGACGAATCGGGTAGAGTGCTACCGGTGGCGGAGATCGTTGACCGAAACGGCGCTGACTCTTGTGTGAGTGACTTATCGTCTGTGACAGTGACGCGTTGTCGATGGGTCGTTCCAGTTGTCGTGGTCGATGGTTCGCGGCCGATGGCGGAACTTCTTAGATGGCAAGGCTTTAGACACCGTTTAGAAACTGTTGTACTCTGGAGTTTGACAAACATGTAGGAACCCTCCGTCTATACTACGGTAGGGAACCTGTGGTTAAAAGCGGGGACTACTGTAGGGACCAAGGACAAGACCCCACGATCAGCGAATCTCTTACTTGGACCAGGGGGAAGGAAGGCACCGAGATCAAGATCCTACAGGCAGGCAATCTCTGACTGAAACCAGGGTAATCAAAAGACAAAACGGGAACAGGCGGATACCAAGTTCAAGACGTCGCAGGCAGGGAATCTCTGGCTTGAACCAGGGGGAGAGGCAGGCAACAAGCTCGAGACCCCAAAGGAAGGGAATCTCTGGCTTCCACCAGGGAAACAGAGACAACACGGGAACAGGCTGGCACCAAGTTGCAGACCCCACAGGCAGGGAATCTCTGAACCAGCGGAACAAAAGACAACACGGGAAGAGGTGGGTACCAAGTTCAAGACCCCATAGTTAGGAACTGTCTGACTTGAACCAGTGGAACCAAATACAACATGGGAACAGGCGGGTACCAAGTTCAAGACCCCACAGGAATCTCTGGCTTGCACCAGGGGAACAAAATCAACACGACAACAGGTGGGTGCCAAGTTCAAGACACCACAGACAGAGAATGTCTGGCTTGCACCACCGGGAGAGGTAGGCAACAAGGTCGAGACCCCACAGGCAGGGAATCTCAGCCTTGAAGAGAAAATATAAATTGAAATTTAGGAAACATTAACTCAAATTCAGAAATTGGGAATTAAAATTCAGAAAACATCAATTAAAATTCAGAAAATATCAATTGAATTTCAGAAAACATCAACTGAAATTCTGAAATTGGGAATTAAAATTCAGAAAACATCAATCAAAATTTAGAAAATATCAATTGAATTTTAGAAAACATCAATTGAAATTCTACTGCATTTCAATTTATACTTTCTGAATTGCAATTGACGTTTTACGAATTTCAATTAATACTTTCCGCATTTTATATGAATTTCAACCTGAGTTTATTGAATTTCAATTGATTTTTTCTGAATTTCAAAACAAGTTTTCTGATTTTCAAATAGAAATTCTAAATTTCAATTGGTACTTCCTGAATTTCAATTGGAAATCCGAAATTTCATTTGATTCTGAATCGTTTCTTAATTTCAATTGGAAATTCCGAAATTCAATAGATAATTTTTGAATTACAATTGGAATGTAGTGTAGTTCGAGTAAGTGTAAACTAAAACAAATAAATTTCCATGCCAAACGAAATACGTCCAAGCAAAATCTTAACTACATAAACTACGATTGGGATATATAAAGGGTGGCCGTGTATAATTTGGATTTGGAATTGAGGTTACCCACTAATACCCAATAAGTAATATTAATGTAATTTAGAACTAGACTGATTTCAATAGTCCCCAGTTCCTGTATTCCGCCCAAAAATGTGTGAATTTTTTAATGAAGATGTCAGAAATGCTATGATTTTATATCAATTTCCGTGCCTTTTTTAATAAAAGATATTTTTTGACAAAAACAAACCTTGTATTTCTCACCATAGTCCCCTTTTAGGTCAATAGATGTAGGCCATCGTTTTCCCAATATTTGTATTGCCTTCAAACAATAAGTTTTCTCAACGATGTCAAAATAGGGATTTGTTTCAGTGACGACCACTTCATTCCAACCAAATCTCTTACCGCCGAGCCACTTCTGCAGATTTGGAAACAGTAAGTAGACACTGGGGGCTAAATCCGAAGAATATATCCGAAAAGGTAGCAATTCATAGCCCACTTTTTTGATTTTTACAAATGCGGCTACACACCTGTGCGCCGGCGCGTTATCGTGGTGGAAGTCCATATTTTTCTTCGCCAAATGCTGATGATTTTTGCTTCAATCCATTGTCGCTTGTGTCCAACAGCTGTGATTATTATTGGCCTTTTCAAGGTGATTGATGTGAATGACATTGTCTGCCGATAAATCCACCTTGACCATTTGTGATACACTTTCACCCGGAGAAGTCCACTGCTTTGACTGTTCCTTGGCATTAGATGTGTTGTGATGGATTAGGGTTTCATCCACGACACAAAGTGGCGCAAAACCTCCATCGGATTGCGGTTGTATACCATCAGACACACGTTTGCGCACATGGTGGAGTGTGAGTAAACGCGGCACCCATCACGCAAGTAGCCTTTCAGATTTCACTTACATATGTAAAATGTGATGTAATCGCTCAGTTGAGATGCCTACAGCCTCCGTCAACTCACGCACTTTTAACAACGATTTCTGGCATGACGACCTCTTTTGGGGAAGCTGGACGTTCGGTAGCACTTATGCGGGTACAACCGCAACTGAATTCAGGAGGCTAATTATGTACGAAAAAGCTTCTCAAAATACCGTTCGGAACCGGTGTAAAAGTGTAGGCTCCAATCAGCGGGCGTAAAACTAGAATGCGCACATCTCACTGATTGTGAGAAGTTCTGCTCAATCCCTTCATGGAATGCTCTCAAACACAATTATGTAAGAAACGATATCGAATTCATTATCATTTTGTCGGTAGTGAAGTTTTATTAACGTATGTGTTTTATATGCCAGATGAACTGTCATTATCGATATATTAGTATCGTTTGGACGATTACCGTCATACACAATTAGGCCCCGTAAATCACTTTTTAACCATTGAAATTGGCCATAGTATTTATCAAGCCTTTCCTTGCTTGCGGACGTAATAACGAAATTCTCTTTTCTCCATTTCGTCGCAATTCATGAGGTTTGTCTGTTGCAATGGCTGTCAAACAAAACCTAACTGACGCAACTTGCTTACAATTTTACAGTGGGTAGTAATAACCGATAGTAGTTGCGAGGAGGAGAGTTGATTTGTAATTAACTACGAGGGAAGTTTAAAAATCACGGAGCTTTTCAACCGCCTCGCAGTTATCTGATAGGTTTCATAAAAACTATTAAAAGCTCTATTTTTTGCCTACATAGAACTTACGAAAGGGTTAGCTGTCAAACAAACTGTCATTCTGAGCTCACTTTTTGACGTCTATGACTCTGGCAAATCATCACGAATAGATTAACGCTTGAACAACGCTACCAAGTTACAAAATTTTTCCTCGGAAATCTGTCACCGATTCAAGCACTTTATAGAGGACTTCGTGATTTTTATGGTGAAACTAAATCGTCCATCTCAGCAACCCATCCGTCAAACTGTGGATAGATTTCATACCACATACTCTCTAAATCATGCAATAACACCAACACGTCGAAGAAATGTGCGTGCTGAAGAGAATATCCCCGCTGTAAACGAAAGTGTGGCCGTCGGTGGTGCAATGGATAGTGTGCGCGGCTCTTGTACATGAGATCCTGGGTTCGAACCCTGCTCTGACCACCTTAAAATTTCTTTCGGCGGCGGTTACCTCGCATAGTGATGGCGACACTATCGAGTATATAGCCATGAAAAAGCTTCTCAAAATACCGTTCGGAATCGGTGTTAAACTGTAGGTCCCAATCAGTGAGTGAAAACTGGAAAGCGCACAGCTCAGTGATTGCGAGAAACGAAAGTGTGGAAAAGATCCAAATTTTTCGATTCATCATCGGTTGCAGGTATGGGGGCTCTTGTCCGTCCACTACGTGTGAAATTTTGCGGAATAAGATCCAGTTGGTGCAGGAACTAAAGCCACGAGACCATCATATGTGTTGTTCTTTCGCCGATTGGGCTGTAGAGCAGTTGGAAACTAACTCAATGTTTTACCGAAACATTTTGTGCAGCGATAAGGCTCGTTTTTGGCTTAACGGGTTTGTTAAGAAACAAAATTGCTGCAAATGGAGGGAGACCAGTCCACAACAGACCCTACAGACTCCATTACATCCAAAAAAAAATTCACGGTTTGGCGCGCTTTACAGGGTGGTGGCATCATCACCCTATTTCTTCAAAAATGAAACCGGAGCTAGCGTTGCGGAGATCATTACCGCACCTTGATCAATGGTATTTTTTTCAAATATGGATGAAATTGATTCGGGCGAGACACTGTTTCAACAGGATGGCGCTATGTGTCATACGGCGACCCCAACCATCGATTTAAAAAAAAAAAAATAAATAAATGGTTTCCCGTTACATCTCACGAGGGGATTAGGGAGAGCTTCTCACAACCAGCGAGCTGTGCGCTTTCTAGTTTTACACTCAGTGGTTGGGACCTACAGTTTTACACCGGTTCCGAACAGTATTTTGAGAAGCTTTTTCATGGCTAAATACTCGATAGTGTCGCCGTCACTAAGCGAGATGACCGCCATCGATTTATTGAAATCAAAATTTGGCGAAAAACTGATTTCGAGAAATGTACCTGTCAATAGGCCTCCAAGGTCTTGCGATTTGACACCTCTCGATTATTTCCTGTGGGGTTATGTGAAGTCACTGGTTTATGCTGATAAACCAGTAACAGTTGACGCCTTGGGGGCCACAATTGCTCCTGTTATTCGTGACATACACAGCCAGCAATGCTCGTAAAAGTGACCCAAAATTGGACATCCATAATGCGCTTCATCATGAACAGCCGCGGTGGTCATATATCCGAAATAATTTTCAAATGTTAATGTCATGTATTGATCTTTCGAATTTTTTTTTGTCATTGATGTGTTAACATCTATAGGCACGGGTAGGGCAATCTATCAAAGTGAACACATGCAAACAACACACAGCGTTAGCATCAAATACGTGGTTGTTGTACAACAATAGTCTCGGCCTGAAAATAAGTATGATGGTATTGATGTAGCGCCAGCGAGCAAACAAGCAGGTAGTCGTCGTCAAAGAGTTTTGAAAAGTATGTATAGAGAACTCATGGAACGAATTGTATGACTCAAAAGCTCTGGCGACATCAGCCGAATGATTCAAACCGTGTTACTCTCTTTTTGTCATAACTTGGGCCATTCATAATTGTGATGTGCAACATTGATGTCTTTTGAAACATTTATGCTTTTTGTATTGTAACATTGTCGAAATGGTGTTTTTTATTGAAATATTCTATAAATAGAATAACACTCGTTTATGTTCTGTTACTCAGACTCTCTCTACATGAGAGCGGAAACAGAGCGCAATAAGTTCTCTATACTATTCAATACTTTTTGTCGTCACTGTGTTTATGACAAAACAAAAACAATTATTTCAGTGAGCTAAATATTGCTTTATTTATTTTAACAATATTGCATCTACTGTTAAAGCAGATGTAAGAACAAAGAAAGTGCAATAGCAAAAGAGCCTTCAGCACAAAAACTATGGTATTTTGTATTTTCCAATGTAACATTTACTGATCAGTTCATAGAAGTCTAACAGGTACCATGTAACAAAAAAGTGTTATCACATCGCCCGTGAGTTCGAACACGCATTGATTTTTTTATTAAAATATCATTTTCTATCCGGCTTAATAAAACACCCTTGATGTATAGATTCTAGATTCATAGATTCTATGAAATCATTTACAGCTCAGATTTATTGTGCCAATGAAATGTTTGTTTCGCTGACAATTAATGTATGAAATAAAAAAGAGACCGAATAAATAAAAATCAACCTAGGTAATTCGTAATATTTATGAAAGATTTCGTAAAATTTGAGGAATTTTTTTCTCACTGTTCTATAAAATCTATGAAAATGTTGATGTTATAAACAATTTTTATTGATTGTAATATTTACGAAGGAACATTTTCAGTGTAATGTATCTGATCCAATAAAATGTTTCAATTTATATTTGAGAAAATACCAACTAATTTTTAAAAAAATACAAATTCATATGAGAAATTTAAAATTGAAACTACCACAAATCCAAATCGGTATTTAGAAATGAAAAATTTGTATTTGGAAACACGAAAATGGGAATAATAAAATTTGTATTAAAAACTGTAAAATGCACATTGAATTATTAGCCAAAAAATGGGAAATTGATAGCAATATAGATTTTCTAATTTTCAATTTGTCAAAATTAATTTTCCAATCTTCATTAAAGAAAATACATCAATTTAATTTGATGGTAATTTTAAAATATCATTTCTAATTTTCAATTTCATATCACTCATAAACCACTGTGCCACAACCAAATTGAAACAAAATCAAAACAGTGCCGTCTAGCGACGCTGATGGCGATGAAGACGCTGTTGTCTGTCTGCTCGTGGTATGCGGCGTTATCAGGCGTGTTGATGCATCAGAGCCTGCAAGCAGCCAGTATTCATTCAACTCGCATCCGAGTGTAAGTGAGTGTGAGTCCAATGGGAGCGCGAGCGCGAGCGAGTGTGTAAGTATCGTAAGTGTTTAAAGAATAATTTACATGGCAACCGAACAAGCGCCACCACTAACCAACAACGCCATAAATATTCAACTAAACTAAGTATAACTACAACTAAAGCAACAACAATAACTAAAATAACAAAATGTTTTAAAATGTTCAACAAAATTTTATTATGTCAATCCGGTAGATAGATAGGGTGAGATGATGGCGCTACAATGTCCACCATCGGAAACAAGTTTTCCTCTTTGCTCTCTTGCGATGGCGATATGATGATGCTCAGTTATTTATGGCTGAATTATCATGAAGGATTTAATGACATTTTAAAGGGATTTTGAGAAGGAAAAGAACAAATTCAACGCGGAATTTACATATTTTTAGATTAGGAAGGATGGAGGATTCTTCCTGTTAGTGGTTTTTAAAGTCTAACATAAATATCAAATATAAATTTATCGTACGCTCTAAGATTCCAACTTAAGTTTTTAACCCCTGCAGTAAAATGTTTTTATAAAAAAATATGATTTCCAATTAAAGTACATCCCTTGCAGGGATTGGGGAAAGCTTCTCACAACGTGTAAGCTGTGCGCTTTCTAGTTTTACACCCACTGATTAGGACCTAAGGTTTTCGACCTGTTCCGAACGGTATCTTCACTGAAAGAAAAACGCTTCGTCGCATGGATGAAACATTTTCGTTAATAATTTTACGTTGCTATAGTGAAAAGTGTCGTATATCCGACAATTTAGTAGTTGTTGCAACGAAAACTTACAACTTACGGTTCGTTCCTGCAACAATTTTAGTTAATTTGAATTTTGTAGAAAAATGGGTTAAAAATTAAAAAAACTTTACTGTTATTTGAACTACTGATATTTAGTGTATCTCTTACTTTTCATTGTTTATATTTATTATTTATTTATTTTGGAGGTTTGCAACATTTTTAGTTGACGAAACAATTTCGTTATTGTAACGAAACTAATTTTTATGAAGGTAAAGAGAGAAGAGCAGTCGAAAAAATTAGCGAGTATAAAAAAGAGGCCGGCAAGAGAAAATGGTGAGCGTGAGTGGTGCATCATGTACACATCTTAAATTAGTTTATTTGCAACAACCGAAGGAGGTAGACACATTTCTACGTCGGAATAATGTAAATTCCTTTGTTAAAACAGACTAATTAGTTAGACGTAGTAATAATCTTTTATTATGAAAAATAAATTTTGTGAATTTATGTGTTTGCTGTGATCGTTTGTGTAAATTGAGTATTTATACATCACATAGATAAATAAACGGAGTGCAAGGAGCAAGACAACAGCAAAAAAGGTGACACATCGATAGCAGAAATACATACTACCCCGAAATATCCCTGCAGTAAAGGGAATCGAATCTACGTCGATGAATTCATCGACTACCACAAAAAGCCATCGATTATCTGCCAAACTACCCGCAACGCTTTTGAGCGGCGAATTTAACAAGAGGATGGCCGCTATGGTGATGGCTCACCCTTTGAACTACCATGCGTCGATGAATTCATCAGTAACATTATTTCATCGACGAATTTGTCGGTGACATTTCGTCGACGATTTCATCGACAAACAGTGATAGCAAAGTGAAAAGAACCCAGGTTCGATTCCGGGCTGGGGGTTTTTTTGGAACGAAGTTCCTTATCGCACGTTGCGGGATGGGGCAAAATGAAAAAATGTTAAACCACTTTTTTTAACTACTTTATTTCAACCCATTATTATCAACTATATTGTGTACTTTTGGTTTAAAGGGAAGTTTTCTAGGTGGAGCCTGTGTATTACATATTGTAGTTTTGAACCCAATAAAAAAGGAAATTTCGAAAAGCCAAAGTGCAAGACTGGGAAATCCATGAAACACAACCCTGAGCATGGAATTACATTTGGCAGCACACTTACTCTTACACTCGTACTTTTGGTTTGTGTCCAGACTAATATACAGTGGTGTGCGATAAAATAGAGTCAACACTAATCAACATTTTCAAAACAAAAACAAATGTAGAAAAATTAAATTTTGTTTATAACTTTTATTTTTAATTTTTTAATTTTTTTAATTTTTTAATTTTAGAACATTAATTTCGTAATTTAAAATTAAATCATTAGGTATAAATCAAAATATTTCAAAATGCCCCGTTTTGCCTGTGAATTAAAATAGAGTCATCGCGATTCATCATCTGAACTAGAAGAAATAGCTGTGTCAAATAAAATGTATGTTTCATTAATCCTTTATATTATCTCAGTACTTTATTATTATTTTTTATCACAGCTAAGCAACGCCTTGACATTGAATCACCAAGTCTCTACAAGTCATGTTTTCCACGCCGATTGTACCAGTGTCATAAGCTCATCTTTATAAAATTGGTTTATTCCTTTGATAGACACTTTAATGTCCCGCCACAAATTCTGAATAGAATTTAAGCCCGGCGACTGCATAGACCATCTTAAAACTATAAAACTATTATTTTCAAACGAAGCTTTTGCTCGCTTCGATGTGTGTTTGGGGTCGATATTATGTTGAAACACCCATCGAAGCGGCATTTCCATTTAGCACAAGGCATCATGATGTTTTTTTTAATACAGTGGCATAATATGCAGCGTCCATTGTCTGTTCAATTTGGAATAAAGGTTCTATCCCTATGTAAGAGTAACAACCCCGTACCATTATGTTTCCGCTACCACGTTTAACTGTTTGGATTATGTTCTGGGGCCTGAATTCGGTGTTAGAAGGTCTTCGTACAGGAAGATTACTCTTATCATAATTACCCAATCTCACTTTAGTTTCAGCTGTCCTCAAAATATTTCGCCATTTGCGTACGGACTATTTCAATTTTACCAATCTCACTTTAGTTTCAGCTGTCCTCAAAATATTTCGCCATTTGCCTACGGACTATTTCACATGCTCCTTGGCAAAATGCAACATTTTTTTTGAATGTTCCGTTTGGATAGAAATGGAACTTTTCGAACACTTTTTGCCTTTAAATTGTTTTTAACTAGCATTTTTTCTTAATGTAGAGGATCGTATTGCCTTTTAAGGGCGGAAGAGGTAACAAAAGTCGAACAAAAGTTCCAAATGTTCTGTAATTTTCAGGGTTTTACCGTCTGTTTCCTGGATTGGCATTATATTTTATTCCGGTCTCCAACATTTTATTTGGGCATCCAATTATGTCAGTAATTTGTATGTAGCTTCTGAATTCTTTTATCGTCTCTTATTCTTTCTTGGCGCTCATGATTGCAATATTTACATCGGCCCATTTTGGAACGTCAATGATGACAATTTATTAATGCTACTAATAAACATTAATCATATTTAGAAGCTAATCTTTGTTTTGTGGCCGTCGGTGGTGCAATGGTTAGTGTGCGCGGCTCTTGTACATGAGATCCTGGGTTCGAACCCTGCTCTGACCACCTTCAAGTTTCTTTCGGCGGCGGTCACCTCGCATAGTGACGGCGACACTATCGAGTATATAGCCATGAAATAGCTTCTCAAAATAAAAAATACAATTTTCTTAAATAAGTGCGTTTTCTTAAAAAAAATATGAAGCCTGTGTTAGATAACACGGGCCCATAGGTCAGACGTAGAATACGTTAGTCATTTTGCAATTAAAATATATGAATTAAATATAATTTTTGATAAATGATTTAAATCTATCAAATTTATCTTTAATTTTTATGTTAAAAATTTAGGATAGTTTTTAACAAAATTTGGGTACACTTTATATCAATTCGATGAACTTTTGAAAACAAGTGTAAATACTGCATGTGGCAACACTGGTTCTGTAATGTTCACATAAAACATGCATTGTCATTATACTTCTTCTCTTTCTCACACTGGTTCTGTGATGAACACACAGATAATCGTACTGCTCTTACACATGATGTTATAATACATAAAATACAAAGCATATGAAAATTAATACAAAATTTGAAGGAGTTAAATTTTGATTTACTTATAGGGGTGAAAATAAAAAATGTTGCACTTTTTGATTCTCAAACTCGGCAATTTCAAATATGGTTTTTTAAGTTATTTTTCGATCAGAATCGAGAGATGGGACCAGAATAAGTATAAGGGTGATTCCTTGGAAATAACGTTTTTTCGGATGGTGAAATTATTAGTTTTTAACATACCTCGGATGTGATTTTTTTACAGTTTTTGTTTATATATACTACTATAGTGTATACCAACATCTATTGTACTACAACAATTTAAAACGTTTATCAATATATTTTATACTATAATTTTCAGAATTGCCACGATTCTGACATCCACGGTATTGACATTTCATATTTAAATTGACTTCATTCTATGCCAAATTGACGTGAGATAATTTCCTTTGAAAATCACACTTTGATGACTAAATATCGAACAAATTTCGTCACTAGGAGGGCGAGTATTATATTGCGCAATAAAAAAGCGGTACCATGGTATTGACTGCTAATTTTGTGACTTACCCTTCGTAAAGAAAACACTTCACTCCAATCGCTTCAATGTGGACAAATCTGTCAGCCATTGATGTAAACATAACATTTGATATACAATGGTCGAGTTCTCACAGCGAGGGCGCCTTTATACCCATCTAACATGGCGCCACAGCGGTAAAACGTAAATGTACGATATTAGGCAAAAATGCGTGGACAAAGTTTAGATTTTGTTAGTCGGGCCTAAATAGGAGATTTACGCTCGGTAAATACATGAAAATATCCTCTATCTAGGCAATTTCAATGACCATAAAAAAATATCAATCCATCCTGCGAAATGAGGGAGTGAATATAGTATAAACCTTGATTTTTATGAAATGGACACGCCACGGTTCTGATATTTTCATTAGTTTCTGTATGTTTCTATCGAATAAGCGCGACGCAGATGAGAATATTGTTGTGGAAAATCTTGTGTACCATAAAAGTATTGAAATTACGCGATTATTTATTTGCCGTCCCTTAATTACATGGAAATAAACGTGATGGACAAAGAAAACGTTATTTCCAAGGAATCACCCATAAATTATAAATATTGCAACTACAAGTTTCGTTAAAAAAATTTTAACTTAATTTTAATCAATTGTATAGGGACAGAGTTTACATGAATGTAAATCAATTCATTAAATTCATAGAAACTATATATATATTCTTTTTGAAAATGTCAAAAATCTTATCAACCATTTTATAAACACATATAAATATCATTTTACGCAACCCTAGAACCGAGTTTTCCTTTTATATTGAATATACCTGTGGCCGTCGGTGGTGCAATGGGTAGTGTGCGCGCCTCTTGTACATGAGATCCTGGGTTCGATCCCTGCTCTGACCACCTTTCAAATAAAAATTTCTTTCGGCGGCGGTCACCTCGCATAGTGACGGCGACACTATCGAGTATTTAGCCATGAAAAAGCTTCTCAAAATACCGTTCGGAATCGGTGTAAAAACTGTTGGTCCCAATCAGTGAGTGAAAAATTAGAAAGCGCACAGCTCACTGGTTGTGAGAAGCTCTCCCCAATCCCTTCATGGGATGTAATGGGAAACGGTTTTTTTTTTTTTATACCTGTAATAACCCAGGAATTTCCCACCAATAAGCTCACTCGAAAGTATTACTTTAATTCACTGATTTATTTATTTTAGTTTATTATTTTGCACCGACAATTGTTGCACACTGGCTGACAGTTCTTACTAAACTAAACTCCCATTCTCATGAACGCCGATGTCTCTTTGTTGGCATGGTTGTGTATGTGTGTGTGCGTCTCTAGGCACCGGCTGCCACAATACCGAATCATAGGGACGGAGTTTACGCGGTCGGAGTTTACAAACTGTCACATTTTTATATGTAATTAGCAAACGATTTGGCCAAAAATAATAAAAAAAATAGGGAAATTTTAGAGAATTCTATTACACATTTGTTTAAAAAAAGAGCAATTTCGTATCGTCAATTTGTGTCGCTAGGAAAACGCGGACGGAGTTTACATTTTTTTTAACCTCAACTGATATTTCATATTTAAACGAGCACAGTTCTTTGAGAGTGTTCAAAATTGACTTTCTAAAGTTTGTGAATAATTATGTGGTATTTTAGCATTTACCTAGTATAGTTGAACAGGATCGACGAAGCTTTTTTATTTCAAACTTGAAGCAAACTTTAGGAGCACAATATTTAGTCTAAATCAAGGGACAATGGTAAATTTCTTTTTATCGTTGTTAAACGTTTCTCAATTGTTTCAATTTTCCGGGAATGTGAAGATTTTGAGTTACTTTATGGGATAGGGTTGTTGGTTTGTTTGAAAATAACGTAATATTAATGGAAAAACTTAGTGAAAAACCAAGCCTATACCGGGTGACAGCGGACGGAGTTTACATTTTACATGTTTAAAAGCAATTTACTTTCAAAAATGGTCACCGTTGGGTTTGCGAATGTATGGAAATGCTTGATAATTTATATGAAACAGAAAATAAAATATCATATTATAGATTTTTCATTTACGTATAAAATTATATAGCTGTGACCGTTGAGTGCAACATTGTTTATTTGCAACATTGTTTGTTTTCTATAGAATCAAACAAATTATATGTAGCAATATGATTATTTAAATACAAATCAAAAGAAGACATATTAAATATGTTACGACCATATTTGAATTTTCTTCAATGCATGCATAAAGTATTAAAAACTTATAATGAGAGTGACAAACATTTTCTCAAAATTTTGTGCTCCAGATCAACACCCCTACCTTACCGTATAACGTATTCTACGTTAAAAGTTAATTTTCTCAAAAAAAAAATACATATTTATATTCTTAAACAGAGTACCTTTCTTTAGTTACCAAAATATCTTGTCTTAAAGAAGTACCTTTTCTTAGAACAGTACATTATCTTACAACAAATTGCCTTTTCTTAAAAATTACCTTTTCTTTAAAGAGTACCTTTTTTGTAAAGCAAAATAACTTTTCTTGAGATAAGTACCTGCTCTTAAAATTGTACCTGTTCTTTCGTAAAAAAAAGCTTTTCTTCAACAAAAAAATACCTTCTCTTACAAAAAATACTATTTCTTACAAAAATTCCTTTCGTAAAAGTGCCTTTTTTTAAAAATAAAATAATAACTTTTCATTTCTTTTCTTGAGATAAATATCTTTCCTGAAAATAAGTAAATTTTCTTAAAAAAATAACCTTATCCTAAAAAGAGCACCACTTCTTTAAAAAGTACCTGATCTTAAAAAAAAAAAATTAATTTGGGAAAAAAATTCATACTCTTAGTCTTTTTCTTACAGAATGTAATTCTTATTAAAAATTTTACCTTTTCTTAAAAAAACATTAGTTTTTAATCAAAGAAGTACCTATCATCAAAGAAAGGATCTTTTCGGGAAAATATGATACATATTCTTACAAAAGGGACCTAAAAATATACTTTTTTGTTTTAAAAAATACATTCAATAAATAAAAAAATTCTTAAAAAAAAGTTTATCATTTTACAAAAAGTATCTTTTCTTAAAGATCCATTAAATTATCATATTTTTCTACGGGCGCCTTAGGCGTGTTGGAACTACAGTTAAGGAATAAAGTCAACATACACCCCACTATTAGGTAGATTTGGCGCCAAAATGACGATATTGATAAAAGTGGTTATGGACATATTTACTTCATTAAAAAATATATATATATTTATATATAGAAATACTATTTCAAAACCAAAGAAAAACAATAAAAACAAAAACATGAAAAATTGCCGGGAAAAAAGTCTACATACAACCTGGTAACTCCTACAAACGCCATTTGTATTTCATCTCTTCATCTTCATCTCTTTTAGCTTCTTTCTTCTTTGTGTTCTAGTGTGCTTTCTTCAGAAGTGTTATAGTGTTCAAAGTGTTCTCCAAAACCTGTTATCGAACCATCGTGCGTCATTCAGAATGGAGTCTCGGAAGGAAACGCCGGTTTCAGTTAGAAATCTTATAATCAAGCTTCGAAAAGAAAATAAGTCATATGGGAAAATTGCAAAAACTATTAATTTAAGCCGTTCTACGCTTCAAACTATAATAAAAAGTTAGAGCAATAGTGGTACAACCGAAAATAAGGCACGAACAGGTACACCAAAAAAGTTGTCCAGGCGAGATGTGAGCAGTATTCTCAAGAAAGTGAGCCAGGATCCAAAAATAAGTGCTCAAAAATTGGCGGAACACGTGGCAAAATGTTCAAACAAGATCGTTCATCCGAGAACTATAAGGAACGTGCTGCATGCCAATGGCTTTAGAAGTAGAGTAGCACGTATGAAACCGTTAATTTCAGAGAAAAATAGAAATACTACGCCTCGAGTTTGCCCAAGCACATATCGACAAAGGAATTGAGTTTTGGAATCGCGTTCTATTTACCGATGAAAGTAAATATAACATTTTTGGAAGTGATGGACGATCAAAAGTTTGGAGAAAACCGAACACAGCACTCGATCCACAAAATATTACACCTACAGTTAAACATGGTGGTGGCAGTGTAATGGTTTGGGGTGCGATTACGGCATCCGGAGTGGGGGATTTAGTTTTTATAGAAAACATTATGGACCGGTTTTTATATAAAAGCATACTAGAAGAACATTTAAGGCCATCTGTCGATAATTTGGGTCTCGGAACTCAATGGATCTTCCAACAGGACAACGATCCTAAGCATACAGCTCACATAGTCCGAGACTGGCTTCTTTATTATGCATCATGTAAACTCAATTCATCTCCCCAGTCACCGGACCTGAATCCTATAGAACATGTTTGGGATGTTCTAGAAAAACAAAAAAAGGAAATATGACATTAGTAGCCGCCCAACCCTAAACAGTGCCCTAAACCGAGTATGGGCTGAAATAACTCCCGATATCACTGAAAATTTAGTGGTTTCTATGCCCAGACGTCTGGCAGCAGTAATTGATGCTAAAGGTGGTCCAACTAAATATTAAAAGTTTAAAAATTATAAAACCTTGCAGTAAAAAAATGAATTAATTTGTTTCTTTTATACATGTATGCAGACTTTTTCCAATGAATTTTTTATGTTTTTGTTTTAATTGTTTTTGTTTGGTTTTTGAAATAGTATTTCTTTATATAAATATTTCATAATTTCCCTTATGGGTATTTTTATTATTTTTTTTTATTTATATAAATATATATATTTTTTAATGAATTAAATATTCCCATAACCACTTTTTTCAATATCTACAAAATAGTGGGGTGTATGTTGACTTTATTCCTTCACTGTAACTAGTACATAATATATAGCGAAAGGAACTTCGTTCCAACCGGTTGTCCCCTGACACCTCATGTAATTTTTTTAATATTTTTTTAAATAATCGATGTCATTTTGAATGATATTTCATGTTTGTTTCAAAACACATTTGTCCATTTTTAGTGGCAAAATCACTCGACGCACGTCTTTTCTTTTTCAATGTCAAACACCTAATGACTCTTTCTCTACCAAGCTCGTCCCTCAACCAAGCTCATATTCTCAACTGTTGGAAATGAATGATGCGTTTTTGCTGTTTTTTTTTTCTATTTGCATTGTAGCATGTGTTGTTGGTGGGGTTTTTTTTATTTCGGTTCCCGTTACAGTTTTTTGTTTGTGTCCTTTGGCACGCGTTTTTTTTTTTTGGTTGTTATCTCTTAGATTCTGTGTAACTCTTTCTTGTTTGTCTCATGTGGCGTTTGTTGTTGGTTGGTTGTTATTTCTTTCGTGTTTTTCTCGTGTGGCATGTATTTTTGGTAACAGAATTCCCATTACAGTTTATCCAAATAATAACTAATCTGTAAAGTTGGTAGTTCGTTGCAGTGTCAGTACTTTTGAAAAAAATGCGTTCAAACAATAATCAGATTTGAATAAAAATACTGTACAATAAATTATCTCAAGTAGCAACTTGTTTTTTTTTTTAAACTCAAATTTTTTTATTTCAATTCAACTACAAAGTTAACAACTTAAAGCATTAGGTGAAAATAACACTATTAAATTCTTAAGGTTACTTCATTAACCAATAACAATAGAAAATCTCTCGAGACACCACTTTACCGATTACCACTGAGTACTAATGTAATCGGCGATGTAGTCGATGAAAAGTTGCCAACCACTACTTGTGAAACTGCAGGGGTGGAACTGAACATTTGTGTGTGTGTATGTGCGTGACGGTATAAATCGCAACAAAATGTTCGTGTTTTAACCATAATTCAGTCGCTCTTCTTTCGTTGTATTGGTAACGGATTTTTTCAATAAGAGCGCCACAAAAGTTTTTTTAAATAAAACAAAACCGGTTTTAGATACCAATGAAATTCTTTATTCCTGTGAAAGTACGTTCGATGCTATTATGTATGGAACTCGATTTCTTTTGCATGGCCACCACGGGCACGCTTGCAGAAGTCCAGACACTGAACCCAATTTTCGACGGTTTTCAAGCATAAATCGGCCGATACTGCTGCAATTTCACATTCGATGTTCGTACGAAGTTCATCAATCGTCGCTGGCTTGTTGGCATAGACCATAGACTTGACGTAGCCCCACAGGAAATAATCTAACGGCGTCAAATCGCACGACCGAGGCGGCCAATCGACTGGGCCATTTCGTGAGATAACACGTTCACCAAACTTGGTTTACAATAAACTGATTGTGGCATTCGCTGTGTGGCTTGTGGCGCCGTCCTGTTGGAACCACATGTCCTCCAAGTCCATATTATCCAATTGGGGTCAAAAATATTCGGTTATCATTGAACGGTAGCGATTCGCATTCACAGTAATGTGCCGGTCTTGATCATCACGGAAGAAGTACGGCCCAATGACGCCGCCGGCCCATAAACTGTCTGACCCAATAACGCATATTTTGCTTATTGACGAAGCCATTCAGCCAGAAATGAGCCTCATCGCTGATTGTTGAGGCCTCTTAAAGTTGGCCTCTTAAAGTTGAGGCCACTGACTCCAAATTTCGGTAGTAAATTTTAAAAATTTCGACTCGTTGTTGGCTCGTATATCTTTCCATGATGAAATGGCAAACCTTACTGAAGAGAAATGTACAAAAGAGCGGGAAAAAAATATGGCGTCGTTTGCTGTCCCTATCGATTTACTTTTGTAGCGTCTCTGTTGAAAAACCCTTTACTTGGATTCAGGAAAAATCAAAAGCCACAAATGCATTTTGCGGACAGGACAGTCCAAGTCAATGAAAACGATGAAGTCAAAGGAAAAAGTGTTCCAAGTCAGACGAACATAAAAAATAACAATTTAATATTTAGTTAACATAAATAGGAAATAAATAATAATAATTTAGTTAAAATATATAAAAAAGCAGAATATATAAAAACTTGCAGAGCGACCACTGGCTTAGTGACGGGGAGATTTGGCGCTACAATTGAGTGACAGTACCCTCAACACAACAACCATTGCATGGTTTAAGAAATCATTGATGCGGTTCTATGTTAAAGGAGTAGAACTTATGTTCATGGTAAGTACAGTAATAGATACGTACATATCTTAAATAGAAATCTTAATAATAAATTCCTCATATTCGTTTTTAATTGCAGAACCTGAATTCGAGTAACACTCAACAGCCCCACTACCACAATCTTCTCCAGATAATTGTTTCAATATGGAGTGGATATAATATATTTATATAATATGATCATTTTCGAAACAAAAATTCAAAATTTTTTATCAAAATAATTGCAATGTAATCTAACAATGTATTATGTACAATTCTCTAACGTATTCAGTCATAGCCGCAACGTAAAATTTCATAAATATTAAAATAAAAAATATTCATAAAATAATAAATATTCGGCTGTTGTCACCGAATTGCACGTACCATAACCGAATTAAGGTTGCTATGAAACAAATTCATTGAAGCAATGAAGCAAATTCATTTCAGCAATGATGCAAATTCATTGCTGTAATCAAACAAATTCATTGCAGCAATGACATAAATTTATTGCAAGAACGATACTTTTTCGTTGCAACAATGAAACCAATTCATTGCACTAACGAAACAAATTCGATGCAATAATGAAACAAATTCATTGCAGCAACAATCATATGTAGTTGATGAACACATTTTCATAGCGGGAATAAAACTGTACGTTAGCTCACTTTCGATGACACAAGTTGTTGAGGTGATGAACATTTTCATCCCTGTGACGATGCTATTCCATTCAGTGTTAAAAAGCTTTATCATGGTTAAATAGTCGATAGTGTCGCCGACACTAAGCGGTGTGACCGTCGGCGAAAGAAACTGTATGGTGGTCAGAGCAGGGGTCGAACCCACGATCTCATGTACATTATCCGCGCACACTACCATAAAACCACCGACAACCACAGAGAAAGAATTTTCATCAAAATTTGTCTTAAGTTTTCATTCAGTCCTCGCCGTAACGTAAAATTTCATAATAAATATTCGGCTGTTGGCACCGAATTGCACGTACCATAACCGAATTAAGGTTGTACCACCTGAAATTTGTCACCGCAACTGAAATTCGTTTGAAACAACCTCTATATGCTGTGATAACTTATAATGCGGTTGTGACAACATCCAATGCTGTTGTGAAAACATCTAATGCGCTTGTGACAACCTCTAATGGTGTTATGGCAACCTCTACTACGATTGTAACAACCTCGAATGCGGTTGTGACAACCTCTAATGCAGTTACGGCAACCTCTAGTTCGGACGTGATGGCATCGAATGTGGTTTTGGCAACCCCTAAATTCGTTTACTACTAATTCATTTATTCTTCCTGTGAGCGCAGGAACAACAAAATCGTCTGATGTACAAAACTATTCAGTGTTGCAAAAAAGGTCCAACGATCAAAAAAAGGTCCAACTCCCTGAATGTCCGTTAAATTCCTAACGTAGTAGAAACCGTCGAATTGTATTCTACTCATACATAGGAGATATTCGAGCATGTCATCCACGTCGTCATGGTCATATCTCCTGAGGTTATCATGAACCCAGATCAAGTACTTCAAATGAATCGCATCACATATTGTCGATGTGCTGTTCAATCACAATGAAATGCAATTTCTCTATCATAAGACCTCAGCTATGCGAAATTTCATCTTGATTGGTCCAGCCGTTTAGAACCATCTGAATTATTTCCGTTTTTCCAGAAATCCCAAATTGTGCGCTGGTGGGTATTTTTTGTCTTCCATAAACACATGCAAATTATGATTACTTTGTTTTGAATTTCATCTAATGAAATGTAAAAAATATTTGTGAACATGTTTAAAATGAAATGTATACGTGAGTATACACTCAAAAGTGATCTCTGTCTTCAATTCATTCTCGCTTCTCTCAGCAAAAACTAACAAGATATTGTGCGTCACTGCGCGATAGTTCGGTGGATAGACGTTCAAAATTGCAATCATGGTGTAAGGGAAAGTATAAGTACCCAGTTGGAAATTTCCTATAGACATCATCAATGACAAAAAACTGACATGTCAGAGTCACTGCTAACTTTCCGAGCCGTTCCCATACAAAAAAAGTCATGACACCTCCAGACATTTGCATACATTTGGTCAAATGTCAGCAGGAATAATCAACAGATAGTCAACAGTGGTGTGGCCATCGGTGGTGCAATGGTTAGTGTGCGCGGCTCTTGTACATAAGATCCTGGGTTCGAACCCTGCTCTGACCACCTTCAAAACATTTCTTTCGGCGGCGGTCACCTCGCATAGTGACGGCGACACTATCGAGTATATAGCCATGAAAAAGCTTCTCAAAATACCGTTCGGAATCGGTGTAAAACTGTAGGTCCCAATCAGTGAGTGAAAACTGGAAAGCGCACAGCTCAGTGATTGTGAGAAGTTCTCCCCGGTCCCTTCATGGGATGTAATGGGAAACCATTTATTTATTTTTTAGTCAACAGTGGTGATCACCTTATGACATGTACACAAGATGTCTTGAGTCAGCATTCATCAGTGGGTATTAACAAAAAAAATTATTTTAAATTCAAATCAACTACTTATATTATAAGGGTACACGCCCATCCAAAATATATCCCGGCCAGCGTAATTTTAGTTGTTCCTAAACTAAATTAAAAACTTACATTTTAAATCTATACAATTTAAAACAAAAAAATTTGATTCTCAGAGAATTTTAACTGCTCGCGTTTTCTAGTAGAATAAAATGAGAAATTTTGTTTGCTGCATCTTCAAACGAAGATTAATTGTTTAATGTTTCATTTGTGGGGAACGACATTTTCCTTCCCGCGCAGATCATATTTTCTTTTCTCATAACCCAACAGCACATAATCCTTATAAATATTACAAAAGATAACTCTCAAAATACAAAACCAAAATTGAATGTAACGTCAAAATTAATTATTACTATCGACCCTGTAATCTCTAACGATTTCACAGCCAGATAAACTCAAACTGGGTTTCAATTTCATTTCTATAAAGTAATAATCTCAAAGAAAATATTGAAATCTACATCTAATTCAAAAACGTTGGCTGGTGCTAAGCAGCGTCTCATCTCTCGTCTTCATCTTTTCTTATAAGAATTTTGATTATTTAATTTTTTTTTTTTCATTTCGAAATCAGACGTTTTGTTTTTCATCAGTCTGGTCTGCTGGTCGGTCTGGCCTGGTTGTCTTATGGTCAATTAAACACAACCGAGATCGCTTGGAATAGATAATAGGACCTCATGAACTTTTTTTCTTTTCCATTGGTTCTTTCGATTTCTAAAAAAAAAAAAACATACGAAGAGAGATAAGCTTCGAGAGAGTGAAGATTGATAAAAGCTTAAGAAATAAAACACTTTAGAAAATTAAAACAGCAACAAGTCCAACAATAACAGAGGCAAGATCATTTGTTGAGATCTCAGGAGTATTTTGTTACCGACTGACTGAACTGACAGCCTCTGACTGCAATTGTGGCCAGCGTTTACGGCTTTGGGTTGCACATCTTCTTCTCTTAATTAAAATCGAAAGAATATGAGATGACTTTTTTTCCAATTTTTGCTTTGGCTCTTAAAATATCAAGATAGTTCAGTTGAACTGAGTGTAAGGATATTTTGTGTGTGTTCCTTAGAGATGTGATAATGAAATAAAGACACGAAAGACCTTTGAATGTAAAGGGAAAGGTGGTCAAGCTGTGTAGTATTTAGTTCAAGCCAAAATGGAAAAATGAAAAACAAGATCAATGATCATCACCATCATCGGACATCGGACATCGTCATCGACATTGAAGTCAACGTCATCGCCATCACTTTGCAAACGCTTAAGTGCAATGTAAAACATATTTGGTCAATCACACGAGGGGAGGGTAAATAATTTTGGAGTTCTTCTAGTTTTGCAAAGAAACGAAATTTAGTTTTTCTACAAAAAAATTTTTTTTTATCACTGATGGAAACCCTTACAGCATTTCACAAAGATTTAATGCAGCTGAAATTTGTATGGAATGGTACTGAAATCCGGAGAAACAACATTTGCTGTGACGGAAAGAGAACACGTTACGCAAATCTACAAAAAGTGTACACAAACTTGGGCACAAAACTACTCTAAATGTACACTAGTCTACTTTGTACTTTGTACACTAGTGTAAAGTACAAAAGGTATAAAAACGGTAGGAAAGTCGGACAAGTGTAACTACAACAAAAATTTTACAGATGTATAAAAAATCTACATAAAAGTACACAAAAGGGTACACAGCAGTACAAAAATGGGTAGGCAGAACAAAATGCATGACAAAAATACACTAAACACTTATGCCTTCGGTCGTCCTCCATATAAAATAAATTTTCCCAAAGTCGAGGAAAAATATTACAGATCACCTCGAGGCAATCTAAAAAAAAAGTTGTCCCTTTTAAAGCCCGTGAAACCCCGTCTACGCTAAAAAGTATGCAACAATTTTCATTAAAAAAATTGTTCGTAGCGCTAAAAAGTATGCAATAAATTGCGATTGTAATGCAAACAACGTGAAAAAGTATTTGTTTTAACGCTATAAATACATCTTGTCATACGTAACTTTTTTGTTTTCGTTAAAACTATAAACTTTCAAAGCTAAATCTTCATGGTTTTTAAAGGGCTTTAATCCTAGAAAAACATATTTTTTAATGTTATGGGTAGAAACTGCATTAAATCAAGCCTTTATTAGAAAATGATGTCGTACGTCAGCGACATCTATAGGACAAATGTAGTAAATGTAGTAAATGCGACATCTATAAGACAAATGTAGTACTCGTCGAGGCCTATCCAACGATGTCATGTATGTTACGATCGAACCACAAACCAAAAAAATACGATAATAAATCGATTTTGGCGGTTTTTCACGGGCTCGGAAAGGAAATTTGTTGTTTCTTAATAGTCTCGAGGTGGTGATCTTTAATATTTGCCGTCGACTTTGGGAAATTTTTTTCGTGACCCGGTCCAATAAGCACATTAAACAAATTAAGGCAAAGAAACAAACACACTTCAGCATAGTAACTGCCTACAAACACTGACTCGGAATCACTCACTGTACAAGACGAACGAATGTCATTATGAAATCAATAAACCAGAAAAAATATACCCATATTTACGAAGATATCAAAATGAAAGCACACTCATAATTACAAATCCATATACGCACATCTACACAACGGAACGAATTAAATACAGATATCATAAACCCTAAGTCCTAAGGCGGGTGAAGGGTAACTGATCACCTGTCCGGTAATGATCCGTCATATACTTATAGTATAATCCCTAATACCGCCACTGCCAGCGTATCCTATTGACGACAAACGTCCTAGAGGGGAAGAAATTATACCCGCAATCAACACGGTTGAGTTAATGACAGCCTACAGGAAAATCGGGCACGGAAAAGCTCCAGGCCCGGAAGGTATTCCGAACAAGACGTTGAAAGTTGTCATCACCAGGAGACGGTACATCTCCCTCAAGACATTTCAAACCTGCCACGAGGAAGTACTTTTTCCCCCTCCCCAAGATAAATGGAAGCTGCAGCGGTTGGTACTCATCCCAAAGGGAAACAGACCACCTGACGAGACGTCTTCGTACCGGCCTATATGCCTGCTAGGCACAGTGGGCAAGATACTGGAGAGAATCATTTCTGATCGTTTGTTGAAAATTCCAGAAGATAGAGGTGACGGGTTCAGGAAGTCATATTATACTATTAATGCAATGCCACACGTGGTAAACATATCATTAGATACCTTATCGGGGACGCGTTGGAGGGTTTGCGCTGGGAAATACTGCATGGCGATCACATTCGATTTGAAGAATGCCATCACCTCTGCAGATTGGGACGTCTTCGTACCGGCCTATATGCCTGCTAGGCACAGTAGGCACGATACTGGAGAGAATCATTTCTGATCGTTTGTTGAAAATTCCAGAAGATAGAGGTGACGGGTTCAGGAAGTCATGTTATACTATTAATGCAATGCCACACGTGGTAAACATATCATTAGATACCTTATCGGGAACGCGTTGGAGGGTTTGCGCCGGGAAATACTGCATGGCGATCACATTCGATTTGAAGAAAGCCATCACCTCTGCAAATTGGGGGCAAGTGAAAAGTAGCCTATGAATTGATTGGGAACTACAGTTTTACACCGGATCCGCACGGTATTTTGAGAAGCTTTTTCATGGCTAAAGACTCTATAGTGTCGCCGTCACTAAGCGAGGTGACCACAGTCTAAAGAAATTTAAGGTGGTCAGAGCAGGGATCGAACCCATGTTCTCATGCACACGAGCCGCGCACACTACCATTGCACCACCGACGGCCTCACTTCTCTAACAGTATGCATTATAATAGCATGCAGGTGTTCCACAAGGATCGGTTTTGGGCACCTTTTTTTAAACATTATGTATGATGGTGGCTTAAGGCTGCGAATTCAAGTGGGGTTACGATTGTCGGTTTTACCGACGAGGTAGCATTGAAGTGGTGGCAAAAATATCGCTCAAGGGTAGAGGATCGTGAATAATGTGGTCGCGCAAGTGAAGACGTGGCTAGATAAAGCGGTACTTTAGCTGGCAGGACACAAGACAGAAGCGGTCTTTGTTAGCAGTCGCAAGACCGGATACCCATACGGGTTGGAGATCATGTTGCACACTCCTCGCCCGCTATCAAATATCATGGTAGAGCATCGAGGAGAATATGACAAGGCCGCTGGGAGAGTACAGTAAACTTTTCTCTCATCCCCAATATAACAGTGTAGATGCAGAGCACCGCTATTCAGAAACAACTATAATTTTTACCTGTGCACGGGTGCTTTAGAAAATAACTGAACAGATTCGGGCATGCTAGCTCACCTACGTGCCCGGTCTGTGTGGATCAGGACGAGGATGTCGAACACATTATGTTTAAATGCACCAGGTTTAGAGAATATAACCGATCTGCGACTGAATATCGTTCACTAGTTGTGATGAATGGATGGAACGACGTTGAATGGAACGTGTTGAGAACGACGTTGAGAAGTTTGTCACAAGCGTCCTTATGAAACTTCGTAGAATGGAGTGGATAGAGCGGAAGTGATGTGCAGATGCCATCCTATGAGGGGATCGCATAAATTGCTCCCGTCCCCCGCGAAGTAATGCCAAACGGTAGTTCTGTGGGGGACCTTGGTATAGGGAGATACTGTAGGGGATGTTGTTTACCACATAAGTTCCAGAAATAGTGAATCGTGTACGCTTATGGCCTTGCCCATTTGCATCTATGAAGATTCCAAACAGAAGGTTCGAAGACAAAAAAAAACATTGTAACTGCATACAATCTTACACAAACACTCACTGTACAAGATGAACGACAACAATTTCATTATAAAATCAACGATGAAAACGAGCAATACGCATAACCAGAATTAAACCATCATCTATAAAGTCGCCAAAACTAACGTACACACATATCTAAACATCCATAAATACATTAAAAAACCGTTTACCATTACATCGGATAAAGGAATTGGGGAGAACTTCTCACAACCAGTAGCTGTGCGCTTTCTAGTTTTATACTCACTGCTTGTGACCTACACTTTTACACCGGTTCCGATAGTGTCGCCGTCACTAAGCGAGGTGGCCGCCGTCGAAAGAAATTTAAGACGGTCAGAGCAGGGTTCGAACCCAGAATCTCAAGTTCAAGAGGCCGTCCATTGCACCACCGACGGCCACACAGCCACTTTCATGCAAACCCAATATATAACTGTGTCGCCGTCGCACAGTGTCGTGTTTTCATATAAACGGCGGCCAAAAATAGAAGGAGTTATCGTAGAGGAATGAAAATTGGTACACAGTACTATTATAAGTAGGAAAGGAAAAAAACGAAGTTTTGCGAAAATCAGCCCAAGGACTCGCCCACCTCCCATATATCCTGAAATGAAAAAAAGTTATATTTTCCAAAATTGTTGTTGGAATTGAAATAAATTTGACTCGATTTGTCTCTAATATATAGCTGATAACTGTGGTGAGTTATATGAAATTATCTCAAAGGACACGCCCACCTTCCATATATCCTGAAATGAAAAAAAGTTATATTTTCCAAAATTGTTGTTGGAATTGAACCAAATTTGACTCGATTTGTCTCTAATATATAGCTGATAACTGTGGTGAGTTATATGAAATTATCTCAAAGGACACGCCCACCTCCCATATATCCAGAAATGAAAAAAAGTTATATTTTCCAAAATTGTTCTTGCAATTGAACAAAACTTGGGTCGATTTGTCCTTGATGTATTTTTGATTAGTATATTTAATTTCATTTAATTATCTTACAAAACACGTCTGCATCCCATATGTCCTTGATACCAAATAAGAAAATCATTCTCTATATATATTATAAATATTTTTTTTTTCATTTGATAATTACTATTATTATATTTAATAAGAGAGAAGAAACAGATATTTTGAATTTCTACAGACGTTTCTGAAACTAAAACTGAGTCGGGAATATATTTTTTCTTTGCATTTTGCAATGCATAGTATGACGGAAAGCACTGTTTGTGAGCGGCATTGACTACTGTTCTCATAAGTTCGTACTGCCTGAAAGACAAATCCATATCTAAAAAAAGTGCCAAAGCTTTATCCACCGGTATAGATGTGTGAGTTGCTGGGTCGGAAATTCTCTTAACAGCCTTTTGCAGCAAGTTTGGATTTGTATTTGAAACAAGTTTATCCACTTTTCGCCTTTTGGTGCGATCCGAGCAATCATCAAAGTCAGTCGAAGGTCTTCCTCTACGGCTGGTGCTAGGTTCCTAAAATAACACAATCATTTACAAATATACAAATTATTTTCTTTATAATGTACTTACAAAAGATAAACACGCATCACTTATAACAAACGGTGAATTTAGCCACGATCCGAACTTTTCTTCAAACCTCTCTCTCATGTAGTGACACCGTTGCCAATTAGTTTTTATTTTTAATAATATAAATCGAATTTCTTTATTCATCTTCTCATTTAGTTTTAACTTTAACTCTTCTTCTAAATACATGAGTACTTCTCCCAGGGCAGCACTTGGAGTACGATGCCTAAGCCAAATATTAAAAAAATCTCGAATTTTCACCTGTCTCGACACTGAAAATTTAAAGAATAAATGAAAGGGGGAAGAAGGGGGACGAGAAACTTACTTTTTTAAACTCTGCACACTTGCCCAAATATTATATTAAAATATTAAAAAAGTGTTTTTTGATGTTTTTTTTTTACACTCCACTGAACTTGAATGTTTTTAACAATTTCGATTTTCGCTTTTTGTTTACATTCGGTATAACGGCAAACCACATATGACCCACCAAACGAGCCAAAAAACCGAGTTGCCATATCATTATATTCTAACAAGTTTATCCAATCGTAAATTATACTGTTTTACCGACAGTTTTTATTTTAACTTACCGAATTAAATTTGCCTAATTGTTTTCATTTTTATATATCGATATTTTCTTTACTACAACTATTAACTTTGAATACTCATAACTTTTTGGAAATACAACATTTTTTAAAAATTCTTTTTGATTTAGCATAAATGAAGTGTTGTTTGTACAACGACATCAACCTTTTTTAAAAACTAGTACAGTGATATTTTTCATTTTTGGCCGCCCTCACGACACTGTGCGTCGGTGGTGTAATGGTTATTATGAGCGACTCTTGTACGTCCCTGCTCTGAACAAATATGTTTTTTTGTACCTATGGAAAAGCTTATAAAAAGGCCGTTGGGAATTTGGAATTTAATTTCCCTTAAAAAAAAATACTAACTGACAATTTTTCAAAATTATGAGTTTATCGGTAAGACCTATCTTTGGTCTCATTCTACCCAACTTTTCAGTAACGGGGTCAAACAGCAGCTGCGAGGCGCCCAATGGACTTCCGAGTTTCGGCTTATTATGTGGTTTTCGAACACAATATCGATTGAACGTTCGCTATGCGGCACGAAGCGCCGTCCTGTTGAAACTACACGTGCCCATGTCATCAACTTTTGGGAACAAAAAATCGCTTAGTATGACACGGTAAGGCTCACCATTGATGGTAACGGCGGCTCCTTGTTCTTTTTCGAAGAGAAATGGGTTTATGATACCGCCATGACAAAAACAGCAATTCGTTGTGGATATATCGGCTTCTCCTCCACCTACTTCATCAGTTTCTGCTTCACATGTCCTGCTTCATTCTCTTCCTGCTGTATATTATCCCGCTTCATTTGTTCCTGCTGTATCTATCCCTGCTTCATCAGTTCTTGCTTGATCTGTCCTTCTTCATCTGTTCCTGCTTCATCTGCTTCTGTGTCATATCTTCTTGCTTCATCTGTTCTTACTTCATCTGATCCTTCTCCACCTTCATCTGTTTCATTCTCTTCCTGCTGCATCTGTTCCTGCTTCATCTGTTCCTGTGCCACTTGTTCTTACTCTATCTGTTCCTGCTTCACCTGTTTCGACACTTCCTGCTCCATCTGTTCCTGCTTCATATGTTCCTGTGTAATCTGTTCTCGCTTCATCTGTTACTGTTTCATCAGTTCCTGCTTCATCTGTCCTGCTATATTTGTGCCTGCTCTATCTGTTCCTGCTTTGTTTGTTCCTGTGTCATCTGTTATTGCTTCATCTGTTCTTGCGCCATCTGTTCCTGATCCACCTACTTCAACAGTTCCTGCTTCATACGTCCTGCTTCATCTGCCTCATTCTCTTCCTGCTGCATCTATTCCTGCTTCAACTGTTCTTGTGCCACCTGTTCTTACTCTATCTGTTCCTGCTTCACCTGTTTCGACACTTCCTGCTCCATCTGTTCCTGCTTCACATGTTCCTGTGTCATGTGTTCTTGCTTCACGTGTTCCTGTTCTCCTGCATCATCAGTTCCTGCTTCATTTGTTCCTACTTTACCTATTCCTCCTTCATCTGCTTCTGCGTCATCAGTTTCTGCTTCATCTGTCCTTCTTGATCTGTTCCTGCTTAATCTGTTCCTGCTTCCTCGGTCCTGCTACATCTGTTCGTGCTTCATCTGTTCATCAGTTCCTGCTCCATCTGTTCCTGCCTTATCTGTTCCTGTGTCATTTGTTCTAGCTTCATCTGATCCTGCTTCATCAGTTCCTGCCTCCTCAGACCTGTACATCTATTCGTGCTGCATCTGTTCCGGCTTTATCTGTTCCTGTGCCATATATTCCTGCTTTATCTGTCCCTGCTCCACATTCTTCGTCAGTACCTGCTTTATCTATCCTGCTGCATCTATAACAGCTTCATTTGTTCCTGCTTTATCAATCCTATTCCCTTCATTTCATTCGTATCTTTCTACTTTTTTTTTTTTTTTTTTTTTTTTTTTTTATTAACAGTTTTATTGACATGTACTTCTAAACCAAATATAAAGTGGCCCCAGCGCCAAATAGGCATTATTGAGGCATGCTGGCAATTTCAATTGCATGTATATAATTCTTGAATTGCAATTTAACAAATATAAAGGAATACAGTTTAAAGAAATTTACAATAATTGTTTCAGATATAATTTTTACATACGGTTTTTACATAAGAAGCGCTTCTAAATTCTCTCTTATATAACTCTTAAGATTTGTTTTAAATCCAGACACAACATTAAATTATTTTAATGACGATGGCAATTTACTGCCCATACATTCTGTACGCTGTTTTGTTGTTTCAAGCCTACATCTTGACGATCTCTGGTTTTGACTATTTCTTGTATTGAATACATTTTGGTTCTGCGAAAATGTTATAGTGCGGTGCCCAATATTGTTCAGCGATTGATACACATACATTAAAAGTTGATATTCATACAAAGCTCGTATAGACATCATTGATTCACAATAGTTTTTATGTAGCGATAGCGTGGAATAAGTCCTTGGTAATTTAAACACTATTTTTAGGGGCTGTATTTTGCATTCTTTGAAGAGTTTTTAGAACAGTTGAATTTTTAAAAGCATAAATTATTGCCAAGTAATTAAGGTGACTTTGTAAAAATACATTGAATAACAGCAATTTCGTATTTGTGTCTAACAAATTCTTCATTTTATATAAAACCCCTAATGCCGGAGCAATTTTGCACTTTAAATTCTTGATATTGATATCCCATGAAAGATTGTTTTGTAGTGTAATACCTAAATACTTGACATTATTCACTTCGGTTATAATGTTGCCATCAATACAGACACTAAAGCTGTTCTCCAAGTTAGCGTGGGGCTTGAATCGAATTAGTTTTGTTTTACTAGAATTGACAGCTAGTTTATTAAGTCTAAAATACTCAAAGAATAAGGAACAACCTCTTTCGATTGCAGTTTTTGAAACTAGGTCAAATTTGTAAGGATAGAATAGGCAGATGTCGTCAGCAAACATATACATACGTCCAGCAAGTTCAATATCACTTAAATCATTTAAGAAAATTTTAAATAATAAAGGTCCCAAACAACTATCTTGGGAAACTCCACATGTTACTTCCTCCATTTGGCTTTTAGCATCAGAAATTTGTACATATTGCTTCCTATTTGTTAGATAGCTTCTAAAAAGTATCAGCTCACTTCCCTGAATTCCATATTTTGACAAAGCTTTTGATAGATCTAAAAATAAACCACCAACGCCTACCTGTCCCTGATCCAACCCGTTGCAAGTAAAATTTACCACGTTTACAACCACTTCTTCTGTACCACAACCTTTCCTAAAACCAAACGGGTACTTATAAAGGGTCCGCCATCTAACGTTTTTTTTCAACTAGTGCTTATTTCGTGAATGGTAACACTTAGCTCATGCCTGATTTGACAGATAATTAGTTTATCCTTCCGCTGAACGAATATGGTTGTGTATACGCTTGAACAACGCTGGGAAATATTGCGACATTACTTTGAAAATCATGGTAATGTTGCAGATGCCGATTTTGTCGAAAAAATCATCTTTTCAGATGAAGCTCATCATGGTTTTGGCGGGTATGTAAACAAGCAAAATTGTCGCATTTGGGCAGAGAAAACCCGCACGCATACATTGAAAAGCCGATGCACCCAAAACGAGTCACTGTTTGGTGTGGATTTTGGTCCAGAGGCATAATTGGGCGATTTTTCTTCGAAAATGAGCAAGGAATGGCCGCTACAGTCAAACGCGATCGTTATCGGGCCATGTTGATCGAATTTTTGTTCACAAACATTGAAGAGGAGGATATTGGCAACATTTGGTTTCAACAAGACGGCGCTACGTGCCACACAGCCGATGCTACACTCGACGTTTTGCGCCCTGTTTTTGAAGATCACATTATCAGCCGCAGAGTTGATGTCGTTTGGCCACCTCGGAGCTGCGATTTGACACCGTTGGACTATTATTTGTGGGGTGCCCTCATAGATAAGTGTTACGCCGACAAGCCAGAGACAATTGACGCTTTAAAGGACAATATTCGTGAAGCCATTGGTGAAATGCAGCTGCACACAATCGATAATGTGCTTAAAAATTGGACCGATCGTGTAGGCTACTGCATGGCCAGCCGAGGCAGCCATTTCAATGAAATTATTTTCCATTATTAACCGGAAGGATTGTACTTTCAAATAAAAAAGAAATTTGAGAAAATATTCAGTAGTTTTTTTTTTATAACATTTTCAAAAAAAAAAAGTTATTTGGTTATATAAAACTGTTGCTGTCAAAATAATCCTGCAATTTCCCATGTATAATTTTTTCATAGAATTTGTCAACCACGGGCAGAAGAGCAATGGGCCGAATATTTTCAACAGATGAAATTAGGAATTGGGATTATTTTACTAATTTTCAAGCTGTCCGGATATTTAGCTGTATTTATAATCATATTTAAAATAGAGGTTAATATCCCTGATAACTGCTCCTGACATTCTATAAAAACTCTCGGTATTAAATTATCATACCCGGCAGATTTGTTGAGCTTTAGGCTTTTGATAATCGATATTATTTCGTCCTCAACAATTGTAGAAAGAGAAAATATTTCCGGTTTTTGTGCCAGCGTTCTGAAGAAGTTCCAATCATCATCCGCGCATACAGAAATATACATACTTCTAACGACTCGTATGGAATTAACGAAATGCATACTAAGTGCATCAGCCTCATCTTGAGCGGTCACAATTTTTTGTACTGGCTGTGATATAATCTCAACGTCTTTCCTTATATTACGCCCAAGAGTATTATTTAAAAATCTCCACCTCCTTTTTGGGTCGTTACCTACAGATTTTAAATTGTCGGAGTAAAAGTTTATTCTCGACATCCTATTAGCAATTTTTACAATTTTACCTAAAAATGCTATAAGTCCATCGAATTTCTTACTTTTAGTTTTACGGCGCTGTTTAAGCAACTTTTCCTTGTATATAACACTGTGTGTAATTTTTTAAGTCATGGCAAAATAACCATATATGGACACCACTACGTGCTAAAAGACTAAAAAAAAAGACCCGTGTTTCCCAATTTTTCCCAAAGTCATGCACTTTTTTTTTTTATGGGCCGCCAAAGATTTGGGGCCTCGGTATCATTTTCGTAAAAATGTGATCATTTTCTCAGGCTCATATCTTGCAAACCGTTCAGAATTTCGATTTAGTCTCTGAGGCAAAGTTGTAGCTCTTGTCATAAAGAACAAAAATTGGGAACATATAAAATCAAAAAAAACTTCACCTTCCAGATCAAAATCGCAAAAAACTTAAAAAAATTCGATTTTTCTTTACCTTTTTTCCCGTGTTCAGGTCCATAGGTAGCAAACCGTTCAAAATTCAAGGAAACAATCAACTCCAAAAATTTACCTAAGATCTCAATAAACAAATTTCTAGAACATATAAACTTCCTGGGAATTATTCTTAACACCGTTTTTTAATTCGCTATTATATTGTGTGCTGCGTCCCTTGTTGCGTGTGCTGAGCTTACTGCATTGCCTGTGCTGCTGCTGTCGGTGCATGATCGCGTGATACCTAAGCGCTACCTAAACGGTGTTAACCATTGGACAAACACATGGTTCTGGCCAGGCATATTTCATTTTTTGCTACCTATGGACCTGAACAGGAGAAAAATGTAAAAAAATTAAATTAAAAAATTTTCGGCAAATTTTTCACTTTTGCGTGCTACCTAAACAGTGTTAAGAATCATCTCTAGGAAGTTTATATGTTCTAGAAATTTGTTTATTGAGATCTTTATGACAAGAGCTACAACTTTGCCTCAGAGAGTAAATCGAAATTCTGAACGGTTTGCAAGATATGAGCCTGAGAAAATGATCACATTTTTACAAAAATGATACCGAGGCCCCAAATCTTTGGCGGCCCATAAAAAAAAAGTGCATGACTTTGGGAAAAATTGGGAGACACGGGTCTTTTTTTTTTAGTCTTTTATCACGTAGTGGTGTCCGTTCCGTATATGGTTATTTTTTTTCGTGTTGCACTGTGTAATTATATTTTGAAGGTTTTCATTAATCCAAGGAGTTATTTTAAATCTTAGCAACTCTACATTTTCTCTCGGAAGTTGCATCCACAACTACATAAGTAATTGTTGAAATAATTTTCTCAGCGTAATCGGTTGTATTTGGACGCTCTTGGTCTATTACACAGTGAGACACTAAAAATTTAATACGCTTGAGACCAAAAAAATCTGAAAGCTACTGATGAGAGAAGAAAAACCATAGCTGGGTTTGGTCTGATTGACTAAGGTTTTTTTTTAATTGGCGTTTGAAGTGTTAGGCTTGAAAATGAATTTTTGATAAGAGAACACTTTTGGTAATGCCTACATCTCGAAAACTGTTCAAGATTTTTCTTGGGTGTCTTCGGCAAAGTTGTAGCTCGTGAACTGCCCTACAAAAAACGTTTATTAAAAAAAAAATCCACCTTCATGATCAAAAACTTTAAAATGCAAAAAATATAATTTTCGCTGTTTTTTACGGGTTTTGTTTTTATTTATTTTTGAAGTTTTGAAGTTTTTCAACATGAAGGTGGCATTTTTTTAAATAAACGTTTGAGGGCAGTTCACGAGCTACAACTTTAACGAAAACTGTTCAAGATTTTTCTTGGGTGTCTTCGGCAAAGTTGTAGCTCGTGAACTGCCCTACAAAAAACGTTTATTCAAAAAATTCCACCTTCATGATCAAAAACTTTAAAATGCAAAAAATATAATTTTCGCCGTTTTTTACGGGTTTTGTTTTTATTTATTTTTGAAGTTTTTCAACATGAAGGTGGCATTTTTTTAAATAAACGTTTGAGGGTTTTTCGTAGGTCAGTTCACGAGCTACAACTTTGTCGAAGGCACTTGAGCAAATATGTGAATAGTTTTTGAGATGTACGTATTACAAAAAGTGTTCTCTTTATCAAAAGTTCATTTCTAAGCCTAAAACTTCAAACGCCAATTAAAAAAAAAAACCTTAGTCAATCAGACCAAACCCAACTAGGGTTTTTCTTCACTCACCAGTAACTATCAGTTGTTTGAGTCTCAAGCGTATCAAAATGATGCATAGTGTTATAATCACAAACGAATTTTATTTTTTCAATGTACTCTCGTGGCTTGAAACTGCTTCAAATTTTACAAGAAATCACATTGTGATCTGTTAAATGGCATTCAACAGAATCAGTAACAATGCCATTAATAATATTGCTAAAGACATGATCAATACATGCATTGCTCGAAGGTCTTGTTACAAGATCATGACAATTATGACAATCAAAATTCAAAAATAAGTCTTTGAAATCATTAAAACGGCTACTACGATTCAAGTCTATGTTAGAATCATCAAGAACTATTAACGGACCATACGCTAGATGACTTGTGGGCTCTTCAATTATAGACAAAAAAATTTCTACAGAGCATTTCAGTTAGTCTTTATGTATAATAATTCTGTTAATATCGTCCAATATAATCAAGGTCCCTGTTCACTATTTTATCTCCTACGTGAATTTATTACTATTTGTTATTTAATCCTGTTCCTGATTGCTGTTTTACCACTGTTCCTGTTCTTTCAATTTAATTATTATACGTTAATTTTGTATTTAGTTTTCAATTAAATTTTTCCAGCTGTTTTTTACTGATTAAATACATAAATAAAAAAAATATCGAAGGATACCCACGATTCAACAAATATTTAAAACTATGTTTACTTGTTCTGATGATGGTGATGTGGGGTATCAATTGAAGGAGGATAATTTCTGTATTGCCAAGCAATGTAATTTTTTGTTTTTGGAATAAATAGAAAAATTTTAAAAATTTCCTTAAAAAATTGTATACTTTAATATTCTACAGAATGTTCAATGTATCACATTCAAAAAAATATATTTTATTATTTTCATGAATTGAAGATCTGCTGCTTTTTTGTTTCTCTTCAGCAGTTTCCAACAAACAAAGCCACTTTTGGGTCACAAAAACATATATTGTAACCTACATCATATCCCTTACGATATGATGAAAGAGCACCGAGAGCTTGAAACAATAATATTGTTGATGGCAACCCTCTGTTTTGTTGTTTTTGTAATGACATAACAAAAACAAATCATGTCTGATTAAAACCAATGGTTTTACGGCATGATAAAAAGAGTTGTGCATGAAGGTGTTTCAATGGTTGTGCTTGGTATTCTTCAAACGAGTGTATAAAGGAATTCTCATTAATATGATAAGTGTTTCTGGATATATATTTTTGAAGAGTTCACCAAAAGCATACCAAAAACGTCTGCTGATGAAGATCTTGGCAAGATTCGAAATAGCTATACAGACAGCCTAGGTATCATTGGAACATTTTTATGCTCGACTTTTTTGAAAGTAATATAAAGATAATAAGCTTTATATTATTTGAAAAGGTCTTGAGCTTGAATAAATTTGTAAATATATTGTAACCTATTAAAGATTGTGTCCCAAACATGTAATATTGAATAGCAAACACAATGTGTTTGGACAGAAATATATTATATTTACGACAAGCTACAACCACGTTATATTTGCATATTTTTCAGCGTGGAACTTTTTAAAATCTCGGGAGGCATTTGAACATTTTGAAAAGAATAAACGACCACGAAATGAAAAACATAATATACAGTAATATTTTATGAGCTCTAAAGTGCCACGTACATATAGAATTTTCCGTGTGTGTAAAGTGCTGTCGCATGTCGTAATCATCCTAATCAAATCTTCATTGAAAATCATTACATCTTCGCAAACTAACCCACTATTTGTGAAGCTACCGACGTCACTTTTTGTGCTCTCTTTTATGAAAATAAAATAAATTATGTGCCTTTTGAATATAATTATAACGGGGTTTTCAATAAGAGCGCTACAAAAGTTTTTTTAAATAAAACCAAAACCGGTTTTAGATACCAATGAAATTCTTTATTCCTGTGAAAATACGTTCGATGCCATTATGTATGGAACTCGATTTCTTTTGCATGGCCACCACAGGCACGCTTGCAAAAGTCCAGACGCTGAACCCAATTTTCGACGGTTTTCAAGCATAAATCGGCCGATACTGCTTCAATTTCACGTTCGATATTCGTACGAAGTTCATCAATCGTCGCTGGCTTGTTGGCATAGACCATAGACTTGACGTAGCCCCACAGGAAATAATATAACGGCGTCAAATCGCACGACCGAGGCGGCCAATCGACTGGGCCATTTCGTGAGATAACACGTTCACCAAACTTGGTTTCCAATAAATTGATTGTGGCATTCGCTGTGTGGCTGTGTAGCGTCTCTGTTCAAAAACCCTTTACTTAAAATTTGTCCTCAATAATTAGTCAAGCTTGAGGTCCTACTTATAAATTTATTTTCCCTCATATTTCCTTAAAGTTTACATCTCTTCCAAAACTGTTTACATTGCCCCCACTATTTGTGGAGGAGTTTACTACGCCACCTTTTGTTTACTCCAATTGTGCTACATAAAGGACAAAAATAATACAGTTTTTTATTTTAATTTTTGCTCTTTTCTTCCACGTACAATTGATGGTTATCTGGCCGCGAATAAACAAACACAAAAACACGTTAAAGAAGATATTTTAAATGGTGATTGGTTTCATTGGATCGATCTTCCTCAGACATCTGCTGCAGCTGAGTTATTTTCGGATCATCTCAATACAACTCAACAAATGATGATTTACGCTGAACTGATAACACAATTCGCATACTTTTTTTCACGAGTGTCGTTCTCCACCACAGTTTTGTATTTATTGAAGGTACAAAGTCACAGAATTGGCAAAATGAGACAGGTATTAACACTTGTTAAAATTAAAAATAAAAATAACAAATAAAACATCAAAAAACAAAAATTCATTAATTTGATCTTGGCAGAAAAGTCAACAAACATGACTTATATGAAAATGATAAGCAAATTAACAAAATTCATAACCAAAAATATAAACACAAATTAATGTCTCTAATCTTTATACAAAATTTCAAGTGATTTTTATATTATTTTTGAAACATGATTTCAAATTGAAGACAGATTTTCTTAATAGATTCCAATGTTCACAATTCAGTGTTGGAATCATTCAACAGCTAAAGCCGACATATTTTTGAAGATGTTAACTATTGATAAAGTTGAACAGTGGGGGCAACAGGTTACCTTAATGGCAAATAATATTGCATGTCTATTTTTTCCCAGAGGTATATCTCATAATCCCTTATTAGCTTATGAAAAATAAATATTCTCGAAGGTTGAAAACAAGTTTGGTTGGGTTTCGAACTCGATACCACCCTTAGGCGGACAATCATTTTGATCTATCGGTTAATTGTTGCTATTAATTTTATCGTTAGGAATGAGTTTTTTTCTTGAGAATATATCGCCTTTAGGCTGCATATTTTTTATAGGAAAATACATATATACAATACAACTCTTATGGTTTTCAAATGTCATCAAAAACAAATTTGTGACAAGCAAAGACACGAACCTTTTTACTCTACAAGCGTCTGTGGAAGAATTAACAGACATCCGGATCAGTATAAACCAGTGCGAAACGTATTCAAAGACCTACTCGAAGGACATCGGCGAATAGGACGACCAAGACCTCGCTGGTAAGACCAGGGGGAATTGCCTGCGTGAGCTTGGTGTTACCAACTGGAGGAGAAAGAATGCCCTTGACTTCTCTGGGTGGTTTGAGGCCACTTAAGTAAGTAAGTGGTAAGACCAGGGGAAAATTGCCTGCGTCAGCTTGGTGTTACCAACTGGAGCAGAAAGAATGCCCTTGACTCCTGTGGGTGGTTTGAGGCCACTTAAGTAAGTAAAACCCGTAAGAAATCATACTCATTGCGTCAGTTTTCAGCGTCGTCACACGTTTTGTCATTTTCTAGAGTAATGTGGGGCACGGATTATCGTAGGCAAGAAAAAGGATCTATTAACTTGCTATTTCAAAAATATTAACAATTTGAAGGTACATTTCAAGTCCTTCAATCACAGCGGTTGATAACGCATTCCAATCAAATTTTTACAAAATATTTTTCTAAGGTTTTGCAAAATTTTTCTCATTATGTCTTGTAACCTACAAAAAGCCACTCTGAATAATCTACACGCTGAAAACTTTGTCCTTTCTTGCTGTTTGGATGCAAATATAACGTGCGTTTGGAGCTTGTCACAAACATAATATACTTGTGTCCAAACACATAAAAAAAACTGGTTTCCCATTACATCTCATGAAGAAATTGGGGAGAATTTCTCACAACCAGTAAGCTGCGCGCTTTCTAGTTGTATACTCACTGATTGGGACCTACAGTTTTGCACCGGTTCCGAACGGTATTTTGAGAAGCTTTTTCATGGCTATATACTCGATAGGTGACCGCCGCCGAAAGAAACTTTAGGTGATCAGAGCAGGGATCGAACCCAGGATCTCAAGTACAAGAGCCATTGCACCACCGACGGCCAATGTCGAAACACATTGTGTTTACTATTCAATATTACATGTTTGAGACACAATGATTAATATGTTATAATATATGTGTTTGCGACCCAAATATACCTGTGTTTGTGATACAAATACAGCTGAGTTTGATGCACTATTTATGCTCTCTCGAGAGCAACAGAATAAAACAGGTACAACGAGAGTATCTATTTTGAGGAAAAAAGCTGGAAAGGCAACAGCGTGAAGCCCTTTGTCTGTCCGAGCCTTTACTGCGAAAATCGGAACGACGGACCATTTACGAAATAAGTATAATAAAAAAACACAAGTAATTAATCCACCCTTGGCTGGCATGAACTAGATTTGTATATAACATTTATTATATATAGAATATATATTATATATATAATATTACATATATATAATATTTATTATATAACATATAACCAACCCATAGTTGAAACCTTCTGAAAACAAAAACGGAAAAGATAACAAAGAAAGGAGCAGCAGATTATTTATTGAATCAAGTAAATCAAGAGCACCAGATTCTCCTTTCATGAAAACAAAACAAATAATACGTTCAATGCAAGTAAATATAAAAAGGACGGTTTTAAATCTTTTAATTTTGTGTATTTAAAAAATGGTTTCCCGTTACATCCCATGAAGAGATTAGGGAGAGCTTCTCACAACCAGTGAGCTGTGCGCGTTCTAGTTTTAAACTCACTGATTGGGACCTACAGTTTTACACCGGTTCCGAACGGTTTTTGAGTAGCTTTTTCATGCCTTAATACTCGATACTGTCGCCGTCACTAAGCGAGGTGACCGCCGTCGAAGAAATTTCAGAGTCAGCGTAGGGACCGAACCCACGTCCTCATGTACAAGAGCCGCGCACACTACCATTGCACCACCGACGGTTTTGTATTATTTATTATTAATAAGGATTTATATTGATACAATTTATTATAATAAATAATACATATACTATATTGAAATCAAGAAATGATTCGTTTCTGAATATTATTATGTTTGGAAGGAAATACGCATATGTTTACACATAAGTATATGGAGGTTTGGGGAAAACACGCAAATTCTTCCACGTAAGTATATGGATATTTGGGATGAAGACCGCATATGTTTCCTCGTAAACGCATACATGTTTACCAGTAAACATGATACTGTTTGCGTTTAAATACAAGTAAGTTTGGGACTTGCAAACATATGAATGTTTGAAGTGTGTTCCAAACATATACATGGTTCCTGAAGAATATGTTTGGGAAAATATGTTAGAGAGGCCGTTATTTTTCAGCGTGTATAACTCAGTTGGGGTAAACGAAAGAGCAGTTTATCGAAATATGATCTGTTAGCACAAACGGAGTTAAACTTTCTATATAAAACTCGGCTCAAAGGCAACTAATATTGGGAAATGGTTTGCATTTCTCGCGAAGATTTGTTATGTTTACAGGCACCATTTATCGTTGGTTATAATCGTTTTCCGTTTTCAAAAACAGTTTTACTTATGACACAGAAAATGATATGATTGATTCAACAAATATTCGTTTGCCGCAATTAAAGTACAGGTTGGACCTTTTAAACCTTCCGCATCTCTCCAGACTTCTTCCTGTGGAGTTATTTCAAGTCCAAAGATTCCATCAACAAGCCACGGACCCTGGAAGCCTTGAAAGACAATATTCGACATGAACAGCCAGAAACACTACGAAAATTCGGGAAAACGAGCACATTGCGCCATTCGCTTTGGTTACAACCATTTACGAGATATCATATTCAACAAGTGATCAAGACAAATTTGAACGGTTCAAAATAAACGAAAAATCATTTCACAGCAACCAATTTATGTTTGTTTTTTATTAGTACCCAAAAACATTGGAAACCACCACCCCCCACCACCATTCCCCAACCGAATTCTGTTCATTCCCCAACCTCTTCAGTGAAATCTAACTGGTTTGAGTTCAACGAAAAACCAAAATTTTCGCAAAACATTTTTTTCACAAAACATTTTTCGTTCCTCGAATAAGTTTACTTCAGTTGCGAGTTATAACTCGATTAAGGTAAATGAAAGAATAGTTGACTTGTCAGTGTTAGTTGGTACTTAGGGATTTTCGATCGCTACTAATTGACAAACGTAAATTTCCATATAAGGGGCTAACTATGTAAAAACAGCTATCGTATTCGTTATCGTTTTGTCGATATTGAAGTTTTATATACGAGTATATTGGCCCGCATTATCGATATAACGATATCGTTTGGACGATATCCCAAGGGTTCGGAATATACAATTCATGATCTATAAAAGTGAATACATATTTTCCTATAACATCCCTTGAAGGGATAGTGGACAGTTTCTCGCAATCAGTGAGCTGTGAGACTCACTCACTGTTTCGGACCTACAGTTTTACACTGGTTGCGGACAGATTTATGTAAATGTAAATGTTTGCAAGCATTGTTATCGTGAATTGAAGATATCCTGCTTTTTTTCTTTGGTGTCTGTCACCTTTTGGGTCTCAGTAGTTTTTAACAAAACAAAACACATTTGGGTCACAAATGCATATATTTTAACCTATTAATCACTGTATCCCAACCATGTTATATTGAATAGAAAACACAATGTGTTTGGGTACAAGTATAATATGTTTGCGACAACACTTTTTATGAGTATTTGCACCCAAACAACAAAAAAAAACAAATTTTTCCGCGCGTAAGCGAGATGAACGTCTTCGAAAGAAATGTAAACTGGTCAGAGCAGGAATCGAACTCACGTTCGCATGTAGAAGAGTCGCATTCCAGTACTGTCTGTCATTTACATTCCCCAAACGAAGTTCATTTACCTGGTATTTCGTTTGGTAGTTCATTTGAAACCCTTGATCTGATTTGTACCCGCGAAAAATATTTTTTTACTGTTTCTGTATTTAATATGTAGTAGTCTTCCTCTTTTCCGCCTCGATGGAGAATAAAAGTAACATATCCTTAGATTCTTATATACAAAAATGTGATTTATATATCAATATTACTCAACTTTTCTGTTTCAAATAAAAAGTTTCCGCCACTGTTTCTTTCGAGTGAGTAGCTGGTGGTTGGTGTGTACCACTTGTGTTGTACATGACTCTATTTACCCCCGATTCCGGAGAAACATGACTGATTTGTTTTTAATCTTTTTTTAGTGATTTTTATTTTCAATTAAGGTTTATTTTTCTACTTCACTTTGGTAATTTTTTTGTTTCGTTTTGTTACTTTTTCTTTGACTTTTAAATGGAAATCAGGTCGTTGATTTCATCACTGATGTGTAAGGAGAGTGTGTATTGGCAGGTTTTCAACGAAATCGTAGTGATTTGAAATCGATAACATATTTGATTTCCACAACACATTTGACTCTGATCTGGAGCGAATATTTGAAGGAGTGAACTGTATGACAGTATAGAGGAAACGAACGTGTTTTTTTTTATTGTTAATATGCGATATATGTTTTTAAAATTTTGAAACAAGTTGGAGATTTTATGAAGTTTATGCTTAAACGCTGCTCAAGCGCTTAAAATTATTTGTCAGGTGACGAGAACTATATATACACCCTGAAAAATAACGGCCTCAGCAAGATATTGCAGGAAACATGTACATGTTTGCAAGCATTGTTTTCGTGAACAGAAGATGTGCTGGTTGTTATTTATTTATTGCCTGTCACGTTTCTGTTTTCAGCAATTTTAAACAAACAAATGCACATTTGGGTCACAAATATATATATTAAAATATATTAATTATTGTGTCCCAAACAGGTTATATTGAATAGTAAACACAATGTGTTTGGACACAAATATACTATATTAGCGACCAGCTACAAACACGTTATATTTGCACCCAAACAACAAAAAAAGTCAAATTTTTCAGCTTGTACATATACAAAATTTAAGCTTCTAGGAATAAAAAACACTTTAACCATGCCCACCCCGCCCACAGACCGAATATCAAAATTGAAATAGGCCTCCGGTAAAGTATCCATGTCCATGCAAAATTTGATACCTATGTCTATGACAATCGATGCAGTTTCATAAACCATATTTCGAAGTTTGCGAGATTTCAAGACACCAAGCATATGACTTGCCGTGCAAACATCAGTTGCTTATGGAAATGAAATCCAGAAAGCTGTGAAATCGCTGAACATAGCTTAAGTGTAAATATTTGTGAACCATCAGTTTCATGTATAGAGTTTCCAGAAAGATTAGTCCACAAAGTTGAAAACCCATAACTGCGTTTATAATCCATAGGCTGGACCATCAGGACCTTAACTTCTTTTTATAAATTACCAGTTCCCTACGACTAATCACAATAAAACCCTGGATTGGAACAGGATAAAACACGGCGAAATAAGAAAATTGAATATATTTAAATTAAATGTATGTATTTTTCTATACGTCTTGTGTTATAATTTTTTGTTTTTAATTTTCCTGTTAGTTATATTTCCAACAATATAGACAAATCACCATGGCAAGTTGCAGTGTCGAGAAACAGGTGCGAATGATAAAACTTCATTATCAAAATGAGTGTTCTCGTCTGTTAATGCTGCACGCTGTGCTCTCGTTTTGCGACGACACCCAAGCATTGCCGGACTTACCACGATACCAATCATTACCAAGCGGCAATGCATGTACAGAATGTCATTGTTTGGTCTGGATTTTAGCCCGGCGACATCATCGGTCCGTACTTCTTCGAAGACGAAGATGGCATTGCTAGCACCGTTCAACGGAGAGCGCTACCGATCTGTGGTTCCCTCAGGATGTCGCTACATGCAACGCAGCCAATGTCACAATGGACATTCTGCACGACCGATTTAAGAATTATCTCATGCAGAGGCTACGTGAACTGGTCATAGACACCGTGCGATTTGACCCACTTAGACTTTTTCTTGTGAGGTTTCTTTAAGTCGCAAATCTATGCCAATATGCCACAAATACCAGTGCCCTCCGATAGCATAGCCATCCTCATCGTTCAAATTTAGCCTGATATACACCGAAGTCGCAGCAGGCATATGAATGACGGCATATTCCCCGCTTTTAAATAAAACAACAAATTCGGTGACATCTTACACGCAACTTGTTTTAACTTCCTCTCTTGAAAATCCTTTCAGATGTTCACCCGAAGAAAACGATGTTTTGTAGTGCAGATTTGAGGAACGCCAGCATTGCGTGACATTTTTATTTTCCTGTTCTATCTCTGGTTGTACTCAACTGAATTCCGTCGAAAGGTCTTTCATATGTTTTTGTGATCTAGAATAGTTTGTTGCATATATCGAAGTGTTTTGAAGCAATCATACATTTGCTATAAATATATATTGCCTTGGACTCATCATTGGGGGTTTAGCCACTTCTTAAAAGAGGGTTCTGTTCCCCATAAGTTATTTTTGGGTGTCTCTCGCCTCAAAATTTTATGCGTAATAACCAATACAAAAATAGAAGTAAACGGTCCACGATGTTAAATGGTAGAAGCAAAAGAATGTATACAAAACGGGCTAAAGGGCGAAATATAATCTCAAAACGCGTGCACATTACGCGTTTTTCCAAAAAAGCGTCAATGAAATTTTTTCGCGTTGTACAAGGTAGAAAAGACCTAAATCTGGCCCCAAAAGAGCGAAGTTGGCATCACTGCTTAAAACACATGTTTTTTTTCCAATAAGAGTAAAAGAGTTGCCATAATTGGTAACAACATGAGGGCTTCGTTTAGGTAATTTTTGGAAAGGTATGAGGTAGGGCTATTGTTTAAGAGAAAAAAACATAAGGTACCTGCCATCTGGATGAGAAAATTGAGGTTATGTAACGGGGTTTTCAACAGAGACGCTACAAAAGTAAATCGATAGGGACAGCAAACGAGGCGATATTTTTTCCTGCTC
Organism: Phaonia tiefii; assembly: GCA_963931995.1. Lineage (NCBI taxonomy): Eukaryota > Metazoa > Arthropoda > Insecta > Diptera > Muscidae > Phaonia > Phaonia tiefii. The sequence goes on from OZ008368.1 coordinate 295,789,943, forward strand.
TTTTGACATTTCTCTTCAGTAAGGTTTGCCATTTCATCATGGAAAGATATACGAGCCAACAACGATTCGAAATTTTTAAAATTTACTACCGAAATTTGGAGTCAGTGGCCTCAACTTAAAGAGCGCTACGTCCAATTTATGATCGTCATAATCGTCCTACCAGATCAACAATTGAGCGTCTAGTGGAAAAATTTTAATCCACAGGCACAGTAGTGCCCGTAGTGTCGAGAATATTGCTGCCGCTGAGACTTCAGTTCAAGAAATCCCAAATGTGTCTTTCACACGTCGTTCTCAAGCATTGGGCATCTCTGTGACGTCGTTGTGGCGAATTTTGCGAAAAGATCTTGCCCTACATCCATACAAGATCAAATTGACGCAAGAACTGAAGCCGCTTGACCACCATAAGCGTCGTATGTTCGTGAATTGGGCTGAGCAACAACTTGAAAATGATTCGGATTTTCATCGGAAAATTATCTTCAGCGATGAGGCTCATTTCTGGCTGAATGGCTTCGTCAGTAAGCAAAATATGCGTTATTGGTCAGACAGCAATCCACACGTAATCCATGAGTCATCATTGCATCCCGAAAAAATTACGGTTTGGTGCGGTTTATGGGGCGGCGGCGTCATTGGGCCGTACTTCTTCCGTGATGATCAAGACCGGCACATTACTGTGAATGAGAATCGCTACCGTTCAATGGTAACCGAATAGTTTTGGCCCCAATTGGATAATATGGACTTGGAGGACATGTGGTTCCAACAGGACGGCGCCATAAGCCACACAGCGAATGCCACAATCAATTTATTGGAAACCAAGTTTGGTGAACGTGTTATCTCACGAAATGGCCCAGGCGATTGGCCGCCTCGGTCGTCCGCCTCGGTTGACGCCGTTAAGTCAAGTCTATGGCTATGCCAACAAGTCAGCGACGATTGATAAACTTCGTACGAATATCGAACGCGAAATTGCAGCAGTATCGGCCGATTTATGCTTGAAACCCGTCGAAAATTGGGTTCAGCGTCTGGACTTCTGCAAGCGTCCCCGTGGCCATGCAAAAGAAATCGAGTTCCATACATAATGGCATCGAACGTACTTTCACAGGAATAAAGAATTTCATTGGTACCTAAAACCGGTTTTGTTTTATTTAAAAAACTTTTGTAGCGCTCGTATTTCAAACCGCCGCCATTTCGCCCCCTTGCATTTTCGGGGATGGACATATTTTCGTGAAATGAGCCAAGAAATACGCTGGTGAAATTTGTCCAGTCGTGACTGAACCACCCTGTATTATATTCTACCAATGATTTAAGATGTCTGTTAAAGATTATGAATGTGCAACATTACATTTCCTTACTTGATGACTCATTACAAATACTTTTTTGTAATACACTAAAGAATACAGTCTGTCACACAAACACATTGAACTTACTGTTGTATTGCGCGCTTCTTCTTACTATAATTCTGAGAATCAATATATTGTTGTTTTCTCTTTTTCCGATAACTTGCTGTTATCGTACAACGATTATACTATATATTATTTGTTTGCTCTTATCGTTTTTTATTTATTTCAAAATTTCTTTATTGCAAAAACTATTACTGATAAAAATGTTAATTACTCATTCGCATTATTTCTTTGTAACGTATCGTAACCATTTTGAAGTAAAAGAAAGCAAATTAAAATCAGTCATTTCGCTTTTGCTGATTACAGGAAATGTCAGATGATAAAATAAACCATAACACACCGACGATTTGCATATCGAAATCACCCGTCTGGGTAGAATACGAACGAGTGTGTACCCATGCGAGAACTCACACTCACTTGCCTGAGATGTAAAACAGAACTTATCGCAATGGGGAGGGAACAATGGACGACTGACTACAAAACACAAGTGGAATTTCTGTTTTTAATTTTACGATAAATATCCAAATGATTTCATCAGAATGTATGTAGATATGAATGCACTTTTTAATCGATTTGAAGAAATTTCATAAAGTTATTGGAGGGCGGACTGCAAGTAAGAAACCGATTTGAAGTTAACACTAATTGGGTCATTCGTTTCTAGATCAAATGAATTGTATGGGTCGTTTAGTTATGTGGGTGTTATAACCACTTCCAAGCCTCGGACGTAAAAAAAAACTTTTGTACAAAATTATTTGAATTACACAGTGCAACACAAATTACACTAAGTGCGGGCAAAATTTTGTATTTCCTACTCATAGTAAATCGATATTAATCTAGTCAATCAGCATTGAAATTCTAATCCAATATTGGAACAGTTATAATGCAAATAAGTGGGTGCAACCCCATAAAGTTGAACTGCAATGACCAATATCCCTGTTTAGCATCCTGTTGGATATCGTTGCTTCAAAATACACAGACGTATTTCACCATTTCGTTAGTAACTCAACTAGAGTGTTATAAACCCGAAAGCGGTTAACTGGTTTCCTTGCAATTAACCGTGTGCTGGTTTTTTTTAAACATAACATTCGAATAAACCGTAAAACGAGTATTTGTAGTCGGTTAACCAGTTTTTACTCAATTTAAGTTAAATAGCCTTACAACAAATTTAAAAATTAATCAAAAAGAGATATGATTTTCAAATATTAATGTATTTTTTGAATTAAGTAACCGGAATAAATAAATTCTTGAATAAATTCTACTAAAAATGTTTAACTTTTTTCTTTAATTTCTAATAACAATTAAATAATCAAAATTACGAGGGCGGTCCCAAAACTAGCCGACCTGTCGTATAGATAGTGCCAGTAGTTTGACAAAAAAAAAGTATTTTGGTAAAAAGTGGCAACCTTATAAAACATATGTTTTAAGTTTCACAGCGCCACCATGATACAAATACAAGGTAGCAGCATTAGCATTGTTGTAATTTCCGTACCGAGTTATTGTTAATATCAGCTGATAAAAATGTTTCACATCCATGTACATTTGCGAACATAGATAGATGAAATCAAAGGAGATCGAGCTCACACAAGCAACTTTGACAGTTACTGGTAACGATGAAATGTAAACAAAGGCAATCAGCACGGTTGACGCTACTACCTTGTATTTGTATCATGGGCGCCACGTTGTTTAGTATTTTTATTTGAGCCATCAAAAGTAAACGATCCAAGTGAATTGGTAAACATGTAAAAACTTGGTCACCGTTATTTAGTTCAATATTTCCATTCGAAAGGCAATCTTAAAGCCGGGCTAGATTCAACTCTGGGGGAGTCTGCTCCTTCGTTTATAAATAAATAAATAAATAGTTTCCCATTACATCCCATAAAGGGACTGGGGAGAACTTCTCACAATCACTGAGCTGTGCGCTTTCCAGTTTTCACTCACTGATTGGGACCTACAGTTTTACACCGATTCCGAACGGTATTTTGAGAAGCTTTTTCATGGCTAGATACTCGATAGTGTCGCCGTCACTATGCGAGGTGACCGCCGCCGAAAGAAAATTTGAAGGTGGTCAGAGCCGGGTTCGAACCCAGGATCTCATGTACAAGAGCCGCGCACACTAACCATTGCACCACCGACGGCCTTCGTTTACGACTGTCAAATATTGGGTAGCAGTGTTTAAACGAGGCAGTATGAGCTGACAAGACCAACACCGTAGTGGTCGGCCAATTGAGGTATCCACGCCAGACACGGTATTGGATGATCGTCAGCTGAAGTTTGCGTGCGCAAGCTGAGATGATATGCATTTCAAAAAGTGCTATACATCGTATATTGACCGAAGATTTGAAGATGAGAAAGCAGTGCGCAAGATGGGTGACGCGCTTGCTTTCAATAGAGCAAAAACAGTGTCGTGAAGATGTTTCAGTAGAGTGTTGGGCGATGTTTCACCGCAATAAAGACGAGCTTTTGCGTCGATTTATAACCATGAATGAGATATGGGTCCACCACTTAAGGCAAAGGAACCATCAAAGCAGTGGAGTGGAGTGGGAGAATCGTGTCCAAAGAAGGCGAAGACGGTTCCATCTGCAGGCAAGATCCATGGCGCCTGTTTGTTGGGATACGCATGGAATAATTTTTATTATTATTTTCAGAAAGAAAAACCAAACAACAACGAAGTTTATGCTAATTTATTGCAGCGTTCAAGAGATGAAATTATGGAAAAAAAAACGCATTTGGCGAAAAAGAATGTATTGTTTCAACAAGACAATGCCCCAGTTCACACATCCACAATTGCGATGACCAAAATTAATGAATTAAAGTTCGAATTGCTTCATCACGTACCTTATTCGCCCGATTTAGCTCCCTCGGACTATTTTCTATTTCCAAACTTGAGAAAGTGGCTCGGTGGTAAAAGATTTGCCAACAATGAAGATGTGGAGACTACGGTTGATTGATATTTTAAGGAGTTTGACAGTTTTTACTATAAACAGGGTATCGGAACTATTGCTTATCACTGGAAAAAGTGTATCGAGCTAAAAGGAGATTATGTTGAAAAATAAAGAAAATTGTTCCCAACTTTTTGCGTCTTCCTTGTTCGGTTGGCTAGTTTTGGGACCGCCCTCGTAGTATATAGTACACTTTATATGATTTTCAGACACGAAAATTTCTTTCATACTCAAATTTGACATCAATTGTATGCGAGTATTAAGCCCGCATTCCAAATTGGAATATGATTTACATTTTAATTTAAAAACTAAATATGACCGTCAAATTTAAATACAACTATGAAAATTGGATATTGAAACACAAATATTCCAATTTAATCCTATTCGATTGAATTGAATTCAACTCCATTCAATTCATTTCAATTCAAATCATTTAAATTCCATTCCATTCAACTCAATTCAATTTAATTGAATTCGTTTCAATCCAATTCAGTTCGATTCAAATCAATTCAATTAAATTCAAGTGAATTCAATTCAATTCAACTCAATTCAATTCAATTCAATTCAATTCAATTCAATTCAATTCAATTCAATTCAATTCAATTCAATTCAATTCAATTCTACTCAATTCAATTCAGTTAAATTTAATTCAATCCTGTCCAATGTAATTCCATTCAATTGAATTCAATTTAATTCAAGCCAATTCAATTTAATTCAATGCAGTTCAACTCAATTCAATTCAATTCACTTCAACCGCAATCAATTCAATTCAAAGCAATTCAATCTTATTCAACTCAATCCAATTCAATTTAATTCAAGCCAATTCTATTCAACCCAATTCAATGCAATTCAATTCAATTCAATCCTATTAAATTCAATTCAGTTCAAATCAATGCAATTCAATTCAATTCTGTTCAGTTCAATTTATTTCAATTCAATTCAATGCAATGCAATGCAATGCAATGCAATGCAATGCAATGCAATGCAATGCAATGCAATGCAATGCAATGCAATGCAATGCAATGCAATGCAATGCAATGCAATTCAATTCAATTCAATTCAATTCAATTCAATTCAATTCAATTCAATGCAATGCAATTCAATTCAAATCAATGCAATTCAATTCAATGCAATTCAATTCAATTCAATTCAATTCAATTCAATTCAATTCAATTCAATTCAATTCAATTCAATTCAATTTAATTTAATTTAATTTAATTCAATTCAATTCAGTTCAATTCAATTTAATTCAATTCAATTCAAGTAAGTTCCATTCAATTCAATTCAATTTAATTTAACTTAATTTAATTTAAATTAAATCAATTGATTTAACATTGAATTCAATTCAATCCAATTCAATTCAATTCAGTTCAAATCAATGCAATTCAATTCAATTCTGTTCAGTTCAATTTAATTCAATTCAATGCAATGCAGTGAAATTCAATCCAATTCAATTCAATTCAATTCAATTCCATTCAATTCAATTCATTTCATTTCAACTCAATTCAATTCAGTTCAATTTAATCTAATTAGTTCAATTCAATTCAGTTCAATTCAATTCAATTCAATTCAATTCAATTCAATTCATTTCATTTCATTTCAATTCAATTCAGTTCAATTTAATCTAATTAGTTCAATTCAATTCAATTCAATTCAATTCAATTCAATTCAATTCAATTCAATTCAATTCAATTCAATTCAATTCAATTCAATTCAATTCAATTCAATTCAATTCAATTCAATTCAATTCAATTCAATTCAATTCAATTCAATTCAATTCAATTCAATTCAATTCAATTCAATTCAATTCAATTCAATTCAATTCAATTCAATTCAATTCAATTCAATTCAATTCAATTCAATTCAATTCAATTCAATTCAATTCAATTCAATTCAATTCAATTCAATTCAATTCAATTCAATTCAATACAATTCAATTCAATTCAATTCAATTCAATTTAATTCAATACAATTCCATTCCATTCCATTCAATTCAATACATTTCAATTCAATTGAATTCAATTCAGTTCACTTCAGTTCCCTTCAGTTCATATCCGTTCAATTCAATTCGATCCAATACAATGCAATGCAATGCAGTGCAATTCAATTCATGTCAATTCAATTTAATTTAATTTAATTAAATTCAACTTAATCCGATTCAACTCAATTCAATTCAATTCCATTCAATTCAATTCAATTCAATTGAATTCAACTCAATTCAAGTCAAGTCAAGTCAAGTCAAGTCAATTCAATTCAATTAAATTCAACTCAATTCAATTCAATTCAATTCAATTCAATTCAATTCAATTCAAGTCAATTCAATTCAACTCAACTCAATTCAATTCAATTCGATTCAATCAAATTCGACGCCATTCAATTCTATTCAATGCAACTCAATTAACTTCAAATCAATTTAATCCAATCTACTTAATCTAACAGTCCAATCAAATCTAAGTCTAATTCAGTTCAATTCCTTTTAGCTTCGTAAGAAAAATATGAACTGAAGTGTTTTTGGAATAATTCGATTTCTTGCACACTCTAGACTCCACGCATGGCGGAAAGAGCCATGCAGAGTCATCTCTCCTACCATTTAAATTAGAAGGCAGCGATGGCAAAATTTAATGTAATTCTGAGTATTTAAACAAACTAGGCTACTCCCCAGCCCTTTTTTCTCTTCGACTGTGCTACAGTCATGACAAGTTTTTCATTTCTCATAAAATGAGAATCGAATCCAAGTCCGACTGCAACTCCGACTCTGAAACCTCCATTCCGACTCGACAACCCAGCATTGAGGAAAATTTGTATAATAACCCAAAATTTAATTTTGAGGAGATAAAATTTTGTTAAAGTTCCAGATTTCTTTGGCCGGAAAAATCGACACCAACTCCCCTACTCAGACTCTGGCCAAATTTCCTGAACTTCAAATCCTAAACTTCAACTCCGAGTCAGGTAATTTTTATAATAATAAATCATAATAATATGGTAATAAATGATGGCAAATATATAATTATGAATTAGGTAAAAATAATAAACAAAATTAAGAAAATGTTTGACTCGACGAGGATTTCAACTTGGGTCACTACACAGTTCCTTTTTTCTTTTCCAATGTGCTACAGCTATGACTCTTTTTACGTTTCTTATAAAAAAGAGAAATCTTGTTTGCCGCAAATAAATTTTGCAAACAATTTCATTTGTGGGGATTTGAATATTTTCTTTGGGTGTATTTATCATACCATCCTCTTATTATCAAATCAAATTATTTGTGTTAATTTTCATTTTTTACAATTTCAATTAATAATTTTTAATTTTTACCTTTTTCCGTCTAACATGTTTACGTGTTTGTATTGAATTTATAATCAAATACACGCTACTTAAATACCAATCCAACTTCATTGATTAGCGACTAACGAAAAACGCTAACAAAATTGACCAAAGACTCGATGTGGCGATTAGCCTGATGACATGTATGATGGGGCACTGATTTGAAATTTTCGATTAGGATTTTAGTCATTTTATGCGGTTGTCTGTCTGTCTGTTGGCTATCGATTTGATTTCGTTTTCTGGTATCAGTTTAATGTGTGCACGCTCCGATATGTCACTTCGAAATCGTGCTATCACGATCAAAAGCGTAAATATTTATTTATAAAATGATGATGATTATTAGCGATTTTAGGGCGTTTGTGGCAGATAAAACGTAAAATGCGCCTGACATAGATTTATGACTTTGGCTTTTGGTGGTTATCTCTTGCTTTGAATTAAATATTGATTTGCTGAAATAGATTTGAATTTATGTATGCATGTATGTACTACAATTCTGGTCGAAATGGAATGTAGCTGGTTTTCGCTAGCGCTATCTTGAATATGGTAAATATTTTTTAAAGATTTTAAAAATAAGATACAGTTGGTCACGACAGTATTGAAAATAACAATCAATTGAAGAGTATCGGATTAAAGGTGACAGTAGTGCTATTGCAATATAAAGCAATTATCTAGGATGGTCAACAAGAACAACGATTTTGTTACATAGTACACAACTAAATACCGGTGCACGTTTTGTGTTGCTGTAGTCAGTTGCAACGTGTGCTGGTCGAGAGAGTGCTGCGATGTCAAAGGAAGAGTAAAATGGAAACTTTATTAAACTGCTAGGCCAAAGAAAAACTCCGTAGAGATGAGAACAAAAATCTACTACAATTATGTTAATTGATTCAAGCAAATATGAATCGTTTATGTGAATGCTGGAAATTTCTATTGCACCAAAAAAAATTAAAAATAAACTCTATTTAAAATTTCGAATCAGTGATAAGTGTCAATCTTTGTTTTAAATTTTAATCAAATTCACTTGAGCCCCTATTGAAATATGAATCTTGGTTGTTGTTACGGTTTAATTAAAATTCTAAAATAAAAAAATGTTAAGTCTAGATAGACTTTAAATTGAGGCGATAAGTGAGGTGGCAAAATTCAATTTTTGGTTTCAATGTGTGTTAAATTAAGTATGTGAGTGAATACAAATTCAAATTTAACTAGCAAAGACAGAAATCTAATACATTTGCAGACCTCTGTTATTATGTTAACAGAACTATGTTAGATAGCAAAACTTTGTCAAGGTAATAAATTGTTACGATAAAATGCATTAAATGTTTGGTTTATGTAACAATTAGACCTACAGTATGTCAAAATAACATTAGAATGACAGCGAACAGTATGTGGTGTATATTGCAGCTTGATTGTCCAACACGTTGAATCCTAATGCTAAAGTATGTAACGCGTAAAAGTATGTCGTCGCTGTAAGTTGAAAAGCTACCACATACCAGCTCACCACGAATGTTTGCAGGTACTCTCAAGTACAAACGCTGAAAAACCTGTATTTTTTATTGTTTGGATGCAAAAGTAACGTGTTTGTAGCTCGTCGCAAATATAGCATACTTGCGTCCAAACACATTGTACTTGCTATTTAATATTATTAATATTAGACACAATGATTAATAGGTTATAATATATGTTTTTGTGACCCAAATGTGGTTTTGTTTGTTGAAATTGCTGAAAACAAAAACGTGACAGACTACAAACAATCACAAAAGTACCAGCTCTCCAATTCATAAAAACAATGCTTGCAAACATATACATGGTTCCTGCAATATGCTGTTAAGATCGTTTTTTTCAGCGTCCAGATTGGACAAATCGAGAAGGAGATGGAGCTGCTGCCAGATGCGTCAGAAAACTTCGAAATGGCATTGTCCCAAAGTGTAATGATATAAATAGCCAATTAGGGGCACATTTTGAGTGAGTCTGATTTCAAACACGTAAAACTATACAATGTCGAGTAATAGTTGTTATTGAATATTGGGTAATTCCCAATGTTAAGTTTACACGCTGCAAAATTTGTCTATTCTTGTTGCTTGGATGCAAATATAACGTGTTTGTAGCTTGATGCAAATATAGTATTGGATGCAAATATATCGTACGCAAATATAGTATACTTGTGTCCAAACAAATTGTGTTTGCTATTCAATATAACATGTATGGAGCACAATGATTAATACGTTAAAATATATGTATTTATGACCCACACGTGGTTTTGTTTGATTAAAACTGATGAAAACACTGCTGTCTGTCTGCATAAAGAAACAAAAATCAGCAGATCTTCAATTCACGAAATCAGAGCTTGCAAACATGCACATGGTTCCTGCAATATAGGTTGTAGGGGCAGTTTCTTTTCAGTGTGCAGTCTGGACAAATCGAGAAAGAAATGGAGCTGCTGCGTGAAGGATCAGGAAACTTGGAAATTACATTGTCCCAAAGTGTAGTGACATAAATAACTAATTAGGGGCGAATTTTAAGTGAGTATGATTTCTAATGCGTCTAATCGAGTAATAGTTGTTATCAAATATAGAGTAATTCCCAATTTTAAGTTTACACGCTGAAAAATTATATAAAAATTATATATAACGTATTTGTAGTTTCACGCAAATATAGTATACTTGTGTCCAAACACATTGTGTTTGCTATTCAATATAACATGTTTGGAGCACAATGATTAATACGTTAAAATATATGTATTTATGACCCAAACGTGGTTTTGTTTGATTAAAACTGATGAAAACACTGCTGTCTGTCGGCATAAAGAAACAAAAATCATCAGATCTTCAATTCACGAAATCAGTGCTTGCAAACATGCACATGGTTCCTGCAATATAGGTTGTAGGGGCAGTTTCTTTTCTGTGTGCAGTCTGGACAAATCGAGAAAGAAATGGAGCTGCTGCGTGAAGGATCAGGAAACTTGGAAATTACATTGGCCCAAAGTGTAGTGACATAAATAACTAATTAGGGGCGAATTTTAAGTGAGTATGATTTCTAATGCGTCTAATCGAGTAATAGTTGTTATCGAATATAGAGTAATTCCTAATGTTAAGTTTACACGCTGAAAAATTATATATAACGTGTTTGTAGTTTCACGCAAATATAGTATACTTGTGTCCAAACACATTGTGTTTGCTATTCAATATAACATGTTTGGAGCACAATGATTAATAGGTTAAAATATATGTATTTATGAACCAAACGTGGTTTTGTTTGTTGAAAACTGCCGAAAATACGGCTGTCTGTCACCATAAAGACACAAAAATCAACAGATCTTCAATTCACGAAATCAGTGCTTGCAAACATGCACATGGTTCCTGCAATATATGTTGCAGGGGCCAATATTTTTCAGCGTGTACGTAAAAAAGGATAACTTATACTTATACTCATCGTAATTTAAAAAGAACTTTGTTTTATCAACGGGAAATCCAACATCGCCAAAAGGACAACTAGAAAATTCGAAACACTAAATTGCTGATTTTATCAGGACCTATCGCACATTGATAACCAAAAATCATAAATTATGTTATCAGGAATTCATAGGGAATTCACAAGGGTCCTGAAATTAAACCATTTCATGGCAATGTATAAAAATATGATGGAGGTTCTTGGAGATATTTTGGACTATTTATCCTTACCAGGAAGAGCCAAGTAATTGTGAATAGTTGCAAAAAATTGTCTTCTGGTATCAATGTTCAGCATTTAATAAGAGGGGGGATCAATTAGTCCGTGACATTTTGAATGAAACACATTTTTTTTGCAAACAAAATTTTTATTTGTCAGCATAATCTCCTTTTAGCTCAATATGCTTAGTCCAACGTTCCTCCAATTTTTGTTTCCCTTAAAAAAAATAGGATTTTTCGAGGTCCTTAAAATAGGTATTTGTTTGATCAATAATTTCATCGTTGGAGCTAAATCTATTTCCTCCGAGCCATTTCTGTAGGTTTAGAAATAGGAATTAGTCACTGGGGGCTAAATCCGGAGAATATGGCGGTTGAGGTACCATTTCGTAGACCAATTAAACAACTCCAAACAATCCTTTGAAGTTGTCACACGATTATGTTTATGGTCAATTGAGAGCAAACGCGTCACCCATCTTGCAGACAGCTTTCTTAAACCAAACTGATACTTTAAAATCGAAACCACACTGCCATATGAACTGCCTATGGCATCAACATCGAACCGACCGCACCACGAATAGTGGTGATGAAAAGAATGACAGCTCTATATGACATTACACTATGGTAATCGTGTACACAAAAGGACAATACGATGTGTAGCGAAGTAGTAGTATTTTCTTTCGCAGCGGCGGAAGTCATAACCTGGAAGGCCCGAAATCATGACCAAACAGACCTTATTTAAAATACGGAAGGCCTTCACTACACATTACCTCCTTCTTTCTTTTTAACATTGGTTGAGATTGGGAGGCAAGGCCTTCCTTGCCCATTGCCTAAAGAAGGCCTTAAGAAGGCATGCAAAGAGGAAGGCCTTAGAAGGAATTTACGTCAATTTATTTTTGTTAAACAAAAATAAAATTAAAATAATTTATTTTATCACATAATCATTATCCACTTCTACATATTTATTTACAAGTATGTATGTATATATCTTAGAAAGTTTTACAGCGCCCAAAGTCAATTTGAAAATTTTAAAAATACCCTGAAAAAAAATTAAATAAAAAATTTCATTTCAAAATTTGTATGGAATTTTCCACTTAAACTACGGTTAAAAAGAATCGGAAAACAAATTTCTCAAAATGTTAAGTCTTCTTCTTGGATATATCTGATGAAAAAATTCATGCATTCCGCACGCCTTATTTTAGGAAGGCATTGCAAAGGAACCACTCCGCATGCCTTATTTGTGAAAGGCCTTGCGACTTCTGCCGCTGGGTTTTGTGCTCTACATCTTCACACACATACACGAATGATTTTTTTTTCAGAACACTGAAGTATTTGATTGCCGCAACTTCGCTACCGTAGATTTCTTGAAACAAAGTAAATGTCTTGAATGACCAATCAAGACGTCGTGTGCAGATGTCTAGTATGCAGTAAGTACGCAGCTAAAAAGGTGATAATATTCTCTTTTACATTTTTTGTACTAATGGGAGTTCAGTCGCAGGAGTTCTGGCCCGAGCATCTCTTACAATACAATATTTAGCATATAAATCGAAATACTGCCGTGGAATTGCATACAGGTGGTACTGAAATTCATCAAACAGCAAACATTGGCATTATTATATTTTTATACCTCAATACCAAAAAAAAATCACCTCATTGACCATAAAATTGGTCCATGGCTGTTATTGAGGCGAATTTTATTAGTATTCAGGTATAACAACATTATAATAATGCCAATGTTTTCATTTTGATGAATTTCAGTACCTACTGTATACAATTGCCTATCGCAGTAATTCCTGACTCCTTGCCTACAATTAGTTTTTTACAGAACTTACAAATGTTTACTAGATCAAAAGATACTGAATTTTGGCCGATGGAAATCGATCCTGAACCACTGTGCGCCGCCAGCATTGAACAGCTCAATCGGACGTCCATTAGCACTTGCGGCTTTGTTGTTCTTTAAGCTGGCAAATTGCAGTTCTAACCTCGCCTTGGGTAGAAGGGCACAATCGACACCATCATCCTGTACTTGCTCAAGCCAAACATCGCAACAAGATCGTTACCTCTGGCACTTCCTTTACGAAATCCAATCTACATAATTTATAATGTTTGGTTGTAAATGAATGTCGAATAGCAAGAAAATCGGTAATTTTTATTACTTTCATAATATTCAGCTTTGTAACATAGTTCTGTTAGCACAATAACAGAGTTCTGCTAAATAAACGGTTTTCCAACAAGAGGTGTTATTTTGGTATTCAAAGAAAAATGCAATTTTTTGAGATAAATGATCGGATGTTTATTTCATAATAAAGAGGAAGGTATGGCGTTAATAATGAAAAACAATATCAGCCAAATAGTCACCACGACCACGCTTACAGGACCATATCCTTTTCATGAAATTTTCCATAACCAAATCGCAAAGTGGCTGCCGTATGTCCTCGATAGCCTCACGAATTCTATCTTTGAGGTCATGAATCGACGCTGGGCTGTTGGCGTAGACCTTATCTTTCCCGTGACCCCAAAGGAAGAAGTGGCAAGGTGCTAAACCACAAGATCTCGGTGGCCAATTGTGATCACCTCTTCGAGAGATAACACGGTCCGGAAACTTTTCCCGTAAAAGAGCAATGGTTTCGTTGCTTGTGTGACACATAGCGCCGTCTTGTTGAAAGAAAACGTTGTCCAGATCAATACCATCCAACTCCGAGCATAAAAAATCATTAATCATTAATTAATTAAAAGATCATTAAATCATAATCCAATTTCTGTATTTCGGTCCGACAAGGTGCTTCACGACGACCCAAAAATGCTTTGGTTTTGCGAACTGTGACTGCAAGATTTACAACATTTTTGTAGTGAATTTTAATAATTTCAATGCGTTGTTGAAGCGTGTATCGTTCCATTTTTAGCAATGGCGTAGTTTCTACTTGTTAAATGTCAAAGAATAAAAGCTTCAAAAGTGACAGCTACCGAAACACAGGGTGATTCAAAATAACACCTCTTGTTGGAAAACCCTTTATGATTGGTTTGTGTCGTTGCTACTTAAAATTTAGAGTTTATTTATTTTTACGTTATTCAATACGAATTAGAAACCAAATATAAATTTACAACAATTATCGCTTCAATCTCAAGATTAACCAAAATTTTAATTAAACCATTGCAAAAAATCTATATTCATATTTCATGAGAGCTTCAAGTGATTTTGATTAAAATTGAACACAAATATTGACAATTTTATCATTGATTTGAAATCTTAAACCGTATTTTTTGTTTTTTAAATTTTATTCCAAGTATTTTGTTTTTGTTATTTACAAACTGCCAGCATTCACGTAAACGATTCATATTCACATGAATTAAAATCACGTATCTACATATTTGAAATGAGTATCTCTCCTCGCCAACGACATTTTTTCTGGTTGCTGTTGAAATTACAATCAGTCACAAAACAAGAACAACTATAAACATTTGAAATAATTGATCATATGGTAGATAAATTGTGAAAAAAACTAGATCTTTTAATTGTAATTAAACATTAAAAAAATACAAATATCCAGCGGGCAAGAGGGTGTGAGATGTAGTGAGATTTAGCAGCAGATACCAGATAGAACTTAACTGACAACGATATAATGCAGTTAACAGATTTACTAACATTATCAAAGTAAAATGCGCGAATGGACACATTTACAATCTAATTATTACAATCATTATTGTGGAGAAAGAGGGGATGGTTGTAGGGTAAAGTGGGATGCAATGTAGGGTGAAATGGGTGTGATGGAATGTAGGGCTGTACTCCGCCAACGTATGGTATTACTGCGGCCAGTATTAGTAATGAATACAAATTTTAGTTAGAATTCAAAGGACTGGGATAACTTACTTACTTATCCGGTCTCGAACAACCCCGGGGGGTCAGGGACCTTACAAAACGAAGATAACATATTTCGCCAACCATTTCGATATTTTGCCTTATCTCTCCAGTTGGCAATGCCAAGTGCACGCGGGGATTTGTCAACCTGATCCTTCCTGCGGAGTCTTGGTCTTCCAGTTTTTGTCTTCCTTCGAGTTCGGTTTCGAAAACTCCTTCCAGCTGGTTCGTCTTCATCCATTCAACTGACATGGCCTAGCCAGCGCAATCACGTTATTTTGATCCGCTCAACTGTGTCAATGTCGGGATATAGCTCATACAGCTCATGGTTCATGCGTCGCCGATATTCGCTGTTGTGCACTATAGGACCATACATTTTTCAGAGTAATTCACTCTCGAAGACCCCTACAGATGTTTCGTCTGCAAGACATGTTGTATGAGAGTCTGGTACAGCTGGACTTTTGTTACTCGAGAGAGGGCTTTATCTCTAAAGTGCTTGCTTAGCCCAAAATAACATCTATTCGCAAGCACAATTTTCCGCTTGATCTCCGCTTGTTTACGGCACATCCGAGGTATATAAATTCGTCCACCACCTCGAAATTATAACGGTTATCAACGTTCACGCTTTGGTCTAATCGCGTGGAGGCCCCGCTCGTTGAAACCATTAATTTTGTCTTGCCCTCATTTACCGTCAGACCCACTTTTGCTGACTCCTTCTCAATTCTCGAAAACACCGCAGTAACTTCTCTAATTGTGCGCCCAATGATATCGATATCATCAGCATACGCGAGCAGCATGTGACTTTTGCTGCTGATGATTTATTCATGTTGACTGCAGCTTTTCCCATAACGATCTTCATTAAGATGTTAAAGAGATCGCACGATAGGGTGTCGCTTTGCCTGAGTCCTCGCTTAGTTTCGTAAAGTTTGGTAACATCCTTACCAACTTTCACTGCGGATTTGGTGTTCGTCAAGGTCATTCTGCAAAGGCGTATGAGTTTTGCAGGAATACCAAGCTCAGACATTGCTTCGTTGAGTTTCTCCCTTATCGGGCTATCGAAGGTCGCCTTACAATCGGTAAATAGATGATAGGTGTCGATTTGTACTTCGTCAGTCTCCTCCATGATTTGGCGTAGCGTGAAAATCTCGTCAGTTGTCGATTTTCCAGGCCTAAAGCCACACTGTCATAGTCCAATCAAGTCAGGTATAATTGGTGTTAGTCTTTCGCACTTAATACTTGATAGAACCTTATATGCTGTGGATAAAAGGCTTGTACCATGGTACACGCTGAAAAATAACGGACTGTGTAATATATTCTCCCAGACATATTGTGCAGGAACCATGTATATGTTTGGAACATACTTCAAACTTTCATATGTTTGCAACTCCTAAACACACGTGTATTTAAATGTAAATTGTATCATGTTTACTGGCAAACATATATGCTTTTACGTGGAAACATATGCGTTGTACATCCAAAACACCCATATACTTACGTGGAAGCTTTCGCGTGTCTCGCCCAAACCTACATATACTTACGTGGAAACATATGCGTATTTCCCACAAACCTCCATATACGTACGTGTAAACATATGCGTATTTCCTCCCAAACATAAAAATATTTAGAAACGAATTATTTTCCGATTTCAATATATGTGACCTGGTCTACGGAAAGGGGGCTTAGGTGTCAAAAAATCAATTTTCACTTTTTGGTTGATTCGGATGGAAGATGAGATGCTTTTTCACGTGGTGAAAAGCAGAAAATCCTTACTTGCTTAGAAGTGTACTAAAAATGTAGAGAAAGAAGAGTAAATATACGACAAAATATAATTTATTGGTAATGAACAAAATACATTGAATTATAAGCTATAAAGACATGATTATACAGTAGAAAAACGTATTATGGGCCAAAAATAATAATGCTGAGTAGTTTATGTATTTTTCTTTGTTGTCGTTTTCCGTGAGATCTTTTTACGTGTTGATCCTGAGGAAGATGGACCTGGTTCCTCGCCTGGTTTGAGAACATCTTCACTAGTTTTTGCCTTCCGTTTCTTCGATGGCAAATCTTTCGGCAATGGAGCCACAATATCTACTTTAGATATATCCGAAACTAAGCTGCGAAGGTTGTGATAGATGTACCACTGACGTTCCAAAGATAAACCGTCTGGTTGTATAACTTTCGGCATTTCAGTATCGATAGGTTTTAACAGAAGCTTAAAGGTCTGCACTTCTTCACTGTCTGCGAATTTTTTTGTTTTTACACAATCTGTAGAGATTATGAAATGATGGAATTGCGTTATTCCAACAAGTGACTTGTACAGTGGTTTAAAATAGCTGTTCATACCAGACGACTTTTTCAGCCGATACAGCTTTATTATAACCCCCAGGTGATGATGCCTCGACACACTGCAGTAAATCTGCATACGTGTCGATGTTACTGACGGCATACTTACTTTTGAAAATACCGAAGTAACGATCAGGCGCGAACTTAGTGTGCCCGGTAAGTAGAAAATTGAATAAAATAGTTTTGTTAAGACCCCGAGCCAAACACCATTGCAGATATGATAGTACAGTGTTATTCTTATTATTATTACAACAATCTTTTGACAGAAATTTTGTTACCAGCTCCTCCTCCTTTACATCAACAACATACAGGTCCATGTTAACAAAAGTTTGTTCGGTATCATGTTCTGCCTGAGATACACATACTTCGTCTTCATCATCATCGCTCTCTTCATAGTTTTCATCATCGTTTTCATCATCCTTTTCATGGAAATATTGTCCGTATACGGCACTGAACTCCTCATCAACACTCATGTTTCATTTCATGCGAAATGCGAAGACGATAATCAACAGAAACAGTAAACGTCACTTCTTCAGTGTTACTTTTTTAAATGTTCCACACTAGCAACTTACACGTTGAACTATAATAATATTCCGACCAACAACAACACTTACTGGACCAACAACAACACTTACTGGACGTCCGGCGCGGAGAACAATTAACGAGATAATGAGAAACTGACGAAACGAGTTGCTTACTTTTAACAGCTTTTTCACAGAAGACTAGTTTTCGCACGTAAGCTCCCTTTTCGTAGACCAGGTCACATATATGTATTATTTATTATAATTAATTTTAACAATATAAATCCATATTTATAAATAATTAATACAACAAATTAAAAGATTTAAAACCGTATTCTGTACATTTAGGTGCATTGAATGCATTATTTATTTTTTTATCATGAGCTGAGAATCTGCAGCTCTTTTGCTTTTAATTTCTTTGTTGTCTCTCATGTTTTCGTTTTCGGAAGGTTTCAGCTATGCGTTGGTTATCACTACACGTTGGTACACAAATAACGTATTTATATACAAATCTAGTTCATGCAAGCCAAGCGTGGTTAATTACTGGTGTTTTTTTATTATACACTTATTTCAGAAATGGCCGCCGTTCCGATTTTCTTAGTAAAGGCTCGGCTTCACGTTGTTGCCCTTTCTAGTTTCTTTCCCGAAAATCGTTTCTCACTTTGGTAGCACACATCCATATATCGAGACCCATACACAAAAACAAAAGCAACATCACAAACCATTGAACCGTCCAAGCCTTTGTTTATTCTTTTTTTCACTGATCAAGCACTTTTGATATCATCTGTCCGATGAACCATTCACGACTAAATACATGAAACTAAAACGCAATACATCAGCCAAAGTAGGAAACACTGACTTCATATGCAATTTACACGCACATTCAGCAATATTGATGACTCTCTATGACTGAGATATACTCTCTCGTTGTCTCTCTTTTATTCACTTGCTCTGGTGAGAGTATAAACAGTGCAACAAACGCATTAAACACCTATCACAAACATAAATATATTTGGGTCGCAAACACATATATTGTCACGTATTGATCATTGTGTCCCAAACAAGTAATATTGAATAGTAAACACAATGTGTTTGGGCACAAGTATATTATATTTACGACAAGCTCGAAACAATTTTTATATTTGCATCTAAACAACAACAAAAATACAGATTTTTCAGCGTGTAGTCACAGAGACTGACAGAGTTGGTCACCTTTTTTAAATATGGGACATAGTACACTGAGACTCCAATCGCCGGGCATGCATTCATCTAACCAAATTTTGCTAATGAGCTGATGCATGCACCTTATCAGCTCATCGCCGCCAGCCTTAAACAGCTCCGCCGGTAATCCATCGGCTCCTGCGGCTTTGTTGTTGTTGATCAATAACTGGTCTGACCTCGTCTTGGTTAGGAGGGGGGCAATCAACGTCGTCGTCCAAATTGTGATCGCTTGTCCAATCGTCATTGGAAGGAAGGACTTATCGTCAAAGGACTGGGCTTACTGACTTGTATCCGTTTGTAATACAAAAGGTGTTTGAACAGAGATGTGATGGCAGTGTCATTTAGACTCTACATTGCATGACTCTTAACCAAAACAAACAAAGTGTTTGATCTGGACAAAAAAGAGTTATTTTTACACCGGAATTCTGTAAGTTTTAAACAATAAAAATCGTTTTAACGATAAAAATCGAATTGACAAAATTCGGAAATTTTGTATTGAAATTTTATGAATTTTGTCAATTTAACTATCGATTTTTATTGTTAGGTGCTGAACAGACTCGCTAAATTGTGAGAAAAAGTTCTCCTTCCAAACACCATCCGTTCATCAATCACTGTGACACGTCCCTTCTCTTACCCTGTACATTAGGGTGCACTGAAAGCCGTCGGTGGTGCAATGGTTAGTGAGCGCGCCTCTTGCACAGGAGATCCTTGGTTCGATCCCTGCTCCGACCACCTTAAAATTTCTTTAGACGACGGTCACCTCACTAGTGACGGCGACACTATCGAGTACTTAGCCATGAAAAAACTTCTTAAAACACCGTTCGGAACCGGTTTAAACTGTAGGTCCCACAATCACTGGTTGTGAGAAGCTCTTCCCAATTCCTTCATGGGATGTAATAATGGGAAACCATTTATTTTTATTTATTTGAAAGCATTTGTTTGGAAGGACGGGGTCGCAAAAGATGGGTATTCAAGAAGTGATTACGGGTACGTCAAACTTTTTTCATACGAGGGTACTTACCGTAAAATACGGTTTTCGTTACACCCTACTGTACATTCATTCCATATCTATCAACAATCGCAATCAACATATGGCATCATTAATATTTTAACAGTATTTGTGGTTGTATTAGTGCGAGTTGTTGTTCTGTTCAGAGATACTTTTGATCTTGTTAAAGAGATAATGACAGACATAATTATTTTGCCTGCAATGTCAACAATTTCAACAGCAGCAGACGCAGCAACAGCAACAACAATAACAACACAATCGTAATGACAGAAAGATACTTTACTTTAACATACCTGTAATAAGTTTTAATCATGATTTTGATGTTGGATGTAAATGTTTGAGCTACAATCAAAGTTTGTTCATCGCAGGGATGGATGTGTGTTTGTGTGTCGCATGTTGTTGCTTCGATTACTCGAGATATATTTTTATATCAGTACGAATGAGTGTGTGTAAGGCTAAACAATCGTCACTTTATCGTTTCAAGATCTATAATAATTTCATTTAAATTCCATATGTTATGTTTTTTGTATCACTCAATGATTTGTAGAATAGAGTGGTTCACGTTTGATTGAATTCTAATCGAATGATACACATATTAGGGTGGGTAAATTTTTTTGCCGACCAAGAGTATAACAGAAATATGCCCCAGAAACCTTGGTTCTAAAATAAAAGTCGAGCCCGCGATTGTTCACTTGAAACTTTCTATATACATTAGCGTAAAAAATCAACCCAAATGTCATTCTTTTGAAACTTGATACTGTTCGATTTCGATGAAATTCCACACATATATTATAATCGTTGCTGCCTTTACAAGGACGTTTATTTTAGGTCATGTTTTATAGCTGTGTAAAGTTGGTCACCTG
This sequence comes from Phaonia tiefii, assembly GCA_963931995.1. Taxonomy (NCBI): domain Eukaryota; kingdom Metazoa; phylum Arthropoda; class Insecta; order Diptera; family Muscidae; genus Phaonia; species Phaonia tiefii. The sequence continues at coordinate 295,811,066 of OZ008368.1, forward strand.
CAGCATTTTGGTGAAGAGATACCTGTATTAATGTTAGAATAACTTTTGAATGCGATATTAGATTTGCCATTTGTATTTTTATTCCTACAGAGAAGGTTTAAATCTATCAGGCGATACCTTAATTACCACCATCTAATATCGCATTCAAAAGTTATTCTAACATTACACAAAAATGCTGCAGATGACCAACTTTACACACCTATAAAACATGAACCGTGGGGAGTTTCGACCTAAAATAAACGTCATTGTAACGGTAGCAAGAATATATATCAGTACCTCGGAGGTAAACTACTCTATGTCGTTTTCGTTAACTTTTCAGTAGAGCAGTTTTAATGTTGTCGGACAATGATGCAAAGCGCCAATTTATTATTGCGTCCGTTAAGACAGAAGAATCGAATGTTCATCGTTCAAATGCAAAAAAAACAAAAAACAAAAACCCTAGTTTACAGGTTTTTTGTCAATGACCACTGCTCTACTGAAAAGTTAACGAAAACGACATAGTGTAGTTTACCTCCGAGGTACTGATATATATTTCATCGAAATCGAAGAGTGTCAAGTTTCAAAAGAATGGCTTTTGGGTCGATTTTTTACGTTAATATACAAATTTTCCAATGAAAAATCGGGGGCCATGGTTTGTTGGGAACATTTTCTTAGAATTTGTCGTAGATTACGTTTCTGCTAGACTCTTTGTCACGTTTTTTTGGTCCCATGCAAATTCGCTCACCCTAATACATACGAGTATACAAGGTGGCGTAAAAGTTGTCACCCGATGTTCTTCGGCTGTAGGTTAGTTGCGTTTGGCGAACATCTTCAAGTCTCTCATCTCTATAAAAACGTCTATTAATACCCAATTGCATGGCACGTTGTCTGGTCGATACTCCGGAGTCCTGTGCAACAAAGCCACGATATTCGCAGCAAAACGGCAGCTTTGGGGTCGGCCAGACCTGCCAACATCTCATGTTATCCCATACTCTTCAAGGTGAGGGGATAAATGCCGTACTGCCGTGAGTCGAAGTGAATTGAAACAATTATGACGCGCTCTTGAGGAGTACAGCGACCCATGTCATGTTGACGTTTATTTTGTATTTGTTTACTTCACGAATACCAAACACCGATATACTTATAGCTGCCGTCGGTGGTGCAATGGTCAGTGTGCACGGCTCTTGTGTAAGGGGTCTCAGTAAGATTGCACTTTTTCAATTTAGTATCATTTTTTTTTTGTGCAAGTGTCAACTCCGAAAAATGGGAGTTTCTATGGCACAGCTGATCGAAAAGGTACTAGGGAAATGATGTAGAATGAGAGACCAAAGAAGACATAGCGACCATGCAGCAAACTAAGTGTTTGATTTGTTTGATAAAACATAGTATTTGATTGATACTAATGACAGCTAAATTATGTTTTATGTTGTTTGCATTGAACGAAAATAAGCATTCCCTTTGATTTCTATCAGTTTTATGTCCAATGTGTAAAATTGGTAAAATACAGTGAGCAAATCGAACTCGATGAAATGGCCTACTACCTACTACTATTACATACTACCTCTACCTCGTCGTCATGAAGAGGCATCGAGGAGAGTATTAGAGGAGCAGAGTGAAGTCAAAGCCAATTTTTCAAAAACAAAAGTCATCTTCCACGATGACGCGCATGTCCATCTGAATGGCTTTGTGAATACACAAAATTGTCGAATTTGGGGCTCAGAAAGTCCTCATGCAATCCATGAGAAACAAATTCACCCACAACGAATAACTGTCTGGTGCGGATTTTTGTCAGAGGGTGGGATTGGGCCTTGCTTTTTTGAAGATGAGACCGAAATTGCAGTGACTGTCAACGGCATTCGTTACAGGAGCATGATAACGGAGTTCTTGTGGCATCAACTGGACGGCATGGATCTTGACGACAGCATCTGGATCTGGTTTCAGCAAGACGGCGCTACTTGCCACACCGCGCATGCAACAATCGACATATTGCAGCAACCATTTCCAGAACAAATTATCTCAAGAAATTCTGATGTAAAGTGGCCACCAAGATCCTGCGATTTAACTCCGTGCGATTCCTTTCTTTAGGGTTTTGTAAAATCTCTGGCTTATGCGATTAAACCAGAAACAATTCTTGAGTTCAAATCCGCGATCCAACGCGTACGGGTGAGATACAGCCACATCTCTGTGAAAAAGTCAGGGAAAATTTTATGAAAGGAGTAATGGCCTGTCATCAGAGCCTTGGGGACTATTTGGCGCATATTGTATTTCATACTTAATCGGAACATGTCTTCTTTAAAAATAAAAAATAAATGGTTTCCCATTACATCCCATGAAGAGACCGGGGAGGACTTCTCACAACCACTGAGCTGTGCGCTTTCCAGTTTTCACTCACTGATTGGGACCTACAGTTTTACACCGATTCCGAACGGTATTTTGAGGAGCTTTTTCATGGCTATATACTCGATAGTGTCGCCGTCACTATGCGAGGTGACCGCCGCCGAAAGAAATTTGAAGGTGGTTTGAACCCAGGATCTCATGTACAATAGCCGCGCACACTAACCATTGCACCACCGACGGCCACACACATGTCTTCTTTATGTGTTTTTATTTTAAAATGAAAAAGTGCATTCTAACTGAGACACCCTTTACTAAGGGGACTCTGCACCATCAATTTCAATGGTTAGAAATCGGTTTACTGAATTCCCTTGTGGTCCTACAGTACAAGTGACGCTGAACAGCCCAAAAAAGGTAGTCAGAATGAGAATAAATGTGAGTGAGGTGGCTGAGGCTGTCGGCATCTCACATGAATATTTCGACATGGAAAAGCTATCTTGTTTACAGCAGCATAGTTTTCAAGAGGCCGACCGGTACGTTAACGCAGGGGAGTCTTTCAGTCCATAACTGACACAGTTTCTTCAGATTTTTTGACCACTCTTCGAATGTTTGACACATTAGGTGCACTTTCTCGCCTGAAAATTCTTTGAAGTTTGCGTGCGGTTTCAGCATAACTTTCCAAATTTTTGTAATAAGTTTTCACAATTATAACGCGTTGTACTTTCGCAAAGCGCTTAATTTTTAATAAACGGAAGAAACATATGTGACAGCTGCCAAAGTTCAATGTTGCCATTTGCACAAAAAAATGACACTAAATTTAAAAAGTGCAATCTTACTGAGACGCCCTTTAGTTATTAAGCCTTTTCCCGGTTTCAGTGTTGGGGTTTTTATTCGAAAAAGAGTCACGTTAATGAATGAACAGCGACCTCGATGAGAGACTAGTTTTAAGTGTAAAAAACAATGCCAGTTATACTTTTGATTATTTTAGTATTTAAGGAAGAAAATTCTTATTGAATAAATATTCATTCAAAAAAACAAAATAAATGACGTATGTCTGTTAGATATGTCATAGCAAACTTTGATTGATTTTTTGGCTGGCATATAGACATTTTAATACCCGCCAAAATATGTCATAATCTCCCTTATATACTGGAAAATCGGGTATATATCGTACAGGAGAAAGACTGGTTTCACCATAATCTAGTAAATTGACACCAAAATTCATAAATTTGAGTGGGAGCTGTTTTGATTGAAAATTTATTCTTTAATATTTGTCCATCTCACACATGGGGCAAATTAATTATATGACAATTATAATTTGTAGTTTAATTTGAATTACCTATAGAAATGCAAATTCAAAAAAGTTTAAATACCATTGGTAATTGCACTTATTTTGAAAGCATTTCCTTCATATCTGGCACTTATGGATTTCAAATATTTTATACAGTACAGTACCTCGTTTCTGTAGTTTTCGAATCGAAAAAGTTTTCACCTTAAGCATGAAACAAAAAATTGCATCGTTTCTCGATTTGTGAGTAAAAAGTGTTTCTGTATATCAATGCGAAAAGAGGCAACACTCATGACGTTTTTATTGGAATATTCCACGAAAGCTCTCAAGTAGTAAACAAAAAAAATACAGCAGGACTGTCCCTGCAGGCTGTGTCATTAAGTTTAACGTAGAATACGCCATCCGATAAGACAGAAAACATATATAACAATAAATGATAAATAACATAAGCAAATGAATTTATTTATTTGATAGTTACTTTTGATAATATACATAAGCTTATGGTAGGAAAAATAGGATAAATATGTTTTTAAATTAAAAGAGTAAGGATAAATGATAAATAACAGACGCAAATCAATTTGATTTATATTTTTTATAATTATATATCCATGTTAAATTCAAATTCACATTTAACATTTTGTTTCACTTAAATACATAAGTAAATATACGAAATTTCAATATTCCATCAATCAAAACACCAGCCGAAGGTTTGTGTCCACACTGAAACAGCAGCATAGTTTGTGTTCGCGCTACAAACTCAAACACTCAACCAAACACCACACATATGTTTGAGTGTATGTGTTTAAACTATTTTCATTTGAGAAATTTAAATATTAGGAAGATATCAACCAATATGAAATGTATATCAAACGAAAGATAACATCTTCAGTTACCTACAAAAAAATTTTTAAAAAAAGTTATCTCGCCGTTTCCTCATAATCAATGAAATAAAGATTACAACAATAACAATCTGACATGACTCCCTATACCGTAAGGTAAGACGAATTCTACGCCGCAACGTGCGATTAGGAACTTCGTTCCAAAAACAATTTTATTTATACACCCACTTTTTTGCCTCATTAACAGACATCTGTCAATTGGTTTACAGAGTTCTGTAAATAAATGTGGTTTGTGTGCTTTCTACTTTAAATTCGAAATTTATCTTCACGGCCATTAGGGGTTACTACATTTGAGACGGATGCTTTTACTAAATGACAATACAATTTGTATTATAGCCCACCTATACAAATGCATGAGCCAAATTCGGAATCAACCGCCAAAAATTAACATACAAGTTGGTGGAGAAATTGTAACCAAAAACGTACACTTGAAAAATATGTTTTACTATTACCAGCACCCAATGTTTGCCACTTGCCAGCCTGTAATTTGCCTGTCATTAATGCAAATGTATTGGCATAACAACAAACTGTTTGCGGTGTTGATAAGATACTGGACAAAATGTTTGCTGAAACAGCTAACATTTTTTTGCTGCAATAGCTAACATGTTTGTTTTCCACTTTTCCCAGGGAATACTGCTATGTTTCCTATTTTATTTTTTTTTTTGAGTTTAGCATTAAAATAACACCGAGTTCAGTAATTGCAATTACAATTGCAAGAACTTTCGGCGAAGATAAGGTTATAATTTTACAAAACTTATCTTTGCACTTTAGAATATAAAAAATATAAAAAAAAAAAATCCAATGAGTGTTCGAACTCACGGGCGATGTGTTAACACCTTTTTGCTACACGGTACCTGTTCGATTTCTATGAACACATTCGTAAATGTTACATTGGAAAATAAAAAACAGCGTTCAATCATATGATGACGTTACAGTTAAATAATATTAATACTTAAAATTATTTAAAGACCCAGTGCAAGCACATGTGTCATTATTTTCTTGCTCAATACTTTTTGTTTTATTCCCACAAAAGTCAAAGAATGCAAAGCAACAGACACTTGTACATACATACATACATTGTTATATTCGTACGATATAACCGAAGATCAACATAAAATACTTTTTTAATGTTACTCCAAATTAATACTCCAAATTAAAACACTTCAATCTCGGCTCGCCGATATCGGATCGCCTTAATTTTTGGCCTAAACTCTTCGTCGAAACCCGCACTAGCTTTTTAATCCAAAAATTAATAAAATCGGCTATGAATTTCCGGAGAAAATCGCGTGGGAAAATTATATGAAAATCGCCCAATAATTTCTTTCAATACCAAGCAACGAACAAACAAACGATGATTTACTCTTACAAACCTAACACTTGCGTATGTATTAAATTTATAGTTTACTGCCCTAGAGGCGCGCGTATAGATGTTAACACATCAAAAAAATATCATCTTGATAACGCAAATGAAGAAAACTGCTACCAGTAAACACCCGCTTAATTCTGGGCAAGCAGTTGTTGTTTGTTTTGCTGTAGAACTGTTTTTATCTTTAAACTTAAACTTTGAATATTAAAAAAGAAAAACAACAACACAAAAAAGCATAATAGCTACAATTTCTATAACACATGTTGGCTGGTTGGTCGTCTAAGGTTCGATTTGAAATTTTATCTAAAATTGTAGAATTTTCAAGTAAAACCCTTTTTTTACTTTATTGCATTTGTTTTGTATTACAATGTTATGTATTTTTTTTCCTTTTCAGTTAAAGTAATAGATAAATGTTTATCACTAATGCTAATGTCAGTGGTGGAAGTTGAAAAAACCAGAGGGAGGAAATTGAAAACTTTACAATTGTTGGTGTTTGTTTTTATTCCTCCACAAAGCTGAAACTTCAGTCTAAATGCTTAGTTTACGCTTTAAGATAATTTTTGAAAAATTTTATCATTTTGGGATATTTTTGTTAACGGGTTTTTCTTGTCAGCTCGTTTATCACAAATTATTTGTTAATTATGTCAAAGAAATAATAAACTGTCCTGCCCACTTTTCAAGTTGATTGCATAATGTTGGTTCTACTGTCATTGCGTTGGTAACCCTGACGATTTGAAGTTTTTGTCACTTACGAGGTTTTTTGCAAAATTAAAAAACACAAATTTCTCTGTGTAAATTAACATTTATTCTATTTATTCTTATATTTAAAAAAAAAACAACTATTATTAATATCACTTAGATTATAGCGAGCACAAAGAATCACAGAGGCAAGAACAAACATTAGCAAACGAATTGGGGACCTGAGGTCGAACACAGGAAAAGCTGGATATTGACGGGCTACGAATACCGGAGATATCAATGTCCTATTGACAGAAGACCACGATGCGCAGTGGAAGCACATCTCCCATTCTTTGGAAACCGCTGCAAGGACGGAACTTGGCTTTCAAAAACCGCAGAAGGATGAGCCATGGTGTGGCGAAGAATGTTACATTGCAACTGATGAAAAAGACTCTGCACGGATGAATGGTGAATCCCGAAAGTTTTTCCAGAGGGTAAGAAGATTGAATAACGGGCCTAATAATGGGCTGCCCTCCTGCAAGGACGAGAATGGGAATCTGGTGACTGCTCAAAATGTGGAGAGACCACTTTTCAGCACTACTCCACTCGGATTCTTCCACTGAAGATCAGGAGGTAATGATAGTGCAAGATATTGTAGATTGTACCCCCCAACCAGGACGAGATTGGAACGGCGATCTCCCACCTTAAGAATAATAAAGCCGCTGGTGCGGATGGCCTACCCGCTGAACTTTTTAAGAAAGGTGGCGAGGGACTGATAGCCCACATGCATCAACTTATATGCTATGTATGGCTGGGGGGAATCTATTCCCGACGATTGTAGTCTCAGTGTATTACGTCCTGTATTCAAAAAGGGTGATCCGTGTGTCTGTTCCAACTATCGCGGTATCAGTCTTTTATCCATCGCGTATAAGGTCTTGTCGAGCGTATTATGTGACAGACTAAAGCCAATTATTGAAAACCTGATTGGACCTCATCAGTGTGGTTTTAGACCAGGCAAATCCACGACTGACCAAATATTCACGCAACGCCAAATCCTGGAAAAGACCCACGAAAACCAAATCGATACATACCACCTCTTTGTCGATTACAAAGCTGCTTTTGATAGCCCCATACGAGGGAAACCGCCCATCGGCGTTATGTCACACCTAAAATGGACATAAAGCCCGTGGGCGTTATGGCGCACATAAAATGGACATAAAGCCCATGGGTTTTGTGTCACACCGGTCATGGACTTTATGTCCATCTTAGGTGTGACATAACGTCCACGGACTTTATGGCCTTTTACGGAGTTTCACCGCAAGGCCTGGCAGTAGTGAAACCAGCCGGCTTTATGTCACACCGGTCATGGGCTTTATGTCCATATTAGGTGCGACATAACGCCCATGGGCTTTATGTCCATTTTAGGTGTGACATAACGCCCTTGGGCTTTATGTCCATTTTAGGTGTGACATAACGCCCATGGGCGTTATGTCCATGGGCATTATGAAGCGTCACCTTCGTATTTACTGCAGCCTTGCTCATTATTGTCTCCATTAAGATGTTAAAGAGATTGCACGACAGTGTGTCGCCTTGTCTAAGTCCTCGCTTGGTACAGAATGGTTCAGTGAGGTCTTTCCCCACTTTCACTGCTGATTTGGTGTTGGTCAGCGTCTTTTGCAAATTTTTGATTTGATTTTAGTTAAACTCGACCATTTCCGATTTAAAACTACGCCCATTTTTTTGCCGCCCCAACTCTCATAGTGAAATATCATTCTGTACATATCTGAAGAACAACTCGCAGACAACTTGTAGTGGCTCTTACATTCTGAGTTTCCCTAGAATGTGCTCATGTCAGTTATATAATTTTTTTTTTTGGATGTGTTAACATCTATAGGCACGGGTAGGGCATCAAAGTGAACACATGCAAACAACGAACAGCGTTAGCATACACATAGGTGGTTGCTGTACAAAAATAGTCTCTGACTGAAAATAAGTATGATTGTATTGAACAAACAAGCAGGTCGTCGTCGCCAAAGAGTATTGAATAGTATAGAGAACTCATGGAACGAATTGTATGACTCAAAAGCACTGGCGACATCTGGCGAATGATTCAAAACGTATTACTCTCTTTTTGTCATAACTTGGTTCATGCAGAATTTTGATGTGAAACATTGATGCCTTTTGAAACATTTATGCTTTTTGTACTCTTTTATGTAATAACATTGTCGAAATTGTGCATTTACATTGAAATATTCTATAAAGAGAATAAGACGCGTTTATGCTCTTTTACTCAGACTTTCTACATAAGTACGGGGCTTTAGGTGACAACTTTGTGCTTAAACCAACAACTCCGTGCCGACACCAAAGAAAATTTACTCATGGAGAGGAACAAGAGGAACAAAGAAAACGAGTGAAGCGCGTCATTTCTCTGCTCTCTCTCTTACTCTCTTTGATGAATATTTCAATACACGAGCAGTTTTCTGAGGATGTTATTGTATCCAACTATAGAAATTCCAACCATATTTAAATAAAATTACATAAAGTATGTAAAAAGTACGAAATATTCAAGTTATGACGTGGGACAGAAATGCGTTTGACTGAATCGCGTCGACTTTAGGGTTGCCAAATTGCGCCGGCTTTTTCTTCTCTACTTGTACACCCTTTTTGTTGACAATTAGCAGAGTTGCATCAAATTGTACACCAGTTTAATTGCACACCAGAGGTTAAAAATTAAACCTCAGTTTTTACAGATTAAAATAGTATGAGCAATCTTCTGGGTTAGCGTGGGTTAACGGAGTTAACCTTCGAAATGCGCTCATGTTGGTCGGTGTAACTGTCGTATACGGCTCAATAAAGTTTAAATCCGGCCCTGATAAAATTGTAACTAATTGACATTTTCTAAATTCCACACATTTAAAATTATAACCCAAAAAAATTCCCACACTCTCACACACCTCAAACCAAACCAAAATCATTATCATGATAATGAAAAATGATAATAAAACAATAACAATAACGACATTTAGTTACTTGTTAAACATTTGAATTTGAAATTTAACGGTCAATATGGCAAACACAATGCTGGCGGTGGTGATGATGGTGGTGGTGGTGGCATATGGGCAGCATTGCCACCACACCTTTTCAAAGAAATCAAATGGAAGTGGAAATGGAAATGGAAACGGTTTCGAATGGCAAGAACTTAGTAGAACATTTAACAATGAAACAACAATATTTGTACAAAATTAATGCAAACAAATTACAAAGTTGCAAAAAATATTCATAATTCCCGTGACTCTCAACTTAAGTCGTTGTTTTACTACGTTCGAGTGGGTAGGGTGAAGAGATACGCGTGTGGTGCTTAAAGTAATAGCGGAAGGTGGCAATTGGCAGTTGGCAATTGCTTAAGTTGCCACCACAGATATCATATATCTCCAACATACATAATGCAAAAAAAAACACAAATCGAAAAACATTCTTAGAGTTCAAACCACAATATCAACGCCAACGCCAGCGGCGATTGCGTCGAAATCAATTGAAACGTGCTCAAGCTTTGTTTTTCAGCGGAAATTTCATTTGCAGATTATTTGTTATTATATACACCTTTATTCACATTTTTCTTTTGGTTCTTCTGTTTTTTTTTCTAGTTCTATGCATTCGCTTGAGATATTTGATTATATGTTGGTGTTATGATTAAAAGAGTGCAACATTTTTTTGTGTGTGACGGCGATAAATGCTAATGTTATGAAGCGTTTTTCACATTTTGTTTTGATTTCCACATTTCATCACCCTTTTTAATCATCATTACTGTCACACGTGTAGTACGGTCATTGATACCAGAAAATTGTATTGTGTTTTATAAAAATGAAGAACGTGTGTGCTACTCGCTTAATAATTGTATATAACTTTTTGAGTTATGGTGATAGGTAGTATATGAAATAAGAGTAGTTGTCAACAACATAATGTCTGATATCTTAATTAAATCGTACTTTAAAAACAAAAACAAAAAAATTTCGTTTGTTGCTAACCTAAAACAGTTTGGCCTAAATGTTAACTAAAGCGATTTTACATATGGATTCATAAGAATTAACTCGCTTAACGATATGAGGTTTGCTACACTACCATCGTTTGACAGAAATGTTCAACCACGCTGAAAAATAACGGCCTCTCTAACATATTCTGCAGTAACCATGAATATGTTTGGAACACACTTCAAAAATTAATATGTTTGTAAGTCCCAAACTCACTCGTGTTTAAATGTAAACAGCATCCTATTTACTGGCAAACATGTATGCTTTTACGTGGAAACATATACGTATTTCCCCCCAAACATACTAATATTTAAAAACAAATTATTCTTTGATTTTAATATATATGTATGTATTATTTATTATAATTAATTTTATCAATATAAATTCACATTTCTAAATAATTAAGACAACAAATTAAAAGATTTAAAACGGTCTTTTTTACATTTAGGTGCATTGAATGCATTATTTCCTTTTTTTTATCATGAACTGAGAATCTGCCACTCTTTTGCTTTTCCTTTCTTTGTTGTCTCTCATGTTTTCGTTTTCGGAAGGTTTCAGCTATGCGTTGGTCATCACTATGCGTTGGTACACAAAGAATATATTTATATACAAATCTAGTTCATGCAAGCCAAGCGTCAAAATGATCCACCGTTCCGATTTTCTCTGTAAAGGCTCTGACAGACAAAGGGCTTCACGTTGTTGCTCTTTCCAGTTTTTTCTCGCTTTGGTAGTATACATACATAGAAACACATTTGTGAAATAAACAGATACAGAATATACGTCGACAAGCTATGGAACGCCATACTCCTCAATAACGTAAAATACTCGGGACTATGTTTTAAGGAGTAATTCGTCAGTGATTTTGGCGCAACGTGAATTTTGAATCAGGGTTTTCGGCTGACCTGTACCAACTTGTCAAACACCAAGGCGTTTAGCCACTCGCCTCGAAGAGGTTGGAACAACACGTAACAGAAGGGGCACAGAAATGCCTGGTTGTGGTTATTCCGACTAGAATATTGCAGTTGTTAAGGAAGATGTCGCGGATGGACCGTAAACATCGGCCAGACGAGGTTGCTCACAAGTGACCATTACACGATTTTGGAGCAACGTGAATATCTGCGCAGATTTTCCAACTGACCTACGTTGACTGGTAAATCACTAAGGTGTTTAGTTACTTATGTCGAAAAGACTAGAATAACACGTGACTGAAGAGATGCCGGAAGGCCTCATAGTGCTCGTTCCGACGAGAATTTCGCCACTGTGGCGAACGACGTTTCTTAACGTTGGCAATTACACGTTAGTCTCTGCAGCGCATTTGGTTTTTATTTTTACTTGAAGATGTTCCCCTATAAAGTACAGGCAGTCCATCAGCTATTGACTGTAGACCTCCAATCAGACTTAGACTACACTCACGATCTACTAAACCTTAACGACGCAGTTGATGATATTCGGTCGAAATTTATCATGAGCGACGAGACGCATTTTTATCTGAACGAATACGTAAACAAACAAAAATGGAGCTCCCGGGGTACTGAGAATCCACGTTGCATTCACGAAGAGTCACTACATCTACTCAGAATCACTGTGCATGATGTGCCATTAACGCCGGAGTTGTCATCGTGCCTTATATTTTTGAGGACGCAGTGTGTAACACGGTTACGTCGGTAACACTAGTTTTTATTGCCGTAAATTGATGAGTTTGGACTGGGAAACATGTGGTTCTAACAGGACGGTGCAACTGCACACGTAACAGGATGCGTTTCCTAGTCGCCTAATGTGTCGTTTTTCGATTTGGAGTAGCCGGTAAGATTACCCGCTCCAGACCTCCAGACTTCATAGCACCTTGAAAAATCTGTACTTTTTTCCTGTTTTTATGCAAATACAAGGTGTGTTTGGAACTTGTCGCAAATATAGTATAGTTGTGTTCAAACACATTGTGTTTGCTATTCAATATTACATGTTTGAGACACAATGATTAACATGTAATAATATACTAGCTGACCCGGCAGACGTTGTCCTGCCAATTTTGTTCAAATACCGTTAGCAGGAGCAGAAATAATGGATTTTTAATTTGTGGTTTGTATGGGAGGTACCACGCCCCTTTGTCCAATTCTACCGAATAGTAAATCTAAACCACCCAGGGCGCCACCCAAACGCATACAAAAAAATTTATTCAAATCGGTCCAGAAGTTTACGAGGAGTTCAGTTACAAACACACGTGCAGTAGAATTATATATACAAAGATGTGTTTGTGTTCCAAATACAACTTTGTTTTTGATACAAATACAACTGTGTTTGGTTCACTGTTTAATTATATTTGTTTGTCGCTGGGCCCTGTCGAGAGCAAAATAATAAAAGAGAGACTCGCTGCAACTGTATTTTTGCACTATTCTTTCAGTTAGTGATTCATAAATATTCCTCAATGCATGAGTAAATGAATTGAGTGTTTCTAATGTTCACTGATATTTTGCGTTTTATTTTCATCGTTCATCGTCAATCGTTCGTGTGGTAGGAAACACACGAATGCTTCGACGTAAGTACATGGATGTTTGGGATGAATCACGCATATGGCTCCTCGTAAAAGTATGCATATTTCCTAATGCTAGCATGCTAATTGTTGCATTTAAATATAAGTGAGTTTAAGACATAAAAAATATATGAATATTTGGAGTGTGTTCCAAACATATACATGGTTGCTGCAGAATGAGTTTGAGAAAATATGTTATAGATGTGGTATTTTTTTCAGCGTGTGTTTGGGGTTTTTATAGTCACAGATCTATGTTAACCAACCACCGACTATGAAAGATCTCGCGGGAACTTGCAGCCCGAATTTCTCGCCAGAACAATTGAAAATGCGGTAAAAGGAGCCCAAATGACCATCAACAATAGTGGCGACTACTTGTTCGTTACGATCTTCACAAAGTAATGGGGAAAAATATAAAAGTCCAGCAGTTTCAAAATATACTTTTAAATTATTCCGTTTCATTTTAAAGATATAGCTAAAATACGTCGAGTGAGAGGTTTTGGGCCACCTAGTAGATGAGACCTCAGAGTGGAGTGCCCAGTTAACAAAAGAAAGACTCCCTTCTGGTTCCTGGTAAAGAGTACGAGTTCGATTTTATCTGTATATACTCCCAACCCATTCTCCGTTGCGTACTTGGAAAGTTTACTGATTAGGCCCTGGAACACATCTTTGCATGTAGCAGGATATTTACCCTATACTGCAATTGGTAGGTCATCAGCATATGCTATGAACCCGATATCTCTACACGCCGAAAAATCTGTATTTTGTTGATGTTTGGATGCAAATATAAACTATGTTTGGAGCTTATCGCAAATAAAATATACTTGTGTCCAAACATATTATGTTTGCTATTCAATATTACATGTGTTGAGACACAATGATAAATATGTTATAATATATGTGTTTGCGCGACCAACATATATTTATGTTTGTGATACAAATTCAGCTGTATTTGTGGCACTGTCCATGCTCTCTCGAGAGCAAGAGAATAAAAGAGGGACAACGAGAGAGTCTATCTTGTAAGTGTCTATCTGTATTTTTGCATTATTCTCTCAGTCAGTGAGTCATAAATATTCCTGAATGTGCGTGTAAATTGCAGATGAAGTGCTTTTTATTTTGCCTGATGTATTGCGTTTTAATTTCATGTATTCAGTCGTCAATGGTTCACTGGACAGAGTATATCAAAAGCGCTTGATCAGTGAAACAAGAATAAACGAAGACTCGGGCGGTTAAATGGTGTGTGATGTTACTTTAGGTTTTATGTATGTGTTTCGTATATATGCATGTGTGCTACCAAAGTGGGAAACGATTTTGAGGAAAGAAACTGAAAAGGGCAACAACGTGAAGCCTTTTGTCTGTCCGAGCCTTTGAAAAGTGTGATAAAACAACACAAGTAATTAATCCACGCTTGGCTTGCATGAACTTGATTTGTATATAAATATCTTGTTTGTGTACCAACGCATAGTGATAACCAGCGCATAGCTGAAACCTTCTGAAAACAAAAATGTGAGAGACAACAAAGAATGGAGAAGCAAAAGAGCAGCAGATTCTCATTTCATAAAACAATAATGAAAATGAATGTAAAAAGGGCCGTTCTAAATCTATTAATTTTTTGTATTAATTATTTATGAATGTGTTAAAATGAATTATTATAAATAATACATATACATATATTCAAATCGAATAATAAATTCGTGCCTAACTATTATTATATTTGGGAGGAAATTCGCATTTTTTCACGTAAGTATATGTAGGTTTGGGGAAAACACGCAAATGCTTCCATGTACATATATGGATGTTTGGGATGAAGAACGCATATGTTTCCACGTAGAAGCATACATGTTTGTCAGTAAACATGATACTATTTGCATTTGAATACAAGTAAGTTTGGGACTTGCAAACATATGAATGTTTGAAGTGTGTTCTAAACATATACATGGTTCCTGCAGAATATGTTTGGGAAGATATGTTAGAGAGGCCGTTATTTTTCAGCGTGTAGCCCCAGTAAAATACTATTCAGTGGTTAATTCCAGAAAATGCCGATAGGACTCCCTCTTGAGGTGGTTGCTCCATTCGCATTTCTAGTTAAGTTGGTGCGGCCCAATAAAGAAGTTATACACCTACACGTAAGTTGTCCATAGATAAAATTAATGATTCCCTGGTAAAGAGGTAGTGAAGATATGGCAGATTTTATAGGCATTCGAACTGAGCACTATTCTAACTGGGTCCTTCAATAAGAAATTTTACGAGCCAACGCTATCAAATTCAGGGCGTAGGTGAGACGGACATTGGAACAATGGAACACTTTATTTATCATTGTTCACCTTCTACTTGTTTAAGACACCAATAGTTCTATCAATGTCAATTTTGGATGAACACTTTCTCTTTCATTGCTCCCCTTCTACTTGTTTAAGACTCCAATAGTTCTATCAATGTCAATTTTGGATCCTCTACGAGTAACGGTTTGAATAACACTGAGGAAATTTGCACACAGCACGATTATTATTCTGAGTGTAACCACTATCGCAATGCATGAGATGACGACTTAACCTAACCTCTTATTTTTCTGAGTGTAACCACTATCAGCTTTAACTTCTTACATCACAAGTGCCACAGGTGGTGTAGGGTATAACTCAACAATTATTCACCGACACACATCTTGTCCGCCTGCATTTTCTGGCTTAAACATTTCGGTTTTACACATTTGCACCATTCGCCCCTATCATTTCAGTTCAAGTTAAATTATCTCCAATTCACATTAGTTCGTTCCGTCATATGATAGTCAGTTAGTCAGTTTCCTTTTGGTCGTATCTACAATGCAAAACTTTTATGAAGAACGTGCGCAACCTGTACATAATTCTAAAAGCGGTTACCTAACGTTCTGTTCACCATGATAGGCTAAGGTGAGTTCGCATTCAAAAATTGCTGTTATCACATTTGAATTTTTAGTTTCTTTAAACTTTTTTAATATTATGTTGGTATTTTGTATCTTTAAAGCTGTTGTTGGGGTTTTTTTGTTTGTTTTTTTTTGTGTTATAGCCGTTGATAATTAATGTATTATTTAATCGGTTTTTAAGCTTATTCAGCTCTTTAGTACTATCAGCAATAGAGTTTTATCGTATTAGTATAAATGGATACAAGTAATGCAGCTTATGACTCATGATATGGATTTCCATATCACTATTTGGATGAAATTTATTTCACATGGATCATGCAAAATACTACCCATTTTGATAACTTCAAATATGAAAACTTGATCAAAAAAGGTTGGTGTCCTTGCCTAATAGATTAATCGAAAGTCGGCAAACGTAAAAATTCATCGACACAATGTAAATATTCATTGCAGCAATGAACAGTTGCGGAAATACGACGATTTTGTCGTTGTTGCAATTAATATTTACGTTGTCGCTATGGATGAACCTATTCGTGAAAGTGGCGAGCTCTTACAAATGGTGATGTCGACCAGGACAAAATAGCTCTTTGACAGAGAGATTCTTATAATGTTTTTTTTAAATCAAGATATTACAACGTCTACTACGTCTAAAGGCTTCGCTTTCCCGATGGCACCTATAGCCTAAGAGGGCTAAGATCTAAGATGATTAGTTGGAACTCTGGTGAAAGCCCTTTAATAAGATTGTAAAGGATGAACTGGTAATGGTGGTTATCTACAAAGGGGAGGAAGGCGGATTTATTCCAAAGGCTAAATGGAAATATATTGTGGACGCATTGTTCTCTACTCAGTCTAGTTTCCAATCGAGCTAAGCTAGTGGGGTTTGGAGAACAGCGGTCGGCAGCACTAACGAAAAGTGACTGAACTGTAATCAGGGGCAGCATTAGCTGTTGTTGGCGGGAGGACCGTTTGGAGATTAGCGGTCGGCTGCTCTAACAAAAAGTGACTGAACTGTATCTGAGGGAGAACCTCGCATCCAGGCCCAGAGTACGTGTGTGGATGGATACCAGCCAATGCCAACGACGTGGAAACCGTTGAAGACATCCTAAAGGATAGAAATACCCAACTTCCACCACAAAATTGACATATTGGTTGATTGGAAATGGCAGAGATGTTCAATCTGAAACTGCCGCTTCTAAAAGTATTCGGTGAAGTGGTCTTCTTTGGAGACATAACACCAAAGATTTATAAACAGAATCCGAAATACGAGGCTGTTGATACCATATCGAATGCAAACGAAATACTAACACAAAATGATGATGAAGACTCGCGTAAACGGGATGAGGAACACGATACTATGGATACCATGTTGATTGTGAATGTAAATGTACCAAAATACTGAAGTCCTACTGACGCCCTTACCGGATCAGGAAAAAGGTTGCCCATCATCCGACATCGATCACGCTAAGACTATGAATGTACTTCAAAACACAGCTGCCTTTAATAACGTATGTAAAGGCGCTTTTTCAGTATGTGATGACAAACTGGATATGATGGTGGTGGAGTTATTCCAATCAAATTGCATCATAGCAAATCGGCATCTGCCACTTTAAGCCTTGTAAAGGGCGATTAGGTATTAGTCCAAGGGCTCTGAGCTATTAAACACTGAGTTTATGGGTTAAGGAAAATGGGACACAAGATAATAGTCAAATCTGGTGTAAGCATTCCCAGAACTTGCACTGCTGTCATAAATGCTCTAAATATAGGGTGGCGCGCGAATCGCGCTACAAAAAAAAACGAAATAACTTTTTTCTGTGTGAATAATCGACATAATTTTTTTTTATTTTTCAGGTTACTATTTCGATTTATTAAACCGAATGACTGGGATACCGGAAAGAAAATTTGGATAGTGCAGAGGTACAATGATTTGCAGTCCTTCACTTCCGTCCAAAGGGAATTTAGGCGGGAGTTTGGCGGCACTCTCCCGAGAAGATGGATCATTATGAGATGGGTAAACATGTTTTCCGAATCTGGAACCATTCCATCGAGATACGAATGTTCCGATTCAAGACACAATCGCGGATGTAGCATCGTCAATTCAGTCAAATCGAAGCGTTTAGGCACGAAACTTATCGGAGCAAATTAGAGTTAGCAGACGGTAATTACAATGGATAATTCATGATGACTTAAACTTGTATCCGTACAACGACCAGATTACAAGTAAGTTACCTCTCTGGATTTGACTGGAACTTTGCCAAAAAATTATTGAAATGGCCGAAGAAGACAACAACTTGATAAATTGCTTGTTTGTGTCTGATGAGGCCCATTTTGATCTAAACGGCAATTTAAACAAGCAAAATTACCGTATATGGAGTGAATCTAATCGAGAAATACTCCATTAGACGTAACTGCACCAAGCACGAGTCAATGTGTGGAGCGCAGTTTTATCAAGGTGCATCCTCAGCCATACGTCTTTGGAGAAAACGTTGCAACAGTAACTGCGAATTGGGACCGGTATTTAAAGATGTTGAAGGAGTTTTTTTTACCGAGAAGTGTGCCGACGACAAATCCGTTTCAACTGTATTTTATTGTAGCAAGATGGAGCAACTGCACACATAGCTAGACCGGTTATGGCGGAACTCCACTTTCCGCTGGCCCTCCAAGTCACCTGACATTTCTGCACCAGACTTTTTTTATGGGGTCATGGCAAGGCAGAAGTGTACTAATCCAAACCTGAGGCGAGGCCGACTTCAACCCTTCAGGCCGAAGTGAATAATTTTCTGATCAGGTGTCGCATGGAGGGCATTTACGGTCTATCATCTTCAAAACCAATTAGTTATAAAAAATAAATTTAAATTGTCTATAAAATAAAAAAAAATAAATGAAATTCATTGATTAAAAAGGAAGTTATTTAAACTTCTTATTGTAGCACAATTGGTGCGCCACCCTGTATATTTCCGTTCACTGCGTATATATAGTAACAGGGATAACGTTGCGTTCAGCCTGTAGCTGAAAAAACTCAATATTACGAGGGCGGATCAATAAGTCCGTGACTTTTCGAACTTCCCTCGTAGTCATATGAAATACAAAACACTGCTCCCATCAAGTACCAACTGTTAATAGACTACTGTCAAATTTTGAGCAAGTTCCGTCATTCACTTTGCGTTTAACAGCTGTTCAAAACATACAACCTCGTGCATTTTTAAACATGGAAAAAAGAGAATTTCGAGTGTTCATTAAACATTATTTTTTGCGAAAAAAAAACCGTCAATCAAACCAAGGAAAAGCTTGATGGGGACTCTGCACCATCGATTTCAACGGTAAAAAAGTGGTTTACTGACTTTCGTTGTGGTCGCACAAGTACAAATGACGCTGAATGTTCTGGACGGCCAATTGAAGTCAATACACCCGAAAATGTCGAAAAAATCCACGATATGGTGTTAGCCGAGCGAAGAGTGAAAGTGTGTGAGATTGTTGATGCCATAGGCATTTCATATGGCAGTGTGGTTTCGATTTTACATGATCATTTGGGTTTAAGAAAGCTGTCTGCAAGATGGGTGCCGCGTTTGCTCTCAATTGACCATAAACGTAATCGTCTGACAACTTCAAAGGATTGTTTGGAGTTGTTTAACCGCAATTCGAAGGAGTTTTTGCGACGTTTTGTTACTGAGGATGAAACTGTGGATGAAACAATGGGTTTATCCGGGTGAGCCGGCTCCGAAGAAAGCCAAGGTAAGTTTGTCGGCCAATAAGGTAATTACAACAGTTTTTTTGGAATGCAGCCTATTTTTTGGAAGGGATACAACAATTGGAGAAACGTTGGACTATAAGTGTATTGAGATAAAATGAGATTATGTTGAAAAATTGATTATGTGAAAAAAAAACTGTGTTTCATTCAAAAAGTCTGTTATTGAACAGATTTCGAAGGTGTTCAGGGACATACCACTGTAATAACAGAAAGATATCAAACGAGTTCCTGGTAAGTGCATTTCAACATGGATGGTTCGAAACTGAACGACCAGGTATGGTATGAGATCTTCTCTGGAGATCTAGGATTATTCCATTCTTGTAAATTAGCTAATCAATTGACAATTAGGGAAGTGTCTTCTCGGACACCCAGGCGACTACCTATCCCAGGAACCAGTATCCGAGAAGTCAACATCTGTACAGCACAGGCGCAGATCTCTTACCGACAATACGACATTTACCTCACGCCAGATCAGAGAACGCAGAACCAGATTGATCACTTGGTAATTGATAGTAGGCACTCTACTAGAATAATGGACGTGCGTGTGATTCGAGGTGCCAATATCGACTCGGATCAATTCCTGGTGGTTGCGAAAGTTCGCACAAGGCTGAGCATGACGAACAAAGTACGAAGCCGAACACAGGAAAAGCTGGATATCGACAAGCTGCAAATACCGAAGATATCAAAGGTCTATCAACAAAAGCTCACTCTCCTGCTAGAGCAGAATACACCTCATCCCGATGTCTTAGAAGCGCAGTGGAAGCTCATCTCCCCTCTTTGGAAACCGCTTCAAGGACTGAGCTTGGCTATCACAAACCACAGAAGGATAAGCCATGGTACGACGAAGAATGACGCATTGCAACTGATGAAAAAGACTGCACGTATGGCAACAAAACAGTCAGTTACAACGCGTACTGTGAAAGATCGGTACAAAAGGCGGAGAAGGGAGGGGTGTGAGTAATGAATCGCGAAAATTTGTCCAGAGGGTAAGAAGATTGGTTGACGGGCCGAATAATGGGCTGCCCTCCTGCAAGGATGACAATGGAAATCTGGTGACAGATAAGCAGTGTGTGCTTAAAATGTGGAGATACCACTTTTCGGCACTACTCCACTCAGATTCTTCCATTGAGGATGAGGAGTTAATGATTGTGGAAGACAGTGTAGAATTGTGATGTCAACGACTAGACAAACCCCTCGACTTGGTCCGCACTTGAACGTCGACAACCGATTTAATTTTGAATTGGTAGATGAATTGATTTACCTTGAATCCGCTGTGAACAACGACAACAACGTCAGCCTGGAGAACAATAGGAGAATACTGCTTGCTAATAGATGCTATTTTAAGCTCAGCAAGCAGTTTAAGAACAAAATCCTCTCTCTTGGGTCATATCGCAACCGGATGAAAACCACCAAGGAGTAATTGAGAGAAAAATTCTCCGTACAATATATGGTCGTGTTAAACGTCGTTGGAACCAAGAGCTATACAAGTTGTATTCCGACGCGGGCATACATAGCTAGGCGGACAAATTAGGCCAATTTTTTTTTTTGGCTAGGCCATGTTATCAGAATGGCTGACTATGCGCCAGCGCTAAAGGTTTTCGATAACGTACCCGGTGGAAGCAGCAAAAGAGGATGACCAAGACTTCGAAGGAAAGACCAGGCCGAAGAATCCCTTCGTATCATTGGTGTTACCAACTGGCGACAAAAGGCGAAGAATAGAACAAGTTGGAGAAATATGTTAAAATTTGTTTATTCGTTTGTTTAATTAATATGTGTACGACATCTGGCCTCATGAGGTTGTAAAATAGTCAATAAAAGAAAGAACGGAACAGCAAAGCGGATGAATTGTCAAGATTAGGAACTGCGTTACAGGTTTCTCAGAAATTGAAGCTTTGATATGCCTCTAGCAACTTAGAAGCATATACCGCATGATGCAAGAAAGGTGGACGAGGCGCACAGTTTGTGTTCGCACAAAACGAATCCTGTCGATATTGGATAGGAGATCCATACATCTTCTGTATCAAGCCAGAACCGAGGTATCATTTAATTTTATTAAATCTATGGACATGTACATTAGGGTGTACTGAAAACCGCGGTTTTGGAATTTCAAACGTGGGGTTCTGGAAAGATTCCTATTGAAGAGCTTTACTGGAACGTGAAACTTTTGTATATGCGAGGGTGCTTATAGTACGTTCGTTGAAGTTTCGATTCCTAGAATTTTTTTGCAAAAAAAAAATAATTATTTGGGTCATTATGGGGTTCAAACGACGTGTCATGACGGGCTTAAAAAGTTAAAGCAAAAATATCCCTCCTAGATGCCATTGAGTTTAAGGACAGAAGAAACCATCTACTGTTATAAGTTGGAATTGATTCCATAAAATTCAAGCACACTTAATATTCATTGCAATTAATGGAACACTGCTTTATTTAGTAGGCATGCGACGAGACGAAAGGTCAGTGCAAATGACTTGTGTAGAAGCTGTGATGATGAAAAAGATTATGAATCCATTAAATGTATTCTCTCTACGTGTGCAACACTAGTCACCAGTTTGATGTCTACTATGGAATACTACTTATTTACGAACCTGGGAAATTGTTCTCATATAAGAGTCGACAGGATTTGGAGTTTCTTGGACCGGTCTAAAGCAGCGGTCTCCTGTGGTGCTGGCGCTTAATCACTTTAGCCCGTAGACTAAGTGAGTCGTTAATCGTCGTTCAAATAAAAAGCTTAAGTTCACCGACTGCCAGCTAACCCAACAATGTCGACAAGGCTGCGACACTATCAAGTATTTAAATAAATAAATAAATGGTTTCCCATTACATCCCATGAAGGGACAGGGGAGAACTTCTCACAATCACTGAGCTGTGCGCTTTCCAGTTTTCACTCACTGATTGGGACCTACAGTTTTACACCGATTCCGAACGGTATTTTGAGAAGCTTTTTATGGCTATATACTCGATAGTGTCGCCGTCACTATGCGAGGTGACCGCCGCCGAAAGAAATTTTAAGGTGGTCAGAGCAGGGTTCGAACCCAGGATCTCATGTACAAGAGCCGCGCACACTAACCATTGCACCACCGACGGCCAAGTAATCAAGTAATTAGCCATGCAATATCAACAGAAAATATAAGTATTAGGAAACGGTATACAGCTGTAGGTATCAGCTTCACTTGGCTCAGTTTTCCATTACATCCCATGCAGAGAGTGATGAGAAGGAACTGCTCAAGACCGCTGTTAACATGCAATTTAATACATTAAGCTGAGGATGTAGAGAAGCATGTTTCTATGTTTCTTGTCCGAGAGGAATCTAGTTATGATGGCAAAAATTAGTTAATCGAAAATGATGTTGTCCCATTGTCCACAACTAGACCCTAGTAACATATTCTATAAGTAGACACCTGTGGCGTTGGTCTACTAATAGAGTTCCGTTTAGGTGACAAAAAAAAAACAAATTCTTCCTAATTTATTCCTAAATAATTCCTAAAGTGGTATAAAAATAATCTTCGGGAGCGACGAATTATCTTTACCGGTAGTAATGTTTAACAGATTTAACAAAACAACTCTCAGCAGACTCCCTATACTAAACAATACGCCGTCGGTAATTTATAATGCTCGTAGAAAGTTAACCTTTCTATGATGAGAAAGGTAGAAGGCATATTTTAACCAAGGGGATCGAAACAAATCCAGATTGGAGTTTCATAATGGGTGTCCAAAAAAAACGCAATATTGAATGCAATTGAATTGTTTCTCGTAATGTAGTACATGTTGCCCCGTGTACACCAATATCATTCAATTCAGGAACAACACAACCAGATTAACTAGTCGGGACAGAGCACCATTAACTGTTATAGCTTTAGCAGCCGTATTTCCGAAGAAAATATGGATCGATGAAGGTCCCAGGCCAAAAAATTCACACGCCGTTGAAGCATTTGTTTCTCAAGCATCACTCGTGTATTTTCTGAACCCAAAATGTAATAATTTTGACGATCAACGAAGCCATCAAGATGAAAATAAGCCTTATAGCTGAAGATGATTTTGTTTGGAAGCACTTCGCTGTTTTTAATATAAAGGGTGGGTCATGTAAAATTTGGAATTTTGGAATTTGAAGTTATTTCGAAGCAGATGGCCAATATGACATTTATGCAGTGACAGATTACTAGTTAAAGGTTAGAAATTTATGAAATGGGTCGCCTTGCGCTTGAAGAAAATTGGGAAATAATAAAAACTTTCTTCCAAGTCTTCAACTGAAACTTTAAGAAATCTACGAAATAAATTCAATAGAAACACTTCATTGCGCAAAATTTTACATAAAGACCTCGGTATGAAGGCCGTCGGTGGTGCAACAGTTAGTGTGTGCGCCTCTTGGACATGAGATCCCGGATTCGACCCCTGCTCTGGCCGTCTTAAACTTCTTTCGGTGGCGGAACCTCGCATTGTGACGGCGACACTATCGAGTGTTTAGCCATGAAAAAGCTTCTCAAAATTTCGTCCGGAACCGGTGTAAAACTGTACGTCGCAATGAGTGATTATAAAACTAGACAGCGCACAGCTCAGTGGTTGTGGGAAGCTCTCCCCACAATGGGAAACCATTTATTTTTTTTTTTGGAAGGCTTATAAAGTCCAATTAGTCCAAGAACTGAAGCCTCGTGACCATTCGATGCGTTTTCGCTTCGCAGAATGGGCTGAAGATCGCTAGACTAAAGATGAATCATATTTTCCGATGAAGTTCATTTTCACCTCGTTAACAAATCCACACGTCCTCGAGGAGAAGCAGATGTTGCGTACGGTTTTTAGCATGGCGACATTTGGGAATTTGGCACAGTTAAACCAAGATAGTATTGATTGCATAAACAATTAAGACTTGAAAATATATGCTCCATACTCTTGGTAGAGCTAAACTAAATCATTTGCAGAGTATTGAGAATGGCCCTGATCATCTTGCTGACCCATTTTTCTTCGATAATGAGCAAGGAGCCACCCTTACCTTCCATGTTGTTCCCAAAAGTTTAAGGCGATAATATGGACGTTTTAACAGGCCACACAGCCAACGTAACAATGGATCTTTTCCCACTGTGCTTGACAACCGCATAACCAGCCGAAACTCTTAAGTCCATTGGCCGCCTCGCAGCTGCACAACAATACTTTAATGGATTAGTATTAATTTATTAATCGCAACCGTTCATGTAGTTCTTTCAAATAAACGCGTACAAAATGAGTTGCGCAAATTTAAAAAACGCTTGCGATAACTGAAATTAGCCATTTTTCTAATGCGAGCACAGATTACGAAGAAGGTAAATTTCTCTCTTTCTCTCATTGTGTCGAAACGCGGCACTTGTACATGAGAACGTGGGTTCGATCCCTGCTCAGACCACCTTACATTTCTTTCTACGAGGGTCACATCGCTTAGTGATGGCGACACTATCGAGTACTTAGCCATGAAAATGCTTCTCAAAATACCGTTCGGAATCGGTGTAAAACTGTAGGTCCCAATCAGTGAGTGTAAAGCTAGAAAGCGCACTGATTGTGATCCCTTCATGGGGTGTTAAGGGACACCATTTTTTTTTCATATAACTGCAATTTTACGGCAAATTAACCTCCGTCTCCTTCAAATTTGCATTCAGTTGTGTCAACTTCAAAATTTCTGTTGCGACAACAACTAAATTTGATTGTGACAACCTATAAATTGTTTTCTTTATTTTATTATCTATTTTACAACCTCATGATGTCAGATGCCTTCAACATATTAATTAAAAAACAAATAAATAAATTAAATAAATTTTAACATATTTCTCCAACTGATTCTATCCTTTGCGTTTCTCGCCAGTTGGTAACACCAAGGATACGGATGGATTCTTCGGCCTGGTCTTTCCAGCGGAGTCTTAGTCGTCCTCTTTTCCTGCTTCCATTGGGTACGTTATCAAAATCTTTACGCTCTGGCTCATCTTCAGCCATTCTGATAACATGACCTAGCCAACGCAATTGGCCTAGTTTTATTCGCCGATCTATATCCACGTCGGAATACAAATTATATAGCTCCTGGTTCCAACCAGTCGGTACTCGCCGTTTTCTTTAACAAGACCATAGATTTTACGAAGAATTTTTTTCTCGAATACTCCCAAGTGTTTTCATCCGCTTGCGATATGACCTAAGTTTTGGAGCCGTATAC
Organism: Phaonia tiefii; assembly: GCA_963931995.1. Lineage (NCBI taxonomy): Eukaryota > Metazoa > Arthropoda > Insecta > Diptera > Muscidae > Phaonia > Phaonia tiefii. Next base: position 295,836,966 of record OZ008368.1, read on the forward strand.
CAGGACTGATGTAATGAGAGGGTAGTTCAAGAAGCTCTCAGTTGAAGATTTCGAAAAGAGTAAGTGGGACAAATATTTTTATAACTCAGTTCAAAATTTCGGTTGAGACAACCACCAAGTTCGATTGTGACAACCTCTACATTCGGTTACGGCAAATTCGGTTGTCTCAGTTGAAGACCTCGAAAAGAGTAAGTAGGACGAATATTTTTATACGTCAGTTTTTACGGAAAAGTAATCATATGGTAGGGTCAAACCAAAACAGGGCAAAAAAAAACTACAATTAAAATACTTGCATTCTATAAATAGAAATTTCAAGACTTCGGCATCAGTGGGTGTAAGTGGGAAAGCAACGTGTACGTAGTGCCAAATAATCACTCGACACGATAAAAAAACTTCGGTTAGTGATAAGTGTGAAGCCCGGTATTCAGTTTTTATGAAATGTACGTTGCCATAAGAAGTACGTGTATAAAAAAATAACTAAAATTTCATAAACTCAATTACAGGGTTGTTATGCCACAGTTATTTCGTACGAAAACAATTCTTTGATAATTGTTTCGGAAGGAAAGTTTAACATTTCGATTATTTTAGTAAACAAAAGAAACACTACTTGCGTTAAAAATAAATTGGAATACGATTATGAATTATTAATGAAATATTTGCACGATAAATCAGAGATACGTGGTAACTCTCTGCAACTGCATTTTCCGTTTAGAGATAAATGACAAAATTTCTTACGAAAATTTCGCAAGAACTGAATACGGGGCTTGAATACACAGTGCGGTGGCTTAACGGGCTAGACGCTGCTGAAGATGATGATTCACAAACATCGAAACGATCGTCCAGCGAATGTGAGTTCGAATCCCAACCGGGGCATTTACATTTTTCTCACTAACCGGAGAAAACATGATCTCTTAGCCTTAAAGGAATGAACAACTTTAATAAATTGATAGAATTTAAAGATAAAAAACAGTTGAGGAAACCTCGTTAAAAAAACGCTTCAGTTGTGTCTACCGAATATTGGAGATTGTCATAACCTTCTTCAATTGGGTGGTGTTCAACTTAAAAATCCACTAAATTCGATTGTGACAACCTCTAAATTCGGTTACAGCAAATCAAGTTGTCTCAGTTGAAGTTTTCGAAAAGAGTAACTGGGACAAATAGTTTTACACCCCTGTCAAATATTTATATGTGCAATGTATCATGTTGAGTTGGAGCTTTGAAAACTAAAATTTTTTTGATTTTTATTTTAGATATTAGTTCATATTTATGTGTTCTTTAAAATTATAAGAAAACATATTTTTTCATTTCTTTTTTAGAACAAAAAAAAGTGTTTGATATATTCTTCATAGAAAATATTTATATATGCAAAAATGAAAATTAAGTTTAATTCTTAATCTTATCCAATTAAAATATGTAATTAATAATATATTGAGTTGCCCTTGTGTATAAGAACTTGTTGTAGCCTGCGTGGCATAGAACTCACTAAGTTGCTTGAAGTGGACATGCCAATTCTCTCCCATTCCGCCAATATTGCTAGTTTTAGTTCTTTAAGCGTCGTATACTGCTTCGACTTTCAAACACCTTGGCGGAAAGTATACCCCAGAGGTCTGGGGTTGAGGTCGGGACTTATGGCTGGCCACACCAGTAATGGAATATTTCGGGACTTACAAAATCCCTTGTGAGCCGAGCAATGTGGATCGGGGCGTTGTCTTGCTGAAAAGCACAGTTATCTCCATAGAATTCGCCAGCAAAGTCAATTAAATTGCTGTCCAACAGATCAACGTATGCTTCCGCATTCATTTTACTTGGGACAACGCATATTTCTGACTTCCCTCGTGCTCCAAATGCAGCCCATATCATAAGAGATCCACTACCGTGGTTTCGATTATAACACGTTTGCGGCGGATGTCGTAAATCTCTCCAACATTTATGGTGACCATCAGGTCCGTCCAAATTAAACTTTTCCTCATCACTAAATATAACGGTTTCAAATTCGTCCTCCCAAAACTTGTACTTTTCTGCAAAAGCAATACGCGTATTTTTATGGCGCTGGGTTAAGCGTGGTTTGGCCATTTTGCTTTGGTACCGAAGATCTATATAGTCCTTTAGCAGTAGATGGACACGCTGTCTCGTTAAATTTAGACCCAATTCCACCTTTATTTCCCTACAACTCATATTCTCATTAGCTGCTAAATGCCGAATGCACCGCATAGTCTTCTGGTCTACAGTTGGGATGCGTCCATTGCGCTTAATACAACCATAGTTTTCGGGGTCTTTGCGGAAATTCGAAACTGTAGTGCGATGCCGATTTACCGCAGCTGCAATCTCGCCAATTCCTTTACCTGCAAGTCTCATTCCAACAAATTTTCTGCGCTCCTCATCCATAAGTTCACTTCCACGTGGCATGTTCAACTAGAAACAAAACTGTGAATAAAACGTTTCTTAGAATATATTCATAACGATCACTTTACTCACGTACAGAAAGATATTTTATACTAAACACCCGAGAAAGATAGAGTTGTTCACTTTAAAGTGTCAGGAACGCGACTGCACATACATATAATTATTTTCTATTGAAATGCAAACTTACAGCGATAATCATAGATAACGGGACTACAAATAAAGTCCAAAAGAGAAAAAATTATATGATAAAGAGAGAGGGATATTACCGAAAAAATTGTAAAGGGTGTTTTTTCATGCCCGATAGAACATCAAATTGTAAAAAATAACACAAAAAATTAAATTTTAATAAAAAAAATTTCTATTATTTGTTTCAGTATACTCTGGCAAATCATCATGAATAGACTCACGCTTGAACAACGCTGCCAAATTATCCAAATTTAATTTGAAAATCAATCGTCGATTCGCGCAACTTATAGACGACTTCGTGATTTGTTTTATCGCCAAATTGTGTTCAGCGACGAGGCTCATTTTTGGCTTAACGGGTTTGTTAATAAGCAAAATTGCCGTATATGGAGTGAGACCAATCCACAAGAGACCCTCCAGACTCCATTACATCCAGAAAAATGCACCGTTTGGTGCGGCTTACACGCTGGTGGCATCATCGGACCTTATTTCTTTAAAAATGAGGCCGGAGCTCGCGTTACAGTCAATGGAGATCGTTACCGCACCATGATCAATGATTTTCTGTTTGAAAATATGGATGACATTGATCCAGACAAGATGTGGTTTCAACAGGATGGCGCTACGTGCCATACGGCGATCGCAACCATCGACTTAAAAATAAATAAATGGTTTCCCATTACATCCCATGAAGTGACCGGGGAGAACTTCTCACAATCACTGAGGTGTGCGCTTTCCAGTGTTCACTCACTGATTGGGACCTAAAATTTTACACCGATTCCGAACGGTATTTTGAGAAGCTTTTTCATGGCTATATACTCGATAGTGTCGCCGTCACTATGCGAGGTGACCGCCGCCGAAAGAAATTTGAAGGTGGTCAGAGCAGGGTTCGAACCCAGGATCTCATGTACAAGAGCACACTAACCATTGCACTACCGACGGCCACAACCAACCATCGACTTATTGAAATCAAAATTTGGCGATAAGTTGATTTCGAGAAATGGACCTGTCAATTGGCCTCCAAGGTCGTGCGATTTGACACCTCTCGATTATTTCCTGTGGGGCTACGTGAAGGCACTGGTTTATGCTGATAAACCAGCAACAATTGACGCCTTGGAGGCCAACATTGTTCGTGTTCTTCGTGACATACGGCCAGCAGTGCTCGAAAAAGTGGCCAAAAATTGGACGTCCAGAATGCGCTTCGTCAAGAACAGCCGCGGTGCCCATATGCCCGAAATCATTTTCAAATGTTAATGCCACGTATTGATCTTTCGAATAAAAAATAAACTTTATTAAAATTTAATTTTTTGTGTTATTTTTTTACAATCTGAAGTCGACATTAAATTATAGTTAGTTTTCAGACGGAAAGAAAAAAAAATTATTTTGCACATATAAATATTTGACAGAGGTAAGTTAGTATTTACGGAAAATTAATCATAAGGTTAGAACCGAACCAAAACAGGACAAAAAGACTGCAATTAGAAAAGTTGCGTTCTACAAAAAAAAAAAATTTCATAACTTCGGAATCAGTGCGTATAAATAGGAAAGCAACGTGTAAGTAGTGACAAATATCACACTACAGTGGCTTAACGGGGTAGACGCTGCTGAAGATGGTGCTTCACAAACATCGAAACGATCGTCTGTCCAGCCAGTGTGCGTTCGAATCCCAACCAGGGCATTTAAATTTTTTTCGCCAACCGGAGAAAACATGATCTCTTAGCATTAAATGAAATTACAACTTTAATAAATTGATAGAATTTTTGAGGCAACCTTATTTTAAAAACACTTCAGTTGCGGGGCAACAAAATTTAGAGATTGCCATTAACTCCTTAAAAATTTCGGTTGAGACATCCACTAAATTCGATGCTGACAACCTCTAAATTATATATGTATGTTCTTTATTTATTTAAACGAAATAGATGTGAGCATCCACTTATGTCCCTTCAATGCTCCAAGGACTTCCGCATTCTCTTCATTTGAAGTTGTTAAAATTCGAGACCATATCTTTCGAATTACTATATCCTTTCTAATAATGTACGATAGTATTTAACGTTTATTTGAAATCATTACTTTTTTTCCAAAAAAAGATTCAGATCGATTTAGGCATTAAGACTCCTTGAACAAAAACACAAACTTCATTTATAAATGTAGTCCTGTAAATCCTTGAAATGTTTGCTGCAATTTCATTTAATATGATTCTGATGAATTTGTTTAAAGGTTTCCAAGACTCACCTTTATTTAATGGCTTCGGATTCAGTTGTTTGCGACGTGACATCATTGTTGCAGCTACAGAGGGAATTTTTTAAATCCTCGGGATGTGGAAATTGTTTAAAACTCTGCCGGTGGTAAGGCAACACTGGACCTACATTTAAATATAAATAACGTTACACTCTTTTTTCACGCGATTACTATTGATTTTTCTATAATTTCACAAATATTTTACACTTTTCTACAAAAAAATTATTTTCTTATTGTGTTAATTCACAAATTTTCAAATTCTTTTTTAAAATGTATTTTGTTTAAGACATTTTATCTCTTAATATTTTATGCACAAATTTATCAAATTATCACTTTGTTTGAACTAAAACACTGTGTTGGCTGTTGTTTACAATTTTGTTGTTGTTGCGATGGTAATTAGTTGGTTGTTGGAGGGAAACAACATTTAAATGACAGCAACTTTTGGCTGTTGCTATTGTTGTGGTTTTTTTTCAACGTTTATAGCAACAATTAAAATCACAAGAAAAACATTTTTGTGTTTAATTGAAAATAAAAAAAATATGAATATTCACAAAAATTTCACACGCGTTTATCATGAGTTTTCAACTTTTCAATTAGTTTTTACTCAAATTGCATTGCACAAATTTACGAAAATTTTGATGTTTCTTTTATTGCAAGTTAGAATTGTTTGGCGAAGGCGTTTCGTTGCGAGAACATTTGCACAAGATTATTTCAAGAACGTCAGTAAACACGTCTAAACATTACGGCGAATTACTCACTACTAAATGGAGGCAAGGCAGACTAAATGAATGGCACAACAAACACAATGTGTTGTTGATGTTTGCCTGCAATCATGATTTTGCACGATGTACGAAACGAGCAGCAACCAGCAGCAAGAGTAGCAACAGCAACCATCATTGCCAGCAACCAAAACCAATCGAATCGAATCCAACTTAACGCAACCACCAACCAACAACACACGTTGCCAATATGCTGCAGCAACACAACAGCAGAAAGCAATAACAACAACACTCCAAGTACAAAAGTCAAAAATGGAAGAAAAAAATAGTAACTACAAATGCAATTGAATTGAACCCAACGAAAGAACGAACGAACGTGCGAGCGAGCGAGCGCCAAACGACTCCCCACACACAACAACAATGGAAGCAACGACACAATTGCAGCAACACGATGACGACAACAATACACGAAACAGCGCCAAAAAGTTGTTGTTTGTAATCGACAGCGGTAAGAAAACCACAAAGAGTAAGTGGAGAATTGCATAAAACAGAAAAGCAAAACAAAAACCATGATAACAACAATTATCCCCAACATATGGACACACACACGCAAACACAAAATGTCTACTGTAACTGAGAGAGGTGATCCAAGTAACTGAGAGAGAACCCTCGTAAAAGAGTGAGTTGCAGTGTTGCCAGTAATGCATAATTAATGCTTTTTAGCGTAAAGTTTCTTAAACCTGATGCTAAGTGATTTTTAGCATAACTTTCGAGAAATTTTCGGAAAATTTAAAATTTTTTGAAACTGCACAATTTGACATCATAAAATTTGTACAGATTTTTTGAATGTTGCCCAGTTTTTAAAGTGAAGTTGTATTTACAGTGAAATCTTCTACCATGGGCACCTCACTGCGCGTACACCGCCTTTGAACGGACACTGTTGTTATGTCCCGCCAATGCACTGTGGGGGAATTCTCGAAAGAAAAATGGGAGTTCAGCCGTTTCAAAACGGCTAGACCGATCAAGACGAAATTTCACATGGATATAACTGAGGTATTATGCTAGACAAATTTACATATTGGAAGCCATAGAGCCAACTGGAGCCACACAGGGGGAGACTAAAGTTGACTACCCCGGTTATTAAAAAAATGTGAACCCTTGTAATACTTTGAATTTTGTTTTATTTCAAAATATTTGTTTATATATTTGTTTATATATTGTAAATTTTGGAAAAAGTATTACACTAACAACAGCATATGTAGTAAAATAAAATATATACTATTGAAATCAAATGTTTTTGTGGAAATGTCATGCATTTAAATTCATAACATTAAAAAACTTCCACCGTTTTGACGCTTTTGGGTAAAAGATAACAAAATTTTTATCAATACTTGAAGAATTTGTTTTCAAACATATTTTTTATACGTATTTCAAACACAACTAAATGTAGATTAATTTTATGGATAGCAGTTTTTCTGATCTTTCAAGCAGCTTTGTCCAGAGGCCTCTAAAATCGGTCGATTACTTGTCGAAAAATATTTCGACGTTCAAAGTTGCGATTCATTTAATCTAAGTCGTTGAAAAGCTAAACTACCTACAAACAATTTTTTTTTTTGGGTTTCTGGGGTTATACGAGTTTAGTCTACATTACATTTAGAAGTTATTACAAGGGTTGCTATTTATATTTCGGGTCCTGGCAATACTAGTGTTGCCAGATGAAAACTCGAACTTCCGTTGGAAAGTTTGAAATTTTTTAGCATAAACATACATACATATAACGTTTTCACTTACAGGCACTATTCGTTGTATTTACAGTGCATTGAAAAATGCATCCCGGTCAATAAATGGAATTAACCCATGAACAGTTTCGTGCGATGATTTTTTACGATTTTTGGCGTGGATTATCGAGACAAGAGTGTATCAATCAATTTGTTTCGACTTTTGGTGATGAAGCACCATCAAAAACCACTGGAAATCGCTGGTACCAAGAGTTCAGTCTCGGACGCCCTACTCTCCAGGATGAATTTCGTGAAGGTCGTCCAACTTCGGTCGTTTTGCCGGAAATCATCGATGCTGTGCGTGAACTGATAAAGTATGACCGACATGTGACATACCGCGAGATTGAGGCATCCTTGGACATTAGTATGACAAGCATCAATAAGATATTCCATGATCATTTGGCCGTGAAAAAGAATTGTTCTCGTTGGATCCCACATAATTCGACGAATGCTCAAAAAAAGTCTCGTGTCGATTGAAACTAAGAAATGTTGAAAAAATACAACCGCGGTAGCTCAAATGCGGTGTATAACATCGTCAGTGGAGACGAATATTGGAGCTATGCATATGAGCCCGAAATAAAACAGCAATCGACCGAATGGGTCTTTCAAGATGAGTTAAATCCAACAAAACTTGTTCGTGGAAGAAGCAAATCGAAGCGTTTTTTTCGGTATATCCGGTCATGTGGCCACAGTGCCTTCAGTGGAACGTAGGAAGGTCAATTCTGAGTGGAATATCATCATCTGTTTGCCAACAGTGTTCGAATAAATAAGGAAAAACAACAAGAGAACACGGATCATGTTGCATCAGGACAATGCGAGCTCGCACATATCAGTTGAAACAATGGGCTATTCGAGCACTCAACCGCCATACAGCCCTGACTTAGCACCCAATTACTACTTTTTACAGCATGGTCAATGTTTTCCACGCCCGAAGCAACTGTTGAAGTGTTCGAAAACCAAGTTTTGGAGGTGTCTTAATCGGACTAGAAAAAGTGCTTCGCAAATTGGTTTGTGCGCATGTAAAAGCGTATTGATCTTCCCGGAGAATATGTTGAAAAACAATAAAACCGTTGCCAATGATAAATGATTGTTTTTTATTGCTGGACCCGAGACATAAATACCAACCATCGTATAACTACAATTGCTACAGAAAAATTACATATTTAAACTCTGAACTTAGCTTGGACGTTTTCATCAAACGTACACCCTACCCTAAACGTTCTATAAGTCGTGAATCAGTCACTTCGCGTCACTTTTGTCGTTTTGGTAGTTCATAAAACGATACAGCTGTTCTGTGACTACCTGCGTTGAGTTACGTTATTGATTGGCTATTTTATAAAACGCAATGCAACGTTTTCAATCACTTCAGCTGTCAAATTCAAGCCACCATAATTACTCGCGCTAGTTGAAAAATTACAAATTAAAATAAAAATGACGAACGCAGATGCGCAGATAGAAGTATTTTGCATTTCATTGCTTATAAGTACTTTCTAATTTTTATTTAATCAATACTAATATTATAAAAAGGAAATATCTGTGAGTTTAGTTTGGATGCAGGGAGTAATCTTCCAAACTGCTCATATGATTTCAAAAATTCTTTCACCAGTAGAATACTACGTTACCACTGAGTGATATAGGCCATATTTTATTTTAAAAACCAATAGGCAGCCCTACTTAAATTCAGGACGAAGTCTGCCGGGTTTGGTAGTTAGGAATAAAAAGCAAACAACAGCACAGAAATTTGACTTGCTAATGGCAGAGATGGACACAAATCTTGGCAAAATTGCTGGAGTTCGGGCAAGGTACAATACTTGATAATACTTTTCTTTTTTTCGTATGGATCTATAGCGCATACATGGCTGAAAACAGGGTCATTCACAGACAACTAGAAACAGGCAATGGTGGGTAATCCAATGAAAGGTATTTTTCCCACATTTAACTACATACGTACTTATTTTTGTGGAGTAAGATTTGTGATAACCAGATACCCAAAATTCACCATATCATACTGGGTTGCCACCAACTTGTTTACAAACACATTTATTTTGTTTACTCACCGATATTCTTATTTACAATATTAAAATTACAAATGGTAAGTTCCAATAAATAATTTGCACATCATTATTTATTTGGACTTTCCTAATTATATTATATTATAATTAAATTTAAAAAAAGCTATAAACACCAGTTGATGTGAAGACATTATTAAACAAAAGAACCAATACATTTTAAATACGGCCAAATGGCACGTGTTTTTTTCAAAGACAATTAATTTAATATAGATTGGGAAATGTATTCGACATTGCAACCCAAAATAACCTAGGGTTTTACACACTTTATGGGCATTTTCTTAAATATTGTTGGTATTTTCAGTATTATAAACAAAACTATTCTTAAAATCTGTTGATTTACTGAAATAAAGCTAACGTTTTTGAAATTTTCCGTTGTGTCCGGTTCACACAAGATAACTTTTTCTTATCTATAATTGTTTATTTTAGTTTGGCAACTCGAGAAACCACAAATGTCAGTGACTGCTTTCGTAAGAGAACGCAAGCGGAAGTGATATATAAACCATAGATAAAGTAAACCAATAGATGAAGCACAAATGATAGAAAAAATTTAGTGTGATGGGTAATTTTCTAGATGTCGTTGAAAGCAATAAATGGGACTTTTTTATTCCCAAAAAAAAAAGTAAAAAAATATGACATTAAAATTCTAAAATTTCATATCAAAAGAAAAAATAATTTTCAACAAAAGTATCACTTCGAAACAAGAACACTTTATTTAAAGTATAATATCTAACGAATATCTGTCCTAATAAATTGGTTCTTCATCCGGTTCAGCTATCATTCCATGTTGAGAGTCCTCAGACACTCTAACGGTTTTGGCGTCTGCGAGCACAGAAGTTGCTACAGTTTTTGGGCGGGGAAGTTTTTAGATTGAAAAGGCGTTCCAACATGTTCATCTTTGAGCGGTTTTACAGGTTTTCTCCTATTGATATCCCAACACCGGTCTCATGGCTTTGAAATATTTTTTTATGTAAGAAACAAATGCTACTATGTAAAATCATTTCAATTTTGTCACATTTCCAACTTCAATGAAAGTGACAGTAGTACAGCTTTCAGCACCTAGTGAAGAAAGTTGACAATGTTCACGCTATATCCATTATTTCCTCTATCTATGATAGAAACTACCATTTTTTGGCGTTGGCATTTACGTTAACTTTCGGGACATTTAGAACACTACCCTTAAAAAGAAAAAAATACAGTATGAACATTTTTTCCATTAATTTATTGCAGCTCTTTCCGACTTTGGCAACCCTAAGCCAACGGCAGCAAAAAGAAACAAAAGTATGCAACATATGATTTCCTCTCACGTAGAGAACACTTATTTTCTCACCCGACATCAATTATTGTTTGCAAATCCGACTCTTTGACATGTTTTCCTCTCTTTCCGAATAAAAACGATGATAAGAATCAAAACAAAACCGAAATGTAATACAAATAATAAAAACAACAACAACTACAGTAACAAATATTACCACCAACATCAACAAAAACGCCAACACCGACAGCACAACAACAACACAACACATTACTAAAGCAATTGTTTGATTTTGAAAACTGATAAGAATATATGTATGACAAAGTGAATTTGTTTTCGTTTGGTCCACCATAACTCTTCCACAAACACTCAACAGAATTTCATTAATTTTTTAGTACTTTCTTCACACATTTGCTAATGAAATTATTAATTTTTCTTTTATTCATTGTATTTATCGTTATTTTTGTTTAGCTTTTTTATATCGCACTTTGTTGTTACTGCATTTTGTGTGTAAAATACCGTTTGCCAAAGTGAAATGTCATATGTTCATTGTCACAAATGACAACACGGGTGAAGTTGTAAACATAAGCTGACAACTTTGAAATTCAGCATATCTGTAAGGTTTGTGGCTATGCTAAGTATAAACTGAATAGAATAAGATTATGAAAACTGTGAAATGTCCAATTTGAACCGCGTGATGTGCATACATTTAGGCGCATGTTACATGTATGACCAAAGATATTCATATTTAATACAACACAGGCCGGCAAAATAACATGATATTTATGCTGTGTGTGAAATGGACGAAATATTTTGGAATAACTAAAATGTTGACATTAGCGTGGTGAGTAAGTGTTGGCAAAATTTTTACTAGGCCCAGGTCTTCCCAAAATTTTGGCAAGTAGTATAAATTTTGACGTTTGTGTTTTCTGAGGCATTGTGTTGGAATTGTGTAAACAATTAAAAATGTCACAATCAAAATGTCAGCAAACAAAAAGCGAAAGAAGACCTAAACAATGTGTAGATATAAAGCCGGTTTCAAGAAATATATATCCCAACTCAATATGATACTATTTTAAAATGCAAGGAACAACAGGCGGGAAAATACTAGTGGAAAAACACATTGAATAATGTCAATTATTTACACGAAAGGTGGCGAATTTGAAAAGGAAGTCAGTAAAATCCAATATTTATCGTCAATATAATCGTATTAATAGAAAATATAAAACAGTAAGAACATACCTCACATATCCTACCCTCCATTTGATATACCTTTGATTAACCTATTAACTGCCAAAATTTTGATTTTATATTTCAAACAGCAAAATCGAAATTGAATATTCACTACACAAAATAAATTCAACACAGTTTGCCATGACCGAGACATTTGCAATCAACACACAGCCTAAGTGCCGAACGGCAGCATATCGTATGTACCCCTGATAAAATCGTCATCCGCCTTGATAATAAGTCGGCACTACTATGTTCAAACCCGAACCGGTGTCAATGCCAACAACCGTTTGCCGGTTTAAAATAAATTACGTTTCAAATAACAGAGTTTGGAAGTCTGTTTAAAATTCAAATTTTCATTGCCATAAATTATCTAAAAAAAATTAAATCGATCCTGTTCCATTCAATTGTATTCAATTCAATTCAATTGGATTCAAATCAATTCAGTTCAATATAATTCAATAAAGGAATTCTTTCAAAATTTAAATCAATTCTATTCAATTGAATTCCATATTCAATTCAATTGAACTCAATGTAATTAAATTCAGTTCAGTTTAGTTGAATACAATTCACTTCAAATTCAATTCATTAAGATCAGTTCAGTCCAGTTCAATTCAATTCATTACAATTCAATTCAATGCAATTCACTTCAATTTCAATCAGTTCAATTCAATTCATTTCTATTCAGTTCAATTAATTTCTATTCATTTCAATTCAGCTCAATCCACTTCAGATCAGTTCAATTCAGTTCAGATCAGATCAGATCAGATCAGATCAGATCAGATCAGATCAGATCAGATCAGATCAGATCAGATCAGATCAGTTCAGTTCAGTTCAATTCAGTTCAATTCATTACAATTCAATTCAATGCAATTCACATCAATTTCAATCAGTTCAATTGAATTTAACTCAATTCAATTCAGATCAATTAATTTCTATTCATTTCAATTCGGCTCAATTCAATTCATTTCAGTTCAATTCAGTTCAATTCAATTCAATTCAAGTTATTTCGGTTCAATTCAGATCAATACAATTCAATGCATTTCATTTCAATTTCAAGCAGTTCAATCCAATTCAGTTCAGTTGAGTTCAGATCAATTCCATTCGATTCTATTCAATTGAATTGAATTAAATTCAATCCAATTCAGTCAATTCAATTCACTTCACTCCACTTTAATTCAACTATATTCAGTTCAATGAAATTAAATTCAGTTCAATTCAATTCAACTCAATTCAGTTCAATTAAATTAAATTCAGTTCAATTCAGTTCAGTTCACAGTTCAATTCTATTCCCTTCAATTCAAGTCAATTAAATTAACTCCAATTCAATTCAAATTCAATTCAATTCAATTCAATTCACTTCACTTCAATTCAACCCAATTTAGTTCAATTCAGTTCAATTAAATTCAGTTCAATTCAATTCAGTTCAATTCAATTCAGTTCACAGCTCAATTCTATTCCCTTCAATTCAACTCAATTCAATTAATATCAATTCAATTCAATTCCATTCAATTCAATTCAAGTCTATTCAATTCAATTCAATCCATTTCAATTCAGTTTAATTGATTGGATCTGAAAGTTATTTCTTAGAAGAATATTTTTCAATTTCGTACGAGCTACACAGGTTTTTTTCGTTTTTTTTAATTTAATTTAATTTAATTTAATTTAATTTAATTTTATTTAATTTAATTTAATTTAATTTAATTTAATTTAATTTAATTTAATTTAATTTAATTCAATTTAATTTAATTTAATTTAATTTAATTTAATTTAATTTAATTTAATTTAATTTAATTTAATTTAATTTAATTTAATTTAATTTAATTTAATTTAATTTAATTTAATTTAATTTAATTTAATTTAATTTAATTTAATTTAATTTAATTTAATTTAATTTAATTTAATTTAATTTAATTTAATTTAATTTAATTTAATTTAATTTAATTTAATTTAATTTAATTTAATTTAATTTAATTTAATTTAATTTAATTTAATTTAATTTAATTTAATTTAATTTAATTTAATTTAATTTAATTTAATTTAATTTAATTTAATTTAATTTAATTTAATTTAATTTAATTTAATTTAATTTAATTTAATTTAATTTAATTTAATTTAATTTAATTTAATTTAATTTAATTTAATTTAATTTAATTTAATTTAATTTAATTTAATTTAATTTAATTTAATTTAATTTAATTTAATTTAATTTAATTTAATTTAATTTAATTTAATTTAATTTAATTTAATTTAATTTAATTTAATTTAATTTAATTTAATTTAATTTAATTTAATTTAATTTAATTTAATTTAATTTAATTTAATTTAATTTAATTTAATTTAATTTAATTTAATTTAATTTAATTTAATTTAATTTAATTTAATTTAATTTAATTTAATTTAATTTAATTTAATTTAATTTAATTTAATTTAATTTAATTTAATTTAATTTAATTTAATTTAATTTAATTTAATTTAATTTAATTTAATTTAATTTAATTTAATTTAATTTAATTTAATTTAATTTAATTTAATTTAATTTAATTTAATTTAATTTAATTTAATTTAATTTAATTTAATTTAATTTAATTTAATTTAATTTAATTTAATTTAATTTAATTTAATTTAATTTAATTTAATTTAATTTAATTTAATTTAATTTAATTTAATTTAATTTAATTTAATTTAATTTAATTTAATTTAATTTAATTTAATTTAATTTAATTTAATTTAATTTAATTTAATTTAATTTAATTTAATTTAATTTAATTTAATTTAATTTAATTTAATTTAATTTAATTTAATTTAATTTAATTTAATTTAATTTAATTTAATTTAATTTAATTTAATTTAATTTAATTTAATTTAATTTAATTTAATTTAATTTAATTTAATTTAATTTAATTTAATTTAATTTAATTTAATTTAATTTAATTTAATTTAATTTAATTTAATTTAATTTAATTTAATTTAATTTAATTTAATTTAATTTAATTTAATTTAATTTAATTTAATTTAATTTAATTTAATTTAATTTAATTTAATTTAATTTAATTTAATTTAATTTAATTTAATTTAATTTAATTTAATTTAATTTAATTTAATTTAATTTAATTTAATTTAATTTAATTTAATTTAATTTAATTTAATTTAATTTAATTTAATTTAATTTAATTTAATTTAATTTAATTTAATTTAATTTAATTTAATTTAATTTAATTTAATTTAATTTAATTTAATTTAATTTAATTTAATTTAATTTAATTTAATTTAATTTAATTTAATTTAATTTAATTTAATTTAATTTAATTTAATTTAATTTAATTTAATTTAATTTAATTTAATTTAATTTAATTTAATTTAATTTAATTTAATTTAATTTAATTTAATTTAATTTAATTTAATTTAATTTAATTTAATTTAATTTAATTTAATTTAATTTAATTTAATTTAATTTAATTTAATTTAATTTAATTTAATTTAATTTAATTTAATTTAATTTAATTTAATTTAATTTAATTTAATTTAATTTAATTTAATTTAATTTAATTTAATTTAATTTAATTTAATTTAATTTAATTTAATTTAATTTAATTTAATTTAATTTAATTTAATTTAATTTAATTTAATTTAATTTAATTTAATTTAATTTAATTTAATGTCAGTTCATTTCATTTAATGTAATTCATTAAAATTGAATTTAATTCAATTCAATGCAGTTCCATTCGATTCAATTGAATGTTATCTAATCAAATTTCAACTCTGTATCTTTATAAGAAAATTATTAGCTGATTTTGTTTCAAATTAAAATGGTATAGATTTCTGAATAATTCGGGCAAAAAGGTAATCCAATGTCAGGAAATCCAAAATCAAAAAAAAAATATTATAAGGAGTTGATTTTGTATTAATTTTTCGACAATAGTTTATATTTGTTTTCATGTTAAACGAATAAACTGAAAAGAACCCGTAACCACAACCGAAAATTAACCGGTTTCCTATATTGTGAAACCGAAATCTTTACTTACTTTCTTATCCGGTCTCGAATAACCCCGTGGGGTCAGGGACCTTACAAAATGAAGATAACATATTTCGCCAACCAGTTCGATCTTTTGCCTTATCTCTCCAGTTGGCAATACAAAGTATACGCAGGGATCCGTCAACCTGATCCTTTGCTGCTACCAGGTAGTGTACAGAATCGATGTTAGCTCCTCTGATCACTCGTACGTCCATTACACGGGATGAGTGCCTTCCATCAATTACCACGTGATCAATTTGGTTCTTTGATCATGGGAATCCCAAGTAGCCTTTATGCTGGAATCTTGTACCACTAATGACCATATTTTTTCCCGCGGCAAAGTCAATCAGTCTCATACCGTTGTCGGAACGGTCAGCATGTAGACTGAAACTCATATTCCCTGCCTACTTTGGCATTAAAATCTCCTAGGATCTTAACGTCATGGCAGCGGTCATTCGTTTCCTCTAGGCGCTCATAGTATATGTCTTTGGCATCATCATCTTTGTCCTTTGACGGGGCATGCACACAAATTAAGAAAATAAATATAAAAATATTTCGCTTTTATGCGGATTGTGGCTCACAGCATTGAACCCAAAGACTAGATGTCGCAGTCTTTTGCCAACTACAAATCCGCAACCAAATTCATCTTTTTTCTCATGGATGATGGATGAATGAAAATGTTCATCACCACAACAATTTTTGTCATCGAAAGTGTGCTAACGTAACGTTTCGTTCCTGCTATGAAAATGTGTTCATCAACTGCAAATTGTTCGTTACTGTGGTGAAAGTATGGTTGTTGCTGCAATGAATTTGCTTCATTATTGCGGTTTCAAATGTCGCAGTTTCTCCAAAACAGTTTCCAAAAAGCCATTTCCCAGGACATAATGCTTGGAAGTCGTGAGCTGCTTGGACTGCCCAATGAAGGAATCATTACTGGCCACTCCCAAGTGAATGGCTATCAGAAACTTTCTACCTGGACGGACAGTCCCGTGTCCCATGTCCCGAAACCGAAATCGAAACTGTCTATGAATAGTGTACTAAGTATCCAACAAGCCGTTGAGTTCCAGACCATAGTAATGTTACGGGAAACGTAGCAGCGGATCCCTCTATTGTTAAAAATGGCTGTACTACTACTGGCCAGAGTTTGTACCCTTCTGTTGGTCCACCGATTTGTTACCTTTATGGGTTGGTTGGTACGAGTAGTTGGATGCGTGGCAAGATTGACGCCACCTGTGTGGCGAGGACGAACTGAAGGACTTCAAGGGATATATGGACGATATTGGGCTCAAATAGGTCTCAATCGATACTGCAGTTAAATAAATCTGAAATGCGACTTAACATTGGTGTGATGCAGGGTCACTACGATAGTTTCTGTGAAGACGAGGAGGAAACAGATCGAACCCACGTCCTCATATATAAGAGTCGCGCACACTACCTTTGCACCACCGACGGCCATAACAAAAAATATACATTCCAACAAAATGGAGTCAACATATCGCCTTGCGAATCATCTGGATGCTAACAGCACCGCAGAAACTAAAGTCACTGGAGTAAATTGGTTCAACAAAGAAAAGATACCGCTGGAATTGCTCGCTTCGAGGGACATAGTGATTAATGCAACATCAATATTCTTTTACCGAAATTAGCTATTCCATTTCTTGAATTCCGGAAATAAGACATAAATTAGTAGTAGTAATATCGATGCTGCTGAATATTCCACTTTGCAATCACATTTCTCATGCCACCATTCGAACCTCTTGCAGAAGCACTTCCCAACTATTAATTATTGCGTTACACCATCCTGACTTAAAACACAATTTATATGTTTTTTCCACATGCATTCCATTACAATTTTTTATTATTTCGATTCATTATTTTATACATGTATATTGGACAATTTGTTCTTGCTTCTGTTTCCTGGCTATAAAAAGGACATTGTCGTCGCTAAACATATGTAAATGACCACCGCTTCTTTTCGCGCTCTGTACATTTTTCGTTTAATTTGCTGCACTCTCTCTCTCTCTCTCGCTGTCACTCTCGTTTAATACGCTTGTTTGCATTATTTAGTCATAGATTTTAAAAAATGTTGACATTGAACGGAAATAACATCATTTCCTTTACATTTTTATATTATGCATGAGCAAGCACCTCTAAATCTGTGCCGCTCCACAGTTTTTTATTATAATTTTCTTTGTTTAAAATTTCGTTGTTTCCACTTTGTTGGATTTTGTGGAATATGTATCATTTGGAAAGGAAATTGCTTGGGATTATTTGAATTCACCGAACGCTGTGTTTTTTTTAAATAAATCTTGTGGATTTTCAGCCAGGTGGACGATTATAAATAACATTGGAGATTAACGAAAAAGTCAGTGAAAGAAATTAAGATGGAGTTGTCGAGGAAGAATTAACGTTAGTAATTTTCAAATCCAAGGACGGACAGAAGGACTTAAAATTGGGTGCTTTGAATAATAAGATAGTGTAGTAACTGAAATATTGAGTTTTCATTTAATTAATTAATAATTCACTATCTTTGTCTCTCGTAGACTGCATGAATTTCAAGTTACTTCATGGAAAACCCTTAACTTCTGTTTGTCTCCCAATAGTTCCTACGATGTTTCTTTTAAAAAATCCTTCAAGCCTTCATTCGAAATCCGAGGTAAAAATTTTGATGTTTCAAATTACGAGAACGGTCCTAAAACTAGCCGACCTGACGTATAGATGGTGCCAGTTGGTTGGTTGAAAAGGCTGCCAGACAGCACTCTGTCTAGCACACTTAGGCTGAAGAAGCCCATTGTGATACCTGCAGTTTCCTCTATAGCAACTACTCGTATTGACTAGTCGTCCAGCCAATATGCCCTTTCAATAAATTTGTCTATAAGACCTACAGGAATATCCTGTAGGGATACGGTGCTAACTAGATGTGTTCCAAATATCCTACTTCTCAGTCCTGCCTAAGCAGGGCAATCCAAGAGAAGATGTTTCGTCTTTTCCTCGTCCTCTTCCATGCAGCATCTACAGAGAGTACAGTTTCTATGTCCCAATCTTAGGGCGTGTTTTCCTACAAGACAATGTCCCGTAAGTGTTCCTGTCATTGTGGATAACCTGCCTCTGGGCAAGTTAAGTAGTTGCCTAGTCCTCTTCCTGTCCACCTGTGGCCATAGGACCCTGGCTTGTTTGCAAGTTGAAGTAAGTCCCCACTTGTCCTTGAACATATTATCGGCCCACTGCCTGATCTGCAAACGGCAGGTAGAGATTGGCATACTAACACCTTCTTTTGCCGGAAGAACCTGTGCCGTAGTGCCCTGTCTAGCTATAACGCAGCCGCTACGCAATTGCCTGGAATGTCGCTGTGTCCCGGTACCCAGATGAGCCTGATGTCAAAATACTCTGCCATCACCCTAAGTGATGAGTGGCATTCTTTCACCGTCAGGGACGTAGCAAACATGGCTTTCAGGGATTTCATAGCAGCCTGGCTGTCTGCTTAAAAGTATCCAAATTGCGAGTACTACCCTCCAACGACAACACTATGTAAAAAGCGGTGGTGCAGCACCCAAATTTGCACTACCTCTTACCGCGTAGTTCTGGTGGAAATTCTGGTGATTGGTATTCACTTTTTTTGCTGGGCAGTGTAGTAACTGAAATATTGAGTTTACACTTAATAAGTTTATATTTCCCTATCTTTGTCCGTCATCGACTGAATGGAATTCAAGTTTCTTCATGGAAAATGCTTATCTTCTGTTTGTCTCCCAATAGTTCCTACGATGTCTCTTTCAAAAAATCCTTAAAGCCTTCATTCGAAATCCGAGGTAACAATTTTGATGTTTCAAATTACGAGGGCGGTCCCAAAACTAGCCGACCCGACGTATAGATGGTGCCAGTAGTTTGAAAAGAAATATTGTGGTGAAAAGTGGCAACGTTATAAAAAAATATGTTTCAAGCTTCAAGGCGCCCGTTGTTTGATTTGATTTTTGATTTTGATTTTGATTTGAGCCAATTTGTAAACATGGAAAAAATTGGTCACCGATATGTAATTCAATATTTCCATTTGAAATGTCTCAGTCCAAGCAGTATTAAAGCCGAGTTAGATTCTCCTTCGTTTACGGCTGTAAAATATTGGGTAGCAGAGCTTAAACGAGGCCGTACGAGCTGCCAAGACGAACACCGTAGTGGTCGACCAATTGAGGTGTCCACGCCAGATACGGTTAAGTAAATCCACAAAATGGTATTGGATGATCGTCGGCTGAAGGTGCGTGAGCTAGCTGAAATGATAGGCATTTCAAAAAGTAATATACATCGTATATTGACCGAAGATTTGAAGACGAGAATGCTGTGCGCAAGATGGGTGCAGCGTTTGCTTTCAATAGAGCAAAAACAGCGTCATGAAGATGTTTCAGTAGAGTTCTTGGCGATGTTTCACCGCAATAAAACCGATTTTTTGCGACGATTTAAACCAATGATGAGACATGGGTCCACCACTTCACACCTGAGGCAAAGAAACAATCAAGGCAGCGGACTGGAATGAGAGAATCGTGTCCAAGGAAGGCGAAGACAGTTCCATCTGCAGGCAAGATCATGGCGTCTGTCTGTTGGGATGCGCATGGGATAATTTTTATTTTCAGAGATGAAAAACCATCACCGGCGAATATTGTGCTAATTTTTTGCAGCGTTTTTTTAATGATGAAATTGTGGAAAAATACCGCATTTGTCGGAAAAGAATGTGTGGTTTCATCAAACCATGCTCTAGTTCACACATCCACTATTGCGATGGCCAAAATTAATAAATTAAAGTTCCAGTGGCTTCATCACGCACCTTATTTGCCAGCTTTAACTCCCTGGGACTTTTTTCTATTTCCAAACTTCAAAAAATGGCTCGGTAGTGAAAGATTTGCCAACAATGAAGAGGTGGAGTCTGCGGTTAGTGGCTGTTTTAAGGAGTTTGACAGTTCTTACTATAGACGGTATCGAAGCAATTAAATATCGCTGGAAAAAGTGTATCGAGCTAAAAGGAGATTATGTTGAAAAATAAAGAAAATTTTTCCCAACTTTTTTGTGTCTTCTTGGTTAGCTGGGCTAGTTTTGGCACCGTAATCGTATGATCAACCATGTTCGGTTTTCTATCCAAACCCGCCGGCAGTGTTGCTTTTATTTTGGCTGGATCTTAGATAGACAAACTTGCCTGCGAATGCAAATAAAATTAGGACTTTTTATTTTTGATTAAAAATCAATTCAATGGCTTTAGCACCGGATCCAATTTGATTGATTCCAGTATTATTAATAAATATACAAATACATCCATGCCAGATTCCATGCAAGTTTCGCCAAATGATATTTGATTATATTTCATATACACCCGATGATTGAACCATTCATGCCCACATTGTCATTCATCAATTTCACCACCATAAGGATATTAAAGTAATTAAACAAAGACGTGATAATATCCTGTTAAAAAATGGTTCCCATTACAGCCCATGAAAAGGTTGGGGAGAGCTTCTCACAGCCAGTGAGAACTCCGCTTTCTAGTTTTGCACTCACTGATAGGGACCTACAGTTTTACACCGGTTACGAATGGTATATTTTAGAAACTTTTTCAAGGCGAAGTACTCGATGGTGTCACCATCACTAAGCGACGTGACCGTCGTCGAAAGAAATATCAGGTGGTCGGAGCAGCGATCGAACCCAAGTTCTCATGTACAAGAGCCGTACACACTAACCATTGCACTACCTGCAGTGATATATATCATGTAAGTTGGGTTAATAGAGAAAAGTCAAAATATTGACGTATGGCCAATTTCTGGACACACACCAGTTGGAGTACCTCAGTTATGCAGTGTTATCGAAACCAAAACTGGGTATTTTGTCATCGAAGAGTATACGGAGCATTAATCTTAAGAAAGCAGAACAACACCAGAGAAATTTCCCATTATTTTGGTGTCCAAATCCCACGCCCTATATTTGTTTAAGTCGTGTCGTTGAATTCAATGTACATAGATAGGACTTAGAGGAGTATCCGGTTAAACCGCATTGAATCTATAAAATTAGAGTCTACTTGCTCTCTACTTTCATTTATCTTCCCAGTGCTGCCACCGTCTGATTCGATTCATATTCTATTATGAGTTACCATTGTTAAAAGAATGGAGCTCGGGAATCTTGTCGCAGAGTATGTTGGGAATATGGGGATACTTGATAATATGACACTCGTTATCGATAAATTGACAAAAATCTACAATGATTTGGTGCCTTTGGTAATTTGAAGTTGTAGGAATGGCCGACATTCAATAATTTCAATAATTTTAAGTCATGTATTTCCATAAGTGAAAAAACGTGTGGTTCAAGCCGTCGAGGATGGACAATTAAAAAAAGGTGTCGCCAAACAGTCCGGCATTTGGACGAGAACGAGGCAGATAAACGAAAAACGGTTCCACCAACTACTGTTCTTTCGGTTACACTAACCGAGTTGTAGTTACTCTATTCAGTACATTACTTATACATTAAAATTTATATTTATGGCTTCCATAAAATCTTTTTTGTGTAAATTTCCAACTTTTATGATTTTGGTTTTACCCATAAAGTTTGTTTAAAAAAAAGTTGGAATTTTTGTCTACCTTTTCAGTGTCCACGAACACGTCCGTCTCGACTTGCATTAAAATAACAACTAAAAGCGCAGCAAACTACAACGCGCCAGTTGTCCATCCAAGATATATTGACAAGGCAAAAGCCTTTTATGTGTTTGCGTGAGTTGTCAAACGAGTGGACTGTGTATTCAGTCGACAGAAAGAGAGAAGGAGAGAAATTTACGTTCTTCGTACTCATTAGAAAAATGACTAATTTCAGTTATCGCAAACGGTTTTTAACTTGCGACAAATGTAATTTTGTACTCGTTTAATGCAAACGAGATCTCGTTTGCAACAACATGATACACATTTGCGATATATGAGTTTATTTGGGAGAACTACATAAACGGTTGCGATTAATAAATTAATACAAATCAATCAAAGTATTGTAGTGGCAACCGAGCAATAAACGTTTTTTTTTTCTTTGCGTGTACTCTACACTGCTACGCACTCAGAACGGACAGAATTGACGTTTTCTTCTCAGATCTCATCACTATCGAAAATTCATTGGACGATGATAGATTGCAGTTGATCACTCACAAGAAAATAAATGACTTTTTTCCGAAATGAATTTTTGTAAAATTTGCTACAATGATGTGAAATACATAAAAATAAAGATTTAATTAAATTCTTGTTCATTTTAATTTGCCCCTCCCTCTTGGTTAATTGAACTCCTATTATTTTGAAACTCTCGGTTATTTGAACCTTTTCTCTGGTCCTTTGAGTTTCAAATTATCAAGAGTCTCTGCTTTACTTACCCCATACAGGACGATATGGGGTCGACTGCCCCCACCTACCCAAAGCGAAGTTAGAATTGCAATTTCCCCGCTTAAAAACAACAAAGCTGCTGGGGCTGATGGACTACCGGCTGAGCTGCTCAAGGTTGGCGGCTATGAGTTGGAAAGGTGCATGCATCAGCTCATATGCAAAATCTGGCTAGGCGAATCCATCTTGACGATTGGAGTCTTGACTTACTCTGTCCTGTTTTCAAAAAAGGCGACCCGAGTATATGTACCAACTAAATAATAATAAACCGCATAGAAGCTCCTCTCGAGCATAATGTGCGAAAGACTAAAATCGTTTGTTGCAGACCTGATCGGACCTTATCAGTGTGGCTTTAGGCCTGGAAAGTCAACTATCGGCCAGATATTCAAATTACGACAAATCCTGGTGAAAACCTACGAAAAGAAAAAACAAATCGACACCTACCACCTCTTTGTAGATTATAAAGTTGCCTTCGATAGGCCGATATGGGGAAAACTGTACCAACCTATATCGGAGCCTGATACTCCTGCAAAGCTAACACACCCTTGCAGAATGACAATGACCGACACGAAATCCTCAGTAAAGATCGGTAAAGATCTCACCGAATTATTTAGTACAAGGCGAGGCCGCAGGCAAGGTGACACCCTATCATGCGATCTCTTCAACATATTAATTGAAATCATCGTGAGAAAAGCTGCAGTCAGCACGAATAAAACTATCAGCAGCAAAAGTCACATGCTACTCGCGTATGCTGAGGATTTAGACATCATTGGGCGAAATCTGCGAGAAGTTACTAAAGTATTTCCGAGATTTGAGAAGGAATCAACAAAAGTGAGTTTGGCAGAAAACGAGGACAAGGCAAAATCAATGTTTTCGACAAACAGAACATCCACCCGATTAAAGGAAAGGGTGAACGTTGATAACCGTTATAATTTCGAGGCAGTGGACGAATTCATTTAACTCGTAACTACCGTAAACAGAAGCAACAACATCAGCCTAGAAATCCAACGGAGAATTATGCTCGCAAACGGGTGTTATTTCGGGCTGAGCGTAGACTTCAGAGATAAGACCCTCTCTCGAGAAACAAAGACCCAATTCTATCACTCTCCTACAAGCTGTCTTGCTTTATGGCGCAAAATGATGAAACATCACTGGGAGTATTCAAGAGAAAAATGTTCCGAAAAAATTTATATATGGTCCTATAACACAGTGCAACACGAAAAAAAATAACCATATACGGACACCACTACGTGATAAAAGACTAAAAAAAAAGACCCGTGTCTCCCAATTTTTCCCAAAGTCATGCACTTTTTTTTTATGGGCCGCCAAAGATTTGGGCCTCGGTATCATTTTCGTAAAAATGTGATCTTTTTCTCAGGCTCATATCTTGCAAACCGTTCAGAATTTCGATTTAGTCTCTGAGGCAAAGTTGTAGCTCTTGTCATAAAGAAAAATTGCGAACATATAAAATCAAAAAAACTTCACCTTCCAGATCAAAATCGCAAAAAACTTAAAAAAATTAAATTTTTTTTTACCCTTTTTCCCGTGTTCAGGTCCATAGGTAACAAACCGTTCAAAATTCAAGGAAACAATCAACTACAAAAATGTACCTCAGATCTCAATAAACAAATTTCTAGAACATATAAACTTCCTAGAGATGATTCTTAACACTGTTTAGGTAGCACGCAAAAGTGAAAAATTTGCCGAAAATTTTTTAATTTCATTTTTTTTACCTTTTTCTCCTGTTCAGGTCCATAGGTAGCAAAAAATGAAATATGCCTGGCCAGAACCATGTGTTTGTCCAAGGGTTAACACCGTTTAGGTAGCGCTTAGGTATCACGCGATCATGCACCGACAGCAGCAGCACAGGCAATGCAGTAAGCTCAGCACACGCAACAAGGGACGCAGCACACAATATAAAAGCGACACGACGCTCACATCGAGGCATTACACAGCGCGACGTCAACGAGAGCTCAGCGGTGAAAGTTATAAAGTGAAAGTGAAAGTAAAAGAAGTGAAAGTGCTACAGCATAATTCGCACACAACATTGGCAACTGACAATTTCAATATGCAGTGTGAAAATATTGATTTATTTTGCTACGTTTGCGGTCATCAAACCAGAAAAAAAACATCTACAAGATTTCAGAAGGAAAAGAATATTTTATCGTCGAATCTCTGTTTTCGACGAAGTGGACGTGACCGGTGAAAATTACACACCTAATACAGTGTGTCGCCAATGTTATAACAATCTTATGGCATGGTTGAGTGGAGGCAGAGGTACTATGAAGTATTGTAAGCCGGTAAACTGGATTAATCGCCCAGGTGATCATGATGCAACCAGTTGCTATGCATGCGTAAATTACACATGTCGTCTAAATCGACATTCTGAGAAGAACAAAATTTATAAAGCAACTGCAACAGCCACACTACCAGTGCTTGCACCTGAAAATTTTGTATCACCAAGGCCGCCAACTCCAGATCGTACTACAGAATTTACAGCAATGAGTACAGCAACATTGCTTCCCCAACAGGGAAGAGATGGACCACAACTAATAACACAAATGGAAATGGATTTCATTGTGGCCATATTGGGATTATCGCAGCGACTTGCAATATTTTTGACAGCTTTTTTAAAGCAAAGAAAACTCACACATGCTAATGTTAACTCTACGGCGTACCGCAAACGACAAGCTGAATTTCAGATGCTCTACACTCTAAATGATGACAATTCGTTCGCTTACTGCAACGATATAAAAGCTTTGGTGGTAAAAATGGGAATGAACTACATCGCTAGTGAGTGGAGATTATTTATTGATGGTTCTGTTTCAAGCTTGAAAGCAGTGTTGTTGCATGTGTCGAACCGAAAACCTTCCATTCCGCTAGCATTCAATGGCATGGATTTACCTTCAGCGTGTATGCACCAGAGTCTTGGGAGGGGATCGAGACGCGGAACCGGAAGCAAGAGAATGGGTGAAACAAATGCTGCATTATTTTGAGATAATCGGCGCATCGATGACATTAAAGCTGCATTTTCTTCATTTTCATTTTGACGATTTTATCAAACAACTCCCTACCGAATCCGATGAGCAAGGAGAACGGTTTCACCAAACCACAATGCCCATGGAAAGACGGTACAAAGGCAAAAACCTCGACGCATTGCTTGCAGAGGTATGTTGGTGGAGTCACAAGATCACCCTGTATGATGTTAATGAAGTATTTGAAGAAGAAAGAGCTGATGATGGAGGGCAGTCTGGAAGCAACGTGCCTGTGGACACCATAATTGCTAAATCAGAGTCAGATTCGGACGACGATTTGGATCCACAACTTAAGAGAGCGCGATTTGCAAGTCCAGGGCCATCAACATTATAAACATAATACGAATACTTTTTTTTTTTTAATATTTTTGTTATAGATAGCATAGTATCTCAATGTTGAAGTAAATAAAAAACAAATGAAATTAAAAAACGGTGTTAAGAATAATTCCCAGGAAGTTTATATGTTCTAGAAATTTGTTTATTAAGATCTTAGGTAAATTTTTGTAGTTGATTGTTTCCTTGAATTTTGAACGGTTTGCTACCTATGGACCTGAACACGGGAAAAAAGTTAAAAAAATCGAATTTTTTTAAGTTTTTTGCGATTTTGATCTGGAAGGTGATGTTTTTTGATTTTATATGTTCGCAATTTTTGTTCTTTACAAAAGCTACAACTTTGCCTCAGAGAGTAAATCGAAATTCTGAACGGTTTGCAAGATATGAGCCTGAGAAAATGATCACATTTTTACGAAAATGATACCGAGGCCCCAAATCTTTGGCGGCGCATAAAAAAAAGTGCATGACTTTGGGAAACACGGGTCTATTTTTTTTAGTCTTTTATCACGTAGTGGTGTCCGTATATGGTTATTTTGCCATGACTTAAAAAATTACACACAGTGTAATAGAAGACGGCGAGTATCGACGACGGATGAACCACGAGCTGTATAATCTGTATCCCGACATTGACGTAGTTATGCGTATCAAACTTGCGTGTTTACGCTGGCTAGGCCATGTCAGTAGAATGGATCAGATTGAAACAGTGCGAAAGTTATTCGAAGATGTACTCGAATGACATCGAAAAATAGGGCGCCCAAGACTTTGCTGGAAAGACCAGTTGGAATATTGCCTGCGGAGCTTGATGTTACCAACTGGAGGAGAAAAGCTGAAGATCGTGCCGTTTGGAGAAACATTGTATCCTAATTTTCTAAGGCACTTGTCTCCTCTGAGTTGTTTGAGGCCACCTAAGTAAGTAAGTAATAATGAAACCCCCCTGACCAAATAACCTCTCAATTAGATAGCGAAGCTATTCCGTAAGATCCCCAGGTTGCCTGGCTAGAGAAGGGTACACAGAAATGTCGGTTGTTGTCTCTCTTTTATGTTACCTAAACTAGATTCTATATATCCACTCTGCTCTCAGTGAAGATCTTCGTACACATATACATATGTCTAAAATCGTTATTCCGATAACACACACATTTCGGGATCGTGTTAATCTGTGTCTTTTGGTCTGGAAGGCGTTTCATGTTCTAGAGCCATCGTTATATCGGTGGATTCAACGCCGATTCTAGGTTAGGTTAGTGAGAAGTGGTACGTTGGTTAACATACTTTGACGTTCCCATCGTTGAATCTAGAAAGTGACTCGGATCTCACTGAAAAACAGAGTTCAATTATTCCCGTTTTATATACAAGTCTCCTAAGATTACTCAGTTTGAATTCCTGAATCTCTAGTTGATCCATGAAGAAGAAACACCCTAAACAATTTCACCAACTCATACAAAGGGCCCGATACGAGCATAGGAGCAGTTCGACGGTCTCGTCCTAATTTATATCTCCACATCCACTGTAGATATCATGAGCCGAGATTGAAAATGCAGACCCTCCTCTGGTGCTCTCCTCCTCAAACTGCGCTTAGTGGCCACATTTTACAATATTAAGATCGATATCAAGATTTTCTAACGATTCAGGTCTTACGTTGGCCCAATTTATCTGGTTTTTCTGTATGTTGTACCTCCAGACTATATGTTGGTCGCCTGCTTTAGATCTGATATTCTGGGAATGAATCAAATATCCCTTACATTCAAAAAGAAGTACGATCCTAAAAATGTTCTCCTGCGCATACGTAGGCCAAAAGAAAATGACATGTTCGACCCTTTCTTCCTCCTGCGTGAGCTAAAGTTCCTAGTCTAGTTGCATGTCTACCTATCAAATAGTGGCCAACAAACATCACAGATTATAACTTACAAATATCTACTCTAGGAGTGGATAACAAGTATTGTAAATGACTCAGGTCAGTTACGTACGCAGGGGAGCCCGGGGGCTCGGTCCAACTCGAAATTATTTCCTGAAGAGGTGATTTTTGAATATAGTGCTATTTTTCAACCTAACTATCAAGTTTTGCACCCCCGAAATAAAATCCTGCGTACGGTACTGACTCAGGTCAAAGTTTGGCCAAACCTGCCCCGGATGGACCTAAATTTAGTATTTTCAGACCATTTGTCGTTCGCTTGCCTGAGGAATTATGCCTCAGATTGAGCTTGCACATAAAACAGCTCCAGATCCAGTGGAACAAGGTAAGGTCGTCACGAATCCCACCAGTTCATTTCCTCTACCTTTCCCAGGAAGTTCCTATGACCAGGCATACATGCAAAGCGGATATCAAACAGTTGGTGATTCGTTGCAGTTGTGGAAAGTTCTTAAAGTCTAGAGATATTATCACAGTCTGACTATCAGAGTAGATGTTCATATTCGAGGCGGTGATGGAGTTTCGACCGGGATTCGAATTATCTCACACGCGAGCAACTTCTGAGTTAAAAACCCCAAGCTGGGCACGAAAATGTAAACTGGCGTCATGTTGAACTTTGACTCTCAGCACGCGAGCCAGCCAATGCCAATGGTTTCGTCCCAGCCAGAGTGCAATATCTGTCATTGCCATGAATTCTGAGACTTGGTAACCTTGGTGGTAGTTCTAACACCAGTTCTCTAGAATAATTTCCAAAGCCAAACCTAACCTAGTAGCATGGATGTACACTAAGCCGTGGTAACTCAGAAATATTAATTTTAGATCCACTATTTTAGACGTAAAGTTTAATATCGATTCCGAACGCAATGAGTTGACTAACACAGTGCAACACGAAAAAATATAACCATACACGGACACCACTACGTGATAAAATACCAAAAAACAGACCCGTGTCTCCCAGTTTTGCCCAAAATCATGCACTTTTATATGTTCACAATTTTTGTTCTTTATGACAACAGCTACAACTTTCACTCAGAGAGTAAATCAAAATTCCGAACGGTTTGCAAGATATGAGCCTGACAAAATGATCACTTTTTTGCAAAAATTACACCATAAAAAAAAGCGCATGAGTTTCGGCAAAACTGGGAGACAAGGGTCGTTTTTTGGTCATTTATCACGTAGTGATGTGCGTATATGGTTTTATTTCCATGACTTAAAAAATTACACACAGTGTAAGTAATCGATTGTATCGCCGTCTCAAAGCGGGTTGACTTTCGCTGAAAGAAAATGAAGGAAAGTCAGGTCGAGGATATTGCCCACTTTTAAGGTTAAGGTTAAGGATTGCGCAGGCTAAGCATTGCAGCACCGAAGGCAACATTCAGGTACATCGGAACATTAGTTTTCCTGTTTGGTAATATGACGCCAAAAACCCAGATAATGAAGCAACAGTGAGAGTCATCGGAAGAAATATGATCCAAAAAATTATGGATCAATTTCGAAAACTACACACACCAACTTGTAAGAACCGATAATCAAACCAAATAGTTTGACTAGTTTGGCTTGGGCATAATATAGGGTTTTTCAACAGAGTGGCCTCAACTTTAAGAGCGTCATCTTCATCTTCAGCGATGAGGCTCATTTCTGGCTGAATGGCTTCGTCAATAAGCAAAATATGCGTTATTGGTCAGACAGCAGTCCACACGTAATCCATGAGTCATCATTGCATCCCGAAAAATTACGGTTTGGTGCAGTTTATGGGCCGGCGGCGTCATTGGGCCGTACTTCTTCCGTGATGATCAAGACCGGCACATTACTGTGAATGCGAATCGCTACCGTTCAATGATAACCGAATATTTTTGGCCCCAGTTGGATAATATGGACTTGGAGGACATGTGGTTCCAACAGGACGGCGCCACAAGCCACACAGCGAATGCCACAATCAATTTATTGGAAACCAAGTTTGGTGAACGTGTTATCTCACGAAATGGCCCAGTCGATTGGCCGCCTCGGTCGTGCGATTTGACGCCGTTAGATTATTTCCTGTGGGGCTACGTCAAGTCTATTGTCTATGCCAACAAGCCAGCGACGATTGATGAACTTCGTACGAATATCGAACGTGAAATTGCAGCAGTATCGGCCGATTTATGCTTGAAAACCGTCGAAAATTGGGTTCAGCGCCTGGACTTCTGCAAGCGTGCTCGTGGTGGCCATGCAAAAGAAATCGAGTTCCATACATAATGGCATCGAACGTACTGTTACAGGAATAAAGAATTTCATTGGTATCTAAAACCGGTTTTGTTTTATTTAAAAAAACTTTTGTAGCGCTCTTATTGAAAAACCCGTTATTCTATTAGAGGCAAATTAAGTGGCCCTGAAACATATTCGGAAACATATTTGACGCAACGTACATGAATCTCTACGAAAGCTTGATAAGGGTAACTGGAGAGTAAGGAAATTTAAAGATTTGGTTGGAGACATTTGTAAGGCTGTCACTAAAGAAAAAAAAAGAATGGAATAATGGCTAGACTTTTCTGATTATCTGATTATTTTATTTCCTGCTTGCTTGATTAACTACAAACAACTATCAAGTTCTCGAAACTAGAGATAACAAACTGAAACTTAGTACTCTTGACATTGAGACCTTTGCCAGACTACTTAGCCCTAATCCAGTTCCACAAAAAATAAACAACAAATTACCAGATTAATAGTTAATTGTCGGCTATTTGTTTCTGTATTTCAACACAAGCACGTTATCGCTGAACAAGACGATTGATTATCTTAGCGCCAGAGTCCTATTAATAGACCCCAATTCCGATTCCATATTCGAATTGTGTTCCATTCGTTCATTTCATTTCCTATGAGATTTGTGCAGTGAATTACGAATACGAATACGAATGAAATGGAAATTGAAATTGCTTTGTATAATTAACTTAAATTTGTTTACATTTTTTAACGTAATAAACAATCAACATGATAATTACAAA
Organism: Phaonia tiefii; assembly: GCA_963931995.1. NCBI lineage: Eukaryota > Metazoa > Arthropoda > Insecta > Diptera > Muscidae > Phaonia > Phaonia tiefii. The sequence continues at coordinate 295,868,487 of OZ008368.1, forward strand.
TTCATACTTGAAATAAATTTCAACTTACATCACCATGTAAATGGGAGGGAACAACGAGCAAATGTATGTGATTTTAATTTCGAAACAAATGGTATTGAAATTTTTCACTAAATATACAAAATATTTTAAAACTATATTAGGTTGCATTTGAAATTTATGGGGAAATATGATTTGAATAGAATGAAATGTTACAACAGCAGTGCTTTAGAAGGCGATCGTCAATGATTTCGAGCGATACAGGTAAAAATTCGGTCAAACCTCCTCCACTATTTATCTCAGACACTACAGATTTGGTGGTAACAGATTTGATGGTAACAGGTGGGGTTTTAGCCCTACATCTTCGGCAGGGGTTGTGCGTAGGGTACCGGGGATACACACCACTGTCATTCTCTTGACTTTTGTCAACAGGCCAAGTTAAGTGTATTTTTCCAGTACCAGACACCAAACGGCAATACTGAGGAACAAAATCGGGTGGACTCTTAACATTTCCAATAATCTATCTTTGGGGTAGGTCCCCTCCAATTACTTTTCAATGCGAATACATATATAGATGCTATATCTCAGCCTTTAGGTTCCTGATGGAGAGTAATAGCTGAATTTCTTTCCTCATGTACTCCCAGCCCATTCTCCGTGATCCACATATCGAGTCTTCTAATCGAATCGTAGATCTCTACATTTAGAAGTGTATTTGTGCAGTTTTCGTCTCTATATTCCAGGACTCTGTAACCTGTGCTCTTTAGCTCAAGTAAATATTATTCCGGTCCAAATTCCAAAGAAGCGGTGAGAGGCCATCCAATGTTTTCAACTTCTCCATATAATGAGCTTGAGATGAGATGAACAAACGTACCTTGATAACAGAATTCCTTAGACGCTGAAAAATATGCATTTTTAGTTGTTTGGAGGCAAATATAACGTGTTTGTAGCCTGTCGCAAATATAGTATACTTGTGTTCAAAAACATTATGTTTGTTATTCAATATTACATGCTGGAGACACAAAGATTAGTAGGTTATAATATATGTTTTTGTAGGCCACTTGGCTGTGTTTGTTGAAAACAGCTGAACGCAAAAACGTGGCAGGCAACAAAGGAACTATAAAGCCGCTAATCTACAATTCATTAAAACAATGTTTGTAAACATGTACAGGGTTCCTGCTAGAGGTGGGCACGGGCCGTCCTTTTTGCTGTGCCACAATGTGCCATGCGTGTGCACGATGTGTTCGTGTAGGAAATTAGAATTTCGTGCGTGTGCCGTTCGTGTTTGTGCAGTATAAAAAAATATCGTACGTGTAAGTTGAATGTACTGTGACACGAAAAAACACGAAAAAGCACGAACAAATATCTTAAAAATTAAGCACAGTAAAATATTGGGAAATTAATCGTTATCGCTTTATCACACACAATTAGACAACAAAATGCTGTCAGTGTAAATGATAGTTACCTTTACGTCCGCAATTGGCAATGTTACCAATGAAATGCACCTCTATAAGCTGCATCTCTTCATGTGTGTGAATTTTACAACCGTGTTAAAATTCATAGAACATTCCATTGACTACTTCCGTCACACATTTAAAAAAATTACACACAATACAAATCAAATGTCAAACAAAATACAAAGAGAACACATACACTGAAAGAAAATCTTTACATCCATTCGATGCAAAATTTTCATCAATTGTTCGTCGTTGAATAGATAACATATTTCACCATCTTAAACGAAAGATTCTTCAGTTTGAAGATTGTGCGTTTGTTCAACTTTTTCAGCTTCATTGATGTGATATTTTTTGATTGATGATATTTTTAACATCAATCTTCATCATTGAAATTTAGAAAAAATAAAGAAAAAACTAAAAAAAACTAGTCGAAAATTTAAAACAAATACATAATAGAAAATAGTGCAATGGACAGAAATCCATATCCCCGCTATGGACATTTTTTATTGTAGCCTTTTCTTGTGAATATTTTACAACGCAAGATAGTCCAAAGAGTTGGGCTACACACTAACAACCAATTTGCATCAAAATTATGACAAATTTACAACAAATTGATGACATAGTTACATTAAATTGACGACAATCTTACATTTAATTGACGAAAAATATCAACAATTTACATTAAAATGGTGATAATTTTACTTCAACTTGATGACAAACTTACATCAACTTAATGTAAGATTGTCGTTGAATCAACATAAATTATTTATGAAATATGGATGAAAGATTGACGAAATGTTCTTCATCAATTCGTAGATTGAGAAATGAGGAAATGTTTCATCAAATTGCTGAAGGAATTCATAAATTTGATGAAGCTTTTTTTTCAGTGTAAGAAAGGATCCCCAATACAAATTAACAAAAAAATTATATGCCAAGAGCCAAGTTTCGCAAAACAAGTTGTTCAAATTGAGTGCGTTGAGAGAATAGTTTTGTCCTTGATACGTATTCTGTTGTTGGTACACACATTTCTCTAAACATAGTAGATCCTTTTACCTAATGTTTTCAGTGTACTCGTATGCAGTCTTCTAACCAGTTAGACCGTGCTTTTTCGTGCGTGCGCGTGCGTTTTTGAAATTACTAAGTTTGTGATCGTGAGTGTCGTGTGTGCTTTTGCATGCTTGCTAATATCAACGTCGTGCTTGTGTCGGGTCGTGCCTAGAAAATTAGGCACGCGCCCATGTCTAATTTCTGCAATATGTTGCTGGGCCTGTTTTGTATTGAGAGTCTATTGTTCTACTCTTCAGAGAGGTAAGTAATAATACGTATACCATATTAAGTAAACCTCTATACATTTAAATTACCCTGTTACTGGTTTAACAACGTCGATTTTAGACATTGCTAGACAGTCTTCAATCCTCGATGTAAACAATTGTAATAAATTCACACTCAAGCGTGATTAAAAAATTAACATTTCTATATTCAATGTTTGCAAATCTTATCAGACTGACTTCCTTTGATCGCTGATTACACCCCTTTAATTTGAAATGCACCCATTGACTGAGTCATGTGAAAGTAAGATTTTGTTGTCCATTTTGAGGGGGGATTAATATTAAGGTCGACGACTATTTTAAACAAAATAAACAATCGTAAGATAAACGAGAAAGGTATAAAAAGTTTAGGAATATATTTGATGAAATTCTGTGTTAGCTATAGAAGAAACCCTAAAAACGTTAGATGAAGTTATGAATGCTGTTAATGACTTTTTATGAACCATAGAAAGATTTACTATAAAGTACATACTCGTATGAAGTACTAAATCAGCAATATGTATAGGTACACAACCCAGCAAAAAATTATGCATGCTAAAAAGCAGTAATGAAAGCAGAAATTCTTTAGAAGAACTAGCCAATGCGCTGATAGATGCGCATTATTTTCGAACAAAGTTCCCACTTAGAAGCTCTCGATAGTGCCAAATTAAAGCAACATACTCATTGCTTTCAAGAAGCTCTTTTTTGTTTGCAGAAAAAACGTTGTTTTCTCATGTGCTTATTTTACGGTACGAAAAGAAAACACGAGAAGTTTTCTCACTTACTTTTAGGCTTCATGGAAGCACTAAAATTTGATTTTTTTCTAATGGCCACAAAAAAATTTAAAAATATTTCATTTATTGCTTATAAGAAGCACTAGAATAAGGCAGAGCCATGATTCGACCAAAACCTGTGTTAAAAAAATTAAACGAATTTTTGTAAACATCAATCGGCCTTATTCCCGTTGTCGTCATCAGATTTTTGTCATCTTTATTACTTCGTTATCATATTAAGAAACTTCGGGTTTTTAATGTTTATGAGATTCGTATTTATTTTGTTTGAAGTGGACGAACATTTTTCTAGGTACAGTTTTTACTTAAAACAAAACACACGTTCTTCACTACGGCGGTGTTGAACGCTGCATTTGTGTTAGCAACACAGTTTCTTTCCAAGACATTATATAGCAAAATTTAAGCTCCAAATTATTCAGAATATAAGTTAAACGATAGTTAATTAGATAGAAAAATTTGTATCTGAATTGTAGTGTGGTAACTGTAAATCGTCAAACTATATATATATACATATATGTATATATATATTAGGGCGGGTCAAATTGTATGGAACGATTTTTTTTGATGAAGCGTATAGCAAAAACGTAATCTATAGGTGATTTTGAGAAATTTTGCTCAAGAGACCATAGCTCTAAGTCGGATTTGGAGCCCCCCAAAATTTCAAAATAGATATTTTTCCATATACATATACGGATTTTTTGATGGAATTTTTTTTTTGATGAAGCGTATAGCAAAAACGTAATCTATAGGTGAATTTTTGCTTCATCAAAAAAAAAATAAACCCGCCCTAATATAAATATATATATATACTGATATACTATATATATTTTATATACATCTGTAATATTAAGTGTCTCCGTACTTTAAATTTCATTCATTCATTTTAAATTGTAAAATGGTTTAAAGCTCAATAAAATTCCCTATTAATTTAATTAAGTGTCAAGTATTCAAGATTACAACTTTTTAACAATTACAAGAAGAGCTTAAAAATCAATTCGGAGAAACACTTCAGTGTATTCTTATTATATCTGTACTCTACCTTACTGCACTGCATACAAGAAGTAAGAAGCAGTAAAGAGCTTTTAAACACTCCAACTGCTTCTAATTTCTAATAATATTTTGCTGGGAAAATACACTGAACGAAATTTATAAAATCAATTTCTGATATCCAAATGGACACGAAAATGCTAGAGTCGCTATCGTTGCCTTTTGAACAGTTGGGTCCAGGAATTTAGGAAATCTTATAAAAGGGTAGTCTTCATACAAAATGCATCCAACTGGCTTTCTGGTTCATCGCCATTTTGACTTTTCAGTCAAACAAAAATCAGGTGCAGTAAAATCTTGAAATCTTGAAATATCTTGAAATCAGCATATTGGGTAATTTAATCTGCAGTTCTGCCATAACGCACGTGGCTATGTAACCAGTTGCACCATCTCATTAAAACCACACTGAAATTAAAGTTGCACAGTTTACAGGGAGAGATTAATTGGGAGTTGTTTGATGTCTTATTTATTTCTTCTTCGGGTGTAACTTGTGGCAGGTTACTTAGTGGACTGTATTCTAGGTGAGAATTATAACCATACACGAACACCACTACGTGATAAAGGACCCGTGTCTCTGATCATTTTGTCAGGCTCATATCTTGCAAACCGTTCGGAATTTTGATTAACTCTCTGAGGGAAAGTTGTAGCTCTTATCATAAAGAACAAAAATTGTGAACATATAAAAAATCAAAAAACTTAATCTTCAACATCAAAATCTTTAAAAAATTCGATTTTTTTACCTTTTTCCCCCTGTTCAGGCCCATAGGTAGCAAACCGTTCAAAATTCAAGGAAACAATCAACTACAAAAATGTACCTAAGATCTCAATAATCTCTTTCTAGAACATATGAACTTCCTAGGAATGATTCTATACACCGTTTACTTCAACATTAAGATACTATGCTATCTCACCGACCACAGCAGCACAGGCAAAGCAGTAAGCTCAGCACACGCAACAAGGGACACAGCACACAATATAAAAGCGACACGACGCTCACATCGAGGCATGACAACATTGGCAACTGACAATTTCAATATGCAGTGTGAAAATGTTGATTTATTTTGCTACGTTTTCGGTCATCAAATCAGAAAAACAAGTTTTACAAGATTTCAAGAGGAAACGAATCTTTTAAGTAGTGAATTCAAGAGAGCATATAAATTGTTTTCCGATGAAGTAGACTTGACCGGTGAAAATTGCACACCTAATACAGTATGTCGCCAATGTTATAACATCTTAGGTACATTTTTGTAGTGGATTGATTCCTCGAATTTTGAACGGTTTGCAATCTATGGACCTGAACAATGGAGTAAAGGTTAAAAAAATCGAATTTTTTAAAGTTTTTTTTTTGCGATTTTGACTTTGAAGATGAAGTTTTTTTGATATTGTACGTTCACAATTTTTGTTTGTTTATGACAAGATCTACAACTTTCCCTCAGAGAGTTAATCAAAATTCCGAAGGGTTTGCAAGATATGAGCCTGACAAAATGATCACTTTTTTGCAAAATGAACACCGAGGCCCCAAAGAGTGCATGACTTTGGGCAAATCTGGGAGACACGGGTCTTATTTTTTTTTGGTTATTTTTTCACGTAGTGGTGTCCGCGTATGATTATATTTTTTCGTGTTGCACTGTGTTATACTATCAAGAAGTAGAGCGAGGTTGGGACAAGGAAGAGTAAAATAAAAAACCCAAATGAATTAGAGAAATTCAAGATGTTTATTTGGAAATGTATAGCACGTATTGAGCTAGTATGATGCTCACCAATTTCGGGTTTGAAGAAAAGTGAACGAGAGTTTTCACGAACACTTCCAACCCGCTTTCTTATTTGGTTTTCTATTTTCAATGATAATTCACAATTGCTTAAATTCAACACAATTCAGCAAAGTACTAATTCACAATTTACTTTAAATTAGATACACTTATAGAAATTTTTATTAAAGATACAATTCAAATTCAGGTTAAAATTCATGATAGATACATTCAATAATATAAGTGTAAACTTTCAAGTTTATATAAAACGAATTCTCTGTCGGAAAGGAGTTCCCGGAAAGAAATTCCCGGAAAGAACAAATCGTTCAACATCTCTAAGTAACTGTCTCCATTTACAGTAACAGTACGGCCGTTTTGCTTCGAAAAAGACAATGTAGATTGAGGAAACTGCACAACACACTGTAACCGTAAGATTGGCTTGTATAGTAGCAGCTAGTTCCTAACTCGATGATTGTCCTCTCACTCGGCAAAATTTCCAAATACAAAGGAAATGCACGACTGAGAACATGGTAAAGAAGTTCGTGTGGCCTCAACTGGATAGTAGGGATTTGGACGATATGTGGTTTCAGTAGGACGGCCATTTCCATAACGAATCGTCTTCCGAAATCCCAGTATTAACTGGCCACCAAGATCGTGCGATTTAATAAATAAATACCTCCCATGAAGGAATTGGGGAGAGTTTCTCACAACCAGTGAGCTATGCGCTTTCCACTTTTATACTCAATGATTGGGATTTACAGTTTTACACCGTTCCGAACGGTATTTTGAGAAGCCTTTTCATGGCTAAATACTCGATAGTATCACCGTTACTATGCGAGGTGACCGCCGCCGAAAAAAATGTGAGGTGGTCAGATCGAACCCAGGATCTCATGTACAAGATCATGCACACTAATCATTGCACTACCAACGGCCATGAGATTTAATACCCACGATTTTTTTCCTTCAATTATAAAACCAATCACTGGAATAAATAAGTATGGAAATTACATAGAAAAATATATATTAAAGGGTGTCTCAGTAAGAGTGCACTTTTTAAATTTAGTGTAATTTTTTTTGTGCAAGTGGCAACTCTGAAATTTGTCAGCTGTCACATATGTTTATTCCGATTATTAAAAAATACGAACGCTGCCGTGACCATGGCATTAAGATTATTCTCGATGCTATTTTGGGCACAGCAATTCTAAATTGGGAAAGAAAAGTGTCTTTCGACCAACCATCGGCAATCACAGTCTACATGATACCACCTCCGATAATGTAATAAGAAGGCTTCGCCGCTGGAAAGAACATCGTAATTAATAGCACACGATTCATTAACACGAAAAACCATATGGTGCTGGCGTATGCTGGCGACATAGACATCATTGGGCGAAATTTTCGAGAGGTGACTGCAGTATTTTCAAGAATCGAAAAAGAATCAGCGAAGGTGGGTCTTGCTGTTAATGAGGGCAAAACAGAATTGATGGTGTCAACGACTAGAGCAACCTCTCGACTTGGTCCCCACTTGAACTTTGACAACCGATTTAATTTTGAAGTGGTAGATGAATTTGTCTGCCTTAGATCCGTCGTGAATATGGACAACAACGTCAGCCTGGAGATAAATAGGAGAATTGTGCATGCAAATAGATCAGCAAGTAGTGTAGGAACAAAGCCCTTTCTCGAAGGACAAAAGTCCAGCAATACCAGACTCTCATTATACCTGTCTTGGCATATGGCTCCGAAACTTGGGTCATATCGCAATCGGAGGAAAAACACCTGGGAGTATTCGAGAGAAAAATATCATTTTCAACTCAGCGTAGTAAACTTTGTTGGTGGTGAAATTTTCGGTGTACATCAGACAATTCTGACTGAAGTAACTTTAATTTCAATTCAAATTCATACCATTCATCTGTAATTAAATCTATAAAAAGTTAATTCCCCCATTAACATACTACCCTCATACATTGCTGCACTCATTACCTCTTTTAACACTATTCACCCGAACAAACAAAACAAGGTGTTAACGATCTCTTAACGAAATTCGGTTATATTTTAACATGTGCAACTTCGCCGAGTACAAACAACACTCGCGTTAGCACCATCCATTGAATTCACGAAGAGTTCCATTTCAATTGAACTCTTTCGTGAGATGATAATGATGTTGGCGGCAAAGATGACCATAATGATGATAGTGGCCTTGCTGGGTATATTTGATCGTTCGTTCCATCGATGAATGTTGCGGTTGGTGGGTGGGTGCTAGCTGTGATGACAACAGCATCGGCAAAAGTAGCTACAGTAACAATAACAACAACCAACAACAATGTAATCGGCAACCGCAGCTTAACAACCATAACACAAAATCAAAGTCTCGTATTTTTTCGTTACAAGTTTGTGTTATTTTTATGTTGTTGTTGATCTTGCCGAATGCTGCCGAGATAAATTGTTCAATGTTGTACAATGCTCTTGTGGCAGGGATGGTAGATTTGTAATGAGCCAGAAGTACTTTTCTGTGTAATATTGAAACAATTGGTACTTTAATAAAAATTGGCAAGAGTATGTTAAGCGAGGAACTACAAGGGCGGTGTGGTAACTGTGTGGCTTTATGAATTAAATATATGTTTTTCGGCGAAAAAAACATTTTATTTTTCAACATAGTCCCCTATAGCTTGAGAAAAACTATAGTGTAAAATCTGTAGGTCCCAATCTGTGTGTGTAAAACTAGAAAGCGCACAGATCACTGGTTGTGAGAAGCACATTCCATGAAGTCATGGAAAACCAATTATTTATTTGTTTAATTGACGACTCCAACTCCGACTACAGCATTTTGAAAATGCATCGAGGGAAAAACATCGAGGGAAAAACAAAAAAATTTTGCATTTAACTCACGGCAAACGAAAAACCGCTCACTGTTTAAAAAATGAAATAAATATTATAAAAATGGGTTAAAAAAAATAGTTGGAGTCGTCCCAATTGTTACAACTCCGACTCTAGGCATATACATATCTCAAACTCCGACTCCACCCCACTACTTGCATGTTTGTTATATCGGGTTTTTCAACAGAGACGCTACAAAAGTAAATCGATAGGGACAGCAAACGACGCCATATTTTTTGCCGCTCTTTTGACATTTCTCTTCAGTAAGGTTTGCCATTTCATCATGGAAAGATATACGAGCCAACAACGAGTCGAAATTATTAAAATTTACTACCGAAATTTGGAGTCAGTGGCCTCAACTTTAAGAGCGCTACGTCCAATTTATGGTCGTCATAATCGTCCTACCAGATCAACAATTGAGCGTCTAGTGAAAAAATTTGAATCCACAGGCACAGTACAACATGTTCCCGTGCCAGTGAAACAAAGAAGTGCCCCTAGTGTCGAGAATATTACTGCCGCTAAGGCTTCAGTTCAAGAAAGCCCAAATGTGTCTCTCACACGTCGTTCTCAAGCGTTGGGCATCTCTGTGACGTCGTTGTGGCGAATTTTGCGAAGAGATCTTGGGCTACATCCTTACAAGATCAAATTGACGCAAGAACTGAAGCCGCTTGACCGCCATAAGCGTCGTATGTTCGTGAATTGGGCTGAGCAACTTGAAAATGATTCGGATTTTCATCGGAAAATCATCTTCAGCGATGCGGCTCATTTCTGGCTGAATGGCTTCGTGAATAAGCAAAATATGCGTTATTGGTCAGAGAGCAATCCACACGTAATCCATGAGTCATCATTGCATCCCGAAAAAATTACGGTTTGGTGCGGTTTATGGGTCGGCGGCGTCATTGGGCCGTACTTCTTCCGTAATGATCAAGACCGGCACATTACTGTGAATGCGAATCGCTACCGTTCAATGATAACCGAATATTTTTGGCCCCAATTGGATAATATGGACTTGGAGGACATGTGGTTCCAACAGGACGGCGCCACAAGCCACACAGCGAACGGCACAATCAATTTATTGGAAACCAAGTTTGGTGAACGTGTTATCTCACGAAATGGCCCAGTCGATTGGCCGCCTCGGTCGTGCGATTTGGCGCCGTTAGATTATTTCCTGTGGGGCTACGTCAAGTCTATGGTCTATGCCAACAAGCCAGCGACGATTAATGAATTTCGTACGAATATCGAACGTGAAATTGCAGCAGTATCGGCCGATTTATGCTTGAAAACCGTCGAAAATTGGGTTCAGCGTCTGGACTTCTGCAAGCGTGCCCGTGGCGGCCATGCAAAAGAAATCGAGTTCCATACATAATGGCATCGAACGTACTTTCACAGGAATAAAGAATTTCATTGGTATCTAAAACCGGTTTTGTTTTTTTTTTTAAAAAACTTTTGTAGCGCTCTTATTGAAAAACCCGTTATGAAAATAGCATTGTCTAAATGAGAAGGCAATGTACAAAGTGCTGATTTCAATGATAATTAAAATTTATTTATTTATTTATTTACTCAGCTAAAAACTGCTGGAAAAATATAATTTTACATATCTTCACAAAAACGAAAAACAAATCGACACCAATCATCTATTTGTCGATTATAAGGCGGCCTTCTATATCCCGATACGGGGGAAACTCTACGAAGCAATGTCTGAGCTTGGTATTCCTGCAAAACTCATACGCCTCAGGATCAGGTTGACCCTGACGAACACCAAATCCGCGGTGAAAGTTGGTAAGGATGTTACCGAACCATTTAAAACTAAGCGAGGCCTCAGACAAGGTGACACCCTATCGTGCGATCTCTTTAACATCTCAATAGAGATTATTCTGAGAAAAGCTGCTGTCAACATGAATAAAACCATCAGCAGCAAAAGTCACATGCTGCTCGCGTATACTGATGATATAGATATCATTGTACGCACAATTACAGAAGTTACTGCGGTGTTTTCCAGAATTTAGAAGGAGTCAGGAAAAGTGGGTCTGACGGTAAATGAGGACAGGAAAAAATTAATGGTTTCAACCAGCAGGGCCTCCAGGCGATTAGACCAAAGAGTGAACGTTGATAACCGTTATGATTTCGATAGGTTGTAGACGAATTTATTTACCTCGCATCTGCCGTAAACAAAAACAACAAAGTCAGCCTTGACATCAAGCGGAGAATTGTGCTTGCGAATAGATGTTATTTTGGGCTAGGTGAGCACTTTGGAGATAAAGCCCTCACTCGAGTAACAAAACTCCAATTATACCGGACTCTGATACAACCTGTCTTGCTTTATGGCGCAGAATCCTGGGTATTATTGCAAGCAGACGAAACATCTGTAGGAGTTTTCGAGAGAAAAATACTCCGAAAAATGTATGGCTCTATAGTGCACAACGGCGAGTATCGGCGACGCATGAACCATGAGCTGTATGAGCTTTATCCTGACATTGACATAGTTAAGCGGATCAAAATAACGCGATTGCGCTGGCTAGGCCATGTCAGTAGAATGGATGAATACGAACCTGCACGAAGGGTTTTCGAAACCGAACTCGAAGGGAGACGACAAGTAGGAAGACGAAAACTCCGTTGGAGGGATCAAGTTGACGAATCCCTGCGTACTCTTGGCATTGCCAACTGGCGAGATAAGGCAAAAGATCGAACTGGTTGGCGAAATATGTTATCTTCGTTTTGTAAGGTCCCTGACCCCTCGGGGTTGTTCGTGACCGGATAAGTAAGTAAGTAAGTATATCTTCAGTTACAAACTAAATACAAAACTAAAGTATAATAATTAAATTAAAAGAACAAGAACAGTGGTAAAACAGTAATCAGGAACAAAATTAAAAAACAAATAGTAATAAATTCATGCACGAGATTATAGATTGAACATTGACGATATTAAAAGAATTATTATATACATAAGTACATAAAGAGTAATATGAAGGTAAGAATTATATGAATGAAATAGGATTGAAAAAACAGTAACAAATGACGCTGCAACAGATGCAGCAGGATAGAAAGAGTAGGAACTGGTGAAGTATGTGGAGCAGGAACAGATGAAGCAAAAACATATGACACAGGAACAGATAAAGCAGGAACAGATGGAGCTGGAACAGTTGTAGCAGGACTGAGGAAGCAGGAACTGATGAGGCAGGAACAGATGGAGCTGGAACATATGACACGGAAACAGATTAAGCAGGAACAGATGAAGAAGGACAGATGAACCAGGAACTGATGAAGCAGGAACAGACGAAGGTGGAATAGATAATGTAAGCACATATGAAGCAGGAACTGATGATGCAGGAGAAACGGGAACAGGTGAAGCAGGAACAGATGTCACAGAAACAGATAAAGCAGGGCAGATGAAGCAGGAACTGATGATTTAGGTGGAGCAGGAATAGACGGAACAAGAACAGATGATACAGGAACAGATCAGAAAGCAAGAACAGATGGAGCAGGAACAGATGTAGCAGGACAGATGAAGTAGGAACTGATGAAGCAGGAACAAATGAAGCGACAACAGATGATACAGAAACAGAATAAGCAGGAACAGATGAATAAGGTCAGAAGCAGCACGATCTGTTGAAACGAGTGAAGCAGGAACAGATAAAGCAAGAACAGTGTCACAGGAACAGATACAGCAGGATGAGAATGAAGCAGGAACAGATGCAGCAGGTCATATGAAGGAGATGCTGATGATTTAGATGGAGCAAGAACAGATGAAGCAAGAACAGATAAAGCCGGAACAGATGGAGCAGGAACAGATGTAGCAGGACAGATGAAGTAGGAACTGATGAAGCAGGAACAGATGAAGCGAGAACAGACGACACCGAAACAGATTAAGTAGGAACAGATGCATAAGGACAGATGAAGCAGGATAAACAGATACATCAGGATGAGAATGAAGCAGGGCATATGAAGAAGCACGAAATTTAGTTCGGAACCAAAATTCATTCACTTGATTTCTCGAATGAAATCTTAAATCTTAAATCTGGCAATTCTAAACATTAACAGTCTTTAAAAAATAATAATGTCTCGTTGAACTACTTCAGTCGAATCCGATAGAGAGAATAGGTGGTGGAACTCATTAAAAGTATTGCAAAGAGTAAAAACTGGATTAAAGGATTCGTAGTTATGTTTGAACGCGGGCAGACAGAATGGATCATATTGTCTACAAGCTCTAAGAGGAACCTTAAAGTTCAATGAAGAGACCAACTATGCTGAATTAATTTCTCCATTAATTAGTTTAACTATAAAACATACAGACAACATTGCCCTACGACGCTCTAAAGTAGGTAAATCAATGAGTTGTAATCTAGGTTCGAAGATGAACTCCAACCAAGATTGCGTAATGACAATTTAATCATATTCAAATACGAGTGTTGCTATTTATGTGTCGGATCCTGGCAATACTAATGGTGGCAAATGCAAACTGAAACTGGAACATTCGAGCACTATTTACTGTATTTATAGTGTATAGAAAAATTAATCTCGGTCAAAAAATGGAATTAACCCATGAAAATTTTTGTTCGATAATTTTTCACGATTTTCGGCGTGGATCATCAAGACAAGAGTGTCTCAATCAGCTTGTTTCGACTTTTGCTGATGAAGCAGCATCAAAAACCACTGTAACTCGCTGGTACCAAGAGTTCAATCTCTGACGCCGTTCGCTCCAGTATGAATTTCGTGAAGGTCATCTAACTTCGGTCAGTAAAACAAGACCGACATGTGACATACCGTGAGATTGAGGCATCCTTGGGCATTAGTATGACAAGCATCAATAGGATATTTCATATTCATTTGGCCGTGAACAAAATTTGTACTAGTTGGATCCCACATAATTTTACGAATGCTCAAACAAAAGGCTCGTGTCGATTGAAGCAAAGAAATGTTGAAAAAATACAACCGCTGTAGCTCAAATGTAGTGTATAACATCGTCACAGGTGATAAATTATGGATCTATGCATATTAGCCCGAAACAAAACAGCAATCGACCGTAAGGGTCTTCCAAGACGAGTTAAATCCAACAAAAGTTGTTCGTGGAAGAAGCATATCGAAGCAGATGATCGCGTTTTTTTCGGTATAACTGGTCATGTGGCCACAGTGCCTTCAGTAGAACCTACGACGGTCAATTCTGAGTGGTATACCATCATCTGTTTGCCAACAGTGTTCGAAGAAATAAGGAAAAACAGCAATACAAGACGGATCATTTTCCATAAGGAAAATGCGAGCTTTCACACATCAGCGGAAACAATGGGCTATTTGAGCCGTACAGCCCTGATTTGGCACCCAACGACCTCATTTAATGGTTAATTTTTTTTGACGTCCGAAGCAGCTGGTGAACCGTTCAAACCGTGGAAAAAGTGTTTCGAAAATTGGTTTGAGCACATGCGAAAGTGTATTGACCTTTACGGAGAATATTTTGAAAAACGATAAAACCATTTCCAATGATAAATAATTGTTTCTTTATTGCTGGACCCGAAATATAAATAGCAACCTTCGTATTGGATTGACAAGAAAGTAATTTCAGTTCATTTGTTCAAAGAAAAATTTCAATTTTGATATTCAAATAATTTATTTTAAACTACAATGTAGAGTCATTTTGTTCAATGGCCTTCTGTCAACGTTGAGGCAACTGTTTGATCCCAGATAAGAAGAGTAACCGAGCAAAACACAAAGCTAGCTCCGTTCGTAGACCCTCATCCGTATTGAAGCATTTTCCACTCAAAAAATGTTCCCGAGTCCGGAATAAATGCAAATCCTAAGGTGTTCGATTAGGTCTATAAGGTGAATCTGTCATCACTTCCCATCCAAGCCGCAATATTATTTTGCCGAGTTTGCAAAGGTATGTGAGGCCTAGCATTGTCGTGATGGAAAATCACGCCTTTATGATATTCAGGTCTTGTTTCTTTCAGTGTTCCATCACGGTTCATCAATTGTTGACAATAGCTGTCAGAATTTAAGGTTTGGTGCCTTGGAAGCAGTTCAAAGTAAGCCACTCCCATAAAATCCCCCAAATGGGCATCATAGCCTATTTTGGTGCAATTCAATCTTTGATGAAGTTTGAGTGCGTTCACCTAGCTTGGGCCAGGATCACTTTTGGTTGGCATTGTTGTAAAGGATTTATTTCGTACCTCCAGTGACAATGCGCTTCAAAGGATAATTTTGTTTGCGTTTAAGCAATAAATCGAAAGTTCTTATCCTCCACTTAGTTAAGTGGGTTTCCTTTAGGTCGTGCGGAAGTCAAACATCAAGCATTTTGGCTGGTTCAAACCATTTTAATGGGTCTCAATAGTCATGTTCAACACTTTCAGCTTCTCTGCAACTTCTCGGACAGATTCCTGTCGGTTCGACTCGATAACGGCTTTGATTTCATTCTCATCAACTTCATTTGGTCGGCGGATCCCTGTGGTCATCTTTGAGCGTGAAATTTCCAGAACCGAATTTTATGAACCCGTTTTGGCACTTATGATCTGTCAAGGCATCCAAACCATATACATACGTCACAAATATCCTTATGTGCTCTGCGTATTTTTTGCCATTGGCCTGGCTCGTCGGCCGGGACTAAAGTTGAATCTATCGGCGATTCAGATTCACAAACCGTATGCCAGATTTTGGTTGTTTTGGGCCACTTTATTTCTAGTCGTTATAGTTCTAGGGTATCTCTGAAACACTTTAACGAAATTTTAAAAATGCATATTTTTAATTACTGCAAGCTAGAGAAGCATATTTTGCGAATGATCTTAATACAGGGTGGCGCGCAAATCGTGCTACAAACACAAAACGATCGATACTAATTCGCACATGTGAATTGCAGAATTGAGTTTGTATATATACGATTGATGATCAACCGATGGTATCAATTCAGGCACAGTAGTTAGGCATCTGATGATGAACTTGTCACGGAGTTCGAATCTAGTCATGCCAGTGTGTGTGTGTTGAACTGAATTGTCTATTATTTCCAACAAGAAAACCAACCATTTTTCAATTCGAAAAATGTACATGACTTGTACGCTTGTAGTATGAATTTCTCATACATTAACCAAAAACTAACAAAAATCGGTCAATAAAATTCAAATTCAAAACGTAATAACTTTATTTGCGACTTTTTATTTTTTATTTTGCAGGTTACTATTTAGATTTATTAAAATGAGTGACTGGGATATCGGAAAGAGAATTTGGATAGTGCAGCGGTACCATGCTGCGCAGTCCTTCCTTTATGTCCAAAGGCAAATTAGGCGAGAGTTTGCGGGCACTCATCCCAGGTATATGGACCATTATGAGTTTGGTAAATATAGAAGCATCGCACGAAGACCGTACTATCGAGATTCCTATGTTCAAGTTATATACACAATTGCGGCTGTAGCATCGTCAATTCAGGCAAATCCAAACGTTTCGATTCGAAACTTATCGGCGCAAACTAGAGTTAGCAGAAGGTGATTACAACGGATAATTCATGATGACTTGAACTTGTTTCCGTACAAAGTCCAAATTACAAACAAGTTAACCCCTCTGGATTTGCCTATTTGCCTCGAATGTTGCAAAAAATTGATTGAAATGGCCGGAGCAGACAACAATTAGATAAATTGCATGTTTATGTCTATGAGGCCCATTTTGATCTGATCAGCAATGTAAACAAGCAAAATTGCAGCATATGGAGTGAATCTAATCCAGAAATACTCCATGAGAAGGAACTTCACCAAGAACGAGTCACTGTGTGGTGCGCAGTTTCATTAAGGTGCATTGTGGGTCATACTTCTTTGAAGAAAACGGTGTAACAGTAACTGTCAAAGGGGACCGTTATTTACAGATGTTGAAGGAGTTATTTTACCCAGAACTGTGCCGAAAACGTATCCGCTTCAACAGAATTTGGTTCCAGCAAGATGGAGCAACTGCACACATAACCAGACCGGTTATGGCAGACCTCCCACAAAAAATTCCCAAACAAATTAATATCCAGAAACTCCACTTTCCGCTGGCCCCCAAAAGGCCACTTGACCTGACTGGACCAGACTTTTTTTGGAGTCATGTCAAGCAAGAGGTCTTAATTGAGTGAATTGAAGAAGTCCATTAAAACAATAATTAAGGCGATGCCGCCTTCAACCCTTCAGGCCGAAATGAATAATTTTGTGATCAGATGTCGCATATGCGTGGATGAATATAGAAGTCAGTTACGGTCCACCGTCTTCAGAACCAATTAGTAATACAAAATAAAATTGCATTTTCTATACAATAAAAAAAAACAGCAGACAGTTGTCCGAGGCCTTCGGCCACGGACTGTCCCTGCAGGCTGTGTCAGAGATACGGCCATTAAGTTTAACGTAGAATACGCCATCCGATAAGACAGAAAACATATATAACAATAAATGATAAATAACATAAGCAAATGAATTTATTTATTTGATATTTTAATTTACTAAACGTCAACTGTCAGCTGCTGTCAAACAGCATAGAGCAGCATTGTTATTTTGCTTACTTGGCAGCATTTTCATTTAACATAAAAATGTATGAATTAATTTTTTCATATATTTTTTATAATTATATATCCATGTTAAATTCAAATTCACATTTAACATTTTGTTTCACTTAAATACATAAGTAAATATACGAAATTTCAATATTTAATCAATCAAAACAACAGCCGAAGGTTTGTGTCCACACTGAAACAGCAGCATAGTTTGTGTTCACGCTACAAACTCAAACACTCAACCAAACACCACACGTATGTTTGAGTGTATGTGTTTAAACAATTTTCATTTGAGAAATTTAAATATTAGGAAGACATCAACCAATATGAAATGTATATCAAACGAAAGATAACATCTTCATTTACCTACAAAAAAATTTTTAAAAAAAGTTATCTCGCCGTTTCCTCATGATCAATGAAATAAAGATTACAACAATAACAATCTGACATGACTCCCTATACCGTAAGGTAAGACGTATTCTACGCCAAAAATAAATGAAATATGCAACTTTTACCATGTTTACCAATAGAGACGGGTAGATGTTAAAAGAAAATATAACAAGTGGCGTGTGCGATACCAACGAATTGTTTTTGGCGCATTCTTTGGAACGTAGAATATTGACTTTAAAATATTCACAAATTCGAACTAACCATAGTTCAGTTACCTGCAATTCAAAACCCTGGGGTACAGCACATTTTTGACAAGACTTCATTTAATGTTTCTTAGAAGGAAATTAATTCCCCTATTACCGTTCACCACTCAACTTAGTTTGGTCGACCTAGAGACGATCCAACGAGACAAAAACTTATTTTTTGTATTATGGTTCACAACTGTGTTTGGTTGCAATTGTCATGGTGTTACCAGCTCGAAATATCAAGTTTGACAAGTAAAAGCAGCTGATTTATGTGAAAATAAAAGAAGCTAACAACTGTGTTGTGCTTCCAAAATCGAAATGGACATAAGTAGCATAGATTTGTTTTATGAAGATGAATATATATGTGTTGCATTTAAGAAGAAATATTCGTGATGCATCCAACCCTCTTGAACTGCCCAGTGCAAGGTGTATGTATTTGCACATACACGTTGCCATTCATTCATGTTCTGGACGGTGGTCCTAAACTATTTAACACCACAGAAAATCCTTCCCATAGTTCTGCGTGATGCCAAATTGCGGTTTTCCAAAGGCAACGGCTGGATTACTTTAAATTAGCTGGAGAATTTTCTCAAACTGAGCCTTTTTTTCTGATTTTAAATTAAAATGTTCAAATGTTTGATGAAAATTATAATTTGAATATAAAATAATTAGCCTTATTATGAATATCGTTCGCGTATTTCGACTAGACAAAGACAAAGTTGGCGTGTTATCTTTAATCTTTTACAAAACTGTCTTAGTCGAAATACGAGAACGACATTCGTAATATGGCTGAATATCTACTTACCATCTCTTATCAAATTGAAAACACGCACAACTGTAAACTCAACTGCTCTCAAGCAGTGGTGTAAATTTAACGCATTTGTCGACCAAACTGGCACAGAGTTGTCAACGGCAATACGACAAAAGTAAGTGAACACAACAAAAAAATCAGATGTTGTTCAGTTGAGTTGAGTCGACCGTTGAGTTGAGAACGGCAATTACGATTGCGACCAAATTCTCACAAAAGGTGAGAACCGTAATAGGGGCATAAGGCGGTGCACAGTGGTTCAGAATCGATTTCCATTGGCAAAAATATAATATCTTTTGATCTAGTAAACATTTCTAAGTTCTGTAAAAAACCGATTGTACGCAAGGATTCGAGGATTATGGCGGTATATCAACATTGAAAATCACACTATGGGGTATATTTCAGAAAAATTACCAAAGTTGACAACATTTGGTTTATTCGTTTTCCAAAAAAATAAAAATAGTTGTTTTTTTTTAACATATTTTGGAACAATTGTTCATAATGCGCACAAAAAATTACAATAGTTTTCCCATTACAAATATTAATTTTTTTTGAATTTTGGAAAAATTTGGTCTCTTTATTCGAATTTCTTGAAATGTATCCATTCAGTTGTAGATGGCGGTTCAGTTTTGTTTATACCAGTTACTGTTCGGTAGTACTAATCATTTCAAAAAATTTAATTTTTTAAAAAAAAATGTTCACTTTGGACCAACATAACTTCTTCGTTTCAAAAGCGTTCAGGGAATACGATAAACAGTTGGAAAGGCTGATGTGTTCCCCAATTTCGCAGGGTACTTTTGCTACCACACGCTTGAACACAAAAAAGATATTGGTTATTTAATAAAAAAAAAATCTGATTTTTTAGTGTTTAAATGTCAATAACAACACTGTGTGTGATTTTTGCACTTTAAACATAGCGAACCTGCATAATTCTGATACGCTGAATCTAATGGCATTTCCCGTTTTTCTCTACCACGTCAAAATTTCGAGATATTTGACTCCAAAGTTTGTCAACAACTGTAATATTTTTTAGACTGAATTAGAGGCAGAACGCTTCAAAATTGAAGTTTGACTTCTGAGTAAGAAATGTAGAGGACCGTAAGAAGAATACCAACTTCAAGTTTGTACCCCCTCTCCTCCCCCCTTACCCCTAATAACTCGACAAAAACATTATTATTAGGGGTAACGGGGGGATTTCTTCTTATTATGAAATATCTACAGGGTGTTTCAAAAGAGACCACCCTATTGGAAGATGTTCGTATTTTTGCAAATGGCAGTCAATGTCAAATCTGTTTTGACATTTGTGGACTAGACAGATGTAGAATACAAGTAAACAAGCCATAGAGCGATACACTCCCAAAGAACGCGGAATAATCGTGTCTATTTTTTGCGTAACAATTCGTCTGTGGTGTTGGCGCAGCGCGAATACCGTCGCCGATTCCCCGGCCGTCCGATACCGACTGCGCAAACACTGCGTCGTTTGGCCACTAACCTTGAAGAGTATGGGACCACACGAGACGTTGCAGGAGTGGCCGGCCCCGGAGCGCCCGTTCTGCCGACAATATCGCCGCTGTTGCCGAGGATGTCAAGCTGTCACCGAAAACATCGACCAGATGCCGTGCCTCGCAATTAGCCATCAGCCGGTCGTCCCTATGGCGAATTTTGGTCAAAGACCTGCTCATGTTCCCATACAAAGTCCAGTCCGTGCATCAGCTGCTGCCTGTCGACCGCCAAACGCATGTAACCTACGCCCAAGCCATCCCCAATCTCGTGGACGAAGTGGACGATTTTTCCACCAAAATCATAATGAGCGATGAGGCTCATTTCCACCTCAGCGGGTATGTGAACAAGCAAAACTATCGCTTCTGGGGCACCGAAAATCCACGAGGGATGCACGAGGATCCATTACACCATTACAAAGTGACTGCATGGTGCGCTGTTCACGCTGGAGGAGTCATCGGGCCATTTTTTCGAGATCGCCGCTGATCAAACGACAACACTGGACGTTGCGCGCTATAGGGCCATGTTAACTGAGTTTTTTCTGCCGCAATTCAACGAATTATGACTGGAGGACATGTGGTTCCAACAGGACGGAGCAACGGCACACACTGCGTGAGTCACAACCGATATTCTGAAGGCGGCGTTCCCGGGTCGCCTCATCTCTCGTTTTGGCGATTTGCACTGGCCCGCAAGATCGTCCGATTTAACCGTTCCAGACTTTTGTTGTGGGGTTTTTTGAAGTCCCTTGTTTACGTGAACAAGCCCAAGACCCTGAAAGCACTCAAGGTCAACATTCGACACAAGTGCGAGAATCCGTCGCCCGAAGTTCTCGCCGAAGTGATGATAAATGCCATAAAACGAGCCTGTATGGTAATCAATTGTGACGGCGTCCATTTAACCGATGTCATCTTCTCAACTTAACCAATAAAATTCTAAAGGTTCAAATAAACATAATCAAAAAACAGAATCGAAGTTTTTCATTTAGAAAAAAAATTAGAGCCAAACAACATCGGATGACTTTTTTTGAAACACCTTGTATATACGAACTAACTTTATTTGGGCTCAATCAATATTTATCAAAATTTTTATATGTAAGAAATTTGAATAAAATCGCGTTAAATGTGAACTTTGAACCACTGTAGTCTGAGAAATAAATATTTATAGATTATAAATAAATATTGTGTTTCTTCATAATTAATAAACAAACAAAATCACAATTAATAACATTTGAATTATCTATGGAGCTGCAGTCAGAGTTCAGAATTTTAAAATTGCATAGTTGGAGTCGTAGTCAGCGTTTGCAACATTGGCGATACAAATCTCCCTGCAGATTAAAAACCACTACACAAAAATCGTATTTCTGAGCAGACTTTTTTTACTGTACTCGTTGCCAGAATAATAGTACCAAAGTGTACAATAATACCATCCCTGAACTTATACCTACTTACCACAATGTATTTTTAAGCAGCTTTGTACTCAGTAAATACACATGTACGATATGTACGAATGTACACAAGTTGTACATATTTGCATATACAATTATTTACTACTTACGTACATATGTATGCATGTATGTACTTCCATATGTACTTATGTATCTGAGTGTAAATTCATATTATATTTAGATTATTTGGTTTAAAACACATTTGGAGAAAAAAAACCTGTTGCTTCGTTTGTTTTCTTCCTCTGATAAAAGAAAATAAAAATATAAACTGCCAGACATACTAATTTGTTGTTGTTGATTTTAATGTTAATGAAATTGCTGATGTTGTTGTTCCATTTTGTTGCTGTAGTTGTTGGCTGTTGCGTTTCATTGTTGCTAAAGTTCGGTGTACTTTTGTGTTGCAGACACCTCACAAAATGAAAGCTGCTGATTAAGGTAAATAAACCCCCCAAAAAAAAAATAAGAGAAAAACAGACACTCAAAAGTATAACCGAATAAAATATGGTTATACATTTTGAAGATGGTGATGATGAGTTTCAAAAATAACCGATTCACACTTGCGAAATGAGATCGAGCAACAAAAGGGCAGTAAACAAAACAATTGTTGTTTTGATTTTGGTATAAGAATGATGTGCCTCTTCGAAATAACGAATACAAATAGAGAGGTCACCATTTGGCAATGTTCCCGATCACTGGGTGCAGTCAATAAGTGTTGTTTTTTAAACCGCCTCCATAGATTTGCGATTAGTCTGTACAAAAAACTTAGGTAGATGCCGTCTATACTCACTGAATTGTCGACCAACAGTTCTACTGTTTAACACAACAAATGCAATCAGAAAAATAATCAAAACTTTTGGAAAAAGCGAAAATTTTTACAAAATTTATGGTTTTATAATCAGGGGTGTGGTGTTTTCCCAAAATGTTCAAAACTCGGGAGCCACTATTTTAAAAATCTGAACTCCGACTCCAACTCCTGAGATAAACCAAACATAATTAAATATTATTTGTTGTTGTATGGTAACAATTATAAAGATAAACGAGACTATACAAATTATTCCTTCTAAACTAAATGAATAAATAATTTTTAACAAGTCAGCACTTTATGACCTGTTCTCCGATCCAGAACGAAAAGCTAAGCGAACGAAAGTCAGTCACCCTTCAGTCAGCCAGTTGCAATTTGTTCTGCGCTTTCGAGTGTTATGTAGAGCATGGTTAACCACCATCTTGTGAAATATCTCGAGTCCAATGACCTTAATGATCGGCAGTATGGCTTCCGTAGAATGAGATCTACTGGAGACCTGATGGCGTTCCTTTCGGAACAGTGGAGCCGATCCAGCCACCGGCTTGGTGAGAGTAAGGTAGTGGTGGCTCTTGAGATTTCCAAAGCCTTTGACAGAGTAAGCCTTTGACATCAATGGTTAGTGTGCGCGGCTCTTGTACATGAAAACGTGGGTTCGATCCCTGCTCAGGCCACCATACATTTCTTTCAACGACGGTCAACTCGCTTAGTGATGGCGACACTATCGAGTACTCAGCCCTGAAAAAGTTTGTCGACGACATGTTTTCCATATGAACGACATGTTTTCCACATGAAATATTGTCGTTGAAATTTTTCTCTATATGAAAACATTACTCTATGGTATAGGCCTATCATTGCTCCTCATGAAGCCTTTGGAACGAAGGTAAAAGGGATGTTCCAGGTGAGTATAGATGTTAGAGAACTATCTGGTGCACAGCATGCAAACTGAAGGGGTAGATATACATAGACAATCGTTATATATATAGACAAATGTCATATAGTCATATAAATGTCATTCTTACATCAAAAATCGTTTTTAGATAAAAATCTTGTCGTCGACAATTCGACAATTGTTTTTCTATAAAAAACTTGTCGTCGACAATTCGACAATTGTTTTTCTATAAAAAACTTGTCGTCGACAATTGTTTTTCTATAAAAAAACTTGTCGTCGACAATTGTTTTTCTATAAAAAAACTTGTCGTCGACAATTGTTTTTCTATAAAAAACTTGTCGTCGACAATTATTTTTCTATAAAACACTTGTTGTTTCTATAACAAATTATCGTCGACAATTGTTTTTCTATAAAAAACTTGTCGACAATTGTTTTTCTATAAAAAAACCTGTCGTCGACAATTGTTTTTCTATAAAAAAACCTGTCGTCGACAATTGTTTTTCTATAAACAACTTGTCGTCGACAATTGTTTTTCTATATACAACTTGTCGTCGACAATTGGTTTTCTGTAAACAACTTGTCGTCGACAATTGTTTTTCTACAAAAAACTTGTCAACAATTGTTTTTCTATAAACAGCTTGTCGTCGACAATTGTTTTTCTATAAACAGCTTGTCTTCGACAATTGTTTTTCTATAAACAACTTGTCGACAATTTTTTTTCTATAAAAAAAACTGTCGGCGACAATTGTTTTTCTATAAAAAACTTGTCGACATTTGTTTCTCTATAAAAACCTTGTCGTCGACAATTGTTTTTGTATAAAAAACTTGTCGTCGACAATTGTTTTTCTATAAAAAACTTGTCGTCGACAATTGTTTTTCTATAAAAAACTTGTCGTCGACAATTGTTTTTCTATATAAAACTTGTCGTCGACAATTGTTTTTCTATAAAAAACTTGTCGTCGACAATTGTTTTTCTATAAAAAACTTGTCGTCGACAATTGTTTTTCTATAAAAAACTTGTCGTCGACAATTGTTTTTCTATAAAAAACTTGTCGGCAATTGTTTTTCTATAAACAACTTGTCGTCGACCATTGTTTTTCTATACACAACTTGTCCTCGACAATTGTTTTTCTATACACAACTTGTCCTCGACAATTGTTTTTCTATAAACAACTTGTCCTCGACAATTGTTTTTCTATAAACAACTTGTCGTCGACAATTGTTTTTCTATAAACAACTTGTCGTCGACACTTGTTTTTCTATAAAGAACTTGTCGTCGACAATTGTTTTTCTTTAAACAACTTATCGTCGACAATTGTTTTTCTATAAAAGACTTGTCGGCGACAATTGTTTTTCTATAAAAGACTTGTCGTCGACAATTGTTTTTCTATAAAAAACTTGCCGTCGACAATTGTTTTTCTATAAAAAACTTGTCGTCGACAATTGTTTTTCTATAAAAAACTTGTCGGCAATTGTTTTTCTATAAACAACTTGTCGTCGACCATTGTTTTTCTATACACAACTTGTCCTCGACATTTGTTTTTCTATAAACAACTTGTCGTCGACAATTGTTTTTCTATAAAGAACTTCTCGTCGACAATTGTTTTTCTATAAACAACTTATCGTCGACAATTGTTTTTCTATAAAAAACTTGTCGGCAATTGTTTTTCTATAAACAACTTGTCGTCGACAATTGTTTTTCTATAAACAACTTGTCGTCGACAATTGTTTTTCTATAAACAACTTGTCGTCGACAATTGTTTTTCTATAAAGAACTTGTCGTCGACAATTGTTTTTCTATAAACAACTTATCGTCGACAATTGTTTTTCTATAAACAACTTGTCCTCGACAATTGTTTTTCTATAAACAACTTGTCGTCGACAATTGTTTTTCTATAAACAACTTGTCGTCGACAATTGTTTTTCTATAAAGAACTTGTCGTCGACAATTGTTTTTCTATAAACAACTTATCGTCGACAATTGTTTTTCTATAAACAACTTGTCGGCAATTGTTTTTCTATAAACAACTTGTCGTCGACAATTGTTTTTCTATAAACAACTTATCGTCGACAATTGTTTTTCTATAAACAACTTGTCGGCAATTGTTTTTCTATAAACAACTTGTCGTCGACAATTGTTTTTCTATAAAGACAATTGTTTTTCTATAAAAAACTTGTCGACAATTGTTTTTCTATAAAAACGTTGTCGTCGATTGTTCTTCTATATACAACTTGCCGTCGACAATTGTTTTTCTATAAACAACTTGTCGACAATTATTTTTCTATAAAAATACCTGTCGTCGACAATTGTTTTTCTATAAAAAAAACCTGTCGTCGACAATTGTTTTTCTATAAACAACTTGTCGTCGAAAATTGTTTTTCTATAAAAAACTTGTCGTCGACAATTGGTTTTCTATAAACAACTTTTCGTCGACAATTGTTTTTCTATAAACAACTTGTCGTCGACAATTGTTTTTCTATAAACAACTTGTCGTCGACAATTGTTTTTCTATAAACAACTTGTCGACAATTGTATTTCTATAAACAACTTGTCGACAATTGTTTTTCCATAAAAAAACCTGTCGTCGACAATTGTTTTTCTATAAACAACTTGTCGTCGACAATTGTTTTTCTATAAAAACCTTGTCGTCGACAATTGTTTTTCTATAAACAACTTGTCGTCGACAATTGTTTTTCTATAAACAACTTGTCGTCGACAATTGTTTTTCTATAAACAACATGTCGTCGACAATTGTTTTTCTATATAAAACTTGTCGTCGACAATTGGTTTTCTATAAACAACATGTCGTCGACAATTGTTTTTCTATAAACAACTTGTCGTCGACAATTGTTTTTCTATAAAAAACTTGACGTCGACAATTGTGTTTAAATAAAAAACTTGTCGTCGACAATCGCTTTTATATAAAAAACTTGTCGCGATAAGTTTGTTTTTAAATAAAAATCTTGTTGACGACAATCGTTTTTATATAGAAACTTTTTCGAAAATTGTTTAATATTGGATCGAATTATTCCATTTTGAGTCATGAGTATTTTGAAAAGCAACACAAAAATGTACTTTGTACCCTTGGCACCGAATATACATATATGAAATTTTGCTTCCGTTAATATAAAATAAGATATTTGAAATCGGTGAATGGTTATGGCCTAAAATTTCAAATGTTCGGAAATTCAAAATATTCCCCTAATGTGCGATTGCGTTCTTTTTAGACAGCGATTTTCCAACCAACATTAATGATATAGTGGAGAATTTGGCAATTTCATTGTTTTATTCCTTCTGCCACCTGATTTGCATGCAGATATCAGCTGCTTTTGTAATGTGGTCTTCAAGCAGTGGGCACTACGATTTCGATTTAGGGACGATACATTGATCAGATTGCATTAAAAATCTGTCATTAAACGATTTTGTGCCTTTTGTCTGTGGATTTTTTAAATATCAGCTATTTCTTTTAGACTTAAATCCCCAAATACACAATTTTGACTTAAATGTGCAGACAGTCTAAGAAACTCTTTATCTACATTTTAATGTTTTCCCGCCGTCGTTATCATCGTCATTCTGTCTTTCATATCAGTCAGATAATTTGTTTATGTTTAAATCTGTAGGCGACACAAATAACTACAATAAAAATAAACAATGGTAAGGAAGAAAATAAATATTTTTGTTTAATCACAACCTTCAGATAGAGATAAAAATAAAATACAGTGGGACTAAATGGTTTTCGAAGAATACAATAAAAACCAAAAAATCTATCAGAAGCGGAAAGAACATATGCAAAGTCATGGCTTGTATTGAAAAAAAAAAAGTCAACCAATTTTAAATTGATTTCTGAAAATTAATCTATGATGATTGTATTTGTTAGATTTCATTCGTTTTTGTTGAAATTGTTTTAAGGTCATGTGTTTGAAACCAAACGCTACCGTATGACGTACTAACCGACTTTTGAAAATGGTCATAACAACAAACAAGTATACATACATATATATATATTCTACAGATTAAAGTCACAAGTCTTTTCAAGCGGCAGCCAGTATTTGTTTGAATATACAGTGCGTTTTAAAAGAATGCAACTTGCAAACACAAATACACATTAGAAAACTCCACAGTGCTGATAACGACGTAGAAAGCACCGCCACATGAATAACAAAAGTCGGGAATAGATCCATCCAACAACTATAATTTTTTTCGTGTGTCTAAATCCGGAATGGACATTGAACTTTTGTTAATGGATCGCTCATGCTATGAATGAAACATTTTTACGTATTAAATTTTAACAAAAAAAATAACAAAACAATTTCTAAGAAATTCTTTGAGAACACAAACTATAACATATCAGCAAATAGGAAAATTACCGAAAATAAAAAAAATATAAAAAACATTGAAACACAATTCACAAAACACTTAAACGCCCGAACAAATGATGACCGTGAAAAGAATCATGCGAATCAATGAACTTTGTGAAAGAAAAAAAATACAAAACATTAAACAACAAAAGTATTGCATTAAAAATAGTTTGAAAACGGAAACCTCGTAAATACGATATCATCGCAAAACTTGCAAACCCCCCAACGACATTAAAATGAACAGCAACAATTGAGTACCCTACAAACACCTTATATGACGAGTCAAACAGCAAACTTGGTCTTCGTCGAGAAACGTTTTCATATAGAAAATTTTGTAGTCGACAAACATTTTCATATAGAATACTCTATTGTGGACAAAAGTTTTCATATAGAAAACTTCGTCGTGGGCAAACGTTCTCATATAGAACACTTTTTTGTGGTCAATAAAAAACTTTGTTGTGGGCAAACGTTTTCACATAGAAAACTTTGCTGTGGAGAAACGGTTTTCATATAGAAAACTTTGTTGTGGACAAACGATTTCATATAGAAAATTTTGTCGTCGAAAAACGTTTTCATGTAGAAGACTTTATCCCCGAAAATCGTTTACATGTAGAAAATTTCGTGTCGACAAACGGTTGGATATAGAAAAATTTGTTGTAAACGAACGTTATCATATAGAAATCTTTGTTGTCGACAAACGTTTCCATATAGAAACCTATAGAAAACTTTGCTGTGCCCAAACGTTTTCATACAGGAAACTTTTTTGTTGATAAACTTTATCATGTAGAAAACTTTGTTGTTGATAAACGTTTTAATACAGAAAACTTTGTTGAGGACAAACGTTTTCATATAGAATACTTTGCTGTTGATAAACTTTTTCGTATAAAAAAACTTTGTTGTTAATAAACGTTTTCATACAGAAAAATTTGTGTGTGACAACCGTTTTCATGTCGAAAAGTTTGTTGTGGACAAACGTTTTCATATAGAAAACTTTGTTGTGGACAAACTTTTTCATATAGTAAACTTTGTTGGGGACACACGTTTTCATATAGAAAACTTGGTTGGGGACAAACGTTTTCATATAGAAAACTTTGTTGTGGACAAACCATTTCATATAGAAAACTTTGTTGTGGGAAAACGTTTTCATATAGAAAACTTTGTTGTGGACAAACGATTTCATGTAGAAAACTTTGTTGTGGGCAAACGATTTCATACAGAAAACTTTGTTGAGGACAAACGTTTTCATATAGAAAACTTTGTTATGGACAATATGTTCGTATAGCAAACTTTGTTGTGGACAAATGTTTTCAGATAGAAAACTTTGTTGTGGACAAAAGTTTTCATACAGAAAACTTTGTTATGGACAAACGTTTTCAGGCAGAAAACTTTGTTGTGGACAAGTGTTTTCATATAGAAAACTTTGTTGTCGCCAAACGTTTTCACATAGAAAACTTTGTTGTGGACAAACGTTTTCATGTAGAAAACTTTGACATCGAGAAACATTTTCATATAGAAAACTTTGTCGTCGACAAATTTTTTAATACGTCAAACAAACAAAAAAACAAAGTTTTCTATGTGAAAACGTTCGTCGACGACAAAGTTTTCCCTATGAAAACGTTTGTCGACGACAAAGTTTTCTATATGAAAAGGTTTATTTTATACAGACAAATTTGCCGTCGTTTTCATATAGAAAGCTTTCAGGTTTGTCGACGACAAAGTTTTCTATATGAAAAGGTTTGTCGACGATAACATTTTCTATTTGAAAAGGTTTGTTTTATACAGACAACTTTGTTGTTGTTTTCATATAGAAAGCTTTGTCGTCGAGAAACGTCATATAAAAAACTTATCGAACACCAAATCGTCGAAAAGTGTGGGGGTACGTGCAAATTTTTATCGAAATGTGATGTACAAACAATTAAAATGATCAGCAATTTTGTGCTTACTCGCAATAATTGTAAACAATATAAAAAATAAATAAAACTATTTGTAAACAACAACAGAAATTGAATTCAAAATTAGGTTTCGGAAAAAAACCCCAAAATTTAACACGACTCGCATTGAACTTTGAAATGATGTCATATTTCGAGCATAATATTAAACTGCTGCTGAGAAAAACAAGAACTTTTCAGGTAACACAAAACAAAACGTGTTCTATAAGCTGATGAAAGTACAACTGCGATTGTATTTTGATACTATTATTAGTTTTTTGATGAATTTGACAAATGTGTTTTATACAGCGACCAAAGACCAGAAAAAGAATTATGTCACTTTTGCAATATCGCTGTCATAGAACAATTCTGCATGGTTTGCTGTGATCGTTGATGGACTTTGGTCACAGATGTAAAGTAAAATATTTGTGCGATCGTCTATTTTTACATCAGGGTCAGCCGATTCATTGTGTTTGACTATAGCACAGGCATCATACGAAATTCAAAGAATAAACACAATTTTCAAAATGTATGCCAATAAAATATTGAAACTGTGGGCCAAGATATTAGTTGAGGAAAACTTTTTGTGAAAATTGGCCATGAGTACAGCGATAAGTGAAAGCGGAAAATTTTTCATCCGATGTTGTTTAAATTTATCTAAAATAAATATTTCGTGTTGTCATTGGGAATTACTTTAGTTTTGGGTGATTATAATTAAATGTCAATTAAATTTCTCAGAAAATTTACTATCATTGATTCTTCTTAATACAAATACAAAAATTTATATTCATAATATAAAAATAGAATTGAATCATACAGGTATTTTGAAAAACCTGATTTAAATACGCACATTTCCCTCAAGAATATTTATAAGATCTCTAAATCTGATTTGTATGTTTGAGACTTGTGGTTGATCCATCTACACAGAGCATATTAAACTTGATCCCCAGACCACTTCAATGCTAATTAAACCTC
This sequence comes from Phaonia tiefii, assembly GCA_963931995.1. Taxonomy (NCBI): domain Eukaryota; kingdom Metazoa; phylum Arthropoda; class Insecta; order Diptera; family Muscidae; genus Phaonia; species Phaonia tiefii. Next base: position 295,899,509 of record OZ008368.1, read on the forward strand.
TTTCTCCGATATGCTCGATATTTGGAGATAACCAAAGATGTTCGCCTGAGGCAATTGTTCCAATTGAATTATTTTCAGACAGATGTGATGTTTCTAATGAAAACATTATTAACTAAATTGCAAATTTCGATTTAAAACTTACAAAATTCTAAGCCAAATTAAAAATTTGTATACCATATCCGAAAAATTTTAAATTAAGACCCGCGCTTGGAAAAACTTCAGACGATGGAAAAATTAAAAATAAAATTCAAAATTCATATAATAACATTCATTTATCGTTAAAATTCGTTTTTACATAGAAAATTTTCTCGTCAACAATCGTTTTCATATAGAAAACTTCTATATGAAACTTTCGACAATCGTTTTCATACAGAAAACTTTGTCGTCGACAAACGTTTTCATATAGAAAACTTTGTCGTCGACAAACGTTTTCATATAGAAAACTTTGTCGTCGACAAACGTTTTCATATAGAAAACTTTGTCGTCGACAAACGTTTTCATAGAGAAAACTTTGTCGTCGACAAACGTTTTCATATAGAAAACTTTGTCGTCGACAAACGTTTTCATATAGAAAACTTTGTCGTCGACAAACGTTTTCATATAGAAAACTTTGTCGTCGACAAACGTTTTCATATAGAAAACTTTGTCGTCGACAAACGTTTTCATATAGAAAACTTTGTCGTCGACAAACGTTTTCATATAGAAAACTTTGTCGTCGACAAACGTTTTCATATAGAAAACTTTGTCGTCGACAAACGTTTTCATATAGAAAACTTTGTCGTCGACAAACGTTTTCATATAGAAAACTTTGTCGTCGACAATCGCTTTCGTTTAGAAAACTTTGTCGTCGACAGTGTTTTCATACAGAAAACTGTGTCGTCGGAAATGTTTTCATACAGAAAACTTTTTCGTCAATCGTTTTCGTACAGAAAAATTTTGAGTTTTCATTTGAAATTTAGAAATTTTTTAAGATAATTTGAGATACCTAGGATGCGAACGCCGTTTTTGGGCATTTTTTTTAATATAAACTTAGAATAGCAAAATAAAATTGAGAATTTTCTATTTTAAAAATAAAAATATAAATTGGGAAAAATCAAAATTAAATCGAGATATTGTCATCAAACTGAACAGTTTTCAAACAATATTAAATGTTTTTAATTTAGCAAAATCCGAAATGGAAACGATTTTCATTTTCCTGATCGGAGCTTATCAGTGTGGCTGTAGGCCCGGAACGACATATTCCACTACGACAACTCCTGGAGAAACTCCACGAAAAACAAATCGATACCTACCACCTCAATGTAAATTATAAGAGTGCATTCTATAGCCAGATACGGGGGAAACTGTATCAAACTATGTTGGAGCTTGGTAATCCTGCTAACGCCCAGGCCACACTGGCGTTTTCAAAAGCTCTGCTGCCAAAAAAAACCTCAACGTCGTATACGCTTTCCGGGTGTCACACTAGCGATTTGTTAACGCCCGGTTTCAAAAGCTCTGCTGCCAAAAAAATAGCTGCAACGTCGTGTACAATTTCGGGGTGCCACAATAGCTCTTTGACAGCTCTTTGTTATGTTTGGTACTGTGGTCATGTGAACAGTAGATTGTGCTTAATTTTTTGTTGCTTGTAAGACAATATACAAACAAATATATAACAGCCTGTTTCTCTATCTCGAACGAAAGTTTTCGGTCGTTTTCTATACGAAAGAAAGTTGGTTTGGGGTTCACAATCTTATCGCTTCAACTCGAATGAAAACATACAATGTTTCAGTACAAATTTTGGTTTCTCTATTTCGAATGTGCTGTCACTTAGGAACAAATATGAAGTCAGGCGAACGAAAATTTCGACTTAGAGAAACCAAATTTAAGTCGAATGTGAGTGACTGATTTCCGTTCGCTTAGCTATTCGTTCGAGATGGAGAATCAGGCTGTAAGAAAACAAAAAACTGCTGGCGTGCATCCCCTAAATACTGCAAGGAATTTGCATGGGGCTTATTATACGCTCTACCGCCCAAATTATCAACTCTGCGTCAATATTTCACCTAAATTACTGTGCACAAATGAAAACAAACAACACCTACAACAATACAACACAAATAGTAACCCAGATATCCAAAAAATATGTGCTGATAGCAACAACATCACTAACAAAACACACGATGAGAGCAAGAGAGAGCTTTTAAAAACGCGAGCGTTGTAGAATATCAACGTCGGGGTTTTCGACGTCGCGCGTTGCAGTTGAGAACGCCGAAAAGGCACGACTAAAAAACGCAAGTGTGGCCTCCCCAATTTTATTGTGTATACTTCCACGAAAGCTCTTTGAAACGCGCGTTGGCAAAACTCCAGTGTGTCCAAGCCTAAAAGCTGGCATACCTTTGTAGAACGACACGAAATCCAAAGTATTGATTGTTAAACATCCCACCATTAAATTTTCTACGAGACGAAGTAACAGGCAGGGCGACACCCTATCGTGCGAACTCTGAAACATTTTAATTGAGTTCTTCGTGAGAAAAGCTGCCGTCCACACGAATAAACCTATCAGATGCTCCGAGAAAAGTCCGTAAAAGTGGGTTTGGCAGTAAATTAGGACTGGGGAAAATTAATGGTTTCGACAAGTAGAACATTCTAGTTAGTGAACGAATTCATTTACTTCGTATCTACTACGATATAAACAACAGCCTAGACATCAATCGGAGAATTGTGCTTGCAAACAGGTGTTATCTCGGGATAAGCAAGCACTTCAGAGATTAGACCCTTTCTCAAGAAACGACGACCCAAGTCTATTAGACTCTCAAACAACCTGTCTGGCTTTATGGTTCAGAATCATGGGTAAACTGGCACGGTGACGAAAAACCACTGTGAGTTTTCGAGAGAAAAACGCAAAGAAAAATATATGGTCCTATCATCGGGAACGGCGAGTATCGGCGAATATGGATACAGTTTAAACCGCTCGTGGTTCATGCGTCATAGATAATCGCCGTTCCCGATGGCGTACGCACCACAAGCGGCTTAAACTGTATTGATACATCGGCGTACCAATTATAATACATAATATCCGAACTTCTAACCTGTTGGTCTAATTGATTTAAAATGTACTAGGTATATGTAGGGGAGAAGTCAGGCACTGAGAATATGGCAGAATCACAAAAATAAAAAATTTTTGAAATCGGTTTACAAGTTTAGAAGTTACATGCCATGAAAGTTTAAACATCATCAAGGTTGTCTACTTTGACACCCTGTAGCAAAACGTACGTTAATATCATGTTCTGAAACTTTGACTCCTTCTCTACAAATACCGAGTACATTGTAAAACAATCAGACCAACAGTTTAGAAGTTCTAATATTATTAACACTTTTTTTGCAAGCGACCCCAATGTGCGTAGTTACGCGAATCAAAATAACGCGTTTACGTGCAGATCAGATCAGAATAAACCATTCGGAAAGAATAAACCAGTCGGAATTCGAAGACATACTCGAAGGCCATTGAAAAATAGGACGACCGAGACTCCACTGGAAAGACCAGGTAGAAGAATATCTGCGAGATCTTGGTGTTACCAACTGGAAGAGAAACACTAAAGCTCCAGCCGGTTGGAGAAGCATGTTATTATCATTTTGTAACTCCCTCGAAACAGTACTGTACGCAGGATTTTATTTCGGGGGGGCCCAGCTTGATATATAGGTTGAAAAATATAACTAAATTCAGAAATGACCTATTAAAGAATTAATTTGTGGGGGGGGGGGGGCCGGGGGCTCGGGTGCGTACGTACCTGCCTTGACCCCTCTGGGTTGTATGAGGACTCCTCATTTTAGAAAATTTTAAATAAAATTCATATTTTTGTATTTCCAACTGAGAAAGTTCCTAACAAAATTGTTGGCCTGTTTGACGATCTCGAACGAAATGCTAATCGAATGAACACCAGTCACTCACATTCGACACAAATTCCTCTATTCTGATATTTTCCTTCGACTGACTCAACATTTTTTCGCAAACGACAACAGATTCGATAGAGAGGAACCCAAAATTGGTACTGAAAAGTTTTGATAAATTGTATGCTTTCCTCCGAAATAAAATGACACGATTGTGGAACCCACATCAACTTTCTTTCGAATAGAACACAAACGAAAGCTTTTGTTCGACATCAAGGAACAGGCGGTGAGAGTTTCCATTTGAAGAAATTCAACAGAAATTTAAATTTTTGTTTTAAATACATAAAATTCCAAGTGTAATTTAGATTAAAAATTACATGAGGTGTCAGGGGACATCCGGTTGGAACGAAGTTCTTTTAGCTATATATTATGTACTAGTTAGTTCCAACACGATACTTTTTGTAAAATGATAAACTTATTTTAAGAAAAATTTTTTCATAGAATGTATTTTTATATTTTTAGGTCCTACATAAAAAAGGATATGTATTATATTTTCCCGAAAAGGTACTTTTTAAAGAGAGGTACTTCTTTTAGTAAAAGCTAATGCGTTTTTAAGTAAAGTACCATTTTTAAGAAGAAGTACTTTCTGTAAGAAAAAGCCATAAGAGTATTAGTTTTTTTAAAATGAAGTAAATTTTTTAAGAACAGACACTTTTGAAAGAAGTAGTATTCTTTTTAGGAAAAGGTTAGTTTTTTAAGAAAATTTACTTATGTTCAGAAAGACTACATATCTCAAGAAAAGAAAAGAAAATAAAAGGTATTCAGGTCGATTCCTTTATACCCGCTTCACTTCGACGAAGGCAACGTTTCACTTTCGACGCTCTGTTTTCGATGAAGTCTAAAATACTCGTGATTACTTATCGATAAAAATTGTAAAAATTTTGGCATCACTAAATAAATCAGCTGTAAGCGTAATCAGGTGATTGGGAAAATTATTCGTCATTAACAAAAAATTCTAAAGAAAAACTCATATTTTAATTAAAAATGGATTCCATTGCGTTTTATGTTACAGATAATTCGGGGGCATAAATTCACTTTAGGCTCTGATCTACACCAAAATTTCACCAGCGACAAAACCTTCAATCCGATCTGCTTAAAATGGGTATCATTACAAAGCTCTTTTGATACTCTATAACTCTGTCTATAAATATATTTCCTTTCATTAACCCATTGGGGGCTATTTAAAAAAAAAGGTTTTTAACCTCACATTTTTCCTTTAAAATGTACAATTTTTTTTTTAAAAAAAAAATCATTAGTGAGCTTAATTCTTTGATAGTCTCCGATAACAGGTTAGACTGTAACCTATTTTTTTAAGCACAATACTTCTCTTTAACCCTTCAAATACCAGACATATTTAAGGAAAATTAAAAATTATTTCAAAAAAATCGCGCGAATTTTCAGATTTTGCCACACATCGACTTAAGGTACAGAGGGAATTTCAACCCCCTGCCTGGGCGACTAGGTGGAATATAAATTTAACAATTTTCAAAAATTTATTTTCATTTTAATTTTTTCATTTCGACGTTACGGAAATTTCACTCGAGCCGAATATGTTACATATCTGAACTTTAAAGGGCCATAAATCGAGAAATATGGGCCTCCGGGAAAAAATTGTTTTTTTTTAAATTAAAAGTAAATTCGATACACCCTCTAAAAACATAAAACAAAAAATTGCTAAATTGCCCGTAAAATAGAGTTGTTCCCGAAAAACATTTCTAAAAAAAAATTTTAATAAAAATCATAAAAATAAGAGAATAACATTAAATAACTTTTTTCGACTTTAATATCACCGGTCTTTGAAGGTTTATTGTTGAGTGTTATACCTTAAAAAAAAAGACTGAAGACTTGCCTATTATCGGACTCTAGTAAAAATATATGTATACTAGGGCAGTTTTTTGAAAAAAATAAATTTTGATCAAAAAAGTGAGGTTAAAAAATCGTTTTTTTCCAACAGCCCCCAATGGGTTAATAAAAAGAAATACATTTATACACAGAGTTATAGAGTTTGTAATGATACCCATTTTACCCAGATCGGATAATAAATACCTGAGGTATGAGCGACTCAAGTTTTGGAGGCCTATATTTCGGAAAATATGGACTTGCACCGAAAATTTTTTTTTTGTTTGTTATCAGCGTTTAATGCCCTTTCAGGTCAAAAGCACGAAAAAAAATTAAGGCCATTGACCCTAAAGTGAATTTGTTCCCGGGATGTAAACGCGCGGATATTGGCGTCCAACGGAAATGACATATATTTACATTAGGGACACGAGTATTTTAGAATACATATGATGTAAAAGAAATCACATGTTACTGTTTGCATATCTCTAAAAACATATATTTTCTAGCAATCGCATCACCAACGTATTATAGAATAGCAAAAAGTGAATGAGGCGCGTATTGGTGGTGAAGGTGACTATAGGAATCGACCTGATTATTTAATTTTTCAGAAAAGGGATTTTTGTAAGAAAATATATTTTTTTTGATAAATTTTTTTAAGAAATGGGAATTTTCTGTAGAATTGATCCTTTTTTCAAGAAAGGGTAAATTTTTAAGAGTAGAAACTTATCTCAAGAAAAGTTATTTTGTTTCACAAACAAGGTACTCTTTAAAGAATAGGTAGTTTTTTAAGAAAAGGCAATTTGTTGTAAGAAAATGTACTTTTTTTAAGCAAAGGTACTTCTTTAAGATAAGGTATTTTTTTAAGGAAAGGTTATTTGTTTAAGAATATGAATGGGTATTTTTTTTTTGAGAAAATTTACTTTTTTTAAATTTCTTTCACTTTGGCTTTTTAAAACTTAACTTTTTATTGGGTTCAAAAATACAATAATTTATATACTAAATATTGGTCACAGGCTCCACCTAGAAAACCTTCTTTTAAACAAGAAATTTCCCAACATATGTTAGTCTAGACACAAACCAAAGAAAAAGTACCCAATATAGTTGATAATACTGTGTTGTAGCATAATAGTGTTAAAAAAAGTTGTTTCATTTTTTTTTTAATTTAGGCCCCATCCCGCAACTTGCCATAAGGAACTTCGTTCCAAAAAATTCAAAATATTCTAGGAAAATTGTGAATTTTTATTTTAACTTCTGCCAACTTATAGTTGATTATTGTAATTCACCCCTTTATTTTCTGAGTAAACTAAATGTCACAGTGAATATTATCTTTAACACATATCGAATGCAATTTAAAAAATTGACGTCAAATAGACGGTATAAAGTCACCCCCCATTGACCGACAAAACAAGATAACTTTTAAAATAAAAATACCTCTTCATAAAAGCCCCCTCACCAATTCATTAAAGCATATTAGAAAATTTCCCCCCTTTGTAGACAAAAATTATACAAATCAAATAAATGGGCGATTTGATTGTACAACGACGTTTAGTGAATAGCCTGATTATCAAATATGTACTCGAAAAAAAAACCCTCCTTCATTTACCTTTTCCGATTTCATGAATGGAAAGTGGCAAAGGGAAAAGGGAAGAGCAATTTATCATGAACTACGTAGGTACTTACGTATCTTTACGTAGAGACGTCGAACATTCACTTCATGGCCGTTGCGTGTATTCTGGTAGGTTTTCAATGTTGGAATAGGAATTGCACGTGAATGTAGCGTGTTCTATGGCATTTCTATAGAATCACAAATTTCACAAATAACGATTTCAGCCGGTCTTTAACATCGCCACAATCTGTTGTACAATAATAACCTGTAATCAGTCATCGGTTCCGAAAACTGTATGTGGCTGATTGGGTGTCGGCCAATCATAGGATTTCGTTGAAGATAACACGTTGAATATGTATGTGGGGTTACTAGGGCCAAACTTGATGATACTTTCAAGACAACATCTATTATCGACATCTATTATCGACATCTACTATTCGAAATGAAAACAAACTATTAAAACCTAAACGATCCGTTTGAGGGTAAAATATGGAAGAGGGAATAGCTGAACTTAAAGTCAAACACAACTGGTGATGGCGTCGTATTTTGATTTATTTTTAAACCACTCTCGTTCGATCAGAGATCATTCATTATCATCATGGGAAGGTATTGTTGTACTATATATACATATAAGTATACTATATTTGTACATTGGTAATACCGGAAGAAACATGCCAACCAAGTGTGATCGCAGCTACAGGTGGGTGTGCCATACTTCACGTACGATTCAGATGTCGAATTGTATGGTGCAGTTATGGTTCGTTCATCGGAGATATTAGGTCTGTTTTATTTATCCCGTTTGTTGTTTATTTTATTTGTGAGGAACATAAGCGGCTTAATTTCATTGATAAAAATGGTACAAGTTTACCATGTTGAATTTTGTGGAAATAACTGAAGATAGAAAATAGAGCCATCAAACTGTTTTAATTTGAAATTGATTTTACTTGCTCGAGACAATCGCAATATCCGTTGACAGTTAAATCAGCATGCGCTAGCTGATGGCTTATGACGTTCATTGAGATGTTGAAGTGATCGCGTATGATACAACTTTGTCTAATACCCTATCAACTATTTAATGCATTGATACGTCACGTTCGCCTAGGAGTTTATAAAAATACTATAAATATAAACATTAGGTTGGGTCAATTTTTTTTTGCCGACCAAGAGTATAGCAGAAGCGTAATATACGGCAAAGTCTACGCAAATGTTCCCAAGAAACAATGGTTCTAAAATCAAAATCGAGCCAGCGATTTTTCAATTGAAAATTTGTATATTAATGTCAAAATCGACCCAAAAGCCATACTTTTGAAACTTCATTGTCTTCGATTTCGTTGATTTCACACATATATTATACTCATTGCAGGCGTTCCAATGACGTTTAGTTTAGGTCGAAACTCATCTGCAGAATTTTTGTGAAGAGATACCTATGTTAATGTTGGAATAACTTTTGAAGGTGATGCCAGATCTGCCATTTATATTTTTTATTCCTAAAGAGAAGGTTAAAACCTATCAGGCGATACCTGGATCATTAGAATCTGATATCGAAATCGAAGAGAATCCAGTTTTAAAGGAATGGCTTTTGGTTCGATTTTTTACGCTAACATACAAAATTTTCAAGTGAAAAAACGCGGGCTCAATTTTGATTTTAGAACCATGGTTTCTAGCGAAAATTTTCTTAGAATTTGCCATAGATTACGTTTCTGCTATATTCTTTGTCAAGCTTTTTGGTTCCATACAAATTGACCCACCCTAATAAACCTAGTATAGCAGCTTAAATTAATTTAGATCTTGAAGAGATCGCAAATATGAAAGATAGTTTACTCAAAATACCTATTAACCAGGGGTGTGGATTCGGAGTTTGGGAGTCAGAGTTCAGGACATTTGCCCGGAGTCGGAGTCGAATTTTTTCAGTCTGACTCCGACTCCGGGTTAATAAACTTAGTACCAATTTTGGAAATATCAAAATGGAAGGATATGATAGAAATTGTTTCACCATTGTTTGGCATTATTACTAAAGCCAGAGTGGTAAAAAACGATTGGTATTTGGATATGAATTGAATTGATCTTTTAGAAATTGTATTTTGTTCCAAATCTAATATTTAAAAAAATTTAATCCAAATTTCAATTTTCAATAAACAAATTCAAAGACTTTTCACAAAAAATTTAATTATACAGGAATTTTGTAAAATTCCGCAATTCTGTGTAGTTTGTAAGAAATAGAAAAATATTCCTTTAAGAAATAACTTTAGATCGAATCATATACAATTAAATAACTCTTGTTTTAACACTATTATGCTAAAAACCACTATTAGCAACTATATTCTTTGTTTTTGCATTGGTTTGTGTCTAGACTAACTAGATGTCTCATATATGTTGGGAAATTTGTAGGTGGAGCCTGTATCGAATCATATACAATTAAACAACTTTTGATTTTACACTATTATGCTAAAAACCACTATTATCAACTATATTCTTTATTTTTGCTTTGGTTTGTGTCTAGACTAACTAGATGTCCCACATATGTTGGGCAATTTCTAGGTGGAGCCTGTAACCAATATTCGATATATTATATATATTGTAGTTTCGAACCCAATAAAAAGTAACTTTAGAAAATCCAAATAAGTGCCTTTTCTTAAAAAAGTAAATTTTCTCAAAAAACATACCTTTTTCATATTCTTAAACAAAGTACCTTTTCTTAAAAAAATACCTTATCTTAAAGAAGTTCCTTTGCTTAAAAAAAGTATATTTTCTTACAAAAAGTACCTTTTCTTAAAAAAGTACATCTGCTTACAACAAATTGCCTTTTCTTAAAAAACTACCTTTTCTTTAAAGGGTACCTTTTTTGTGAAACAAAATAACTTTTCTTGAGATAAGTACCTACTCTTTAAAATGTACCTATTCTTGAAAAAAAGGACAAATTCTAAAAAAATTCCCATTTCTTAAAAAAACCTTTTTTCAAAAAAAAAAATACCTTCTCTTAAAAAATACTTCTTCTTACAAAAATCCCTTACAAAATTTAATTTTTTTAAATAAGTACCTTTTCTTAAGAAAGTGCATTTTCTTACAACAAATTGCCTTTTCTTAAAAAACTAAATAAAATAAATGGTTTCCCATTACATCCCATGAAGGGACCGGGGAGAACTTCTCACAATCACTGAGCTGTGCGCTTTCCAGTTTTCACTCACTGATTGGGACCTACAGTTTTACACCGATTCCGAACGGTAATTTGAGAAGCTTTTTCATGGCTAGATACTCGATAGTGTCGCCGTCACTATGCGAGGTGACCGCCGCTGAAAGAAATTTTTTTTTTAAGGTGGTCAGAGCCGGGTTCGAACCCAGGATCTCATGAACAAGAGCCGCGCACACTAACCATTGCACCACCGACGGCCTTAAAAAAACTACCCTGTCTTTAAAGAGTACCTTTTTTGTGAAACAGTAACTTTTCTGGAGATAAATACCTACTCTAAAAAATGTTCCTATTCTTTAAAAAATGACCAGTTCTAAAAAATTGTCATTTCTTAGAAAAAACTTTTTTCAAAACAAAATACCTTCTCTTAAAAAATACCTCTTCTTACAAAAATTCCGTTCCTAAAAGTACCCTTTCTAAAAGTAAAATAATACCTTTTTTTTTTGAGATAAGTAGCCTTTCTGAAAATAAGTACATTTTCTTAACAGAATAACCATTTCCTACAAAGAGTACCACTTCTTTACAAAGTACCTGTTCTTAAAAAAAGTACTTCTTTGTAAAAAAAAATCATACTTTTATGGTTTTTTCTTACAGAAAGTACTTCTTCTTTAAAATAGTACCTTTTCTTAAAAAAAAAAACATTGGCTTTCAAGAAAAGAAGCACCTCTCTATAAAAGAAACCTTTTCGGGAAAATATAATATATATTCTTACAAAAAGGACCTAAATATATACTTTTTTAAAAAAAAATACACTCTAAAAAAAATTTCTTACAAAGAGTTTATCATTTTACACAAAGTATGTTTTCTTAAAGATCCATTTAAATTATCGTATTTTCCAACGGGCGCCTTAGGCGTGTTGGAACTAACTAGTCCAACCGGGTGTCCCCTGACACCTCGTATGATATTTTATTATTATTATTGTAAATGTCTAGCACTTCCACTGAACATTTGCAGGTATAACACAGTGCAACACGAAAAAATGTAACCGTATACGGACACCACTACGTGATAAAAGACAAAGCCCAAAGACATGCACTTTTTTATGGGCCCCCCAAAAACGTACCTAAGATCTCAATAAACAACTTCCTACAACATATTAACTTCCTAGGAATGATTCGTATATTGTTGCGTGTGCTGAGCTTACTGCTTTGCCTGTGCTGTAGCGGTCGGTGAGATAGCATAGTATCTCAATGTTGAAGTAAGCGATGTTAAGAATCATTCCTAGGAAGTTCATATGATCTAGAAAGTTTTTTACTGAGATCTTAGGTACATTTTTGTAGTTGATTGTTTCTTTGAATTTTGAACGGTTTGGTACCTATGCACCTCAACAGGGGAAAAATGGTAAAAATCCAATTTTTTAAAGTTTTTTTTGCGATTTTGACCTTGAAGATGATCTTATATGTTCACAATTTTTGTTCTTTATTATAAGAGCTACAACTTTCCCTCAGAGAGTAAATCAAAAATCCGAACGATTTGCAAGTTATAAGCCTGACAAAATCATCACGTTTTGCAAGAATGACACCGAGGCCACAAATTTTTGGGGGCCCATAAAAAAAACAGTCCATGACTTTGGGCAAAACTGGGAGACACGGGTCTTTTTTTTTAGTCTTTTATCACGTAGAGGTGTCAGTATATGGTTATATTTCCATGACTTAAAAAATTACACACAGTGAAATTAAAAAATTTTTGGGGAAATTTTCCACTTTTGCGGCTACCTAAACGCTGTTAAGAATCATTCATATGTTCTAGAAAGTTGTTTACTGAGATCTTAGGTACATTTTTGTAGTTGATTGTTTCCTTGAATTTTAAACGGTTTACTACCTATGGACCTGAACAGGGGAAAAAAGTTAAACAAAAATCAAATTTTTTAAAGTTTTTTTGCGATTTTGACCTTGAAAATGAAGTTTTCATGAGTTTATTTGTTGACAATTTGTATTTCCTATGACAAGAGCTACAACTTTCCCCCAGAGAGTTAATCAAAATTCCGAACGGTTTGCAAGATATGAGCCTGACAAAATGATCACTTTTTTGTAAAAATTACACCGAGGCCCCAAATCTTTGGGGGCCCATAAAAAATGTGCATGACTTTGGGCAAAACTGGGAGACACGGGTCTTTTTTTTTGGTATTTTATCACGTAGTGGTGTCCCTATATAGTTATATTTCCATGACTTAAAAAATTACACACAGTGTAATTTAAATGTGAGATGGAACATTTTTAACAATACCAAGAATTTAACAATACATCGGCTTTGTTGTGAGATATGACAGCCAAACAGTCATAATTCTCCGCATGAGAATCCAAGAAAACCCAAGCTAAATCGATTTAGACCGAACTGATTTCATATAATACGGTGTAAAAATTTACATAAATATAGCCGAAAAAATCGTTCAACAGATTAGCTTTTCAAAAATGTTGTCTTTTGATAGAAGTGCTAAACTTCCGGACTCCGACTCCAAAACTCCGACACCAACTCCGACTCCACAGCACTGGATTATTTTATAGCAGTTCAAATTTAATTTCCAATAAAAAATTCAAAAACACCATAATTATTTGCAATTATATAAATAAATGGTTTCCCATTACATCCCATGAAGGGACAGGGGAGTACTTCTCACAATCACTGAGCTGTGCGCTTTCCAGTTTTCACTCACTGATTGGGATCTACAGTTTTACACCGATTCCGAACGGTATATTGTGAGAAGCATTTTCATGGCTATATACTCGATAGTGTCGCCGTCACTATGCGAGGTTACCGCCGCCGAAAGAAATTTTAAGGTGGTCAGAGCAGGGTTCGAACCCAGGATCTCATGTACAAGAGCCGCGCACACTAACCATTGCACCGTCGACGGCGGTTTGCAATTAGTTTTACGTAAAACATAAATAAAATTTATTGCATATTTTTAAAAAGTTTTGACACATTTTGAATTGTTTGAGATTTTTTAATTTTGTTCTCAGATGATTTAAAGATTTTCTTAATTTGAATCTATTAATTCGTGGGTTTTAGGCGTATTTTTTTCTAAAAACGGTTTTGCTTTCTCAAAATATAAAACTGCAATGCGTAAGATTTGGTTATAAAAACTACAACAGGCGGAAACCTGGGGTTTCTTTCAAAAAATAAACGGTGCCACTGGATTTTAAAAAATGAGACTTTTTTGTATTTTAATCTTCAAGCTCAAGACCATTCTATATCTCTATTAATAGAGATATAGTTTTTTTTAAAAAAGAAGTTTTGCAAAATGCATCCTCATGATTCCTGGCAAAGCGTATAGCTATTTCAGATCTAGCTACAGATCTTCATCAGCGGTTGTTTGCAATGCTGCTTTTGAAAAATTCATCAAACTAAATGCTCAATTGAGAGTTTTCCACTATACTACAAGGGTTCGAAAAATATCGCAAACAAAACACACCAGAAAACATTTGCAAAAAAAACTACTTTCCATCTCCAGAGAACCATCGCTCCTCATTAGAAATGATTTTTATTGTAACCTAAAAGACGTGCTCTACGTTCATCAGGGATGAGTTTTATTTATTCGGTCTTTATATTGGTACTTTTGTTCTATGTTCTGGAATTCTTCACGAATGTTCCCTTTGAGGGCTTCAAGAGTCTAAGGTTTGATGACATAGACTCGTGACTTCAAAACCCCCACACAAACAACGCTCTGGAACGGTTAAAACGGGTGATCTTGCCGACCAGTGCAAATAGCCAAAGCGAGAGATAAGATTGGTAATTGCTAGAAGGCACTCTACTAGTGTAATGGGCGTACATGTGATTCGAGGAGGTATTATTGATTCGTATCACTACCTGGTTGCAGCACAGTTTCGCACAACGTTGAGCAGAGCGAAAGTCGTACGAAACCAGACATATAGTAGTAAACTGAACATCGGAAAGCTGCTATTACCAGAGGTAGCTACGGCCTATGCAGAGAAAATCACTCAGCTACTGGCGCAGAACGCACCCCCCGCTCATGATCCTGTAGTGCAGTGAAAGTATATTTTCCAGTCTATGAAAACTACTGCAGAGACCGTACTTGGTTCTGAAACACCGCTAAAAGATAAACCATGCTACGATGAAGAGTGACCCATGGCAAGTGATGAAAAGAGCTCTGCACGTATGGCAATGCTTCAGTTAGATGCAACGAGAGCCGCGACAGAGAGGCAATGCTTCAGTCAGATGAAACGCGCGCCGCGACAGAGAGGAGAGAGGAAACCCGTTTGCTTAAGAAGAAAAAAATGGTTTTGGAGAAAGCGCGAGAGAGAGCAAATTGAATCTCTCTGAATTGAATCTCAAAAATCAAGCCCGTAAATTCTATCGAAAAGTACAAAGTCAAACCAACTGCAATGGATTAGGGTCCCCTTTGTAACGACAAAGCCGGGAATCTTATTACAGATGTGCAGAGTCTGTTGGGAATATGGAGAGATTACTTCTCTGCTTTACTTGCCTCAGGAGACTTGAATACTGATGAGGGTGTTGAGCAGGACGATGGCTTCGACTTCCCCTCCTAGCAAAAGTGAACTTAAAACTGCAATTTCCCGGCATAAGAACAAGAAAAACGGTAGTGCTGATGGACTACCGGCTGAGCTGTTTAAGGCTGGCGGCTATGACTTGCTAATATGCTTGCATCAGCTCATACTAAGCCTTTTTTCCATTGCATATAAGGCCCTCTCCAGCGTAATGTGCCAAAGATTAAAGCCATTTGTTGCAGACCGGATCGGATCTTATCAGTGTGGTTTTATGCCTCGAAAATGTGGGAGAAACCCCACGAAAAAAATACCGGTATCTAGCACCTCTTTGTTGATTACACTGTGCAACAGTGGGTTTCGAGGCTCGACCAAACCAAAATATTGTGAAAGTACATGGATGTAAAAAAAATAAATGGTTTCCCATTATATCCCATGAAGGGACTGGGGAGAACTTCTCACAATCACTGAGCTGTGCGCTTTCCAGTTTTCACTCACTGAGTGGGACCTAAAGTTTTACACTGATTCCGAACGGTAATTTGAGAAGCTTTTTCATGGCTAGATACTCGATAGTGTCGCCGTCACTATGCGAGGTGACCGCCGCCGAAAGAAAATTTGAAGGTGGTCAGAGCCGGGTTCGAACCCAGGATCTCATGTACAAGAGCCGCGCACACTAACCATTGCACCACCGACGGCCACAAAAGTACATGGATGTGGTATAACAAAACCCCGCTCGGTTTTGCCCCTTTACGTAACAATTTTTTTTAGAGGCCAAAGAAAATTTTGCAGGTGGGTCAGGGCCCTATTCCAGATTTTACTTCAATAAATCCTAAACAGCTTGAAATATTGCACTACACCCTTTGACAATATTGTAGCTATTTTCCCATTTAACAATTCCCTCTAATATATTTCTAAGGAAAAGTACACTGTTAATCAATTATTTCACGAAACGTCATGAAAAATTGCGCATATTTTATATGTTTTGACATTTCTTGCCTATCGGTAAATAAATTACGCTAGCTGTCTTCAAAAGAATATCTTGATAACTTTTCTAAATACACTACTAAACAAAAATTATATTTAGAGCTCTATAATCATATTCTTTACATATTAACCTATATATATTCTTACATTCCTGTGTTCATAGTATAGAATTTATAACCGAAAATTTTAAAAAAATTAAAATTTCTGAATTGGTATTTATTTGGAATTTGTTTAATATTGAATACATATAAGTGAATATTTAAAGAATATGGTTAAACGCAGAATTTCTACACCAATTATGGAGTTCTAAATATAATTTTTGTTGATTAGTGAATTTAGAGAAGTTATCTAGAAATTTAGAAGCTACAATTCTTTTGAAGACAGCAATTTATTTACCGTTAGGCAAGAAATGACAAAACATATAAAATATGTGCAATTTTTCATGACGTTTCGTGAAATAATTGATTAACAGTGTACTTTTCCTTAGAAATATATTAGAGGGAATTGTTAAATAGGAAACTAGCTACAGTATTGTCAAAGGTTGTAATGCAATATTTCAAGCTGTTTAGGATGTTTATCGAAACTATCGAATATCGTTGGAAAAATTGTTTCGGTATAAAAGGAGATGACGTTGTAAAATAAAGATCCTATTTCCCAACCATTTTGCGTCTTCTTTGTTAGGTCGGCTAGTTTTGGAACCGCCCTAGTAACGATCTTACGGTACCATTTAGTACGAGGAGAGGCCTCAGGCAGTTCGACACCCTATCATGCGATCACTTCAACATTTTAATTGAGATCATCGTGAGAAAAGCTGTAGTCAACAGGAATAAAACTATCAGCAACGAAATTCACATGCCACTAGCGAATGATGATGATTTAGACATCATTGGGCGAAATCTGCGAAAAGTTACTGCAGTATTTTCGAGAATTGAGGACAACATTAATGGTTTCGGCAAGTAGAACATCCAAACGATTGGATGCAAGGGGTAAATGTTGATTTCCGTTATAATATGGAGGTAGTGGAAGAAGTTATTTGCCTCCTATCTGCCGTAAACAGGAGCAATAACGTCAGCCTAGAAATCAAACGGTAAATTATGCTTTCAAACAGGTGTAATTTCGGAATAAGTGATGAATTCAGAGATAAGACCCTCTCTCGAGAAATTAAGATCTAACTATATCGGACTCTCATACAACCTGTCTTCCTTTATGGGGCAGAATCCAGGGGCCTATCGCATGCTGATGAAACATCACTGGGAGTCTTCGAGATATAAATGCTGAGAAAAATATATGGTCTTATAATAGAAATCGGCGAGTATCGACGACGGATGAACCACGAGCTGTATTATCTGTATCCCGACATCGACGTAGTTATGTGTGTCAAAATAGCGCGTTTACACTGGGCTAGCCGATATCAGTAGAAGGGGTCAGAATGAACCAGTGACAAATCTATTCAAAGACGTACTCGAAGGACATCGAAATATAGGACGAGCACGACTTCGCTGTCGGTGGTGCAATGGTTAGTGTGCGCGCCTCTTACACATAAGATCCTGGGTTCTGTCCCTGCTCTGTCCACCATAAATTTCTTTCGGCGGCGATCACCTCGCATAGTGACGGCGACACTAACGAGTATTTAGCCATGAAAAAGCTTCTCAAAATACCGTTCGGAACTGTAAAAACTGTAGGTCCCAATCAGAGAGTATAAAACTAGAAACCGCACAGCTCATTGGTTGTGAAAAGCTCTCCCCAATTCCTTCATGGGATGTAATGGGAAACGATTTGTTTTTTTAAGACTTCGCTGAAAAGACTAGATGGAATATTGCCTGCGAGAGCTTGATGTTACCAATATGTTATCCTCATTTCATAAGGCCCCTGACCGCTCTGGGTTGTTTGGGGTAAAGAAAGAGAGATAAGGCGACTCGGAAATGCAGCCTTAAGAATTTCGGCTGTGGCTCGTGTTGGAACCACAATGTCTCTAAACCCAATTCGTCCAATTGAGGAAGAAGAAAGTTCATCTTCCTGAGGAAGAAGAAAGCATGGCTCTGTAGCGCTCGCTGTCCACGGTAGTCGATTAGCCCGAAGCGTTTTCGAAAAACAAGTCGGCAGAGTAAACAGCACACGATGGGCGTGTAAGGGTCTTCGTGGATTATGCGCGGATTTTCCGTGTCCCAGAAGCGATAATTTTGTTTATTGACATATCCACCGGGATGGAAATGGGCCTCATTTCCCATGACGATTTTCGAAGAAAAGTTGTCTTCCTCGTGATCGAGATCGAAGGTTACACGAGTTTGGCAGTCAACAGGTAACAACTGATACGTTGCCTGGACTTTATAAGAGAACATATTTAAGTCTGTCACAAAATTCGCTGGAAGGACCGCCAAATTCCGGGCTCCTCTTCGACATCTTGGGCAATAGCATCGATATACTCAGCAGTACGGCTGCTCCGGGGCCGGGCAGCCTTAGGAAGATCTCGTGTTGTAACAGTCTCTTCAA
Organism: Phaonia tiefii; assembly: GCA_963931995.1. NCBI lineage: Eukaryota > Metazoa > Arthropoda > Insecta > Diptera > Muscidae > Phaonia > Phaonia tiefii. The sequence goes on from OZ008368.1 coordinate 295,917,999, forward strand.
TGCGAGTGGACAATCGTCGCAGAGTTTGTCCAGTTGGTTTCGGACGGTCGGGATATATGCGACAAAATTCACGCTGCGCCATCATAACCGACGAATTGTTGCGCAACAATTATTCCGCGTTCTTGCGGTGTAAACCGATTCATGGCATGTCGATTTGTATTCTGCGTTTGTTTTCATCACAAATGTCAAAACCGAATTGACATTTGACGCCATTTGCAAAAGTTATAATGTTTTCCAATAGGGTGATTACTTTTGCCCCACCTTGTACAAGGATTACTCAATAAATCCATAAATCCCATACTTTGTAATGCGAATGGATAAACGCCGTAGTATTTGTCCAATTGGTGTCGGGTGACCAGGGAATCTACAACTGGATTTTCAAAAATTCGATTTTTCGAAACAACAAGGTAGCGTAAAAGTTCTCACCCGATGTTATTTGGCTGTAATTTTAGTTGTAAATGGAAAACCTTGGTCCTCCTCTTGGATTCTGCTAATTTCATTTCTTAAATTGTTTTCATTAGGTCGAGAAAACGATAGCGTCCGAGTGGTCGCCGACATAATTAATGACCATACCGATCCGATTTATGGCATTCTAAATAACTCTTGTTTTGCCAAGACTGATGGAGAATTCCGGCTATATCCATCTATTCTTCACTAATGTTCTCTTTGAGGGCTTCAAGAGTCAGAGGTTTGTTAACAAACTCGTGACTTTAAAACCCCCACAAAAACACGTCTGGTACGAAGTGTTTGTCCAGTTGGTGTTGGGTGACCAGGAAATCTGAACCGAAATTCACGCTGCGCCAACACAACCGACGAATTATTCCTTAGAAAATTGTTATTCCTTAAACAATTGTTTCGCGTTCTTGAGGAGTATAGCGATAGATGTCTTGTTGACGTATATTTTCGACGAATTGAAATTTGTTACCATTTGTAAAAATTATAGCATCTTACGATACGATGGCAACTTTTGCGCCACCTTGCACCGTTCAAAATGTAAGATGAAAATTTAAAATATTAATACACGCTGGAAAAAACTGTCCTAGCAACATATTGCAGGGACCATGTATATGAAGCCTGAAAAATAACGGCCCCAGCAACATATTACAGGAAGCATGTACATGGTTGCAAGCATTGATTTCGTGCGTTGCAGATTTGCAAATTTTGATTCTTTATTGTCTGTCATGTTTTTGTTTTCAGCAGTTTTATATTATGTAATATTGAATAGTAAACACAATGTGTTTGGACACAACTGTACTATATTTACGACAAGCTACAAACAAGTTATATTTGCATCCAAACAACAAAAAATTAAAAAAAAAATTCAGCGTGTGAATTGAAGACCTGCTGCTTTCTTATTTCTTTGTCGTCCGACACGTTGTAGCTTATTATAGCTCATTAATCATTGTGCGCCAAACATGAAATATTGAATAGCAAACACAATGTGTTTGGACACAACTATATTATATGTGCGACAAGCTACAGACAAGTTATATTTGCATCCAAACAACAAAAAATTTAAAAAAAAATTCAGCGTGTGTGTGTAAGCATTGTTGTCATGAATTGAGGGTCTGCTGCTTTCTTATTTCTTTGTTGTCCGACACGTTTTTGTTTTCAGTCGTTTCCAACAAACAAAGCCACATTTGGGTCATTTAGCTCATTAATCATTGTGCGCCAAACATGAAATATTGAATAGCAAACACAATGTGTTTGGACACAACTATATTTCATTTGCGACAAGCTACAGACAAGTTATATTTGCATCCAAACAACAAAAAATTAAAAACAAATTCAGCGTGTGTGTGTAAGCATTGTTGTCATGAATTGAAGGCCTGCTGCTTTCTTATTTCTTTGTTGTCCGACACGTTTTTGTTTTCAGTCGTTTCCAACAAACAAAGCCACATTTGTGTCACAAATGCGGCTTATTATAGCTCATTAATCATTGTGCGTCAAACATGAAATATTGAATAGCAAACACGTTATATTTGCATCCACACAAAAACGAAAAGACACATCCCACTGTACTTCCAAATTCCCTTGGTACACTTTAAAACGTAAACATTAAATCTACGACGAAATAATCTACATTTTTCCGATTATAGCCAGCTGATAACTCGTATTATTGTAAACGAAATACTGATTTGCAGATGTACCCTAACGAGTAATGTAAATAGTCTCATTTTTTGGCGGGAGCTTCATGTCTGTGCCATATTCTGCAGTAGTAGTGTGAGATTTCCTTGTTGTCTGTTGTCACACATGTTCATCTCACTTAAGTCAGTCGGCAAAGATAGGCGCAAAATATCGACGCAGTAGATAGACAGATAATTTTTATGGCGTTTTATTTTTATAAAAAGGGGGCTTAGCCTACAGTCATAATGTTTATTTGCCATAATGTCTGATTAAAATTTCACAAACAAAGATAAGATTTCATTTCGAAAGTCTTGCAAAACAGTCCGCCGAAATGTGCGCGTTATCATTTTTGAGATAACAATAAAACTGAAAAGGTTTGTTGTCATTTCACATGTGAATTGGCGAAATCTAAGTCATGTGAATTTCGTAACATTAGAAATATATTGAAGAATTGTTAATTAATTAACCATACACTTGGTATAGTTGTGCAATATTCAATCATTTGTGCAATCTTAAAAAAGTTGTTTGCTTAAACCGATCGGAACAAAAATTTAATGGGAAGGATATACACCCAGCGAAATAATTATAATTATAAAGGCATATTTTTTCTCTGTACTCGCAATGTACTGCGTTTTTGGTCTAGAATTTTAATGCATATATGAGTCATGAGGTATATTATGTCAGAGAATGTAGTCATTCGATCTCTTCTACAAGTTATTTGAAAAGTGACGCTGTTTTTCTATTTCTGGTGCGAAATATATATAAAGGCAACATGGAAAAGAACCCGAATTCGAAAAGTAGTAAGTAGGGATTTAAACAGAACTTAGTTTTCTTTGGTTGTTATTTTACTATTTTAAAATTAACGTAGGTCGAATTAAAAAAAACAATTTATATGGAATACCTGGTGGTAAGTTCCTAAGTAAAGAAGAAGAGAGAAAAATTTATGATTATCATGATGAAGGGCTGTCCAATCGGGAAATTTCGAGGCAATTGAAAAGATCTAACTGTGGCATTGACAATTATAAAATAGGGTGGCCAAGATGGAAACATAAAACAACCAGGAAGGACACCACTGATCAGTAGCAGAATCAAAAAAGAGATCAAAAGGGTTCCTGTGAAAGAAAACTTCGGCGATATGAAAATTATTGCTGAATTGAGCTTGGGAGCAGGGTTGCGTCGTGTTCAACAAATAATGAAACGCGACTTGAAACTGTTATATGGAAAAAGTATGGAAAACTTGGTCTCATGCCAAGACACGAATTAGCCAGATTTAAATTCGTTGAAATATACATATTTTTGGATCAGGGATAATAGTTTCCGATGGAAGAAATTATATTTGAATGGCCCTGATGGCGTTCCAGAGATTGGCGTTCCAGAGATTTTTTCAAAATTATGCGTCAGCGGCGAAATTTTCGCGGTGGCACCCTTATGGTTTGGGCAGGTATGAGTTATAGAGGAACGACTACAATATGCTTCGTTTCCATAATATTCGACTACTGGATGTCGCATTAGTTAATTCTGGGGAGGAAATTTCTGTGCCAGAATTTATCATCCAGCAGGACAACGCAGCAGTACATCGGTCTAAGAAAACTCCAAAGGCTCTGGAGTCCTGAAATAATACCAACTCTCGACTGGCCTGCACTTAGTTATTATCTCTATCCGATCGAGTACATCTGGTCTAGTTTACCTACCCAAGTTTACTACAAGGACGCCAGTTGAAGAATGTCAAGGATCGAAGAGCAGCAATACAAGAAATTCCAAGACAACTGATCCTGCGCATATTCCTTCGTTGATAAACTCATTGCCAAGATGCTTAGTAGAAGTTATCAGCGATAATGGAGATCATACATCTTACGAAACTTTTTAGAATATTTAAATAAATCTTTTGCCTTTATAAATATTTCGCACTAGTAATTAGTTTATTTTTGTTGATTCACTTTTAAGCAGTCATAGTCAAAGTATTTTTTGCTGAAAAGTATTTAATTTTGACAGGACTAATACAATATAAAATAAAAACTTGAAAATCTCACAACATTTAGAAAAACCAAAAAATGGTGTTGCTTTATATTTATTTCGCGGGGTGTAGCTTGAAATTTACCAAACAAATCTTTGGTACAACATGGTTAGGTTAGGTTGTGAAAGAGGTGTGACATCATGTTCAATTTATGGGCGTTCGCCAAAGCCAGTACATTCTCAGTTGTAGAACTGAAACCTCATGAGTGTAGTTGAAATTACATTTGTATTTCTCTGTCTTTCATTCTGGCGTCTTCGCAGTACGTCTTTGAATAGCTTCCGCACTGGTTGATTATGATCCATTCTACTGACATGACCAGCGAAAACGCGTTATTTTGAACCACATAACTACGTGGATGTCGAGATACAGTTTCGTGGTTCAACCGTCGTCGATACTCGCAGTTCTCTATTATACACGCTGAAAAATATCGGCTCCAGCAACATAATGCAGGAACCATGTACATGTTTGCAAGCATTGTTTTCATGAATTGTAGATCTGTTGCTTTTTGTTTCTTTATTGTCTGTCACGTTTTTGTTTTCAGTAGTTTTCAACAAACAAAACATCGTTTAAGTCACAACTACGTATATTGGAACGAAGTTTCTCATCGCACGTTGCGGTATGGGAATGAAAAAATTTTTAAACAACTTTTGTTTTAACACTATTACTCATACAACCCACTATTATTAACTATATTGTTTGCTTTTGCTTTGGTTTGTATCTAGACTAACTAGATGTCACATATGTGTTGGGAAATGTTTAATGGGAAGTTTTCTAGGTGGAGCCTGTACCCAATATTTAGTATATATTGTAGTTTTGAACCCAATAAAAAGTAAATTTAGAAAATCCAAAGTGAAAGAAGTTTAAGCAAAGAACATTTTCTTAAATAATTATCTTTTCTTAAAAAAAGTAAATTTTCTCCAAAAAAAAACCTATTGTTATTCTTAAACAAAGTATATTTTCTTAAAAAAAATACCTTGTCTTAAAGAAGTACTTTTGCTTACAAAAAAAGGAAATTTTCTTACAAAAAGTACCGTTTTTTACAAAAAGTAAATTTTTTTACAAAAGTAAATTTTCTTACAAAAAGCAAATTTTCTTACAAAAAGTACATTTTCTTACAAAAAGTACATTTTCTTACAAAAAGTAAATTTTTTTATAAAAAGTACCTTTTTTTAAATTTTAATTCATTTTATTAATAATCGATAAGCCTATTCCACGACCAAAAATATGATTATAGAGTGTTAAATTTATGACACAGGATATTTACATATATAGAATAAAAGTAATTTATATACAATATAAAAATCTTAATAAAACATAACTTATATACTAATTAGCACTAGCAACCGCAGGTTTTTGCAGGTGTTCCCCATAATATATAAAGTACAATTAACCTCAATTAGAAAACAGCCTCAAAGGTCCGATATTATATGTGTGATAAGAGTAACGATTTGAATGTATTTAAGGAATAGGAAAAATTTCTTTCATTGTATGGTATTACAGAGTTCCAGAGTCTGCAAACGCGAACTGCAAATGATTTCTGCATTATCAATGTATTAAATTGTGGATATATTAAGGAATGAGTTCGAGTTGAGACTCAGAAATTAAACTCTGATATTAAATATTTAGGAGCGCCATTTTTCATTACCTTATAAAAAAGCCTAAGCGGCCTCATATCCACAAAATTGTCAAACGTACACCCCAAAAAGTCTAACACTGAGGGTGTTACATGATCATGAATATAAAGAGCATAAACAAATCTAACTATTCGGTAAAAGCAGCGCTTAATTTTATCAAAATAAGTGGACGTTGTTCCAGAAAAAACTCGATGCCATACATTATAAAAGGCATCAGGATTGCATGTGCTACACGCTTCCTTACATTTAAGGGAAAATTAAATCCAACACAATATATTCTTCTTAACATGAACGTTATTCGGGATACGATATAATTAATATGGTTACTAAAGTTTAACTGATGGTCAATGTAAAACCCTAGAGTTTTCATATAAGATGCATACGGAATGATATCTCCTCCAAAATCAATTTCAGGCAAAACGATTCCTGATCCTCCAAAAGATATCAATTTGGTTTTTGCGGAATTAAGCACTATAAAGTTCTTATCACACCAAGATTTTATATTTTCAAGATTATAGTTTAAAGTTACCCAAGCCAACACTTCTATCTGAAGCAGCCACTACTTGAAGATCGCCAGCGTAAAGATAACGTTCATATATAAATTAAAAAATATAGGAGCCAATATTGAGCCTTGGGGGACACCTCGATGCAGCGTTTTTGTTCGCCATACATTTTCGCCCAATTTAACAATCTGAGTGCGTTCTTGCAGAAATGACTTGAAAAAACGACCAATTCTAAAAAAAAATTCCCATTTCTTAAAAAAAAAATGTTTTTCAAAAAAATACCTTCTCTTAAAAATATACCTTTTCTTACAAAAATTCCTTTTCTGAAAAGTATCTTTTCTTAAAAATAAAATAATACCTTTTCTTGAGATAAGTAGCCTTTCTGAAAATAAGTAAATTTTCTTAAGAAAATAACGTTTTCCTAAAAAGAGTACCACTTCTTTAAAAAGTACCTATTCTTAAAAAAAGTATTTCTTTGTAAAAAAAATCATACTCTTATTGCTTTTTCTTACAGAAACTACTTTTTCTTAAAAATATTACCTTTCCTTAAAAAAGTACATTTTCTTAAAACAAATTGCCTGTTCTTAAAAAACTACCCTTTCTTTAAATATTGCCTTTTTTGTGAAACAAAATATCTTTTTTGGAGATAAGTATCTTTAGCTATTCTTGAAAAAGGACCAACTCTAAACACGATCCCAATTCTTAAAAAAACCGTTCCCTTCAAAAAAAAGAACCTTTCCTTACTAAAAATTCCCTTTCTTAATATGTAGTACATTTTCTTAAAAATAAAAAAAAGCCTTTTCTTTTCTTGAGATAAGTAGCCTTTCCGAAAATAAGTAAATTTTCGTAAAAAACAAACCATTTCCTAAAAAGAGTACCACTTCTTTAAAAAGTACCTGTTCTTAAAAAAAGTACTTCATTGTAAAAAAATGCATACTCTTATGGCGTTTACTTACAGAAAGAACTTCTTCTTAAAAATAGTACCTTTTCTTAAAAAAACATTAGCTTTTAATAAAAGAAGTACCTGTCTTTAAAAAATTACCTTTTCGGGAAAATATATGTAACAAAAAAACCCTAAAAATATATATTTTATCATTCTACAAAAGGTATATTTTTTTAAAGATCCATTTAAATTATCGTATTTTCCAACGGTCCCCTTAGGCGTGTTGGAACTAACTAGTACATAATATATAGCGAAAGGAACTTTGTTCCAAACCGGTGTCCCCTGACACCTCATGTGATTTTTTATAATGTATTAATCATCGTGTCCGTCCGCAAACACAATGTGTTTGGACACAAGTATACTATATTTGCGACAAGCTATAAACACTTTATATTTGCAGCCAAACAACAAAAAACGGCACATTTTTCAGCGTGTAGGGCTTTTTTTGGAGTTTCTCTATTCTCTCGAAGACTCCCAGTGATGTATTATCAGCATGCGATATAACCCAGTATTCTGCGCTATAAAGTAAGACAGGTTGTATGAAAGTCTGATATAGTTGGCTCTTCGTTTCTTGAGAAAGGGTCTTATCTCTGAAGTGCTTGCTTAGCCCGAAATAACACTTGTATGCAAACACAATTCTCCGTTTGAGTTCTAGGCTGACGTTCTTGCTTGTGTTCACGGCAGATCCGAGGTAAATAAATTCGTCCACTACCTCGAAATTATAACGGTTATCAGCGTTCACCCTTTCTCGTGAACAAGTGTAGTTGCCAAAAACCCTAGGGCAAACATACTTGCCTTTAGTCGTCAAAGGATTAAGAGTCTTATTTGACAAAATATGTAGTGCCGACCACACAATAGCCAATGGTTCTGCTGAGGAAATGGTTCAGGATACACAGGAGATGCTGATAGAAGCATGCGATGCGTTCCATGAGAAGAAAGACGGTTTTAAAAAGGGACGTACCATGCTACTAGTGGAACGCGGAGATATTGTAGCTACGTTCATATCAAAATGTGTCAAAGCCAAGGGAAAGACTTTTAAAAGGAGTAAAAAGGAATGCTTTCAAAATATTTGCCGGAAAGCCCACCACAATCCCTGGAGTACGGCATACAGAATAGTCCTTATAAGAAGATAAAAGGTTACAGGACGCCGCAGAATACCTTCCCGATAGGTATCTGGAGGAGACAATCCCTGCTATGTATAACGATAGAGGAACGAATGGCAGCTTGTGATAAGGTCGTTGATGAAAAAGCCTCAGGACAGAAGGGAATTCCTAACAAGACGTTCAAGGCAGCAATCCTCCATAGACAGGATGCTTTCCTATCATTATTTCAGAACTGCTTCGTGGAAGGGGACCCAAAAGGGAATAAACCACCCACCAAACGAGCTCTCATCGTATCGACCCATATGCGTTATGGGTACAATGGGTTAGATACTGGAGTAAACAATTTACAACCGCTTACTAGTATTACCCAGTATGGCTTCCGAAAAGGTCGCTCAATGGTGGACGCTGTGAAAAGGGTCGCAGATCTGGCAAAGGACGCTATCGCCGGAAAACGATGGAAGGGCGATTCCAAGGAGTACTTCGCCGTCATTGCCCTGGATGTTAAAAACGCCTCCAACTCGGCCAACTAGGGGCAATTAAGAGTCGCTCTTACCAGGATGCAGGCTCCTGGGCATATCCTGAACATCATTGATAACTACTTCTCAGAACGTAGACTAATGCATGAGAGTGATGATGGCAAAGCGTTGTATGAAGTCACGGCGGGAGTTCCACAGGAGTCGGTCCTTCGAAATATTATGCATGATGGAGTACTAAGAGTAGAAACATCAAGGGGCACTAAAATAATTGGCTTCGCCGACGATATTGCCATTGTCACGGCAGCAAAACACATCGCTCGGATAAAGGAACCAGTGGAAGCAACAGTGACACTGATCGGAACGTGGCTATATGCAATGGATATAGAACTAAGGCTGAAGTCGTCTTGCTAAGCAGCCGTGAGAAGATAGAACACATGAGTGCAAAAGTCGGGGACTATACCGTGCAACCTCCACAACCACTAAAGTATTTGGGAGTCATGATCGACATTATGCTACATTTTAACGAGCATGTACGTTTATTGCAGGAAAAGCGACCGGAAACCAAGCATCGCTAACGAGACTGATGCCGAATATTGGAGGTCCTAAAACGGCGAGAAGAAAGCTCATAGCTATAGTCTTACATGCTGAAAAAGTTGTGTTTTTTTATTGTTTGGACGCAAATATAACGTGTTTGTAGCTTGTCGCAAATATAGTACACTTGTGTCCAAAGACATTGTGTTTGCTATTCAATATAACATGTTTGGGACACAATTATTAATAGGTTATAATATATGTATTTGTGACCCAAATGAGGATTTGTTTGTTGAAAACTGCTGACAACAAAAACGTGACACACAGTAAAGAAACAAAAACAATAAAGAAACAAACAATTCACGAAAACAAAGCTTGCAAACATGTACATAGTTCCTGCAATATAATTCTGGGGCCGTTATTTTTCAGCGTTTAGTTTCGGTTATCGTTTATGCTAATACTTTGTAGGCAGGAGCGCTAGCTGTTAGGGCAACGAGGAACAGTCTGATGTCCGTATATCGCCAAAGCGCCCTGAGATTGATTATCGATTTGTGAACGACATCGGAAGAGGCTGCATTTGGTATTGCTGGTACAATACCAATTATTATCCTGGCAGATGGGAAGAGGCGGAACGGTTGAGTTCTTTGGACACATGGCGGACACGATAGAAACACTCGGCGGAAGGAAAGTGTGGACTTTTCACCTCATTCCTGATATAGCTGTGGTGACAGGAAGAAGCCCCGGAGACACAAACTAGTATACGACCTCTTTTCTCAAGACCCGTGGCTGCTATAGAAAATATCTGCACATATTTGGGCATGATAGCTCTCCTTTATGTCCAAGCTGTGTCGATCAGGAGGAAGACGTGAGGCATGTTATGTTTCACTGTCCTGCAACAAATTGGGCACATGATGGAGACCAGCAATGAATGGGATAAGGTGAATGCCTTTGTAACGAGGTTGTAATCAAATTTTGTAATAGAACTGCGACGCATTGAACGCCGAAACGGTTATTGTAGTCCTGGAACAGAGGACCGTAGGAAACCCATTCAGCGGAATAGCCTAAATGCTAACCAGCCCTCGCGAAGTAATACCTAACTGAAGTCCCGCGGGGAGAGTGGTAGACGTGTGTAGGGGGCGTGGTTTAGTACGTAGCTACCAGCCGGTAAATCGTGCATGCTGTCGGCGGGGCCCTTCAGTATCTATGAAGATTACATACCACCGGTTCGCAACAAAAAAAAATAAAAATTTGTCAACCACCAGCATGAGTATTGGTTATAGGTGACATTCGTCGTGATTTGAACGCCACTCCCGATGCTAAACAAGAATGCAGTCGCTGTTGTTCATATCCCTTACTTGCTTGCAAACAAAATTGTGAGCCAGAGAAAACGTTATCGACAAACCTCATGCTCAAGCTTGTCATTCTTGAGCATGAGCTTGGTCGATAACTTTTAATCTGACTGATGAATTTGAAAAAATTTTGTGAACATGATGGTGATGTTAACATCTTCGATTACATTATTATTTGGTATCACGAAGGGCGGTAAGCCAATGATAAACATTAACGATAACTGACGTTCGTGCTCATGAATGACAAGTCTGTGGTTCGCGTCATAACGGCGAAGTCTGTAGTGCGCTTAAAGGTGAGATATGCAACATCCATACATTTACCCTGGGCCTGGCGAGATCCATTATGGTAGTCAAGCGCTTTCGATGTAGTCAAACATCCTAGTATTAAATTTCCTTCAGTTTTGTATAGGTTCTGCTCTTTTTCTGCCTTCGTATATTATAGTCTCATATCTCTAAATGTTATCGATAGTTGCAAAAATATAAAACAGTTGTGAAAACCAACCGAATTCTGTACTGAATGTCCAGACTTTGTACTAGATCCTCCACATTTCAGCAGATAAATCTGTGAATGAAAACTTGGCGTACAATCACTTGTCTAAGTATGCGATTACTAAAGTATTCGGTTACTCGATAACTCATTAACTTATTCACCCAAGTTTACATTACGATTATGCGTTTTATCACCCAATTTATTATTCAATTTGCGAAAAGGGGTTAATAACACAAACTAAGGAAGTATTGAAGTTTTCCACTCTGTTAATTTGTCAGTCAGTCATGCGCAACCCCCGCCACGACTTCCATCACTCCCTCCTACCAGCATGAATACAAATGTACTTGGCGTTACCTCAAAAAACCTTTTTTGGCTGTGTCAGCACTGTGCGTACAGCGTGTAAGCAAGCGGAGGTCTGTATAATTATAATTTGGGGATTTTTGTTGTTTATGTTGTTGTCGCTCTCTGTTGCCGCTGATCGAATGTTCTGTCGCGCATTGCCCTCTGTTTGTGGGTTTTTGACCGTTCAAGTTCATTTTGTTGATATAAATGGAGGTGGAGTGTGATGTCTGTTTTGTTGTGGCTTTAAATGGAGTTGTTTGTGTTTGTTGTTGGAAAATAGGGGTCAAGGTCTTTGGATACTGGGAGACGAAGAAGAAAAAAACCCATCAACAGGTTTTTGTTCTCTCAGCCCATTACAATTCACATGCATGTGGCACTAAAACCTTGCGTAAATAGTTCTGGTTGTTGCCTGTTGTTTGCGTCAGGGCACAAAGGGAATTGAACTCAGGAGTCAACGTCGAGGTAACTTAAGGACATTCAGTCAATTAAGAATTCATTCGAAATGCATGCGAACGCGAATGCAACGAACTGAAAAGCAAAACTTGTAAAATTCCATTGAAACATTCACCTTTGTGGGGTTGGCAAAAAGGTTTAACCAGTCAGCGGATGGCAGAGCATCATATGCACCAGGTTTTCAGGGTCACCACCAAATCGTCGTTGCACCATCATCAAAGTGAAACAAGTCTGTTTGTGTGAAGGGTAATCAAGAATCTGAACGAACGATGTTAAATGAAACATGTAAAGTGAGAATTTTTAAGGGTCGTCCTTGGAACAATTTTAGAATGTAGAGTAATAGGTTGATTGCAGCATGACATAACTTTTTGTTTTAACAGACAAGTTTATAAAAATCATAGTGACCACTTCTTTTTGTGGCTGGCGAGCAAAGGATGAATGTACGTAAGAAACTTCAAGGATAACCTGATTGAAATTATGCAATATATTAAAATTACGTACGATGTGGTAGTTTCATCACTTCCGTTTAAACAGAAATATAAAAAACTTAAAATTTTTCCACTATACACAGAAAAAAAAGAGTTTGAATTTCATTCTATTGCGATGATACCACCTACTGGTCTTAGATCTGATTGAGACAAACGTGATATATAAACATTTTTACTAGAGCTGATTTTTGGAAAGATGTACACTGAAAAAAACTCGTCGTCTCGACGGCTAATTTTATCAACAGTTAGCTAACGTACACAATTCATCGCAACAACGTAACTATTCTTTGGAGCAACGACCAAATCGTCAGATGCACGAAACTGTCCAATGGCCAAAATATTTTTTATACTTGTGACAATCAATAGTTTACGTGTAGCCACTGTTTCTGAAACTTGTCGAGGTGGAGTTTTTTTCCCCATTTACCATTTTTAGCACACAGCTTTAGTAAAATAGTGTGTGTAGTAGTTGAATCAGCTGAATCAGATCTGGGAGCAGTGGTTTCATCGCTATAGAACAAAATTTTCAAAAAGCTAACACTAGTGCCCACAATCACCCTTATGACGGTTGTCGTCGTCGACATAAAACGACGTCGTCTTGTGACGACAGTTGAAAATCGGTATTTGTGTAGTCGTTATCGATAACTAACGACGACTGCCGACACATATTTCGTATTTTGTAACTAGAATTGACGTCGACATTGAATTGAAACGACTCTATTTCTGTCGACATAGTTTTTGATAACGACTTGAAGAAAATTCGCAATTTTTTTTTCTCAATTAAATAAATGTCCAGTTTTATTTTTGAATTATGGATTAACAAATTAAAAGTTTTTAGTTCGCAACTTGTAATGGCGGACTTAAAGCCCAAAGGAGAGTATGCAGGAGTGTTCCAGAACAGCATCCGCTTTATACGTATGGCGAGTATGTAAGTGCAGCTTTCTGTCTGACGGTAAATGCAATGAACAAAGGGTTTGATTTAATGCTAATTTATTGGCCTTATTTTTAATAATTTGAACTGAATGAAAAATAATAATACACATGCACTGCCCTGAATCAATATTAGCTGAGTTCCTTCAGGGATCAGCTACAACTACAGGCTTCAGTGTCAAGTGCCCACTAGCAGATGCATTGCCTAGGCAGTGGTTGTGTTCTTGTTGTGACATATGTGCCTGCTCTGCGCGCTTTCAGGCATACAATTGGTTTCTTTTCATTTTAGTCTGATAGCTTGCACACAAGCGTCCGCTAACGAAACATACAGTTCAAATCCTTTAAGATAGCCTAATAGTCGGTCCATGGTGAATTTGATGAGATAATTTCTTGCTCTCCATTACGTCCTTGTATCCAATACACGCAGCTCTGGGGCCAGTAAAGGCTATAGGTGGCTCCATGGAGAGCTCGTCTCAATTCACCGCTTCCATTCGCCTAACCTGCTGATATAGGGCGTCAACATCCAATAACTTCCAGATCGGAGTCAATATGGTTACGATAATTAAACACTTTTTAGGAACTTGAAAAACTTTTACCAAATAAAATAAAATAATAGAAGTACAAATGTAAAATGTTCTTCTTCTTCCTGCTTTCATTCACTACGATTGACAACTTTGTTTATGTTATTAATAGGTCATCGATAAAGAGTCGACGTTGTCTCAAGACAGTTACAGAATACCAAACTAACGTTAATGTGACGACGATGTTGACACGAGGTGATGTTGACATAAAAACGACAACGACGTCGACGACGACAACCGTAATAAGGGCAAATATGTCGACCCAAAATGTTATATTTCTTAAGATCACTATTATATGTGTGCCAATGATTATGATGGTGGTCAAAGTCCAAACCCCACAAGAAATGGAGTTAAGTATAAATTTTGTCTAAGGTTCCTGTGATTTTCCATCATCAGAGAAGAGTATCGAAAAATTTCAACAAATTTACCGCTGAATTAGTTTTTTTCTGCGAGACGATAAAAGCAATGCAATTTATGAATTCAGAATAGAACTCCAACCAGATCTAAGTTGGACCGGAATAGTTCTGGTGTGCCTGGGCAGAAGCCTCTCATTATCCGAAATAGCGGGTGGGTGTTCTTTAAGGACCCTGTTGCTAGTATAGCCATTTATGGCCTCTGACGCTGCCGTGTTATGCATCAATTTCTGGGCTACTGCTTGCGACAGTCTGTTGGCTTCAGATGGAATGACGTCTTGGATGTCCCTGAAGTAGCGCTTGATGTCCTTCCGGATGTGACGAGAAGATGGATTCTGCTTCAGAATATGATGGTTGGGGTGACTGCGGAGATGAAAAGTAAAAAACCCTGTCTCGCCAACAACAGAAAGCCGCCTTATAATCGACAAATAGGTGACAAGTGTTGATTTGTTTTTCGTGAGTCTTGACCAGGATTTGGCGTAGCGTGAAAATCCTGTCAGTTACCGATTTTCCAGGCCTAAATCCACACTGACAAAATTAATGGTTTCCACGAGCAGGGCCTCCAAGCGATTAGACCAAAGCGTGAACGTTGATAACGGTTATAACTTCGAGGTAGTGGACGAATTTATATAACTCGGCTCTGCCGTAAAGAAAAACAACAACGTCAGCTTTGAGATCAAGTGGAGAATTGTGCTTGCGAATGAATGTTATTTTGGGCTCAGCAAGCACTTTAGAGATAAAGCCCTCTCTCGGGTAACAAAAGACAAGCTGTACCAGACTCCATTCAACCTGTCTTGCTTTATAGCGCAGAATCCTGGGTCCTATCGCAAGCAGACGAAACATCTGTAGGAAGGAGTCTTCGAGAGAAAAATAATCTATGGCCCTATAGTGCACAACGGCGAGTATCGGCGATGCATGAATCATGAGTTGTATGAGCTTTATCCTGACATTGACATAGATAAGCGGATCAAAATAACGCGATTGCGCTGGCTAGGCAATGTCAGTAGAATGGATGAAGACGAACCAGCACGAAGGGTTTTCGAAACCGAACTCGAACGGAGACGAAAAATAGGAAGACCAAGACTCCGCTGGAGGGATCAGGTTGACGAATCCCAGCGTACACTTCGTATTGCCAACTGGAGCAATAAAGCAAAAGGTCGAACTGGTTGGCGAAATATGTTATCTTCGTTTTGTAAGGTCCCTGACCCCCCGGGGTTGTCGGAGAACGGATAAGTAAATCCACACTGGCATGTTCCAATCAGGTAAGCGATAATTGGTTTAAGTTTTTCGCACATTTTACTTGAAAGAACCTCATATGCTATGGATAAAAGGTTTATTCCACGGTAGTTGGCACAATTCAAATTTTCCTAATGAGCTGATGCATGCACCTTATCAGCTCATCGGCTCCAGCCTTAAACAGCTCCGCCGGTAATCCATCGGTTTTGTTGTTCTTAAGCCGAACAATAGCTGTTCTGACCTCGTCTTGGTAAGGAGGAGGGCAATCGACGTCGTCGTCCATACTGTGATCGATTGTCTCGTCGTCATTGGATATTTCAGGTACCAATAGCGCGGAGAAATGATCTCTCCATATTCCCAATATACTCTGAGCACCTGCAATGAGATTTCCGTCCGTGTCTTTACAGAAGGGGGCCCTGAACCACGTCCATTAGTTCCGTTTTTGACCTTTTGATAGAATTTTCAGGCTTCGTTCTTCCTTCTGTATGTCTCAATTTTCTCACTCTCGCGCCTTCTCCATTGCCGTTTCTTACGCCTAAAGAGACGGTTTACCTCCTTTCTTTTTTCCCTATACCGGTCAGTCGAAGCTCGCGCTGCGATTGACTGAAGCATTGCCATATGTGCAGCGTTCTTTTCATCATTTGCAAGGCGACACTCTTCATCGTACCACGGTTGGTTGGGAAACTTTTTTTCAAAACAAAGTACGGTTGTTGCGGCAGTTTTTATAGAGTCGGAAATGGGTTTCCACTGCGCTTCAGGATCGTCATCGGGAGGGGGTGAGTTCTGTGTCAAAAGTTGCGAGAGCTTCCTTGAGTAAGCTGTGGCTATCTCTGGCAGTTGCAGCTTTCCGATATCTAGCTTTCTCTGCGTCCGGTTTCGTACGATTTTCGCTCTACTTAATCTTGTCCGAAACTTAGGTTCTACGAGGTAGCGATGAGAATCGATTTTAGCTCCTCTGATCACTCTTACGACCATTACACTGGATGAGTGCCTTCCATCTATTACCTCGTAATCAATTTGGTTCTTCGTTTTTTGATAAGGGTATACACAAGTAGGGTTGTGGATGTATGTATTTATGCTAGAATCTTGTACCACTAATGACCATGTTTTTTGCCGCGGAAAAGTCAATCAGTCTCATAACATTATCGGAACTGTCGACTGAAATTGCCAATATTTGAAGTAAACTCATTTTCCCTGAATACTCTACCATTCAAATCTCCTACTACAGGGTGGCTGATTGCTACATTAAGAAACTCAAATAACTTTTTTTTCAGTCTATGGATTTCATTTTTCGTTCATGCATGTTAAAGCTCATTAAATTTTATTAAATCTAGCTTAATTATTTTTAAAAATAAGGGAATTTAAATGCCCCCTGCTCGTTGATGCATGTGCGGCATCTTACCAAAAAGTTGTTCATTACTGCTTGGAGAGTTGAGACAGGAATAGCCGCAATTGTTTCTCGAATTGATTGCTTTAGTTCATTCAAATTTGTTGATTTTGCTTTGTAGACTTCCTGTTTGCAATAACCCCACAAGAAAATGTCAGGTGCAGTAAGGTTAGGTGACCTGGGGGGCCAACGGAATGTGGAGTTTCTGGATATCAGCTTATTGGGAAATTTTCGTTGCAATTCTGTCATAACAGGCCGGGCTATGTGAGGAGTTGCACCATCTTACTGAAACCACACAGAGTTGAAAGAAATTCTCATTCAGCATAATTCTTGACAGGAAAACTCTCTCAACATGCTCAAGTAAAGGTCTCCAGTAACCGTAACGGTGTGACCGTTATCTGCGAAGAAATAGGGCCCGACAATGCAGCGCGATAAAACTGCACACTACACGCTGCCACGAAGTGGATGCAATTCCGTCTCATGGAGTATCTCAGGGTTGGAAGCACTGCATATTCGACAATTTTGTTTGTTTATGTTGCCGTTTAAATCGAAATGGGCCTCGTCAGACATGAAAAAAACAGTTCAACATGTTTCCGTCCTGTTCTACAATTTGAAGCATCTTCTGGCAAAATTCCAAGGGAATCGGGAAGTCTGCTGCGTTCAGTTTGTTGGCCATTTGAATTTTAAATGGGACTAAGTCCAAATCTTTTGAGCAGATAACTGACTGCTTTTGAGCAGATAAGCTTCTTGTCGAAACTCTTGGATTGTTGTGTATGGCAGCAGCTACAGCACCGATTATTTCCTCCGTCCTAACTGAAGGGTTTCGACGGTAAGGTCTTCTTTTGACTGTCCCATGCTCGGCAAAATTGTTAACAAGTATCATTATGGTCCATCTGCTCGAAGGATAGCCGCCAAACGTGCGCCTATACTCTCTTTGGACCGAAACTACGGACTCCAGTGGGTGATAGCGGCGGATAATCCAAATTCGTTATCCATCTTTGTTAAATATAAAAATCAATTTGCAAAATAAAAAAAAAATTAACCAGATTCATTGAATAGAAAAAACATTATTAATTGTAGCTGCTTTCATCAGCCACCCTGTATAATCGTAATCCCATGGCCAGGGCAGCGGTCGTACGTTTCCTCTAGCCGCTCCTAGAATATGTCTTTGGTATCATCATCTTTCTCTTCTGTCGGGACATGCACACAAATTGGGGAAATATACAAATATTTCGCTATTATGCGGATTGTGGCTATACGTTCACTCACAGGATTGAACCAAGAGACTAGATGTCGCTGTCTTTTGCCAACTACAAATCCGCAACGAAATTCATGTTTTTTTCATGGCAACATATGTTGGAGTTTATTTTTCTTGTGCAGCCACAGGCTGAAAAATCTGAATTTTTGTAATGTTTGGATGCAAATATAACGTGATTGTAGCTTTTCGCAAATATTCTATACTTGTGCCCAAACACATTGTGTTTGTTATTCAATATAACATGTTTGGGACACAATGATTAATAGGCTATAATATATGTTTTTGAGTCCCAAATGTGGCTTTGCTTGTTGAAAATTGTCAAAGCTAAATACGAGATAGACAACATAGAAAAAAAAGGCAGCATATCTTTAATTCATGAAAACAATGCTTGCAAACATGTACATATCTCGTGCAATATGTTGCTGGGGGCGATATTGTTGAGCGTGCATGTCCCGTCCATCGCCTTTCCTGTATAGCGGTAATGTCAGCCTTATAACTTTCGAGGACATCTGCCAATTGGATACTTGCACCGGATCTATGTAGAGTTCTTACATTCCAAATGCATATCCGTAAACCGTGGTCCTTATACAGTTTGCGGGGTCGTCAACAAATACAGGATGTTTATGTTTTCTTTTCCGGTTTTCTATATTCACTGCCATTATGAACGGTGGCGGGAGGGAGGCAAACCCAGCCCACCGGGTTTTTGCATTTTACCTACTGCCAGAATATTTGATTTCCAGCCGCCCATTATGGATCAGACGCTGACCAGAAAGCTATATGTCGAATCTGGATTTAATTCATTTGGTTTCTATCTGCCCTTGGCCCATATGTTTGGCTCATCCGCCTTCTAATGACAAAAAAATATGACCGATAGATTGATGAGCTTCAGTGACATCATATCAGTGATCGCATAGCCAATCAGTCTGCTCAATTGTTTCGCCTTCTCACTCTAGCTAGCTAACGGAGGTTTCCGATAAAGCCATTGCCCAGGGCATACTCGTACTGCGTGAAAGTAGTGAGCTACTTGGACTGCCCAATGAAGAAATCATTTCTGGAAGTGAATGCCTATCAAAAACTTTCCACCTCCATGGACTTTCCACCTCCCATGGCACATACGCGTCAATAATTTCTAATATTTTTCCAAACTAATTGAAAATATAAATAATTTAATTGAAATTGTTTGTTGTTTGTTTTGCCTTCTCAACGATTTTATTACTTATTTACTGTTATGGCAAAATATGCAATATGAAAAATGTGTATCCATCCCTGTTTATACTCTTGTTTATTTTGCCGGGTATTATTCTAGAATGAAATTTTTTATCCGCTAATTCTCTTGTTGTTACTGCAGCAATAGGGGTACTCAGGTCAGCAAAAATGGAAAATGGGGAAAGAAACAGAATGCCTTGAAAAAAAATACTATTTAGGGTCATTATCGCAATCTATAGTTAGTGCTAACTAACAGTCATAAGTTTTAAATTGCAGACAAACTGACAGCTAAAATTTTTTAGTTCGTTTTAACTGGTTAATGGAATTCATATTTATATTTTGAACTGAACTTCGCATGGGAGCGAATTGAAATCCGTTCCGCCAAACTAATCTACGAGTATGAATGAAATTGAGTGGAAGTAATACGTCGCAATTAGAGTGTCCAAAAACCGTAATTTTTTGGAAACCGAAATTTTCAAGAAACCGGTTTTCGGTTTTTAATTTTGGCAAAAACCGGTGGAAGCGGGTTTTTTCGATTTTTTTTCTTTAAATTAAATTACACATGTAGATCTTACAATACATTTGTTTAGCGATCATTTCATATACTTATTAGTGTTTAAAACTCAAAATTTCACAACTCTATTTAAGCCTGGTATTTAGTTTTTATGAAATTTTCGTTGCCATAAGAAATAAATGTATAAAAAATAACGAAAATTTCATGAACCGGAAATTTCGCTCACTTTTCATTTGCTTGGTACTCAGCTCTTTCCGAAAATTTCGTTGGCAAAATCAATTACAGGGTTGTTACGCCAAGTAATTTCGTACGAAAACAATTGTTTGATAATTGTTTGGGCCCGGAATTTTGACGTTTCGATAGTTCTGACAACCAAAAGTAACACCGAATGCGTTAAAATTAAAATATAGTTGCATGGAGGAATAATAAATTAAATATTTGCAAGGAAAATCAAAGATAGGTGGTAACTCTTCGCAACAACATTTTACGTTTAGAAGATAAATGACAAAGTTTCGCAAGAACTGAATACGGGGCTTTAATTGTAAATAAAACAATTGTCATATTCCAATTTGGATTGTGTTTGAATACAAAATTTAAAAGTTTTGTTCAAATTTACATTAAACTGATTTGAAAGAGATTTTCATGTATGAAAATCTTATTCAGTTTAAAACATTTATTTTTTAAATTTGAAAAAAAGGTGGAAGTTCAATTAATTCTTAAATAAGTTGTAGTTATTTCTTATTCAAGTCATAAAATCATTTTGAAATTTTATTAAAAAAATTGTTTGAAATTGTCATTTAGAACTTTTTGGAACATAAAATCATGTTTCTTAATGCCAAAATTTCATTAATAGCCTGTTTCTCGATGTCGAATGAAAACATAAGCGAACGAAAGACAGTCACTCGAATTCGATTCAATTTGGGTTTCTCTATCTCTTAAGTTTTCGTTCTTATGCAGTTGCGTCTGTCAATTTGTATCTGTTACGTAATTACGCATTTATGAATTGCCAGATCGGCATTTTTCATTTGATTACAATTTCCCTAAAAAATACTACTTTATTGTATAGGTTTGAATACAACCCTGCCGATCTGTTAATACCGAATGTCAGTGGAAAGGAAAGCAAAACAAACAAGACAATGTAAACAAACAAAAGTAATCAAACAAATTGAAAAAAATTAAAACCAAATGTTCCCCCATTAATTAATGCGTTAATATCGACTGTCAGTGGAAAGCAAATAGAGAAACCTAATAGGAAAACCTTTACGTATTCGAAATTTTCTTTCGACTTGTCATTCGAGTCGTCGTTTGCATAAAGTTGAATTAGTGAAACCCAAATCAGATTTCTTTTGCTTACAAACATCGAGAAACAGGCTATAAAATTCGAAAATCATATAATTTATTATTAATTTGTTTAAGGATATGAGCAAAAATTAAGTACAACCCGGTTAACCGACGCCAAATAACCGGTTTCCGGTATGTTCGATAATTAGGCTTTTTACAAAACCGGCACCAAGTTAAATGTAAAAAAACCGATAAACCGGGTTCACCGGTATTTCGGTTTGGGTTTTGGAAACTGTAGTCGCAATACGCAAAAGTTACAAAGTATTCGCAAAGTACAAAAAGATTGCACAAGAGTACAAATAGTGTAATCAGAAGTACTACAAAAGTGCACACAAAATAACAAAAAGTGTAAATAAAAGAGCAAAAAGTGTACAGAAAAGTACAACGAATGTTCAGTAAAGTATACAAATTGTGCACAAATGTCAAAAAAATATAGCTAATCTAAGTCCATTGGTAAAAACAATAGATCTATATTAAACCTATTGAGGCAAACAAACCTATACCGTTACATAAAACCAGTTATACGCACTCAAATAAACTCCAACATAATAACAGCACACAGATATACAATCACTCACTGTACAAGACGAACGGCAACAATATCAATGAAGAACATGAGAGATAGACTCAACCAGAAAATAAACGCTGTTCTGCCCAGTATTATTATTAACATTTTCATCACTAATCCTTTGTTGCAATTTTCACACGTTAGCCACCCTAATAAACACAACTTGAATTGAGAAATAATCAACTCAGACGCGACTGTTGCTAAATGCAAAAACAAACTGAAAGAAAAACGTCACAGTTTTCGCAAAAAAAAAAGAAATTTATCAAAAAGTTCATTGCATATTATTCTAGATAGAATATTATTATACACTATAATTCCCTTAGCAACAGATAATGTCAACGGAGGGGATTGTTTTTTATATTATGACAACAAGTTTGAGGATGAAATGTAAATTAACTACAGATATAATAAGACAGTTTAAACACCCTACAATTAATAACGTATATGCTATAAAGTATAGACATTATAAAACCTTTCTGCGGTCAAGTTTTTAAATCAATTGTTAATGAATGAAAATTTATTTATGCTTCATAATTTATTTTATTTACCTATATAATCGATAATAAACTTAGTTAATATATTATAGGAAATAATATCAGCTAATTTAACTGTAGCCAATACTGTAGCCAATTAACTGTAGCCGTCGGTGGTGCAATGGTTAGTGTGCGCGGCTCTTGTACATGAGAACGTGGGTTCGATCCCTGCTCCGACCACATTACATTTCTTTCGACGACGGTCACCTCGCTTAGTGATGGCGACACTATCGAGTACTTAGCCATGAAAAAGCTTCTCAAAATACCGTTCGAAATCGGTGTAAAACTGTAGGTCCCTACCAGTGAGTGTAAAACTAGAAAGCACACATCTCACTGATTGTGAGACGCTCTCCCCAATCCCTTCATGGGATATTATTAAAAGCAACTACTCTGCCAAATACAACTAATGTTGTGAAGAAAATCTGTTACATAGATATGATATTCTAGGCGCTGCAATATGACTAATTTTTCTAGTAGATAAAAAAAAGTTGCATCAAATTTTTCGATATCTCGTTTAGTTGTCGATATATGGGATAATGAATTCTGCAAACGCTGACAACATTTTATAAAATGGATACAAATATAAATTTCATAAATACCCTTTCCTTTAGGAATCCATATACATAATAATGCGGAATACCCGCAAGTTATTCGATAGCCCCTTTATTTATCGAGTTATCGTAAATTTAAAATTGGAAAATCTATAGTTTATATTCTAAATAAATGCTATCTGCTAGATCATAAGAAATTAAAAATGTTCTTCTTCGAAATAGATTCAAATCGAATCATAGTAATACAAAAATATGATCTTGTTGATAAACTTAAACTTTAGATAATTCGATTAACATTTTAGTTATCGAATAATTAAAAAGGTATTCGTAACCCTTCTTAATTATTCGATAACTAAAACAGTAATCGAATTATCTAAAGTTTAAAGAGCATAATATATGTATACCCTCACCCATAGGATGGGGGTATACATACATATATCATTTAATACTTAAACAAATGTAACACATAGAGGGAGCCATATTAGACCCTTAGTATCTTTGGACGAAATTCGGTTTAGGACTTTTTAAGACGTTTGGGCCATGGCCCTCTGTCTGTCTGTCTGGCTGGCTGGTCAACACGATAACTGCCGTAAATCTTTACAGATCACAATGAAATTTTCTCAGTGACTATTATTTGCCAATATTGAGGTTGGGATTGAAAATGGGCGTTTTGACCACGCCCCTTCTGGTACCTCCCATACAAATCGATACATTTAGCACAAAATCATATTTCTTTCAAACCTTTCTGCTGGTAGATGTGATTAGCTTAATCTCACACACCGGGTAATAATCTGTAAATGCCTACTTAACTGAAGAAAATGGGCAAGATTGTCACGCCCATTCTGGTGCCTCCCATGCAAAACAGGGTATTCGTCAGGGTAGTCAATGTGATAAATCGCGCGAAACACCTCCGACCTTAATGAAATTAGGTATAAGGCTTCACGTTATCAAATGCCAATCACCGATTAAAATAAGGGTGATTTTGCCACGCCCATTGTGGTACGTCTCACACAAATGTTGTTTGGGCGTCTAGTTGTTCGGCACGAGGGGTCCCGCAAAACCGAACCAATCTTTATGAAAGTTTGTATTAGTCAATATTTAGTCAAATAAAACTCTTCTATAGAAAATGAGCTGTTTTGCCACACCCATTCTGGTACCTCCCATATAAAAGTTGGGCGGATGACCGGTTGATCGACACGATAACTCTCGTAAACTACAACCGATATTAATAAAATTCGGTACTAGGTACTAATCATAACCGGTCTTAATAAAATTTGGTACTGTACAAAATTTTGGCAACAACTTGCCATGTACATTTGCCCATAACTAATTTGGGTATTCAATAATATTTAGTGCAATGTCAATCTGTTATTGAATATGGTCACCTTTGAATATGGGCGTTTTTAACAGAACTCCCACGCAATGGATAACTTAGGGTGAGGGTATGATTAAGTCGATTCACCCGACTGAAACTTATGTACTGGTTTTTTTTATAAATTTTATTTTTCGGGAAAAAGCTGTCAAACAGAAATATTTGTTGGTACAAATATGTTATAATTCAAATTCCCTTTAAATGCATTACCCGCACTTACTGTTTTAAAGCTAATACTCGTTTTCCAATTCTCTCGACCCACATATTATGAAGGATTCTGAAAGGGGTTTAACTTGGCCCGCAGGTGTGTCACGGGAAAAATAAATGCACCATTTAATTCGTGTGAAGTATACTTTCCATTTGAGTACCCACACTTGCCTGTTGCTAGATGTCATGGGTCTGACCGACAAAACATGTCAGTGAGTTCAAATCCCTGTTCCGACTGTTTAATTTTTTCACTATTTACAGAAAATCCTGATCTGTTAGCGCGTAGAAAAACTAAAACTCTTCTAATATAAAAATTACATGAGTTGTCAGGGGACACTCGGTTGGAACGAAGTTCCTTTCGTTATATATTATGTACTAGTCAGTTCCAACACGCCAAAAGCACCCGCTGAAATCACCGATAATTTAAATGGATGAAACAACTTTATGAAACAATACTTTTTGTAAAATGATCAACTTTTTTAAGAAAATTTGTTTTTTTATGTATTTGTGTTTTTTTATAGAATGTATTTCTTTTTAAAGTATATTTTTAGGTCCTTTTTGTAAAAGTATGTATTATATTTTCCCTAATAGGTAATTTTTTTAAAGAAAGGTAATTTTTTTTCATTTCATCATTTTATCATTGAAAAATGATAAACTTTTTTTAAGAAAATTTTTTTTATAGAATGTATTTTTTTTTCGGGAAAAAGCTGTCAAACAGAAATATTTGTTGGTACAAATATGTTATAATTCAAATTCCCTTTAAATGCATTACCCGCACTTACTGTTTTAAAGCTAATACTCGTTTTCCAATTCTCTCGACCCACATATTATGAAGGATTCTGAAAGGGGTTTAACTTGGCCCGCAGGTGTGTCACGGGAAAAATAAATGCACCATTTAATTCGTGTGAAGTATACTTTCCATTTGAGTACCCACACTTGCCTGTTGCTAGATGTCATGGGTCTGACCGACAAAACATGTCAGTGAGTTCAAATCCCTGTTCCGACTGTTTAATTTTTTCATTATTTACAGAAAATCCTGATCTGTTAGCGCGTAGAAAAACTAAAACTCTTCTAATATAAAAATTACATGAGTTGTCAGGGGACACTCGGTTGGAACGAAGTTCCTTTCGTTATATATTATGTACTAGTCAGTTCCAACACGCCAAAAGCACCCGCTGAAATCACCGATAATTTAAATGGATGAAACAACTTTATGAAACAATACTTTTTGTAAAATGATCAACTTTTTTAAGAAAATTTGTTTTTTTATGTATTTGTGTTTTTTTATAGAATGTATTTCTTTTTAAAGTATATTTTTAGGTCCTTTTTGTAAAAGTATGTATTATATTTTCCCTAATAGGTAATTTTTTTAAAGAAAGGTAATTTTTTTTCATTTCATCATTTTATCATTGAAAAATGATAAACTTTTTTTAAGAAAATTTTTTTTATAGAATGTATTTTTTTTTTTTAAAGTATAGTCCTTTTTTAAAGAGAAGTAATTCTCTTTGTGGCCGTCGGTGGTGCAATGGCTGTTGTGCATGAGAACGTGGGTTCGATCCCTGCTCTGACCACATTACATTTCCTTCGGCGAAGGCCACCTCGCTTAGTGATGGCAACACTATCGAGTACTTAGCCATGAAAAAGCTTCTCAAAATACCGTTCGGAACCGGTGTAAAACTGTAAATCTCAATCAGTGAATGAAAAATTAGAAAGCGCAAATATTAATTCACTGATTGTGAGAAACTCTTCCCAATCCCTTCATGGGATGTAATGGGGAACGGTTTTTTTTTACTTCTTTTACTAAAAGCTAATGTTTTTTTTAAGAAAAGGTACTATTTTTAAGAATAAGTACTTTCTGTAAGAAAAACCCATAAGAGTATGAATTTGTTTCACAAAGAGGTACTTTTTTAAGAACAGGTACTTTTGAACGAAGTGGTTCCCTTTTTACGAAAAGGTTCTTTTATTTTTTTTATTTTTATTCTGTTGTTCGACCTTTTCCTTATCAATAAATAATCAATATTCTTCGAGCTTGAGGTCAGATTTGCTGTTGTTATATTTATTTTCCTCGATATTTCGCTACTCCTTTGTGTAGCATCATCAGGAGATATAAACAATATTTAACAATTAAAACAAAACAAAAATAACAATTGTGAAAAAATTATGTCAATTTAAAAATACTCAAACAAATTTTCCCGCCTTTTTTCAAAATTTTCTGAAGTTACACAAACAAAAATAATGTTCGTAAAAAGTTCATATAAATTAACCCAAAGAAAAATATTAGATTGATATGATAAATAATTCTTGCTTAAATGGTTCTACTTTTTACTAATTAAATGTCTGTAAATTTGGGCTACATTATCTGTATCTGTTTTATAGTTAATTCTTTTCAATGTTGGTGTATTAATTATCTGTAGCATTTCTAACATATAACGACGTTTATAATTGTTTTCCTTATTTAAAACCGCTGTATCCTGAAAGTTTGGGTAATGATTTAAACTAGCACAATGTGATGTTAATGCTGTTTTCTGTGTAGAAATGTGCCTATATTTCTGATCTGATTTGTGTCCTGCAATTCGTGTCTTTAGTTTATTTTTTGTAGTCCCTACATATACTTTGTTACAAACCTCGTTGTCATTTCCTTTACATGGTATTTTATATACTATATTACTCATATCAAATTTGTCCAAACTATCCTTTGTTTTACTAAATATTCTGCCTATTGTGTTATACGTTTTGTGTGCTATCCTATAATTCTTGTCGTCAAATATTTTTGACTTCGCCAACCTATCTGTTATTCCAGGTATGTACGTTATTGACTTGTAAATTTTTGGCTCATCTGTAGTAACCCTGTTCGGTTGTCGTTTATCCTCAAATTGCCTTATCAGTCTGTTGGTAAGATGGTTCGGGAAGTTGTTGTCCTTGAGAATGTTCCTTATCCTTTCCTTATTGACCTTGTGGAATTCTACATCACTTATAGTCAAAACGCGGTTTATTAAATTTTTCGCCGTATTTATAACACGTTTTTGATGTTTCGAGTGGAAGTTGATTATTCTTCCTGAAGACGTTAGTTTCTGATACCAATTAATTGATAAATTTTCCCCTCTGCTGACCACCAATGTGTCCAAATAGGGAAGTTTTGAATTTGACTCTTTCTCCATTGTAAATTTAATACTGGAGTGGAAACTGTTAAAAACATCCAAAATTGTATTTATTTCGTCCTCTGAAACGACACAAAATAAATCGTCTACATATTTTGTTAAAATTTTTTGGTTTTATATCCAATTTTTCGAAAAGAAGTAACATTTTTCGATAACTCGCTTAGGGATTTGCTCATCTGGCCTAGGGATTTTCTCCTCGGGGCTAGCTATAGTATAGTATTTTTGTGTTATAAAGCTTTCGGCGTGGACGGACTTCGGCCGAGCTTAGGGTGTTTCTCCTCTGGGATAGGTTCAGCACCGGCTTCATCATAGTAGTTTTGTGTTATAAAGCGCTATTTCTTAAAAATAATGAATTTTTCGGAGAGGAAGACGCGACACTGTCAAAAAGAAATATTTGTTGGCACAAATATGCCATAACTCAAATTCCCCTTAAATTTCATTACCCGCACTTGCTGTTTTATAGCCAATACCCGTTTTCCGATTCTCAGGACCTACATACTATATTCTAAAAGGGGTTTATCTTGGCTTACAGATGTTACCCGGGAAAAATAAATGCACCATTTAATTCGTGAAAAGAATACTTTTCATTGAGTACCCACACTTGCCTGTTGTTAGATGCCCGTTTTTTTTTTAATTCCGTGAGTGAGTTCAAATCCCAGTTCCGACTGTTTAATTTTTTTCACAATTTGCAGAAAACCCTGATCTGTTAGCTCGTAGAAAAACTAAAAATCTTCTAATAAATTTTTTTTTTTTAATTTTTGCTTTTCTTATTTTTCACTGTAATTTTTTTTTGACTCTCTTGGTTATCGGCATTTCAGCCAAAAGCTGTACTACTGATGCATACTCCTTTAGTTAGTCGATAACTCGTTTAATGCCACTGAAAGGTGCTACAAAGCTA
This sequence comes from Phaonia tiefii, assembly GCA_963931995.1. NCBI lineage: Eukaryota > Metazoa > Arthropoda > Insecta > Diptera > Muscidae > Phaonia > Phaonia tiefii. The sequence goes on from OZ008368.1 coordinate 295,946,602, forward strand.
CAAATTTCAAACATATTCTTCTAAAGTCTCGATAAGTAAGCGATTTATCGATTACTTTATAATAATTTTAGAGAGGTCAACCCTGAGACTACTCGAGATTCTTGGGAAGTTGAAAATTGTAATCAATGATAATTGTTTCCTGCAAATAAATGCCATTGAAAATGTTGACGTTTGGCGCATGCGCCGTTCGTCATTCGATAGTTTTGGGAAGTTGAAATATTGAGAAATAATCGTTAAGATTTATCTCAACTAATGCCCCTGAAAAGGCTTTACTACTGGTACCAAAACCTCGAAGATACGAATTTCAAAATTATTCTTCTAACATCACGGCAACTAACCGAGATATCGATTATTTTTGTTCTCAATTAAGGACAGCCTAACTTTAATATTCACAAAGTTATATTTAACAAACCTAGAATTTTGTCTGTTCAAAAAATACAGTGCTGTCAAGTCGTCTCTTACCGCCAACTTATAATTAGCTGCATATTTATTCAATTAAGAATATTCCTCCCGCGCCCATTGCCACAAGTACTTGGATACAATACTCAAATTGCAAGGCTGTTCACTCACTATGCAAATGATAAACACATCTATTCGATTTACGTAGAATGTATTTTTAAGGTGGGTTCACATTTTGCACTGACGTCACAACAGATTTTCTCGTTTTCTTCTTTTATATCGCAAAATGTGGGACTGTTGGTGATAAGTGGGGAGATATCGTAATGTTGATGGGGATGGGAATGGGGATGAGTCTGAAATAGAGGACAAACAAACATTATTCACTATTTCAAACAAAAATAAATATAAATTAAGAAAAAACTTGTTGTGATTTAATAGTTTGACGTTGGGATATATTTGTCATTTGTGTATTGCTCTCTCTCTCTCTCTTTCTGCTATAACATCTAATAAATCCCTAACTATTTGGGGAATATAAAAGCACCAACAGTTGTATTTTTATCTGGGGGAGATCATGCAATAATAACGTGACTCTGCTTAAAACCAAACAATTTTATCTGCTGTCACAATTAAATAAACAAATGAATAAAGGAAGATAAATATTTTATGACATAAATATTAGAAAAAATTTAGAAAATTGGGAACTCAGACAATTGAAATTTGTAAAACAAATGCTATAAATTATAAGACAAATTAAATGATGTATGACTTAGAAGACAAATCTTATGATATATTTAAAAAAAAAACACTAGCTCTCGAGGCCTCAAGAATCTGACGTTGGATTCTGACAGATTTCAAGGTGTTGAGCAAAAATGTTAAATATTACCGGTTTAATTTGCATGATATTGAAATTTTTTCAAATTGTGCAAATTTAAAGAATTTAATTTCTTCTTTGACTTACTTGAACTCATCTAATACAGTTTTAGAGCTACAGTACTCATATTGATTTTATTTTATATGACCTCCAATTTTTATTTGTGGGAAATATAGCACATATATATATAATATAATATACATAGTTATAGTAAATACTTTTTAATTTTATTAGTTAAGCTCGAGGCCATTTTATATCTCTATTAATAGAAATATATAGTTTGTAAAAAGGAGTTTTGCAAATGTATTCCTATAATTCCTGGCAAACCGTATAGCTATTTCAGATCTAGCCACAGATCTTCATCAGCGGTTGTTTGGAATGATGCTATTGAAAAATTCATCAAACTGCAAATGAAAAATGCAAATGAAAATTCACTTCAATTGAGAATTTCCAACTAGTATGCAAGTGTTCGAAAAATATCGTAAGCAAAACACACAAGAAATCATTTGCAAAACTTCTTTCCATCTCCAGAGAACCATCGGCTCCCATTAGAATCATAGGAATCATAGGGTCGCTTTCTGATCGTACTAACGGGTTTTTCAACAGAGACACTACAAAAGTAAATCGATAGGGACAGCAAACGACGCCATATTTTTTCCCGCTCTTTTGACATTTCTCTTCAGTAAGGTTTGCCATTTCATCATGGAAAGATATACGAGCCAACAACGAGTCGAAGTTATTAAATTTGGAGTCAGTGGCCTCAACTTTAAGAGCGCTACGTCCAATTTATGGTCGTCATAATCGTCCTACCAGATCAACAATTAAGCGTCTAGTGGAAAAATTTTAATCCACAGGCACAGTACAAAATGTTCCCGTGCCAGTGAGACAAAGAAGTGCCCTTAGTGTTGAGAATATTGCTGCCGCTGAGGCTTCAGTTCAAGAAAGCCCAAATGTGTCTCTCACACGTCGTTCTCAAGCGTTGGGCATCTCTGTGACGTCGTTGTGGCGAATTTTCCGAAAAGATCTTGGCCAACATCCTTACAAGATCAAATTGACGCAAGAACTGAAGCCGCTTGACCACCATAAGCGTCGTATGTTCGTGAATTGGGCTGAGCAACAACTTGAAAATGATTCGGATTTTCATCGGAAAATCATCTTCAGCGATGAGGCTCATTTCTGGCTGAATGGCTTCGTCAATAAGCAAAATATGCGTTATTGGTCAGACAGCAATCCACACGTAATCCATGAGTCATCATTGCATCCCGAAAAAATTACGGTTTGGTGCGGTTTATGGGTCGGCGGCGTCATTGGGCCGTACTTCTTCCGTGATGATCAAGACCGGCACATTACTGTGAATGCGAATCGCTACCGTTCAATGATAACCGAATATTTTTGGCCCCAATTGGATAATATGGACTTGGAGGACATGTGGTTCCAACAGGACGGCGCCACAAGCCACACAGCGAATGCCACAATCAATTTATTGGAAACCAAGTTTGGTGAACGTGTTAAAAAAAAATAAATGGTTTCCCATTACATCCCATGAAGGGACTGGGGAGAACTTCTCACAATCACTGAGCTGTGCGCTTTCCAGTTTTCACTCACTGATTGGGACCTACAGTTTTACACCGATTCCGAACGGTAATTTGAGAAGCTTTTTCATGGCTAGATACTCGATAGTGTCGCCGTCACTATGCGTGTTATCTCACGAAATGGCCCAGTCGATTGACCGCCTCGGTCGTGCGATTTGACGCCGTTAGATTATTTCCTGTGGGGCTACGTCAAGTCTATGGTTTATGCCAACAAGCCAGCGACGATTGATGAACTTCGTACGAATATCGAACGTGAAATTGAAGCAGTATCGGCCGATTTATGCTTGAAAACCGTCGACAATTGGGTTCAGCGTCTGGACTTCTGAAAGCGTGCCCGTGGTGTCCATTTAAAAAAAAACTTTTGTAGCGCTCTTATTGAAAACCCCGTTATTTGCACTGATAGTCTAACGAGACCACGTTAAGCAAATATCTATTCTATTAGCATTGCTTTGTCATGGCTGTCACTTAAGTATGACTCTCTATCTCTATCAGTCTCTTTCTAATATCCCCATCAAATAACACGCGCCTTCTTTTCCAGATAGACCCCATTGTTTGTGTCATTGTTGCCCTCATGTGTGCAAACACCCCGCGACTTGTGTTTGGCTGACGATGTAAATAAAAATGTGCTCGCACGATAAACGAACTCCATGAACCGAATGCATTCGGCTGAGCACTCGCACAGTGCATGACAAGAATAATCAAACGACAACAAAGCAATGACAAAGGTAATGAATTTTGAATGGGTGGGTGTGTTAATCACTTGTAACAGCTAACAAGAGGAAACATTAAATATTAAATACAAAATAACATTTAAAACAAATTATTAATATGTATTTTTCAAATGAAATCCAAGTGATTGGGCATAAAAATTACCAGGCTAAAGTGACCTTGGCAGTAGAAATGAAGGCCCCCTATGGCGAATGCATTAGTTTATAAAACAATCAAAGCCATTGCAGCCACAGCCATCATGTCATCGCTATTATCACTTTAAGTACTCTCTTCACAATAACCGGGGCAAGATAGGTGAGTACAGCTGTGGTCAAAATAATACATTTATTTTTTTCTTCTATTTTATATGTTCGATCTTTGGTAGGTGCTAATTGCTGCTTAACAAAGTTTGGCTGAAAATATTTTGGGCATGGCCAGGTGTCCTGCACTTTTACCCAAAGTTTTTAAAATTAATTTTAATTTATAAATTAGCAAATAAAATTTAAATGATCTCTTCGAATTTGACAAATTTTCAGTGGAATTAAGAGTTTCCACATACATACATAATTAAAAAAAAAAACATGGTTCCCCATTATACCAGAGAGCTGTGCGCTTTCTATAAGTAGTTCTACAGTTATTGGGACCTCATGATTTAAATAGTGTGGCATTTTTTTCTATGCAAGTGGCAGCTCTGAATTTTAACAGCTGTCGTCTAAGATTGTTCCGATTATTAAAAATGGAGCGCTACACAAAGAAAAAACGCGTTATCATTGTGAAAACCACCTACAAATATGGACAAAGTTACGCAGAGACCGCTATTCGCGGAATTATCGGCCGTGGAAGAACACCTAATGTGCCAATAATTCGAAGTGATTAAAAAAATTTAAGAAAGTGGGTCGATTATGGGCAGTAATACGAGATTTACACCGAACAAAATTAACGCATTTCGAAGGTTAACTCCGTTAACCAACGCGAACCCAGAAGATTACTGGTACAATTTTAATCTGTAGATAGTGAAGTTTAATGTTTAACATAATTTTAAACCGGTACACATACACAAAAAATCAACTGTTTGACAGACGGAAAGTTTCGAAAAGTTTCCGATGCCTCCAACAATTTTTTGAAGCTCAAGTTGCCGCCGAAAACTACCGTCCTCTCGAAAAAGCGGACCGTCTTTTGTACTTTCCGGATCCGACTCGAACTCGCAACGGACTTCAAATTCGAATGCGTGTCGGGTTCGATTTTTGTAAATAAAATGGATTCGAGACGGATTCACTTTCATAAATTTTTGCGGATTCGAAATGGATTCGTTCTGACATTTAAAAGATATTTAAATTTAAAATGGGTAATGACCTATATGGGACATGGGACTGTCCGTGGAGGTGGAAAGTTTCTGTAGCAATTCATTTGGGAGTGGCCAGAAATAATTCCTTCATTGGGCAGTCCAAGCAGCTCACTACTTCCACGCAGTATGTCCTGGGCAATGGCTTTTCGGATACCTACGTTAGCTAGCGAGAGTGAGAAGGCGAAACAAATGAGCATCAAATCAGGTTTAGTAGGTGACTGATGTCACTGAAGCACATCAAACAATCGGGCATATTGTTTTGTCCTTAGAAGGCGGATGAGCCTACGGGTCAAAGGCGGTAAGAAGCCAAAAGAAGAATATCCAGGTTCGACATATTTTATCATAATGGGCGGCTGCAATCAGGGGTGCGGGTTTGCCTCCCGCCACCGTTCATAATGGCAGTGAATATATAAAAACGAAAAAGAAAACATAAACAACCCCTATTTGTTGACGACTCCCGCAAACGTTATAAGGACCACGATTTACGGATATGCACTTGGAATGTAAGAACTCTATACAGATCCGGTGCAAGTATCTAATTGGCAAATGTCCTCGAAAGTTAGAAGGCTGACATTACCGCAATCCCGGAAATGCAATGGACAGGACATGGCTGCACAAGAAAAAGAAACTGCGATATGAAAAAAACTATGAATTTGGTTGCGGATTTATAGTTGGCAAAAGACTGCGACATCTAGTCTATAGGTGCAATCCTGAGAGTGAACGTATAGCCACATTCCGCATAAAAGCGAAATATTTATATATTTCCGTAATTTGTGTGCATGCTCCGACAGCAGAGAAAGATGATGATGCCAAAGGCATATTCTATGAGCGCTTAGAGGTAACGTATGACCGCTGCCCTGGCCATGACTACGATTGTACTGGGATATTTTAATGCTAAAGTAGGCAGGGAGAATATGTTTTATCCAACTATTGGCAATTTCAGTCTTCATGCTGGCAGTTTTGACAACAGTTTGAGACTGATTGATTTTGCCGCGGGAAAAACATGGTCGTTTGTGGTACAAGATTCCAGCATAAATAGATCCACAAGGCTACTTGGGTATCCTCTGTTCAACGAACGAAGAACCAAATTGTTCACGTGGTAATTGATGGAAATCACTCAAAAACAGTGTACTGGACGGACGAGTGATCGGAGGAGCTAACATCGATTCTGATCACTACCTGGAAGCAGCAAAGTTACGCACAAGATTAAGTAGAGTGAAAAACTTACGAAACCTGACGCAGAGAAAGCTAGACATCGGAAAGCTGCAATTACCAGAGATAGCCACAGCCTACTCAAGGAAGCTCTCGCAACTTTTGGCACAGAACCCACTCCCTCCCGATGACAATCCTGATGCGCAGTGTAAACCCTCTTCCGACTCTATAAAAACTGCCGCAACAACCGTACTTGGTTTTGAAAAACCACTTCGCAACACACCATGGTATGATGAAGAGTGTCGCATAGCAAATGATGAAAAGAATGCTGCACGAATGGCTATGCTTCAGTCAATTGCAACGCGAGCTGCGATTATGCGGTATAGAGAAAAACGAAATAAGGTAACCCGTCTCTTTAGGCGTAAGAAGCGGCAGTGGAAAAAGCGCGAGTGAAAAAATTGAGACATACAGAAGGCAGAACGTAGCCCGAAAATTCTACAAACAAGTCAAAACTGAACTAATGGACGGTTCAGGACCCCCCTTCTGTAAAGACAAGGACGGAAATCTCATCGCAGATGTGCAGAGTATGTTGGGAATATGGAGAAATCATTTCTCCGCGCTACTGGTACCTGAGATATCCAATGACGATGAGACAATCGATCACAATATGGACGACGACGTCGATTGCCGTTCTCCTAACTAACACGAGGTCAGAATAGCTATTGCCCGGCTTAAGAACAACAAAGCCAAAGAAGCCAATGGATTACCGGTAGAGCTGTTTAAGGCTGGAGGCGATGAGCTAATAAGGTGCATGCATCAGCCAATTAGAAATGAATGCATGCCCGGCGATTGGAGTCTCAGTGTACTATGTCCCATATTTAAAAAAGGTGACCCGAGTATCTGTGCCAACTACCGTGGAATAAGCCTTTTATCTTTATATAACCCTTGTATAAAGTTCTATCAAGTATAATGTGCGAAAGACTAAAACCGATTATCGCAGGCCTGATTGGACCGTACCAGTGTGGCTTTAGGCCTGGAAAATCAACAACTGACCACGCTACGGCAAATCCTGGAGAAGACTCACGAAAACAAATCGACACCTATGACCTATTTATCGATTATAAGGCGGCTTTCGATAGCCCGATACGGGGGAACTCTACGAAGCAATGTGTGAGCTTGGTATTCCTGCAAAACTCATATGTCTTTGCAGGATGACCTTAACGACTACCAAATCCGCAGTGAAAGTTGGTAAGGATCTTACCGAACCTTTCGAAACTAAGCGAGGCGTCAGACAAGATGACACCCTATAGTGCGACCTCTTTACTGTCAACATGAATTAAACCATCAGCAGCAAAAGTCACATGCTGCTCGCGCATGCTGATGATATAGATATCATTGGACGCACAGTTAGAGAAGTTACTGCGGTGCTTTCGAGAATTCAGAAGGAGTCAGGAAAAGCGGGTCTGACGGTAAATGAGGACAAGACAAAATTAATGGTTGCAACGGGCAGGGCCTCCACGCGATTAGACCAAAGCGTGAACGTTGATAACCGTTATAATTTCGAGGTGATGGACGAATTTATATACCGCGGATCTGCCGTAAACAAAAACAAAAACACCAACGTCAACCTTGAGATCAAGCGGAGAATTGTGCTTGCGAATAGATGTTATTTTGGGCTAAGCAAGGGCGCCACGAAATAACCCCCAAACTCGAAAATGAAATAATCCCCAATGAAATAACCCCCAAAATGAAAAATAAAATAAAGCCCAAACAAGATGACAATAACCCCAAATTAGAAATGAAAGAACCCCCAAAAGATATCGGTACTACCGCCTAATGAAATAACCCCCAAAATAGAAAAGCAATATCCCCCAATGAAGCAAGCCCAAGTAAATGAAATGAATCCCAAAATAGTTATTATTAATTATAATATTATTATTAAAGAAATTAGAGGAATTCATTAATGTAAAAAGGGTAATTTCTTGAGGAAATGAAATAAACCCCAAATAAGGCAAAGTAACCCCCAAAACCACAATGAAACTATCCCCAAAAAAAAATTTAGGGCTTTTAAGATTTGGGGGTTATTTCATTATAAAATAATCCCCAAATTAAAAATGAAATAACTCCCGAAAATTATGAAATTATTCCCAAATTCATTTTTCCTGATTTTTTTGGGGATTATTTCATTTTCGAGTTTGGGGGTTATTTCGTGGCGTCCTAAGCAAGCACTTTAGAGATAAAGCCCTCTCTCGAGTAACAAAGGTCCAACTATACCAGTCTCTCATACAACCTGTCTTGCTTTATGGCGCAGAATCCTTGGTCTTATCGCAAGCAGATGAAACATCTGTAGGAGTCTTCGAGAGAAAAATACTCCGAAAAATGTATGGCCCTATAGTGCCCAACGGCGAGTATCGGCGACGCATGAACCATGAGCATTGACATAGTTAAGCGGATCAATATAACGCGATTGCGCTGGCTAAGCCATGGCAGTAGAATGGATGTAGACGAACCAGCACGAAGGATTTTCGAAACCGAACTCGAAGGAAGACGACAAATAGGAAGACCAAGACTCCGCTGGAGGGATCAGGTTGACGAATACCTGCGTACACTTGGTATTGCCAACTGGAGAGATAAGGCAAAAAATAGATCGAACTGGTTGGTGAAATATGTTATCTTCGTTTTGTAAGGTCCCTGACCCCCGGGATGGCGTGGCTCGGCGGTGTAAAGGTCTAGCTCCGCCATACCAAAAGTTCGTCGAGTCGTTTTAAAACTCGATTGGTGAGCGTAATTGCTGTCAATTTCGTTCCAACTGGAACCATCTGTCTTTTGTTCATTTTGAAATAATTTTGTTGTTTGACTAGTCCCGCTACCGGCCGTTCAAGTTTCGGTTCCTAAAGGATTTTGGTCAAAAATAAACATTATATTTTTGGTCAATATGGAGCTCAAACGACGTGCCGTGAAGAGCATATATAGAAAACCAGCTGACCCGGCAGACGTTGTCCTGCATAATATTTCAAGCGATTAGGATTAATTTGTGGTTTGTATGGGAGGTACCACGCCCCTTTGTCCAATTGGAGCGAATAGTAAATCTAAACCACCCAGGGCGCCACCCAAACGCATACAAAAAAATGTATTAAAATCGGTCCAGAAGTTTAGGAGGAGTTCAGTCACAAACACACGTGCAGTAGAATTATATATATAAAGATTACATAGAGAAAAATTTTTATAGGGTAATTTTGATTCGAAATCTTACCAATTTCATTTTCTTCCCAATTTTTCAATTAAATTTTCAATTTACTAATTTTGTATTTTATGTGAAAATGATATCAAATATATACCAATATATACCAAAGCCAATTCGCGCAATACAACGAGAAACACGAGAAAAATCTGTAACCGTACCCTTGACCAAGACTTTAAATAGTCCCGTGTAAAAAAAAATGCTCTGTCAAAATGTTGAAAAAATATTTTTCGAATTGTGCGTATTATCACACGTTGTTTGAGTCCCCATTTGACCAAAAAATTAAAGTTTTTCTTTACCAGGTATTGAAACTTTAACGCCCGGTAGGGGGACTATAAGTGTCCTTGAATAAAAACAGTTTGAAGTTCCACTATCATCATCTTTTGCGGCCCCAGCTAAAAAATGTTGTCAGTGCACTCTAATATACATATTAACTATTTGTACCTTCCTCAAATTGTATGAAATTAGTTGAGTGATTAGATTTCATGGCCGTCATCACAAGAGAGGCTGTCGTTGACAGGATTTCTGACAGCAACAGACCAACATCGTACAAATTTGGGGGGTCACATGAAATGATAACAAAACTGTCTTACTCTTATCTCATGCCGTGGGTGTAGGTAGGACGGACGGTCGACGACGCTGGCTTCATGGTTACATTTGTGCTGCTTTCGTTGTCAAGTACCTATGGGGAAAATCCACTGTCGAAGGTAACAAACGCTGAAGGCGTTGAGTTTGTTAATACCTTATCCAAAAAGTACGTAGGTTTCAATGTAATGACGTCAGTATACTACTTCATGTTTCTTGAAATTTGTGATGACGACATGATAATGAAGTTCATTCATATTTTCCTGTTGGAATTCAAACATTATGCAACTCTGTTTTTAGCAGCACTAGTTGCTGGGAAATGCGCAAATTGCCATTCATACGTGTCTATATATTTTAGGAATGACGTAGTTCAACTATACGTGTTGGCAGTTTGGAATGTACGTATGTATGTATGTATGTGTGCCACCCTGTGAGAGGTGGAAAATGTATAAAGTGCATGTGGTGAGAAAGGAACAAAAGGATCAATGTTTGACCAAAAATAGAAACGGCATAACGTCAAACAGGAAAAGCAAACCTTTAGCGAATTGAGTGACAATTGACGTCAATGAAAGATATATTTCAAGTGGCTCCCATTAATATTTGCTTATTACATTAAAGGTCACATATGACCTAAACAGCGAATTAATTTTTGTTTTAAGAAAATTATTCTCCATTGATGTTGCAGGTGATTAAAGACTTCCTAAACGAACTCGATCGAAAGAGTCTGTGAGGAATCTCCACTCTCAGATGAAGTCCCGTATTCAGTTCGTATGACATTTTCAATTCCATAAGAAGTATGTAAATAAAAAATAACGAAAATTTCGTGAGCCGAAGTTTCGCTCACCTCTTTGCGAAAATTTCGCCAGTAAAATCAATTACAGACTTGTTACAAAAAAAACCGTTTCCCATGAAGAGATTGGGGACAGCTTCTCACAAAACCAGTGAGCTGTGCACTTTCTCATTTAACACACACTAACTTGGACCTACAGTTTTCTACCGGTTCCGAACAGTATTTTGAGGAGCCTTTTCATGGCTAAGTACTCGATAGTGTCGCCATCCCTAAGCGAGGTGGCCGTTGTCGAAGGTAATTTAAGGTGGTCAGAGAAGAGATCAAACCCACGTTCTCATGCAGAAGTCAGCGCACACTAGCCATTGCACCATCGACCAGAGTTGTTATGCCAAAGTTATTTCGTACGAAAACAATTATTCGGTAAATGTTTGCAAGCAAAATGTTGGCATTTCATTTCGTGCAAAGGGGAAATATACAGGGTGGTCCAAATACAGATATCTTATAATACCTCCGAGGACCAAAATGAGTCGCTCTATGCTTGCACAGCATTGGGAAATATTGCAAACTGGTAGCCAAAGTGAGTGCTATGTTGTCCAAACTGTGCGCTTGTTGAAAAGGTTTACCCGAAATGAAGCACACAACGCGCGTGCTGTGCGGAAGTTTGTGCAAAAAGTATGCGGGTGCACAACACGTCGTCGTCGTACTGTGACTGTCGACGGGAATGTGGCTGCTGTGCCGAAGGTGTGAAACTTTAGCGAACAACATCGACTCGCCATCGATCTCAACAACTCGGCATTTCACGCACCAGCATGATGATAATTTTTCACAACGATCTCGGATCATTCGCATACAAGGTCCAATTGATTTAGCAACTAAAGGCAAACAACCATCCACTTCGTTACGGCATCTCAGTTTGGGCCTTTGCAGAAGGCTCGAACTTGCCGAAAAATCATATTTTCTGACGAGGCGCATTTTCATCTCGGCGGCTATGTTAACAACCAAATCTGTCGCATCTGACGAGAAGCATTAACGAGAAGCCAAAGAATCCACTGAAAGTAACAGTTTGGCGTGGATTTTGGATTGATGGCATCATTGGCCCATTTCTATTCAAAAATGCTGCTGTAACCGCCATTTCAGTCAACGGCTACAGAGTCATGATTACTGACTTTATGGTGCGAAATGGAAGTCACACAGCTCATCAAACAATCGATCTTTTGCGCACCAAGTTCGGTAATCGTGTAATCAGCCGTATTGGCGATGACAATTGGCCTCCTCGGAGCTGCGATTTGACCCGTTTAACCTTTTTCCTGGGGGGGGGGGCATTAAATACCGATGCTATGCGAATAATCCAGAAACGATCCACATACTTAAGGCTAATATCGTCCGAGCCATTCGTGAGATAGAACCAGAAACAGTCAACAAAGTCTTGTAAATTTGGACTGACGGGACGAGGTACTGCGAAGCAGCCACATGAATGAAATCGTGTTCCATAAATAATGGGAATATAAAGGGTGGCTCAGTAAGATTAAACTTTCTAAGATAAGTGCCATTTCTTGTGCAAGTGGCAACTCTGAAATTTGGCAGCTGTCACATATGTTTAATGCGATTATTAAAAATTAAGCGCCTTATGAAAGAACAACTCGTTATAATTGTAAAAAAATTAATACAAAAATTTGGAAAGTTATGCTGACACCGCTCGCAAACTTCGAAGAATTTTCAGTCGAGAAAGTGTACCTAATGTGTCAACCATTCGAAGAGTGGCCACAAAAATTTGAAGAAACTGAATCGGTTATGGACAGTAAGACTCCTGTGCGTCAACGTACCGGTCGATATCTTGAAAACATTGCTGCTGTAAACGAAAGTGTCACCGCAAACCCGGCAACATCAATTCTGAATCGTTCTCAACAACGTCAAATGTCACGGTGGCAATAAAGTCTTTTATAGCGTCTATCGTCGATCTACATTTCATGAAGCCGTAGTAGATTCCAGACAGGGATTCATTCCTCTCAATGGTTCCCCATTACATCCCATGAAGGGATTGAGGAGAGCTTCTGACAGCCACTGAGCTGTGCGCGGTCTACATTTACACTCACTAATTGCGCCCACTGATAATTTCTGATAGCCATTCACTTGGGAGTGGCCAGAAATGATTCCTTCATTGGGCAGTCCAAGCAGCTCACTACTTCCACGCAGTATGTTCTGGGCAATGGCTTATCGGACACCTCCGTTAGCTAGCTAAAGTGAGAAGGCGAAACGAATGAGCAACCTGAGTGGTATTGCGATCACTGATACGTCTCAGGATTATTAGGTGACCCTGCCACTGAAGCTCTTCGAAGTAGTGGACATATTCTTCTGTCCTTTGAAGGCGGATGGCCAACGGCGGATCAAAATTGAAGAAACCAAAATCCAGGTGCGACACACTGCATTCTGGTCAGCGTCTGATCCATAATGGGCGGCTGAAACATAATCATCCTGGCAGTAGGTAAAATGTAAACCACGGTGGGCTGAGTTTGCCTCCCGCCATCGTTACATTGGCAAAGAAAATATACGAAGAATATAATGAACAAAGAAACCCCCCAACTGTTGACGATCCTCGCAAACGTTATAAGGACCATGATTTAAGGATATGTACCTGGAATGTGCGAACGCTATACAGGACGGGTGCCACTTTCCAACTGGCGGATGTCCTCGGAAAATATAAAGCTGACATCATAGCAATCCAGGAAATGCGATGGAGAGGATATGCTTGCACCGGGAAGAAAAATTGGCATAAGCGAAAGCACGAATTTGGGTGTGGATTTGTAGTTGGCAAGAGACTGCGACACCTAGTTTCAAGGTTTAACCCAGTGAGTGAACGCATAGCCACAATTCGCATCAAAGCCAAATATTTAAACATCTCGTTAATTTGTGTGCACGCACCAACAGAGGATAAATATGATGAGGTCAAAGAAACATTTTATGAGCGTCTGGAGGAAGTATATGAACGCTGCCCTGACCACGACATTAAGATTATTCTAGACGAGTTTAATGCCAAATTAGGAAAGGAACGTGTCTTTCGACCAACCATCGTTAATCACAGTCTACATGATACAACCACCGATAATGGAATAAGACTGATAGACTTCGCCGCTGCAAAGAACATTTTAGTTAGTAGCACACGATTCCAGCATAAGAACATTCATAAGGCGACCTGGATATCTCCTGATCTGAGATCGAAGAACCAGATTGATCACTTGGCAATAGATGGCAGGCACTCTTCTAGTGTAATGGATGTACGTGTGATTCGAGGTGCCAATATCGACTCTGATCATTACCTGGTGGCTGCGAAAGTTCGCACAAGGGCGAAAAACGTACGAATATCAGACTCTCATTTTACCTGTCTTGACATATGGCTCCGAAACTTGGGTCAAATCGCAAGCGGATGAAAAGCACCTGCGAGTATTCGAGAGAAAAATTCTCCGTAAAAAATATGGTCCAATTAGGGAAAACGACGAGTAACGAAGCTATATAATCTATATTCTGACGTGGACACAGCTAGGCGAATCAAATTAGGCCAATTGCGTTGGCTAGGCCATGTTATCAGAATGGTTGAAGATGAGCCAGCGCGAAAGGTTTTCGATAACGTACCCGATGAAAGCAGGAAAAGAGGACGACCAAGACTCTGCTGGAAAGACCAGGCAGAAGAATCCCTCCGTATATTACCAACTGGCGAGAAAATGCGAAGGATTTAATTTGTTTAATTAATATGTGTAAGACGTCTGACCTCGTGAGGTTGTAAAATAGTCAATAAAAGTAAGTAAAGATTGGAACCTACTGTTTTACATCGATTTGTTGACGTCTAAATACTACGCGGCCGTCACTAAGCGAGGTGACCTTCGTCAAAAGAAAAGTGAGGTGGTCTGAGCAGGGATAGAACCCACGTAATCATGTACCAGAGCTGCGCCCACTACCATTGCACCACCGTCGGTCACTCTCAATACGTTCTTCAAATCTCCTGTAGATAATACTTTCCAATAACTTCCCGCAAGAATCTATAACGCATACAGGGCAATAGGATGATGGGTCATATAGATGTTTCTTATTCTTAGGTAGTAGCTTTATCTTTTCCATAGATGGAAAATATCAATGTTGCACGTAGACGTTGTTCAGTTGTTGGCTCCTTTTGATAAACTGCTTAAGTAGATCGTTGGGAATTACATCAAGTCCTGGCTATTCACCGTCTTGAAATCTGGAGACAGCCAGAAATATGTCAGTGATGTTAACTAATGGGAAGTTAAAATCTGTCGCAGGCCTGTTGTTTCGCCATATTGATACAACTTGTCACAAAAAGAGGAGTTTCACTATTCCGTCGAGTATTACAGGTTCCCTAGGTATTAAGACAGTTTTAGTCTCTTCGTAACCAACTATAAACCATCCAATAGGAGTTACTCTCCACTTCATCAGAAATGTTTGTTAAAGAAACACTTTCTTTTACTTCTACCTATATCCAATTTAATGTATTTCTTTTTGGGTGTGAGTTCCTGGTTCCGGCAATACTTTCAGAATAAGAAAAAGGCGTCTTTCAACTTGGCGAGGACTTGACCGGCCCACAACACGTCGCAGTCATAGCCCCGACGAAGTTTGGAAAACACGAGCGATTGCCGGATGATGCGCCGAAGTCGAAACGAACAGAAAGTACAGGGTAACTAAAAACACGGGCCGCAGACATTTAGCGAAGTGCTCAAGGAAAGTCTAACTATTGCAGACATCGACAGAGGGGTGGTTGAGATGGTTCCATCTTCAGAAATAGTTGGGTATTTGGACTGCCCTTAGCGTCACATAGAAGTAGTATGAAGTTTGTGAAAATCCTCCTGTGACACTTCCCATTCTCTGTTACGCAGGCTGTTATCAAGGTCGAATAAGCGATCTGTTGATAAAAGTAACATCCCGCACCGGACAAGAGGTCGCTTATGAAACCCTGAGTCCACCAATAACATTGAGCTGTCGGTTTTACGCCTAATAAAGGCCTAGAACCCTCACCATCCATCTGCCTATTGGAAGTTTTCAAATTTGGGGAACCCGATAGGATTTCGGGGATAAGTCATGTAAGTCATCAACGCCGAATCAATTTTGATTATTAGAAAAACTGAAGGCATGATTTCATACGGTTTCGGTCAGATTAAACTAAAGGTGTGTAAGAGCGACTAAGAAGTCAAGCCGCCGCTTCGGACCACGCCTGACACCGAACCCACTAATATACCAACGGAATTACACGTAGTCGAAGACCTGTACGTGAATGTGATCGTCCTTGTTGATTACACAGAGAATGAGAGATCATTGTCTGAATCTAAGTTCATTGGTGACCTTCCAGACAGCCTCCTGGAAAACACCGACGACGACAATACTGTAGTGAAGAGGGTCGTAGCTGCAAAAGCTTTCCCTTGATATTAATGCTTGAGCATTTAAAACAAAATGGAGCGTAACATTCCCTGCACCCATTAGAACCTCGAACCTCGAGGCCCTTATTAAGAAAAGGCTCCGGAGGGTTGGAAGCGCAGATTTTCGTGGGTTTTTTTGCCGGCGATGATTCCGAAAAGTATGTCGAAATAGTGATTTTTCGTTCGGTTTCAAGGTATGTCCCCTATGAATATGTTATGTTAATTTTTGGTGTTCATTAGCTTTCTGTCAAGTTTCAGTGAAATCGGTCCATTTTTAATAAATACGAGGGTTGCTACTTATATTTCGGGTCCTGTCAATACTATTGTTGTCAGATGTAAACTGGAACTTCCATTGGAAAGTTCGAAATTGTTTAGCATAAATATACATGAGCACTATTTGTTGTATTTAGAGTGTGTTGAAAAATGTATCTCGCTCAAAAAATTCATTCATCCTTGAAAATTTCCGTGCGATGATTTTTTACGATTTTCGGCGTGGATTGTCGAGACAATAGTTTCTCAATCAACTTGTTTCGACTTTAAGTGATGCAACACCATCAAAATCGCTGTAAATCGCTGGTACCAAGAGTTCAGACTCGGACGCAGTTCGCTTCAGGATGAATTTCGTGAAGGTCGTCCAACTTCAGTCGTTTTGACGGAAACCATCGATGCCGTGCGTTAACTGATAAAGCAAGACCGACATGTGGCATACCGTGATATTGAGGCATCCTTGGACATTAGTATGAGAAGCATCAATAAGATATTGCTTGTTGATCTGGCAATGAAAAAAGTTTGTTCTCGTTACACACATAATTTGACGAATCTCGGCAAGTTAAGTAGTTGCCTAGTCCTCTTCCTGTCCACCTGTAGCCAGAGGACCCTGGCTTGTTTGCAAGTTGAAGTAAGTCTCCACTTGGCCTTGAACATATTATCGGCCCACTGCCTGATCTGCAAACGGCAGGTAGAGATTGGCATACCAACACTTTCTTTTGCCGGAAGAACCTGTGCCGTAGTGCCCTGTCTAGCTAACACATCCGCTACGCAATTGCCTGGAATGTCGCTGTGTCCCGGTACCCAGATGAGCCTGATGTCAAAATACTCTGCCATCACCCTAAGTGATGATTGGCATTCTATCACCGTCAGGGACGTAGCAAACATGGCTTCCAAGGAGTTTATAGCAGCCTGGTTGTCTGTGTAGATACATACATATTCTCCGGAGGGTTGTGACACTACTTTTAAGTAGTTCAGCAACCTCCAGTATGGCGGTAATTTCCGCCTGAAATATACTACAGTGATCAGGCAGCTTGAAAGAGATATTTACATTTAGGTCCGGTGAATGGACCCCATAGCCTACTTGCTCATCCAACTTTGATCCATCCGTGAAAAGTCTGATACTACTGGTATCCCCTTCCAGTGACTTTTCCCAGGTATTCTTGTTCGGAATAGAAGTCCTTAGATTTGTCGCTGGTAGAAGGTAGGGGATACAGTAGTCCGTTTTTACGGGAATAGAGTTGATTCGGTGTAGTAATTCAGCGTGTCCGGAATGCACCGCTATCATGACACCACAATCTCTGATTCTCACCAGGGATGTAGCGGCTGCCGATTCGGCCATGATATTAGCAGTACAGATGTTCAGGATAGCACTAAGTGCTGTACTGACGTCGTGCCCTTTGCCCCACTGACGCTAATCAGTGCTGATCTTTGAAGTTTCATCAAGGAATTCAGAATATACTTCTTTTGGAGGGACCTCCCCAAACTACGATGTCATACAGAAGTACCTTAAAAGCGTAAAATTTTGAAAAAAAAAGTGTCCTGCGCGCGTTTTTGCATTCTGCTACACTGTGCGTTGGTGATGAATATTCCAGAGTGGAGAAAATATCATGATTTGGGGAAGGTTGGTAACGCAGAAACCCCCTTGCTGGCAATGAATATTGTATCTTAACTTCCGCTATTTCGATAACTAAGCGAGTTATCGTTTTGTTATTTAATTGTTCGACGTGTTCTGGAATCTTTTGAGTATTAATTCAAATTTTTTGAATAAACATTTTTTCAATATACATATACAGGGTGATTCAGGAAGTTCCGGACAAATTTCTCCTGCGTATTCCTTGGCGCATTTCATGAAGACCATGTCCGAAAATTCAAGGGGTGCGAAATGGCAGCGGGTTCACAATTTTCGGATTGGCAGTCGGAGGGTAGTAGGGGAAAGTTGCTAACTTCTGAGTCAGTGGTCGGATTTTTTGTTTTTGGGCTTGTTGGAAAGGTCTTTAAGGGGCCTTTCAGAATAAATAAAAAAATGTAGAAAAAAGTCAAATCGCCGAGATACAGAGCTTTCGGAAAAAAAATGGAAATTCACATAACCTCAATTTGCTCAGCCAGATGGCAGGTAACTTATGTTTTTTTTTTGTTTTTTTGTTTTATGTTTCCAAAATGACCTAAACGAAGCCCAGAGGTATTACCGTTCCAAAGTTATGCCCATTCTTCTGCCGAAAATGTCAGTAAAATAAAATCATAAACGTGTTAATTTACAAAAACAAATAAATGTGTGATGTTATTTCGCTTCCAAAAACAAAAACAAACATTTTTGCATTTCAGTAAAATGATTCTGAAAGGCCTCTTAAATACCTTTCCAACAAGCCCAAAAACAAATAAATCCGACTACTGGCTCAGAAGTTAGCAACTTTACCCTACTACCCTCCGACCGCCAATCCGAAAATTTTGAACCCGCTGCCATTTCGCACTCTTGCATTTTCGGGCATGATCCTAGTGGACTTTTCTTCATGAAATGAGCCAAGGAATACGCTGGAGAAATTTGTCCGGAACTTCCTGAATCACCCTGTATATGTACACACATACTTTCGGAAAAGTTAAGCCAACTGTGTTATTACTAGGTTATTTGTACTAAGTAGGTGACGCACTCTTTGAGTGCATGTTATTTCACAACTTTTGTGTCTGGCAACTCTATTAACTATCAGCTGCCAATCCAATCGTTAATTATTTGATTTGTGCCCCCAGCACAACCCAGTTAGTGTTAATTATTATTCTATGGCTCATTAAATTCAAATACATTTCCAATTGTGTAGAATAAACGAGACATGCAAATAGACAGACAAAACAAAAAGAAGAAAACAAAACAGATACGAGCAGCGAACACACCCCTAAAGACAAAGTGAAACTACTACGACGAAATGCTGATGTTTAATGATGAGCGAGTAACAAAAGTGTTAAAATTGCAAAAACAAAAATCGCACATTAGAGCAAAAGAAAGAAAATTGGGGGCCATACCCCAGGTAGCAGTTAAATTTAATGCAACAATGGCGCAATGGGTAACAACAAAACAAAAGCAGATAAATAACTACAACAAAATCGAAACTGAATGATAACAACAATAGCAGCACAACTGCACGCGGGTATGTGGAGCGAGATATCAAGACTAACAAAAAAAAACACGCTATAAATACACGAAGAGAAAAACACGCAACTGAACGAAGAGAAACTCTAGTACGAGTGGACGCACTTCACGTCACGTCGTCATAGTCCCTGGTTTCGACTTCGTACACGTTTATCGCCAGTGATAGAACCGCACACAAACACACTCTTGAAGCCGACGTCTCTGCCCCTAAAGGCGTCATTGGTGGGGGAGAAACTCATAAAATACATGCCAGACAGCTAAAGCCTCCAAACTGCCGGACCCGACCCCAATTCTCTGATAATTGTAGACTGTTCTTCCTCTTCTCACGTTGGTGTGTACATAAACTCTCTGCACAGTAGTTTAGCAGTTCATATTTATGGTCGAGCAAGCTATTGTTCGCATAGCTTAAGAATATTTTTGAAATTCGGTTAATACTGTGTCTGCACTGACGGCTGTTATGACATTTTAGCGATTTTGACCACATTAATTTGTAATTTTGTTTAAATGAAAATAAAACAATCATCAAATTATTTAAATTTCATATTATAGATACAATATAAAGTTAAACCAAAAATATACCTACAGAGGCTATCGGTGTCGATTGAAATGTATCGGTATTATACTCGGTGGTAAGATATCGATAACACTGTGATAGTTTTTTTAAGACTAGGCCGGGGAGGACGGTTGCACACTAATTCGGGTACGAGGAATCGAACTGCATCATTAGTTTTTTGAGTTACAATTAAGGTTTCATCCATTTTTTTTTATTGTGACTATCAGAGTGGTTTTTTTTGTGGATTTTACCATTTGACTCACTTTTGACAGCCAATAACTTCTAATTGGTTGGTTATACCGGTAAACTTTCTTCAACAAAGACGTTCCAAACGTTTTGGGCTTCAGCTTTAGGGAACACAACTTACCTCTAAAACCAGGTTGTTGGGGCTCTATGATTCAGAACATCGGCAGAAAGGTAATTTACTGACTTTCTTTGAGTTTTCCCTTCCAAAATGCCATCAATCAGATTCTTTCGTCAAATAAGAGATACCCTTTCACTATATAACTATATTTATTTACTCATCATCATTTACAATTCTCAAATTCCACTTAATTATCAATATCACTTAATTTTACTTTGTTCTACACTGAAAAGATTTTTTGGATAAAAAATTCTTTATTTAATTGGATTTTGAACCAAAGAAAAACAAAAAAAAAACACACAAAAAAATGGTACAATGGTTTAAAAAAAGTACTTTCGCCTTCTTTTTATAGGTATAAGTGTGCGTATTGTTGAAAATAGAAAGTCTGGCAAGCCTACATACGTATATGTATTTTGTATGAAACCGTAATTGTAACTCAAAAAACTATTGATATAGTTAGATTCCTCGTACCTGAATTAGAGTAAAACCGTTCTCTTCTGCCCTATATCGTTTTTCGACTTTCACAGTGTAATCAACCAGGAGCAAACTAAGTTGAAATAGTGTTTGATTACACTAATGACAGCTAAATTATGTTTTATGTTGGTTGCATCGAACGAAAATAATAAGTTCCTTTTATTTATGTCCGTTTTGTGTTCAACCAAAGAGTAACATAACTCACATAAACAGTATCGATATCATGTAAATCCCTTCCCATTGTTTTTACACATAATAAAGGGTGAGCCATGTAAAATTTGGAATTTGAACCACCTGTTAGTTCGAAGCACATGGCCAATTGCACATTTATGAAGTGACAGATTATTAGTTAAAGGGTAGAAATTTACGAAATGAGTTGCATTAAGCTTGAAGAAAATTGGGAAATATTAAAAACTTTCCTCCAAAGTTCTGAGTCTTCTGCTCAGACTGTAAGAAATCTACGAAATAAATTCGATAGAAATAAAGTGCCATCAACGCAGTTTGTGGACCAATTTGTGAAGCAAGTTCGTCAACCCGAGTCCATAAAAAAAGAACTCGTGCACGTGCTTGTCCAGTGTGTTCAGTGGAAAATAATAATAACATTCAACATCAACTCTCCACCGTTCGCAGCAATTGAACAGTTCTTGCACTTCTTTGCGCAGAATTTTACATAAAGACCTCGGTATGAAGGCGTATTAAGTAAAATTAGTCAAAGAACTTAAGCCCCGTAATCCGATGCGTTTTCGCGTTGTAAAGTCGCTTGGTTGAAGATGAGACTTTTTAACGAAAAATCAACATCCCGATTTTTATCTCTGGGTTACGCTAACAAGCTATATTTTCGCATTTGGGGCTCGGAAAATCCACACGTCGTCGTGCAAAAGCCGATGCATTCACAACGACTGACTGTTTGGTGCGGTTTTTTGGCATGGCGGCATCATAGGCCGAAAATGAGTGGCGAACGTTAGCGTGACATTCTCAAGGATTTCTCGTTCCCAAAAGTTGAAGAGATTGACATGGACGACGTATGGTTTCAACAGGACGGCACTACGTGCCACATAACCAATGTTACAATCTATCCTTTGCGAACTGTGTTCGAAAACCGCATAATCAGCCGAAAGTCGGAAGTTCATTGGCCGCCTCGCAGCTGCGATTTGACTCCGATATACTATTCCCTCTAGGGTGCCATGAAATATAAGCAAGCAAATCCGAGTCTATTGAGACCTTAAAATACGAAATCGACGCTGTCGTTCACGTGATAGAGGCCTAAACAGTCGAAAATGTACTGAAACAATGGGTAGATCGAATGAGGTACTGCAAATCAAATCATTGAAGCCATTTGACCGATGTTGTGATACATGCATAAATGTCAATGATGGGGGTTACCAATAAAATCATAATTTTGAAAACATTTATATTACTATTTTTTAAGCGAAATTAAATTGAAAATGTTACATGGCTCACTCGATGCTGGCTCTTCAGTACATTCGCTGATAAACAAACATTTTATTCAGTCTATTTCCAATAGTAGCCGTCGGTGGCGCATTCGTAGTGAGCGCGCCTCTTGTACTTGCGATCCTGAGTTTGATCCCTGCTCTGACCACTTACGTGAAATTTCGGACACTCTTTATATTTGAACATACCTCAAGGATAAAATTCCTCAGCACTAGTGAAGGCCGATCTCGCAGAACTCTTTATTTGTTACGTAACTATGCCTAACCCAGAGAAGAAAAATCGGGCGAAGGCTTTATTAAACAAAAACACAAGAAGTTGTCGGGATGCAAGTGTTTTAGCTTGCCAGAGGGAAACCCACTGTGACGACCTGTTGAAAGCAGTGTTGTCATAAGGTGTCAAAACAAAGGTGCTAAAGAAAGGGCGCTAAATATTTCCAAGCTAAACAAAATTAATTTCCTTCAAAGATGATAGAAAAACCCTAGATGGTGAAATATTTTTGGTGGAATTAAAAGTCAAGGGAAATTTTCTAGATGGCACACCAATCGTGCAAATGACCAAATTTCCCTGGAAACAAAAACTATTTAACTATGATTTTTGCCTTTTGTATAAAAATAACAAAAGCCATGTGCCTTTCTGTTATCTATCTTTTATTTTCTAATTCAAACAGCAGAATCGAAATAATCTAAATTTTTGAGTGCTTTTTCATCGTATCCGAGTGGAAAATGGTCGCACCGAAACAGCATTTGGCATCTGGTGAAAATGGTGAATAATCAAATACAGCATCTATGATATTTCTATCAGCTTTGTTTCTTTGTTTCATTAATGACAAAATAAAAAATTACTAAATACGAAAAATAATTGTTTATATTTTAAAAGTTAGTTCTATTAGTAAAACCATAAAGTAATTTTAGTATGGCCGTGTAAAACAGTTTAGATGCGATATGATCTTAGCAAATCCAGTTAGATCGGAAAAATAGTTAGATCTAATAGGATCATAACAGATCGATAACTATCTAAGTATTTATTTAAAAATATCAATTTAATTTTTGGTTAATGTATGAGAAATACATACTACAAGCTTACAAGTCATGAACACTTTTCTAATTGAAAAATGGTTGGTTTTTGTTGGAAATAATAGACAATTCAGTTCAACACACACTCACTGGCATGACTAGTTTCGAACTCCGTGACAAATTCATCATCAGATGCCTAACTTAATAAATAAAATAAATGGTATCCCATTACATCCCATGAAGGAATCGGGGAGAACTTCTCACAACCAGTGAGCTGTGCGCTTTCTAGTTTTATTCTCACTGATTGGGGCCTACAGTTTTACACCGGTTCCGAACGGTATTTTTGAGAAACAGTTTCATGGCTAAATACTCGATAGTGACGGCCGTCGAAAGAAATTTTAAGGTGGTCAGAGCAGGGATCGAACCCCGGATCTCAAGTTCAAGAGGCGCGCACACTACCCATTGCACCACCGACGGCCACCGATGCGTAACTACTGAAAAATATCAATTGAAATTTGAACATTATTTTTGAAATTTGAAATACATAAATTGAAATTTAAAAATTCTGTTTGAAATTTGAAATACATCAATTGAAATGTAAAAGACATCTATTGAAATTTAAAATTCGTCACTTGAAATTTAAAAATTATTAACCGATTTTATGTATTAGATTTTTAAATTTCAATTGCTGTGTTTTAAATTTCAATTGATGTGTTTTAAATTTCACTTGATGTATTTTAAATTTCCATTGATGTGTTTAAAATTTCAGTTGATGCATTTTAAGTTTCAATTGATGTTTATAAACTTCAACTGATGTATTTTAAATTTCAATTGATGTATTTCAAATTTCAATTGATGTTTTTTAAAATTTAATTGATGTATTTCAAATATCAAATGGAATTTTTAAATTTCAATTGATTTTTCTTTTCTAATTTCAATTGGAAATGGTGTAGAAGATGTTATTATTTTTATATTAACAATTGCATATCACTTTGTATTATTCAAATTAGTTGATTTTTTTTACTACATAAAACAAAAAATTAAAAAAATGTATCTACGCGGTGATTATCTAGCAATATCTTCCATATCTCTTCCTTGAGATAGTTCGACGATATCTTATTATTATCTCTCTATTGATTGTATTGCGAAATTTAAAAAAAAATAAATAAATGGTTTCCCATTACATCCCATAGAGACAGGGGAGAATTTCACACAATCACTGAGATGTGCGCTTTCCAGTTTTCACTCAATGATTGGGAAGTACAGTTTTACACCGATTCCGAACGGTATTTTGAGAAGCTTTTTCATGGCAATATACTGGATAGTGCCGACGTCACTATGCGAGGTGACCGCCGCCGAAAGCAATTTGTAGATGGTCAAATCAGGGTTCGAATCCAGAATCTCATGTATAAGAGCCGCGCACACTAACCATTGCACCACCGACGGCCATTATCTTTCTACAAATATTGCTGGGACTACTGAATACTGCTTGGAAGATTAAGAATTGACTGAATAATAAAGAAATAAGTACATATTGCGAAATTATGTTCTACAAATATTGCTTGGAAGTATAGTTTTCGGGTAATAGTTTTCTCGAGTAAAGAAACTTCAGAAATGCGAAACTGATTATTGCCACAACACAATTTATCTTGCAGGGCATATTAGGCGTGTTTTCAATACAAGCTAGCGATTATCGCATGCTTGCTAGTAACCAAAACGCCAAACTAGCGATAATTTATTATAATATATATAATCCTCTTGTGTATATTCTTCTCCTTACCTTTGGCTCACTATGACGATTTCCAACACTGTTTTTCTGATTTTTTCTTACTGGCAATTTTCCGCCTTTTTCAACTGGAAATACATACATATGATCGTCTTGCTCTAACGCATGATTTGTAGTTATTCTTAACGATAACCATATCCCACACAGCTGTTCTGATTTTTTCAAACTGGAAACTGTATGCCTGCTTAGAACTGAAATGGAAGCAGTAACTTCAAGTGCCGCTTAATATCGCTTAGCTCTCCATACAAAATAAGTGATAATCTAAGCAAGCGGAGTAACCAAAACACGCCTATTAAGACGATAGCACTGCAATATTGCTTTGAATGGATAATATTCGAATAATTCGCTGATATCAATAACCTACAACTCCACAATCTGCAAACTAAGGCTTACATCTACGAATTTCCTAAAAATATAATCATAATATTTAGTGTTCCACTGTGCATCGTACGTAAAATTCATTCGTTTCTTACTCATTTCTTTCTTATCCATAGCATGACAACTTTATATACGAAACAATAACAAACGACAACTAGACCCTTGAACAGCAGCACCCCAGCCCCCACACACACACTCCACTATACATGCAATCTCACTCACACAGCCCCCACACACACAGCACTGGCATGCGATAATATTTCAGTGTTCACGTGAACATTTGTCTGATATCATGAGGTCAACGCGTGAACACCAAGAGCACTGGCTGGTTTTGTTGTGAAAATAAAAAATAAACAAAAAAACCCCAACAACAACAGCGACACAACAAGATTTCGCATTGTTGTGTACATGGAGGATAGATACATGCACACAACATACAAACAAACTACTCGATACAGTTGTTGCCTGGTGTATTTCCCACTCTTTTTTGAGTAATCCAACGAATCGCTCTCCCGATTTCGCTCTTGTTACTTGTTTTTTGTTGGTGCTTTCTTAAGTTTTGTGTATTTTGTAAGTCAATTACCTTGACGTTCATTGGTTGTGTGTCATGACGAGCCCCTTTTTTCTTTGTAAATCTACATATATGATATGGTGTTGCCAGATGTGGTGTGCAGCCGAGAGTGGGAGCTCTTTCAAAATGAAAAATTCAACAAGTTGTTGTTGGTCATTTGCAGTAGGAAGTAGTACAATAAATACTACTTAATACATTTTTTAGGGTGGGATGTATGTATAATGACGATGATATATAAATTTTGTATTTGAAACGTCATTCACTAATAGAACGTGATTGTACTGGCAAGGTGATAATTATTATAAGAAATAGTATTATTATTATAGTCCATGTTCACAGTTGTATATGGATTAATAATGACTATACGATTTTAAATTAAATAATATTATAACCGCTAATTAGAGATGAGATGCCAAATGGGACAATGTTTTGTAAATCCCGCAGGTCGGGAGTTACAACTTTCCAATTCCGTTATCCTGGGATATTTTAAAAAAAATCAAAAACAGATCGAGCATAAGACTTGTGCCAAATAAATAAGTCAAAATTAAATTAAATTATGTCCACATTGTAAACATAAAACTCAATCAAGCAAGTGGATTTTAGAGAAATAGTTGCCCCGCATTACGAACGTTTGTTTATGTGAGATACTAAATTCAAAGAAAAATATGAAGCGTAAAACTGACGCTTAAATCAACGCCCAGTGTTCTATGTGCTTAGAACTTGATGCACTTCTGACAAACTTCAGTCACTAGCTTAAATAAAAGCGCAGTGTATTGTGACCTATAATTTCACCATCACTTGGTAGTCTACAAATTATAATCTTATTGACAAAATTCGAATTTCATATCGAAAGATTTTTTAACTCTCTTGTAAAGTGATGAAAATGTTTCCTCTTTTTGGATATTAGATGAAGACGTGTCAGATACAGCGGTTGTGTCCAAAAGTCTGACATGGTCTCAGATTATAGTAGTGTCTTTACTTTACTTTTATTGACTAATTTACAACCTCATTAGGTTAGATGTCTTACACATATTAATTAAACAAACAAATTTCAACATATTCCTCCAACAGGCTCTATCCTTCGTCTTTTGCTCCAACTGGTGCTATCCTTCGCCTTTTCCCGCCACTTGGTAACACCAAGGACACGGAGGGATTCTTCGGCCTGGTCTTTCCATCGGAGTCTCGGTCGTCCTCTTTTCCTGTTTCCATCGGGTACGTTATCGAAAACCTTTCGGGCTGGCTAATCTTCATCCATTCTGATATCATGGCCTAAGCAACGCAATTCGCTTAATTTGATTCGTCTAGCTATGTCCACGTCAGAATAGAGATTATATAGCTCTGCGTTCCAGCGACGTCGCTACTCCCCGTTTTCTCTAACAGGACCATATACTTTACGGAGACTTTTTCTCTCGAATACTCCCAGGTGTTTGTCATCCGCTTGAGATATGACCCAAGTTTCGGAGTCATATGTCAGGACAGGTAAAAAGAGAGTCTGGTATTGCCGGACTTTTGTCTGTCGAGAGAGGGCTTTGTTCTTAAACCGCTTTCTGATTCCAAAATACGTAGGATCTATTTGCAAGCACAATTCTCCTATTTATCTCCAGGCTGACGTTGTTGTCCTTGTTCACGGTGGATCCAAGGTAGATAAATTCATCTACCACTTCAAAATTAAATCGGTTGTCGACGCGAAGTGCGGACCAAGACGAGAAGTTTGCTTAGTCGTTGACACCATCAATATTGTCTTGCCCTCATTAACAGCAAGAGCCGCCTTCGCCGATTCTTTTTCGATTCTTGAAAATACTGCAGTAACCTCTGGCAAATTTCGCCCAATGATGTCGTCAGCATACGCCAACAACATATGGCTTTTCGTGTTGATAAGTCTTGTTCGTATTTATTGCAGCTTTTGTCATTGTCACCTCCATTAAGATGTTGAAGAGATTGCACGAAAGTGTGTCGCCTTGTCTCCGTACTCGCTTGGTACAGAATGGGTCGATGAGGTCTTTCCCCACCTTCACTGCTGATTTGGTGTTGGTTAGCGTCATTCTATAAAGGCTGATCAATTTTTCCGGAATCCCAAGTACAGACATAGCTTCGTAGAATTTCCCCGTATGGGGCTATCGAAAGCAGCTTTGTAATCGACAAAAAGATGGTATTTATCGATTTGCTTATCGCGGCTCGTTTCCAGAATTTTGGGTGGCGGGAATATTTGGTCAGTCGTGCACTTCCCTGGTCTATAACCATATTGATGAGGTCCAATCAGGTTTTCAAAAATTGGCTTTAGCCTTTCACATATTACGCTCGATAAGACCTTATACGCGATGGATAAAAGACTGATACAGCGATAGTTGGAACAGACACACACGGACACAGTCAAATGTGGGTCAAATAGTAATGCCAGTCAAATAAAACAAAACGGAATCCCGGAGCAGGCATCAGTAGCACTAATACTATTACACGTGCACCAACTTTTTTGGGGGTGAATCATTTCTTTGCAGAATGAAAACCTTAGGTGAGTATATTAAAATCCCGGAAGGACAGGCCCCCCTAGGTCTCATTGGCCTGATGAAGTTGTCATTTTGAGCCGAAATAGTATTTGAAAATTGTTAAAAAAAAACTATGTTTGTCAAATACCGTAAGATGTCTTCAGTGAAATTAAATGACTTTTTTCGTAGAATATTTCAATCCTCTATCCCAAACCCTTAGGTGTCCTTTTCATCCGTATTTCGAGAAATGTCAAAATAGTATCGTGAAACGGGACGTTTGTGTATTCAAATGTCCCACGAAACTGTTGCTCAGAAAATTTCAGTAGGGTTGCCAAAGACAAGAAATCGATATCTTCAACTTTTCCCGGTGCTGTTGGCTCGTTTTTAAAGGAGTTTTTAGATACCGGCCCAGAATACCTGTGAAAAATTTGTTTAGTAGGAAATACAAAAAATACGAGTATTCCATACTTATTCAGTCGTGTTACAAGTTTCGTACGAAAGTGGATTCATGTCTTGGTGGACAATTCGTAACGATTTACTTTTGTTTCTCCAGCTTTAGTTACATTTTTCTGTTAACACATAACGTACAAGGTGGGACAAAAGTAACCAACCAATGTTATTTTGCTGTAATTTATTTATTTTTTTTTTTTTGATGAAAAACTTTGGTTCTGTTTGTGAAATTTGTTAATTTAATCCTTTACAATTTATTCCATCAAGTTGGGAAAATGATATCGGCCAAGTGGCCACCGCCAGAGTTGATGACCATACGGGCTCGTTTTAGGGCATTTTCCCATCACTCTAGCCAGAACTTCGGGCGACAGGTTCTCGCATTCTTGGCGAATATTCTCCTTAAGGGCTTCAAGAGTTGAGTTGACGTAAAGCCGTGACTTCAAAAAAAAAACCCTATAAACGGAAGTCTGGAGACATATTGTCCAGACATATTGGGCAACAGCAGCGATATTTTCAGCAGAACGGCTGCTCGAGGCCGGCCAGCCTTGGGAAGATCTCGTGTTGTCTCAGTCTCTTCAAGGCGAGTGGCCAAACGCCGCAATGTTTATCCAGTTGATGTCGGACTGCCAGGAAATCTGCGACGAAATTCACGCTGCGCCAACACAACCGACGAATTGCTGCGCAAAAAATGGAAACAATTATTCCGCTTTCTTGCGGACTAAACCGATTCATGGCTAGTCGATTTGTATTCTGCTTTTTTTACTTCACAAATGTCATAACCGAATTGACATTTGTTTCTTCACAAATGTCATAACCGAATTGACATTTGCCTCTATTTGCAAAAGTTATAGGGTTTTCCATTAGGATGATTACTTTTACCCCACCTGTTATAAAGAGTGATACATTTAGATGTACTTTTCCAAAAAGCGATTTTAAGACAGATCAAAATGTCATGGGTTTGTTTTGTTCAATATTGTTTCACATTTCGTCATCGAAAGACTTAGATCGGTAGCGTTTCACTCTTTGGGTAATAGAATATAATAATTTCTTTGAATAATAGAAAAACTGAGGGATAATAGTCTAACCGTCATTGGGATCAATGCCTTCTCTGACAGTCGACAGGAAATCAAGTCATTCGACTCATTATTCCTGAAAAGAACATCCATGCAGAACTACAGCAAATGTCTTAACGAGTGGTCCAGTACTACGATATTCACTTCATATGGGTACCAGGGCACAGGGATATTTCGGCGAACTGCAGAGCTCGTCAGATTAGAAACAGATTCCAGAGGGCATACCCTAGCGACTTGAAAACATATACTACAAAAACACCCCTGTATGATGATACCGGAGTGGTGGACGAGGGGCACATATTGTGTATGCACTAGACAAATCTGTCCGATAACGGATAGCAGGAGATCCATGAACCTTCTGTTGCTAGCCAGGCCAAAAGTATCAAAGCTTGTTTCTGTTTTGACGAGACACTATCGGATTGGTAGACATGCGGCGAGACAAAAGGTCAGAGCGAATGACCTCTGTAGAAGCTATAAAGAAGCGATGAGGAAGATGAAGAATCCACTGAGCATATTATTTCCAGGTGGCCAATACTAACCGGCAGAAGGATGTCTATAATGGGATTCAACATATTTAGAAAAGAAATATATATGTAAATGGTTTCCCATTACATCTCATTAAGGAATTGGGGATAGCTTAAAAACCTGGGGAATTATCTCAGATAGGCGTAAACAAGATCTTGAACTCCTTGAAGCAAACTAAAGAGTTCTCCGTCGGAGCTAACACTTAATCGCGTTAGCTCGAGCTGTCACAATCAACTAATAGATTTAAGTGAGTCGATTATAGACTGCCACCAACAATTAACCTACCTAATCTGAAGATCTTTGAGTCGAGGTTATAACAGCAGTTTCAGGCCTTAATTATCGTAAAGACTTTTGCAACAAATATTACTCCAAACTTCGGAAATGGGCAATTCAGTTCCGTTTTACGCGTCTAAGACATGAGCTAAACACGAGATGCTGTAAATGAAATGCCAGTGAACAAGACTAGACATAAAAGAAGACTTTAACTTGCTATCTCGGGAAGCAATAAAGATGATATATGTACATAAATCGAATTGATTGAAATAAAAAGATCTTAGTTTGCCATTGAAGAAAAAGTGGAGAGTTTCATACAATATTTAAGCTGTACGCCTTTTAAATTGTACACAAGCTGATTAGGACTTACAGTTTTACATCGAGTTCGAACGCTTATATTTAGAGAAGATTTTCATAACTTGTTACCCGTTAGTGTTGAAATCAGAATGGGTCAACCGACACCACGTGTAGTATCCACAAGGTAATCATTGATTACCTCAGCTGATGCGTTTCCTTAACATAACCTAACCTAAACAAGATGGCCGTCAGTAAAATGAAATGAAAGGTGGTCAGAGCGGGGATTGACACCCCGATCATATGTACAAAAGTCATGCATGTTAATCATTGCGCTATCACGATCATCTGGTGAAGCTATCATTTAACAAATTAGTCACCGTCTGGATTATACATAATTGGATTCAAATCGTTCAGTAGATTTCGAAATATTAGTCTCACGAACGTAATGTAAGTTCGAATCCTACCTGCGACTGTTTCGGAATTGTTTTCACTAACAGAAAAACAGATCTGCTGGCTAGATAGAAGACAATGAAAATTCAGAAATCATATAGTAGAGGAAGACTAAAAACATAGAACACAGATTGCAATATAATACTTACCCCCATTATAACCATCTCTCTAGATAATCAAGATAATCATCTCTCCATTTAGATAATGACCTTTGGGTTGCGGACGCCCGAATAGGAAATACCGAGGCTCTTAAGCACCTAGATGTCCTATTCGCGACGAATTTTGAATTCTACCGACACATTGACCGAACTTTGGCCAAAGTGAAGGGGATATTCGCGAGTTACCTCAATGTGCTCCGGTGCCGTGGGGGACTGACGAAGGAAGTTAGACTTCTTATCAACCGACAGATCATTTGGCCTGTCATGTCGTATGCCTTCCCAGTCTGGTTTGGGATCTCTTTCCACCCGATGGAGAGGCTGAGAATATGGGAAAGACGCATTCTTGTGAGCTGCTTGGGCGTGCGGAAAATAAGAGCTGACTGACGATGGCTCGTGGACTTCACCGTCCTGTAGGCAAATTTACAGGATGGTAGATTTTGACCGAATTGACGTGTTTCTAGTTAGGGGCGCGTTGGCTTTCTGGCGAGGTCGGCCTCTTTGGATAACGCTTTAGTTAGGAATAGTCTGGAGCATGACGGGGATCTGGGAGGACAGTTTGAGGAAAACTATAGTCTATTGGCCT
Source organism: Phaonia tiefii (assembly GCA_963931995.1). NCBI lineage: Eukaryota > Metazoa > Arthropoda > Insecta > Diptera > Muscidae > Phaonia > Phaonia tiefii. Next base: position 295,978,994 of record OZ008368.1, read on the forward strand.
GGAGGGACTAAATAGGGATGGGTTGTTATTTGTTGACGATATCATATCATAGGAGGATAGCGACAGTTGACATTGGCGACACTGTTTAGAACATATCACAGTGACCGCACCTTACTTTGTACATATTGTAGATATATAATGTAAATAGTAGTTTTAAATGTAAATAGTAGTTACTAACCCTTAGTTTTTAATTCTTTAGTTCTAAGCAACGTTGACTAACCCCTTTTTGATTATACTTTTTTGGGGGTACTGCTTGTCAGTGGCAGAGATGTTATAGTAAGAAAGATATGCGAACAGCTAAGCTGCAGTATGTAAGCATATTAAGGTAGGGCGACCGGTCGTAACGCCCAACGGTCACAACGCACAAATTTTTTTTCAAATTTGCTCATAAGTGGAGAAAAAATTTCAAAATAATATTTGGGCATTATGACCGCGCTAGGGGAGGTCATAACGCCCAAAAATTTTGGGCTTTGTGTCCTTCTATCTGTTGATGTTCTATCGCCCTCAGAGCGTCCAAAAAAAGTTTGGGCGTTATGACCGTTGGGTGTTATGACCGGTCACCTTAAAGTAGATTAAGATAGTTCTAAAAATATTGTTTAATGTTAAGGTGGTATCACACGATTTGTACATTTGTACAAAAAATTACAAATTTAGATTTGTACACATTTGTGCATTTGGGTATCGATGTGCAAATGATTTGTTTTGCGATCAGACGATTTGGCTATTAAACATCAAAATGATTTGTCACACATTTGTACACAGCAGTAAAGTGACAACTATTTGCCAGTTCATTCACACGATTTAACCATTTGGTCATAAACACTAAAACAGCTGATCAGCTGTCAACCATAATTTTGCATCTTTATTGTAAAATTTAAAGTGAAATAAACGAAAATGATGGTAACGCAAAGGCAAAAGAAACTCGCTGCAGTTACATATATACATTTACTATTATTTAAAACGCGAATAAAGTGTCAAAAATAAAGTTACTCGTAGACATTAAGTAAAATGGTAAAATCAACGGAATCAATGTTTTGATTTTACTTGTCAAAACACCTGCTGAGTCGCGGAAGGAGACAGTGTTGCCAATATGGTGATTTTTTCGTACTTGTTATGGTTTCAATTTCTTTGCCATTTTGATTGTAATTTTGCTCCTCACCGATTTACACCAAAGTTTCACTATCGATAGAACTTTTTAAACGATTAAAAATGACCGACAATTTTTTTGGCGGTCGGTCCAACTTTTTGATATATAGGCCTTCAGAGCTTGAGTATATAATCGGCTATATCTCAAGTATTTATGGTCCGATCTGGGTCAAGTGAGTATCATTAGAAAGCTCATACAAAATTCTATAAATTATATTATGTACATTTTTTCACTTATTAACCCATTGGCGGAAAATTAACAAAAAGAATTTTTTAACCTCACTTTTTTGATAGAAACCTATTTTTCTCAAAAAATGGACGTCGTAAAGTTAGTTTTTTTCTTGATTTAATGAGCAGACAACACTTCAAGTTTTTTTTAAGGTATAGTACTCCTTACTAACCTTTCAAATACCGTAGATATTCACGTTCAAAAAGCCTAAAATGCCCAGAGAGAAAGTTTGATAGCAAAATTCGGGTCGGAAGGGGTTTTTCGGTTTGTTTACAAAGTAAATGAATAACAAGGGAGTCTCAAGTCGGAGATCCCCTATTTTCAATGTCCAATGTTATTATGTTACTGATCACTGTGACATGCTACATTTTTTTCAGTTTTATAACTTTGATATCTCTTGACCCAGATCTCTGGTGTTTAAAGGGTTACTGCAGAGTATTATACCTTAAAAAAAGCTTAAAGTGTTGTAACTTTACGACGTCCATTTTTTGAGAAAAATAGGTTTCTATCAAAAAAGTGAGGTTAAAAAATTCTTTTTGTGAATTTTCCGCCAATGGGTTAATAAAAATGAAAAAAGGTATATAATGTAATTTATAGAATTTTGTATGAGCTTTCTAATGATACTCACTTGACCAAGATCGGACCATACATACCTTGGACCGACCGCCAAGAAAATTGTCGGTCATTTTTAATCGTTTAAAAAATTCTATGAAATCGGTGAGGAGCAACTAAAGTGTAGTTATGCCAAATTATTAATCAAAATGGCAAAGAAAATGAAATCATAACAAGTACGAAAAAATCAACATATTGGCAACACTTACACTTGTCAACAATTTGGCCATTTTCATAAATTTGATTTGGCTTCTGTGGCAGCATTGCGTTCACACGATTTGGCATTTATAGTTGTTTTTGATTTGTTACAAGAAGCCAAATATCTGGCATTTCTGATCAATGACAAATGCAATTTAAAGATCACACCATTTGTCTATGAATATGACATATTTTTAGCCAAATGTACAAATCGTATGATCCCAGCTTTAGAAATAAGAGTATTGACTGATTAATGTTAGATTTAAGTTATTTTCCATCAGATGAATTGAATAGTATAAATAAAATCAGAATTTTGAAAACGAAAACCATCTCTCTAGTTATCACACAGTCAACGAAGCTACGTTCTCACGGACAAAAGCCGCGCACACTAACCAGTGCACCATCGAAGAGTTATGTATTTTAATAAATAAATATTTTAATATTTTTATCCCTTTAGCGATATCGGTGAGTAGTATCGGTATCATACGAATATATTTTATTTACATAACATTTTATACAATATGGCAACACTTTGTGTGTTGTTGTTTGTTCTCCATCTGAGTTTCTCTCATTTACTGTGCAACAGTTGGTGAAGCGCATGTACAAAAACAAAACGATACACAATACGGAGATGAAATCCAAAAATATATGTATGTATGTACTACATAAAATACTACAACAATTTTCATATAAACAAACAAAGCAGAAAAACTAGAGTGGATGTTGGACTTCATCATCAACCCAATTTCCATTGCTGAACACAAAAACTATGAGAGGCGGAATTTCAAAGAGGCACTGACACTGCTGCTAGGTGGGGACAGAGTGACAACGCTGATGTTGCGTAGGCAAAGAAATGATGGTGATGGGCCCTCGGCATAAGTGAATACAATTCATGTTGCTATAGGTTCAATGCGGAACTAGCAAATATGTATGTATGGACACGTATGGGATGTAAATATGTAGTAGCATATAATTCAAAATGTTTGCCAAGAAAATGTGTCAGACGAACAAACATCGTAGATACTGCGTTCAATGGGAAATTTAATTGTACTATAGATGCGACATGTATGGCGACATACATATGTATCACTGCGGATCTTTAATTCCTTTCAGGAAGAAATCCAAGGCTATTGCGCAAGCATTTTAAAAAACATTTTTTAGATACAGCGATCTATTACATCCAAGGGTTTGACCTGCACGTCGGTGGTGCAACCGCTAGTGTGCGCGACTCTTGTGCATGAGAACGTGGGTTCGAGACCTGCTCTGTCCAGCCGGTCGTCCCTATGGCGAATTTTGTTCAAAGACCTGCGCATGTTCCCATACAAAGTCCAGTCCGTGCATCAGCTGCTGCCTGTCGACCGCCAAACGCAATGTAACCTACATCCAAGCCATCTTCAATCTCGTGGACGAAGTCAACGATTTTTCCACCAGAATCATAATGAGCGATGAGACTCATTTCCACCTCAGCGGGTACGTGAACAAGCAAAACTATCGCTTCTGGTGCATCGAAAATCCACGAGTGATGCACGAAGAGCCATTACACCCGCTCAACGTGACTGCATGGTGCGCGGTTCACGCTGGAGGAGTCATCGGGCCATTTTTGTCGAGAACGCCGATGGTCAAACGACAACAGTGGACGGTGCGCGCTATAGGGCCATGTTAACCGAGTTTCTTCTGCCGCAATTCAACGAATTAGGACTGGAGGACATGTGGTTCCAGCAGGACGGAGCAACGGCACACTCTGCGCGAGCCACAACCGATATTCTGAAGGCGGCGTTCCCGGGTCGCCTCATCTCTCGTTTTGGCGATTTGCACTGGCCCGCAAGATTGCCCGATTTAACCGTTCCAGACTTTTGGGGGGTTTTTTGAAGTTCCGTGTTTACGTGAACAAGCCCGAGACCCTGGAAGCCCTCATGGTCAACATTCGACACGAGTGCGAGAATCTGTCGCCCGAAGTTCTCGCCGAAGTGATGAAAACTGCCATAAAACGAGCCCGAATGGTAATCAATTGTGACGGCGCCCATTTAACCGATATCATCTTCTCAACTTAACCAATAAAATTCTAAAGGTTCAAATAAACATAATCAAAAAACAGAATCAAAGTTTTTCATTTAGAAAAAAAATGAGAGCCAAACAACATCGGATGACTTCTTTTGAAACACCTTGTATAATTGAGTGATTCTTCTGTTTGTCCTACGTCTATCTATCTATCGGAATTTTTCATTATTAGTGGGGCTCGCCCCCTCTTCTTCCCACCGTTCTTTCTTTTCTTCTCATATAAATGGGCAATCACAATGGGTCAACCGAACTCCGAGTGTAGTGACGATAAGGCAGTTGTAAACTGTATCATATTGTCGCGTGTTCTAAACCTAACCCTATATCCAATGGTTGCCAGATACCCTGGATTCATCGGGATTTCCCCCACTTTTCGCGATTGTCCTGAGTATTGAAATATTTTGGGGGAATGTCACGTCTTTTATAACTTATGAAAACATGGACCCAATCTCGCAGGTACTGGTTCAACACTGTCTGAAACTACCATCTTTTAATAGACAAAATTATCAGCTAGCTGCGTCATTAAGTTTGTGCTTGACAGCTATTGAAAACGGATAACCTCGTGAATTTCGATGAAAATTGAAAAAAAGGAATGCGAGCGTTGCTATTTATATTTCGGGTCCAGCAATATAAACACGATCATTGGAAATGGTTTTATTGTTCTTTATAATATTCTCCGTGAAGATCACTTTTGCATGCGCTCTTTTGCATGCGCTCAAACCAATTTTCGAAGCACTTTTTCCACTCCGATTGAGACAATGGAAGCTCCACTTTGCATCTGGCAACACTCGTATTGACAGGACTCAAAATATAAATAGCAACCATCGTATCGTGTGATCGTCAAGCACTATTTTTTGCGTAAGGAAACCATCACGGAAACCAAGGAATGGTTCTAAAGAATATAATACTACTACACCATCAATTTCAATGGTTCACTGAATCCCGTTGTGGTCGTGCCAGCACAAGTGATGCCAAACGTTTAGGTCGCTCAAAAGTGGTTGTCACGCCAGAAATTGTCGTTAAAATTTATGGAATGGTATTGGACAATCGAAGAATTAAAGTGTATAAGGTGGCTGAAGCAGTTGGCATCTCAACTCTGCGGTTATATATCACATGTTACATATATATTTGGACATGAAAAAGTCATCCGCACAATGGGTGCCGCGATTACTCACACTCGACCATAAGTGCAACCGTATGGCCACTTGAAAGAAATCTTTGTCGATGTTCAGCCGCAATCCGAAGGAGTTTTTACGCTGTTTCGTAACCGTGAACGAAACATTGAACCAGCACAACACTTTAGAGACTTAGGAACAGTCAAAGCGATAAACTCTCCAGTTGAACGTGGACCAAAGGCCAAGGTTGGTTTGTCGGCCAAAAAGGTTACGGCGGCGGTTTTTGGGGTACATGCAGTATCATTTACATGGATTACTACGAAAAGGGTAAAATGACAACCGGTAAATATTATTCAGAGCTGTTGGACAGTCTCGACACTGATTTGATGCAAAAAGGACCGCATTTGGCAAAGAAAGCCTATGGCAACGCACCGTCGCATAAGTGCAACCGTGTGACCACTTCAAAGAAATGTTTATCGATGTTCAGCCGCAATCCGTAGGAGTTTTTATGCAGTTTTGTAACCGTGCACGAAACATTGGATCCAGCACAACACACCAGAGACTAAGGAACAGTTAAAGCGGTAGACTTCTCCGGTTGAACGTGTACCAAAGACGGACAAGGTTGTTTTGTCGGGAAAAAGGTTATGGCGACGGTTTTTGGGGTGCCTGCGGTGTCATTCACATCGATTACCATGAAAAGGGTAAAATGACAACCGGTAAATATTATTCACCGCTGCTCGACAGCCTCGACATTGATATGATCCAAAATCGACCGCATTTGCCGAAGAAACCCCGTGGCAACGCACCGTCGCACGAGTGTGTTGTCGCCATGGCTAAAATCCATAAACTTGGCTACAAGTTGCTACCTCATCCCCCAAATTCTCCTGATTTAGCCCACAGTGACTATTTTACATTTCCAAATCTGAAGAAATAGCTCGGTTGTAAGAGATATGGGTCGAATGATGACCTCTTCACTGAAGGTTAGGTTAAAGTGACTGTGAGTTATTCCCAAGGAAGCTCATCCAAGTAGCAGAGATGACGTTTTGAATAGCCACGTTACCTTGAAAAAAAAAATAATGTGCCAGTAATAGATTGAGGTTACCCACTTATAACCAATTAGTACTGTTAATGTATTTTAAAAGTAGACTGAGTTCAATACTCCCCAGTTCCTGTATTCACTCAAAAAGGAGCCTTCCCAAAGATGTCCTCATAATATTGGCCAACGCTGGGCACTGGAGGAGAGTGTTCAGGGGTTTCCACCATAAGTTTGCCGTCGTAACTACGACAGCAACGCCCGCGTTGTATTCCAATGTTAGCAGCATGTGTACCAATCATCCAGTGACCGGTTATGACAACTGCCATTCTGGCTATTGTATTCCTGTTCAGAGTCTTCAGGACAACTCGGTTCACCTACTGTCAAATCTAAGCTGAATACCCCGTAATATGCGAGAGAGACAGGAGTTCTCTCGTGCTTCTGTCTGCCTCCTGGTGGAAGAGGGGATCAATCACGTTACCCATCACTCTTAGAGGGCTTTCAACGACATTTCGTCCATCCGCATTTCCACCTGAATCTTTACTGGCTAGTTCATTCGCGGCTTCGTTTCCGGCTATATTCGTGTGACCAGGAACCCACACTAGGGAAAGTCTTTTCGTAGTGCCGGTCTCGACTAGCAGACTCCTGCAATCGGGAATCAGTTTCTTTTCTGAGGATAGATCCCTTATTACGGCTTAAATATCCGAGAAGTTTTGCACACTCCTCCCCACTATAGCGTGATTTCGTAAACGATGACACGCCTCCAATATTGCCACCTAATGAGACCTAGTGATAGTGTTATACCTAGTGACGTTTAGTAAACCCAACTCTACCGGATAGTGTGGATCCGTCCTCAGATCCATCCGTAAAAATGTCTATGGCAGCATTCTGTAAAGGTTCTTCCACTCTTCTCTATGCGGTAAGATTTTTCTGACGTTTTTCCGGAAGTTCAACTCTGGACTAGCATAGTCCTATTAGGTATGACCCCACTAGGCAAATTGCAGAAAATCCTAGTATTCCCATAGCTTCGTTGAGTCATGACTGAAAAAACCCGTCTCCGTAACAACCCATGAAGGGATTGGAGAGAGCTTCTCCCAACCAGTGAGCAGTGCGCTTTCTAATTATTCACTCACTGATTGGGATCTACAGTTTTTCACCGGTTCCGAACTGTATATTGAGAAGCATTTTTATGGCTAAGTAAGTTTTCAAACCTCACTGATTGTGAGAAGCTCTCCCCAATCCCTTCATGGGATTATATGGGACACCATTTTTTTAAGTACTCGATAGTGTCGCCATCACTAAACGAGGTGGCCCTCGCTGTTTTATTCAAAAGGTCACGTAGTTGTCAAACTGTACGTATGTTAAGCAGCACATCTAATGATTTATCAGTCAATGTCGCCCATCATCCGTTTTGTTTTTTCAGATATCCCAGACAGGTTGGATTCGTCGAGCGGACTGTGCGTAGTCTGGAAGTTTTAGACGCAGTTTTAGTCAGAGTTCATAAAACTTCGCTCCCGAGCCAAAATAAGGCAATCCAACCTGAGGGCTTGCTGCTCGCGAGCCGGCCTCCTATTTTGCGAGTCAATGTCAAATATGTCGTCTCCTGAGCCGAGAGCCAATATTAATTCTTTCGGCTCGCGGCTCTCGAAACAGCTCACTATTTTGCGAGACCAGGCTCCGAGCGAATTGAAATTTTTTGGTATTGTTCGTATATGAAAGAAATAAAAAAGACAAATATCTGGCCATGTTAGAGGTAGCGCTTTGTGCCATGCGAACGAGATATTGCGAACCCTGGTTTCAATGCGGTCGCAGAAATGTTTCCAAGACCTCCTTGTAGATACTGAAAGTCAGGTTGGTTTTCCTGAAATTCAGGTTTAGCTCCGTACTGGGCTTAGCCATTCAACCACCAACGACGATGATCGGATTATTCAATCTTCATTACATTTTGATTTTTTTTTCACTGAATATCCCTTTTTTACCGATTTAATTGGCAAAGTTTACACTCAGTTGCTGTGTTCTGTACTTTTGGTTTGATACGAGGCTGTGAAAGTATGAAAATCACACAGCGCAACCCGAATTCTTCCAGGTACCTATCACCCTTTCTTCTTTGAAATCATATTTTCTATATGTTTTCTAAGTATCGGGTGATTCATCGTGAGGTTTGATTTTCAATAGGCTTTTTTGACAGATCACGCGTGGCTCATATCAAACTGCTTTGTCATTTTTGTTCAGTATCGATTGGCAAGTCATCATGGAAAGACTGTTCAGCTGTGTTACGAAAATCAGCGTTCTGTGGGAAATGCTTTTCGTGCGATTTGAGGAACTTACGATGCGCACAATCGACCGACTGAAACCACTATTGCCAATACCATTCGCAAATTTGTCTCAGTTTACATTAGTGGATGATACTCGACCGGTTACACCAACAAAGGTATGGTGTGGATTATGGGCTGGTGGAATCATTGGTCCATATTTCTTCAAAAATTAATCAAATCAGAATGTTACCGTCAATGGTAACTGTTATCGCACCATGTCTGAGGTCTTCAGGAATAAGCCAGCTACGATTGACGCTTTGGAAGCCAACATTACTCGTGTTATTCGCGAGATACCAGTCGCTATGCTCGCACGAGTCGCCCAAAATTGGATCTTCCGAATGGACCACCTCAAACGTAGTCGTGGCCAACATTTACATGATCTCATTTTCAAATAGTCAATGCCATAAATTGTTCTTTCAATCGATAATAAACATTTTAAGTTCACTTTCAAATTTATGTTTTCTTTTACATTATAAATCAAACCTCACGATGAGTCACCAGATACTTACTTGATCAACTGTGGCATCGGTATCCCTTTGATTAACTATTCATTTGGTTTTGCTGCGGTGAGTAAATGTAAGTCGTCATATTGTTTACCAATATGGCAACGCTTGTAGGCTTAGTGGAAAAAAACATCTGTGTTGTGCTAAATGCCAAAAACGCTGTACAAAAACGAGATCCCAATACATGGGATCCCAATCCACACACAAATTATATGTAAAAATGTGCTAAAGATGATCCGGTAATTCATACAAATTTAAATTAAATTTGTTTGAAAATGAGTAACGCTATTTTCAAAATCATATGGTTCTGACTATGTGTTAAGCAGCCAATATGGGGCGGTTAAACTATTACTAAACGTTGACTAAAAACCGCAATTCGATGTTTAACCACAATTTGGCTAAGAAGCGAACATGACCACTGACTAAAAAACTGACCATTGTAGGAATAAATTTATGGCATGTCTAAGGTGCAGCAGAGATAGGCGGTAACTCCCTGCATGTACAGATAAATGACAAAACTTATTTACAGCTGAATACGGGGGGTTTACATAGTCGTAGCAAAAAACCCGGGCATCAAAATAATTTACTCTAGAAAAATGTACCTCATTCTGGATGAAGGTGTGTGATGTTGTTTTCATCTTTGATAAACCATTACTCATTGCCCCAGCCCTCTTCTAATGATTGTTGACAAACACAGTTCGAGTATATTCGATCAGAATATTTGGCATATGATATTTGAAAGTAAAGAATTTTAAAATTTTGTTCAACTTCCGTTAGCAACACAGTTGATGACAAAACTTTGAGTCTGCTGCTGTTGTCTAGCATTGTGGTTCTAGTTGTTTATACAGCCGTATTATTCAATACGATGGACGACATACTGGGAGACAGGCGGTCAAACTTATGGACGGACAAATGAATGACCTTATGTTGCTGCTGCTGAGGCTGCCTACCGCTGCTGTTAGTGGTGGTGAACTTATGGCGATGATGAAATGTTATTGTTTGGTGTGTATCGAGAAGAGTACTTACTTACTACTGAGGAACGACGACAGGCCGGTTGGTGTAACAAACTGCGCGCCGAGGCAATGTTGTGTGGTAAAGAGATTGTTGGCGTGCTGCCCGTGTGCCGTGTGTGAGTGAGTTTGTGTATGGATGGGCGGGTTCTGTGTTGTGTTGTGATGTGGCTATTGTGCCTATTGGAATAATACTTATCACGCTTGGGGAGCGTGATTTGTTTTGAAATTTAAATTGGAAATTTTTCACTTTAAACACGGAGGGGATACAAACAAACATATGTATGAAGTATATATGTTCATGGATACAAACATTCATAAGTATTTGTATCTAAAAACGAACGTATTTGTTTGTTTGTGTCTCGAAAAAAAATGTGCTACAATTGTTGTTCGACCCCAAAAAAAACATTCCCATAACTCGAACATCGCTTGCCAGACAAAAAGTAAAAAAGAGGATTCCTCTGTCTGTGGGGTGGCGATTAAACCAAAACAGCTGATTTTGATTAAGCGTGCGAGTAAGTCTGTGCGCAGCGTCTGTTTATGTTGTCACATATAGCACTTGTTTGTCTGGATTTAATAAAAGATCCACGTTTTCATATATTTTTTGTTAAAATGTGTTTTGTTTTTCAGCCGCTCACTCATATCTTATCTATGACACATACAGGTGTGTCCACAATTTGTTTGACTTTCAAGTTGTTTTATATTCGTCTTAACTTTATTAATTGCTATATTTTTCCAAGTGTTTTTTTTTTTATTGGGGTATTCCAAAATTGATACAAGGTTTCAACCGATGTTGATGTAACTATGTAAGTGCACATTAGTGCTAAGATAATACATTTCTTTGATCACATCGTTTGCACCCAAATTCGGTTTGGTTCGCGTTTAATCGTCGGCTAAATTTGCATTTTCTTTCAGATTTTGAAGAAATATTTATTTATGGCCAGCTTTTAAGTGGGTAGTTAACTATCGGATTACTTAATCTTAATTCTAAGTTAATTAGAGGTTAACTTTGCATTTAGTTTGTCAGTGGTGAGTTAATGTAAGTCGCCATATTGTCAACTAATATGGCAACCCTTGTATTCTTCTTATTGGAAAAAACGTGTGTTTTGGGATAAATACCAAAACAACAAAGGGAGCAAACAAAATGGAATTATGTAAAATACGAAATAGATGCATAAAATCAAAGTCATTTTAACAAACATGTGTAAAAAACTATATAGGCGCAACAATTTAACGATCTATACTCAAGGTATGTATTTTATACAATCTTCATTTCTCCCTTTGACACTCAGTAATTTGATTGTCAAAATAATATGGTTCTCACTATAAGTTAACCAACCAACATTGAGTGAATAAATCATAGTTAAACAATGACTAAAAAACACAATTCGATGTTTAACCACAATTTAACTAAGAAACGAAGATCACCACAGACTGAAAACCTGGCCATTAGGGTATTCACTAGAGATGGGCACGTGAGTAAATTTTGACTCGCGGTCTCGAAAGGAAGACGGTCTCTCACGTATGAAGATTTTTCGGTACTCACATTAACGCACGCTCACGTGATCAAATTTTGATTCTACCCTCACGCAAGCGTGATTCACGACAATCACGTGACTCGCGCCCATCTCTAGTATTTACATGGTGTCGTAACGTTATACTAGGGTTACTATTTATATTTCGTGTCAAACAATAAAAAAACAATCATTTATCATTGGAAATGGTTTTATTGCTTTTCAAAATATTCTCCGTGAAGATCAATACACTTTTGAATGCGCTTAACCCAATTTTTGAAGCACTTTTTCCACTCCGATTGAGACACCTCTAAAACATGGTTTTTGAACGCTTCAATAACTGCTTCGGGCGTTGAAAAACTTTGACCACACAGTAAAGCGAAGTCGTTGGGTGTAAAATCAGGGGCCTTATTACCGCATCCGTTTCGTATCGAAATTCGGATTACGAAAGTTATATTAAAGGGTCATTTTGACGATAACCTCTAAAGAACTAGTAGTGACGAAATCGTATTACTATATTGACTTAATACACACAACTATATATTTAGTTTGGATTTCGGTTTCCGTTATATCGCTTTTTCAAAATAGGGATTACGATACGAAAGGGATGCGGTGATCAGACCCCAGTTCTGTACGGCGGATGACCCACCAATTCGACTTGTTGAGTGCTCAAGTAGCCCATTGTTTCAGCTGATATGTGAAAGCTCGCATTGTCCTGATGCAACATGATCCGTGTTCTCTTGTTGTTTTTCCAAATATCTTCGAACACTATTGGCAAACAGATGGTCGTATTCCACTCAGAATTGACCGCCCTACGCACTTTGAGCTCATGAGCGGTTATACCGAAAAACTCACAATCATTTGCCTCTATGTACCTCTTCCACGAACAACTTTTATTGGATTTAGCTCGTCTTGAAGACCCATAGTACGCCTTGTGAATACCCTAGCCAAAGTTCGTATTTACCCCCATGTGTATCTCATACACATCGCCGTAGGGAGTGGGTAATGACCGTTTACCCATTAGTGGGGAATTACCCAGTGTATGGGGAAATTAATGGGTAGCTAACCACGGCAATGGGGAATTATCCATCACGATTAACCATTATTCACAGTGTATGTATATAATGGATAGTAACCCACGACGATGGGGAATTACCCATCACGATTACCCACTACACATGGGGAATGGGTAAGAGCCCTTTACCCACGGCGATGAGTAATGGGTTACACAGGGTAACCCATTCCCATTTTTTATTGAAAATATGAAAAAATTAGTAAATATGTTCATATCTAGAGCGTGCAATCGAAAAGCTAGTGGGGATGAAGTGGTGGACGAGAACGTTGCAACTGCCCGGCAGTTTGTGTGTGTAGGGGACAATATCTAGAATCGTACTTCCTATTGGATTTAACAGATTTTCAGGCAGTTATGCTGAATGTTCTTAGAACCTTTTTGCAGAGCACAGTGAATGGCCAGGTTCTAAAATACGTCTCTTCTTCAACTATAAGTAAAAATAAATAAATGGTTTCCCATTACATCCCATGAAGGGACCGGGGAGAACTTCTCACAATCACTGAGCTGTGCGCTTTCCAGTTTTCACTCACTGATTGGGACCTACAGTTTTACACCGATTCCGAACGGTATTTTGAGAAGCTATTTCATGGCTATATACTCGATAGTGTCGCCGTCACTATGCGAGGTTACCGCCGCCGAAAGAAATTTGAAGGTGGTCAGAGCAGGGTTCGAACCCAGGATCTCATGTACAAGAGCCGCGCACACTTACCATTGCACCACCGACGGCCACAACTATAAGTACATCCTGGAATATCGAGATGAGGTATGATATGGCTTGAACGCGGTTTTAATCAAAACAGGTCAATTTAAGAGTTTAACTTTGGGGACGAAATATGACGTCCCATGGTATTACAACCAGCCTCATTGCACTAAGTGGACTTCTTCTACTAATCCGCAATTCATTGTTGAGAAGGGTTTGGTGTACTTTAGGCGAACCACAGACTTGTCATTCATGAGCATGAGCTCGGTCGATAACTTTTTACCTGACTGATGAATTTGAAAAAATTTAACAAAATGTTTTGTGAACATGATAGTGATGGGAACAACTTCGATTACATTGTGATTTGGTATCAAGAAGGGCGGTAAACCGGCAATAAACATCATCGATAGCTGATGTTCATGCTCATGGATGACAAGTCTGTGGGCTGGTGGAATCATTCTTCATTTACTTCACTTTACTTTTATTGACTATTTTACATCCTCATGAGGTCAGATGTCTTACACATATTAATTAAACAAACAAATTTCAACATATTCCTCCAACAGGCTCTAGCCTTCGTCCCCTCTCGCCTATTGGTTACGGAGGGATTCTTCTGCCTGGTCTTTCCATCAGAGTCTTGATCGTCCTCTTTTACTGCTTCCATCGAGTACGCTATCGAAAACTTTTCGCGCTGGTTAATCATCACCCATTCTGATAACATGGCCTAGCCACCGCAACTGGCCTATTTAGATTCGCCTAGCTATGTCTACGTCAGAATACGTTCCAGCGGCGTCGGTACTCGCCGTTTTCTCTAACATGGCCATATATTTTACGGAGAAATTTTCTCTCGTATACTCTCAGATGTTTTTCATCCGCTTGCGATATGACCCAAGTTTAGCAGCCATATGTAAAGACAGGTAAAATGACTTTTGTCCGTCGAGAGAGGGTTTTGTTCCTAAACTGCTTGCTGAGCCCAAAATAGCATCTATTTGCAACCACAATTCTCCTATCTATCTCCAGGCTGACGTTGTTGTCCTTGTTCACGGCGGATCCAAGGTAGACAAATTCATCTACCACTTAAAAATTAAATCTGTTGTCGTCGTTCAAATGCGGACCAAGTCGAGAGGTTTCTCTAGCCGTTGACACCATCAATTTTGTCTTGCCCTCATTAACAGCAAGACCCACCTTCGCTGATTCCTTTTCGATTCTTGAAAATACTGCAGTAACCTCTCGCAAATTTCGCCCAATGATGTCTATGTCGTTAGCATACGCCAGCAACATATGGCTTTTCGTGTTAATGGTCTTGTTCGTATTTACTGCAGCCTTTCTCATTATTAACTCCATTAAGATGTTGAAGAGATAGCACGAAAGTGTGTCGCCTTGTCTCAGTCCTCGCTTGTTACAGAATGGTTCGGTGAGGTCTTTCCCCACTTCACTGCTGATTTGGTGTTGGTCAGCGTCATTCTACAGAGGCTGATCAATTTTGCCGGAATCCCAAGTTCAGACATAGCTTCGTAGAATTTTCCCCGCATGGGGCTAAAGCAGCTTTTTAATCGATAAAAAGGTGGTATGTATCGATTTGGTTTCGTGGGTCTTTTCCATGATTTAGAGTAGGGTGAATATTTGGTCGGTCGTGGACTTGACTGGTCTAAAACCACACTGATAAAGTCTAATCAGGTTTTCAAAAATTGGCTTTAGTTTTTCACATAATACGCTCGACAAGACCTTATATGCGACGGATAAGAGACTCATACCGCGATAGTTGGAACGGATCATAATACACTGGACATAATGCACTGAGACTCCAGTCGTAGGGCATAGATTGCCCCTGCCACATCTGCATATAAGTCGATGCATGTGGGCTAGCAGTCCTTCGCCAACTGCCTTAAAAAGTTCAGCGGGTTGCCCATCCGCACCAGCGGCTTTATTATTCTTAAGCCGGAAGATCTCCGTTCTAATCACGCCTTGGTTGGATGGGGGGGGGGGGGGTACAATCTACACTATCTTCCACTATCATCACCTCCTGATCTTCAGTGGAAGAATCTGAGTGGAGTAGTGCTGAATAGTTAACTCTCCACATTTTGAGCACACACTGCTTATCAGTCACCAGATTCCCATTCTCGTCCTTGCAGGAGGGCAGCCCATTATTAGGCTCGTTACTCGATGTTCTTAACCTCTGGAAAAGTACCAGTATTCATCATTCATCCTGCACAATTCGGTTTTTGGTCCTTACTTCTTCAAAAACGTGGCTTCTTCAAAACCGAGGTTAACTTTCGAACAGTGATCAATGACTTATTTGTTCCTGTATTGACTCGCTTTCATGTCTAGGAGCTGTGGTTTTCAGCTCGCCAATCACCAACATGGCTTCAGGCAAGCGCATATCACATCGACGGCGTTAAACGAGATAAGTACCCATATCACCAATGGCCTCAGTCAGAGCAGACCCGCTGAACGCACAGTGGTCGCAGCTTTAGACCTGTCTAAAGCTTTTTACACTCTCGATCACTCGATCCTCTCAAATACTACCAAGCGCTGGCTTGGCAGCTACCTCAATGGGAGGCAGGCATTTGTAGAGTTCAGGGGCCAGAATTCCCGTTATCGCAAGATAAAAATGGGTGTGCCTCAAGGAGGAGTACTGTCACCTATACTCTTCAACAGTTATCTTGCAAATCTTCCTGCACCCCCCCAAGGAGTTAGTATTGTGTCGTACGCCGATGATGGTACTATCATCTCCTCAGGCGTAAATGTAGACGACATATGTGCTAGAATTAACAGCTATTTAGCCACCCTTACTAGATTTCTGCACGAACGGAATTTGCAGTTATCTCCGTCGAAGTCTTCTGTGACCTTTTTCACTTCTTGGACCAAAGAAGTAAGGAGAGAGCTCGACATCTCTGTCAATGGGGGGTATATACCCACAGTCCGTAACCCCAAAATACTCGGAGTTATTTTCGATAATCTCCTTACTTTCTCTAAACATGCGGATTACATTAGAAGAAAAGTCCACACCTGCAACAAGGTCCTAAAGGCCCTTGCAGGGAACAATTGTAGTGACTTATAAAGCTATAAGTCGCTCGGTCTTGAACTATGCCGCCCCGGTGTGGTCATCTTTCTTAAGTTATACCCAATGGAAAGGTCTTCAGGGGATCCAAAATGCACACAAATGACGAACGTGGATCATTTACATGAGGAGACCAAGTTACTGTCAGTGCAACAACATAATGTGTTGTTGACAAGACAGTTTCTTATGGTTTGTCATCTGCCCAGTCACTCCAACCATCATATTCTGATGCAGGATCCACACCCTCGTCACATTTGGAAGGACATCAGGCGCTACTGTGCGGACATCCAAGACGTCATTCCAGACGTCATAATGAGAGGCTTCTGCCCAGGCACACCAGAACTATTCTGGCCCAGCTTAGATCTGGTTGGAGTTATATTCTGAACTCATACAGGTCAAGGATAATTCCAGGCACCTTAGATCAGTGGCCACACTGCCTCATGACACTATTCACATTTTCAACTGTCCTGATAGGCCTACTGACTTGCGCCCAGTGGACCTATGGGACAGACCCTTGGAGGTGGCACAATTTCTCCAGCTCCCCACCGCTACCTCCAGTGACACATAGGGGAATCACACATAATTTCGTTTTTTTATATCTTCCATGGACGAATGAGTGGAAACAGGAAGTCTGATACAACAACAACATGCCACACATCACGTGCCACAACGACGTTTGGTGTGCGCATAATTTCGCATTTTGGACCTGTAAACGTCCAAGATCGTGCGACTTAACACGTCTGGATTATTTTCAGTGGGAGTTATGTGAAGTCCCTAGTCTACGCCGATAAGCCAGAGACCACTGACAACGTGGAAGCTAATATTCGTCACGTTATTACCGATATACCGCCACAAATGCTGCAGAATGTGACGAGCCTAGCGCACCTGTCATCTGTCAGAAATCATATTCCAATAAAAATGGCAAAAAATTATCTTTCAAATAAAGCCAATTTCACTGCAATTTGTGTAATTATTCATCTGTGTTTTATTTAATTTTAAAGTGCTATACCTCGAAAAAAAAAACAGCCTTTACTAAATTATATCATCAACGAAAAGGGTAGGGTTGAAAACTTGTCGAATGAACTCGGAAACACCCTGTGTAGCTGTTCGCCTTTAAAAAAATTATATACATCATTGTAATGTTGCTGCTTTTGTTTTGTCGCGCTGCTTTGTATTTACTTATACATACATATTTGTATTGACCTTGTGCCGCGAGAGCATTACAAATTGACCTTACATGACTCGAATGTTGAAAGAATAACTAACAACAACAACATGTCGATAATGAACATGCGAGATAAAATAATGTGTTGTGTAGTGTTGTGACCACATTGGTTTGGAGAGAACTTGCCGGATTTCTCCTAAATAGTGGTTGACCTATTTATCAAAAATTCACCACACCACTACATTATTGTGCGTATACGCACAATGTCTATGGAGCCGGAAATGCATAAACATATAATGTATGTATGTTAGTATGTTTGCTGTGTTTATGTATGTGTATGAATATTATGTATGTGTACGTGTGTATACCCCTTAAATGTTATAGGTTGTAGTTTTCTGCCTAAATTTAGCAATGATATTTAGCACTCTCTTGTTTATGCTCTCATCATGAATTGATGGTGCGTGCTTTCATGACCATGAGGGGGGAGAATATGATATCTGATGCGATTAAAAATAAATAGTACAGTTTTTCGATAGCTCACTTGAGAAAGAGAATGATGAGCCGCCTCCATCAGAAGACGAAAATAAACAAAACAATATATAAAAAAAATCGATAACTAGCGTAGTTATCGAGCAAACTTCATTTAAAGCGAACCACAGGTTTGTCATTCATAAGCATGAAACATCAGCTATGGTTTGTGTTTACTGTCGTTTTCCTTCTTGATACCAAATAAGAATGTTATCGAAGCTGTTCGCATCACTATCATGTTTAGAAAATTGTTAAGTAATATTTTTTTAAAATCATCAGCCAGATAAAAAGTTATCGAAAAAGCATGCATGAATGGCAAGTTTGTGGTTCGCTTAAAACGTACTACTGACCGACTTGCTATAAGCGGGCCACAGATTTGTCAATCATGAGCATAACCATTGGTTATCGGTGGCATTTATTGTCGTTTTAACGCCAATCCCAATGCGAAACAGGAATTCAATCGCGGTATTTTTGACATCACTAACATGCTCGCAAACAATTTTGGTAATCTTATTCAATTTTATGAGCCAGGGAAAAAGTTATCGACAAAGTTCATGTTCATGACGGAAATGTCTGTGGTTCACTTTAAGCTAATCACACATTAGTCAGTTTTGAACATGAAAAGTTGGTATTCGGTCTTATTCCCGTTGTCGTCGTCGACGTCGTGATCAGATTTTTGTCAACTTTAGAACGTTATAAATGTATTGTCACATCGACAACAACAAAGTTGTTGATGTCTATGATCCAAAAACAACCCTCTTAAAACATTACGCAAAATTTTGTTTTTTTCCAAATGCCTTCAAGTCGCCAATAAAAATGGTGTCGATATTGTATTGACGTCGACGACGACAACGGGAATAAGTTTGTCAAACCGATGTCAGTTTAAAAGTTTGTAAATGCTATCGAAAATAGTGATTGCATTTTGAAACGAAGAATTTGTCAAAATAAAAACCATAGCAAGTGAAAATAATTACAGCCAAAGTCACGATGTCGAACGTTAACGTTCGTTCGCTTTCTTTCTATGTGACAAACAGCTGATTTGGGGGTCACTAACGAGCGAACGAAAACATATACAATTCAGTACAAAATCGGACCCCACTTACACTCTCTCCTGCAAAATCCAAGCGAACGAAGTGAGTCACTCACTTTCGTTTCAAAAAGCGAGTCACTATCTTTCGACTTGTCGTTCGCATGGTTTACGTGTGTTTGTGTGGTTGTTGTTCAAAGCAATAACTAAACTTGACGTTCGCCATTTAATTTCGGAGCGAGAGTACGAAGAACCAGTATCTGCAGGTGCCGCAAAATTGGCGTTTTTGTGCTGAAATGGAAATATATTTTAATAAAAAATTTATTATAATGACATTATTTTCTGTCCATTGTGTTTCTTCCATTGAATTCTATATAAATTGTTTTTGTTTTAAGTTTTTATTTGATTTCCAGCTATGCGACAACCAAAAGACAAGTGACTGGTTTTGACATTTTCGATCGCATAGATGACAGCGAAAATAGTTAGTGGCTTCCGATTTTGCAAACACACAATCACACAATAACATTTAAAGCCTGGGATAAGAAAGAAAGTGAGTGACTGGCTTTCGATCGCTTAGGTTTTCTTTCGAGATCGTGACTTTGGCTGTTAGTTTTGTTCCAATAAACAAATATTTTTCTTCTCATTCGTGTTTACATTTTCATTTTAAAATAAAGGGTGGGCCATGTAAAATTTGGAATTTGAACCCCCTGTTGTTTCGAAGCAGATGATCAATTTGACATTTATGCAATGACAGATGCGTTTTCACTTCGCTGAATGGCCTGAAGGTATACAATGGTTGTGTGCGCGGCTCTTGTGCATGAGAACGTCGGTTCGATCTCTGCTCTGACCACCTTACATTTCCTTTCACGACGTCCACCTCGCCTAGTGATGGCGACACTATCGAGTACTTAGCCATGAAAAAGCTTCTCAAAATACCATTCGGACTCTACAACTCTAGATCCCAATCAGTGAGTGGAAAACTAAAAAGCGCACAATTCACTGGTTGTGAGAAGCTCTCCCCAATCCTTTCATGGGATGTAATGGGAAATGGACTGTAGACTGCTTGGCTGACGATGAGAATTTTTACCGAAATATCATTATTTTCGATGAAGCTAATTTTCGCCTTGGGGGCAACGTTAACAAACAAAATTGTCGCATTTGGGACTCGGAGAATCCCTTTACATTCAAACAACAGTTTGAATTTCAAATACAGTCTGTGAATGATAGAGAGATGGTCTAGTCAAGGCTCACTAAGAGCATATTATCGAAAATGTGATTAAACTAATCGTAGCTCAAGTTCAAGAATGACAAGTGTGTGGCTTGCTTTATATGAGCGTGCATTTGATCGATAACTGTTTATCGGGCTCATAAAGTCGAATCAAAAACACCACAAATATTTGCAAGCAAACAATGATTTCTTTCAACTTCAGTATCGGGAATGGAAGAAAAATTACACTAACAACCCTTACCATTTGACAGCAATGTGACAATTGTCACAAATCGGTATTCTGACACTTATTTTTGGTGACAAAAGTATCAAAAACTGTTACGTGCCAAAGTGGAGGTAAAACAGCGCGTGACAGCTCTTTTATTTGCCGGAAAGTTGATACAAAAACACGAGTGCATAATTAAATTGAGGAAGGACTTTTGTTACTTTGTGCTATGGAAATGGAGCAGAAAGAAGAAATTACTTGTTTTTGTGTTAGAAAGATTGAAAAAGCGCCAAATGTATAGGGTTTTCCAATAAGGACTTGACAGCTTTTATTTAAATAAAACGCAAACCATTTGAGATATTTAAAAAAAATTATGATCGACTTGAAATACAATCAAAACATTTATGAATGGAATTCGACTTCGTTCATATGGCCACAGCGGGCACGTCGGCAGCTGCCGCTATTTCGCGTTCAATGTTGGCTCTGAGTTCTTCCAACGTCGTCGGCTTGTTGGCATAGACCAATGATTTGACGTAGCCCCAAAGAAAAAAAATCGAGGCGTTAAATCCCACGAACGAGGCGGCCAATTGACTGGTCCATTTCTTAAGATAACACGCTCACCAAACTTACTCTTCAATAAATCGATTGTAACGTTTGTTGTGTGGCTTGTGGGCACGTCCTTTTGTAACCAAATGTCGTCCAAGTCAGTGTTTTCCAATTCAGACCAAAAAATAATCGGTAATCATGGTAACGTGACGATCGTTATTGTCGACCGAAAAATATGGCCCAATGACGCCGCCGGCATGCAAACCGTACCAAACCGTTATTCTTTGTGGATGAAGTGGTGACTCATGAAGCACATGTGGATTGTCACCAAACCAATAACGCATATTTTGCTTATTGACGAACACATTGAGCCAAAAATGAGCTTCGTCACTGAAGATGATTTTGCGATGAAATTCATCATCTTGGCGCATCTTCTCCAGAGCCCAATCGGAGAACGTACGTCGCGTCAAATGGTCCACCGGCTTCAAATCTTGAGTCAGCTTGATCTTGTATGGGGGTAAACAAAGATCTTTACGCAAAATTCGCCATAATGTGGTCTTGGCGATGCCCAGTTCTTGAGAAAACCGCGGTATCGACTGATTTTGATCGTTTGCTACGGACGCCTGAACGGCAGCCATATTTTCGTCACTTCGACCAACCCGTTGTCTCACTGACACGGCAGCATCACACAATGAATATGTAGACTCAAATTTTGCCACTAAACTTGTTATTGCTTGTCTACTAGAGCGAGAATAACGACCGAAAATTGGAGTTAACGCTCTTAAAGTTGCGGTCACCGATTCTGAATTTCGGTAGCACATTTTTATAGTTTGCATACGTTGTTCGTTCGTGTACTTTACCATTCATGAAAATGTTGAGTTTACTGGAAAAAAAAGGAAAGTAGCGGTTAGATGATCAGTGAAATAGTGCGTTCACAAATTAAATTCAAAGTTGTCAAGTACCTATTGGAAAACCCTATACAACAAAATTTTAAACATAAATATCTCCGGTCTTTAAAGGGATATTGGTAAGTATTATACCTTAAAGAAAAGACTAAGATCTTGTCTATTATCGGAGTCTACCAACAAATAGGTATAATAGGGATTTTTTTTTTTAAAATAAGTTTTTTTCAGAAATGTGAGGTTATAAAATTGTTTTTTTAATTAGCTCCCCAATGGGTTAATAAAAATAATTATGTTTATGCACTGATTTATAGAATTTAGAAAGACGTTTGTAATGATACTCATTTCAACCAGATCGGATTATAAATACCTAAGATATGAGCGATTATATACTCAAGCTTTAAAGGCCTATATCTGAAAAAGTTGGAACAATCGTGAGTGGGAAAACCCTTTTTAAACTCAGAGCTTAAGCTTTTGTGGGTGGTAAAATTTTGGTGTAGATCAGAAAGTTGCTGCTAAAGTAAATTCTTCTATTTACCGCGGATGCGCTGGTGTATTCTTTTTGCTGAGCATCTCTGGATGTTCGTTGAGGAAGGCAATATAACATTACAGCTGTGTCTTTTCAGTGCGCTCAAATTTCCTAAGTAATAATGTATTAATTTTAATTTAATAAAACATAAATATATTAAATATTTTCTTTCCCTTTTGACGCTTTCATTTTGTACAGAAGAACATATGTTTTTGTTTTGTTTTCTTTGCTTTTGACAGACTGTTACTGTGTGGTGAATTATTTGTTACTTGGTGAATTTTTCGTTGTCACCGTGTTGCCCGAATACCAGATTCAAATAATGGTGACAACTTTGTAACAATTCTGTGGTTACAATTTGGTTGTTACCACATACACAGAGTAGGGGTGTGAATGTCAACTATAATCAAATATTCATGTTAGAGTTGGGAATTTTAGTTCATTTCACTGAGCGCTCTTTTCAGTTCAAGTTAACAGAATGAACTAGTTCATTCATTTAGTTCACTAGTTCATTGTATCATTTCAGCTTAACAGTTCATATGAGCTGTGAACTAAAGAGCTCATTTCAGTTTAACTTGTAGTTTTAGTTCAATCGGAGCTAATAATTGTGAAAATGATCTGATTTTTGCAGATTTTTAAAGTGTTTTGGGTACTATGATATTTGTTTATACCAAATCGCCCTGTTGAAGATTGACTTAACTATTGGGTTATTCCGTTTCTGAAATATTTTGGAATAAAAGTGGTGATTGTGCTGTAGTTATTGTGTAGAAGCCGGCAATATGTCCATTCCACAAAGATTGCAACATTAGGCACCTTTGTGCAAATTGAGTGAGACAAGGAGAGCATGAACTAGAAAATGGCGGAGATAACTGCACAATTGAAATACAAACAACTACTGAAACAATTGAACTACTGAAACAAAAGAGCAGAACAGTGTGAACTAGTTCATCTAGTTCACAAGAGTGAGTCGTTAAATTGAACTAGTTCGTTCTTGAACTACACAACTCTAATTCATGTTCAAGAATGAATAGTATAAGTATAGTAAAGTCCTAATCCTTTCTACGTGGCCGGGCTTCGACCGGGCTTACAAATGTTGTCATCTGGGAAGAGTTCAACACCGAACCCGCAAAAATGTAAACATCACGCGGTTTTTTTTAAATTCATTGTCTTTAAAGTCTGCAAACTTTTCTTTACATTTTCTGCAAAATTCTTCTATACAGTTTCCAAAATGATTAATAAAACTGTGAAGTCGAAAAACGAGTCAGGGCAGGAGAGGACGGTTTTACCCTAACTCGGGTACGAGAAATCGAACTACATCATTAGTTTTTTGAGTTACAATGACGGTTTCATACAAAATATATATAGTTTTGTCAGACTTACTGTTTTCTACAGAACGCGCACTTTTTTCTTCTACATAACCCATAAAATAGTAGGTCACAGTACATTTTTTACACCATTGAACTTTTTTTTAATTTTTTATGTTTTCTTTGTTTCAACCCCCAATTAAATAATGAGTTTTTAGCCAAAAATTCTTTTCAATGTAGAAAAAAGTAAAATTAAGTGAAATTGATAATTACGTGGAATTTGATAATTGTAAATGATGATGGGTAAATAAATATAATAATATAGTGAAAGGTTTTCTCTTATTTGGCGAAATAATCTAATTACTGGCAATTTGTGAGCGGAAAACACAAAGAAAGTCGGAAAATAACTTTCCTGCCGATGCTCTGAATCAAAAGCCCCAAAAACCTGGTTTTAGAGGTAAGCTGTGTTCTTTAAAGTTGAAGCCCAAAAAGTTTGGAACAACTTTGTTGAAGAAAGTTTACTGGTACAGCCAACCAAATAGAAGTTAGGTGCAGTCAAAATCGAAAAATCAAAAAAAATGCACTCTGATAGTTCGATTCCTCGTCCCCGCGTTAGGATAAACCCATCGTCTCCGGTGTAATGAAGCAGGTTCATCTTTCCCTTTTTTTTAGTATAAACACTAATAGCGGTTTCGTTTCTAACAAATATTGTCACCCTTGTATGAGGCAACATTTAAAATATGTTGTCATCACCCCTTCAAAGTTGTACCTTTTTCAGGGTGAGAAAAGAACACATTTTCTCATAGCTGTATTCTTTCTTGCGGTGTTTGAGTATGTTATATTCACCTCGTTAAACCAAAATTTTCGACCAGTTTATATGGAGACCTAAGCGATATGAATTATTTATTATTCCCGATAACCTAATATTACTACCACTTAGTTTGAGAAGTTAAGCGATTTTAATTGAAGTCGCTTCCAATCGCTAAACGCCCCTCACGAAAGATAAAAAATTAGCTTAGCAAGGACAAAGAACACATACCAAATGACAGAACTTCAGACATTTTATCGGGCAACATTCTGCCCCGTGACTCGCTGAGAGGGCAGAAAATCCACAATTTTTGCACTTTTTGAGTGCAATATTCTGAGAAAATAACAAACAATATTGAAATAGGTTTGCACTTTTACCACAAACATACACAAAAATGCACTTTTAGGGCAAAGAGCAGAAAAATGTGAATTTTCTCACAGAAGTGAAATCGCCGTAAGTGTTTGGTGTTTACCGATTCTCAAAACCCACGATAATGTGGTAAATAGGTGTTTTCTCTAATTTCGGGTTTTTAGCAAGTTATGAGCTTCGCCGGAACTCTGGCAATTCAGCCACCATTTGCATTAAATTTCCAAATTTAAATAGAATATTAAACTTTTATTTAAATTAATGTCTTTTCATATTTTCCATAGAGTGAGATATAAAAAGTGTGTTTAAGTACCACCAAATTCTCGTCGAAAGTCACTGGGCTAACGACAGTTTTGATGCAGTTTTTTAATGCCACTTCTTTCTGCCCGAATTTGGATGCAATACAAATAATAATGAAAGAAAATTGTTGTGTTCTTCAAATTAAAACTAATCTATTGCATATAAAGTTATTTTAAAAGTCAACTGCCAATAAAATCAAATTTCAATTCGTCTATCGCTCATTCTCATCAAATTTGCGGCTAGGAGGTCGAACAGCTGTTTCGACGTTACCCCCTGATATTTTCACTAGCAATATATGTGTAAGAAAATTTAAATGCAATATTTAGATTTAATTTATTTTGAATTTCATATACACATTTTCGAATTTGAATTCTTTTTGACTTTAAACAATTGTTTTAAATGCCAATCATTTGCGTATTGGAATGTCGTGTCGGGAAGTGTTTGGGTTTTAATGGATACTTCGTGAATATCCATTAAAAATTTAATTTAATAAGAAATTGTTCTAATCTAAACTAAATCTAAAAGAAAATTTTCAAATATGTGTTATAGCAATAATAATCCTCTCTGCCCAAATTTCGAATAAATTATTCAGAAACGTGTTTAGGGTACCCAGAGGGGCAACAGAATAAATATGTTTTTAATAGACTTAAACAAAATACACACAACAACACGTAGTATATAATAATTATTGTGAAATTGGCTAAATTCTATTTCTTTATAAAAAACTTATAAACATAAAAACTTTTAATTTTTTGAAAAAGTTTATATATAATTTTTTGTTTCATGTAAAACACGGGGAATTTCCCATAAATAATTCAATAATTCTTAGAAAGTCAAATTTCAACTGCAGCTGACACAGGGTCGTAGACGAGGAAAGGGCAAATAAATACGAAACAAAGAGGATATTTTCTTCGCTCATTTATTTCATAAAAATCAAATCAAATTTTTTTGAAACACACATTTTCAAACTTTAGAACATTTAAAATATTTCTATTATCTCAGACAAATAGGTCAAAATATAATAATCGTTCAATCTATAATGTTGCACGCGAAAATTAATTTTTATTTGTGAACTCTGTTGGTGGCAACAAATCCAGTTTCAAGTGCAAAATTTAAACAAAAATAATATAATAAATCAAAAGACCACGCTAGCTGAACGTGAGAAGAACTGACCGTACACGGTGCGACAAAAATTTAAAACAAAAAACTACAAAACAAATTTAATACCAAGTTTCAGCGGGAAGAATCGTCGAATCTTCGCGTCGGCACAAAAATCATCCACAATCTCCCAAAATGCTTACAGAATATGTAAAGGACGTGTGTGTAAATAAAATAAATAGTTTACCAGTACATCCCAGGAAGCGACTGAGGAGAGCTTCTCACAATCAAAATCAAAGCGCTTTCTAGTTTTACACTCACTGATTGGAATTGGTTTTTTAATAAGCTCTTTCGTGGCTAATTACTCGATAATGTCGCAATCTCTAAGTAGGGTGACCGACATCGAAAGAAAAGTAAGGTAATCGGAGCTGGGATCGAGCCCACCACGTGCTCACGTCTAGATTTTTAAACATTAGTGTTTGTTTGTTGTGGCGTCAGCGTAAACGAGTGTTTAATATCTGGTTGTTTCTCTCTTTCGTTGATATCGTAATAAAATCGTTGTCGTTCGTCCTGTACAGTGAGTGAATGCGTATGTGTTGGAGTGGATTATTGGACGAATTTCTGGTTTTATATAAGTGTTTTTATTTGTTTTTTGCCTCGATGTGTTAATGGGTTTAGTATATTGTGACAATGAATTACTTTTGCGGCCTATCCATATTTTGTACTTGTTCGTACACCTTTTTTCCTTTGTGTGCACTTTTTGTACCTGTGCACCTTTTAAACATTTTATACACTTTTTGTATCTTTGTCCAATTTTGTCAACTGAAAGTAGTGGCGGTCCCTGCATAGAATTCCACCAGGTTTACTTTCACCGTCGGTGGTACAATGGGTAGTGTGCGCGCCTCTTGTACTTGGGTTTGGTCCCTGCTCTGACCACCTTAAAAAAATTTCTTTCGACGGTGATCACCTCGCATAGTGGCGGCGACACTATCGAGTATTTAGCCATGAAAATTCTTCTCAAAAATACCGTTCGGAACCGGTGTAAAACTGTAGGTCCCAATCAGTGAGTATAAAACTAGAAAGCGCACAGCTCACTGGTGGTGAGAAGCTCTCCCCAATTCCTTCATGGGATGTAATGGGAAACCATTTATTTTTTTACTTTCAAACTCTAGCATAAATAAACTATATAATTCTTGACAAAGAATATTATATATTTATTGTTATTTCTTTGTAGCACAGTGTTATATAAGTATATAGAATAATTCTTTTGGGAAATATTTCAAACGCGTAATGCTTATGTGATATAAACAAATCAACAAGACATTAAAATTGTCATCATAAAATATGTAGATGAAAATGTTTTAAAAAACCAGAAAATTTCAAAATCAAAAAAGATACATAAAATAAAGTGATTTTTATGAACTTTGATGACTTCCCACTAGAGTTTCCAAAAAAAACCGAATTTTTTGAAAACCGGGTTTCGGTTTGTTCGAAAAATCAATTTTTCAAGAAACCGGTTTTCGGTTTTTAAATTTGGCAAAAACCGGTGGAACCGGTTTTTCGGGTTTTCTGCTTTAAGTTAAATTACACATGTAGAACTGTTTACCATCCATTTCATATTATTTCACAACTGTGTTTAATTAATTACATACTAATATATTTAAAATTAAAATGTTCGAGCGTTAGGTATATTTTAAATTATTTGATTCTTCAATATTTCGCTCACCATTGGGTAGCATCGTGGGCAAAATACACACAATTATTAATTAAAAATTAAATGAAAAAAAATAATGAAATTAAAAATGAAAATGAATTTATTAATAATTGTGCGTATTATCCTGACGATGCTACCCAATGGGTAGCGAAATATTGAAGACGTTCGAACATTTTAATTTTAAATATAATACGAAAGGTCGAATAAGTCATCATATTTTAAAAAATATATATCATATTCCAATTTGGAATGCGTGTTTAATATAAAATTTAAAAGTTTTTAAACTGATTTAAAGTATGTATGAAAATTTTATTAAGTTTACAACATTTAGGGCGAGTTTTACAAGCTCAATTTCAAAACTTACAGAAAATTTTCATATGAACTCACATTTAAGTGACAATCGTCGGGCATGTAAATGGAGAAATTTCAACTGTGAAACTAGCCATTAGTTACCAAATAATTTTAATTTTGAAATATAATAAAAAATTACAGCAGACAGTTGTCCGAGGCCTTCGGCCACGGACTGTCCCTGCAGGCTGTGTCAGAGACACGGCCATTAAGTTTAACGTAGAATACGCCATCCGATAAGAGAGAAAACATATATAACAATAAATACATTTGCTTATATTTATATTATTTATTTGCTATAATTATGTACAATAAATACATTTGCTTATATTGAGAATGTATATCAAACGAAAGATAACATCTTCATTTACCTACAAAAAAAATTTTAAAAAAATTCATCTAGCCGTTTCCTCAAATTCAATGAAATAAAGATTACAACAATAAAAACCTGACATGACTCCTCATACCGTAAGGTAAGACGTATTCTACGTCAAAAAATGTTTGAAAAGCTTAATTAATTCGTAATTAATTTTAAATTAATTCTAATACAAATCATAACATCATTTTGGAAAAAAAAAATTGTTTGGATATGTTAGTTAGATCATATTCCAAAATGGAAATTATGTTTCTTAATTCCAAAATTTCATCAAAAAATTCGAAAATCATTTCCTTTATTATTAATTTTTAATTGTTAAACCGACGTTAAATAACCAGTTTCCGGTTTGCTGGAATAAAAAATTTTTTAAAAAACCGGCAAACGGTTAATATCAAAAAACCCGGTTTCGCCGGTTTCGGTTTTGGAAACTCTACTTCCCACTTGTTGATCCCTAATGACATGTAATCAAAAATTAGATCTTTTGGGTTTCTAAAATGTAGACAAAACATTTCAATAAGGTTTTTCAATAAGAGCGCTACAAAAGTTTTTTTAAATAAAACAAAACCGGTTTTAGATACCAATGAAATTCTTTATTCCTGTGAAAGTACGTTCGATGCCATTATGTATGGAACTTGATTTCTTTTGCATGGCCACCACGGTCACGCTTGCAGAAGTCCAGACGCTGAACCCAATTTTCGACGGTTTTCAAGCATAAATCGGCCGATACTGCTGCAATTTCACGTTCGATATTCGTACGAAATTCATCAATCGTCGCTGGCTTGTTGGCATAGACCATAGACTTGACGTAGCCCCACAGGAAATAATCTAACGGCGTCAAATCGCACGATCGAGGCGGCCAATCGACTGGGCCATTTCGTGAGATGACACGTTCACCAAACTTGGTTTCCAATAAATTGATTGTGGCATTCGCTGTGTGGCGCCGTCCTGTTGGAACGACATGTCCTCCAAGTCCATATTATCCAATTGGGGCCAAAAGTATTCGGTTATCATTGAACGGTAGCGATTCGCATTCACAGTAATGTGCCGGTCTTGATCATCACGGAAGAAGTACGGCCCAATGACGCCGCCGGCCCATAAACCGCACCAAACCGTAATTTTTTCGGGATGCAATGATGACTCATGGATTACGTGTGGATTGCTGTCTGACCAATAACGCATATTTTGCTTATTGACGAAGCCATTCAGCCAGAAATGAGCCGACCATAAATTGGACGTAGCGCTCTTAATGTTGAGGCCACTGACTCCTAATTTCGGTAGTAAATTTTAATAATTTCGACTCGTTGTTGGCTCGTATATCTTTCCATGATGAAATGGCAAACCTTACTGAAGAGAAATGTCAAAAGAGCGGGAAAAAATATGGCGTCGTTTGCTGTCCCTATCGATTTACTTTTATAGCGTCTCTGTTGAAAAACCCTTTATTATTTATTTATATATTATTTTAAATTACGGTGGCGGATGGCCCGCGGGACATAGTTCCAGGAAGTAGTGAGCTGCTTACGCTACCCTATGAAGGAAACAAATGAGTGGATATCAGAAACTATCCACCTCTACGGTCAGTTCCATATTCCACTGTCTGAAAAACTGGCTATTAGTAATAAAGAGATCTGCTAAATATAATGCCTTTTCACTATTAGGGTTGAAAATATGTATGAGATTTTGTATGCCCTTTAAACCCCGTACATAGTAAATTAAAATTAACTTGTTAATAAAAATCTACGAATTAGTACATAGTTCGCTAGACATGACTAAATAAAATGCTCAATTCTACAACACTATTTAGCACTGTAACTACTACAGATACATATGTAAATTAAGTCACTTTTGTTAATAACATATGGAGGTAAAAAGAATTTTAATTACACATATACAAAAAAAAATAATTAACAAACAAAATAAAAAAACTGATGACGTCTCACGAACAATTCAAACAAACGAGAAAATATATCCAAACACTAAAGTGGGGAATTGCGATAAAACACGCCACTGGTATGTGAACAGGGGGGCCAACTGTCAGACGACGACATGACATGACCATTCTTCACACAAATCTCAAACAATCTATGCTCTACTCGAAAAATGTTAATACATATGTATGTAGTACTACAACACCACCCCACTACAAAGTCCGCAAAAGCGGACTAAATGTAACGTTACAAATACAGATTAAGAGACCGCGTCAAGCTGAGCGATACAAACACAAACAAATTCTCTTACACACATACAGTCATATGTTTGTTAAACTACCTGTAAATGTGGCTGTTTATAGGGGGAAAATTTATAAAGCCAAACGAGCCTTCTTTTTTGAATGAGACCGAGACTGTCGTTGCTGCTGCTGACGACATACAACGACCGACCACTATCCTATAGTATACAACCTACGTTGATGCTCACGCTTTATAGCGAATACACTCACTCATACTCCCCACAATCACAACACTCCCCACAAAAACAAAAAAAAAAGCCAGGCGCAACTTAACTTTTTGAAATGGTTGTGTGAAATGTTTTCATTCGTTTGTTGATTGTTCAACGGAATGGTTGTGTCTGAGTGTACTAGCGCAACGCGTATCAGACGGTTTTTTTTGTTACTAAATACAAAAAAGTGAAGAAATTTAAATAAAAAATTGTTTAAAAAACAATTTAACTACTAAATTACACAATAAAAAAGGAATGGAAAGAAAAGTGTACTGAAAAAATTACAAACTTAACAATATCTAATTAAACAAAAAAAAAAACAGAATCAAACTAAGAATATTTATAAAAACAAATACTAAAGATTTAAAACTCAAGTGAATTATAAACAAAACTGTGGAATTCAAATTTGTATTACAACATTACCGGATAAAATTATACCAACATTTTTAATATTTTGTGGAGCGAAAATTTAATTCAACATCATTGCAAAATGGATATTACTTTATTACCTTCTCCACCGGCAACACCGCCCTTGTGTGAAAACAAAAATGAAAATGTAAGTAAAAGTAATTTTAAAAAAATAAAAGTTAAAAAAAATTTAAAAAAAGCTATGTAGAAAATATAAGTAAAATCCAATTTAAAACAACAAATATACAATAAAATTAAAAAAAAAACAAAAGTAAAAAAAAAAGTTTTAAAAAATTGAAGAAAAAAACCTTTTCTTCTTCTAAAAAGTTTAAAAAAAATCAACAGAATTCAAACTGAATAACAAATAAAAATCGTAGAAAAATGCTAAATATTAATTTAAACTCTTTTTGTAGAATGCACTTTATGTTATAAATTATTTTCAATAGAAAATAATGATCTTCATCCGAATTATGATTGAAAAACATAAAAATTGTATTAAAAAACATTATTAAATGTTTGACAATAAAACTGATTAGGAAAATATAAGAAATCCTGGAAACTAATTAAGGACTAACAAGACCTCGAGCTTGACTATCAAATTATTAAAAAGGAAATTTGGTAAAATGGTCAAATAAATAAAATATGAACAAATTTAAAACACTATCAAAAAAATGTGTAGAAATGAATTTATTAATTTTTTTTTATTTTAGAAACCAATGATAATAATAGTTAACTACTTTATAATAATGAATTTATTAATTTGTTTATTATTTAAACCAATGATAATAATAGTTAACTATTTTTTATAGTTTATTTATTAACTCCTTTTCTTGAATTTTTAAATCTTCTTGATTTTGAAGTATTTTTTATTTTTAGATATTTGTTTTTTAATTTATAATTTCAAAAAATTGGTTTTTCTAAATTTAGGGTTTCTTCTTGATTTTTAAGTAAATTTTTTTTTTTATTTTTAAATGTTTTTGTTAAAATTAAAATTTTTTTTAATTTTTTTAATTAAATTTTTTTTTAAGTTAACTTTTTAAATTTAATAAAATTAATTTTTTTAAGTTAACTTCGACCTTCTTGATTCTGAAGTATTTTTTTATTCTAAATTAAAGTACAGGGATTTTTAACTTCGAAAATTTAAAGTAGGATCAGTTTTTTTGGTAGTGGGACTGAAATCCACGACACATCATGCACTAATAAGCCAGTTCGCTAATGAATCAGCTACCGGGCACCGATTTTAAAATGTATGTCAATCTAATTTAATTTGTAATTTAGATTGTGAATGAAACGTGGCTTCAAAAATCCTATTAGCTGTCGAAAATAGGATGGCATTGAAAAGTCCAACAATGTGAAAGGCCAGCCAGGCCTTCCCTAATAATTAGGTTGCTTTAAAAATTCTACAAATTTGTAACAAACATATGAAGAATTTTATTATTAATAAGTATTTTAATTTAAAATATTATTTTATAAAGTATTGATATAAAAATATTATTAATTTAATTAGTACCTACATATGTATTATAAATTAAATCAGTATTATAAATTAAATATTATAAATACAAAAGTCGACTAAGTGCGCTGCCATCACTTTCCCACGAAACACACACAATAAACAACCATACAATTTATATAAAATATTAACAAAAATATTAATAAAAAAGCAATCAAATTCCTTGAAAGACCCACAAAACAAACGCATTTTATGAGAATTATAACGCAAATAAATATCTGACCTCAAATAAATTTTGGGACGAATCACAAACACAAAAGTATTACCATAAAATTAAACAAAAAACATAATTTATTTTTATAATTTCATTATATGACGAAGATGCTTTTTTTTAATGAAAATAATACGTGTCTGTGCTATTATTTTTGTATGTGTGTTTATTTTATTATTATTACACATTTTCTGTTTTTTTTTTCTCTGTGTTACCTATAAATATTCGCTGCCATCTCTGTCAGGCTTTTGAAAAATTTGAAAACAAATGTTTTGTGTCTTTGTCTAACGCATGCACAGGCATTTGATCACGCAGTAATCAGTCGTCTATCAGCTGGTGTTCACGTGAACATAGAGTGAACAACCATGAAGTGGATGAGTGATACAACAACTAACAATAACAACACACGATACCGAGAGTTGTGTGTGAATTATGTGTATGTATCTCATAAACACACAAACATGAACGAACGAACGACCTAAACATTTGGAAAACCGTTCGTACATTGGACTCAATGCAGAGCAAAGGCAATAACAAGAAGAAAAAAATACACAATACCAAAACAAATCAAGAGTTGAAGAGGAGGAACAACAACAAACACATCTAAATACCAAAACAGGGGTTCGTTACTATTGTACTATGTCGTGTATTTGGTCGGGTGTAGACACGAGTACGTATTTGTGTGATTTGGGGGTATGGTATGTTTCGGATGGATATTGAGAGTAGTAAAAAATAACAACAGCCACAATAACAAGTCAAACATCATTGAAAAGAAACCCATGCAAATGATTTTTATTTATTTTGTATTTTGCTTGTGGTATCAGATACTTTTTGTTTTTGGTTTATTGTTGACGTAGTTAACACGTTTGGTTAGGCGTTGTTGTCTGGTCTTCGGCAATCACCTTCGTTTGCTGTTTGCCTGTTATTTTCAAAAAAGAGGGAGTGTTTGTTGATGTGTTTTTTGTTTGTTGTCTTTTTGTTGCTTTTAAAAATGCAATTGGCGCTATTTTTGTGCTTTGATGTGTTGTTAGTTAAAAGCAGGGGGCCAAGCCCGTTTCTAAATAAAATTCCATTATGAGTGAACACCACACCACGTTTGCCTTCTTCTTAATACACTTGCTTGCTATCATCATCATCATAACAATAATAATGTTATTTTTGTTGGCTGGCTGGCTGGTTTTTGCTCTATAATTTTAAAAATAAACATTTGTTTTAACTCTACAATGACGTTGTATACAACAAAGACCTTTGAAACAGTCAGTCCCCTCTTCTACCCACCATCATGGTCGTAAAAACAGAATGAAAAAAAAAACACGACATGATATCATGCAATGAACGCGTGCTACCTCAACCAACAACACACACACACCCATTGGGGGCCCCAATTTTGTTTATATTCATCATTACCTCTCTTTCTTTCTCTGCATACTACAAAACAAGGCTGTCTGCCTTGAAGTGAGAGCAGTCTATCGGTTGTATTTATTAATTTTTTTCTTCTTTCATTTCATTTTATCTTTTACACCTAGCGGGCAATTGCTGTACTCCTGGTGAAAACGTGCATTGTACGTATTTATGTCGTTTTAACCACAAATTTTTCTTTAGTCAGTCAGGTTTTCAATGAAGTTTTTTTAAACAAAACACAAATGAATTTCGTCGGTTAAAATTGGAATGACATGATGGAAATCTTTTTATTGCGAACGGAGGAAATACGAGAGTGAAGAAGCACACCACCATCCAATATGCATGTGTAGTTAGCAAAGACAACATCCAAGTGTAAAATGAATACCAGCGTTGCCAGATTTAAAAAGAGCAAAAATAAAGAAAGAGCCTAAATAATAACAAACAAATAAATCAAATTTCAAACAAAAAATTGAAAAAACAAATTTTTTGGAACAATTTTTCTTGATTTTGAAAAGCAAATGTTTTGTACCATTATAGTTACATACATAAAAAAAACCCGTTTCCCATTACATTCCATGAAGGGATTGGGGAGAGTTTCTCACAACCAGTGAGCTGTGTGCTTTCTAATTTTTCACTCACTGATTGGGACCTACAGTTTTACACCGATTCCGAACGGTAATTTGAGAAGCTTTTTCATGGCTAAATACTTGATAGTATCGTCGAAGGAATTGTAAGGTGGTCAAAGCAGGAATCGAACCCACGTTCTCATGCACAAGAGCCGCGCACACTAGCCATTGCACCACCGACGGCCAAAATGGCTAGTGTGCACGGCTCTTATGCATGCGAACGTGGGTTCGATCTGTACATAAATACTAGATTTGAAGAAATTTTTTTCGAATATTTTCTATTATTTCCCAGACAAAAAGCCTGTTTTTTTATTCGCTGCTAAACTAATTTTTCGACGACTTTGTGTGGGGAACTAAGCGATTTTAAGCGGCACTCCGTACGAAGTCGTCGAAAAATTAGTATAGCAGGGAATAAAAAAACAAGCTTATAGTCATATTTCATACATTTAACAAATAAATATGAAAAGTGTTTAGATTTCAAATGCAAATGAAAGTGCATAAAAACATGAGCGAAGGTTTCAATCTGTGCGACTGCAGATTTAGGATCTCAACCAAACCAAAAATTATGACGGTACATGGATGTGATATCCGAAACCCTGATCTTAACAGGTCAAAGAAGAGTTAAGCTGATGGCCATGGTTCTATTTTCGATTTTACTTTAATAAATCCTAAGCTTTCCGAAATTTTGCATTGCTACCTTCGAGGATACTGTAGCTCATTCTTTATTTCATACTTTCAAGTACATTAGAGCAAGACGATTATAAGCTTTTTTTTTGTATTTCTCGCAAACTAATTTTTCGACGACTTAACTCCCCATACAAAGTGGTCGAAAAATTAGTTTAGCAGGGAATAAAAAAACAGGCTTACTATATAAGATAAAGCTCCATATTATCGATATTTTTGGGGGTTTCGTTACTAGCAAGTATGCGATAATCGCTGGCTTGTAACGAAAACATGTGTAATATTTTATTATAATTATATATTTTATTATAATTATATATTTTACTATATTTTTTATATATTTTATTATATTTCTATTTGTTATACATTTTATTTTATACTTATATTTTTTATATATTTATATTTTTTATATATTTATATTTTTTATATATTTTATTATATACTTTGTTTTAAATATAATATTATTTGAAATAGATATTTTAAATCTTTTGGTTTGTTGTTTTTTTTTAATATACATTTTTTTATAGGCTTTTCCCAGATTTTCGTTTTTCCTTAATTTTATTGATCTTTAATAGTTCATGTTTTTCGATCATAATTCGGTTCAAGATCATTATTTTCTACTAAAATTAATTTTAAATAGAATAGTTTTTAGAACAAGTGCAACTGATATTTTTGGTTTTTATTTATATATATTTTTTTTATTTTGTGTATTTATTTTTGATATATACTAACTTTAAAATTTGTTAATTTTTAAATCAGTTTTTGTAAATAATTTTTTTCTAATTTTTTTAGATCCATTTGTTTTAAGTTTAAATTTATTTAAATCACATGGCATTCATTTTATCTATATTTGCTATTCCATTATTTAATTCCCGTCGACTTATATTAATCTTCTCCTATTTTCTTTTTTCTTTTTAGAATTCTTTAAAACCCTCCAATACCTTGGATGAGAAACTCCTAAAAGCCAAACTCCAATTGC
Organism: Phaonia tiefii; assembly: GCA_963931995.1. NCBI lineage: Eukaryota > Metazoa > Arthropoda > Insecta > Diptera > Muscidae > Phaonia > Phaonia tiefii. The sequence continues at coordinate 296,016,250 of OZ008368.1, forward strand.
AATTGGATCAGCAAAAACTGAAATCATCAAATAAAAGCCAACAAAATGGTATCATTACACCTCAGCCTTCAGATACCGAAGATGACATGGAATGCAGTAGTGCAAACACTAAACCACCAGCTTGTAAAAAACAGAAACTGGAACTACTAACGCCTGCTGTTACGCCAGTTCCAGCAAACATTGTGCCACAGCAGCAGAGGGCTAGTGTTATAATGCACGTCAACAGCTCGGGCATATGCTCGGCCATAGACGAGAGTTCGTGTTCTTCCACCATCTCTACACTGTCCCAAACACAGTCGTCGTCCTCATCCTCCTCCTGCTCATCTTTGGCGGCGTCATCGTCCCTATCATCTGCATCATCCTACTACTTATCCTCTTCGGTTTATAATACCGATGATGATTGTTCGCAGACTAATGTATGGCGAAGTCTTAAGTTCAAAATGAATCGCAAGAGAACGGCCACCGAGACCACAGAAATGTCGTCGGATTCAGAGTCCACACAAGATATCAAACCCACAGCGGTGATGATGTTACGAGAAGAAGACAAACCTATAAAAGTATTAGATACCACAAACGTCGAGGTACAAGCAGCGGCGGCTTTAAATGAACCACAATTCCGTTTTACTTTACCTGCTTGTAATACAACAAAAGCGGTGAATACTATTAGTAGGCCCGCAGTTGTTGCTCCCACTACCATGCATTATCAGGTTATAGCACCCAAAACGAATTACATACCCACGGATTCCAATGGTGCAACTTCCGGCCTAATGTCTCAACAATTCCTGCTGTTGAATCCTAATGTTTTACTACAAAATTTGCCCACCCGCCCTGTTAATACATCTACAACTGCGACTTTTGTGGCAGCCGCCGCTGTGGCCCCATCTCAATCATCGACCATTACCTGCAACCCAGTATCACCGAACGCCTCTCCTAAGTCACCAGCACCATTGAATTCGTCCATTCCCGCTGCTGAACGCAAACGCATTTATGAGTGCAATCATCCGGATTGTGGTAAAAACTATTTCAAATCCAGCCATTTAAAGGCCCACCAAAGAGTCCATACCGGCGAGCGACCCTTCATATGCAAATGGGAAAATTGCGATAAAAGATTCTCAAGATCAGATGAACTCTCGCGCCACAAACGTACGCACACGGGAGAGAAGAAGTTTATATGCCATGTGTGTGATAAAAAGTTTATGCGTAGTGATCATTTGTCGAAACATGTAAAGCGACATGCCTCCAAAAGCCGGGATACCACAAGGACAACAGTCGCAAGTACATCAACCAACTGCATGGACACTTCTTCTATGTCAGCTATTAGTGGCCCAACTGGACAACAGATGGTACAACATTTAAGACCTATTGCACCAGCAACCGCTTGCAACACTACCACAAACATTTGTCAAAGCTCTCAACAATCAGTCACCTCTTACAACGCCCCCACCGCCGCTACAGTACACATTACCCCCTCTTCCACAGCAGCGGCTTTACAGCTACAAATCTGTAATGCCACCGATCTACTGAGTTTACAACATCAAGTCACCAACTTTTCGCATCTTCTACCCACGGCCCTGGCACAGCAACAGTGAATTCAAATAAATCAAAAGAAACTTCTCGTATTGTGAATATAAAAAATCTCACTGAACCTCTGTTCCGGAATTTCCGGCATCTTTTACCCACGGCCCTGGCACAGCAACAGTGAATTCAAATAAATCGAAAGAAACTATTGTGAACATAAAAAATCTCACTGAACCCCTGTTCCGAAATTTTAACTGGACACATTTCTTTTTGTGAACATCACCAAAGTTTAAATGCCAAGAGAGAAGAAAACAACGGCTGGAATCTTCTTTAAAGAACTGACTGCGTTGGGGATTTTCAACACTATTAGAAATACAATAAATTTTCGAGGACATTAAGTCAGCTAAATATCAAGTTATGAATCAAGGTGAAAGTCTGAAAAGGAGTTATTCTGACGGTGTTCGGTCTTTTGGGTCTGAAAGAATGGACCTTCATTAATGAATATTTACTGTAAACCCCTGTAATTGGATAAAGGGTAGACATTTAACTTTACGATACAAAAAATTAATAACACATGTTAAGTATCTAGTATTAAAAAAAAACAAATAACGGGTCATGTTCATAACACTTATCTGAGGTTTATTAGACGATTATTGTATCAACATTTTTTGCTTATTAAACGTTTCATAAGTTTTATGAATACGGAACTAATTCTTTAAAGAAATATTTTGTAAGAGGGTATTTTCAAACTATCACACAGTAAAAAAATATTCAAATCTTTAACAAAAACCTATAAAACTGTCATTCCAAGAAAAGAACTCAAATTTAAATACAATATTTAAAAGAAAAAACCACAATCCTAATACCCATTTATCTCAATACTATAAAAATAAATTATGAACATTTCCTTTCAACTCTTCAGTTAAGTTTTCCTTAAACTAATTATTTCTTATTATAAAATGTCATTTAAAAAAAAAAAACAACATCTATAGTATCTATATATGTTACTCTTCTTATCTCTCTTAATCTGCTTTAAATCTTGAATCATTTAGTAGCCATTTTGTATATATCATCCAATACTATTAGTTTTATTTAAAAACAAATCAACAAAATGTTTTATTTAGTATATAACAAATTTCGACTGTGATATTTAAGTTTTTTTTTCATTGTTTTATTTTTTTTTATATCTTTGCTCTTATCAATCCTTACAAAACAAAATGAAATATTTAATTTATTTTATAACTTTACTATGTAATATAGAATATTTAATACAAAACAATCTTTTTCACTCTGTATAAAATGTTAACTATTATTTATTTGTTAACAAAAACAACTATTTTAAAGGGAAATTATGTGAAATCTTAAAGAAAAACAGAAATTGTATCCTTGATGAAGAAAAAAGCAAATGCATAAAAAAGATCAGGAATGAACAAATTTTAAGAGAATATTGAAAAAAGAAAAGAACAACACTAAGCAGAAAAGAATTCAATCTAAATATATATTTTTTCCAATCTATTCTAAAACATAAAACCTCAAATGTTGTATTATTTATGTCGGGGAGGAAATTAAAAAGAGAAAAGCTACAAGCGGAAATTGTATTCCCTCAAAACAAGACAATAAAATCGAGGAAGCATTTTGATGAAAATCAAAAATATCCATAATACAAGTTATATGACTTACTTATCCGGTCTCGAACAACCCCGTGGGGTCAGGTACTTTGGTTGGTTGGTTGAAAAGGCTGCAAGACAGCACGCTATCTAGCACACTTAGGCTAAAGAAGCCCATTGTGATACCTGCAGTTTCCCCTATAGCAACTACTGACTAGTCGTCTAGCCAATTTGCCCTTTCAATAAATTTGTCTATGAGACCTACAGGAATATCCTGTAGGGCTACGGTGCTAAACAAATGTGCTCCGAATATCCTACTTCTCAGTCCTGCCAAAGCAGGGCAATCCAAGAAAAGGTGTTTCGTCGTTTCCTCGTCCTCTTCCATGCAGCATCTACAGAGAGTGGAGTTTCTATGTCCCAATCTTAGGGCGTGTTTTTCTACAAGGCAATGTGCTGTAAGTGTTCCTATCCTGTCCACCTGTGGCCAGAGGATCCTGGCTTGTTTGCAAGTTGAAGTAAGTCTCCACTTGTCCTTGAACATATTATCGGCCCACTGCCTGATGTGCAAACGGCAGGTAGAGATTGGCATACTAACACCTTCTTTTGCCGGAAGAACCTGTTCCGTAGTGCCCTGTCTAGTTAACGCATTCGCTACACAATTGCCTGGAATGTCGCTGTGTCCCGAAACCCAGATGAGCCTGATGTCAAAATACTCTGCCATCATCCTAAGTGATGAGTGGCATTCTTTCACCGTCAGGGACGTAACAAACATGGCTTCCAGGTATTTTATAGCAGCCTGGCTTTCTGGGTAGATACATATTCTCGGGAGGGTTGTGACACTACTTTTAAGTAGTTCAGCAACCTCTAGTATGGCGGTAATTTCGGTCTGAAATACACTACAGTCATCAGGCAGCTTGAAGGAGATATTTACATTTAGGTCCGGTGAATGGACCCCATAGCCTACTTGCTCGTCCAACTTTGATCCATCCGTGGAAAATCTGATACTACTGGTGTCACCTTCCAGTGACTTTTCCCAGGTATTCCTGTTCGGAATAGAAGTCCTTAGATTTGTCGCTGGTAGAAGGTAGGGGATACAGTAGTCCGTTTTTACGGGAATAGAGTTGATCCGGTGTAGCAATTCAGCGTGTCCGGAATGCATCGCTATCATGACACCACAATCTCTGATTCTCACCAGGGATGTAGCGGCTGCCGATTCGGCCTTGATATCAGCAGTAGAGATGTTCAGGATAGCACTAAGTGCAGTACCTGACGTCGTGCACATTGCCCCACTAACGCTAATCAGTGCTGATCTTTGAAGTTTCATCAAGGAATTCAGAATATATTTCTTTTGGAAGGACCTTCACCAAACTACGATGCCATAGAGAAGTATTGATCTGACTATTGCCGTATAAATCTACATGGTGATCTTAGGAGACCCTCTCCTCCACATTCGGTTTCCAAGAAAGTTTTCTGTCGATAATTATTTCCAGATACTTGACCTTTTTCGTCAACTGTAATTGCACCCCATTAACTGACCGCAGTTCAAATGCGGGTATTTTATATTTCCGAGAGAACAAGATAAGCTCGGTTTTAAGTGGGTTAAGTGATAGTCCGTTGTTAGCGGTCCAGTTCTAAATCAGACTAAGTAGGCTGGTTGTACGAATGCTAAGTAAATTGAGGTTTCTACCCGTACAGATGATAGCAATATCATCGGCATAGGCAAATACCTGGCATTCGGCCCTGTCCAATTCAAGAAGCAGTTCATTGACAGAAGTTAACCATAATAGTGGAGACAGAACTCCCCCTGCAGTGTCCCCCTTTTAACGTTCCTAGCAATTGTAACACCAACCCATTTTGCTTTGACGGATCTATCCACCAGAAGCTTCCCAATTAGGCGTGTCACTAAGCTGTCGGCTCCTAGATTCTGTAACGACCTAAGAATCGCCGAAGGTTGAATGTTATTGAAGGCTCCCTCGATGTCCAGGAAGGTCCCTAGAGCGACGACCATATTCTCAAGAGAGTTTTCTATTATGCTGACTATAGAGTGGAGAGCCGTCTCAGTTGAGCCGTATAGGCATGCTGAGAACTGGATAGTAGATTCTGTGGAAGATTACATCGAACATGAATGTCCAGTAACCTTTCAAATGTCTTAAGAACAAAGGATGATAGACTGATTGGTCTAAAGTCCTTTGGTTTGGCATAAGAGCATTTGCCCGCTTTCGGGACGAAACCCACTTTGGTTTGCTTCCAAATGCTAGGAATGACTCCCAGCATAAGGCAGCCCCTGAAGATTGCCTCCAACCAACTACAAGATAGGTATAGTGCCTCCTGTAGTTGCGCGGGAATTATCCCGTCAGATCCGGCCGATTTATAGGGCTTAATGCCTGTACAAAACGAAGATAACATATTTCGCCAACCAGTTCGGTCATTCGCTTTATCTCTCCAGTTGGTGATACCAAGTGTACGCAGGGATTCGTCAACTTGATCCCTCCAGCGGAGTCTTGGTCTTCCTATTTTTCGCCATGCCAGCGCAATCGCGATATTTTGATCCGCTTAACTATGTCAGTGTCGGGATAAAGCTCATACGATACTCGCCGTTGTGCACTATAGAGCCATAAATCTTCCGGAGTATTTTTCTCTCGAAGACTCCCACAGATGTTTCATCTGCTTGCGATAAGACCCAGGGTTCTGCGCCAAAGACCCACGATTCTGCGCCATAAAGCAAGACAGGTTGTATGAGAGTCTGATATAGCTGGACTTTTGTTACTCGAGAGAGGGCTTTATCTCCAAAGTGCTTGCTAGCCCAAAATAACATCTATTCGCAAGCACAATTCTCCGCTTGATCTCAATGCTGACATTGTTTCTGTTTGCAGTTCCGAGGTATATAAATTCGTCCACCACCTCGAAATTATAACGGTTATCAATGTTCACGCTTTGGTCTAATCGCGTGGAGGCCCTCATTTACTTTCAGACACACTTTTGCCTTCTCCTTCTCAATTCTCGAAAACACCGCAGTAACTTCTCTAACTGTCCACTGATATCGATATCATCAGCAATACGCGAGCAGCATGTGGCTTTTGCTGCTGATGGTTTTATTAATGTTGACTGCAGCTTTTCTCATAATGATCTCCATTACGATGTTAAAGAGATCGCACGGTAGGGTGTCGCCTTGCCAGAGGCCTCGCTTAGTTTCGAAAGGTCATCCTGCAAACGCGTATGAGTTTTGCAGGAATACCAAGCTTCGTAGAGTTTCTCCCGTATCGGGCTCTCGAAGGCCGCGTTATAATTAACAAATAGGTGATAGGTGTCGATTTGTTTTTCGTGGGTCTTCTCCAAGATTTGGCGTAGCGTGAAAAGTTATATGACATTAAAGGAAATTTGTAAAGATCGAATTTAGTGTTGGATATATCTACTCAATACTCCTTCTACAAATTGTCTAGGTTAAGTTAAGAGCACGAATCACAAACAACAATGGTTTCCCATTACATCCAATGAAGGGATTGGGGAGAACTTTTCACAACAATTGATCTATGCGCTGTCTAGTTTTACAGTCACTGATTAGGACATACAATTTTACACCGGTTTCGAACGGTATTATAAGAAGTTTTTCATGGCTAAGTACTCGATAGTGTCGCCAACACTAAGCGAGGTGACCGTCGTCGAAAGGAATTTAAGGTGGTTTGAGCAGGGATCGAACCGACGCACAGTGGTTCCTAATCGATTTGTTTGGGAATTAATTCTGTATGTTTTGAACAGAATAAGATATCGTGATGAAATTTCACAAGCCTAGAGCAGAGGTATTTTCCAGTTGATATTGGAATTTTGGATAGCTAGTGGGTATGGGAGCTACTGGACAACCCTCTAAAGTTGGTCATCTCGGCCATGCCAAATATTTAATTGAGTGCCAAAAGTACAATTATGAGCTGATTGCAAAGATATTTTGCACGGTGATAGTGCTTGTAAATACCTACAAAAAATATGGTTACATGTGTGAGTTATCTTATATAGTTTCAGAGATATTTAAGTTATAAGAACAAAATTTCTATATTTTCTATATGATATACATATATTGTTGGATTGCTTATAAAATTCTAAATAAACTAGTAGAAAGATTGGTGCAAATATATTACTTCAAACAAAAGTTAGACACTTCTAAAAACAAAACTTCCAAAAAAGGTCCCATTGTTACTATTTTTCCAAAAAGGCGACATTATTTCGATTAATTTTTTTCTTCCTGAATTACAATTTTTTTTTATGTCTCAAAAAGAAGACATGTTGATGTGTTTAGTCACGGAGCAATACTAAAGAGCCTCCATTACTCTCTTCGATGCCTCTTCATGACGACGATGTAGTAGGCCATTTCATCGAGTTCGCGTTGCTTTGGTAATTTACTCTTTGGTTGACATAATACGGAGAGAAATCAAAGGGAATGCGTATTTTCGTTCGATACAAACAGCATAAAACATAATTTAGTTGTCATTAGTATCAATCAAACACTTTTAAACTTAGTTTGCTGCACGGTATGTAATCTGTATATCTTCTTTGATCTCTCATTCTACATCGTCTCCCTAGTACCTTTTCGATCAGCTGTGCCCCCTGGTTTAGTGCTCTCTTTGAGTGATTTTGGTTAACGGGCCTTACCGGTAGATCCTTTCCAAAATTGACCATGTTTCAATACAAACAAATTTTATTTCCAAAAATTCTCAAATGCAAAGCACCGATTAGTAAATGTATACCATATTTCATTAACCCCATTGTTAACTTCGTACCTAAAAATATTATCACATCCCTGTGGTAAATAAAGTCTCATGGCTACCATTTTACTAAAAAAAACCCCCAATTTTGAAACATATTTCCCCCGCTTTGGAAATTTGACTATTTTGTTGGGGAAAAAATCAAAAACCTGTTAGCCATTAATTTAGGAGGCATTTTTCCTACATATCTCCAAAAATGCATTATTATATCTAAAGATGTGTAATCTGTAGAATCTGTCTAACAGCTGTGAATAATATACGCCGTCTGCCGTTTTATCTTTTTCAATAGAATCGATGTGATTGACACCTCATGCATTCCAAAAAACTGTCGCCATTACCTTATTGGCTCTCACTCCCACCATGGCCTTCTTTGGTACACGTTCACTCGGAGATGTCCACTGATTTGACTGTTCGTTGGTCTACGGTGTGTTGTGATGGATTCATGTTTCGGCCACGATTACGAAACGGCACAAAAACTCCTTCGGATTGCAGTTGAACATCGCCAAACACTCCCTTGAAGTGATCACACGGTTGCGCTTATGGTTGAGTATGCGTAATTGCGGCACTCATATCGCGGATTGTTTTCTCATGTCCAAATATTCATGTAAAATGTGATATACCCGCTCAGTTCAGATGCCTACAGTCTCCGCCACGTCACGCACTTTCATTCTCCTATCGCCCAATAATATTCCTTATCGACGTTTGTGGCGTGACGACTCCTTTTGGGCAACCTTTACTTTTCCTCAAAATTCGCCAAGTTGACTGCTTCCAGTGGTTGTCAAACACACACGAACTGACGCAGCTTGCTTAAATTTCTATAGCAGTTTATTAGTTTTTAATTAACGACGAGGGAAGTTCAGAAATTCACCAAGTTTTCAAACCTCCCTCATATCAGCATGCAGCATTCTCACTTTAGCTACCATTCGACAGGATTCCAGAAATGGCATTACCAGGAGATACTTGTTCTAACCGAAGTAATGAGTGGTGCTAGTAATCCTCTAAGGAATTAATACCAAGAGTTTCGGGCACATTGAAAAAGACCCCATCCTCTGGGAAAACACATGGAACAAATCAAAACTTACCACCTCACCTGTTTGTTGATTATAAGACTGAACATCATTTGTGGGTTATGCAAAGAATCCCGAGGTACAAAGGATTGATTAGTTTGATGCAATTGTTGTTGATTACTGCTAAAATGTGATGGGACTCTTACCAAAGGAATAAATAACCGACCACATTCTAGAGAATATTGCAACGGTAATGTCTTGGGCGGAAGACTTCCTTCCCGATGGCGAGCGATGGATCTTCTGCTATACTGCCGGATCTACGTCCAATGGAAAAACGGGAATGCGACTCTACGTTGGAGATATCAACATTGAACGGCGCTTACTCCAAGCAGAGGTTAAGGTACTCGAGTGCAAGGAGGAAATAAACCAATCTACCACTGACAGCAGTGGGATCGTACGAACAGTGGGCACCTCAGCATCTTGAGAAACGAAAGGGAAGTTGAGCTGGCTAGGGTAGGCTGCAGGCATCTGACTATTAATTTCGAAAATACGAAGCATTTCCATGCCATTCGCACGCAATCGAATGGCGTCCTCCTTTTTATTTATCCAAATCATTGGTTTCGTTCAAATACACAGTTGCCAATAATAACACTTAAGCAAAGCTAATATTAGTTGCATAATAAAGTACTACAATACGTGCATAGTAGCATTTAATTTAGTTACATACTTTATATCTAATCTACTACAGTTTGACCAAGCTGACATTGTTGCCGACCCGATCACTAGTCAAAACACAAGAGGTTATACTTTTTAGGGTTGGCATCTAATAACATAAATCTATAAAATACCAACGTATTGAATATAAACTAGGAACAGCTGATCTTTGAGCTGTTCAGAAAATAGTTAGACTTCCACAGATTAATGTTACATGCTTCAATGGTACCAGTATATGGTACCGGAGTAATCTTCCAATTTTCGATATCCCTGGTAACATATCTATTGTTCGGCAGAACCTTGTGCACAGTGTAGGGTCCTCGAACAACACCGGGTGGTCAGGGACCTTACAAAACGAAGATAACATATTTCGCCAACCAGTTCGATCTTTTGCCTTATCTCTCCAGTTGACAATACCAAGTTTGCGCAGGGATTCGTCAACCTGATCCTTCCAGCAGAGTCTTGGTCTTCCTATTTTTCGTCTTCCTTCGAGTTCGGTTTCGAAAACCCTTCGTGCTGTTTCGTCTTCACCCATTCTACTGACATAGCCTAGCCAGCGCAATCGCGTTATTTTGATCCGCTCAACTATGGCAATGTCGGGATATAGCTCATACAGCTCATGATACATGCGTCGCCGATACTCGCCGTTGTGCACTATAGTGCCATAAATTTTTCCGAGTATTTTTCTCTCGAAGACTCCTACAGATGTTTCGACTGCTTGCGATAAGACCCAGGATTCTGCGCCATAAAGCAAGACAGGTTGTATGAGAGTCTGGTATAGTTAGACTTTTGTTACGCGAGAGAGGGCTTTATCTCTAAAGTCCTTGCTTAGCCCAAAATAACATCTATTCGCAAGCACAATTTTCCGCTTGATCTCATGGCTGACGTAGTTGTTTTTGTTTACGGCAGATCCGAGGTATATAAATTCGTCTACCACCTCTAAATTATAACGGTTATCAAACGTTCACGCTTTGGTCTAATCGCGTGGAGGCCCTGCTCGTTGGAACCATTAATTTTGTCTCGTCCTCGATATTTAGGCAATATTTTTCTTATTCTTCCGTATTGTGGTGTCTATATTCTAAATCATAACGAAGATCCCTCCTTAAAAGTGTTTATATTCCCCCTATTGTCAGTGTCCTCTCCTAATTACATTCCTATGACTTTATAATCGTAACTTCAGCATTCTGCCTTATTTTATCTAAATTCCTCCCGGCGCCTGAAAAGTTCTCCCCCAGATGCTCAGTTATCTTGTGAACTATCCCTCTCTGTTATTTCTAAATAATAAGAGACTTGGAGTGGACCCCATTTACAGTGTTATTATACGCACACTCAAACTAACCAAATTGACTCTCCCAATCAGAGTAGTTATACTAGAAGTTATATTAACTCTCTCCATCTGTCCATTCGTCTGTCGTGTTATATTCCTGTACCTTAATCTGTGTTATATTCCTGTTCTCCATAAAATCAGAAAATCCCTTGGTGGTAAAGCTGTTACCTCTATCCTACTGCAATTATGGAAGTGAAGCCAAACGGTTCAAGTATAGAGTGTGAAATGGTATGGGCTCCTTCAGAATATTATGAAGCGTTCTAGTATTCAGGATTTGTGGGGCCGAAGACATTCACATACGACAGATTTTCACGAATCTATAAATTTGATCCCCGATTACAACTTATAGTCAGATAACACTTGTCAACTCCTAGATGCCCCATATGTTCTTGAATGCACCTGATGAACTGGAATTCCGTCTCCTTAAGCATAATGCAAATTGCAATCTTTACTGCAAACTACACCATTCATAATTCATCTCATTGTCCGTCAATTCACTTTCCAATTTTGCTCGAAGTTCACATATCTCTGTATCCCTAGACTACATCGCACATAATTTAAGAGCAATATCCTCACTCTCAACAGTGCCCACAAAATTCCCAGCCGTAATCGCATCTCAACAGTGCATACACATGAGCCGTTCTTGCACCCGGTCTATGACGAATAGTATACGCGAAATTCTCCAATTGAAGTGTCCATCTGGCTATGCGACTATTCACGGTCCTTTAATCAAAGTGAGTGTTAAAGAATGCCAGTTCGTCACAAGTATAAACTTGATACCCTGCAAATGCATCCTAAATCTCCGCAGCAAGTATATTATCGACAACGTTTCCAGCTCTAAACTATGGTAACGTGTCTCCGCGTCAGTGGTTCTCTTCGGGAAGTACGAAATCGCCATCATCCTGTCACTGGAACCAAATTTCACCCAATCCACAGCACTAGCATCACAATGCAATTCCGTCTCGGGTTTGCGACTATATATTGCCGAAATTGTTGGCGATGTCAGCAACTGCTTTAAAGTCTCGGAAGCTGTTCTCTAGGCCCCCGTAAATACAAGCACAACACCCTCTCTCGTAAGTTCACAAAACGGACGAACAATAATTGAAAAATACTTAACGAACTTCCTAAAATACATACTTATACCTAAAAACGACTTCATCTCCATCCCATTCGTGGACTGTGGAAAATACGAAATTGCCCTTATGTGGCCATCCGATGGTCTGACCCGCTTTACAGAATCTAAATATCCTAAATAGTCAATTTCTGTATACTCGAACTCACATTTCCGTAATTTCAGTTCCAATCCGTTTTCCGCTAACCGGGTCATTACTCTTTTCAATAAATCAAAATGTTCCCTCAGCGTCTTCGAGGGTATTAGTATGTATTCAGGTATATCACAATCTCATTCCCCTGTAGAAAATCTATAAATCAAGCAAAAAATTTGAAAACTGGCCGGCCCATTATTAAGTCCAAATGAAGATTTCCGCCATTATAACTTGACGGAATACCGAATTCATGTCCAACACTGTGACAAATGTCCTCCCTTCTAATCAATGCTCTAAGCAATTAGAGGAAGCGGGTAGTTGTCCTTTACTATTATTATTATTACTATCTTATTCAAGGTCCTGCAATCTATGCACATTCTGATCTCATCCCTTCTTCTTCGTCAAAACAGTCGGTGAAGCATATGGGGATTTGCTGTGTCTACTAATGTTCCTTTCCAAAAGTTCACCTATAATCCGATTCTCCTCTTTGTTTCTCCGAAAATGGCAGCCGTCTAGGTGACCAAAATGTAGTCTTGTCCGAATTTACCAATAATCCAGCCTCGTAATTAATAGGCAGAATATTCCCAACAATTTTTCCAGAGTAATGCTCATTTGTTCCAATCTTATTGCAGCTCAAGATTCTCCCCAAAATAAAATCACAGCGCATGTACTCACTGGCCCGATTATCCTACTAACTTAAATTTTCGCAATGACGATACCCAAAATTTTCAACTTACTCTCGCTAATACCTCTAAATTTGTAGGTCCACTCTCCATCCCACTGTGCACTAGGAACCGCCGAACAAACTTTAGATCTCGCATGAAACTACTGGGGATACCCGTATCCAAAATAGAAAACCCAACTTTAAACTCTGTTACACTTTCATTATTGCAAAAAGCGACTCATACCTGCATATTATAATCTACATCCTGAATACTATCTACAGCTGTTCCTAATGTCAACGGACACGTCGCAAACAGATGGCCCAATTTGCAGCATTTGAAGCCCGATCCTCTTGGCCGCTTCTCAGCTTTGCAGTCTTGTGCATAATGCCACACCTTGGAGCAGTTGTAACATCGCACTTTGACTTTCTTACCCGCCACGTTGCAGATTGTAGTCTTAGTCGATGGTTCGAAGGATATTTTTTTCGCGGAATTAACTGCTTAAAGGGTCAATGGATGTGGCGTTATAGAAAATTGAAATTATCGGTGACTTGTCCTGAAGGCCTCCTACTATACATTCAATCAACTCAGCTTCTGTTATCGGGCCCCCTTGCGATATTTCCTGCATTGAAAACACATAGTGATGAAGATTTGCTCTTTTATAATCCACTTTCTGGGTCCCAACTTTTTAAATACATATATCACGGGCACTAAGCGGTTGATTAAACTCTGCCAGCAGTTTCGTCTTCATGTCGCTCCACGATGACGACGACTTCATGCGCATAAAAATATTCGCGACCTCCCAGCATTCTTCGGCCAAATATAAACTTGTCCTCTTTGCTGCATCTATGGATTTTTATAAGCTCTCAATATCGGTTAAATGTACACTTCTTTTTCTCTCGTAAACTCTTGACAACTCCAGTTCGCTTATTTCTTTTCGAAATTTTAAAATTCGAAGTCGAAAGCTGCGTTGTTTCGGATATGTCAACCTATCGTAGCTATTTTATCGGCCGTAGTTGTCTTGCATGTCGTTGTTGCTATTTTGGATGTCACCGTTGCCTTGGATACCGCCGCTGTTCTGCATGCCTCTGATGCTATGCACGCTGCCACCGCTTTCAACTTCCTGAACACTCTTGCATGCCGAAGCGTCGGTTGCCACTTGATTAGTGTTATCACCATTCTGATTTCCACGTGCTTCATCCAGCGTAACTAACAAAACTGATGACTCCTCTTGCGTCTGTAAACTCCTTCAACAGATTCCAGCGTCCTTGTGAGGTGGCTTATTGTTACAGTTGCAGGGACATTTATCCCCATTTTGTCCAGCTCAAATGCAACTTCTTCTGCAGAGTGAATTTTCAAAAATGTATTTGTAGGTTTTTTTTCTTCTTCAAAATCTTCAGTTTTCTGTTCACTTACTTTAGTTTTCTCTCTCTTCTACCAATGAAATAAAATGTTCATTGTTGGGGTTGGTTTCTTAGAATTTCGGACGAAATTCCAGTCTGTTTCGCTTGTTTTTGATATTATTAATGGCGGCATTGACTGCCCAGATCTGCTTTCCTTGATTCTATTTAATGTTCCTCCTAGAAGTCTTAGATATAATGAAATTATTGTGCCTTGTCACCATACTAATTATGGGCTTAATAGTACATTGACACGAGCTTTAGTTAGTTAGATTGAAAAGAGGGTTGCTATGTTGTGTTCAAAAAAGAGCACTCTAATCCTTCCCACGTCAGTAGACATACACTTAAGCCGCTGATACGACCCGTTGTGCGCTCTAAGTTTACCCTACTAATCTACTATACCTCTTATTGGCTTATAGGAATTCGGTGCTATTCACGAAATTCCTTAAGTTGTTCCAGTCCATTCCCACAAGTTTGGTCATGTCCGGTATTGTACTGTCCGAAAGATATCTGGATTTAGCGTCATCCATGCATGCCATGCACTCACTATTTGTCACTAGTTCAATATGGTACAGGTGGGGCCGTAATCCCGAATGTCCAGTTAAGACTCCCATCATCTTGTTCATTTCAGGTTTTCCCAGTTTCTGCAAACCCTTTGTCCAACCCAAAGGCTTTCGCTCCCTCTAGGCTCACCGTTTGGAGTTTCCTGTCTTTTGTTGCTCGCTCGTTGCCGAATATTCCACTGTGCCCCGGCACCCAGATGATGTTGAGTCTACCGTGCATAGAATAATCGTTTATCACGTTCTTACAGTCTAGGAAAGTTCTAGATTTGACAATTTCCGATGATATTAGGTTGATTGCCATTTCGCTATCCGTGAAGATATTTGCCTCGGCTGGGTTTGTATTATCGCCGAGCCATTTAATACATTCCGTAATCGCCTGAACTTCCGCTTGAAAGTTTGTATTATGATCCGGGAGGCGTAGATGGGATTCGGTTGCCGTATTTTCAATGAAAAATCTTAGATCCGTTCTTTTCCCTAGCTTTGAGCCATCCATGTAGCAGCGAGTTCCATTTGGTATGTGTGCCAGGGTTCCGTTCTGCCAGGCGTCTCTGGTTGACGTTAAAGTCACACAATTCGCCTTAATCCTTATCTCAGATATTCGGTCAGATTCACTCGTATCTTGCGTGTAACCGACTAAAGATCCCATTATCCGTTGGCGTTTTGGCGGCCTCGTATTTGAATCTAATCTCGATTGGCTGGATACATAAAATAGTCCCCATGGCCCTAGTCGAGGTTCTCCTTGTTGCACCGCTAATGCCAATGCAGCACATTCTTTGAACCCACTACCGTATTGCGAGTATGACAAACTGTATGCACTCGCTGTATGCATAGATATTGAGGGAGCGTTCAACAATGTCCGCACCGAAACACTCATCCAATCCTTAGACCATTTTATGGTGGGCCGAGCATTAAAAGAGTGGATCATCATCAGGAAGAGATGGATAAACTGTGGTTCCCATGATGTAAATATTAGAGACAGGGTACAACGTAAACCTCCACGGAAGGGATTAACTATAAACAGTCTCCTAAGGAAACTTACCGAAGAAGGACTTAAACCAGTCTGCAGACGACGTCATAATACTTCTTAGGGGAAAGGATCCTAATCAATTATGCAGAGAAGGCACTGAGTTTAGCATATAACTGGGCATGAAGTGCGGTTTCCACTGATCTGCCTTAGGCATATGCGTGTTGCTTAAACTTCAGCATATCGTTCGGTATTCCACTTTTCACTGTCCACTATTCTCACCAGGGTTTTGAGTAGAAACGAGGTAAGACTAATTGGTATATAAGCCTTTGCCGTTGCATAGCTTGCTTTTCCAGGTTTGGGTATAAATACTACCCAAGCCTCCTGCCAGTTTTTTGGTGTGTAGATGAATTTTAAGCATGCGGTAAAAATTCCTGTCAAATGGGTTGTTATGTGGTCAACCTCATGCTGTACGATAGCCGGAAAATTCATATGGGGAGCAGCTCTCTATAGCTTTTTTAACCATTTGGTACGTAATGATTGGAGTCTGATGTACTACATTTGTCACCTTGTCGCCGTTCCCCTGTGGGTTCCGCCTTCCCATTTGAAAAGTGTGTATTCATGAGGTGCCTTAACGTTTGTTCCATTGCCTCCATTTTCTTCCCCGTGTCATCAACTAGCAGTTCCGCCTGTACATGGGTCTTACAGAGGAATTGTTCATCTTCGACATGCCGTTGACGCTGTCAACCTGTTCACTGAATAGTTTCAACTAGTTGCGTCTCGCCTTTCTCAATATCGCGTTATATTCACTGAGACTCCTCTTATAGTTATCCCAGTATACTGGTAGTTTCTTACGCGTGGCCCTGTTGTAAAGTCTACGGACATTCTTCCCTAGATTTCGTATTTCCCCCGTAACGCAGCTGGCAGCTGTCCTCGAAAGACTTTACTAGTGCTTGCGTAGTCCGTGTTACTTTATCGTCCAATTCGTCCCTGCTAGAGTATTCGATTTGAGGGTGATCTAGTCGATTCCTAAGTAGGCTTCCGAACTTTGTCCAGTTCGTCTTGGTCATGTTTCGGAAACTTATCGGTTTCGGCGGTGGCCGTGTTATCCTGAATCGTATATATGTGATCCGAGAATTAGTGATAATTTGTAACCCTCCATTCTTGAATCTCACCTATAAGGTTTTCAGAACAACTTGTGATATCTAACACCTCTTCCCTAATTTTGTTGACAACAGTAGCTTCGTTTCCAATATTCAGTGTGAAAAGGTCGTTAGTATTCAAAAATTCTACTAGGGTATGACCCTTACGGTTACGTTAGTACTACCCCACGACATTTGGTGAGAGTTAGAGTCACTAACTATTAATACTTCGTTATCTGGTGGTGTCGGAGAATCATATGGCAAGTATATTGTCGCCAGGTACATATTTCCATATCTCTGTGTCAGCACAGTTGCTTCCGATGTTCACAACTCTGGGGAGAAGAGAAAACAAAGGTTTTTATGGCATAAGATACATGTTTTCGGACGGGAACCCGTCTTCGTATAGAATATTTGGTAGTTAATATGATTTAATCCACTAACCTTGTCCCTAGTGGTCCAAGGTTCTTTAATTGAAGCAATGTGTATTTTACCTTTATTAATTTTATCCAAAAGAGCGTGGGTTGCCGTCTCGCTCCGGTGGAGGTTTATCTGGATGACTTCTAACATTGGTTCTACAGTAACCGGTCTTCCAGGGAGTTGGTGATATCTTCGGTTACTTCCTCCATATTTTGCAGTGTCTGTTCCACCGAGCCCCCACTCGCTTCATCGTTCTTCGCATTATCCAGTTGTTGCCTCGGTCGTCATGTCAATTGGCACTTTGCCAACTTTAATGTAGATGGCTTTGGTTACAAAAAACACCATACCTTTAGTCTTGGCAAGACCAGCCATGGATGCGGGGTCTATTCCGATCACAAGGAGTGCTTTCCTGTCCCTCCTCCCTGTGGAAAACGACCCATTTATCTAGGGTTAGTTCGGCGTTTAGCTTGCCAATGACTTTCAGTATGGCGTCGGATGCAAACTTGCTGCCCTATCGTTTAATATATACGGTCGCCTTTGTCAGCCTACGGATGTCCTTTCTCCTTACGAGACCTAGCTTACCACCTTCACAGGGGGCAGAGATGTCATCCACTAGCTTCTTCAATGTTTCCGCAGTGTTGTGAGGTCAGCTGTAGTGTGAGTACCTCCCCTTTGAAATCGCTGCTGACGACTTCTATGGGAGGTCCACCTTCGGCCTTCATTATATGTTCCATTACCTTTTTGTTGACAATGTCCTCCACGTTTTGGTGCTGGTTGTTTGGCATTAAGCCAGTTGGGTTGCCACAATTTGTTACTTGTTGTAATTTGTAGTTCCATTGACTAATAAATAAAATGAAATGAAAACTTCATACAACTTGATGTAGGTTCCTACGAACCTATTACTACTTTTGACCATATTTCACATAAGGATTAATGTGATATTTACAAGTCAGAGTGGAGATAACATAGAATCCTAAATATTTAACCTGTGCCACATTTTGTTGAACACTATTCCCAAGGTGGATAGGCAGTTGAATATCAGAGCAATTTATTGGTAGAATTCAGTCCTAGGCAAGATATATCTATGCTAGTAGCTGTGATCACTGTGACACGCCTCTAGACTTCTCCGCTCAGGGCTATTACAGAAGCTGTGGGAATGAAAATGAGGAAGATAACGCCCAACATCTCATATACTACTGTCTGTCCTTTTGTGTGAGTGGGCAACAATATCTAGGATGTTGCTCCATGTTGGATCTAACCTGGCGTTTACACGGGACAGTTTTGCTCCGACAGTAGCAATACATTCACACTATTTTACTACCACACTTACACTTCTGCCACTTGCCTCGCCACTGTCTCTGATTTTTCGACGACAGTAACTTCGGCAAGTGATTTGACGTATTTGGTCAGATCGGTGACATTTCGTAGTAATTTGTGAAAAACAAAGCTAAACATCACATACATACATATAAACATGCATACATTTGAAATTTTCTGAGTACATCAGCGTCATTGTAATCTGGAGAAATAGGGCAAAACACAACGCAAACGATCGTAGAAATTGGGAAAATTTAGTTTTATTTGGTAATTTGGAGTTTTATTGAAATCTTATTTGGCAACTCATACTAGATATAAACATGTATAAATTATATATGTATGTAGCAATCTCTTTTAGTAAATTAAGATTTCAAGCAAATGTGAAGAAGAGCAAATCAAAATCAGAGCACGAAATTTATAAGAAACGACACTATCGACGGTTGCTTAAAACTGTTCTGTCTTTATAACTGGCTGGACACATACGTCACACAACACATTTTTCTCTTTTTGACAACTAATACATATTATCAACTGTCCGGTCTTGAACTGTCCCGTGTAAACGCACCGTAAGATACTTACAGGGAGATAAGCTGAATGAAGTTCGCCCTTTTTGTAGAGAACTAAGTGAATCAATAATGATAACTACTTCTACATACCTATATTTGTATAACCTGCTAAGATGTTAAACCGTTGCATACCGGCACTGACTAACATCAAAGCTTCTGAAAATGTTTGTAAATATTCCCAGCTTTTTGATACCCAGCGATTGTTCTCTCTTGAGGGACAAACATACAGCTAGTTACGATTTTTGTTTTCATAACAAACGATAAAAAGCAACTGAGAGAGATTTATGTCATTGTTTTGTGATGCCACTAACGAACTAACGGTGTCGACGTATAAAGAAATAGTCGCTGATCAAACGCAATAGATCCCGTGCTTGTCCTCAATGGACGTTGTTTAGATATAACAAGTTCAGTAATATACATATATGTATACGAATATTCTACATAATGGGCCTTTTCGGAAATGCATCACTGCTCTGCATCTGATGCGCAACACTTTCGTAAATGCAACATTTGACAACTTTGCAGGTATTCAGAGGCCATGACAATAGTGGTTTCTTAACTAAAGAACTTTTTTGAGCAATTTATAAAAAAAAAGTCCAAAAATTTGCTATTTTTTTGGTTCACTTGAATGCAGGCACTTTATCTAATTTTAATGAAAAACAGTTTTTCTTGTTTTTTCAATTTTTTTTTATTTAAGAACTATTAGTAATGAGTACAACCCGCTTTGTTTTTAATAACTTCAAATATACAGGTTTTCATTGAGAGATAAAGAGAATTTATGTAATCCAACGAAATTTGATTCCTTACGAGATAACCAACCCCAGACATTTTCGATAATGTTTAGATCTTGCAAATAGGGTGGCCAGTCATATTAACATTAACATGTTGGCTTGCAATGAACTCCTTTACTACTCTGGGATTGTGTATAGGGGCATTATCCTGTAGCAATATCCAAGATATGGGACCAAATAGTTCACTAAACTTCGGAAAAGCCAATTCCAATAACGTTCTATAGCTTGCACCAGTCATTTTTGCACTCTGAAATTCAAGATCGATGGTGCCATAGTACGTAATAGCACCCCAAACCATAACGCCGGCCTCTCGGCTGTGATGTCGGTTCAAAAAACTCTTTTCTTTGCGCAGATCATGGAAATAATAGTTGTAGCCATCAGGCCCATCCAAATTAAACTTCGTCTCATCCGTAAATACAACGGTTCTCCAGTCATTTACATGACCTCTTGGCTGCACATCCCATACCATGTAGTCTCTTGCGAATTGAAGCCGCTTTTCCTTACGAGGAGCATTAAGTGGCGGCTTTTTTGTAATTTCAGGTATTTAAGATACTCACAGCTCTTAATTACTCTGCGTACTGATGACTTGTTCGCTTCCACTCTAGCTTGAGCTCTTATTTTTGACAAGGATAAGGCAGAATTAGAAGGAATTCTGATGATTTTTCGTTTCTCATACGTAGATAAAGAGAATGAAACCCTTCCTTTAAACTGTTTTCCATAGCCCTCGGGGGGAAATTGTCGACAACTATCGGGCTCCGTCCAATTTTTTTAGCTATTGCGTTCTGAAGAATATACTTCAGTATGGTAAACATCAATTTTAGTTTTTTTGGACTGTTTTTTATAAATTGCTCAAAAAAGTTCTTTCGTTAAGAAACCACTATTGTCATGATTTTTTTTATATCTCAAGATGACTAGCTTCCATTTCCACTTTGCAATCGGTTACAAATTCCAAAAGATACAGGCTGCTGAATATGGAATTTTTAGTGCCTTTAAATAGGTGAACCGGAGTGTAGAACAAGTTCAGTAATATACATATATACGAATATACTATATACATATATAGTATATAATACATGTATTACATGTGTCTTCAAATTACTTCTTAAACTTTTAAGTTTAAAGCTTATGTTGTTGTTACAGCTATAGTTTAAATGTAAATGTTGTCTTATTTACCAAGCAATCCAAAACCGCTAAAAAAATAAGTGATATTTCTGGCAACTAACAAACATTTTCAAATAGTATAAAGATTTGTTTTCTGTATAGAAACGTATGAACTTTTTTGTAGTAATATATTTCCAGTATATTGTCGTATTAATTAATAATCGCATGTTATATATTATCAAAAACAATATGGTTATAGAAATATTAAGAACATATAAACTTAATAAAACAATTAGAAACACTTACCTGTTATAACGGCAGCAATTGTTTTGAAAATTGAATTCTCTTGAAAGTTTTGAAATTGCATTGTTTTTGTTTTTTATAGAAAATTGTGAATATTGAAATAATGACGATGGACATTTTGAAAATGATTTGCCATTGTTCGGAATGAATGAATACCTTATCTATTTGTTTCTTCAATTTCTTATAACTAAATCTGTAAATAAAATATAAATAAAAATAACAAATTAAAAAGAATAGTTTTCCTTGATTATAAATTGTGTAGAAGAGTTTTATTCATCATCCTCATTGTGGTTGTAACTTAAGCTTACTTATATTTAAAACTATTCGGAATGGTTAAATGTTGTTGTGATCTAAATTCCAAGTAGTGCAGTAAATTCACAAATTGGCTTAACAGCATTCGGCGAGCATGCCTGGCGCACAGACATTTCCCAAGTGTCCAGCAAATGGGAGAGTGAATGTAATTTCGGTAATTTAGCAATACGTGCTACCAAGGCATTTTGTACAGCCTTCAAAAAAACTGTAGCCGAGTAATCTTGTTCGATGAGTGAACACTCGGGCGAAGTCCAGGGGTAATCCTCTGCAGAAAATAAAAAAAGCTTTAATTTATAATATAATAATGTAAAATGTTCAATTTCATTCATACCTGGTATATTAACGCTAATTGATGGCACACAGGGTAACTTTTTGTCATCCAGACAGCATATCAATTTAATGGACTTGTTGTTATTTTGTGACGTTGCATCTAATGTAACTTTAAACTTTTGATCTAAACGTGCTATCTCGCCTTGCAGGACATGTGGTATTTCTAAATCGCCTGCGGATGGTTTCTCAGTTGGTTTAGACATTTTGGCGGGTGGAGCGCAGATATCAGTGCCAAATAGCAATTCCAAACTGGGCCTAAATGTACGATACAACGTATGATTGGCTATGGGACTTTGTAGTGTGGTATTGATGACTTCCATTAAGGGATTTGAAGATTTCTGTAAAGCAAATAAAGAATTTATACGTTATTTGTTGTGAATATCATAAATAGGTATTGTGGGAATGTTAGCCCCGTATTCATATGGAATTATTCACAGGATGTAGCCTCGGCTCCGTACTCTAGAATGTTTAAGTATAATGTTTTTTAGACGTAGGGCCATTTTCTCAATGTTCGGTTAAAATGTCTGCAAAGACGACCAAGAAGTAGACGACCAGAGTTGTATAGTGTAGCAAAGACGACCAAGAAGTAGCCGACCAGAATTGGATAGTGTGGCGAAGTGGGCAATTTAGCAACCCTCGTAAAAAAGAACCATAATGTGGTAAAAATTCACTCAAAAGGAGTTCTCTCTAGCGTCTTATCTTGATTATTTCATACTTTTTACATGGTTTATGTAATCGTACTTCAACATGGTTGGATTTTGTATAGTTACATACAGTGACACTATCAAAATGTTGCTCGTGTACTGAAATATTCAATGAAAAGAGTAAGAGAGAGAATAGAGAATAATTAAGACTTCACTCGTTTTGTTTGTTGGTATTTGAGTGAAGAGAAATTTTGACTGTCTACTTTAGTACATCATCTGTTTACTAATCGCATAAAGCAACTATTGTATAGAGAAGAAAATTTACTCGTGGAGTGGAATGCCAACAAAGAAAACGAGCGAAGCGTGCCGTTTCTCTGCTCGCTCTCTTACTCACTTCGTGGAATATTTCACTACACAGTTTTCTGATGGTGTTATTCTATCTAACTATAGTAACTCCAACCATATTTAAATAAAATTTCATAAAGTATGTAAAAAGTATGAAATAATTTAAGACGCTGGAAAGAAATGCGTTTGAGTGAATCGCGTCGACTTTTTTGGTTCTCTTCTACTAGGGTTGCCAAATTGCGGGGTTTTTTTCTACCTGAACATCCTTTTTGCTAATCGGTCAAAGACGATGAAGAATTAGACAACCAGAAGATGTGCGCAATTTGGCAACTCTGGTAAAAGAGAATCAAAAAGTGATAGAAATTTACTCAAACGCATATCTCTCTCGCTTTATATCTTGATTATTTCATACTTTTTGAATAGTTTATGTAATTTTACTTCAACATGGTTGGACTTTGTATAGTTATATACAAAATCAAAAATCTGCTTTTGTATTGAAATATTCATTGGAGAGAGTAAGAGAGAGAGAGTAAGAGAGAGAGAGAGTAAGGCAATGGAGAGAGTAAGGCAGAGAATGGCTAGTTTGTTGTCATTTGAGTGAAGAGAAATTTTGACTGTCTACTTATACATCGTTTTTGAATCGGTACTCTAATTTATAATCGGATGTTACATGTTTTACGCTGGCAACTCTGATGAAATCTATGACTATAGTTTTCAGCACTGTAAGATATCAGCTGCTTACTTTATTATTGTTTTTATGCAGTGCCATTTACTCAAATTATGGCGGAAAACAATCAAATAAACACCGTGGGAAGAACTTCTCACTTGCCGAGGAATATTTACATGTTGACCTGGTGTAAGAACGCAAGTGGATTTCAGAAAACCAAATACATAAATCATAAAACATGAAAACAAAACAGCTGTTGTCAACTGGTTACATTTATCGTTCCGATGAACTACTAACCGGTGTTAGAAATCCTGTTAACGTTATCGGCCGGATAAATGTAAGTAATTCTTATACAGTAGGGTGGGCCGATTTTTCGATAGCTTTTGGCATGAGGGAAAAAAGTTCCACTACGACATATCAAAAAAATCATTTTCGATGCGCCCACATATACATTTTTTGACCTTTTCTCAATTTTTTTTCTCAAGCCTGTAAGTTAGTTGATTATCAACCAATTTTCATTTTCTCACCGGATTTAAACAAGAAGAAACTTAGGCCTGTAAAACGACATATACGACATTTAAGAAAATAGGAGAAGTCTGTTTGCATTTGTCTAGCAAAGTTATTTTTTTAATTTTTTCGCCATTTTGCAAATTCGGCGATGATTTCACACATTATTTTATAAAGAAACCATAATACTCTTGAATTTATTCAAAAGGGACGTTTCTTAATGAGTAAAACGCAACTTTGTTTTTCAAAATCCGGTACTAATTGACTGAGTTATTGAAGTTTTTATTAGAACAAAAATGAATTCTGCTTTGTTTTTATAAAAATCAGACAAACCTTACTTGGCAAACCTTACTGAAGAGAAATGTCAAAAGAGCGGGAATAAATATGGCGTCGTTTGCTGTCCCTATCGATTTACTTTTGTAGCGTCTCTGTTGAAAAACCCGTTATTTCATAAATAATTCATTTTATTTATAACGCATGTGGTATTACTTTTGTTTACTAAAATAATCGAAATGTGAAAATTCCGGTCAATATTTCTTGACTAATTATTGCAGCTTAAGGTCCCTTTAGTTTTCTTGAAAATTTTCTGTTTTTTTCTTTTCAATATTTCGATTTTCTTTGGAAATCTTCTTCAGGACAGAAGAAGGAAATCTTCTTCAGGACAGAAGAAGATTTCCAAAGGAAATCCAAATATTAAAAAGAAAAAAACAGAAAGTTTTCAAGAAAACTAAAGGGAGCTTAAGCTGCAATAATTAGTCAAGAAATGTTAATAAAATAAAGGTCGAAAAAATAGTAACAAATTATGAAAATTCCGGTCCCAAACAATTATCAAACAATTGGTTTCATACGAAATAAGTTTGGCGTAACAACTCTGTACTTGATTTTGCCTACGAAGATTTCGCAAATAGCTGAGTACCAAGCAAATGAAAAGTGAACGAAATTTTCGTTAGTTTTTATACACGTACTTTTTATGGCAACGAAAATGTCATAAAACTGAATACCGTGCTTTAGGTAAAAGTTGATATGTATTTTTTCGATTCGTTTCTACTTGTGTGATACTGTTTAGTTAAAATGGTTACGAATGATATACAGTTAGTTAGATGATAGCCGGTTGCTAACTTATCGTTTCTGAATACGGATGTTTCGATTTTATTACTCACCCCAAATGTTTGTCCTGAATACGAATTGATTTCCATTTTCTCTAAAACCTTTTCACACTTTAACAGTGTCTCCAATGGCACCCTCTGTGAGGGATTGCTTAGAATCTCCAGTAATTTGTTCATTTTTGTATAACCCTCCGCATTGTTGCCATCATTGCCAAATTTAGCCACCATTTTCCTTAAAGGCTCTATGTATTTTGTTAATTGTTTATATTTCTCGCGATAAAGTTGATCCTCTTGTGCATTAAAGGGGCTATTCTGTGTCACTTGTCCCGGTGTATTAAGCGGAGCACTTGGTGACTGACGCATTTGTTGTCGCTGATTAGGATTTTGCATAAGACCTGACATTTGGGGACTTGAGGTGGGCACCAATGCAGGACTGGGTATCATTTGTGGATTAGGCAAAGAGCCTTGTGGGCCCTGTGGTCCAACCGATTGATTGGCTTGTTGCAATTGCTGTTGATTGCTCACAACCTGTTGCTGTTGTTGCACATTTAGACTGCCAGCAGGTGAGGCGACTGTGCTGGGCGAAGGGCTTTGCCGTAAGAACTGTTGCTGTCCCACGACACCACGATTCACATTGAACATTTGTTGACCCTGACCCATGGTAATATTGGGATTCTTTTGCATGCCGGGCGGCATATTAAGCATTTGATTGAGATTACCTGGAAAGGAGAATAAAATGTGTCTATAGATTGTTTGCTCTCTTCTGCTAAGCAAGAGTATCAACTTAAAACTGCGTCTATATAGCAAGACTGCAATTGATTCAGCTGCTTTGATATTTAGATTAAATTATATTATTTACACTATACACAAACACACACAAGCACGTACAGTGGGAAAACCCCATCAACGAATGCATAAATATATCATTGACCTCTTGTTGTATTATAAATAAAATACGGGCAAATTCCATAATAATAACAAAAGGGAATAATTTACTACATGACTTTTGGTTTATTTCTAAGAAATAGAAACGACGGAGGCGGTTTGAAAGGGGAGGAGATTGAAACAAATATTCAAATCGAAGTCTTAGGCATTTCACTAGTATTTCTTGGTACGCACTTGCATTTCTAAAATATTGTAGCGCTCGACAAGTGTGAGCCTAACAACAACACTAAATTTGTTTCTTTATTTGTTCTTATTATTTAAACCAGCTTAAGATCATTTATAAGTATTGCTTATTTATTTCCAATATTTCGTCTCCACATTGGGCGACTTCTTCAGGGAACAATTATTCAGCCTTATTACGAATGTCGTTCTCGTATTTCGACTACGACAGTTTTGTAAATGATTAAAGGCACAGTTGGCGTGTTATCTTTAATCTTTTACAAAACTGTCGTAGTCGAAATACGACATCGACATTCGTAATAAGGCTGATTATTATATGTTTTAATAATTAACAATTCAAAACCAATTCAAAAAACCTCAATATCTCAAATTTTCCTTTCAAAATAGAGCGGGACATAAAAAGTCAATATGGAAAAATGTCGAATAAAACATAAGTAAAAATACACTTAAAGACAAAATTAAATTAACAAAATTTAAAATATTAAATTAAATATTGAAAATATATATCTTATTTAACATTAATGTAATCATTCTAATTCCTATTGACTAAATGTCTGTAATTCTGAGCAATATTCGCTGTCTATTTTATAGTTAATCCTTTGTGTTAATGGAACCTTCATGATTTGTAACATTTCTAATGTATATCTGCGTTTGTAATTGTTTTCTGTGTTCAAAATTGATGTATTGTCAAAATCAGGACAATGATTCAAATTACTGCAGTGTAATGATATGCGGTTTTTTATGTAGAAGTGGTTTTATTGTATTTCTGATCGGATTTGTGTCCTGCAATTCTAGTCTTTAGTCTATTTTTTTGTTGTACCTACGTATACCATATTGCAATTTACATTATCCTTACCCTATCTTATAAACTAAATTATAAACTAAATTGGACATTAAAAATTAATCTATTCTATCCTTTGTTCTGCTGAATAATGAACCTAAAGTATTATGTGTTCTGCGTGCCACTGAATATTTCGTGTCATCAACAATTTTAGATTTTTCTAATCTTTCAGATCTAAGAGGTACATAAGTTAGAGATTTATAAGTTCGGTTCAGTAACCGTTCTCGTATTCATGTTTTTCGGTTCTTATAATTTACAGATAAGTAGCATTGGGTAACTATGTATTGTCATTCAGAATTTTGTTAATCCTTTCAATATTAATTCCGTGAAAATCTGTATCGCTAATATTCAAAACTCTCTCAATAAGATTTCTAGCAGAATTGATTATGATCCTCTTTGGATGTTTAGAATAATTGTTAAAAATCCTTCCAGAAGCTGTGGTCTTCTGATATCAATCCATTTTTAGATTATTATCCTTATTACTAATGTATCTAAATAAGGAATTTTAGAATTATATTCCTCCTCAATTGTAAATTTTATACCGTCATGAAATGAATTAAATGTTATCAAAATATTATTAACTGCACTTGTCGGAATAATGCAGAATAAATCATCAACATATTTTGTAATTATCCTTGGTTTCACATCCAATCTTTCAATACAAGAATCTAACAATTCCTCCATTACAATGTCAGCTACAACCGGAGAAGCAGGAGATCCCATTGGAAGTCCTTTTTGTTGCCTTATTATCATATTTAAAATATCTGCTCTCAACTATACAGAATCTTAAAATACGTAGGAAAAGGTTCTGTTCCATATTCGTGATTCCATTTCCCTTTAATTATTTCCAGAGCCATATCCACTGGTATATTCGGAAATAAAGATACCACGTTAAGTGAAATCATTTTTTCATCATCTTGTATCCTTAAATTTTTTATCCTTTCTCTAAAATGTAAAGAATTTATTACATTATATTTAGAGTTCCCAGTTACTTTCCTAAGAATATTTGTAATATAACGGGTTTTTCAACAGAGACGCTACAAAAATAAATCGATAGGGACAGCAAACGACGCCATATTTTTTCCCGCTCTTTTGACATTTCTCTTCAGTAAGGTTTGCCATTTCATCATGGAAAGATATACGAGCCAACAACGAGTCGAAATTATAAAAATTTACTACCGAAATTTGGAGTCAGTGGCCTCAACTTTAAGAGCGCTACGTCCAATTTATGGTCGTCATAATCGTCCTACCAGATCAACAATTGAGCGTCTAGTGAAAAAATTTGAATCCACAGGCACAGTACAAAATGTTCCCGTGCCAGTGAGACAAAGAAGTGCCCGTAGTGTCGAGAATATTGCTGCCGCTGAGGCTTCAGTTCAAGAAAGCCCATATGTGTCTCTCACACGTCGTTCTCAAGCGTTGGGCATCTCTGTGAGGTCGTTGTGGCGAATTTTCCGAAAAGATCTTGGCCAACATCCTTACAAGATCAAATTGACGCAAGAACTGAAGCCGCTTGACCACCATAAGCGTCGTATGTTCGTGAATTCGGCTGAGCAACAACTTGAAAATGATTCGGATTTTTATCGGAAAATCAGCTTCAGCGATGAGGCTCATTTCTGGCTGAATGGCTTCGTCAATAAGCAAAATATGCGTTATTGGTCAGACAGCAATCCACACGTAATCCATGCGTCATCATTGCATCCCGAAAAAATTACGGTTTGGTGCGGTTTATGGGCCGGCGGCGTCATTGGGCCGTACTTCTTCCGTGATGATCAAGACCGGCACATTACTGTGAATGCGAATCGCTACCGTTCAATAATAACCGAATATTTTTGGCCCCAATTGGATAATATGGGCTTGGAGGCCATGTGGTTCCAACAGGACGGCGCCACAAGCCACACAGCGGATGCCACATTCAATTTATTGGAAACCAAGTTTGGTGAACGTGTTATCTCACGAAATGGCCCAGTCGATTGGCCGCCTCGGTCGTGCGATTTGACGCCGTTAGATTATTTCCAGTGGGGCTACGTCAAGTCTATGGTCTATGCCAACAATCCAGCGACGATTGATGAAGTTCGTACGAATATCGAACGTAAAATTGCAGCAGTATCGGCCGATTTATGCTTGAAAACGGTCGAAAATTGGGTTCAGCGTCTGGACCTCTGCAAGCGTGCCCGTGGTGGCCATGCATAAGAAATCGAGTTCCATACATAATGGCATCGAACGTACGTTCACAGGAATAAAGAATTTCATTGGTATCTAAAACCGGTTTTGTTTTATTTAAAAAAAACTTTTACATTCCTTTACATACAGAGCTCATAAGATGGGGAATTAACAAAAGAACATATTGGTCTTAATGGGAATTGTACCTTATGAATTTTAGGTACTCCATACAATCTAGGAGCTGTAGATAAGTTTGTCTTAAATTTTATCTTTTCAAAAGACGTAATAATCATTAATTTGGAAAGATCCTCCACTAAATTGTTATTTGTCCGCAGTAATCTCGGAGTCGGATCTCTATTTACTAATACAAATGTGTTGGTATCACCTACAATATTAAAATATATGTAATCACACTTATTCATTGCCACTGTAGTATTTCTCTTATCAGCATTTAAAATAAGTATATCCTCATTGTCGTTTAAGAATTTTCTAGTCCTATTGACCTTTTCCAACATAAATCTATCCCTATTTGTCAATCGTTCCCTATTCAAATAATTATCCACAATATTCGTAAATCTATTCCTCGCTATTTCCTTATCTTCTCTTTCTGTCAAAGTCTGTATAAAGTCTTCACCATCTGATATCATCCTCAAAACTGGAAAATCTTTCCTTTTTATCGGAAGTGCGTGTTTTTGTCCTACACAGAAAAAAATATTGGCCTGTAAATTGCAATTAAAAATATAATTGATTTTTTTTCAAAAAATTCAATTAAAAATTAATTGAATCAATTAAATTTTTAATCATAGTTACAATTTATTTGTTGAGTTGACAACAGAACTTGAAGTTGGCAAGGCGGAAATCTACGGCGCTGAAAATGTTTAATTTTTGAGTGCATTATCGAATTTTTGCTGTTAATCTTTCTAAATTACAATAAATATGCATGCTATGTTCTTAACAAACCTTAATATTAACAATTTTTGTGAACAAAAATTGGTGTGATAAAGTATTTTACAGAAAGTTGAATTTTACAGCGCCGTTGGGAGGCAATATGTGTGGCGGCTGAGTCACCAGCCGTCGTCGTCACTTTTCGTACGGCTCTAGTCTTTGATATACAACACTGTTGTTATTTGCAATTCGTTTATTGTTGATTGAAAGATTTTATTTTGTAAGCTTAAAGAATAATAGTGTTATACCGCGTTTATGCTGCAACCGAAATCTCGATTGTCTACATTTCATTCACAGGAACAGCTGATTTGTGTATGGAAAATCAGATGTTTAGGCCACGAAATCTAGATATTTCTAGATTTCGAGTGCAGTATAAACATGTTTTTAAATTGTCTTGTTTCGTGATTAAAACTGCGTTTTTGTAATTGTGTTTAATTGGCAAGTGTTTTTGATTAAATTTTATTGGAAATGAGTGCTTGCGTTGAGTGTTTTGTTTGCAATGAAAAATGTGGCTGTCCACAAACATTTTTTATGCACTTGAATAGACACAATTTGTGGCCGTCGGTGGTGCAATGGTCAGTGTGCGCGCCTCTTGGTTAGTGTGATCCTGGGTTCGATTCCTGCTCCGATCAGCTTAAAATTTCTTTCGACGACGGCCATCTCGCTTAGTGACGGCGACACTATCGAGTGCTTAGCCATGAAAAAAACTTCTCAAAATACCGTTCGGAACCGGTGTAAAACTGTAGGTCCCAATCAGTGAGTATGAAACTATAAAGCGCACAGCTCACTGGTGGTGAGAAGCTCTCCCTAATTCCTTCATGGGATGTAACGGGAAACCATTTATTTATTTATTTATAGACACAATTTGCCGCCTTATGCCACATACAATTGTTTACACGAAAATTGCTTTCAAAAATTTCACGTAAAAAGAAACTTAAGACTCACCTTCTTAGACATTTTGAACGTGTAAAACAAGAGTGCCCTAAATACTGAAGAGATCTAATGTTGCTGCGGAAGGAGCAGATAAATTGAATGTTTCTCCAGAACGACAAGATGTACCAATTTTTTTTTTTGTATTTAATACAAATCGTGTTTTGTATGACAAACTGTCTCTCAAACCCTCATAACTTTTTATGAATAAGACCGTAAAATTTTAATACATAATAAAAGTTTAAGAATATACATATATAATAACTACATGTGTATCTGCGAAACCTTGAATAAAAGCGCTTTAAAAATAGAACATTTTAGTTTTTTTTAGCGTCGTCGCAGGGGGTGGGGGTTTCATGCTGAAAAAGGCAATAACAGTTTTAATTGATTCAATTCAAAATTTAATCAAAAATTGCAAAAAAAATCAATAGTTTTTTTAATTAACTTAGTAATATTAATATTTTTGAAAAAAAATCAATAAATGTTTTAATCAAATTTACAAATTTTTTAATTGAAGTTTTTTTTTGGCAAATTTACAAATACCTTTAACTAATATTATCATTTTCGTGATTGAAAATTGAAATATTAATCAAATAAACAAATTTTTTAATTGAAATTGATTTTTTCTGTGTAGAGAAAGAACCCATTCCATTTCAGTGGGGATATTAACATCTGATTTGTTAATAAACCATTTCTTATTGTGTTTAATATCTAACTCCCTATGCTGCAATTCAATAAGATCATTAAAAAACTTCTTCTTATGCACCTCTTTTACCTGAAAACCTAAAATTATTGTCAATAGTTCCTGATGTTGAATAAATATGTTTAATTCATCTGCAGTTAAATGATGGCTCATACAATAGGTACAAATATTTTGTTAATAAAATTTGTATACATTAACACTTTCGGCCGCAATTTAAATTTGCTGGTGCCTGCTAGAGAATCAATTAATTTTTACATCTAAAAATTAAGTTCTGAAATTCCCGCTTTTTTTATGATTGCACCATTTTTTAAGATGTGTTGAACAATTGACGGGAATTCCCGCATTTAATTTTTTTATAATTTATTTAGCTGTGCTGTGCAAATGGCGGAAATTCCTTAATGACGGACATTTCCGTATTTGGTTTCTTAAGAGTGTATTTAGTTCTCGGGATATAATTGCGGGATTTCATTAATATGGGGGAAATAAACAAAATATTTATCTATTTATTAATTTTTATTATGAAAGATAATTTTACACATTACTTCCAATCATTTTAGATGATAAGTTTCAAAACAACCATCGGGGCATAGTGAAGGCTTATTTATGAACACAATTTTTGCATTGAAAGCTTGTTTATTTTCTGGTACCATTTTTAAGACAATGCGTGCATCTCTATTGATAACTTTTGTTCTTACTTGAACCCTGATATTTTAAAGGGAAAGGAATTTAATCCGGGAAATGATGAATGCTCACATCAATTGAACAGGTTTCGTTTCGTGTTTTTGGTGGACGTCCGCCAGCTGTTACCAAATTAACAAGATCCTTGCCTTCAGCTACATTTGCTGGTATATTAAGCAAACTTAATATCAAATCAGGCACTCTTCTAGTGTAATGGATGTACGTGTGATTCGAGGTGGCTGTGAAAGTTCGCACAAGACCGAGCAGGGCGGTGAAAAGCGTACGAAGGCGAACACAGGAAAAGATGGATATTGACAAGCTACAAATACCGGAGATATCAATGTCCTATCGACAGAAGCTCTCTCTCCTGCTAGAGCAGTATACCCCCCTCCTGAAGACCCAGATGCGCAGTGGAAGCACATCCCCCATTCTTTGGAAACCGCTGCAAGGACTGAACTTGGCTATCAAAAACCGCAGAAGGATATGATATGGTACGACGAAGAATATCGCACTGCAACTGATGAAAAAGACGCTGCACGTATGGCAACGAAACAGTCAGTTACAACGCGTGCTGCGAGTGAGCGGTACAAGCAGCTGAGAAGGGAGGAAAACCAAGTATTTAGGCGGAAAAATGGCAGTGGGGGCAGAGGGAGAGTGAAAAATCCGAAATGTGCAGGATGAATGGCGAATCCCGAAAGTTTTTCCAGAGGGTAAGAAGATTGAATAACGGGCCTAATAATGGGCTGCCCTCCTGCAAGGACGAGAATGGGAATCTGGTGACTGAGAAGCAGTATGTGCTCAAAATGTGTGGAGAGACCACTTTTCACCACGACTCCACTCGGATTCTTCCACTGAAGATCAAGAGGTAATGATAGTGGGAGATATTCACGCTACGCCAAATCCTGGAAAAGAACCACAAAAAGCAAATCGCTACATACCACCTTTTTGTCGATTACAAAGCTGCTTTCGATAGCCCCATACGGGGAAAACTGTACGAAGCTATGTCTGAACTTGGGATTCCGGCAAAACTGATCCGCCTCTGTAGTATGACGCCCACCAACACCAAATCAGCAGTGAAAATGGGGAAAGACCTCACAGAACCATTCGGTAGCAAGCGAGGACTTAGACAAGGCGACACACTTTCGTGCAATCTCTTTAACATCTTAATGGAGATAATAATGAGAATGGCTGCAGTAAATACGAACAAGACTATTAACACGAAAACCCATATGTTGCTGGCATATGCTGACGACATAGAAATCATTGGGTGAAATTTGCGAGAGGTTACTGCAGTATTTTCAAGAATCGAAAAAGAATCAGCGAAAGTGGGTTTTGCTGTTAATGAGGGCAAGACAAAATTGATGGTGTCAACGACTACAGAAACCTCTCGACTTGGTCCGCACTTGAACGTTGACAACTGATTTAATTTTGAAGTGGTAGATGAATTTGTCTACCTTGGATCCGCCGTGAACAAGGACAACGTCAGCCTGGAGATAGATAGGAGAATTGTGCTTGCAACTAGATGCTATTTTGGGCTCAGCAAGCAGTTTAGGAACAAAGCTCTCTTTCGACGGACAAAAATCAAGTTATATCAGACTCTAATTTTACCTGTCTTGACATATGGCTCCTAAACTTGGGTCATATCGCAAGCGGAAATTATCCGTGAAATATTTATATTCCTGTTAGAGAAAACGGCGAGTACCGACGTCGCTGGAACGCAGAGCTATATAGCCTATATTCTGACGTGGATCAAATTAGACCAATTGCGTTGGTTAGGCTATGTTATCAGAATGAATGAAGATGAGCCAGCGCGAAAGGTTTTCGATAACGTACCCGATGGAAGCAGGAAAAGAGGACGACCAAGACTCCGCTGGAAAGACCAGGCAGAAGAATCCCTCAGTATCCTTGGTGTTACCAACTGGCGAGAAAAGGCGAAGGATAGAGCCAGTTGGAAGAATATGTTGAAATTTGTTTGTTTAATTAATATGTGTAAGACGTCTGACCTCAAGAGGTTGTAAAATAGTCAATAAAAAAATATCAAATCATCGCGAAAGTCTAAAAAGGATCTTTTTGGAGGAAACGTTTTATAAACAAAAAATGAGTTCCACACAGCCAGGATATGAAATAGGACCTTTTTGTACCATCTCATTATAGGCAGCAACGTCTACCGGTTTTATCTTCTTTTGGCCTCTGCTATTGGTAACTTCGATAAGACATGGATGATGTGCCGTAGTTATGGACAAAACATCGCGTTTGTCTTTCCACTTTGTCACGTAAAAATTCCCTGTTCGTCGCCAAATCATTTGTCCTTTTGCCATTTATTTTTACTAATTATACATTTAAGACTCGGTTTACGATTGGAGCGTAAAGTAATTTTACAAACTACTCAACATCAATACTTTTTGTTTCATATTTTACATCTGATGTTAAATAATAATTTAAATTATGATTTTAATAAAGAATTCAAAGTTGAAATCAAAAAAAAGTCGCTCGAATCAAGTTCAAGAAAAAATAAAATAAATATATTAATTAAATTTTAAACATGAATAGTTGTAGAAATCTACTCATAAAGTCAGTGGCTGCATATGTCGCAGAAGTCGGCTTCGATATACGGCATAGGTAACATTTAAATGTTTTAATTCGTTTGGCAGAGAATTAAACAGACGTGCAACTCTCACACTGAATGATCGTTCCGTCATATGGCAAAGTGTAGGCATAACCATTTGCCTATTCCGGATAGAACGACAAAATATGAATGTATTATATAAAAACGTTGGACACTTATTATTAAAAATTCTAAAGAAACACAGAATCAATCTTTGGTCTACAAATACTGAAAATGTGCATCCCAGAAATTTTACTACAAATGGCGTTATATGCACACGCCTTTTAATTTTATAAATACAACGTATAGCTGTGTTAAAAGCCATCACTACAGGCTTTATATTCCGTTGATTGGCAGCAGAAAACACTTCCAAACAGTATAATATATTAGGCATTATAAGGGCATGAACGTTCCTTTACAAATAGTGGTAAATATAAGTTGGTAGTGTAGAGTTGTTTGAGGCAATAATTTACCTTAGAAACAACACTACTTATGTGTTGCTTGAAAAGCAGCCTATCATCTAAAATTACTCCTAAACATTTCAAATTGTGGACAAACTCTATAACCTTTCCATCATAAACTACTTGGACATCTACATCAACATGTGTAGAAAACAACATTGCTTTTGACTTCGATGCATTAATGCTAAGTCTGTTCTCAACCATCCAATCTCTAAGTAAAGCCAGAGTATAGTCAATTTTCTCCTCAAGGGATTATTGATGTACATTACAAAAAGAACGGGCCCTAAGACCGAACCTTGAGGAACTCCACTCTTAACAGAAAGAATATTACTACATATATCCTCAACACAGACCAGTTGACTCCTACCTGTCAGATATGAACTAAATAATTTGCATGCACTACTCGAAAATCAATACAATTTGTATAATTCCACTCGGTCAAATGCTTTCTCCAAGTCAAGTGAAACCAGCGCACACAATTTGTCACC
The DNA here is from genome assembly GCA_963931995.1 of Phaonia tiefii. NCBI lineage: Eukaryota > Metazoa > Arthropoda > Insecta > Diptera > Muscidae > Phaonia > Phaonia tiefii. The sequence goes on from OZ008368.1 coordinate 296,052,518, forward strand.
ACCAAAGTTGTTTCGAATACTATCAGTCATACCCAGTAGTAACGACGTAGTGCTTCTATTACTCCTAAAGCTACACTAACAATCATGCAGAAGTAAATTTTCCGCCAAATAATCGGACAATTGTCCCTTTACAACATGTTCAACAACCTTCGATAATATTGGCAAAAGTGAAATGGTCCTGTGGCTGGTTAGTAATTGTGGAGAATCCTTCGCAATTGGGACCACCTTGGCTGTTTTCCAACTAGCTGGAAACACTGAAGTCATTAAAATAGTATTTACAATATATGTACAACAAATGATTTGAAACAAACGAAAATACTATTTTTAAAAACTTCAGCGAAACTCCATCTAATCCAGCTGCATTGGACTTAATTGCCAAGAACGCCCTTTCCAATTCACAAATACTAATACAGTCTGTCAAGAAAGTGTTTTGACATAGTAGTTATTTTGAATTGTAAAGAATTTGTTTTAAAGAAACAACTGTTTTTTTGGTATTGTTAATTTTTTTTTTATTAAATTTATTTATTTGTAACCACTATTGCTTAATTCCAGCACAAATGAAAACAATTTCACGAGATTATAGGAAATAACAAGAGAAATCCAAAAACACTTCGATATCAATGTGTCAAGAAAGTGTTTTTACAATTAGGCAAATTTTATAAAATCATAAGAAAACCAAATCAATTCAATGTTTAATATTTAGTATGGTAAATATTTGCAGCAACAACAGCTTGTAGTCGTCTCTACATCGAACAAATTAAATTCTACATGTCGTAGTCGTCCGGTATTTTATACCAATCTTCCAATATTACAGTTTTCAGCTCTGCTCGACCTTTTGGGTCCCGTTTGGCTACATTCTTCTTCCGATAAGCCCATAAATTTTCAATAGGGTTCAAGTCCGGGCTTTGGGCAGGCGTGTCTAATACCTTGTTGCAGTTAAAAAGAAGCCACATCTTAACCTGATGCTCCTTATATTGTGGGTCATTATCCTGGTAGAAGTTGAATTTGGGTTTGTTGTCATTAGTGAAGCCAAATGTTTGCGCACTTGTTATCAAATGACCCTTCAATATATTCAAATAATGCTGTGAATCCATGGTATTTTCTATAAATACTAAATCTCCAACTCCCTTGCCGGAAATGCACCCCCACACCATTACCAAAAATTTGCCAAATTCTACAGTTGGTATAATATTGTGGTTTCTTCATGCTTCAACGGGCTGACGCCATACTCTATTGGGCCCATCATTGTAGTAAAGCATAATCTTAGTCTCATCATAAAATATAACATCATTCCAATAGTCATCAGGTTTCTAAACATATATTTTCGCAAACTATAACCTCTTTTCAATATTTTGTGCTGTAAGGAATGGTTTTCTTCGAGAGACTCGCGATGTGTACTGGTTCCTTTTTAATATCTGTCTTATTGTTTCGTGGGAAACTTGCACACCACATTCTTCGTTGATTTCCCTTGCAAAAGTTCTGGTCGAAATTTTTGGGTTTCCATCTATTTTTCTTATCAATATACGTTCTATCCATTCCGATACTTTCGTTGGGCGGCCGCTGGTTGGCTTTGGTTCCAAGCGACCCTTGTTTTTGGCGGGATTTAAAATATTATATACTGTTTGCCTTGTTAAGGAAAATATCTCGGCCAACTCTTGCACACTTTTACCCATATGGTGATTATAATACATCAACTGAATAACTTCAAATGATATTCGTTTGCCAGGCATCCTAATCTCTCAGTAATAATATCACTACTGAAGTATTTATCAAACAAAACTCATCTAGATCACTAAGAACCTGCCTAATCGACAAGCACACTTCAAAAAAATAACGGTAATTGTCTTACTCACTACGAATTTGCTCAGAGAGGGAATTGTAACAACACTTTATTGACAAGCACAGTTATGAGTTATTTTTGTTATTGTTTGTGTTCTGTTTCATCTTTCACAGGTATTATTATTTTTTTGCTACAGTTCGATGGTCGAGATGCCAATTAAGGAAAACGCATAAAAATACAAACCAATTTACAACAGAATATGTTGTTGTTTCAATGAAACAATTTTGTTCTAGTGTCAAAACACTTTCTTGGCATACTGTACATTGAAACGAGAAAGCATTTTCTCTATGTGGCATATCCAAAATACGATGACTGGATGACTGTAATTGATTATTAACAAAAATTGCATTTAGCTCAGTCACATCTAAATCACTGGGATAGGATTTGGCTGAAGAAAATCCACTAGATTTCAATAAATCCCACAACTGACAGTTGTCTGTATCATTAAACAAAGAACAATGGGCCCTAATCTTACCCTTTCTGGATACCGACTTAGCTTTGTTTCTTGCCTTGCAAAATATTCTCCAGTTAACTCCAGACTTATCATCCAAAAATGCCTGATACGCTAAATCACGGATAGATGTGAAAACGAAATATAAGGGGTCCGCCATCTAACGTTTTTTTCAACTAGTGCTTATTTCGTGAATGGTAACACTTAGCTCATGTCTGATTTGACAGATAATTAGTTTTATCCTTCCGCTGATCGAATATGGTTGTGTATACGCTTGAACAACGCTGGGAAATATTGCGACATTACTTTGAAAATCATGGTAATGTTCGCTAGGTGGGCCTGCGATCGACTTACAGAAGATGGCGATTTTGCCAAAAAAAAAATCATCTTTTCAGGTGAAGCTCATTTTGATCTTGGCGGGTATGTAAACAAGCAAAATTGTCGCATTTGGGGCACAGAAAACCCGCACGCATACATTGAAAATCCGATGCACCCAAAACGAGTCACTGTTTGGTGCGGATTTTGGTCCAGAGGCATAATTAGGCCATTTTTCTTCGAAAATGAGCAAGGAGTTATCGGGCCATGTTGAACGAATTTTTGTTCACAAAAATTGAAGAGGAGGATATTGGCAACATTTGGTTTCAACAGGACCGCGCTACGTGCCACACAGCCGAAGCTACACTCGATGTTTTGCGCCCTGTTTTTGAAGATCGCATTATCAGCCGCAGAGCTGATGTCGTTTGGCCACCTTGGGGCTGCGATTTGACACCGTTGGACTATTATTTGTGGGGTGCCCTCAAAGATAAGTGTTACGCCGACAAGCCAGAGACAATTGACGCTTTAAAGGACAATATTCGTGGAGCCATTGGTGAAATACAGCTGCACACAATCGGTAATGTGCTTAAAAATTGGACCGATCGTGTAGGCTACTGCATGGCCAGCCGAGGCAGCCATTTGAATGAAATTATTTTCCATTATTAACCGGAAGGATTGTACTTTCAAATAAAAAAAGAAAATACAGAAAATATTCTGTAGTTTCTTTTTTATAGCATTTTCAAAAAAAAAAGTTATTTGGCGGACCCGTTAGATGAATGAGTGATTGGATATTCCCGGACATATAAACTGACCGGACTTTGCCACATAATCAGGAGAAGACACCAGGAAATAATCTATAAGTGATGTGGTGTTATGAACAACATTAAAATGAGAAGGCAAAGAATTATGCTTAATGGTTACATTTAACCTCTTACACACTTCTCTCACGTAGTATTACTTATTTGAGTCAAATAAATTGCAGTTAAAATCACCCATTATGACTACCTCTGAATATTTAACTACTATATCAGAAACAACATTTTCAAATGAACCTAAGTCACCGCGAGTCAAATATACTACTCCTACCAAAATTTTCCTATTCTCAACTAATAGCTCGACAAACAGGCACTCAGCTACACCAAAATCATCACTTTTGAAAACAACATTAAACTTCAAGTTCTTGGAAATGAATGAATAAATGAATAATTATACATTTAGGACTCGGTTTACGATTGGAGCGTAAAGTACCTGTGGAGTGATTGTAGTTAAGTAGCATATGGCACAAATCTACACTGTTGTAATAATTATCCATATATACAAATGGTGGCCGCGGTTGAGGTCCATAAGGATCCATAAGTTTTAGAACTACAGCTTTAGTTTTCGATCCTGAGGTCTCTTCAATATCTTTTCCTGCATATATTTCAACATTTAAAATGTTGCCATCTTTCGTAGTAAGTTACTAAAACTTTAGCCGTACCTAGCTTGCTTTCCTTTGTTATATTGTTTAAAGGATAATCTTCCTCTAAAAAGCATTAGAGACTCGTCTAAAGACAAGTCTTTGTTAAGGTTTTTTCAAAAATTTTTAAAAGCAAAGGAACCAAACGTAAAACCAAACGTCTGCCCGACATTACAGCGCTAAATATTGGTTGATAATACAATATATTCTTCGAAAAAACTTTATTAATGGATGGTTTTTTGTTCTGACCTTGCAGTATGCGTAGACCCAAAAATGTAAACATTTCATCTTTAGACGTTGCAGGAAAAATTACTTTAGGTCGCTTCCTTGTCTATGGTTTTGTGTCATTATTCTCTAAATCTTTTGCATAAGCATTATTCGAAGAAACCAATAAATTAATCGCGCCTTCATCAAAAAACCTTTGAAATATCAATAGTGGAAATGCGTCTCTATTTATTTCGCCACGGATGCCTCAAGATTCATTGACTGTAAAAGATGGTATTGGCTTTATATTCTCGTGCCAAATTTCATCACATTCATTATTATACTCACGATTACTTTCAATATCGGAAGTACATGTACCATCATCCTCCTGCCTAAAATCTTCCTGAGAATATTCATCGAATTCACTACCAACATCGCTATAATCATCAGAACTTGAATATCCTGAGAATTCTCTTCCATCTGATAATTTTTCGTCTCCAGAACTTGCTAATACTTCATCCACCATTTTTTTTGCAAATTTTTATTTGCCATACTTTATTTAAAAAATACTTTACAAAACTGCACCAAAAATTGTTTTTGTATTTTAAAAATAAAAATAAATTGTTTCCCATTACATCCCTAGAAGGAATCGGGAAGAGCTTCTCACAACCAGTGAGCTGTGCGCTTTCTGGTTTTATACTCACTGATTGGGACCTACACTTTTACACCGGTTCCGAACGGTGTTTTTGAGAAGCATTTTCATGGCTAAATACTCGATAGTGTCGCCGTCACTATGCGAGGTGACCGCCGTCGAAAGAAATTTTTAGGTGGTCAGAGCAGGGATGGAACCGAGGATCTTAAGTACAAGAGGCGCGCACACTACCCACATTTAATTGATGTTAAATTAGCTGTTTGAAACTGTCCACCTTCAAAAAATCAATTAATTTTACGTGCATGTATTTCTCATGAGCATTAAGGGGAAATTCCCGAAATTCGTTTTGATAAAGGCGTTTCTACACCAAAAATAAATAAGTATACGATAACTTTCAATGGCAACTCTCCTTATGGGAATTTGTTGAATTGGGGTTTTCTTGTTAGGGTTAGTACTTTAGCACTACCCTGCAGTTTCACAAGTAGTGGCTCGCAACATTTCATCGACTACATCGCCATTGATTTTTCATTGACTACATCGCCGATTACATTGGTACTCAGTGGTAATCTGTAAGGTAGTGTCTCCAGAGATTTTCTATTGTTTTTCTTAACCTGTCGACGAAATGTTACGATAAATGCGTCGACGGAATGTTACCGATAAATGCGTCGACGAAATGTTACCGATGAAGTAATCGACGAACAGTAAGGCATTACCAAAGCGGACATCGCCTTGTTAAATTCGCCGCTCAAAAGCATTGCTGGTAGTTTAGCGAGTAGTCGACGCAAGGTTTGTGGTAGTCGATGAACTCATCAGCGTAGAGTCGATTATCAATACTGCAGGGTATAGCAACACAAATTCTGTACAATGATAAGAAAAATAAATTTTGACGGTTAAAAAAGTCGATTTGAAAATAGCGAGAATTCCCGTCATTAGTTTATTTAAGGACGAATGGAGGACGCGAATTCCCGCAATTTAGCCGGATGTGTTAATAGCTTTGTTCCTTTACTTTACCGCGGGAACCCAAATTTACCCAAACTTACCCAAAAGCGTTCCCGTACGCAACAATTGGGTAAATGAGAGCGACTTTTTGTTTCTCTTAACGTCAAAATGAGTTTCTCTTTTTACCGAACTTACCCAGACTTTTTCTTCGGGTAAGTTTGGGCAAAGTGTCAAACAATCAGCTGTTCGAAACGTCAACATAAAAACATATGTATTATTTGTGAAAAAAATAACGCAAGTGAAAAAAAATTATTGAATTTACAATTTTATTAACTTGAAAAGTGATTGCTTTGAGAGTGCCTATTTATAGAAGATGAAAAGTGTGCAAATGAACAGTGAAAATTAACATGATATGCCAGATTTGTTGTCAAGCATATGTTTTCTGTTTTGACATTTGTTTTCGGGTAAGAAAAGTGGTTTTTTGCGTTCCTTTACTTTTGGGTAAATTTGAGTATTTGACAGTGAATTTTGCTTTTACTCTCATTTACACGAACTTTACCCGAAAAGTAAAGGAACAAAGCTAATTTATGTATATTCGGCCTTATTCCCGTTGTCGTCGTCGACGTCGTCATCAGATTTTTGTCAACTTTAGAACGTTATAAATGTATTGTCACATCGACAACAACAAAGTTTTTGATGTCTATATTCAAAAACAACCCTCTTAAAACATGAAGCAAAATTTTTTTTTTCCAAATGCCTTCAAGTCGCCAATAAAAATGGTGTCGATATTGTATTGACGTCGACGACGACAACGTGAATAAGGGCGATTATATATAATTTTATAGAAAACGGACCTCTGACAACTCATATCAGATTATTATTTATAAGTTGCTCCGACATATGGCATTTGTACTCGACTGCCAATTTTCGAGACTTGCCGCGGTATCATCGGTAGTGCTCACGAGAGTCAATGCGAACAGGATGACTTAGATATATATGTGGAGAACAGGAGGGTATCTACACCCCGTCGACGCACGGTGCCGCAAACGTGCGATGAAGCCTTTTACAGTTGTTCATTTAGAATTGAAGGGAGAAATTTAATTAATTTAATTTAATTAATTTATTTAGCCTTTTTAAGAACATTGAATGATTTTGAATCGTGTTAGAAGACAATATTTAAGAATCGTGTATTATCTTAAAAACATAAATTTGGAACAGTTACATACTTTGCAGGTTTTGTATCAAGAAATGTTTTAGAACAATATGATGTATGAGAACGCCCTTGCTCCCGGGACTACAATAACTTGAGAGTTTGTATTATCTCGAATATAAATAAATGTATATAAAAATAAATGCAGATATAAAAATATATAAAATGTGCAAATTAAACTTAACAAATATATAGGGACGTATAAAAACTAATGGAAAAATATAATATTAACCTCTATGGGTTCCCGCTATTGATTTTGAATAGAAATTGTAACAAATATTCACATTTGTATCAAAATTTGGCGGACTTTCGACAGCTAACGTCGACGTCTTGCGTCGCCGTGTTAATTTTGGCTCTGAAGTCATGTCGACAGCAGACGACGAGTACTAGGTACCCGCAATGGCGTTTTTACAACCATGTTGAGTCGACTCGACTTATTTCGGGTCGTTACGCTTTTTCGCCTTAATGCAAACAGTTGTGTTTTGATTGATTTGTAATTTGGTGAAAAGTGAAATATAAAAGATAATATGGGGGAACAATAAGAATTACAAATGCAACACAGTTCGAAAATTTAATAAAAGAACTGGAGAACAACCCCAAGCCTTGCGGAAATCATTTTCGGCGGAATAGTATCAAGCATTTAAATGCTGCTTTGTTATTGGGAAAATGGTTTTGAAACCTGTAGATAAATGACATATTTGATGAATGGCATGACAAAATTTACTTGCTATCTGCTACGTTAAATATATCTGACCTTTGCCTTACGAAGAAGGATTTTTTCTGTTCTTCATCACTAGAACTTGAACTTAGATCAAGAAAAAAATACATGCTAGCAAACAAATTGAAGAAAATCTTCTTTACACGTTAGGGATTACACTTTTTGGTAGTAAAGTATCGATACAGAGGCATCACTGACCGTGACGTCTAACCAGGTACCGATTTTGCATTGATGTAACAACGGCGTCGTTAGCAGGTCACCACGACTTTCAGACGTCGACGACGTACAGGGTAGGGGTGATTATTTCCATTTATTTTTGATGGTCGGTCTATTGCTAACAAATCAAATAATTTATTTATGGAATTTAAACACAAATATTCTTCATATTATGCTATCTACCTCCACCCACGTAATACAAAAATCTACCTCCTTCCTCGGATAAAACTTCTATAGTTTTTCTTACCTTGTGGTCCGGCTGCATTTGGCATACCACCTGGCCCCTGACCTTGTGGTCCAGCATTTCCCACTACATTGTTTGGATGCATTGGCCCACCCGCACCACCAACACCAGACTGATTTTGTTGCATATTCGGTGGCATTCCCTGCATACCCTGATTTGGCACAGTATTAGGACCGCCCACATTCATGGGTCCCCCCGGACCGCCTTGATTCATGCGAGCATTCATCATTTGATTTAGCTGTGGATGTTGCATACCCATTTGCTGCATTTGTTGCATCTGAGACATGGCATTGACATTGACTGGCCCGCCTTGCATTTGACCGCCTGCGTTCATTTGCATCTGGTTGGGACCGCCGGGACCAGCATTCGGACCCATGGGACCACCAGCGCCGCCCATTTGATTCATTTGACCTGGCATACCCTGAGGACCTCCCGGGCCGACGCCGCCAGGCCCTCCCGTGGGACCACCCATTTGTTGAGCATTACCAACCATCTGTTGATTTGGACCGCCGGCAGGACCACCCATTACATTCATTTGCACACCCATGGGGCCACCCATCATTTGTTGCTGTCCAGGTCCAATATTCCCCTGTTGTTGTCCCGGCCCTACTGAACCCATAGCCATTTGTGGGCGAATCCCTTGCATTTGCTGCATTTGTTGTCCGGGTCGTTGTTGATTTAGTGTTTGCAGTAAATTTGAAGCTGGCACTGGTCCCCCAGGTCCAGCACCTTGTTGGTTATTAGGACCACCAGGCATAGACATCATCTGTGGATTACGATTGCCTTGGCTGGCTAAATTTTGGAGGGCATTTAAAGGATCTTGCATCATATTTTGCTGGGGTATTTCGGCGTTTGGTGGTGGTGCTTGTTGGGGACGTCCTAAAAACATCGAAGTGTTTAAAGTTAATAGAAGAAAAAACAAACTCAATAAAGAAAGATAAACACTTACTTGACATATCCTTGAAATGCATAAAGAGTTTAGCCACCAAGCCCAAATATTCATCTTTGCTTTTAGATTTCTTGAATATATGATTCTCCATAACACTTGCATTCTTGGAGCCATCCTGGCTGGTGTTTTGTAGCATTTCGTTACTAAATATTTGTAAGAGAAAAGAAAATAAGTCATTTGCGTAAATACAATGAATGCCAGATGGAGTTGTAGAACACTTCAGTAAATTACATTTTTGCAATAACATTTTGTCGAAACTTTTGTGATTGCCATTCCTCGGCCATTTTGAAAGCGATTATAAACAATTTTCCTTCAATTTATTGTATTTCAATTAATAATTTCACACAATTTTGTTTGCGGAAATTTACTCTAGCGGTGGTCAAATCAAAACAGCTGTGATTGGTGTATGGTGAAAAGAGAGTTGCCACATTGTCAATTTGTGATAATTATTGCAATTGTACTTGCCATCCCAAAAGTTTTTGTAATTATTATGCCACAGTGGAGAATATTCAGAAATTTGACAAATTTTTTGAGTTTCAGGCAAGTGTGAAATAAAGTACAAAAATGTTTGAATTTGTACGGTGTAAATGATGGAGTATTCAAAATACAGGGCAATTCATGAAATACTTTAGGAGCAAATGACATATTTTTGGCTTATGTCGATTTTACGGCTTAGTCTTCACAAACAAAAAACTAAATAAATCTGTAACAACTCGTTATTCTAAGCAAAAAAAAATTAAATAACAAAATCGCAGCAAATGCAAAGTTTTGTAGTTATGGGACCTGAAATTTCGGATATGTAAGAGGGTAAATCATCACTTTCTTCTATAAAATAGGTCAAAATAAACGCAAAAAGTTAAATAAAATGTTTCGCTAAGTTATCGAGATATGGCATTTAGGAAACTTCAACAATTATTTTAATACAATCGCGCGATGACCACAAAAAAACTATGCCGAAGCCGCGAAGCCAGTGTCGGAGCTAACCCAGAGGAGAAAATCCCTTAGCCCGGCCGAAGGCCGGCCACGCACAAATCATTATACCACAAAAATAATATGCCGAAGCCGCGAAGCTGGTGTTGGACCTATCCCAGAGGAGAAAATCACTTAGCCCGGCCGGTGGTCGTCCACGCAGAAAGCATTATACTACAAAAATAATATGCCGAAGCCGGTGTTGGACCTATCCCAGAGGAGAAATCGCTTAGCCCGGCCGAAGGCCTGCCACGCAGAAAGCTTTATACCACAAAAATTTTCTGATTTCCTATCAGAAAAATTTACAACTTAAAAAAATATTCGATAATTTTTCAAATTTTCAAAATCCGATATCTCGATAACTAAGCCAGTTACCGACAATTTTCATATAATTGTTATTGTTTATTTTCTGATTTCCTATCAGAAAAAAATATTTCCTGAGGGAGGATGTAAAAAAATATTCGATAAGTTTTCTGAATTTCAAGGTCTCGATAACTAAGCGAGGTATCCACAAAACTGTATTTAAAATTTTGCGCTTATTTTGTTCTACACAAAAATAAGGTGATAACAATAGATTTGCATGGGTCCTTAACCCCATTACCACCTCACGTGCAAAACCCCATAACTCCGAAACTATGCAGTTGCCGCGATGTTGATATTTTACTTTTTTTTGCTTAGAATGACGTGTTCTACCCCCCCCCCTCCCCCCCAACTCCAAAAATGTTTTTTTTTTGGGCGTAAACCTTAAAATAGACGTGTACCCTATTATTTGTTTTCTCTGCCAGATAGAACAACCAAAAATTTGCCGCTGGTCCATATTTTCCGAAATATGGGCTTCCAAAGCTTGAATGTATAATCGGACATCAGTCAGCCATTTATTATCCGATCTAGTTGAAATGGCATTTCTAAGCTCTATAAATCTGTGTACAAACATATTTATTTTAATTAACCCATTGCGGGTCAATTAAAAAAAAAACATTTTTTAACCTCACTTTTTTGATGAAGTTATTTTTTCAAAAAATTCCCTATTATAATTATTTTTTGGTAGGCTCCGTTAATAGACAAGACCTTAACACTTTTTTTATTAAGATATAATATTCACCAATAGCCCTTCAAAGACCGGAGATATTAAAGTTCAAAATTTAAGTTCATAGTATGTTTCTGTTTTAAACTTTTTTCCGTTGCCAGCCTTCGTCCGGTCTTAAGGATTTTCTCCTCTGGGTTGGGTCCAACATCGACTTCGGCATAGTATTTATTGTTATAAAGCTTTCCGCGTAGCTTAGAGGTTTTCTCCTCTGGGGTGGGGCCAACACCGGTTTCGCGGCTTCGATATAGTATTTTTGTGTTATAAGGCTTTTAGCGTGGACGCCATTTGGCAGGGCTTAGGAATTTTCTCCTCTGGGGTAGTTCCAACACCGGCTTCGGCATAGTATTTTTGTGTTATAGAGCATTTTGTGTGGCGGCCCCTCGGCAGGGCTTAGGGAGTTTCTCCTCTTGGGGTGGGTCCAACGCCGACTCCGCGGTTTCGGCATAGTATTTTTGACTTATATAGCCTTCTGCGTGGCCGGCCTTTGTCCGGGCTTAGGAGTTTTTCCTCTGGGATGGGTCCAACACCGGCTTCGCAGAATATTATTGTGTTATAAGAAATAATGTTAAATAATGAAAAATGTTTTGAAATAATTTTGTTATTTTTTGTTTTATGTACAAAACTAGTGCTCTATGTTTGTACCGGGATCCCGGGAACGGGTTTTCCCGGGAATTAGAATTTTTCCCGGGATTCCCGGGAAATAAAAAAAAGATTTTTTCTTCGGTTTGTTAAACAAAGATGCATAGAATGGCTTGAAATTTTGCAGAGATTATAAACATATTCTTAATATTCTTAAGATTATGACATTTGATGAAAGCTGTTCAAACGCCGGTCCGGGAATGAAGAAATTTCTATTATTTTCATACATTTGTAGGAAATTTTTCAGTTTTCCCGTCAATCCCGGACTCGCGTTTCTAAAATACTTACTCAAATTGCTCGCGAGTTGGCAGTATTTTCACGAATTTTTGTGCTATTTGCTTAAAAACTGCGGAAATGCCGGTCCGGGATATTCGAAATATCTAGACGGGCATCTACCTGTAGGCAAGTGCGTGTACTCAAAACGAAAGGTATTCAATTTCACGAATTAAATGGTGTATTTACTTTACCTGTCCGAAATGTGTGGACCAAGAAAAATCTATTTTACAATATGATATGTTAGTATTGAGAATCGAAAAACTGATACTAAAATCTTAAATCTTAAAATCCTGAAATCTTAAAATATGAAATATTTCTTTGCGATAACTTTCATTGTTATGGAGTTATCTGAGGTTCAACATTTTGGAAATTCAATAATAAACTATGGGTTTTCACTTTACTTGTATAGAAATCTTTAAAGTGAAAAATGTTATATTAATTTGGCTGGGCTCAGAGATTTTCTCCTATGGGAATGGTTCAACACCGACTTCGGCAGTTTTTTTTACGACACAAAGCTTTACGCGTGGAAGGGATTAGGAATTTTCTCCTATGGGAAGGTTTCAACGCCGGCTTCGATAGGGTTTTTATTGCACAAAGCTTTGTGCGTGGTCGGCCTTCGGCCAGGCTTAGGCATTTTCTCCTCTCTGCTTTTATGTTACAAAGCTTTCAGCGCGGACGGTCTTCAGCCGGGTTTTCTCCTCTGGGAAGGGTTCAAAACCAGCTTAGCGGCTTCGACAGTTTTCTTATGTTCCAAGCTTTTTGCGTGGACGGTCTTTGACTTGGCGTAGGGATTTTCTCCTCTGGGTAGGGGTCAACACCGGCTTCGGTAGTTTTTTATATTACAAAGCTTTCTTCGTGACCGGACTTTGGACGAGCTTACGGATTTTCTACTCTAGGAAGGGTTCAAAACCAGCTTCGCGACTTCGGCAGTTTTTCTATGATACAAAGCTTTCTGCTTGACCATTTTCTGCTTTGAGTAGGGTTCAACCACGGCTTCGACAATTTTTTAGGTTACAAAGCTTTTTGCACACACGGCCTGAGGCAGGACTTAGAGATTTCCTCTTCTGGCGATGGTTCAAGACAGGAGTATGCAGTCATGGCGGATGTCCTCCTCTGAGGTAGGTGCAACACCATATTCTCTACTTCGGAATAGTTTTTGGTGTGATAAAGCTTTCTGATTTTCTTCTCTGTTGAGGGTCCAACACTAGCTTTAGAGCTTCGGTAGTTTTTGGTGTTACAAAGCTTTTAGCGTATAATGTAGTTGGTACACAAACATCGTGAATATAAATCACAAGTGGAGCCCCGTATTCAGCTCGCACGAAATTTGCGTTAAAAATTTTGTAATTTATGAATCTATACACCGAAATATGTATCTATTATATACAGTGTTTACACTGACCTTGGTGATTAGAGCATTAAGAGAATTGCAACTGTTAATTTCCATAAGCGCCGCATTCAGCTCATATGAAATTTGCGTTTCCGTAAAAAGTGTGTGTGTAATTTGTCATTAGCTTTGTACTCATTTCTATGCGAAAATTTCGTAAGCAAACTCAATTACAGTTTTGTTACGCTATTATTTCGTATGAAATCAATTTCATGATAAAGGCCCGTACTAAGATCAACATTCCACGTAACAATTTAGAAAACTCCATACAAAGAAATGCCTGCGAAATATCGACGAAATATTTCCGCCCGTGTAGTACTAAGTTGTTCACGCGAAATATTACCAACATGAATTGAGCAACATTTTAATAGATTTTAAAATAGATTTTTAGTGTAAAAGAAACTTTAAAACAGAGAAAAGTATAGTAGTCATCACTGATATATTGCTGGCTCATTTCGCAGCAAAACAAATTGATGTTGCTCAATATTTTTCACGTGAACGATCTTAGTACTCGGCTAAACCGCAAGCGTAAAAAGAGAAGAAGAATACGAGGAAGTAGTATTCATGAAATATTTGCAAGGTGAATCAGAGATAGGTGGTAACTCTCCGCAACAAAATTTTCCGATTAGAAATAAATGACAAAATTTCAAAATGAAAATTTCGCAAGAACTGAATACGGGGCTATAAATGGAATTTCTTACGAAAATTTGGTATTAATTTTGAAGGTTGGTATTAACTTTGTGCGTGAAAAATTGTGTTTTTCAAACAAAATTAAATTTTGAAGGTCGGTATTGAAAAATTGTGTTTATCAAACAAAATTTTTCACAGCGGTATAGATCAGCAACAAATCGCGGTTGAAAACAATAATTTCTGTGTTCTGAAGTTTTTTTAACACAATAAATCTATTGTGTTTACAGACTGAATGAGAATTTACAACATTGATAATTTTCGCCGATATTTCGAAGGCATATTTTTTTGTGTTCAGTTTTATAAAATTCACGAGTTTCACGTTGTCAGTAATAAATTCACAATAGCTGGCAGATTCAGTAATCAAACACGGAAACACGTCCACTGGTTTGGCCGCTGATTTGGCCAGTATCCCATTTTTTAATAAAAAAATTTTATTCTGTATTTAATTTTCAAAAGAAAACTGAAAACATTTTAAAATTAGCTCGGCTATAAAAACTATTCTCACAAGTATTGAAAAAATGTGTTTGACAGGTAAAAACTCACCTCAAAAGTACTGGCAGCATTGCCAGATAGCACGAAGGTAAAGAACATTGAAGAAACCAGTATTCTGATCTTGTTGTTGGGACCATTAGAAGTTTGTATATATGCGATTAATGATCTACCGATGGTACCAGCTCAGACACAGTAGTTGGGTATCTATGAAGTTGATGATGATGATGAAGTTGCCGTGGAGTTCAAAACTAGTCATGCCAGTGAGTGTGATTTTCTGAGTTTTCTCTAATTCCAATGAATACCCAACTAATTTTTACTGAGAAAATAATCCCTGGCCAGTTAGTTTCTTCTCATACAGTAATAGTCTCTTCAAACTTAACATTTTGAGCGCTCAATATCTGTGAGATATGCTCCTATCCGACTTTGATTCACCTAAAATCATTCGATTATTTTTGTTCATCTCTAGAAATAAGGGGCATTCACTTGAAAAAAAGTAAACAAACAAATATAAAGTAGAATATCAAGAATACAAATGAAAAAAGTACAAAATTACAAAACAAATGTTTGACGAAAGCCATTTGCTGTTTATTTTCGATCTAAAACGCAATAGATTATAAAACAGTGAAATAGCTTCATAGCACAGCGAACCACAGAATAGTCATTCGTGAGCATGAACATCGGCTATCGTTGAAGTTTATTGTCTGTTTACCGCCACTTTTTATACCAAATAAGAATGTAATCGAAGTTGTTCGCATCACTATCATGTTGACAAAATATTTTCTTAATATTTATTCAAATTCATGAGTCAGAGAAAATCTCATTCGCCAAGCTCGTGCTCATGAATGACAAGTCTGCGGTTTGCTTTAAGGGGCCCTTACACCTGCTGATGAGTTGCTCGACTTCAAGTTCACATCAACTTCGATAACTAGACATCAACTTCGATTTTGCCCTGACACTCTCAAACTGGTTGAGGCAACTTCATTTTCGTGTCAGATGTCGAAATGAAATGTGTTGAGCGCACTGCGAAAATATCACAAATTTTACGAAAAAACGCTATTTTTATTTTATTTAAATATTTATAAATAACACTATAAATCACACTTATTTAGTATATATTTTTCCGATACTCTTTAATTTATTAATTGTTTGGTTCATTTATTTACATTTTGCGGATAATGTTTCCTCATGAACGTTTCTCATCGAAATGAGTATGAAAGTTGATGCAACTTCCCCTTACACTGATGGATAAGTTGATATCAACTTCAAAAAATCAAAATCGCTTTGATTTTACATCAACCAGTTTTTACAAACCACCAACTTCACCTTACACCATGGATAAGTTGATGTCAACTTGAAGTCGCTGCAACTTATCCACAGGTCTAAGAGCCCCTTTAAGCGTAGTACGCAGCTAAACCTGAATTTCAGGTTTCCATATAAACTCTATGTGAAAAAATCAACCTGAATTTCCGGTTCGGAAATTTTCAGGCAAATTTCCGTTTGGTAGTACGAAGAAGAAATGCCAACGTAAGTTTTGGCAATTTCTTCTGTTACAAGTTTGTTTACTACAGGCATTGGTGAATTTTTTCCCTTGCAAAACAAATTAATGTTCTGACTTATACACTGAACCCAAAAATAGAGAAAAGTTGGCCAAAAAATCAAGCCAACGCGGTGTCAAAAGTACGGTAAGTACTGTTTTTCTTAAACCAAGTACAAAATTCTTGAGTCAAGTACGGAATTTTAAGCGCTATTTTCTTAATGTAAGCCTGATCTGTACTTGATTTGAGCCAGAGTGTACTCAATGTAAGCCACATGTGTACTTGATTTAAGGCAAATTGCACTTGATTTAAAGCAGATCTGTGCTTGATCTAAGCGCGATTAGTACTTAATTTAAGCTTTATTTATACTTGATTTAAGCCTGATTTGCACTTGATTCTTGATTTAAGCCATGTTTACGCTTGATTTAAGCTTAGTCAGTACTTGATTTAATCCAGATTTGTACTTGGTTCAAGCCAAATAAGTACATGATTTAAGCGTTCTTATCCTTAATTTGAGTGTGTTGTATACTTGATTTAAGAGCTATTAACACTTGAATTAAGCATAATATGCACTTGATTTAAGCCTTATTTGCGCTTAATTTAAGCCAGATCTGTACTTCAATTAAGGGTTTTCAATACTTAATTTAAGCGGATTCTACACTTAATTTGAAAGCTATCTATACTCGAATTAAGCGTAATATGCACTTGATTTAAGCCATATTTACGCTTGATTTAAGCTTAGTCAGTACCTGATTTAAGCGTGATCATTACTTGATTTAAATAAGACAAGATCTATTTTGAAAATAATTTTATTTCTTCTTTATTTGTTTGATTTAAATATTTTATTTTGTTTGTTTTTTGTTAACATATGTAAACACAATGTGTATTGTATTAATTAATTACTTTAGTACAATAAATTTATAATTTCAATATAATATAAAAAATAATTCAGAATTAAATATTATTTCTGTATTTGTTTTTTATATTTTTTTTATAAATTAAATTGTTTATATTTTTAATAAAATTTATTTGTTCTGTATTTCTTTGATATTAATATTTTTTAATAAATCAAATTGCTTATATTTTAAGTAAAGTTTTTTTGTTCTGTATTTGTTTTTTTAATAAATCAAAATGTTTATATATTAAGTAAAATTTATTTGTTCTGTATTTGTTTTTTTACTAAATCAAATTGTTTATATTTTAAGTATTGTTTTTTTCTGTATTTGTTTTTTTATAATTCAAATTGTTTATATTTTAATTAAAGTTTTGTTGTTCTGAATTTTTTTACAAATCAAATTATTTGTATTTTAAGTAAAGTTTTTTTGTTTTGTATTTTTTTATATTTTGTTTATAAACCAAATTGTATAAATTTTAAATAAAATTTTGTTTATTCTGTATTTGTTTGATTTTAATATTTTTTAATAAATGATATTGTTTATATTTTAAGAAAAGTTTTTTTGAGAAATTCGACGAAAATTAACTTACAGCATGTGCAGTTAACTTTTTCATTTAGTTTTCGTAGGTTTGCACGTTTTTGTTGACTTTTATCGTTGGTATACATTTGTATTGTATTTAAAACAACTATTTTGCCACAAAAAAACGGAATGCGGTTGTTGTTCCTGTGTTGGACGTTGTGTACTACTGCCTCTATCTGGTATTATTGAACCCATGCTTTCCACCATCCAATGTTCACTTGCAACCATACCTATGACGTTAAAAATATTGAGAGAATAAATTACTCTATCCTAAATTCCTCTATGGTATACATTTGTGTTGGTATACATTTGTGTTCAGTCATAGATATACATATGGTATACATTTGTGTTCAGTCATAGAGCAATATATAAGAGACGACGAAGTAGTAGGTCATTTCATCGAGTCCGAGTTGCTGTTGTTTGTTACTCTTTGGTTGGATATAAAACGGAGAGAAATAAAAGGGAATACGTATTTTCGTTGGATGCAACCAACATAAAACATAATTTAGCGTCATTAATATCAATCAAATACTATTTTAACTTAACTTGCTGCATGGTTTGCTGCTGGTTGCTTATAACTAGCTTTCTCGACTATCTGCTCTGTTTTCCTACTTCCTACTTCATAGACGGGAGCAAATTTCTTTTAGCAGCAAAATTTGATTTTTTTCGTTTTTTTTGCCTGGTAGAGCATTAAATGGGAATTTAAAAAAAAAGAAACATGTTTGCGGAAGTGCATATTTTCCGAAATATAGGTCTCCAAAGCTTGAATGCATAATCGCGCATAACTCTGCCATTTATTATCCGATCCTGATGAAATAAATTTCATGAATCGTTAAACCAACTAGTCGCTCAGGCGGGGGGGATCATATTCCTTCTGTAGCTTAAGTCGATGTATGACAAAATCAGGAAAATCGCGCGAGATTTGAGAAATAATTTTTTTTATTTTGGTGTGTAAAAACTAGAACAAAGGACAACAGAAATAAAAGACAACAACGACAAAAAACAACACCACCAAAAGACAAGAACAAGTTGATTAAACCAAAAAAGTGAGGTTAAAAATTTTTTTTAATGAGCCCTCAATGGGTTAATAAAAGAAAATATATTTATATACAGAGTTATAGAGTTTCACAAGGGCTTTGTAATGATATACATTTCAAGAAGATACGATGATAAATACCTGAGATATGACCGATTATATACTCGAGCTTTAAAGGCCTGTATCTCAAGAAGTTGGACCTAGCGCAAAAAACAAAACTTATTTTTCAACTCAGCGCAGAAGCCTTTACCGTTGCTGAAATTTTGGTGCAGATCTGATTTTGCTGCTAAAATAGTTTTATGCCAAAATTTGTTTTTGCACAAGCTTTATTTGAAAGCTTAGAGGGTAAAGTATTTTTGAGATTTTTTCAGATTTTTCGTGTTTTGAATTTTACTTAAAACGTGGTCAATAACCACAATTTCTTAGTTTGTAAGTCAACATTTTTGAAGCTAAACGTACAAACTTTTATTGTAGAAGCATAAACCACCAGTTTTGGCAATGATTTTGCTCAACAAGGTGCAAGGTATTAAATTTTTTCGTAAATTTTGTAAATAAATTTTGTAAATTCCTATGAAAATTTAAAATACTAATGCTGCACATTTTGTAATGTTGAATTTGCAGTTACTGTTCTATAGTTATGCCGTTTTAAAACTCTTTTTGTTGCGCTAAGTAACGACAAAGAATTACACGCAGAAAAAACGGTCTCGGCAACATATTTAAGGAACCATATATATGATTGCAAGCATTGTGTTTGCAAATGTGGCTTTGTTTGTTGAAAATTACTGAAAAAATCCTGAAAGACAACTACGGAACAAAAACTCATTAGATTTTCAATTCATGAAAATAATGTTCGCAAACATATATATTGTTCCTGGAATATGTAGCTGGGGCCGTTTTTTCGGCGTGTAACTCGTTGTCGTTACTTAGCGCATGAACATTTTTCATTAGTGCAATGCTTAAAGCAATTCCGATGCAAAAATGACAAACAGTTCATAATATTATTAGTTTCATACAATAAGGCTGTTTTTTATTCCATTAAGCTGTCGCCAGTTACGACTTTCCAAATAAAACGATCCACACTTAATACTACGCAATGTGGCAACATTTGCTGTAATGTAATGCAAACAAACACATGGTAGCAGCAGATGTTGTAATTGTAAGCAGCAACAACAGGCATTTTATTTTCGTTCATTCGTCTCAGTTGTTAAACTCTACAAATAACAACAATCCAAGAATACAAAAAAGGATAAAAACAATATACAAAAGATTTTGACAAGTGAAACGAAAAATGACATGGAAAACATTTCATCACCTGTTTAAACGACTATACCTGGTAGATAATTCTACCATGATCAATATGTATAACATTTACCGAGCGTTTTTGTGAACAATTTATTTCCAATTTTGTTTTCTATCGGAAATAAAAGGCTATCCTTCAAACTTAGAGATATACAAGTGTACTTAGTCTTCGATGAAACAAAATAATTGTAATGAACTTAAAATGTGTAAGACATTTTGCAAATTTCTGCTTTTGGGTTTCTCCTTGATAACATTTTCATTCGCAAGAAATGATAACAAAATTTATCTAACGCTGCAGCCACACTTTCAAGTTTTTGTTTCAAGTTTTGTACACATACTGCTTGTCAAAATTCATGTAAATTGATAGCTGTGACGTAGGCTGCACGCAACTTGAAAGCAATATTCATTTTTCATAAACCTTCATGTCTTCTGTATAGCTCTATGAATCGCAACATATCATTGTATTTATTACCTCTACTCACAAACATTTTTAATTATTTATAATATTTTAATATTTGTAAAATTAGAAATCAAAAAATGATGACGGCAGAATATTTGTAGGGAGGAAAACGAGAAACTGTTCATGACATATGTAATCAGCTGTTTTCTTGAAAGAAAATTGAAACACTCCACTTGAAAGAGAAATTGAAAGCAAGCTCCTTTCAATTTTTAAAAGTGTGAGTCTTTTAGTATAAAAGTATGAATGTATTGAAACTTGAAAGGCAAAAATTGACCGTGTAACCCCCGTGTAAGATAACTTTTTGTTGCCATTTCTTGAAATTAATCATGTGGCAACATTGTCATTGCACATGACAGTTTTTGCTTTTCTTTATGTCTATGAGCCAAAGCACTGTGCGACGCTTTCTCTCAATAAATTATCAAATTTGTTCGAAATGTGTGTAAAGTTATGAAATTTGTTCGCAAATCGTTGTTCTATGAGTTGCCACGTTGGTATATGATTATGCCACACATAAACACGTGCTTATGTTTTATTAATCAATTAATCGCACTGATTTGTTCGAGTTAATCGTTAATCGAAAACTTTAATTATTAAAGTGTTCGGTTAATTTTATAACACACTTAATCGATTAAGCGAATAATGATTAATTGAATGGTTATGTATCTGGAACAGTAACTGTATCTGGAACAGTAACTGCAAATTCAAAAGTTTCTTTTACACAATTTGTTTGGAACTTATCCGTCTTTCAAAGTGCATCATTAGTATTTTAAATTTCTGCATTAATCATGAGCTGAGATTGAGTGTCCAGTGATCACAGATACTGGCATAGAGATATATTGTCCAGGAATGGATATCAGGTTTAGCGTACGATTTTGGTCATAACTTAGTCATACCTCCCTGGTAATTCTGCAATTTGTGCCACGTGCCCAACTAACAATCGCATGTCTAAGAGCTTTGGTTTTAAGCTTGAGCTTGCATGCAGACAGGGGCATACACACATGCTCCATATCCAGTGGAACAGGTAAGGCATATCCTAATCTTGCCAGCTCATCTGCTCTATGATTTTTTGAAATATTCCTTGGCTCCTGCATCCATATTAGATAAATATCGAACTGCTTGGCCATCTTATTTAGCAATGCGCGGCAGTTGTGGGCAATTCTGTAAGTCAGGAATACAGATTGCAGGGATTTTTTTTAGCAGACTGTCAGAGTAGATGTTGATACCCCAGGCATAGATGACGTTTCGTCCCAGGCAAATGGTAACTTCTCCGATTGCCATGACTTCTGCACTACAATAGTCTAGTAGCCGTTATACAAGGCTTAGACCGAAGTCTTTAGAATAAACTCCAAACCCTAACTTGCCATCTAGTTTGAAGCCGTCAGTGTAGAAGCCTAAACACCTTTTATAACATGTTATGCGTCCCTACCAGTCCTGTCTGTCCGGGATATGTGTGGATAAGTTGCTCTCCAAGGTTGAAGTAGGTGCCATGTAGTTGACTTTTACTGTGGATAGCCGCAGATCCATCAAAATTGACGCATAACTATTGCGAAGAATGCCCTAGATGGATTGCCGAATTTGCACCATATTGCTTCCCATCAAATCTGTGGTTACAGATGTAAGATAACCCTCAAACTCTCGGTAAGGGTTGAGCGAAGGGCACCCGTGATACACATCATTGTCATTCTCTGGAGTTTTGTCAATATACTTTGATAAGTGGATTTTTCCATTACTGGCCACCAAACAACAATGCCGTAAAGCAATATCAGGCGGACAACAGCTGTATACACTGGGCGTCATTAGAATAGCGCCCCCTTAACATCATAGGTTTAGGCTCAATGCAACATCAGCGTTTGAGGCTAGGAACCTGCAACTTGTATTGTTTATAGTCTATTTGTTCCTCTGATACATGTAGTAATTAATTTAATTTTATTTTATTTTTAAGTGAAAATATCCAAATAAAATGCAATGAAAAGTTGGTCATTAGAATAGCACCCCCTCTATTAAAACATGATTGTTACTATTTTAAGTTTTGGATATATTTTTATTTTATTTTTTTTTAAATCCATGATTTTACTACACGGGCTGTATGAATTGGCGCATTGTCGTGCTGGAAATGCCAAGGCAAATCACCGAACAAGTTTTTAAAGTGCGGAAATGCGGTTTTTAGAACGTCATTGTAATTGTTTGCATTCATATTCGTTGACAAAAATTGCAACTCACATGTGCCGTAGTAGGAGATGGCTCCCCACACCATAACACCACCCTCCCGACTATGTAGGCGATCCAATTGATGTTCTTCCTCGTAGGTCATGGAAATAGTAATGGTATCCATCTGGCCCCTCGAGATTAAATTTCTTTTCATCTGAAAATACCACATATCGCCACACAGTATTCCAAGTCATATGGTTGCGAGCAAAATCCAAACGCATTTCTTTTCGAGCAAAGTTGAGTGGTGTTTTTTGTTTAATTTGAGTCTTTTTAGGTGTTTAGCATTTCTTATTACTCGCTGTACGGTTGATAGGCTGGCTTGAACACCGGTATTTGCTCGGAATTTAGCGGCTGAGTCGTGAGAGTTAGAAGCTTCTCTCAAAATAGCTCTTCTATCGGCACTGTAAATAACTTTGTGATTACCGCCTTTAAAATTTTTCCCATATTCCGTAGTATTCCGAAGGAACATGGATATTACTTTTCTGCTCCTACCGATTTTTTCAGCTATTTTATGAATCCAGTAAACTCTTCTCGGGGATAGGCCCCATCGTCCTCCGTTGGCCCTGTAAGTTTGGTAAATATTAATACTCATATACATTAAAATCGCTTCTATTGTCTTTTATAAATGTAGCACCAAGAAAATACAAGGGCAAATATAAAAAACACTCTATTTCACGTGTTTTGTATTTGAATTTTAAAAAAGTGTTACCTTAGTAACGATGTTACAAGTTATGATCATTAGGAGAGAAACAAAAAAAAACAAATAAACTACCAAGAATTCTGTCCTAAAGTAAACAGTTTTTTTTTGTAATACTGTGTAAAAAGAATTATCAAAAAAATTATATAAACGTTTTAGAATATTTTTTTTGTCGATAACTACTCTTTTTAATGAAAATCCTGAACTTGGAGTCGGAATTGTCGGAATCGACTCAGACTCCAGGCAAATATCCCAGACAGATTTATTGCACCATTGCATAAACAATTTTAAAAAAATTATATTGCTATTTTTTTCAAAATGTTTCGTTTCAGTTTCATCACTCCCAGCTAGAAAAAAAAGGAGAAAAACGTTAGTGTCATAAGGCCTTAAGTAATTTTTAGATATTTATTTCTTATCTTCTTCTTTAGCAAAATGTTTCCTTTTTATTAAGACTGTTTTTTATTCCATTAAGCTGTCGCCACTTAACGACTTTCCAAATAAAACGATCTACACTTAATACTGCGCAATGTGGCAACATTTGCTGTAATGGGTGAAAAAAATGCGATACGGCAACACGTTTGTAGCCAGTGCCAACAAACACATGGTAGCAGTAGATGTTGTTTAATTGTAAGGAGCAACAACATACATTTAATTTTTGGTTAATTGATTTCAGTTGTCAAACTCTACACAAATATATAACAACAATACAAGAATACAAAAAAGGATAAAACCAAAAAGGACCAAACCAAAACAGAACGAGACAACTACAATTAAAATAGTTCGTTCTATAAATAGAACTTTCAAAACTTCTGCATCAGTGCGTGTAAGTAGGAAAGCTATGTGTAAGTAGCGACAACCAATCACTCTGCACAACCAATAAATGTCTTCGGTTAGTGACTTGTGGAAATACACACCGCAGAGGCTTAACGGGCTAGACGCTGCTGAAGATGATGCTTCACAAACATCGAAACGATCGTCAAGCGAATCTGAGTTTGAATCCCACCCGCGGCATTTACATTTTTTTCACTAACCGGAGAAAACATGATCTCTTATAGCCTTAAAGGAAATTACAACTTTAAACATAACGAGGATCTAAGACAACTAAATTTGAAACATATGGTAGGGCCAAACCAAAACAGAACGAGACAACTACAATTATAATAGTTCGTTCTATAAATAGAACTTTCAAAACTTCTGCATCAGTGCCTGTAAGTAGGAAAGCAATGTGTAAGTAGCGACAACCGATCACTCTGCACAATCAATAAATGTCTTCGGTTAGTGAATTGTGTAAATACACACCGCAGTGGCTTAACAGGCTAGACGCTGCTGAAGATGATGCTTCACAAACATCGAAACGATCGTCCAGCGAATGTGAGTTCGAATCCCACCCGCGATATTTACATTGTTTTTCACTAACCGGAGAAAACATGATCTCTTATAGCCTTAAAGGAAATTACAACTTTAAACATAACGAGGATCTAAGACAACTAAATCCAAAATACATATAATTTTGACAAGTGAAACGAAAAATTACATGGAAAAAATTTCATCACTTGTTTAAACGACTATAACTGATAGATAATTCTACCATGATAATGTACAATTTACTTCCAATTTTTTTTTCTATCGGAAATCCTTCAAAGTTAGAGATATAAAAGTATACGTAGTCTTCCATTAAAGAAATTAATTTTAATGAACTTAAAATGTGTAAGCCATTTTTCAAATTTCCGCTTTTGAGTCTCTCCTTGATAACATGAAATGCTAACAAAATTTATCTAAGGGTGGTATTCTATAAGTCGTGAATCAGTCACTTCGCGTTACTTTTGTCGTTTTGGTAGTTTATAAAACGTTAGAGCTGTTGTGTGTCTACCTGCGTTGAGTTACGTTATTTAATGGGTAGTTTATAAAACGCAGCGCAACGTTTTTGATCACTTCAGCTGTCAAATTGAACACGCCACAGTTCTTCGCGTTAGTTGAAGAAATTACAAATTTAAAGAAAAATGTCGATCGAGGATAGGCAGTTGGAAGTATTTTGCATTTCATTGCTTATAAGTAGTTGCCAATTTTGGATGAAATGCAATCGACGGATAGAGCTCAATTTTTTTTAATAATTCAAAATTATACTGTTTACGCACTGAAATTCTTATATACAATATTAGAATTAGAAATGGAACGTTCGTTCAAATAAATAATGCGTTGCAAAACTTTTATAATTATATTTAAAAATTATAGACATCTATTGACGTTGACAATAATAAACAAAAGAACCAATACATTACAATCAATTCATACCGCCAAATGGCACGTGTTTTTGAAAAGACAACTAATTTATTGAACATTGAACCCCAAAATAACATAGGTTTTTTACACATTTTATGTGAATATTGTTGGTATTAGTGACCGTCGGTGGTGCAATGGGTAGTGTGCGCGCCTCTTGTACAGGAGATCCTGGGTTCGATCCCTGCTCCAACCACCTTAAAATTTCTTTCGACGACGGTCACCTCGCTTAGTGACGGCGACACTATCGAGTATATAGCCATGAAAAAGCTTCTCAAAATTCCGTTCGGAATCGGTGTAAAACTGTAGGTCCCAATCAGTGAGTGAAAAACTGGAAAGCGCACAGCTCAGTGATTGTGAGAAGTTCTCCCCGGTCCCTTCATGGGATGTAATGGGAAACCATTTATTTTTTTTTTATTGTTGGTATTTGCAGTATTATGTATAATAGGAATCTTAAAATCTGTTGATCTACTGAAATAGAGCAACATTTTTTATTCTTTTTCATTCTGAGCATTTCACTCAAGATAACTTTTTCTGATCTATAATTGTTTATTTAAGTTTGGCAACTCTATACACCGCATATGTCAGTGACAGCATTCGTAAACAAACGCAACCCCGAAGTGGTATATAAACTACCATTTTTTGACTTTGGCGTTCGCGTTGGCTTTTGCATTTACGTTCACTTTTGGGACTTTTAGAAGACTACCCTAAGATAACTTTCTATTGCCATTTCTTGAAATTTAACATGTAGCAACATTGTCATTGCTCAAGTCGGAATTTAAGTGGGAATTTCAAATGCCACTTAATATCGCTTAGCTGTCCCGTACAAATTAAGCTATAATTAACTTTAGCGGGCTCAAGAAAACACACTTATACGGCATTTACACCGACCGAGATTATCGCATTTTCGGGATTATCGACGTTTTTTTTCTTATGGTGTTTGCTATTTATAATCCCGAAAAAGCGATAATATTCTAGGTGTAACTGGAGTTTTATTGTATAGCGTGTATCCAAACGTTGGCAGCTCTGACATTTCCTTTACACTTTTCCCTTTACATCTGGCAACGCTGTTATTAGGATGCGAAAAGTTATTTCCTTATTCGCAATGCGGGACGTATGATAAATATGAATAACAAAGGGAAATAGTACATATTCAAAACAAAAAGAAATAAAAATGCATTTGAATAAAAATTTATACGAAATAAAACTGTAAAATGTATAAATTAATTAAGATAATTGTAATTAAATCATAGTTAATAATTTTTAAATTAAATTTATTCAAAACGATATTTGTCAACCTTTTAAACTCTTAAGCACATTTCGTTACACTAACACTCTTTGACAGTAGTAGTCAGTCTCTTAAGTGCTTACTCTCTTATGATGTTCATTGTGTTTTGGTTTTGTTTTTTTTTTACTTTCATTTGCTCAATTTCCTAAAAAAGTATGAAACTCTGTTATTTTTTTACTCATTCGCGGTTAAACTGTTGTCTAAAGCGCATCGTAGCGGTTCATCGTAATAAAACGAAAAATAAAAGCATAAATCGAAAGAAACGTCAAAGTCAACAAAACACATAGAAAGACGCACACACAGCCACAAAACAAAGAGATAGAAATAGAGACACATATACGCGCGTTTTTTGTTTTTGAGTTGTATGTTTTTTCTTGTTATTATTTTATTTTGAGTTTCCTTCCGTTCCTCTTTCACTGCTCGCTCTATCATATTTTGCTCGGTTTTTTATACGTTTCTTCGTTCATACGTTTAAATGTTCTTCGCTGTTTTTGTTATTAAATTACACTACAGTGGCGGGCTACGTGTATACGAGAGTATAAATAAATGAATAAAAATAAATAAATAAAAAAAACAAAAAGAAACAAAAAAACCCCCAACAGAAGAAGACCGTATACGACAACAGAAATAAAGAAAATAATCAAAATAATAATAGATTTCAAAAGAAAACGGTTTATAATTATATATTTATAAAGTCGTTAATGATAATAGTACGTTATCAACTATAATAAAAGTAATATAAATTGATAAAAAAAGTTAATAATTTAAACTCCGTAAATAAGTTACTTTTATAAAAAAGCAAAAA
The DNA here is from genome assembly GCA_963931995.1 of Phaonia tiefii. NCBI lineage: Eukaryota > Metazoa > Arthropoda > Insecta > Diptera > Muscidae > Phaonia > Phaonia tiefii. The sequence continues at coordinate 296,080,329 of OZ008368.1, forward strand.
ATTCAAAAAAAAAATCAACAAAAAAAAATTAGAAAATATCTTTGAATTCTATAACGCAAAAATCAAACGTGTGCATTTGATATGATAACGTTTCGCCCTGTGTCGCGTGTGACAATGTGAAACTGTTTGCAAAACAACAGCAGACGTTTATTTTTCGGGTTTTTCATGATTTGAAATTCGATTTTGCTGACGTTTTTGATGTGTATGAAATACGAGTACGTATCTCTAAAAATTAACTTAAATTAAGTTCGTGCCTCAACCTAAAATAAAAAAAAAATAAGCAAAAAAAAAATAAAACAAAATTATACACGTAAATTTTAAAATGAGAAAGTGAGAAATAAATGTTGAATATATGTATGTATATTTTTTATACATATATACCATATTCATATGTATTTAAGTGTTTTTAAACGCTATATTGTTTTGTTTTTAAATTTACCACACAACTTAACCAACCTCATCATCGTCACCCTAAATAGTAAGTATACAGACACATCCATACATACCTATGCATATGTATATGCGTGCACAATTTTGTAAAACACTCTCGAGGTGAAAAAGAAATGCCAAAGAGTAAAATGTAACTGAAATCATCTTGAAACCAACGCAGTAAAGCAGACGACGTATCCAAACACACAAAACAACAACGTCATAAATACAGTGCATTACCTTGAAGAACAGTTCTGTAGCCAAGAAAAAAGATCAGAAACAACAGCTTAAGTGTCTCTTGCCCACCTCCCACCCAAGGCCCACTTTGCAAAAATCAAAACATTTGTCGCCCAACGAGACACAGAGAGACAGAGAGAGAGAGAGAGTGAGAATTGAAAAGAGCACATTTGAGCGGTTTGTTTAAAACTAAAATTTAATACAAACAGAATGTATAAGAGAGAGGACAGTGTTTTTACAGGTTGTCAGTTTAGCATTGTGTTTTTTCGTTTGTTACTGAAGGTTTTAGCATTTTTTTTAAAGGCCCGTATTCAAAAAACTTTTCAAACGTTTTATAGACAAAAAATATCCATAAGTAATCGTCTAATAAATCTCTTATAAGTACATATGAATATGACCCCATGTTTTTCTGGAAAAACTCGTTAAAACTTAAAACCTTGTTTGCATTTAAATCGAAATTTAGTGTCTCGAGGTTTCTTTTTTCAGTCTAAAATCTTTTTTCGCTTACACAAATCAGCATTTTGTCAAGCTAAGATTTTTGTTGCGAGATATTGTTCGGGGAAAAATTTGTTTTTGTTTGCACAAATCAGCTGTTTATTGTCTCAAATATTTCAGGCAATTGCAGCTCTGGATTCGGCAAATAAAAAAATTGTTCAATAAAATAAACTAAATTCAATGGGGATTCAACAAATATGTAGTAATATGACATTCCAGTATTCACTTCAATGCTTTAATATTTTATAAAACGCAAACTCCTGTCCGTAACTTCCTGCGTTTGTTCCTAGCATTTTATAAAATACCAGTAATTAGTTACTCACTTATTTTGTTACGATGTACAAAAATCATATATTTTGTGAAATTTACAAAAATCTATACAAAAATCGTTGCTCGAATATATTTTTCTCTAGGTTATTTGTACAATCCATTTGTCTCTGCACGAAAGCAGTTACAGATTATATACATAGTTATTATATATTGTCGACGACAAAGACAAACTGACTCACACCACTTTTTCAAAATTTGTACATATTAGTGACTATTGGTTAAATTAATGGACCCAGTACATTTTTAGTTTCACTATATAATAGACACAGCTGCAGTGAAGTTATATATACAGCCCTGTCATGGCTTCCTACGAAATCGAAATGAATTCGTAAATACCAATTCGTAACGTTTTTGCTTTTGCTTCTATGACTTTCGTACGGTTTGGTAAAAACGATGAAAAACTGAATTCATTCTTTTCGAACGAACATCTGGCAACTCCATGAGAAAAAAATAGACAATACATAAACAAGGAAAACAAAATAAGGGAAAACGAAGAAACTAAAAGAATAAAGTAACTTTCGACGAATGTGAACAATTAAATTAATTCAAGTGCTGTATTAAACATCGAAAGGAGTATGCCAGGAGTTTCAATAGTAGCAGTTATCCAGCACCAAAGGAGTCATTTTTTTTTCAAAAAGTGAACCTGAAGACGCATCAACGTATGTGGCAGTGTTTTATAAAATCGTACGTGGCAACGCAGAAGTATGACAACTTTTTGCGTTCCGTGCATTTTCTTTAGTAAATCTTTAAAAGAAATGTTTTATTAAAGAAAAAGCTTTGGAAAATTCTATTTTTAAAAATACTATTAAACTAGGCAAAATACTTTAATCAATAAAAATATATTAAGCAGTGTTTTTTTAGTGTTTTCTCTTTACATTTGTCAATTTCACTGCAGTTTTACCAACTGTTTTGAATATGCAATATTTTTGCGGTTTTGATTTTCTGTAGGACAAAACGAAATTGATTTCACTTTCGAACGAAATTGCCCTCTGTGACATGGCTGATAATGTTAATTTGAATTCATAATGGATATGAAATTTTAAAACACACTGGGAACTTCAATTTCCACGGGTTTCTTTTGATGTACATAGTTAATCGTTTGGGCTACTGACACATCCAATTGTCATTGCCAATTATTATTATTATGCATTACAAGATATCTTCTTTCCACGTTGCGTTAGCATTGCCGGTAAACATTCGTTCACTCACAGAATGTATTGAGGTTTTATAAAATGGCACGGTAAATACAGGGTGGTTCAGTCAGGACTGAACAAATTTCACCAGCGTATTCCTTGGCTCATTTCATGGAAGTATGTCCATAAATGACCATGCCCGAAAATACAAGGGGGCGAAATGGCAGCGGTTTGAACATTTTCGGATTAGTGGTCGGAGGGTATCAAGGTAAAATTGCTAAGTTCTGAACCAGTGGTCGGATTTTTTTGTTCTTGTTTTCAGAATCAATAAAAAATTTAAAAAGAGTGAAATCGCCGAGATACAGAGGTTTAAAAAACAAAATTCAAAAAAAAAGACATAAGAATGTGCACATAACCTCAATACAGATGGCAGGTAACTTATGTTTTTTTCTGTTAAAAGAAAGCCCTACCGCTTACCTTTCCAAAATGCCCTAAACGAAGCCCAGAAGTCGAGATACAAAAGTTTAAAAAAAAATTTTAAAAAAAGACAAGAATGTGCACATAACCTCAATTTGCTCAGCCAGATGGCAGGTAACTTATGTTTATTTTTCTCTTAAAACATAGCCCTACCGCTTACCTTTCCAAAATGCCCAAAATGAAGCCCAGAGGTCTTACCGTTCCAAAGTTATAACCATTTGACTGAAATTCAAAAATTTTTTCTTTGTTTTTGGAAGCGAAATATCATCACGCATTCATTTGTTTTTGTAAAGTAACACGTGGCCGTCGGTGGTGCAATGGTTAGTGTGCGCGGCTCTTGTACATGAGATCCTGGGTTCGAACCCGGCTCTGACCACCTTCAAATTTTCTTTCGGCGGCGGTCACCTCGCATAGTGACGGCGACACTATCGAGTATCTAGCCATGAAAAAGCTTCTCAAAATACCGTTCGGAATCGGTGTAAAACTGTAGGTCCCAATCAGTGAGTGAAAACTGGAAAGCGCACAGCTCAGTGATTGTGAGAAGTTCTCCCCAGTCCCTTTATGGGATGTAATGGGAAACTATTTATTTATTTTTAACACGTTTAAGATTTTATTTTGTTGATTTAATTTTATTTTGTAAAGTAACACGTTTAAGATTTTATTTTGTTGAAATTTTTGGCTGAACTTTGAAACCTCCATTGGTTAAAGTTTCCTGCGGAGGTGAAAATGTATTATATATGCGATTGGACGCACCGTTTCCGAGTTATAGGCATTATTTGTATTTCATCTATTATCTTATATTGACTATTTTATGAAAAAAAATTCTTACATACGCTACCATCTCATGAAAACCCCTAAAAAATTGAATATTTTTTCGATTCGATCGTCCGATTCCAAGATATAGACATGAGGGAGTTTTAGAAATATTTTTTATTCGAAAAATATTAGTTCTAGCAATTTTAATTTAAAAAACCTGATGCCATATTTAAGACATTCACTGGTTAATGCCTCTTATGGAGGTAGAAATGTATTATTTTTGCAATTGGACACACCGTTTCCAAGATATCGCCTCTTTTTTATTCTAGCGATTTTCTTATTTTGACGATTTTTGAAAAAAATTCTTCCACACGAATTGGACTACATTATGGAAATCCCATATAAAGGACCAGAAATTTGTTATTTTTTCGATTGAACGCTCCGTTTACAAAATATAGACATGAGGGCGTTGTAGCGATTTTTTATTCGAAAATTGTTAGTTTTAGTGATTAAAAAAAAACGTAATTCCATATTGAAGATACCCATTAGTTGTAAAAAATTTATTATTTTTGCAATTCGACGTACCGTTTACGAGTTATAGCCTCGTATTTATTTTAGCGATTTTCTAATTTTGACGAGTTTTAAAAAAAAATCTTCCATACGAATCGGACCACTTTATGAAAAACCCTTAGAAACTCTCGAAAATTAGTTATTTTTTCGATTTGAATCTCCGTTTCCGGGATATAAGTCGTGTTTTGGTTAATCGTCGATAATCGCTTGCTAAGTTGAAAAAAACCGATATTTGGGGATAATTCATTTTATTCAGAAATATTAAAGAGGGTTTGAAAACGGTATAAGATGTGAATTTTTTTTAAACTTAGCGAATATGAATCGCGCCGCTAAGTTCTCGCTAAGTCTTCGCTAAGTGCTTGATACAAAACAAGCGAATATGTAAACAAGCGGTGTAACCAAAACACGCTTAAAGACTCTTTTTCTAATTTTTTCATATTTTCGATCAAAAATGGAGATGGGTTTCCCAGGGTAACCCATTACCCGTCGTCGTGGGTAACTACCCATTATTTTCCCCATAGCCTGTGGGTAATGGGTAAACGTTCATTACATATTCCCCACGGCGATGTGTATTGGTTACACATGGGGGGTAAATACGAACTCTGTAAGCGATATTAAGCGGCAATTGAATTAACCGCTTCTATTTCAGGTCAACAGCCCCGTAATCAGTTCTTCCGAAATTTTCGTTGCCATAAGAAGTACGTGTATTAAAAAGAGCGAAAATTTCGTTCACTTTTTGTTTGCTTGGTACTCAGCTCTTTGCGAAAGTTTCTAAATACGAACTCTGTAAGCGATATTAAGCAGCAATTGAATTAACCGCTTCTATTTCAGGTCAACAGCCCCGTAATCAGTTCTTCCGAAATTTTCGTTGCCATAAGAAGTACGTGTATTAAAAGAAGTGAAAATTTCGTTCACTTTATGTTTACTTGGTACTCAGCTGTTTGCGAAAATTTCGTAAGCGAAATCAATTACAGGGTTGTTATGCCAAAGCTATTTCGTGCGAAAACAATTGTTTGTTACATTTCGATAATTTTACCAAACTAAAGGAATACCACATGAGTTAACAAAAAAATTGAGTGCACTGAGGAATTATTAATGAAATATTTTCAGGTTAAATCAAAGATAGGTCACTCCGGTAACTTTCCGTTTAAGGCCCGTATAAAGATCATTTCGCGTGGAATTTTTTAAATAACTTTTGTGTGAGCATTTTAGAATTCAAGTAAATTATAAGTATATAGTTTGCCAGGAATCATAGGAATACATTTGCAAGACTCCTTTTTGAAAACTATATTTCTATTAATAGAAATATAGATTGTCCTCGAGCTTAACTAATAAAATTAAAAAATACCAATGAAAAGGCCGAATAAATAAAAATCATCCCTGATGAATAAGTATCAAATTTTAAACTTTTTGTTAAGGTGTTATTCGACACTTAAAATATATATACAACACAAGGCTTGTTCTTCGCCTTTTTGTAATGGCTTCGCCAATTTTTCAATAATGTATCAGACTCCCACAATTTTCTGTACTTTTGTACATAACTTTCCGTCTAATATTGAGTTAACTTTATTTACATATTCCTCTATATAGACAAAACATTTCCATTAAGAACATTAATGAATATATTAACAAAATCCAAAGAAATTCGTTAAAACTTTCACAGAAATTGTTTAAATATATGGCTGTTGGCCAAAAGCAATAACAAGATTACTACTGCTCAATATTAAAAGCTATTCTTAATATTGTAAAAACGTACGTAAGCTTGCCGGCATTCTATAATTTATTTCCTATAGTAAAACGCGCTAATTTAGCGCGAAAATTAGACGACCAGAAGATGTGCGCAACTTGGCAACCCTGGTAAAAGAGAACCAGAAAGTGCTAGGAGTTCACTCAAACTCATTTCTCTCTCGCGTCATATCTTGCTTATTTCATACTTTTTGCATAGTTTATGTAATTTTACTTCAACATGGTTGGAATTTGTATAGTTATATACAATAACACTATCAAAAAGTTGCTCGTGTATTGAAATATTCAATGAAGAGAGTAAGGGAGAGAGTAGAGAAGTACTAGGGTTTCACTCGTTTTGTTTGTTGGCATTTGAGTGAAGAGAAATTTTGACTGTCTAGAGAAGAGTATTGCGCTATCAGCAATAAAGAGAGATCAAAACGAAATGGGATTGCTTGATTTTATTTAAGAATATATGTAAGTGCGTGATTATGATTTTATATATTTATAATAAAATAAAAAACAATAACAAATAAACCAAAGGCAACAACCAAGTAAGTGCAATGTACAAAACCGATGATAAATCAAAATAAAGAATCATGTAATTCAGTAATTAAAAATAAAGTCAATGAATTACTACTAGACTCAGTGTTTGGATCTGACAACAACAAAGGTAGGTATGTGTCGAAAAATTCGGATCATGGTAGAGTTATCTACAGGTAGTCGCATTAGATATTCCGTGGTTAAAGCCCTGTATTCAGTTCTCGCGAAATTTCCCAAAGAAATGTTGTCATTTATCTCTAAACAGAAAATTGTATTGAAAAGATCTTATCTTATTTTTCCATTTTATTTTTAACGCATGTGGTGTTACTTTTTGTTGTTATAATTATCGAAATGTCGAGATTCCGGTCCCAAACAATTTGTCTCTTACGAAATAACTTCGGATTTGTGTTTGTCTACCAAATTTTTGCAAAGAGCTGAGAACCAAGCAAATGAAAAGTGAGCGAAATTTTCGGTTCATGAAATTTTCGTTATTTTTTAAACACGTACTTCTTTCTCATGGCAACGAAAATTTCATAAAAACTGAAACCCGGGCTTAAGTTGTCAAAATTGGCTAGTTAATAAAAACCACTATTTACACAAAATGTGAAAAATTGCAGAAGCGTTTACTAGATAATTCTACCATAATTCGGACAGATTGTGTACTAGATTAATGTGAGTACCCGCCACAATGGCTCAATCTCACAGTGCTCTTAACACAGGGTGAATACAATGCGTCGACCAGCGCCCCCGTATGCCGAAGCATCCGAGTACCAATTTAAAACCATGTATTTGGACATAGTTTTTTCCCTTGGTTAGGGACGGAGCCTATCTAACACTCCTTCCGATCTATGGGTCACGGCACCCGGTTGCAATGCAACTCCACATCGAGCAGAAGCTCTCCCCGCGATTTGGGTATAAACCACAGCCACCACGACCATAATTCGGACAGTCTGCATATGAGTTGAAGAGAGTGCCAGCAAACAATTTGACGAATTTTTTAGATAGTAGTTTTTCGACGAATTTGTATGGGGAGCCGCCTAAAATCCCTCAGCTCCCCATGCAAAGTGGTCGGAGAATTAGTTTAGTAGGGAATACAAAAAAAACAAGCTAAATATTTCTCAGGAAGTTTATCAGGGATTTAATGATATTGCGATAGAACACTCAGGGCCAATTTTTAACTGGTTATTTAAAATGGTAATCAGTTGATTTTGATTTATGTTTGATCTGACTTTAAATACGAAAAGAGTTTTTCAGTGCTTTGTGAAATAATCTTACTAACAGTACAACTTCGATAATCCGGATATGGTCCTTCCGGAATCCTTCTGTAATCCGGACAGAGTTTAAAAATTAAAAATATCTATTATATACCTTGTAATCCGGACCAACCACGGTTTCGCTAATCCGGATCGCGTGTTGTGTAATGCAGTGTTCGATAATTCAATAAAATACAACACATTCATGCTATTTTCACTAAAACACATTATTTGATATTCTTTTATTCACATTATTTCGCCTTTTACGTACACATTATTCCATGGTATAATGATCTACGTGGTAGTAGCTGTAGAACAGCTGATTTGTTTTTTTTCATTTCACAGCAGGCGAGAATTGTCAATTTGCATACATTTTGTTGCTACATATTCTTTGTTTTCATTTTCTAAGAGAGTTTGACATTCTACGCCTGCACAACTGCCTCTTATTGTTGCCTAAACCAGCAACAACGTCTAATGCTATTACCACGAAGATCATTGTACATACCATGCATTATTACATACAAACTTGCAACAATATTTAACAATGACACACATGTTACAGCGCATCACTATGTAGCTCGGGGATTCACCGAATATAAATAAAGTTGAATTATACAGTTTGACTATTCTTAGAACGCTTCGGCAGCGTGCAATGGAAGCTAAACAAAAGTGTATTCGGCAAACAATGGTATCCGGGGTTTTTAAATAAATTTTAAGTTAATATACCATTACTATATACTTTTAACGTTTATATTGAAGTGATTGTTATAGTTTTTTTTGTCATAATAAATGAATAAATTGAATTATAAGTGTTTTTTTCTCAATACTTTTAATGCCTTTGGTAATCCGGATTCCTGCGTACTCCGGATTGAGTTGGTTTTAATTGATCCGGATTAACGAAGTTCTACGTACCTATGTATATGGCAACAGTGGAAAAACAACGGCAACGGTTAATCGTTACATTGCATCAACCTGACACCATTTGCAAAAGAAAAGTGAAGTGATAAAATGCAAAATATTTAATGAAATTGGATAGTATTTTAGGAGAAATGAAGTTCAAACTGCACTACGAGTTAAATGATAAGTTTATATTTTTATTCCAACTGGGATTGTGACTATAATTTTTCATATTAACAATTAAAGAAACTTTGTGTTTGCAGTTATTTTTATTTTCTGTCAAAATCATACGGTCTCTTGATCACAGTTTAAATGCCCAACTTTAGCTGTTTAAACAGCAATCAACAATTTATTAACCCAAAAAATGAATTCAGAGTTTAAATAAGGTTTGATCGTTGATCAAAGATGATTGACCAGTAAAAAATTGGGCCTCAAAGTAGCAAGGCCTTGATCTACCTTGTTATGGGTCTGATACGATAGAGATTGAAGGTGCATTTTTAGTTATGTATGTATGTACACTTGACACACTGTTGGTTGGTAACTTGTTATCTTGACTGATGTATATGGACAAACAGTGCTGATCTTTATTCGTAATTTATTTGGTTACGTCTGTCAAATAACCTAATTGAATAACTTCTCCTTCGAACGAGTTTGTTTTCTTTTAATTAGTGTTTAATTTTAAATTTTATTATAATATGTACTTAGGCTACATTTCCACTTAGCGTATTTAACAGTTTAACATGTTTTGAACCGAAATCAGACGATACTTTTATAAAAAATCAGCTGATTTTGGCGGCTCAAAACATGTTAAACGAGTTATTTTCGTGCAGTAGAAACGTAGCCTTATAAGGCATTTACACCGAACAAGATTTAACGCATTTCGAAGGTTAACACACCGTTAGCCCGCGCTAACCCAGAAGATTACTCATACAATTTTAATCTGTAGTTTAATTTTTAACCTCGTTTTAAACTGGTATACATTTTGATGCAACACTGTTAGTTATTAAAAAAAATGCAACCATAATAAAAACATATACAAAAATCAACTGTTTGACATACGGAAGCCGATCGAAAATTTTCCTACGCGTCGCCGCCACCAAAAATGTTTTAAAACTCACGGAGCGGCCGATATTTGGTACTTATTGGTTTAAAATATGAGTCGGCTTTATCGCCTTACCCGATTTGACCCACTGATATTGTTTTAAAGGTTCAGTTCTTTCAAAAACATACTAAATTTTTAAAAACTGGAAAAACCAATAGCCGCCAGCTTAATTTTTCTATTGTGCCGCCGTCTTCCATAATTTTGTCACGGCGTGGAGTTTGTGTAAGCACGGAGTTGCCACCTGCGTGGCTTCGATAAACAGCGGTGTAAATGCGTTATTATACGGCATTTACACCAAATAAGATTAACACATTTCGAAGGTTAACGCCGTTAGCCCGCGCTAACCCAGAAGTTTACTCATACAATTTTAATCTGTAGAAACTGAAGTTAAATTTTTTACCTCATTTTAAACTGGTTTACATTTTGATGCAACACTGTTAGTTACTAAATAAATGCAACCACAATAAATTCATACACAAAAATCAACTGTTTGACAGACGGAAGCCGATCGAAAATTTTCCGACGCGCCTCCGCCACCAAAAATGTTTTTAAACTCCCGTAGCCGCCGATATAATTAGTTGTTATTTGTGTACGACGTGAGTCGATTTTATCGCCTGGCCTGATTTGACCCACTGATCCAATTTTAAAAGTTCAGTTCTTTCAAAACCATACAAAATTTGTAAAAAACTCGAAAAACTAATAGCGGCCAACTTAATTTTTCTGTTGTGCCGCCGTCTTCGATAATTTTGTCTCGGCGTGGGGTTTGTGTAAGCACGGAGTTGCCACCTGAAATGTGGTATAAACGGCAAAGATTAGGTGTAAATGCGTTATTACGTGGCATTTAGATGTTACCGGTTGCTAATCTTCGCCGTTTATGTTTCATTTAGACCACAGTTTAAAGCGCAACCTTGTTCTCTAATCTTTGCCCTTTACACTACCCAATTTGAGATTAAATTGACATTTCAGGTGGTAACTTTGTGCTCAACCCAATTTAGAGGACGTCTGTGCCGAGACCAAATAATAGGAGACGGCGCACACAAGAAAAATTAAATTGGCGGATGTTGTTATTGCCAATGTTCTACAAATTTAGGATGCTTTTGAAATAAATGAACCTTTAAAATTGGATCAGTCGGCTTACGTCCGTGTAATAGTTGATTTTATGTGTATGGATTTATTATGGTTCCTTGGTAAAAATTAAACTTCAGTTTTTACATATTAAAATTGTATGTGCAATCTTCAGGGTTAGAGTGGGTTAACGGAGTTAACCTTCGAAATAGGTTAACCTTGGTCGGCACAAATGCCATATTGCACCACCAATTTGAGATTGAATTGACATTTTAGGTGGCAAATTTGTGGTTAGACCAATTTAGAGCAACTCCGTGTCGAGACCAAATTGTCGAAGACGGCGACACAACAGAAAAATTAAACTGGCGGCTCACAGTTTTGCCAGTTTTGTACAAATTTGGGTTGATTTTGATCAAATCAAGCCAGTCGGTCAAATCGGCTCACATTTTAAACCGATGAGAGCTAATTACATCGGCGGTGGCGTGAGCTTAACCCTTGTGAGATAAGGTGCGCCTCTGGGACGTATGACAAATAAGCATTTATTTATTTCTTTGATTTTTAAAGGAAATACTGTTGGTCGGTTTTGCAGTTTAAAAGTTGAGGGCTTTTCTGTAGATAACATTTCTTTATAGAGCAAGACTTAATCTTATTAATGTGAAACTAAAATTATTTTAAAACATTTTGGAACCTTTACTAATTAGACCTCAAACTATCATACGTCTTTAAGACGTATGGTTATCTTTTATGTGTAAAAAAATAAGGTTATCTTTCTAGGGTTAAACAATTTTTTGGCGGCGGCGACGCGTCGGAAAAAGTTGGATTCGATTGGCTTCCGTCTGTCAATCAATAGATTTTTTTCTTTATGTTTTGATTTGCAATTTTTGATACTTAACAGTGTTGCATCACATTGTACACACCAGATTAAAATTAAACTTCAGTTTTAACATATTAAAATTGTATTAGAAATGTTCTGGGTTAGCAACGGTTGGGTCCCTAATCTTAGTCAGAGTATATGCTGGAGGTGTGCGCGTAAGTGAATTTTCCCTCATAATAACGCACGCTTATGAGGTCAAAATAATTCTCGTGCACGTTCCCGCACGACAATTTTTCAACCTTTCATGATCACGCACGCTCACGAGACAAGAAAAGGTAATCACGCACGACCACTCACGGCATTTTGCTATCAAACGTTATTTACCCAATCGCTTGTGTTTTTAAACAATTTTGATATTTATTGTTAAACACTAATTTTATACATACAGCCATGGACACTAAATTAGTACATCACTACTCTTAATTTGGACGAAGCATTTTGTTTAAATTTTTGATTATGGTCTGCTCTGTTGCAGCAAAGCATCAATCCATAGAGTAATATTTAAGAGTTTCCATTACTCTCTTCGATGCCTCTTCATGTCGACGAGGTAGTAAGCCATTTCATAGAGTTTTATTTGCTGCTGTATTTTACCAATTTTACACTTTGGTTGGACATAAAACGGACAGAAATCAAAGGGAATGCGTATTTTCGTTCAATGCAAACAACATAAAACATAATTTAGCTGTCATTAGCATCAATAAACACTATTTAAAATTAGTTCCTGTCTTCTTTGCTCTCTCATTCTCCATCATCGGCCTAGTACCTTTTCGATCAGCTGTGCCATAGAATTCCCCCTGATCAAACTTGTGTCAAACAAAAATTGTTTACCGTTATCTCTTTTATTTTTTGTTGCCATTGCTGGTATGTGCAATTAGCATCTTTTGTTTTGGTCAGTAAATTAGCACAAAGCGAGCGGAAAGGTCATAAAAGGTTGTTTGATGCGTATTTTGTGTCCAACGGTAATTTTTTTTTAAATTGTTGTACAATTTCGCAAAATTTTTCCTAAAAATGTGGATGAGGAAAATAAGTGTAGTGAAGGCAAAAAGCCACGTGAAATTGTTAACCGATCGAGAAAACTGGTGTATAATGTTATTTATTCCCTTGAAACTTATAAAAATGGGTATAATGGGAAAAATGAGCCCACGTAGCAAAAAAAAACAACTGAAGCAGTTGACCGAGGAAGTCAAAGAAGGATCCGTTCACATCATCACGTGATATTGCCAACGAAGTTAACTATGAATTTCGGATGAATTTGTCAGACATACTCCTCAATGACCCTCAGTTCTTTGGACGCGCAAGCCAAAAGAAACCACACCCTTCCAAAAAAAATATTGGATTTTTTTTTCAAACACACTTGTGTATATTTTGATTACACCACGTTCATACTAGAAAGCGCGATTCGTGAGTGTGTTTCGGGAGCGTGATTCGTGAGTATAATTCGTGAGCGTGACTACCAACAATTTCAGTCACGCAGGCGATTTAAATTTTGAATTAAATTTTTAATGCTAGTCACAAGCACTCGCGGCACGACAAATTCGCGTCACGCGCACACCTCTAGATTATCGCAGATTTTTTTCTTATGGAATTTTCCATTTATTATCCTCCTATTACATTAACCTCCATGTGTGTAAAAGCGGCATTATAACGCATTTACACCGCCGTTTATCGCAGCCAGGTTAGCGTTAACCTTCTTCTCTAATTTTTGCCGTTTACACCACCCAACTTGAGATTAAACTGACAGCACCACCGTGCTTAGACAGACTCCGTTCCGAAACAAAATTGTCGAAGACGGCGGCACAACAGGAAAATTAAGTTGGCGGCTATTCCTTTTGCCAGTTTTGTACAAATTTGGGATGTTTTTGAAATAACTGAAACTTTCTAATGGCCAGTTTTTAAGTGGGTAGTTAACTATAAGATTACTTAATCGTAATTGAAAGTTAATTTGAGGTTAACTTTGCATTTGGGTTTTCAGTGGTGAGTTAATGTAAGTCGCCATATTGTTAACGATTATGGCAACCCTTGTATTCTTATTGGAAAAAACAACTGGTTTGGGATAAATACCAAAACAACAAAGACGAACGAACAAAATGGAATTATGTAAAATAAGAAATAGATGCATAAAATAAAAGTTATTTTAACAAAAATGTGTAAAAAACTATAAAGGCGCAATCATTTAACGATCTAGACTCTACGTGTGTGTACAAATACGCAAAACAGAAGCATATATTTTATACAATCTAACATTTCTCATTTTGACAGTCAGTAATTTGATTGTCAAAATCATATGGTTCTGACTAAAAGTTAACCAACCAACATTGTGAGTTAAATCATAGTTAAACAATGACTGTAAAACACAATTCGATGTTTAACCAGAATTTAACTAAGAAACGAAGATCACCACAGACCGAAAAACTGGCCATAATTGGATCAGTGAGTCAAATCCGGTCAGTCAATAAAATCGGCTGACAGTTTGTTTAAACCAATAAGAGTCATTTATATCGGCGACGGCGTTAGCTTTAAAAAAGTTTTGGTGGCGGCGACGTGTCTAAATATTGTCGATCGGCTCCCGTCTGTCAAACAGTTGATTTTTTGTGTATGTTTTTATTATGGTTGCATTTTGTTTATTAACTAACAGTACACCAGTTTAAAATGAGGTTAAATATTAATCTTCGGTTTTTGCAGATTAAAATTGTATGAGTAATCCTCTGGGTTAGAGAGGGTTAAGGAGTTAACCTTCGAAATGCGCTAATCTTGGCTGGTGTAAATGCCGCATTAATGTGCTTTTATACACTACTAGATTATCGCAAAGTCGGTATTAAATGACGTTTGTTTGTATGGAATTTTGATATTTGCAATCCTCCTCCGAAATTCAATAAAATAAACTGAATTTTAGTCCAAGAGACAACACGAAACTTGCAATAGAATGATAGCATTGAGTTGCAATAGATTTTACCATAGCACGTAGCCAATAAATCGTTACTGGGCAAATTCTACATTTTGTTGCGATTACAAGTTAGCATAAGAAACCACGCCTAGATACGATACCGGTTTAAGAATTAAAACAAAATTATATGGTTAGACTTAACACCGACAAAATTTTCTTTTTTTAGCACTACCAACGACGGGGAGAGTGTGATATCCGAGACCGCTCATCACTTTTTCTGATAGAGCATTTCGAAAAAAGATAATTAATAATTTGTGGATAACTCTTTCAGTTTTCAAGATATCGGATAATAAACGTCATATCCGTCATGAGCATGATCTTTGTCAAATAAATTTTCTTTAGCTCAAAAATTGAAGAAAGTTTAACAACATTTGTTACCAGCTAGTTAGTGATGTGAACAACAGCGATTGCATTCTTGTTTCGCATCAAGAGTGGCGTTAAAACGATAATAAATGACACCGATAGCCAGTGTTCATTCTCATGGTGGTCATACACGGCTACATAGAGAAAAAAAACAAAACATTTTGCTTTTCATACAACCTGTAACCCAACTTCAACTCGTGTAGAACTGTCAAAAGGTTGTTCAACCAATTGAAACGAGTGGGCAGCAATATGATTGATAAATGTGTGGTCCGCAAAATAGAACTCGTCTCGGGGTTTCGATTGGCATTTTCAAAGACCCGTTCAACCGACATTTATAAAGAATAAAGCCGGTTTTCGATTTTAAAATCGAAATCGCTATTAATTTACAAATTAATTAATATGTTAAACGAAACAAACGTAAAACTTAAGACTTAATGAAAACAAATTGGCCTAATATTTAAATTTTATGAGAACAAACTGAATAATCTGAAGCAATTCAATATGTTTATTAACTTTTTCTAATAAAAATAAGGAATTTTCAGTAAAAAAAAATTAACACAATTGTAATTTTTTCCAAAATGAAATCTAGTTTTTGGTTAATGCATGAGAAATTCTTACTACAAGCTTACAAGTCATGAAAATTGTTCTAATTGAAAAATAGCTGGTTTTATTTTTATTAGCAGCTGTGACTTTGGATTATGCGAATTTTAGAAAACCGGTGAAACCATCATGTATAGAAAATGACGACAAGAAAAAGCCAGAGAAATCTAACAGATCTACCAAAATTTGTTCTGCAAATAGTTTTCCCCAAGTTTTCCGCAAATGAAAATTTTGTCATTTCCAACTAAGATTAACATTCCATTAATTTTGTCATTGCCAATTAAGATTAACATTCCACTTGAAATTTTACAAAATTCCATGCGGAAAATGCCTGCCGACGTATAGTGCTAACTTGTTCACGCGAAATATCAGCAACATTTTAATGTTGCGAAGAAAAATGCAACTACCAATTGTTCACGTGAATTATCAGAAACATGTATAAAGGTTAGAGTGTCCAAAAAACCGGAATTTTTTATAAACCGGGTTTCGCTTTGTTCGAAAAATCAATTTTTCAAGAAACCGGTTTTCGGGTTTTAGTTTTTTGCAAAATTCCACAAGTGTATTTAATTAATTACGTGTTAATTTTAAATAAAAACTATGTACATATATAAAATTAAAATGTTCGAGCGTTAGGTATAATTTAAATTATTTTATTCTTCAATATATCGCTGACCATTGGGTAGCATCGTCGGGAAGATAAACACAATTATTAATTAAAAATTAAATGAGAAAAAAATAATGAAATTAAAAATTTCATTTTAAAAAAATTTAATAGTAATAGTGCTTATTTTCCTGACGATGCTACCCAATGGGTAGCAAAATCTTGAAGAATAGAATAATTTAAAATAGACCTAACGCTCGAACATTTTAAATAGAATAAGAAAGTTCAAATAAATCATCACATTTTAAAAATATATATCATATTCCAATTTGGAATGCGTGTTTAATATACAATGTAAAAGCTTTATTAAAATTCGCATTAAACTGATTTAAAATCGAAAATCTTATACAAATTTGAGAAATGAAAATCTTACTAGGTTTAAATCATTTAGTTTTACTTTTATTGACTATATAACAATCTCATGAGGTCAGATGTCTTACACATATTAATTAAACAAATAAATTAAACAAATTTCAATATATTCTTCCAACTGGCTCTATCCTTCGCCTTTTCTCGCCAGTTGGTAACACCATGGATACGGTGGGATTCTTCTGCCTGGTCTTTCCAGCGGAGTCTTGGTCGTCCTCTTTTCCTGCTTCCATCGGGTACCTTTCGCGCTGGCTCATCTTCTTCCATTCTGATAACATGGCCTAGCCAACACAATTGGCCCAATTTGATTCGTCTAGCTATGTCCACGTCAGAATAGAGATTATATAGCTCTCCGTTCCAGTCGGTACTCGCCGTTTTCCATAACAGGACCATATATTTTACGGAAAATTTTTCTCTCGAAAACTCCCAGGTGTTTTCCATCCGCTTGCGATATGACCCAAGTTTCGGAGCCATATGTCAAGACAGGTAAAAGGAGAGTCTGATATAGCTGGACTTTTGTCCGTCGAGAGAGGGCTCTGTTCCTAAACTGCTTGCTGAGCCCAAAATAGCATCTATTTGCAAGCACAATTCTCCTATCTATCTCCAGGCTAACTTTGTTGTCCTTGTTCACGGCGGATCCAAGGTAGACAAATTCATCTACCACTTCACAATTAAATCGGTTGTCAACGTTCAAGTCGAGAGGTTTCTCTAGTCGTTGACACCATCAATTTTGTCTTGTCCTCATTAACAGCAAGACCCACCTTCGCTGATTCCTTTTCGATTCTTGAAAATACTGCAGTAACCTCTCGCAAATTTCGCCCAATGATGTCTATGTCGTCAGCATACGCCAGCAACATATTGCTTTTCGTGTTAATGGTCTTGTTCGTATTTACTGCAGCCATTCTCATTATTATCTCCATTAAGATGTTGAAGAGATTGCACGAAAGGGTGTCGCCTTGTCTAAGTCCTCGCTTGGTACAGAATTGTTCAGTGAAGTCTTTCCCCAGTTTCACTGCTGATTTGGTGTTGGTCAGCGTCATTCTACAGAGGCGAATCAGTTTTGCCGGAATACCAAGTTCAGACATAGCTTCGTACAGTTTTCCCCGTATGGGGCTATCGAAAGCAGCTTTGTAATCGACAAAAAGGTGGTATGTATCGATTTGCTTTTCGTGGATCCTTTCCAGAATTTAGCGTAGCGTGAATATTTGGTCAGTTGTGGACTTGCCTGGTCTAAAACCACACTGATACGGTCCAATCAGGTTTTCAATAATTGGCTTTAGTCTTTCACATAATACGCTCGACAAGACCTTATACGCGATGGATAAAAGACTGATACCGCGATAGTTGGAACAGACACACGGATCACCCTTTTTGAATACAGGACATACTACACTGAGACATACCAATCGTCGGGCATAGATTACAATCTACACTATCTTCCACTATCAGGTATCCTGATCTTCAGTGCAAGAATCTGAGTTAGTTATCAAATAATTTTAATTTTGAAATTTGATAAAAAAAAATGTTTGAAAAGGGTAATTCCATTTTAAATCAACGAAGCAAAAGCGCAATTTTTGACCTTATCCTCATAGAATTGTACAAAAATTACCATGAATGTTCTACAGTACTAAAGTAATATAAATTCCAATATTTTAGGTATGTAGCTTTTGTGGTTCCGGAAATATTGCGCTTCGAAAACTAAAGAATTCATTAAAAACACACATAAGTGCTCTGCCAATATTGCTCATATCTTCAAAAGTTTTCAAAGTACATAGTCGAAATTGGTCTCATTTAATAGGTATTGCAAATAGCTTCAAAATTACGTTTAGAATTTTTTTTGGCAAAGTAAAAAGGTCACTGTCACACGATTTAAAGTTTAGGAAGCTGTATCTCAAAAAATGAAATTTTTAAAATTCGGAAAAAAATATATGTTGATCCTGATATTCTCTTCTGCATTTTGTGCTAAAATTTTGAGTGAGCTCTTATTGGTTCCTGAGATATAGACAATAATGTGAAATTGTTTGAAAATTTTATTTTTATTATTCATTCTTCACTTGCTTCACTTTATTTCTCCGTTCAACAACAGCAACAGGCACATGTACATCCATACATACATTATTATGTTAGTAAATACGTTATACAACAATGTTCCGTACCCACACAAGAAGCCATGGAAAAGGTCCTAGCGACAGTCTTGGTGGAACCGTAAAGAGAGAAACTACCCCGCTTCAATTGTATGAGTGGTGCCGTGAACATCTTTTGAATTGTAATTTTGTATTTTTAACAGAGGAAGATTATACAGCAGAAGAAGAGTTTCTTAAAAACAGTTTTATTGGCTAGAGAACTATACCCGGAATACAAAAATTCCACTACTTTTTTCCAGAAGGAAATTCAAAACTTAAAGTAAAACTGTTCTCCGGAGACCGGGAATTTTTAATTGAAAATATTTACAATTAATTAATCGCATATGTTTGTAATATACATATGTAAAATAAATATTTCTTACTTTAAACTATTTTTGTCTAAATTAATATTTGTATTTAATACCAACCAAATAAATTTAAAAAAAAAATGTATAAAAAAAAGTATAACAATATAACAAACAATTTCACATTATTGGCTATATCTCAGGAATTAATAAAAGCTCACTCAAATGTTTTGGAACAAAATGCAGAAGAGACCATCAGGACCAACATATATTTTTTTCAGAATTTTAAAAATTTAATTTTTTGAGATATAGCTTCCCAAACTTTAAATCATGTGACAGTGACCTTCGACCTATAATAAACAAATTAATCTAAAAACCATTTGAAGCTATCCTCAATACCTTTAAAGATCAATCTTGACCCTGTATATTAAAAACTTTAGAAGATATAAATAATATTGGCAGACCACTTTTAAGTGTTTTTAATGATTTTTTTATTTTTTTGATATCTCAGGAACATATCTCAGGAACAACAGAAGCTGGAACTCCAAAAGTTTGCATTTGTCTTAGTTAAGTAATGTGCAAAAAGTCAACTAACTTTCAAAATATTCAAAGGTGGTCGGGAAAATCCGTTCTTCCGTTATAAAAATTGTAACCCAAAAGCTTAATTAATTCTAGTTCAAATCATAAAATCATTTGAAAAAAAATTGTTTGGATGGTATTTAGATCATATTTCAAAATGGAAATCATGTTTCTAAATTCCAAAATTTCACTACAATTCGAAAATCATATCATTTATTATTTTACTTAAGGATATTAACACAAATTAAGTAAAATCCGATTAACCGGTTAACCGACGTTTTTTAAAAACCGGCATACGGTTAATAGCAAAAAAACCGGTTAACCAGTTTTTCGGTTTCGGTTTTGGACACCCTGTTGCCAATAAAAACGCAACGATCAATTTTTCACGCGAAATATCAGCAACATGTAAGAACAACATTTTAATGTTTACAAGAAAAATGCAACGACCAATTGTTCACGTGAAATATCAGCAACCTGTATAGAGCAACAGTTTAATGTTGCCAAGAAAAATGGCAATCAATGACCAATCAAATTTCAGTCAAAAAATAGTTTGTTACTGGAAAAAATTAAAAACGTAGAAAAATATAGTCGTTATCACCCATTTGATGCTGGCCCACTTCGCGGCGAAACAAATTAATGTCGCTCAATCTTTTTTCTTAGTTCACGGCTTTACTCGTTATTTCCACATTTGACGTTCCGTCATTCTCTATGTTTTTATGTTAAAAAAGCAAAACAACTAGAACAAATGACGTGTACAAAATAAATATATTATATTTTAATTAAATTTTGTTCACAATTTAAACAAAGAACAAAAAAAGATGAATTTTAAAGAAATAATAATAAAGAATGTTTATGCGCGTTAAAAAGTTCAACGAACAATATAATTCGAAAAATTGACGCCAAAAGCAAAGCACAGCATTCGCAGCAAAAACAGTAGAATATTCATAAGTATTTAACTAAGCGAGTTGTCCCAATCCGCTTTCTTTACTATGGATCAAAAGTCCCTATGGTAACAGTACGATTTTAAGGGATCTGTGGCTATTCAGGTTAGAAGTGGCTTACTTGACACCAACGTCTACCTTTGAGAGTAACTTCTTCACTAATATCCCAGACAGGACTACAACAAGTAATGTAAGATATTTATTTACGCTTCTACACTGATGGCTCCAAACTATTTGGTAAAGCAGGTTTTGGTGTATATTCTAAGGATGTGATTCTAGAGTCTACACCTTGCATGACCATTGTAGTATTCTGCATTCCTGACTCCTTGCCGTCGGTGGTGCAATGATAATAGGGCGTTTACATGCACTCGATCTTTCAAATCGACTCGATAATCGACAAATCACTCTATTATCATGTGATTTCTCATTAATTTTTGTACCCAAGATCGAGTAAATTCACATCGATAATGTTATTATTATTTATGCCACAAATCATTTCAACCCCAGAGTTGTATACGCACTTTCAGTATGAGACTGTATGAACATGAAACGGAAATGAGAATGTAAACGAAACGTACTTCACTGAACATGAACATTAATGACAGCACATACAAAATGATTGATATAAGAGGTAGTGTTTTAAGATCAGCTGATCATACATTCTTTCTTCATTTCCTAAATACCCCTGTCAAATATTTATATGTGCAATGTATCATGTTGAGTTGGAGCTTTGAAAACTAAAATTTTTTTTGGATTTTTATTTTATATATTAGTTTATATTTATGTGTCCTTTAAAATTATAAGAAAACATATTTTTTCATTTATTTTTTAGAACAAAAACAAAGTGTATATTATATTCTTCATAGAAAATATATATATATGCAAAAATGAAACTTAAATGTAATTCTTATTCTTATCCAATTAAAATATGTAATTAATATGATATTGAGTTGCCCTAGTGTATAAGAACTTGTTGTAGCCTGCGTGGCATAGAACTCACTAAGTTGCTTAAAGTGGGCATGTCAATTTTGTCCCATTCCGCCAATATTGCTAGTTTTAGTTCTTTAAGCGTCGTATACTGCTTCGACTTTGAAAACACCTTGGCGAAAAGTATCCCACAGAGGTCTTCAATTGGGTCGAGGTCGGGACTTATGGCTGGCCACTCCAGTAATGGAATTTTTCGGGACTTAAAAAATCCCTTGTGAGCCGAGCAATGTGGATCGGGGCGTTGTCTTGTTGAAAAGTCCAGTTATCTCCATATAATTCACCAGCAAAGTCAATTAAATTGCTGTCCAACAGATCAACGTCTGCTTCCGCATTCATTTCAGTTGGGACAAAGCATATTTCTGACTTCCTCGTGCTCCAAATGCAGCTCATATCATAAGAGATCCACCACCGTGGTTTCGCTTGTAGTACGTTTGCCGAGGATGTCGTAAATCTCTCCAATATTTATGGCTACCAGCAGGTCCATCCAAACTAAACTTTTTCTCATCACTAAATATAACGGTTTCAAATTCGTCCTCCCAAAACTTGTACTTTTCTGCAAAAGCAATACGTGCATTTTTATGGCGCTGGGTTAAGCGTGGTTTGGCCACTTTGCTTTGGAACCGATGACCAATATCGTCCTTTGGCAGTTGCTATACACGCTGTCTCGTTACATTTAGACGCAATTCCACCTTTATTTCCCTACAACTTATATTCTCATTAGCTGCTAAATGCCAAATGCGCCGCTTAGTCCTCTGGTCTACAGTTGGGATGCGTCCACTGCGCTTAATACAACCATAGTTTTCGGGGTCTTTGGTGAAATTCGAGACTGTATTGCGATGCCAATTTTCCGCAGCTGCAATCTCACCAATTCCTTTACCTGCAAGTCTCATTCCAACAATTTTTCCGCGCTCCTCATCCGCAAGTTCACTTCCACGTGGCATGTTCAACTAGAAACAAAACTGTGAATAAAACGTTTCTTAGAATATATTCATAACGATCACTTTACTCACGTACAGAAAGATATTTTATACTAAACACCCGAGAAAGATAGAGTTGTTCACTTTAAAGTGTCAGGAACGCGAATGCACATATAATTATTTTCTATTGAATTGCAAACTTACAGCCATAGTCTAATAATATAAGTCGACGCGTGGCGTGTTGTTGTAATAATAAACGATTTTGACAGAAATTTGTTGTACTATTGTTATGACAATACACTCGATATGTCAAAATCATTTTATATACGAAGAGAGGCAAAGGAAAAACGCCAAAGTAAATAATCACATGCATAGAATTAGATGTATTAAAAAAAAGTAATAGGCAGAAAGTTGGAACGCATTTAAGATCCAAATTGGTAAGTATCCATCAGTAAGTCCATACATATGTATGTAGGTAATTTTAGTTACTTCTTCTATAAATTTTTAGCCATCAAAAAAACTACAGGCGGTGAAACGACCAGCGTAAGCAAAGAGGGCAAGGAAGATTCAAAACAAATGATGCGACAAGTTTGACACTTCGAGTGTATTACGTAAACAAAGAATGATAAAAAGAAACAACCCGATAACAAAATGCCTGATCAGCTGGGCTTATGCTTCCACTTATATTATTACACTATGCTTACAGCGATTATCATAGATAACGGGACTACAAATAAAGTCCAAAAGAGAAAAAAGTACATGATAAAGAGAGAGGCATATTATTGAAAAAGTTGTATATGGCCGACATTAAATTACAGTTAGTTTTCAGAAGGAAAGAAAAAAAAATTATTTTGCACATATAAATATTTGACAGAGGTACTTAAAAATTTTTAAGAAATATCACATAAAAAAGTAATTAATAAATAAAAATTTACTTTTACAAATAAAGAATCAGAAAAAAATTGAAAAATAAAAAATCAGAATAATTATCCCTTCATCGGATGTAATGGGAAACCATGTTTTTTTACTTTAAAAATTTCCCATAATTGCCATGCATTTCGAAATGAGATGGTCAAGTAGTTTGCTATCCACCTTATATAGGTGCTAGGGCACAGGAACCTTCCAGGTAACGATAGAGCAGATGAGTTGAAGAGA
The DNA here is from genome assembly GCA_963931995.1 of Phaonia tiefii. Lineage (NCBI taxonomy): Eukaryota > Metazoa > Arthropoda > Insecta > Diptera > Muscidae > Phaonia > Phaonia tiefii. The sequence continues at coordinate 296,104,159 of OZ008368.1, forward strand.
TTTGTTATGACTTGAATCGTTCGAAAGACTTGATATCCAAGCTTAGGCAGAATATATCTACGCTAGCAGCCGTGATCATTAGGCACTGTTTGATTGACAGACTCGCGTCGAGACTTAGAATATCAGCTCATGATTACTTCTGAAGTTGCGGGGGTGAAGAGGAGGTTTTGGGTAAGTAGACCAATGCTTAAGGTCCTACTTCTTTTTCTTCGATCAAACCTATATTCAGAGATTTAAGCGAAATGTCATTAGAATATTTTTGCGGAGCATAAATTGTTTCGTCAAGGACTAATATATTTCCCATCTTGGTACACCGGAATGTGATAGCCGATGACACCTTAACCATAGCAGGTCAATTTACAGATTCAGCGATAGGGACGGGACATAACGCCAACAGAGTGTACCCGCAGTGGCACTCCGCGTTCACCTTTTTTTTAAATTTTTGTACCGCCGCCGATACTGTCGACGTTATACAAGGTGGGAAAAAATTAATCGCCAAATGTTCTTTTGCTGTAATTTTTTTCCCCAATGGAAAAACTTTAGGTCTCCTTGTGAAATTTGTTCATGTAATCCATTAGAATTTATTCCATCAATTTCAGCAAATGATAGCGGTCAAGTGGCTGCTCGTTTTACAGCATATTCATCACTCTTGCCAGAACTTCGGGCGACAGGTTCTCGCATTCTCCTTAAGGCTTGTTGACGTAAACCCGCGACTTCAAAAAACCCCATAAAAAGAAGTCTGGAACGGTTAAATCGCGTGATCTAGCCGACCAGTGCAAATCACCAAAACGAGAGATTAATGCTTCCTTCAGAATATCGGTTGTGGCTCGAGCAGTGTGCGCCGTTGCACCGTCCTGTTGGAACCACATGTCCACCAGTCCCAATTCATCCAATTGAGGAAGAAAAAAATCGGTAATCATGGCTCTGTACAGCGCGCCGTCCTCACTCTTCATTTAGCTCTCCGCTATCTCAAAAAAAATATAAATGGCCCGATGACTCCTCAAGCGTAAACAACACAGCACGCAGTAACTTTGAGCGGGTGTAATGGTTCTGCGTGGGTGATATACGGGTGTTCGCTGCCTCAGAAACTATTATTTTGTTTATTCACGTAACCGCTAAGATGGAAATGAGCCTCACCGCTCATGGCAATTTTCGTAGAAAAATCGTCCAGCTTTTCGTTGAGATTCAGGATGGCACGTCTTTGGCGGTCAACAGCTAACAGCTGATGCTCCGTCTGCACTTTGTAAGGCACCATCATCAAATCTTTCACCAAAATTGTGCATAGAGACCGCCGGCTAATGCCCAATTACGTGGCACGTCGTCTGGTCGATGTTCCGTGTTCCTCCTCGACGTGTTGGGCAACAGCAGCGGGCTGCTCCGGGGCCGGCCAGTCTTGGGAAGATCTCGAGTGTTGTCCCAGTCTCTTCAAGGCCAAATGCCGCAGAGTTTGTCCAGTTGGTGCGGGGCGGCCAGGAAATCTGCGACGAAATTCACGCTGCGCCAACACAACCGACGAGATGTTGCGCACATAAATGTAAACAATTATTCCGCGCTCTTGCGGACTAAAATTATAGGGGGTTTCCAATATTATTACTTTTCCCCACCTGTTACATATAGAGTTGGCATTCCTCCCATCAGACGTTTCGTTTCACACTCTTCGTGGTGCGGTCGGTGTGTTAGGAGCCGGTCGGCTTATACCAGGTGGAGTTACAAGAACTGTTAACTTAGATTTGTCATATCATTTGGTTGAGAACCGTGAAATTCAAACGTATTTTTGACATTTTTGTTATCTTTTATTGTTAGCATACATTTGTGTTGTATTTAAAACACTAATTTTAACACCCAAAACGAAATGCCGTTGTTGGTTGGTTCGAACCATCTGATATTATTAAAGCAATTCTTTCCAAGATCCAACGTGCATATCACACCAGGCTAAATGTCATAAAGGAGCAAAAGGTTTTCTCTATATGGTAATACTCTTTTGTTTATACTCTATCTTTGAGGTATTTTACCGGTAAACACACAAGTAAAATTTTGGATCTTTTTTGCTAGTTGCCATTAAATTGTTTTGTAATAAAAGTATTTTTTTAAATTTCATAGACTGTTTGTTTTGTTTACTAATTCTGTTTTGGAATCAGCTGTTTCCCTATTTCATTTTCCGGTATTTGTCATTGTTGCCATCATGTTAGGACATATATATATAATTAACAAGACCACCGAAGAACTAGACGCATAATTAATCTCTTGTTAACACCTTATCATAATAAATTAATCAGATGATTAATGATGAACTGAAAAATTTGTCATGAGTGTGTCAAGAGTGACAGCCACCTCTATCTAACCTAACCTAAGTATGTTGTCATATTTTGAGGCATTTTACTAATAAAGTCCATTAGATTGCAGCTCCTTGAAAATCACAATTTTTTTACCAGGTAGTTTTATTTGTGGTTGAGTTTTCATTTGAAATTGAGCGCAGCTGTTTTAGATACATCTCTGTCCTATTAGCTCAATTGTGTAGATATTGTTAAATACAATAAAAATATTGGTTTTTTATTATTGTGTTCAGATTTGTTTCAGCTTGAGGTCATATGTGAAAAAGAAAACAATGTGTGTATGGGATTATCTTTTCGTCACGATTTTATTAGTTAATTCCAATATTTCGACCAACTTCAAGGATCTTATAAAAGGAAAAAACGCAAAGTATTTTATACATTAATAAATCAATATAAACAAAAACCACAATAAATATATATTTTCTATTTTCAAGGGAATACAAAGTTGTAATAACATTGCGAGATAACACAAAATGCGTCGAAAGCTTTCACCAAGCTTATGTCAACTGATTTAGATTTTCCTCTTAATTTTTTGAATAGTGTGCCTATAGACTTGCGCACCTCGCTCTGTATAACGCTTAAAGTTAAGCCTTTTCTCCATTGGAACGTCAATTATGTGTAACATTTCTTAAAAGAGACGTCGAGAATAATTTTTCTCTTGAGCAAGAATTTCCACTTCGTCAAAGTTAGGTTTATGTCCAGTTAAAGTACAGTGGGCCGCGGGTGCAGTTTTTTGTTCCAGGGGTTATAGTGCACATTGGGTCCGAATTGTGAGCAGATACTGGTGTCTTCGGTTTTTACATAGTTTTGCCAAAATATACCTTCTGGCATACATTGGACTTGTCCCCATTCCACGGTATTTTATACTCCACAGTGGGGGCTCTATGAAACATGCCCCAAATGCAAAATGTCCCAACAAAACCAAAATATGGCGAAAAATGAGAAAAATTATTCATAAACTCTGAAACGAAAGTTTCTGATAAACCCCCAAATAATTGACGAAAAATAAAAAATAATTAAATGGTTTCCCGTTACATCCCATGAAGGGATTAGGGATGCAATGGTAGAGTGCGCGGCTCTTGTGCATGAGGACGTGGTTTCAATCCCTACTCTGACCACCTAAAATTTCTTTCGACGGCGGTCACCTCGCTTAGTGGCGGCGACACTATCGAGTATTTAGCCATGAAAAAAGCTTCTCAAAAATACCGTTCGGAACCGGTGTAAAACAGTAGGTCCCAATCAGTGAGTGTAAAACTAGAACGCACACACCTCATTGGTTGTGAGAAGCTCTCCCTAATCCCTTGACGAAAAATACCCCAATGAAATATTCCCCAAAAAATATGTAAATGGGAATAAATCCAACAATAAATTTATTATTCACAAAATAAAAAAAGTGCACAATTAACTCCATTTTTGGATATGGTGTAAGTTTCAAACGTAAAACATTTCTTTTTATCCATTGAAACATAAATAAATAGAATTGTCTGGAAAATAGTTATAATAAAAACAAAAATTTCACTTCATGTTATTCGTGTAAAACGCGAAGAGGCGCGCGCGGAGGCGGCGCGGCGAGCACGAGACAAGTAGAAGACATACAAGACAAGTAAAGTAGCGTTCACAATGGCAGCAACGAATTTGTAATTCAAGCCTTCTCGTTCCCACTCACAGTATTGCATATAATGTCCTCTCATGTTTTTCGTGAAATTGGAATTCAAATTTGTCATAGAAGTAGGTTTTACTTCTACTTCATATTGGAATTTGTTCGAATCGGTTTATTCTACTGACCGCTAGGGGCGCTTTACTTCGAATTTTGTTTTAAAACTTGAAAGTATGAATGAAAATGTAAACATTTTGTATCAAAACAAACATTTTAATAAATAATATTATCTGTAGAATCTGCCAATAACAATAATTTCACATACATATAATTATAATTTTTTATTACCAAGAATACAACACTGTCGCTGGCTTTCGAACAAATGTGTAGTTGTTTGTAGTAAGTGTAGTTCGCGCCAATTTTATTAATAAACAAAAGAAAAAAGTTTAAAAAAAGCTGACATTTTCAGGTTTATCGAAACCGTCCAAGGCTATGACGTATTATGGAACATAAGTTTCTAAACATTTCTATAGAAAAATTTGAACAAATTTCTAAAGAAAAATTTGAAAATATTTCTATAGAAAAGTTTTGAAATATTTCTATAGAAAAATTTTAAAACTTTTCTATAGAAAAATTGAGAATATTTCTATAGAAAATTTTGAGAAGATTTCTATAGAAAAATTTGAAAACATTTCTATAGAACCATTTTAAAACTTTTCTAAAGAAAAATTTTAAAACATTTCTATAGAAAAATTTTAAAACTTTTCTATAGAAAAATTTGAGAACATTTCTATAGAAAAATTTCAAAAAATTTCTATAGAATAATTTTAAAACAATTCTATGGGAAAATCTTAAAAGATTTCTATAAAATTTTACAATTTTTCTATACAATTTATCTATAGAATTTATCTGTAGAATCTGCCAATAACAATAATTTCACATACATATAATTATAATTTTGTATTACCAAGAATACAACACTGTCGCTGGCTTTCGAACAAATCCGCTGATGCAAATGTGAAATGTGTAGTTGTTTGTAGTAAGCGTAGTTCGCGCCAATTTTATTAATAAACAAAAGAAAAAAGTTTAAAAAAAGCTGACATTTTTAGGTTTATCGAAACCGTCCAAGGCCATGACATATTATGGAACATAAGTATCTAAACATTTCTATAGAAAAATTTGAAAACATTTCTAAAGAAAAATTTTAAAATATTTCTATTGAAAAATTTGAGAACATTTCTATAGAACAATTTTAAAACATTTCTATAGAACAATTTTAAAACTTTTCTATAGAAAAATTTGAGAATATTTCTGTAGAAAAATTTGAAAACATTTCTATAGAAAAATTTTAAAACATTTCTATAGAACAATTTTAAAACTTTTCTAATGAAAAATTTTAAAACATTTTAAAAAATTTGAGAACATTTCTATAGAAAAATTTCAAAAAATTGCTATAGAATAATTTTAAAACAATTCTATAGAAAAATTTTAAAAGTTTTCTATAAAATTTTACAATTTTTCTATAGAAAAATTTAAAACATTTCTGTAGAAAAATTGTAAAACTTTTCTAAACAAAAATTTTAAAACATTTCTATAGAAAAATTTGACAACTTTTCTATAGAAAAATTTTAAAACTCTTCTATAGAAAAATTTGAAAAGTTTTCTAAAGAAAAACACTTAATAGTTTTTGCTCCGGGTAGTGGTACAAATCGGAGGTCCGTGTCTCACATTTAATTTTTCTATTTTTTACTGTTTGCTTTTTCGTTTGTATTGCAATTCTCCATGGTTTTCAATCCCCAAATATGTATACTGCTGTATAATGTAAACAATGTTGCCAGTCAGCTGTTTTTTCGAACTTATTCGAACAAATTTGTTGCTTGCATTGTGAACGCCTGTTGAATTTGTTGCTATCATTGTGAACGAGCCTCATCTGTTTAAAACATCTATAAGGCACAATTTTGAATGTACCATCCATTAAATATTTTCTTGAACCCGCGGCAATATTCACTTTAATCATATCGGCAATAGCCTCTAAATAAAATATGTAAAACGAGAAGTCCTCTGCAGTAATGGCTGCTTTAAAGAAGTGTTTGTGGTATGAAGAATTGTTCGTCAATGCATAACGTGTCCAAATGTTCTCTCTATTACAAGCTTCCACAATTTCCAGAGCAGATTTTGGAGATTTTTTAAATACTTTGTGACTTAAATATTGTAGTCCTCTTGAAATCTTTTCAAAGCTGGTATTGGATTTGTTATGACTTTATAAAATACGATATATGTATAGTTGTTTATAATTTGAAGATATTTATAATTGCAGCGTAATAACTAGTATTTGAAGATTTTTGGTTGCGGTGTACAGAAATAAGATACTGAAAAATGCCCCAAAAAAAATTGTCAAATTCGCCAAAAAATAATTGGGCTATTTTTCGTTCCTTGAAATTTGGTTCATTTTGCGTATGAATAATAACCCAAACTCGAAAAATTTAATTTTACCAAAAAAAAAAACCAAAAAATTCCCATTGTTTATAGAGAATTATTCATAACGAAAAACTCCCCAATTTTGTATGAAAAATTTTATGAGGCATTTTTCGTTTTTATTTTGGGCATTTTGCATTTGGGGCATTTTTCATAGAGCCCACATTGGGTTTGTCCTTTTTGTCAATTTTCGATTTTGTCCGGCTGAATAGATTGTTTAGCGTACGATGAGACTTAAGTGCCAATTCATATTTCCCCCTATCGTATTCCAGGAATATATGTTGTCGATTTGTATATATTCGCCTCGGATGTCTCAATATTATTCGTCGGTCGTCCAATCTCAGCTCGAGAAATCAAATCTTCAATCGTCGTTCTCGGAAAATTGTTCAATAGGAGTAGTTTTCGTACTTTCTCCTTATTCGTCCCATGAAACTGTATATCTCTTAACTGTAATACTCTCTTAATAAAGTTACTGGCTGTGTTCATAATAGTCCTTCTGGGGTGTTTGGACTCAAAATTTAGTAGTCGTCACGACGCTGTCGGTTTTTGATACTAGTCTATTTTGAGAGCGTTTCCTTGTCTTATAACTAAACTATCCAGGTACGGAAGCTTGTGGTCCTGTTCCTTTTCCACAGTGAATTGTTACTGTCCGTTGAATGAATTTAGTGCTGTAATTGTGTTCTCCACCTCAATTCCCCTGATGATCTCGAATATATCATCCACTTATTTCCTCAAGATTTTCGTCCTTTCCGCCAGGGTGTTGAGTGTCGTATTCAATAATACCTCCATTATAATGTCAGCCACAATCGGTTATGCCGGAGAACCCATGGGCATACCTTTTCTCTGCTCATACATATATGTTGTCCTCGTACTTTAAATAGCGTGTCCCCTGATACAGAATGTCAATGTTATTTTAAGTATCTTCTGTTGTTTGTTTTAAAATTATAATTATAAAATTTATAATTCAATTAATTTCTTACCTCGAAGTATAACATTTCGTCTGCAAGCAGAATTAGCGTAGATATTTCTGATTTTCTCTATCTGCAATTTTTTAGTCACTGAAATCTTTTTTAGGCCTTGCTCATGTCCGATAACTCATGTTTTGATGATTTTCGTTTAACGAATCGCGAGATTTCGGCTGTAAATCGAACATAGTACGAGTATTAATGAGTTGGATTTTAATACTCAGAAGCTTCTTCTGTTATGGGTTGTTCAATTTATGCTGATCCTTCAAAATTTTCTCTCTCTTAATATTACATAGTACATATCATAGAATAATACATACATAGATAAACTTATTCTCTCATCTGACGTTTCATTTCACACTCTTCATCGTAGGTTTGTGGAAATGAGAGCAATTAAATTTAAAATTACCTTACACCAGGTGGAGTTACAAAATATGCTCACTTAACTTTTACCTGTCGTTTTGGTGTAGAACTGAAAAATTTAAATATATTTTGCACTTTTTTGTTGACTTTTATCGTTAGTATACATTTGTATTGTATTTATCACAACTAGTTTGCCACAAAAACACGAAATTCGGTTGTTGTTCCTTTGTTGATCGCTGTATATTATTGCCACTATCTGGTATTATTGAACCCATATTTTCCACCATCCAATGTTTACTTTCCATCGTACCTATGACGTTTAATTTATTGAGCGAATAAAAGCCTCTATGGTACATATTTTGTCACCTGCAGTGTTTTTAGTTTTTTTTTTTTTTTTAGAAATCATATGTATCTCTAAAAGAGATGGTGCGTCAAAGTTTGAAATGCAAGACGATTTATGACACTTTATTATTTAAGGGTTCATTTGGTTATAATTTGTATGTTGACTCGTTGTATCCAGTTATGCAAATTAAGAAAAAATCACTTTCAAAACGGTTTTCATTTTCATATTTTTTTTGTAATGCTATTATCATTTTGATAAATCACAACATTTGTTTATTAAATCCCCCTTATAACAACAACAACAACAATATGTATAAAATAGTTTATAGTTTTTGTTGTTTTCCTTTATGCCTTTCGCCATAAATTGAGTGTCAATCATATTTGGGTTCTGAAAAGCACGGAGGGGTTATTATTTTTCTTTTTTGGGTTGTTATTTTATTGGTGCTTTTGATGATGTTCGTTCGTGTCGTAGTACATTATGGGGGTATTCTCCCATTAGTGCCTTTGATATATGGATAGATAGTTTGTAATAATTTTGCTTAAACAGCGAGGATGGCAAAAGAAGCTACAGCAAAGCTGCTTCACAAAAAAAAACAGGTGTCCTCAATAAAGGCCTGTACTAATTTCAATACTACATGCGAAAATTTACAAAACTTCATACAAAAAAAAAAAAAACATTGCTAGAAAAATTAAACTTGTACTATGAATCAAATTTCGCGGAAATTTTTTTATGAAAAAATGACGAAAAATATCACCCCAGTGTAATACTAAGTGACGATATTCGCACAAAATATCAGCAACATATATCGGGAAACATTTTAATGTCTCTAATAGCTCATTCGCACTACAAAATATTTTCCCAATTTGGGATTTTTCCTGATTTGATTGAAAGTCAAGGCGCATTGACGAGGTAGTATTACTACGACAACAAACATACCAAGCCGACAACAATAGGCATTTTGCTTTATCTGGTATTTTTCCACTATCAAATTCAGCACAAATGTATTCCAGGAATAAAAGTCAACAAAAAGGTATAAAAAATATGTTTGAGAAACAATAAATACCTAAGAAATGCGATAAATAAATGAGTCGGGTATTCTAGTGGTACCACCACATCCATGCGCCGTTATTGAAATGGTTGTAAACAAACGTACTATTCGTTCGCAGTGTGAGATACAACAGCATGGCATAAAGCAAATCAAGCATTTATTTCCTGATTCCTATACAATTAAGAAAAAATACCCGATTTGTCGTCTGTCAAAACGTATGGGAAATCAAGCAAATTTCCCTGATCTCTGCTTGAAATCAAGAAAATCGATGCCAGTGCGAATGCTGTATAAGAAAAATTTAACCTTCAATCAATGTTGTCAGCTTTCATTCACTTTGTCATAAAAAACGATTTTTACTGTAACATAAACGTAAAAACTGGAAAGTATACTGACGTCAACACTGATATGTTGCTGGACAATTTCGCAATGAAACTAATTGATGTTGCTCAATGTTTTTCGTGCGAACGAAATTAGAATCAGCCTTTAAGCCGAGTACCAAGATCGTTCGCGAGATAAATATGGAACAGCATCAATTAATTTCGCTGTGAAACGGGCCAGCAACATATCAGTGATGACGACTATATTTTTCTCAATTTTGAAGTTTCTTTTACACTAAAAATCTACCTTTGGTTACAAACTGAGCTTCAGTAGACAATATTGATCATATCTTCCTTCAATTTGATTGGTCGCTGCATTTTTCTTAGCAACATTAAAATGTTGCTACTACAAGTTGCTTATATTTCTCGTGAACAACTTATAGCCTGTTTTATTATAACGATGTCGAATGAAAACATAAGCGAGCGAAAGACAGTCACTTGAATTCGATTAAATTTGGGGTTTTCCATGTCTTAAGTTTTCGTTCTTATGCACTTGCGTCTGTCAATTTGTATGTGTTACGTAATTACGCATTTATGAATTGCCAGATTAACATTTTTCATTTGATTACAATTTCCCTAAAAAATACTACTTTTTTGTATAGGCTTGAATACAACCCTGCGGATCTGTTAGTACCCAGCTAACCAAACGTTCAGAATTCTGTACGACAATCGGCAAAATGTTCCGATTTCCGATCAGAATTCTTACCGAGTTCGTAATGACAAACATATGAGAGGGTTGTCACGAATTCTGAACTACTTCTCTGAGGGAATTCTGATGTTTTTGCCGACATTTCGAACCGATTTCTGACCGAATTCTGAACTGTAGTCCTGGGTGAATTCGAAAGGTTATTTCGATTTCTCGGATCGAATTCTAAATGATTTCGGTCAGAATTCTGGAATTAAGACTTATTAAATTCTGATGTTTTCTGAAGGCTTGACGAGACCTGTTTAAATAATCAAATTTAGCTAAAATTATTTCTTTATCAAACAAATTATACCAAAACGTGTAAATATTTTAATAGCCACTTTTTTTTTTGCTGAACAGTAGCCCTGAATGCTTAAAGAGAACTAAGAAATGAAATAAAGAAATTATCACAAAACTACAATGCATAGAAAAAAATACAATTACTGTAAATGTAAACAAACAAACAACAATAATTTGAAATATAAAAATAGAGAAACCTTGTTTTGTATGAAAACCTTTACGTGTTCGAAATTTTCTTTCGACTTGTCGTTCGAGTCGTCTTTCGCATAAGAGTCCAAACAGAACCAGACACGCTTCAGACGACGTCGAAAAAAATACCCATCGTCTAAACTAAATGGGAGAGAGAGAGCAGAGCGTCTGGTTACTTCAGTTACTTTTTGTTTTGCTTTTTACTCTCTGCGTCGTGAATTTCTGGAATTTGTTTGAAAGTTTGGAAACATAATATTATTGACGTACAAGATTTAAATTGTTTTTACTGCTTTTAATAATTTTTCATTCACTTTACTTGTATTGTATTTAATAATAAATCATTTGCATCCCTCGTCTTTAATTTTCTTTTATATTCACATGTATCATCATATATATCTGTTGGTTGCTCTGATGTTTTTTATGAAAATGTGGCAACTCCATTCTCTCAATTGAGAGGATTCGTGAGAGCGCCGCCAAGAAATTATAAAAGATTCTATTCTAGCGGCGAGTCATAAGACACTGCGGATTTTCGTGACGATTTTTCCCGGCCATAACAAACCTACGTAAAAAAAAACGTCGTCGTCTGTAGCATGTTGGATTATGTTTGGACTCTAAAGTTGCATTAGCGAAACCCAAATCAGATTTCTTTCGCTTACAAAAGTTGCGAATGCATTCTTTCGACATCGAAAAACAGACTATTAGTATTATACGTGCAGAAATATTTCGTCAGAAATATTGTATCTAATTTTGTAAAATTTCACGTAAAATGTTGATCTTAGTACGGGCCTTTACGAGTGTAATTTTACAAACCTGTATACCAAACAAATTTTAGCAATATATCGACGAAAATGTTCGTCCAGTACAGTACTACGTTATCCGAGCGATATATCATCAACATGTATGGAACAATATTTTAATGTAACTAATCAATGTGTGACTACAATTCAAATTGTAGGAATATTTCTAAAAAAAAAAAGATTTGTAAATGATGTGCGAAAAATTACGCAAGATTCGAATTTTGTGACATGTATGAGGAAAAGTGTTGTTGGAGAACAAAACAAAGCGTTACAGCTGACAGTTCAGGGTTATTAAAAATATTTTAAAAATAATGAAGGGTTCACGAATAAAATTATTTTCAGCGATGAGAATGATTTTCGTCTTGATGGGTTCGTTAATCGTCGAAATTGTCGCAATTGGGTGTTACAGAAAATACACGAAACAAGTGCATCAACGACCTGCCACTGTTTGGCGTAGATTTTGGGCTATGTCCATCGTCGGATCATTTTTCTTCGGAAATACGATGTTATGTTGTGATAATCTAGTCTTGTTGTTCCTAAATTGCGTGATATGACTGTGGACCAGCCTTCTGCACAAGATGTCTTGGATGGTCATTCAAGACATTTGCTTTCTTTTCAAGACATGTACTGTAATGAAGTTGCGACAACCAAGCACTTCGCGGTGCTGTCGACAAAGCGTCCTTATATGGGAGCATGTGTGTGAACAAGAAACAATGTAAATGAAGCGAAGTAGAAGTATTCAGCGGTAAAAGTCTTACCCATTACTTTTACCGCTTTTTACCAGACCTTAGTTTACAGTCTGTAGGCATGCCAGTTTCATTCTCTACTCCTTTCCAATTAACACAGCGTGACATTGTCGTGCATGGCCTTCCATGCCCGCAATTTTGTTGGATACCTGTAGAAGGCTTCCAAGAGCATGCCTGCTATGAGCCCTTCCATAGAAGACCGTTTTCCAGATATACAAAAGAAGACCTGGTAGCCTGCCTCTCAATGGAGGCATAGTACCACTCCTGGAAGACAAGTCAATTTGTCTTTTAATTGTTCTTTTGTTCATTTTATTAATAAATGCACGAAACACCTTCTTCAACAATGAGCCTGTTTTTTTATTCCCTGCTAAACTAATTTTTCGACGACTTTGTATGGGGAGCCACTTAAAATTGTTTAGCTCCCCATTCAAAGTGGTCGAAAAATTAGTTTAGCAGGGAATACAAAAACAGGCTCAATGTCTTTGATTCAACTATACACGTGGTCTGATTTCATTTTTTACTCTTCATCTTCATCTCCCTCTCAACTTTTTCATTTTGTTTTTTTATAACGGTTCTTGCAAATAATTTTTTTCTGCTCACATTTAGACTCATCAACACATTCTACTTGACTTCTATTTGGAGAGACCTGGGGCAGTGTATAACTTTAAGATCGTTTTGAAGTGGAAGGGCAGCACTGATATCAGACCTCTTTCTAGAAGAGCTGTGAAAAAGTGTGTGGGATTTTCTAAAATTGAAAGTGGAAGCCTTCTGGAAGGGTTATTTTTGCAGGCCTCGCAATTTCTCCCCCTGGGTAGAACGGGTTGAATTTTATGTTTCGGGATTAGAGAACAAAAACAAATATTAATCATCGAAAATCACTTTATTGTTTTTCAAAATATTCCTCATGAAGATTTATACACTTTTGCATGCGTTTGAACCAATTGTCGAAACACTTTCTCCAATCTGATTGAGGTATCTCCAAAACATGCATTCTGAATGCAGCAGGCGCTTCTTCAGGTGTCGAAAAACGTTGACCTCTCAGTTTGTTTTTTACGTACGGGAATAAAAAGAAGTCATTCGGTGCCAAGTCAGGACTATACGGCGGATGACCCATCAAATCGATGTTTTGGGTGCTCAAAAATGCAGTTGTTTCAGCCGATGTGTGAGAGCTCGCATTGTCGTGGTGAAGAGTGATCCGTCTTCGGCGGTTGGTTTTCCTGATTTCTTGGAAGACAACTGGCAAACAAATGGTTGTGTACCACTCAGAATTCACTGTTCTGGGTTGTTCTAGTGGTACGGTTGCGACATGTCCGGTTTGCTTGGAAGTGCTTCGGTCGCGAACAACTTATGTTGGATTTGACTCATCTTGAAACACCCATACAGTTGACTTTCAGGCTCATACGCATAAATCCAGGATTCATCACCTGTCACGATGTCATAGACGTGTTTCGAAGCACCGCGATCGTATTTTTGGAGCATTTCTTTCGGCCAATCGACATGAGCCTTTTTTTGAGCGATTGACAAATTGTGTGGGATCCAACGCGAACAATTTTTTTTGACAGTCAAATGTTTATGCAATATTGAATGTATGCTGGTTCAACTAATGCCTAAGGTTGTCTCAGTCTCACGATAGGTCACATAATGATCTTGCAAAATCAGTTCGCGCACAGCATCAATGGTTTTCGGAACAACAGCTGCTTTTGGACGACCTTCACGAAATTCGACTTGGAGTTAACTACGACCACGATTGAATTCACCATACCATCGATAAACACTGGTCCTTGATGGAGCTTCATCGCCAAAAATTGAATGAAGTTCATCTATGCACTGTAGCTAAGTTAATCCACGTCGAAATTTGTAAAAAATAATCGCACGAAAATATTCACGATTTAATTCTATTTTTAGGACGAGATGAATCTTTTAAGTTACTGTAAACAACACAAATAGCGCTCGTATGTCAAAACGTTCTGAGTACGCATAACCTCAAAAATGTCCAACTTTACGATAGAGCTGTCAGTTGCCAGATTGCAACACTAGGGTTGCCAAGTCCCGAAGCATAAAATTCAACCCTCTAGTATTGTCTTTTTGTGCTCTACAGCTTCACACGCATACACGAATGGATTTTTTTTAGAACATTGAAGTATTTGGTTGCCGCAACTTCACTATACTACATGGTCTTGAATGACCATTAAAGACCTTATCAAGACGATTTAAAGTGGGGGATTTCACGTAAAATAATGAAATAATTCATCTGATTCTAAACGGCTGGACCGATCAAGACGAAGTTTTACATGGACATATCTGGGCATGTCGGTGGTGGAATGGGTAGTGTGCGTGCCTCTAGTACTTGAGATCTTCGGTTCGATCCCTGCTCTGACCACTTTAAAATTTCTTTCGACGGCGGTCACCTCGCATAGTGACGGCGACACTATCGAGTATTTAGCCATGAAAATGTTTCTCAAAAACACCGTTCGGAACCGGTGTAAAACTGTAGGTCCCAATCAGTGATTATAAAACTAGAAAGCGCACAGCTCACTGGTTGTGAGAAGCTTTCCCCGATTCCTTCATGGGATGTAATGGGAAACCATTTATTTATTTATATCTGAGGTCTATCGTATGATAGAGAAATTGACATATTGAAAAATGCTTGAAGCGTTGAGTTTTAAACCACATTAGACAGTTTTCTTACCCATTTAATGTAGACTCAAAGTCGGGAAAATATGTTGATAAATTCGTCCTAACCCAATCTCAATATCCCAAAAACAAAAAAAGTAAAATCCCCAAAAATGGGATTTTTCAGAAAATTCTAGGAATTGTCAACATTTCTGTTGAGCCTTCGGCCGAATTTAGAAGGCTCTGGCGCGAAAGCTGCGTGGAAGATAGTAAACTCTAGTATCCACAAATATAATTTACATTTAGCTAGATATATTTCAAAGTAGTCTTCGTGAAAGCTCGAAAGAACCTCGAAAACATCGTAAACTTACACAGCAAACGTCAAAACAAACAAATTTCCCATACAAAGTGACTTGCACAAAAGTGGAATGTTTTCGAAGCAAAATTTGCTGAGCAAACCTGGAAAAAGAAACGTGAAAACTTTTGACATTTCAATGTCAATATTTTTGTATTGAAAAAAGAGAAGGTTTTTGATTTATGTGAAAAAAAAAAATCGAATAGGTAAAGCATATACTTTTAATTTTACTTTGTTTATTTACTTTATCAGCCTTTTTTTGACAATTGCTGCATAGATACACGGGGCAGCTTTATTTGGTGCCTCATGAAACGCTTCGGGGCAAACTTAAGCTACGTGTACACGGTTGTTAGATCTAACAATATTGTAAGAACTAACAATGTGTTGACAATGAGTAGACAATGAAAAATTGTCTTACAATGTAGATTGTAAGTGTAGACGGTTGTTAGAAAATTGTAAGAAAAAATGGCGATTCATTGTTCGACAACTGTCTGACAACTCATTTGTCTGACAACGTTGTAAGGCAAAAAATTGTAAGTGTACACGGTTGTTAGACATTAAAATGTAGCAGAAATTGTTAGCTGGATTGTCGAATCGCCGCGAAGAAGCATCACATTGCGATGCCGCTCGTAGTTGTTTAAAGGCGTCGAACATCTGGTATTTGTTAAAAGCAAATGTTGAAACTAAATTTATCAAAAGTTTTGTGATTTTTTTTATAAATATGGATCAAACGAGGTTGAATTTAGTAAGAATTCTAACGGCTTTCATATTGGAGAGCAGCGATGATGAAGAGGAACCTCCAAAGAAATGTGGAGGTACTTTTTAAAACTTGACTATACCACAGGAGGTAAATTCAGGTATACAAGTGTAATCTTTGATATCAAAAAAATATTACTTGGTTTTTATATATTAAACTTATGATTACGTAGTTTGTAAATTCGGGCACTTTTATTTCATAAGTCTTTTAATTTCTTTCTTAAAACTAATAACAAAATAAAAACTAAAAACATAAAAAAGTTAATTCAGGTATAAAAGTATCTTTGATTTCTGAAATATTTATTGGTTTTTCAAATATTAAACTTTTTATCATGAAGGAAGTTTGTATAGTCGAGCTGTAGGAGTTGCATTTGAATAATTGACTACATGGAAGAGCTGTAAGCTCGAACATATAAACTTTCTTCAAATTAAAAAGTTTAATACTTTAAAAATCACTTATTAGGTGATCATTTTATGAATCATTTCCGCATTCTGGTATAGATCGCTGTGGTATCTGTAGGGAACAAAGTAATTTATTAAAAAAGAACCTACGAACAAAATGGGACTTAAACGCATATTTACTATTAAAACTGCTTCTTCCATTATTTCGTTGAAAGTGCGTATCAACTTTTGTTTTGCATACATTGCTTGTTCCCTTGTAAGGCTCCTTAACTCACAAGCAATATATTCCCCAAGAGCTGTGAACGAATCTCTTGGCTGCGATTGAGACATTGACTGCAGTGCTTGTACTGCCATTCCCTTTAAATCATTGCTGTTTGAAGGAGGCGACACTAAAGTTCTACTACGCTTCCGTTGTTGCTGGATTGGCGACAGTTTAGGCACTTCATCACTAAACATTAAATCACTCACAAAGGATTCATCCGCGGCAGAGCATTCCTGAAGATAAAAACGAAATAGTAAACGATCAAGTAACTAAAAGGAAAAAATCTTTACCGGTGGCATAGATGAAGTTGATTGGGTAGATTGGCGTATTTTGTTGTTCTCCAAAAACATCATAGGCTTAAAATATTTCCACGTTATGGATACTAATTCGTCAGTGCCTTGACCTGACCTTTTTTTTGGCATTTGTTTACATTGCAATTGAAGGTTGTGCGCAGGTTTATCCATTTTGCTTTGCAGTCGTTCAAAGTCACAGAAATAGAGTCTGCGACTTCTTGCCAAACATAATCTTTATGTTGTTTATATTCTGCACATCCAATGTCCCATAAACTTCTCCGCGACTCAACCTCCTCAATAAGCTTTAGAAAATTTTCATGGGACCATGACGTTTCAACCTTCATGCGGTAGTTTTTCTTTTTTGGCTTTGCCTCAACTAATAGCCTTTCAAAACAATCGTCACTTTCTTCTCTGTCACTTAACATTTTGAAAATATGGAAAAACTTAATTCTTTATGTTGTTGAAATTATTTATATTAATAAAGAGTACCGCGAAGAAGCATCACAAAGCGACGCCAGTCGTAGATTATTTAACTGCGCCAACTATCATCATATAGTGGTTGGCGCATGACGGCGATTAAAACTTGGATGATTCAAAATTTAGGTGCAAATATTTAATTTATATTTGCTTGAAAAAGACAAATTAAATTTAATTTTGCCGTGTTGCTGCTTTTGGAAAAAAAATTTACAAATGTGAAAAAATCTACTTCTTCTGCGGGAGCAAGTACAGTTTACCCGAGAAAATACACTTGCGCATTATTTCAAAATTCGTGTGGTCATATCTCCGGAAATAATATTACCGCCATATCTATTTTTTATTTTTCATGGTCAAAAATTTTTTTCACTTGTCTTTGCTAATGTTTTTTATCCGACAATTTTTACATTGTAAGATGCGAAAGTTAATGCTTCTTACAATAAAAAATGAGCTTACAATGTCTAACAATGGATTGACAATGAAAAAGAAGGGTGTGTACACGGTTGTTAGTTGTCTGGCAATATTGTTGCAAATGACAGTCTGGCAATGACATGACAATGCATCATCTAACAATATTGCCACACAAAAATTGTAAGTGTAACCGCTAGACATTGTCGAAAAATTTTTCTGACAATATTGTTAGATCTTACAACCGTGTACACGTAGCTTTACGCTGAGCTAGGTTTTCGTGTTTGCATGAATACCACTAATATGTTTGAAAACAAATGACTCTAGTATTGATAGAAATATTGGTGTTTTTTTAATGTTTTAAATTTAAATACTTGCAATTTCCTCAAAAAATATAGAATTTCGAGAATTTTTATCCCATTTTAACATATGTATGCTGTAGCTAATGTAATAATTTTTCCAAAACGAATATTGCCTTCCAATTAGCGAAGATATTCTCAAATAACTGAAAAAACAAGGCAAGATTTTTAGACATTTTTAAACAAAAAATATTTTCCCAAATATCTCGAGGACCAGAACAGCAAATTTAATCATGCCAACATGTTTTTTTGTAGGTTTTTAGAAGGGCTACAAATATATAAAAAAATACAACTAAATTAAAAGTTTTATAAGGGATAACATTTTGTTGATGGTCGAAGTAGTCAACTTCAGGCTCCCACTGTGTCTATGACATTCCAATATATCAGTTTGTCTAACACAAGACCTCAGCTATTTGTTTAGAGACGGCTAAATTATTTCTATTTTTTGGAACGAAGTTCCTTATCGATTTTTTTAAACACAATTATGCTACAAACCAATATTATCAACTATATTGGGTAGCTTTGCTTTGGTTTGTGTCTAGACTAACATATGTTGGGGAATTTCTTGTTTAATGGGAAGTTCCTAGGTGGAGCCTGTAACTAATATTTAGTATATATTGTAGTTTTTAACCCAATAAAAATTAAATATAGTAAAGCAAATTAGAAATTAATGACAAAATTTCTTACGAAAATTTCGCAACAAAAATATGAATCGTAGAAAATCTGACAGGTCTGTCAAACATGCTAATTTTTTTAAATATATCAATATTCATATTGTCGGTGCGATCAGTGTTGTATTTCAGTTTGCTTGTTTTATATATGTTGGTCTGCCAGTGACAAAGAGATTTGCGTAAGATTACCTTAAAGCCCGTTATTCAGTTTTTATGAAATTTTTGTTGTCGTAAGAAGTACGTGTATACAAAAATAAAGAAAATTTCATTAAGCGAAAATTGCGCTTACTTTTCATTTGGTTGGTACTCAGCTCCCTGCGAAAATTTCGCAAGCAAAATCAATTACAGGGTTGTTACGCCAAAGTTATTTCGTACGAAAACAATTGTTTGATAATATTTTTGGACCGGAATGTTGACATTTCGATTATTTTAGTAAACAAAAGTAATACCACATGTGTTAAAAATAAAAAGGAGTCCGAAGATGAATTATTAATGAAATATTTGCAAGGTAAATCAGAGATATGTGGCAACTCTCTGTAACACAATTTTTCGTTTAGAGATAAATGACAAATTGTCTTACGAAAATTTCGCAAGAACTGAATACGGGGCTGTTAATGACAAAATTTGTTACGAAAATTTCGCAAGAACTGAATACGGGGCTTAAAGCGGACCACACACCCAATCAAGAAATCGCATTAAAGCGGACCACACACCCAAATTGTTCATAGCACCCTCGCATGATCAAAGTATTTACTTACCATAAAACGAATATACCCACACATACAGACAAATACATATATATTTCGTTTCTCGTGGCATTTATTGTCATTTTTGCTGTTTATTGTTGACGTTTCTTTCATTTTATATTGTATTATATACTATCATATTGTATATATCTACATACCTATGTAAATAAGCCAATATACACAACAATATATTTCTGTGGATGTACATACATACATATGTAAGTGGATCCCCTTATACTATATGTACATATGTATATGTATGTATACATAGGTAGTTGATTTGTTGTTGTTGTGCCACCTTATTTTTGTTGTTTTCATTTATTTGTTTGAGTGGTTGTTACAAAAACAAAATGCAAAAACAACACACACTAAACAAAACTGAAACGTTGTCAATGGTTGACGTTGACGTTTGTCGTTTTTTGCCGCTTCTGCTTTTACGTTTGAACGAACAACAACAACAAAAAGAAAACAGCAATAATGACGGCAACAACAACAGTAAAAAGCATTGATTAGTTGCTGCTCCACTTTTTTGTTGTTGCCTATTGTCATTGCTTACAATCATCGTTGTTTTTGTTGCATTTTCGTTTTGTACATTATTGGTCTGCATTTACTATACCAACCAATTCAAACATACATATTTACATCCAAGTACACTATAAGAACGTTCTCTTTACTATGATGTTCCATTTTACTAGAGCACGTTACTGGTTCAACCCCGATTGCTGCAACGATTACTACAAAGCAACCACCACTAGCTAGCTATTTCCCTATCAACTTGCAATGCTTCCAGCGGGCGAATTTATAATGTAATACTGCACTACAGTTAGTCAGCTAGTACTAAGAGGTCAACTACTTACATAGTTCTATAGTTTCAACTACGTAGCTAATGCTAACATTGCCTATCTTCCCTTAAATAACCATAGATGACCCCACTAGCAAAAACGTCAGCAACATGTATCGAGCAACATTATAATAGGAGTGATTTCGTTACAACCTAGCGAGAAACGAAAACGCCAAACTAGCGTTAATTTGTACCTACAGGGTGGACCATGTAAAAATTCAGCATTTGGCAACCCTATAACATTCGAAGCGTCAGTCCAAGTGAATTTGTGCCATGTAACCGTAAATACACGCCACCACAACGCGTTGTTATCGCGCTGCTCATCGATGATTTTTGGCAAGAAATTATCATGAGCGATGAGGCTAATTTTTCTTCGAATGGGGCCGTGAATAAACAAAATTGTCGCTTCTACACCCATGAAACCCGAGCAACTTCTCCGCGACCAACTCGTGACTATTTGGCCTGGAATTTGTGCGGAAATGATCATTTGACAGTTCTAACCATCAGTCGTAACCATCAATGGAGAGCATTATCGGGCTATGATAGAGAATTTTGTTATACCAATTCCGACTGCTAATGGCATGGACAAATTTTGGTTACAACAGGACGGCACCACACCCTGAGCCACGATCGCTTTATTTTGCGCTTTTTTTCTCGATCAACTAATTTCGAAAAATTGTGATTTTGACTGGTGATCCGTGATCGCTCAACTTCACCGCTCCAGCCTTCTTCCTATGGGGTTATTTGAAGTCCAAAGTCTATGTCAACAAACCCCGGATCGTGGAAATCTTGAGAGACAATATTCGACAAGAAATGACCGCTATTCCGCCCAAAACACTACGAAGAGTGGTGGAAAATTGGGAAAAACAAGCACATTGACGCGATATCATATTCCGACCGAAACTAATTTGCACGGTTCAAAATAAAAGGAAAATCAGTTCACAGCAACTAATTTTTGTCTGTTTTGTATTATTACGAAAATTTTTAGGAACGTTTAAATGGTCATTATTGCAAATGTTTATTTCCTTTTTCCTATAGTCCCGTATTCAGTTCTTGCAACATTTTCGTAAGAAATTTTGTCATTTATCTCCAAACCTCCGTATTGTGTACTCTACAGTAAAAAAAGCTAAGCTACAACAATATCAGGAGTACCGAGAAGGGATATTTCAACGGAACCTCCGTCGCAAGCAGAGATCGAGGCGGCACTGGGTAAAATGAAGGAACACAAATTTTATGGTCCTTCTGGTGCTTCAGCGTAAGCAGATATCATTACGCCGGTCATCAGAAGTACATGCACGCTGAATAATTACGGCTTCTCTAACATATTCTCCCAAACATACTCTGCAGGAAACATGTATATGTTTGGAACACACTTCAAACGTTAATATGTTTGCTAGTCCCAAGCTCTCTTGTGTTTAAATGTAAACAGCATCATGTTTACTGGCAAAAATGCCCCTTCCAGTTTCGTTCCTCAAACTCGTTTCCCACTTTGATAGCGCACATACAAAAAAACCAAAGTTACATCACACACCATGTAAGCGTCCCGAGCCTTCGTTTATTAATTTTTCACTGATTAAGCGCTTTTGATATCCTCTCAACCATGAACCATTGACGACTAAATACAAGCAACTAAAACGCAATACATCAGCCAAAATAAGAAACACTGATTTCATCTGCAATTTACACGCACATTCAAGAATATTTATGACACACTGACTAATCACTGTATAATGCAAATACAATGCAAATACTTACAAGATAGACTCTATCGTTGTCCCTCTTGTATTCTCTTGCTCTCTAGAGAGAGCATAGACAGTGCAACAAACACAGCTGTATTTGTATCAAAACATAAATATATGTGGGTCGCAAACACATATATTCTGACATATTAATCATTATGTCTCAAACATGTAATATTGAATTGCATACACAATATGTTTGGACACAAGTATATTATATTTGCGACAAGCTCCAACCACACTTTATATTTGCATCCAAACAAAAAAAGACAGATTTTCAGCGTGTGGATACACAACAAAATCCCCACGGAGTGGAAAGAGGCAGTGGTCATCACTATCCCGGGAAAAAGTGATATAAAGCTGTGCCGAACTCTATAAGTATTGCATTGCTCAAGGCAATAGGCAAAGTAATGGCGATCCTTATACATCAGCGGATTTCGTCTGTGGTGAAGAAAATTGTCCTCTAAGAGCAGGCGAGTTTCAGGCCCGGTCGTTCGTGTGGCGACCACGCAAAGACACTCGTATAATCATAGAACAATCAGTTGCAATACACTTGCCTCTCTATCTAGTTTTCGTAGACTTCGAACAAGCGTTTGATTGTATACACCGTAAACCATTGTGATCCACATTGACCAAAAAGGGGATACTGGACAAGATAGTGTCCATGATTTTTGAACTGTAAAGTTCAGGAAAGCCAACCCTTCAGCACATCTGCGGGAGTTAGACAAAGATGCGTCTAGTCCGCCATATTATCTCTCATACTTATGGATGAGGTAAAGGAAGCAACTAATTCAGAAGCACCCTTCGGCATACAGTGGAGTATGTATGAATATCTACGTGATATCGACTTCGCCGATGATATGTCTTATGGCCCACAAATTTGATGACATCGAGGCCAGGTTAAACAGACTCCGAATATGCGAAAAAGTACGATTAAAGAAGACAAAGCCAATGCGTATTCGAAAAGAATGGAGTCAACTATTTATGGTGCACGATTACCAAGGATGGTGGCTGCTCGGAGGATTTAGGTGATCGTATAAATAAGGCTCGTGTTGAATTCCTAAACAAATTTAATGACATCGAAGCCTGCTCTCTCTCTCTTACTCTCTTCGTTGAATATTTCAATACACGAGCAGTTTTCTGATGATGTTATTGTATCTAACTATAGAAATTCCAACCATGTTTAAATAAAATTACATAAAGTATTAAAAAAGTATGAAATAATAAAGTTATTACGCGGGAAAGAAATGCGTTTGAGTGAATCGCGTCGACTTTTTTGGTTCTCTTCTACTAGGGTTGCCAAATTGCGCCGGGTTTTTCTTCTCTACTTGTACATCCTTTTTGTGTGAAGTCTGTACTGTTCTACGGGTTTTACTACTTGGAGCTTAACGAAGCTGACAATGAAGAAGGTCCAAACGTTTGCCAATCCTTGTCTAAGAAAATTCTCCGTATCTACTGGCCTATGACAATTTCTAATGACGTACATGCAAAAGTCCTATTTAATAGGATATATGTAGAAGAAAAGGGACTTGAATCGGTCATATAACTAGGCGATAAACAACAGATATTGCTAGAGCAGCGCTTGAATGGAACCCGCAGGTGCAGCGAAGACCAAGAAGACCACCGAATACAGAAAACCACCAAGAAGACCACAGAAATAAGCGCTGCCTGGAGAAGGAATACAAACAAACTCGTCTATCATGGTACGAAATTAAATCACTTGTCAGTGAGAGAAATCGATGGAGAGAATTCGTTGACGTCCTATGTTCTTCCTGAACCTTTTATTTAAACTTTGTATTGTAATATTGTTATATTTTTGTATATTCAGTTTAAATAAATAAAGGACATATACATATACATATGTCCAAACGGAAATTGTTGCTGTAGTGTTACCACCTATTTCTGGTTAACTTGCAAATATTTCATGAACATTTCCTCTTCGCAATCCATTTTATTTTTAATGTATGTTACTTTTGTTTGATAAAATAGTCGAAATGTAAAAAGTTCAGTCCCAAACAATTTATACACATACTTTTTACGGGAATGAAAAGTTTAAAAGAACTGAATGATGAACATTTCACGTGAATTTTTACAAAAATCCGTATACAGAAAGTTGCCTGCAAAATATCGATGAAAAACTTCCGTCAGTGTACTTTATAGCGCGTTTACATTCACTCATTTATCATGATAATGTCGTGATTATCATTTTATATCAAAAAAGTGTTTACGTGCATTTTTACTCGATTTAGTTTTGACATTTTAGTATTTCATGAGGGCATTCTGGAATTATACCAGGTGATGGGAGGAGGATTTGTATGTATTAGTATCAAACAATTCTGTCAGTCAGTCATTTTTTCTATTTCTTTATCTGTAAAAATAACTTTTTAATTAATTATCGAAATTTTTATGTGGAATTAATTTAGAATATCTTGAAACTTTGTTAGTATTTAGAAAACAAAAGAAGAAAGCCATATCAGCTGCCCTTAGAACACTACCTCTTATATTAGTCATGTTGTATGCGTTGTCATTAATGTACATGTTCAGTGAATTACGTTTCCTTTAGATTCCCATTTCCGTGTCATGTTCACACAGTCTCATACTGAAAGTCCATACACAACTCTGCGGTTGAAATGATTTGCGACATGATAATAACATTATCGAGGTAAATGTACTCGATCTTGGGTACAAAAATTGTGTGAGAAATCATATGATAATGGTGTGATTTGTCGATTATCGAGTCGATCTGCATTTAAACGCCCTATTAAATATAACGACCAATCAAATTAAAGGAAGGAATAATGAATGTTGTCAACTCTCATTTAATTGCTCACAAAAAAGAGGTTGGTAGTAAAAAATACGTAAAAGCAGAAAAAAAATATGGTCGTCAACACCGATATGTTGCCAAACTATTTCGCAGCAAAACAAATTTATGTTGCAATATATTTTTCACGAGAACGATCTTAGTACTCGACTTAAAAGCCCGTACTAACAACAACACTTCATGTGAAATTTTACAAAACTGAGTACAAAAAAAAACAACATGCCTGCGAAATAGCGACGTAAAACTTCTGTCAGTGTAGTACAAGTTGCTAAGCAACATGTATCGAGGAACAATTCAATGTTTCTAAGAATAATGTAGCGACACTGACGAATTTAAACAATGAAATGGTCAATGTTGCTAACTCTCATTTGTATTCTCAAAAAGGAGATTTTTGATGCAAAAATTGGATAAAATTATAGTGTTGCTGGTTCAATTCACAGCAGAAGAAATGGATGTATTGCACGATGTTTTTAACGCAAACGATCTTAGCGCTCGGCTTAACTAGCATCTGTTTTATCTATCGGATATTCTGCATATTTCTATATATTTTATAAAAAGAGACCAGTCCTAGGGGCTAATTATGTAAGAAGCTATATCAAATTCAAGCTCGTTTTGTGGGTAGTACAGTTTTATAAACACATGTCTTAAATGATTCTAGGCACCAACACTATCAACGTAAAGATATCGTTTGGACGATTATCGTCATACATAATTAGGCTCCTGAGCAATTAGATCGATAACCAATCTTTACTTTTTATTCAATTGCCATTTTTAAGTGGGAATTTTATGACAGATAACCTCTACAAAAAATGTTGACCTACTAAATAATTTGTACAGTTTAATATATGATAAGAACATTTTAATTTTTTTTTCAAAAATGTTGCTTTTTTCGATACAAGGTTGTGAGCGTGAAACTGATACTAAATATTTTGTATATCGGACAGGGTGATTATTAATACTGAGCAAAATTTTTCGGAGTCGGAGACGTCTTGTCAAAATTCTATCAACGAGCAACAGAACACATTGTTTTTATCGATTATAATTTAGGCTAAAGATTAAATTTAAGCAAAACTCAATATCTTTTTTAAAGATAAATAAACTATGATAAATATGAATTTAAAATTCCAATGGCCTTCTCAAATTTCCATACTGCGTCATCGTAAATTCAAAGAAATAAAAGAAACCTATAGAAAATGTTCTAATCAACGATATAAACAAAAATACCTCTTTCGACGTATTGTATTAGCTCAGTTGGATTGAGTTGGCTTCAAGACAAACTAAAACCAGACATTTATGGAACACAAATACTCTTTCAATGATTTAGTTCCAAATGATTCACATATAAATATTTAACATATTCATAAGCATCTACAAATATATACACGTGAACCTAATCTACTAAATCTAGCCAGTCTTTTTCGATATTTGTTTGTTTTATTTATGTTTTATTTTAACAAAATTCATGTACAAACGTGTAATCCAATCAAAATCTTCAATTTCTGTTTCTTTCCACAGCAAAGGTTAAAGACCTTCGTGTCCAGACCAACACATACAATGGGTGAGAAGAACTGAATAGGTGTAAATTGAACTGAACGGTGATCTATTTGCATTTCTAATTAAAATTTCCAAATCAATGAAACTCGAAGAAGCATCGTGAAAAACAGAAACAGAGTTAAAAGAAATGTAATGAGTTTGGTTTGGTTTTTTAAATTTATTTTGAAAAGTAATGAAGTGTTGTTTGTCGCTTTCGAAATTTGTTCAATGTAATTTCTTATTTGAAAATGATTTTAAAATCCGAATGAAATGGTGAAATGACATATTTCCTATTTCTGTGTGGTGAAATATGTACTCGTCAAGTTAAGTTCATATTATCAGTTTTAACTGATTAAAGTTACCTATTATTATATCTGTGTCAAAAAGGAAAAACGTCGTAAGTGCACTTAGGAAAATATTGACTAAGTGCACTACGATAACTACTGGAATCTCACTTACCTCCAGATCCAGTTTTTGTTTAATGTGACATATGTATCAGGAAGTCATACACCAGATATTGTTTACATATGTAATTAAATGTCAGAGCTTCCCATGGAAAGTATCTCCTAAAGATGCGCACCTAAAAAAGTTGGAAATGCACATAAGTCGTTTTTCCTTTTCGGCACAGATATATTCATTGTCTTTCATTTACGCTGAATACTGAGATCGGTCGCGTGAAAAATATTGAGTAAAGGACCGTACTAAGTTCAGCATTTCACGTGAAATTTTACAAAACTCTATACAAAGCAATGCCTGTGGAATATCGACGAAATATTTCCGCACGTGTAGTACGAAGTTATTCACGTTAAATGTAAGCAACATGTGTTGAGCAACATTTTATTGTTGCTAAGAAAAATTCAGCGACCCATTAAATTGAAGGAAGATATGATCAATGTGGTCTACTGTCGCACAATTTATGAACAATAATAGATTTTTGTAGAGTTGCGTAGTTCACGAACGAACTAGTTCAATTGAACGATTTACTTTTGTGAACTAGAGGAACTAGTTCACAAAATTCCGCTCTTTGTTTTCAGTAGTTCACTTGTTTCAGCAGTTTTTTGTATTTCAGTTGTGCAGTTCTCTCCACAATTTTCTAGTTCATGATATCTTTGTCTCACTCAATTTGCACAAAGGTGCCTAATGTTGAAATCTTTGTGGAATGGATATGTAACCAGGTTCTACACAATAACTACAGCCGCCAATCACCAGTATTGTTTCAAAATATACAAAGATTATGGAAACTGCAATATTTCAGAAACGGAATAACCCAATCGTTAAGCCAATCGTCAATAGGGCCATTTAGTATAAACAAATATCACAGTATCCAAAACACTTTAGAAATCTGCAAAAAATCAGACCATTTTTGCGATTATTCGCTGCGATTGAACTAAATCTTAAAGTTGAACTGAAATGAGCTCTTTAGTTCACAGCTCATATGAACTGTTAAGCTGAAATGATACAATGAACTAGTGAACTAAATGAATGAACTAGTTCATTCTGTTGACTTGAACTGTAAAGAGCGCTCACTTGAATAAACTAAAATTCCCAATTCTAATTTTTGATGTAAAAGAAACTTAAAACCAGTACATAAGTTTCAGACGGGTGAACCGACTTAATCATACGCTCACCCTAAGTCATCCATTGCGTGGGAGTTCTGTTAAAAACGCCCATACTCTAAGGTGACCATATTCAATAACAGATTGACATTGCACTAAATATTGTTGAATACCCAAACTAGTTAGTTTCCTCCCAATATTTATATGCATGGTACTAAAATGGGCATGGCAAGTTATTGCCAAAATTTCATCAGTATCAAATTTTATTAAGATCGGTTATGATTTATTGGAGATATCGAGTCGGCAAACCGCAAATACGCCCAACTTTTGTATGGGAGGTACGAAACTGGGCGTGGCACAATAGTCAGTTATTAATTATACAGTAGGTTTTAGCAAAATTTTGCCTATTACCGAATTTTATTAAGATCGGTTGTAGTTTACGAGAGTTATCGCGTCGATCAACCGGTCATCCGCCCAACTTTTATATGGGAGGTACCAGAATGGGTGTGGCAAAACAGCTCATTTCCTATACGAGAGTTTTATTTGACTAAATATTGACTAGTACAAACTTTCATTAAGAGTAGTTTGGTTTTGCGGGACTTCTCGTGCCGAACAACCAGACGCCCAAATAACTTTTGTATGGGAGTTACCACAATGGGCGTGGCAAAATCACCCTTGTTTTAATCGGTGATTGGCGTTTGATAACGTGAAGCCTTATAACTAATTTCATTAAGGTCGCAAGTGTTTTAGGCGATTTATCTCATTGACAACCCTGACGAACACCCTGTTTTGTATGGGAGGTACCAGAATGGGCGTGACAATCTCGCCCATTTACTCCAGTTAAGTAGGCATTTACAGATTATGAGTTGAAGCTAATCACATCTACCAGAAGAAAGGTTTGAAAGAAATATGATTTTGTGCTAAATGTGTCGATTTGTATGGGAGGTACCAGAAGGGGAGTGGTCACTGACAACATTTCATTGTGATCTGTAAAGATTTACGGCAGTTATCGTGTTGACCAGCCAGCCAGCCAGACAGATGGACATGGTTCAAACGTCTTAAAAAGTCCTAAAACGAATTTCGTCCAAAGATACTAAGGGTCTAATATGGCTCCCTCTATGTGTTACATTTTTTTACGTATTAAATGATATATACCCCCATCCCTAGGGGTGAGGGTATAAATACTGAAAAATATAGTCGTCATCACTGATATGTTGCTGGCTCGTTTGACAGCGATACAAATGAATGTTGCTCAAGATTTTTCACGTGGACAATCTTAGTACTCGGCTTAACATCAATTTGTTTTTCTGCGAAATTATGCGCAAGATACCAGTGTTGACGTCTATATTTTTCTGTTTTACACAAAAAACTTCTGGTTTTAAGAAATTGAAGGAGAGTTGACAACATTGGTTGCATGTGCCTACAATTTGATTGATCGCTTCTATTTTCTTAGAAACACTTAACTGTTGCTCGATACATGTTGCTGCTATTAAAGCCCGGTATTCAGTTTTTATGAAATTGTTGTTGCCAAAAGAAGTACGTGTATAAAAATAACGACAATTTCATTAACCGAAAATTTGGCTCGCTTTTCATTAGCTTGGTACTCAGCTCTCTGTGAAAATTTCGTAGGCAAAATCAAGTACAGGGTTGTTACACCTAACTTATTTCGTACGAAAACAATTTCTTGATAATTGTTTGAAACCGGAATTTTGACATCTCGATTATTTTAGTAAAAAAAAGTAACACCACATGCGTTAAAAATAAAATGGAGTGCGTAGAGGAATTATAAATTAAATATTTGCAAGCTAAATCAGAGATATGTGGTAACTCTCTGTAACAAATTTTCCGTTTAGAGATAAATGACAAAAGTTCTGACTAAAATTTCGCAAGAACTGAATACAACTTAGTAGTACACGTGCGTAAATATTCCGTAGACATTTCGCAGTCATGTGATTATATGGAGTTTTATTAAAATGTCACGTGAAATGTTGATCTTAGTAAGAAATAAAATAAAATAGTTTCCCACTACATCCCACGGATGGACTGAGGAGAACTTCTCATAATCAGAGAGCTGTGCGATTTCTAGCTATATAAAGCGTTTACATGCACTCTTTTATCATGAGAATATTGTGGTTATCATTCTACGGCAAAAACGTGTTTACATGCTTTTTTATACGCTTTTCTTTTGACATTTTGTTATTTCATGATTCGTTTGTGGAATTATACCAGGTGATGGCAGGAGGATTTGTATGGCTTAGTACCAAACAATTCTGTCAGTAATTTTTTTCTATTTCTGTATGTGTACAAATAACTTTTTATTTATGTGGAATTTATTTAGAATTTCTTGGAATTTTTTAGGTATTTAAAAAATAAGGAAAGAAATTAAAATCAGCTGATCATATAACACTACCTTTTACATCAATAATTTTGTATGAGATGTCGTTAACATACATGTCCAGTGAAGTACGTTTCCTTGACATTCCCATTTCCGTTTCAAGTTCACACAGTCTCATACTGAAAGTGCGTATACAACTCTGAGGTTGAAATCATTTGTGACATAATAATAACATTATCGAGGTAAATTTACTCGATCTTGGGTACAAAAATGTATGACAAAACACATGATAATAGAGTGATTTGTCGATTATCGAGTCGATCTGCAAGATCGAGTGAATATAAACGCCCTATTATGCTGAGATCGTCATTTCACGTAAAATTTTTCAAAACTCCATACAAAATAATGCTTGCAAAATATCGGTGAAACTGATAAATGTGTCAATTCTCATTAAATTTGTTGAAAAACTTATTTTATTGTGTTACAAAAATATTAAGAATGCAGAAAATGTGGTTGCCAACCCTGACGGTACCTAAATATATGAGTTGTTAAAACAATTTCACGCCAGCGAACTTAGTACCAGGGCTAAAGTGAAGTTGCCGCCTTTGGAGTGAAAATAATTCTCAAGATATTGGTGAGACGACATTACATCCAGAAACAAATAAATGTTTGGTATGCTTATGGGCTTGTGAAATCATTTGGGACGAAACTCAGGTGATTCTTGTGTGAAGAATATATGAAAAATCAGCTGATTTGGCCCCAAATAATGTTAAAGAAGTCTTGGTTATCAAATTCACAATAGCATTTAATTAAGATTTATATATTTATATATATATATATATGTATATATATATATTTTTGTTATCGATAGGAGCGAAATATATTGGCGAATTCTTCATAAAAATAATCGCTTGTTGGTATGAATTCTCATTTTGGAGTACAATACGTGTACGTTCTAACTATTGCACCATCCGTCGTCGTAGTCACTTGACAGTATTAAAAAGGTGCAATTATTTACACATTTTTTACGCTCTATTTTTCTTTTTTTGTATAAAAATGATTCTCCCCTTCAGTGTGAGTGGAAGGCGTTCGGGGGCTGTCTCTTTAACAGTTTATTTATCACCTGTAGTCACATCGTCACACTTCCTTCCATAGGTGTAGAATAATAAATTCAAAAAAAAATAAAAATAATAAAAAAAGTAAAAGAAATAATAACAAAAACAAATAACAAAATTTTTTTAAAGACAATGGAAAAATAACCGAAAGTCATTGCAAAATAAAGTAAACAACACTTGTACAGGAATAAATTACACCGAGCAACATAAATATTTGGTGCCGCTAATGTGTGATGACATTTTTGTTGTGATATGGAAGAATTCGTTGGTGTTAAAACAGTTCTGGGGTTAGTCATGTTATGTAAAATACTTAAGAAGCAATAATTTATTAAGTACAATACTTAGGCCCAATTGTTGTGTTGAAAATCATCGGTGATCAACGGTCAACCATAATTTAAACTCTAAAGTTATTTTTAGGTTAATAGTTGATTGCTGTTTAAATAGCAAAATGTGGGCATTTAAACTATGATCAAGCGACCATATGATTTTGACAGAAAACAAACGGAACAACAAGCACAAAGCTTCTGTAATTGTTAGGCCCAATTTTTGACTGATCATCATCTTTAATCAACGATTAAACATTATTTAAACTCTAAATTAATTTTTTAGGTTAATAGTTGATTGCTCTTTAAACAGAATTATTTCGGCGTTTAAACTATGATCAAGCGACCTTATGATTTTGACAGAAAACAACAAGAAGAACAAACACAAAGCCTCTTTAATTGTTAATGTGAACAATTATAATCGCCATCCTAGTTGAAATAACTATAAAAACGAATCATTTAACTCGAAGTGCAGTTTGAACTTCATTTCTGTTCAAATAATGTCAAATTTCATTAAATATTTTGTATTCTATCACAAAATGGCGCGAGCTTGATGCATTGTAAGAATTAGCTGATAAATATATGAATACCGGTTATTTTTCGTGACAATTGCCAATGTTGACATATAAGCAGGAAGGTTATTTGACAAAACACTGCAAATCTCATTTCGTATTTAAAGTAAGATCAATATAATAAAGCTTGGTTTAAAATAAACTATTATGGCCGGGGTTTAAGTGGGTAATTAACTATCGGATTATTTAATCCTAATTGTAAATTAATTAGAGGTTAAATGTGCATTTTGTTTTTCAGTGGCGACTTAATGAAACAAAACGCTGAAAAAGAAAATGGAAAGTTAACCACTAATGGCCAGTTTTTCAGTCAGTGGTGATCTTCGTTTCTTAGTTAAATTGTGGTTTAACATCGAATTGTGTTTTTTAGTCATTGTTTAACTATGATTTAACCACCCAATGTTGGTTGGTTAACTTATAGTCAGAACCATATTATTTTGACAATCAAATTACTGACTGTCAAAGTGAGAAATGAAGATTGTATAAAATACATGTTTCAGATTTGCGTACTTGTACACATACGTTGAGTCTAGATCGTTAAATTGTTGCGCCTATATAGTTTTTTACACATTTTTGTTAAAATGACTTCGATTCTTATTTTACATAATTTCATTTTGTTTGTTCCCCTTTGTTGTTTTGGTATTTATCCCAAAACACACGTTTTTTCCAATAAGAATACAAGGGTTGCCATATTAGTTGACAATGTGGCGACTAACATCAACTCACTAATTAACTTAGAATTAAGATTAAGTAATCCGATAGTTAACTACCCACTTAAAAACTGGCCATAATTAATTTCCAATTAGGATTAAGTAATCCGATAGTTAACTACCCACTTAACACCGGGCCATAACAGTTTATTTTAACCCTAACCTTATCATATATTAACCCCTCATTTTTGAGTTCTTGTTTAAATTCGATATCAGTTGATTTTGGTTTATGTTTGATCTTATAGGGCGTTTACATGCACTCGATCTGGCAGATCGACACGAGAATCGACAAATCACGCTATTATCATATGATTTCTCATACATTTTTTGTACCCAATATCGAGTACATTTAACTCGATAAAGTTATTATCATGTCGCAAATCATTTCAACCGCAGAGTTGTATACACACTTTCAGTATGGGACTGTGTGAATATGAAACGGAAATGGAAATGTAAAGGAAACAAACTTCACTGAACATGTACATTAATGACAACATATGCAAAATGATTGAGATAAGAGGTAGTGTTATACGAATAGCTGATTTTACTTTCTTTATTTTCTAAATACTAACAAAATTTCGACAAAATTATAATTATTATTATTATATTCCACATAAAAATTTAGTTATTTTCGCGTTTTCGACTCCATCTTCAGAAATGAAATCTATGCTACTTATATCCATTTCTATTTTGCAAACACAACACAATTGTTAACTTCTTTAATTTTCACATAAATCAGCTGCTTTTACTTGTCAAAATTGATATTTCGAGCTGGTAACACCATAACAATTGCAACCAAAAACAGTTGTGAACCACAATACCATAGAGTAAATCTTAGTAGAGAAAATATTTGGCTCATCTGACGTTTCCTTTCACACTCTTCGTGATGCGGTCGGTGTGATAGAGAGATGTTTGACGAAGAGTGCTATACACCAGGTGGAATTACAATAACTTCTTGCTTTAATTTTTCATGCCATTTTGGTGAAAAACTGTGAAATTTAAATGTGATGTAAACTTTTTTATTAACTGTTATTGTTAGCATACATTTGTGTTGTATTTAACACAATAATTTTAACACACAAAACGAAATGCCGTTGTTGTTATTTTGTTCGTTGTTTTGAACCATTGCCTCTATCTGGTATTAGTAAAGCAATTCTTTTCAACATCAAACGTAAATATCACACCAGGCCAAATGTCATAAATTTGGTGGGAGAACTATTAGATCTACTATAAGTATTAATCTATGGGTTAACCAACCAACATTGGGTGGTTAAATCAATGTTAAACGTTGAGAGGAAAACTCAATTCGATCTTTAATCACAATGTAACTAGGAAACGAAAATCAGCCCTAACTGAAAAACTGGTTATTAGTATGAATTTTTTTTTTTTGGATAAAATTTCCGACATTTGTCGCACCGTGTTGCCAGGTAATAAAAATACCTACATAAGTCAACTATTAAATTAAGCAAGTCTTAGATTAGATTGCGACTCACAAATCATATAGCAACTAATCATAACAGCCACTTAATTTATAACTCGATCACTGGCGAAACATGTGACCTAGGTCAGTCACATTTGTATCGTCTGTTTCTGTACAAATGTCTACAGGATTAATGTGTCACAAAAAAACTGGAATACACCGAACTTTGTATGAAATACTTTAAACATTGGCCAATCAATGTTACCCACTTCGAAGCCGCATCATCGAATGGTTGTATGTAAATAGGGTGGTGGTGCGATAAATAACCCACTGTGCCCCACCGCATTTACTTACCGCTATATATTTGTATAAATATATAATTAAAATTCATACATATGGATACGTGTGTGTGTGTGTGTGTTATTTTCGGTGAGGTTTTGATCCACATTTTCTGTTCGTCATCGTCATACTTGGGTTTTTGTTAGGCTTCTTTCTTCATGCATTCGATGTTTTGTGTTCTGTTTTTATTCAATTTATTAATGATTAAAAAAAAACGGGGGTAGTATGACAAATTTAGGTTAATTTTAGGTTTGACAACTTTTTCCAGGTGTTTTGAAATGGATTAAAGAGAGCTACACAGTGAAAAAAATTCTTGTTATTTTTTAAACTCATGCGAATACTCGTATTACTGTGGTGAAATTTTTGGAACGAAGTTCCTTATCGCACGTTGCGGGATGGGGGCTAAATGATAAAACAACTTGTTTTTAACATTATTATGCTACAACCCAGTATTATTACCTATATTGGGTACTTTCGCTATAATTTGTGTCTAGACTAACATATGTTGGGAATTTCTTGTTTAATGGGAAGCTTTCTAGGTGGAGGCTGTAACCAATACATATTTAGTAAATATTAAAGTTTTGAACCCAATAAAAAGTAAATTTAG
Source organism: Phaonia tiefii (assembly GCA_963931995.1). Taxonomy (NCBI): domain Eukaryota; kingdom Metazoa; phylum Arthropoda; class Insecta; order Diptera; family Muscidae; genus Phaonia; species Phaonia tiefii. Next base: position 296,139,624 of record OZ008368.1, read on the forward strand.
AAATGCCAAAGTCAAAGAAGTTAAAAAAACAAAATTTTCTTAAATAAGTGCCTTTTCTTAAAAAAAAGTAAATTTTCTCAAAAAAAAATATTCATATTCTTAAACAAAGTACATTTTCTTAAAAAAATCCTTATATTATAGAAGTTCCTTTGCTTAAAACAAGTATATTTTCTTACAAAAATACCTTTTCTTAAAGAAAATTATTTTTTTTTATATAAGTACCTTTTCTTAAAGAAGTAAATTTTCTTACAATAAATTGCCTTTTCTTAAAAAACTACCTTTTCTTTAAAGAAACAAAATAACCTTTTTTGTGAAACAAAATAACGTTTCTTGAGATATGTACCTACTCTTAAAAACGTACCTATTCTAGAAAAAAGGACCAATTCTAAAAAAAATTCCATATCTTAATAAAACACCTTTCTTAAAAAAAAAATACTTTCTCTTAAAAATACCCCTTACAAAAATTCCTTTTCTTAAAAATAAAATGATACCTTTACTTTTCTTTCCTTGAGATAAGTAGCCTTTCTGAAAATAAGTAAATTTTCTTAAAAAAACTTTTTTTAAAAAAAATATATTCTATAAAAAAATTTTCTTAAAAAAAGTTGCATCATTTTACAAAAAGTATCTCTTGGTTACGCCGCTTGCTTAGATTATCAATTATTTTGGTATGGAGAACTAAGCGATATTAAGCGGCACTTGAAATGAAAATGTGATAGGTGACTGGATTGCGTGGTGTGATTTTCATACTTTTGCTGCCGCATGTCAAGCCGAAAGTACAAAACACATCAAGTGGGAGTAAATTTTGCCAATTAAGTCGATTAAAAAAAGGGATATTCAGTGAAAAAAAAATCAATGAGTGTTCGAACTCACGGGCAATGTGTTAACACCTTTTTGTTACACAGTACCTGTTCGATTTCTATAAACACATCAGTAAATATTACATTGGAAAATAAAAAACAGCGTTCAATCATATGATGACGTTTCATTTAAATAATATTAATTATTAATAACACTTACAGCCTGTTTCTCTATCTTGAACGAATAGCCAAGCGAACGAAAATCAGTCACTCACATTCAACTCAAATTTGGTTTCTCTAAGTCGAAATTTTCATTCGCCTGACTTCATGTTTGTTCCTAAGTGACAGCACATTCGAAATAGAGAAACCAAAATTTGTATTGAAAAATTTTATGAGAAAGATTGTGAAACCCAATCCAACTTTCTTTCGTATAGAACACGAACGAAAACTTTCGTTCGAGATAGAGAAACAGGCTGTTAAAAATATTTAAAGACAAGTGCCATTATTTTCTTGCTTAATACTTTTTGTTTTAGTCCCACAAAAAACAAAGAGAATACAATGCAACATACATACATTGTTATGTTCGTACATACGCTACAAAAGTTCACACAATTTTCGTTGCTCTCTTAATATCTCATTTGTATATACGTATAACCACGTCATTATTCTCTTTGCCCCGAGCGTTTCGCACCCATACAAGACAAATATTCCTGCCGCTACATCAGTGTGTTTATTTCGCAGTTTGACAATCTGTGTTTCGCAGTCGGACAAATCTGTGTTCTTTATAGGACAAATCTGTGTTCTTAAAGTGACTCACCCTTATCATTTAGGGGCATGAAAACTAGATGTTGGCCGATTCTGAGACCTACCCGATATGCACACAAAATTTCATACAAATCGGTCCAGCCGTTTCGGAGGAGTTTAATGCCAAACAATATGTGTGATCGTAGTCGGACAAAATGTGTTCGGATGTGTTCACTTTGTGGGTTAAGTCCCTACCCGCGCCTGTAGTTGTTAACACATCAAAAATCAAAACGTAATGAAGTAATAGAGTAAAAGTATTTGTGTAGATCCCAATTAACACGCAAATTGTTAAAATTAAAGACTTCTCTCATTCCACCATCATTCTCTATATGTTTTCCACGTATCTCGCGGTGTTCGATTAGTACAAAAAAACAGCTGTTGCAAACTCTTGTTAGTATATTACTCAATGGTCATACTGCACTCACTTTTTGATATTTATGATTTATGATTATGATTCACGCTTCAACAACGCTATCAAATTATCCAAATTTACTTTGAAAATCAGTCATCGATTCGCGTAACTTATAGACGACTTGGTGAGTTTTATAGCGCACATAATCGTCCATCTGAGCAAGCCATCCGTCGAACTGTGGATAGATTTCATACCACATACTTTCTAAATGCTGCAATAACACCAACACGTCGAGGGAATGTATGAACGTGTTGAAGAAGATACAAATTTATCGATTCGTAGTTGGTCGCAGGAATTGGGGCTCTGTCCGTCCACTACATTGAAAATGTTGCGGGAAGATCTTGGCCTACACCCGTTGAATTAAAGCAACGAGACCATCATATGCGTCGTTCTTTCGCCGATTGGGTTCAGTTTTCGCTTATCGGGTTTGTTAATACACAAAATTGCCGCATATGGAGTGAGACCAATCCACAACCGACCCTACAGATTCCATTACACCCAGAAAAATACACAGCTTGTTTCGGTTTCATCGAACCCTATTACTTCAAAAATTAAGTTCGCGTTTCTGTCCGCACCATAATTAATGATTTTTTGTTTGAAAATCTACATGATAGTTATCCAGGCGATATGTGGTGCCAATCGTTTGCCGCTACGTGCTAGACGGCTACCGCAACCATTGATTTATTAAAATCATAATTTGCAATAAATTGATTTCGAGAAATGGATCTGTCAATTGAACTCCAAAGTCGTGCGATTTGACACGTCTCTATTATTTTCTGTGGGGCGACGTGAAGTCATTGGTTTATGCAGATAAACCAGCACCAATTGACGCCTTGGAGGCCATAATTGTTCGTGTTATTCGTGACATACGGCCAGTAATGCTCGAAGAAGTGACCCAAAATTGGACGTCCAGAATGCGCTTTGTCTGGCCATATGCCAGAAATCATATTCAAATGTTAATGTTATGTTTTTAATTAAAATTTAATTTTTTGTGTTATTTTTTACACTCTCTATCGCGCTTAAAAACACCCTTTACACATATAATTAAAATACACCGCAACGTGACAACAATAATAAAACCCATAGAATAATACATACCATAGAGGCTTTTATTCGCTCAATAAATTAAACGTCATAGGTACGATGGAAAGTAAACATTGGATGGTGGAAAATATGGGTTCAATAATACCAGATAGTGACAATAATATACAGCGATACATATATTTAAATTTTTCAGTTCTACACCAAAACGACAGGTAAAAGTTAAGTGAACGTATTTTGTAACTCCACCTGGTGTAAGGTAATTTTAAATTTAATTGCTCTCATTTCCACAAACCTACGATGAAGAGTGTGAGATGAAACGTCAGATGAGAGAATAAGTTTATCTATGTATGTATTATTCTATGATAAAGCCACACGATTATGTTTATGGACAATTGAGAGCAAACGCGGCACCCATCTTGCAGACAGCATCATTTAAAATCGAAACCACACTGCCATATGAAATGGCTACGGCATCAACAATCTCACGCACTTTTACTCTTCGATCGGCCAACACTATATCGTCGATTTTTTCGACATTTGCGGATGTATTGACCTCAATTGGCCGTCCACAACGTTCAGTCAGCGTCATTTGTACTTGTGCGACCACAACGAAAGTCAGTAAACTATTTTTTTTACCATTGAAATCGATGGTGCAGAGTCCCCATATTATTTATCAAGCTTTTCCTTGGTTTGATTGACGGTTTTTTCGTAAACAATAATGTTTAATGAGCACTCGAAATTCACTTTTTACCATTTTAAAAAAATGCACGAGGTTGTATGTTTTAAACTGCTGTTAAACGCAAAGTTAATGACGTGAAATGGGTAGTCTATTAACAGGTGGTACTTGATGCAAAAAGGATGTATAGGTAGAGAAGAAAAAAATCCCGCAATTTGGCAACACTAGTAGAAGAGAACCTAAAAAAAATCACTCATTCGCATTTCTTTCTCGCGTCATATCTTGATTATTTCATACTTTTTACATACTTTATGTAATTTTATTTAAATACGGTTGAAATTTATATAGTTAAATAGAATAACATCATCCGAAAACTGCTCGTGTATTGAAATATTCAACGGAGAGAGTAAGAGAGAGAGTAGAGAAACGACACGCTTCTCTCGATTTCTTTGATGACATTCCACTCCATGAGTAAATTTTCTTCTCTATACAATAGCTGCTTTATGCTTGATGGGAGCAGTGTTGCATTTCATATAACTACGAGGGAAGTTGGAAAAGTCACGGACTTATTGATCCGCTCTCTATCATATATACTCAATAACATTGTAACAAACTTATCATACAGTCCTCTTCCATAGTAAAGTTGATATGCAAACAACTAAACTTTCAAATGCTAGTACTCATCGTCGTGGTCGTATCTATGACGAAGTTTGCGTGTACGTGCGTGCAGTTGTGAACAAGTATTTGCCATCTAGTAGATACATATTCGTCTATGAGCGCGTGCTTATGTTTTGTTGTGTAGTCGGTTGTTGTTAACTATATTTTCTTTCTTCCAGTTGTTGTTACTACAATTTCAGTGTTGTTGTTTGTTTGTTGTTATATGATGACATTACCAAATGTTATTATTATTTATTATTATGATGATGATGTTACTTTTGTTGTTGTTATATGTATCTACATACATATGTACATATATTGTGTGTAGTATACATTTACTTTGTTGTTGTTGTTGATCTATCGTTCGATTGATCTTGTCTTGTGTTGTGTCGGCCGATTTATCAATCATTCGGCTGAGTTGCAGAGCCGCTCTGACAGTCGCTTTTGTACTAAAACCAAATCGGGTTCAAAGTAATGGATTTTGAAATGAGTTTTTGTTTTCCTCTGTGTTTTGTTTTAGGTTATTTTGCATATGAATTGCTGTATGTGGTTGTTGTTGTTGTTATATTCCGATTTCGGTTATCGATGATTTCGTCGTGATTGCGTCGCTATGAGTTGTTATGTTATGGTTGAAGTTTTTCTTTTATTTTCTGTTAATTTCGTTTTCTTTCCAAACATACACACACACGTGTGTGTATTTTTATTGAAATTTCTTTGACCGAGTGACTGTTGTCCGTCCGGCAGTTTGTCTTTATTTTTTTTCCGATTTGCAGTTACATACATACATAATTGTTTGTTTGAGTGGTAGCGTCGTGTTAGTGACGTTGACGATAAGTGTAGTAACACAATTGGCGTCGCGAGCGATATTGGCGAGCGACTCTACATTAGGGTGGACCGACAACTTTTTTTTTTGAGGAGGGGTTGAGAAGAAGTTAATTACGGCAACGTCACACTTTTGGGAGCAAATTTCTTTTAGCAGCAAAATTTAAATTAAATGCGGATTTAAAAAAAAAACAAAAAAAAGTTTGCGGATATCCATATTTTCTGAAATATAAGTATCCAAAGCTTGAATGTATAATCGCGCATAACTCTGCGATTTATTATCCGATCCTGATGAAATAAATTTCATAAATCGTTAAATTTATATTCCACCTGGGGGTTTCAAATTCCCTCTGTACCTTAACACCCCTATTCAGCGTATGTGGTAACAATCAAATTGTAACCACAAAATTGTTACAAAGTTGTCACCATTGTTTGTATCTGGTATTCTGGAAACACGGTGACAACGAAAAATTCACCTCGTAACAAATAATTCACCTCACAATAACAGGTTGTCAAAAGCAGGGACAACAAAACAAAAACATGGTTTTTTGCACAAAATTAACGCGGCAAAAAAGGGAAAGTAAATATTTAATATGTATACAGTGCTGTCTGGGTAGAGTGAACCCCCGATGCAATGAACACCCCGTTGGAGTGAACACCAGAATGATTACATTGACTACTCTGTGGAGTAAACAGTCATGAACCTCGATTGAGTGAACATACTTTATAGCATAAGGGTATCGAATGGGCAGAGGCTAATACAATAAATTTCGCGAATATACAAGCACTACATTGCCTTCGCGATCAAGCAGTCAAAATATCGGTACGGAACCCAAAAAAAACAAACAAATATTACCAATTTTTTTCAGGCTGAAATTTAAACTTCAATATTACATACAAATAAATAAAATGTATAACCTATAAATGGATTTAAAATGCATTTTTAAATAAAAGAAATTGAACCTTGATTTAGTGAACAACCTGGGTATTATGAAATCGCCCTGCACAAATTAGTTCACTCTACCTTATTATTTAGGGTATTGGAGCGCACCGCAAAGGCACAGCTGGAATAGTATATTGCCTTCCTCAAGGAACATCCAGAGATGCTAAGGGGAAAGAATACACCTGCACATCCGCGCCAAATAGAAGAAAATATTTACTTAAGCGCCAACTCTCTGATCTACATTAAAATTTCACCACCACCAAAAGCTTCTGCGCTGAGTTCAAATAGTTTTTTTCGACCCGCGGCCGGTCCAACTTCTTGAGATATAGGCCTTTAAAACTTGAGTATATAATCGTTCGTATCTCCGGTATTTATAATCCGATCTAGTTGAAATGGGTATCATTACAAAGGTCGTTCTCAGCTCTATAAATTAGTGAATAAACATATTTATTTTTATTAACCCATTGAGGGAGCTAATTAAAAAAACGTTTTTAACCTCAATTTTCTGCATAAACTTTATTTTTTTTAAACGCCCTTTTATACTTATTTTTTGCCAAGTTCCTATAATATACCTAAGCATTTTTTTAAAGGTATATTACATACCAATATTCCTTCAAAGACCGGAGATATTTACGTTTTTCCAATCTGTCTAACGCAAAAGAAAGTTATTTCTTCTTTCTGCTCCATTTCCATAGCACAAAGTAACAAAAGTCCTTCCTCCATTTAATTATGCCCTCTTATCGTTTTATTATTATTAATTTTTCCCGTCTACAGTTTTATTGTTTACGTGTAGAATTTTTAAAATGTTTTTGTATCAACTTTCCGGCAAATAGAACAGCTGTCACGCGCTGTTGCCTCCTCTTTGGCAGGCAACAGTTTATGCTACTTTTGTCACCAAAACAATGTGTCAGAATACCGATTTGTGACAATTGTCACATTGCTGTCAAATAGTAACCGCGGTGACTTTAGTAACCCTGCCAGAATAGGGCTGTAAGTCGATGTGTGACAAAATCAGAAAAATCGCACGAGTTTTTAAAAATAATTTTTTTTTTGTGTGTAAAAACTACATCAAAGGACCACAGTAATAAAAGACAACAACAACAAGGACACGAGAAAACAACACCAAAAGACAATAACAACAAGTTGGTTAACCCAAAAAAGAGCCAGTTGTCGGATTTTCTTGTTTTTGGGCTTTAAGAGGCCTTTCACAATCAATAAAAAAAAGTAGAAAAAAGTCAAATCGCCGAGATACAGGGCTTTCGGAAAAGAATGGAAAACAAATTCACATAACCTCAATTTGCTCAGCCAGATGGCAGGTAACTTATGTTTTTTTTTTCTGTTGAAAAATAGCCATACCTCTTACCTTTCCAAAATGACGTAAACGAAGCCCAGAGGTCTTACCGTTTCAAAGTTATGACCATTTCTGAAAAAATTTCAATAAAATAAAATTTTAAACGTGTTAATTTACAAAAACAAATAAATGTGTGCTGTTATTTCGCTTTCGCAGCTTTACCCTACTACCCTCCGACCGCCAATCCGAAAATTTTGAACCCGCTGCCATTTCGCACCCTTGCATTTTCGGACATGGTCCTAGTGGACTTTTCTTCGTGAAATGAGCCAAGAAATACGCTGGAGAAATTTGTCCGGAACTTCCTGAATCACCCTGTATTTATATCCAGAGTTATAGCGTTTCGCAAGGGCTTTGTAATGATACATATTTTAAGCAGATCCGATGATAAATACCTGAGATATGACCGATTATATACTCAAGCTTTAAAGACCTATATCTCAAGAAGTTGGACCTAGCGCGAAAAAATAACTTATTTTTTAACTCAGCGCTAAAGCCTTTACCGCTGGTGAAATTTTGGTGCAGATCTGATTTTGCTGCTAAAATATTTTTATGCATTTTTTGGTCAATATCAGACACATAAGGGTCATCATGGGGAGCATAATTAGGAAAATAAATTTTCTGATTTTTTTTAAATCAAACCAGCATTCAGGGGATGCCCTCTGTAAATGCAGTGCATTGTGTTGGCGAAGGAAAATGGAGGTAGTGGAGGATGGAAAGAGGGTGTAGTGTCTGTTGACATTTCCTTGAATCTTTGTATGCCACAATTTGGTGGGAAATTCACTAACCGGAAGTTTATTCCACATACGGACTGAAGAAAGAATTTTCTCTATAGTATGTAGTGCGTTCAATCGGCCAATTGTTAAAAAAACGGATGAGAGTTCCTGGAAAGCCGCGTACTTCGGCTAAATATCCTTACGTCTGGCATAAGTTGCCGGATGTCCGAGGAACACATACCGTGGAAGTATCGATAGAACAACGACAAACAACCTAAATTTCGACTACGCTCAAGGGAGGCAATTGAGTAGGATACCCCGCTGTCCCCTATCAACACAGTCGCTCTCCTCTGGACACGGTCGAGAAGCTCCAAAGAGGTCCTAGGAGCACCTTCCTATATATGGGAGTTATATGTATTCCATCTTTGGCCTGATGTAGGTAGTGTAGATGTTGAGAAGATAAGATGGTGTGAAGTATTTCTTGCACCGGTTTAAAAAGCCTAGACACTTTAATGCATCTTTCGATACTTCAAATACATGTTTTGCCCAACGGGCATCAAACTGTATTTTCATGCCCAGAACATCAAGAGCGTCTGATCCATCAATACAGACAATGACGACACACCTGGGTCAGCAATTCGCTTATGCGGCAACAAACAACACTGGGTCTTACCCGCATTAAAATCTACTCTATTCATTCGACCCCATTCAACAATGGACACCAGATCCCGGCCGAGTGTTACATTCATCGTCCGGCATTTGACTTCAATCTCTTGAAGACTTGGCCTACGGTACAGAGCATTTTTTTAAGGCGCCATTTTAAAGACTTGATCAAATAATCTCCATCGGCAACAAAAAGAACAGTTGGATTTTGTTCCTCACACACAGCATAAAGAAATCGGCCCGATTTCGTAGACATGGCGTAACTAACTAATAACGGGAACACCCACAACAATAATAAAGAAACCAAGCGTCAGACATAGCGTTCAGATATCGATTCGAAATCTTACAGATATGTCGGAACAAACGGTAATTACTGCAAAAACAGAATAAAAATCCCTCCGGCTCAATGTATTTCGCATAGTTATTTTACATACTTATATTTGATGAGTTGCTGCGAAATGACTTTTCGTTAATTTTAAACAATACAAATTTGGTTTGTTCACTTGTGGAATATGATATCGCGTAAATGGCCGCCGCCAGAGCGAATGGTGCAATCTGCTTGATTTTTGCTTTTTCCAACACCTTACGTAGTGTTTCGGGCTGTTCATGTCGAATTGTTAGGGTCCGTGGCAACAGAAAGAATTCTAGGGCGGTGAAGTCGGGAGATACGGAAGTAAAAATGGCCCACCCTGCATATTAGAATATTTCTCTGGCGACCCTCTCAGAGAATATATTTTGTTGACATGAAGCTATTGCCACCTTTTTGTAAAAATATAAAGTGCTTCCAACATATATGCAACTGCCACAATCAATAAGAATTTTCACAAGAAAAAGAAAATTCCAAACAATACATTGAAACCCCGTAATTTTGTAAAATGCAGATAGTCACTTGGCATCACTTCATTGAGTTTAGTATAATGGGGGTGTTTTTATTGTAAGTTAACATCATATATAAGTTAACATCAACTGATACGAAAAAAACACATACACGTTGAGTAGAATCTACTTGGCTTCATCAGATAATTATTTATTTTTATTTGTCAATTTGTTTATTTAAAAGTCAAAGAGAAAATATATATAATTCTAAAGAATACAGTGTAATATAAGAGGTGGTTATACTGCATCGACACTACAATAGACTTTTTCTCATTTGATATAGCAGTGAATTATTGCATTGAAAAACGAAATCTTCAAATACGAGGTTACGATTGCCATATTGGGGTATCGCTCTATTCAAGAATAAATCAGGCTTCGTAAACGAACGAGCATAGCCCAAAATATACGACTCGATAGCATATGCAAAAATAAAACAAAAAACGCACGCGTCCCCTAGCTAGCCTCGCGCTCTTCTTTATGTAAGCTTCTTAGCGCTCTTTTAGATTTTAAATGAGTAAAACGAGGAGCTCGGGAACAGATCTCTTACCGCAAGCGAGATATAAAAAGCTATTGTGTAGTGGTATGAGAAATTGGCTCCAGGTAACGAATATGGATCGGATTATTTACCATAATTTGTTCGAAAAGTACATAATTATAAAACGAAATTTGCTGTCAGCGACTATTGGATTCTAGCATTTTATAAAATACCATTAATTGTTTAGTCACTTAAGGGGCCCATACTAAGATCAACATTTCACGTGAAATTTTACAAAACTCCATACAAAAAACATGCCTGCAAAAAACCGACGAAATATTTCTGTACATTTGTTCACGAGAAATATCAGCAACATGGATCGGGCAACATTATAATTTAGCTAAGAACATGTTGCTTTTATGCTTGCAGCTTCTTCCGTTAAACAAATTGGGGTGGCAGCTGAGTTCATATTCAGTAACAGAGTGACACTGCGCTACATATTATCTAATGACCAACCTAATTAGGATCCTAAATGGCTTTGAGGATTTATCGTGACTATCAGCCAATTGTCCAACCATTATTTATAGAGGAGGTACAAAAATGGTGAGGGTGAAGTCCAGTACCAAATTTTATTATTACATTGTGTCGGCCAACCAGAAAGCCGCCCAACTTTTGTATGGAGGTACGGAAATGTGTGTGGCACAGTACTCAATATTTTATTAAAAAGTAGCTTTTAAAAAAAACATTGACCCTAGTACCCTAATTTATTAAGATCGGTTATAGTTTATGAGATTTATCGTGTCAATCAAGCGGATATCCGCCCAAGTTTTGTATGGAAGGTATCAGACTTGGAGTGGGAAAACCACTTATCTTCCATAGAACAGTGACATTTGACTAAATATTGTCTAATACCAAATTTCATAAAGATTGGTTCGGTTTTGCGGGACACACAACTTTTGTATGGGAGGTTCCAAAATGGGCGCGGGGAAATCATCCTTGTTTTAATCGGTGACTGGTGTTTGATGACATGGAGCCTAATACCTAATTTCATTAAGATCGGAAGTGTTTTACTTCTAACCATGTGCACGAAATCGGATGAGGATCCGTTTCGAACCCGTTACTTACTTACTTATCCGGTCTCGGACAACCCCGGGGGGTCAGGGACCTTACAAAACGAAAATAAGATATTTCGCCAACGAGTTTGATCTTTTGTTTTATTTCGGCAGTGGGCAATACCAAGTGTACGCTGGGATTCGTCAACCTGATCCCTCCAGCGTAGTCTTGGTCTTCATATTTTTCGTCCTCTGAACCCGTTTCGGGTAGGTAAATCATAAAAGAGCGAAATGTGAGTTCTCGAACCCGCTACGAGTCTGTAACCACACAAAACTGCGAAACAGCGTAATTGCCATATGTCGGATCCGTCTCGAACCCGTTACGAGTCCGTAAAAACATAAAACGCGAATTAGTGAAATTGCGGTTTAGAGGATCCGTTTCGAACTCGGCACGAGCCCGTAAAAACATAGAGAAATGAATCAGTGAAATTGCCATTTGGCAGATCCGTTTCGAACCCGTTACGAGTCCATAAAAACATAAAACGCGAATCAGTGAACTTGCGATTTGGCGGATCCGTTTCGAACTCGGCACGAGCCCGTAAAAACATAGAGAAATGAATCAGTGAAATTGCGATTTGGCAGATCCGTTTCAAACCCGTTACGAGTCCATAAAAACATAAAACGCGAATCAGTGAACTTGCGATTTGGCGGATCCGTTTCGAACTCGGCACGAGCCCGTAAAAACATAGAGAAATGAATCAGTGAAATTGCGATTTGGCAGATCCGTTTCGAACCCGTTACGAGTCCATAAAAACATAAAACGCGAATCAGTGAACTTGCGATTTAGAGGATCCGTTTCGAACCCGTAACGAGTCCGTAAAAACATTAATCGCGAATCTGTAAAAATGCTATTTGGCGGATCCGCCTCGAATCCGTTACGAATTCTTAAAAACATAGAGAAGTGAATTACAGAAATTGCGATTTAGAGGATCCGTTTCGAACCCGTTACGAGTCCGTAAAAACTGTTGCGAGTTCGAGATAGATCCGAAAAGTACAGAAAATTATTCGTGTTTTCGAGGGGAATTATATACGCTACCGGATTCGTTGTGAGTCCGTAACGGATGTCCATCTCCAAATTTAATTCGTATAACGTTGTGTTTCCTTCAATGAACAGGTATAACCGGATTCTTGGATTGGCTGGGTTTTTGAATACTCTATTTATTATACTTTAATTCCCAAGTGGGAATTTTAATGCCCATTCCACAAAATCGTGCCTGTAACCCAAATGAGGGGATCTAACGCCGTATTTTTTTAAATGATTGAGCATTGAAGATAGGACTTCAAAGACTATCTGGTGATCAATCTAGAGGTAGTATTTTCAAAATAAAAAAAATACAAAAATTCAAATCAAGTGTGGAATCTTTATTTTTCATTCGAAAGGACATTTTATGCAATTTATTTTTTGAATATAGTTTCCTTTCCAATATAATTTGCAGCAACTGCGCCTGAGGGGCTCCATTCTGAAGGTCCAATTTTGGATGACTCGTTCGAGCATTTATACCAGTATGGCGTTAATGATACGCGTACTGTTGGCTTCCAAAATCTGAATCGTAGCTGGTTTGTCAGCATAGACTTTGGACTTTACGTAGCCCCAAAGAAAAAAGTCTAAAGGTGTGATATCACACGATCTAGGCGGCCAACTCACAGGTTCAAAACGTGAAATAGATCCATTGTTTCAGCAGCTGTATGCAAAGGGGTACCGTCCTGTTGAAACCAAATGTCGTCAAGATTACGGGCTTCAATTTCAGGTAGCAAAAAGTCCGATATTATGGCACGATAGCGAGCACCTTTCACGGTTACGCTCCGGCCATTATCATTTTTGAAAAAATATGGATCGATGACGCTGACGTAGTTGCGGTGTAAGTCTTTTCATGATGAAATGGCAAACAATACTGAAAAGAAGAAAAGTTTAACACAATTCTCGCGTAATCTGTGAAATAACCCTTATTGAAAAAAATACCTCTAGATCAGTGGTGGCAAAACCGAACGCACGCACACAAACATATTATGTGCTTGTGTGTGGTCGCAAACGCACAGGCATAGACTGATGCTTCGAATCAGGCATAGTTGTTGTGTACATGTGAGTTGCCGATCGTGTGTGTGTGAAAAATACGATTATTGTTTGCCTCGCGAGGCTATGGGTTGGTTAACACTGCTCTAGATTGATCACCCGATATAAAACACCAAGATGGTTTTCGGGAAGCCCATTTCCCGAAATTTCAAGACCCAATTATGTTAAAATTTTTCGACTTTGTAAACCTGCTGACTTTTAACCCGCCGATTTCCTCTCAAGACGTGGCCCTATATGCCCATACATTTTTTTTTTAAACTAGTGCCATCCATCCTCCATGTGCTCTTGAAAACCAGTTTAATATTCTCCTCATCTAAAACTGCAGTTACATGTACCAAGATTATCGCTTTTTCGGGATTATAAATATCAAACTCCGTAACAAAACAAAAACCTCGATAATCCTGAAAATGCCTTAATCTTGTTTGGTGTAAATGCCGTATAACTCTAGATAGAATTTTTCTAAAACAGCTCTATTTTTGGATATTTTTCCAGCCATTCGTCGTAATAAACCACTGCAGAAACTTCAGTCGGATGTCCTTCTCGAATTCGTAACGGATTCATATGGCACACTGGGTCTGTACTAAAAGTGTCGATTTGTATGGGAGATGCCAGAAGAGGCGTGGTCAAAACGCCCATTTTCAATCCCAAATTCAGTTTGAAAAATTAACTGGCATAACTTCATTGTTATTGGCGAAGATTTACAGCAGTTATCGTGTTGACCAGATAGACGGACATGATAGTCTTAAAAAGCCCTTAAACGAATTTAGTCAAAATATACTAAGGGTCTAATAAGGTTCCTTCTATGATTTACACTTTTCCATATTAAATGACGTATACCCACATTCCCTCGGGGAATTCCCTTTTCTATTAATCTATCGCCACTTACGACTTTCCAAATACTATAACGATCCACACTTAATACTACGAAATGTGGCAACATTTGCTGTAATGGGTGAAAAACAAATCGATACGGCAACACGTTTTTAGCCAGTGTTACAAATATAAGGTATCAGCAGATGTTGTAGTAGTTGTACGCAGCAACAACAGACATTTTGTTTTCGTTCATTCGTTTCAGTTGTCAAACTCTACACAAACATATACCAACAATACAAGAATACAAAAAAGTATAACAACAAACTACATATGATTTTGACAAGTGAAACGAAAAATGACATAGAAAATATGTCATAACCTGTTTAATCGACTATACCTGATTGATAATTCTACCATGATAAATATGTATTTTGTTTTCAATCGGAAATACAAATCTATCCTTCAAATTTAGCTGTAATTAACTTTAGCGGGGTAAAAAAACACACTTAATATTTGCAAAGTAAATCAGAGTTATGCCTTGTTCACGCTGCCGCGAAATTGAGGTCATTCGCAATTTGGGCTCAAATTGAGTTGAAATTGCTCAATTTCGCATATATTTTGACAACCACGAAATTGAGATATTTACAACAATTTCGTTGAAATTGACTTGAAATTGTCATATACAACGCTGTTTTTACTCAACAAAACTAACGTAGTACTCTTTTTTGCATATATGCATGGAGAACGAAGCCGACAGAAAATTTTTCGGTGTGCCGCCGTCGTAGATAATATTTTTGAAGCTCACGCCGCCGTCATTAAGGCATGCTTCGACTTAAAATCTAGGCCGATATTATCGCCTAAACCGCTTTTAAGGTCCGGAATTACTAAAAAAATATCTAATTTTATTTTACACAACCAACGAGATGAGCTAAAAGTAACGTCTGCCGAAAAATCACGTTTAATAAAAACTCAGTTGCCGCCGTCGATTCATTTTCTTGTTGCTCCAACGCCGTCGATTATTGTGGGTCGGCTTCGTTCACCGAACACGTGGTTACTAAAATTACAACAAAAACAAAACAATTGTATGCCGCCTCATTCATCAAATTGAAATTTTAACTTTTCGACGACATAGAGTTCTGAAAATAAATTAAAAGTCGTGGTGAATCAGGGCATCATGTTAAAGTTCACGTACCATTCATTTATTTTATTGTTTTCATTCATTTCCTAGCTAAATTTCGATTATTGTGCCCAGGCACTACAATTTTACTAATGGTAATGTTTGTAAACAAACCGTTGTCATTTTCCAACGAAATTGCTGAAATGCCAGTGTGAACGATTTCAATTTCGTTCGACAATTTCAATCCGAAATTGTCAATTTCGTGGCAGCGTGAATAAGGCATTAGATGGCAACTCTCTGCAACAAAAAACAATTCCGCTTAAGCTAGGCATAGACGAACGATAAATCCGACCAATTTGTTGGGTTTGTGGTAGCTTTTTTACGTCTGTGGGGTAATTTGCGAACAAAATTTTCAAAAACTTGCAATTTGTTTGCAAACAAATCATACGTGTGTGGGCTACTGAGCAAATCTTAAGCCATTTCGCCATTTCAGTTGCTCTTCAAGCATCGTAATAATTTATGATAATGTTAATTAAATTAATTATATATTTTAAATTTACTTTTATTTTATTATTTACTAGATTTAATATTTATTTTTTATGTTTATATATACTATATATATATATGTATATATATATTTTAATTTTATTATAAATATACAAAATATAAGTTCAAACACAAAATGAACATGCGAGCGCGTCATCCGCTTCGTAGCGTCATCCGCTTCGTTTACACATCAACGTCGGCCGAATTATGATTTGTTCGAGCGTGTGTGGAGAAACGATATGCAATAAATCGCAGCAATAAATTTACAAATCGCACCAATAAATCGTTCGTCTATGCCTAGCTTTAGAGATAAATGACAAAATTTATTTTGAAAACGCAGTCGTCGCTCGCGACATTAATTGTGTTCCCCATGATGATTTTGCTGACGGTTTTGAGTTCCTCTTCTGCTGTTCACGCTTTGATTATAACGTCTCATTTTTACGGTTTCTTTGCATTTTACCTATTATTTTAGCTGTCGTTGTCGATTTAATTCTGTTTTTTTTTTTAAATTGCTCTGGTCTTCTTCTTTTTCCCCTTTAGTGATATCTTTTTGCGTGTATTTGTGTGTTTTTTTATTATTAAGTCTCAGCGTGTTAAATGCATGAGTGTGTGTATGCCTGCGTGTAAGAGTGTTTAGCGCGTATGTGTGTTATCATCATTATATTTTGTTGTTATTTATATAACGTCTTCGTTTTTTCATCACCTTTTATTTTGTTTTTTCTTTCATTTTTTTTCGCTAATTTTATTTTGTTTCTGCGTTTCGCCTTGTTTAGAAACATTTTGTTTTTGTATTTTAACGTTTTGTTGTTGTTGTTTATTATTTTGTTACTACTTTCCACGGTTTTGTTTTGTGTCTCAGTTTTGTCATACAGAAAGTGTTTGCTGTGCACAGTGGTTGGCAGCACTTGAGCTCTTGTATTCAGTTGTTATGAAAATTTTTGTTGCCATAAGAAGTAAGAGTATAAAAAATATCGAAAATTTCATGAGCCGATAATGGCGAAAATTTAGTACACAGAAAAAAAACTTTGTGTAAAATTACCCAAATTCATGGTCTGATATCAGCCAGTGCAATGGGGTCAGCTATTTAATTGGGCAATATTACAAATTAACGTAGGCAATTTTACGTTGACAAACCATACGGTGCGTTTACACGGGACAGTTTAAGACAAGATAGTTGAGTATATGTATTAGTTGTCACAAAGACAAAAATTGTTTGTGTGACGTACGCGTCCAGCCAGTTACAAAGACAGTAGTTTTAAGTTACCGCCGACAGTGTCGTTTCGTTAAATTTCGTGCTCTGATTTTTTGTTTCTTCGCTTTTTTGCCATTGTGTTTTGTCGTACTCTCCAAATTACAATGGAACTGATGTACTCTGCAAAATTAGACATGCGTTCATGTTTATATGTTTGTATTGTCAAACAATATTTCAATAAAAATTACCAAAATTTTAAAATACAAATATATTTCCCAATTTATAAAGTCGTTTGCGATGTTTTGCTTTTTTCTCAAATTACTACGAAACGTCACCGATATGGCCGATGGCTGAACTAGTAGAGATTGACGCAGTAGGATTCGTTGTAATTGTGTGAACCAACAACAGGCATTGTTTGTTTCATGACTCTAATCATCAAATTCAACGCAGATCCATATGAACGAACACAGTAAACAAAAAAGTACAACAACAAAATACACCGAATTTAACAGATGGAGTCATAAGAAAGAAAAATCAGTTGTTCTATTGCGCCAACCTTTACTAGTTCAGACATGATCTGGCCGCTTATGTCAAATCTCTTGCCGAAGTTACTGTCGTTGAAAAATCAGAGACAGTGACATAGACTAATACATACCTAGATAAACTTATTCTCTCATCTGACGTTTCATTTCACACTCTTCGTGATGCGGTCGGTGTGATAGAGAGATGTTTGACGAAAAGTGATATACACCAGGTGGAATTACAATAACTTCTTGCTTTAATTTTTCATGCCATTTTGGTGAAAAACTGTGAAATTTAAATGTGTTTTAAACTTTTTTATTGACTGTTATTGTTAGCATACATTTGTGTTGTATTTAACACATTAATTTTAACACACAAAACGAAATGCCGTTGTTGTTATTTTGTTCGTTGTTTTGAACCATTGCATATATCTGGTATTAGTAAAGCAATTCTTTTCAACATCAAACATATACATCACACGAGGACAAATGTCAGAAATTTGGTGAGTGAAAGATTTTCTCTACCCATATTTACTCTATGGACAGTGACGAGGCAAGTGAGAGAAGTGTAAGTGTGGTAGTAAAAATGTGTGAATGTATTGCTACTGTCGGAGCAAAACTGTCCCGTGTAAACGCCAGGATAGTGTCATTTGCTTGTATATTTGGCTTAAGTTCAGTTTAAGGGCCATTCTCGTATCGCGTCCAAATTATCATCACTCCATAGACCTTATCATCCAGAGTAAAACCGTACTTTTTTTCTGGGGAAACCCATACTTCCCGAATTACGGGCCTCCAAAGTTTGAACATATATCCCCCCATATATTCCACATATATTGACGGACTGCGACAATATGGGTATCATTGGAAAGCTTATGAAAATACCTCCAAAACTCCATCCAATATTCGACTTTTATAACCCCAGTTTTTGAGGAAAAAACCTATTATCTCAGAATAGTATACAACATAAATATTTTCACCCGTTATTCTATCGTTTAGACATTAAGCTAAAAAAAGGTATCATTTATTCCTTTAACCCATTAATGACCGAAGATATCAAGACCGAAGATTCACGAAAACAAAAAAATAAAAAATAATTTAAAAAAATAGCGCAATTTTTTTAAAATAATTTTTTCCCGATAAAAAATAAACAATATTTTCAAAAAATTATTTTAAAAAAAATCGCGTGATTTTTGTAAAATAATTTTTTCCCGGCAAAAAATAAAGATATATTTTTAAAAAATCCTTTTTTTCATGGGACGTCTGTAAATCCATATAAGTCCTATTTTGTACGCTGGTAACCATCCAGAAAAATACAATTTTCTTTAAAAAAATCGAGCGATTTTTCTGATTTTGCCACATATCGACTTAAGGTACAGAAGGAATTTTATCCTCCTGCCTGAGCCCGGCCGGAGGGCCGGCGACTAAGTGGAATATAAATTTAACGATTTTCAAAAAGGTCTACCACACGGTGCGAGAAACATATGTATGTAGGTCCCTGATAGGGCTAGTTTTCGATTTTCCCACATTCTTTACCTTTTCTTTAATTATGTTTTTTTTTGCCTGCCGAAATTTGGGAGCCCATAACTCCAAAAATAGGGGTTACCCACAATTTTTTATTTTAAATTTTTTGCTTAAAACAACGTGTTTTACACACAAAAAAAATAAAAAAAAAATTGGACAGTGGCCCTTAAAGATGACGTGTTCCATTGAATAATCAGCTTTTTTTCCTAAAATAAAATTTAAACAAACGATAATATTATAATAAAGAAAGCCCAGGCTCCTGAAATATATTTCCATCCTTGGTTTATTTCTGTCGTTGACTTCAATCACGTTCCCTCAATTTTCCTGTGAAGAAATAAATTAAAGATGAGATAAAACTTTCAAACGTTTTGCTATAAAGTTTGGACAAACATTTATAGTCTCCAAGTGGCTAAGAGGTATTTATTTTCACGTCGTTTATTAAAAACATTTCGCCATTGGTCGAGTGTTTAACAAGAGACAACCAAGACACTACACTTTTCTAATTACACAAATTTGACCATAGAATCTTGGCCAATGCAAATATGTTGGCTATTAAAAACACTTGGAAATCAAATTTTCACTGACAATTCTTTATGAAATTGAAAATTTCCACTATTTTTTGGGAAATTTAATAAAATGGACGCTGAGAAACTTTGGCAAAATTCCTTTCTTGTTTTTCCTTTCACAAATTAATGGGTTACATACACAGCGCGGCAGTTGTAACACAAACTCTTATAGCTTTATATTCGTCTCGCTTTAACGCATGGTGTCTAGTCGGTATGCTGCTGCCTCGCCGCAATTCTTGATATACAAATAAGAAGCAGTGTACATATTTGCCAATATTAGAATGTAAATTCAGCATTGCTGTTGGTAATGTGTTTTACACTTTTGATTTAGGCAATAATGCCACATTTTCTTGTCTTCATAAAAAAAGAAATCACCAAACACAAACTGGGTAATATTTCCGATGTTTATTTTTTCTGTGTAGGCAAACTCAAGTACAGGGTTGTTACGCTAAAGTTATTTCCATAGAATAATACATACCATAGAAGCTTTTATTCGCCCAATAAATTAAACGTCATAGGTACGATGGAAAGTAAACATTGGATGGTGGAAAATATGGGTTCAATAATACCAGGCAGTGGCAATACTATACAGCGATCAACAAAGGAACAACAACCGAATTTCGTGTTTTTGTGGCAAAATAGTTTGTGTTAAATACAATACAAATGTATACCAACGATAAAAGTCAACAAAAAAGTGCAAAATATATTTTAATTTTTCAGTTCTACACCAAAACGACAGGAAAAAGTTAAGTGAACATATTTTGTAACTCCACCTGGTGTAAGGTAATTTTAAATTTAATTGCTCTCATTTCCACAAACCTACGATGAAGAGTGTGAAATGAAACGTCAGATGAGAGAGTTAAATTTTTAATGGAGTAAGAAGAGAAATTGTTAATGAAATTACTGGATAAATGACAAAATTTCTTACCAACTTTAGTTGTGCTTTACTATTTTTTTAAAAATTGATACAAGAGTATTCAAAATCCAGGTATATCAAGGAAACCGGGGATTGTTCTGAACAAATTAAAAACGGTTTCCGCAAGTCTTGGAACTGTCATTAGGAAACTGTGTCCAAAAACAAATGTGTGAATTATTGGTGATATAATTTATCAGAACAAAATTTAAAAATCTCGCGCAATTCAGAATGTTTAAAACGTTTTCTTCTAAATTTAAAAAATTTGTCTTTTTTATTGTGTTTGAAATTTTGTATTCAAACTTGAATCTCCAAACTTTTGGAAGTTAAATTGCAATTTTCTATAGAAAATATAAATAGTTCAAATAGTTTTTGATATTTTCTGTAAAAAAATTCACAGAATAACTTAAATTTGATGTGAAAAAAAGTACTACTGCTGCCATGGGAAAAATCATGAATTTCGTTGCGGATTTGTTGTGGGCTGACTCAGCCACCTCACGCACTTTCATTATCCGATCGTCCAATATCAGTCAATGGATTTTATCGACATTTCTGGCGTGACCATCTTACTGGTACGTCAGTAAACCACTTTTTAACCATTAACATTTTTTTGTGCAGTGTCCCCGTAGTATTTATCAAGCTTTCCCCTGTTTTAGGTGATGGGTTTTACGCAAAAACTAATGCTTGACGAGCATAAGAAATTCACTATTTTCCATTTTCGACAAAATACACGAGGTTGTCTACTTTCAATGGCTGTAAAAACAAACCAAATTTGCTTGCTTATAATTTTAGAGTGGTCTATTAACAGATGGCAGTTGACAGGAGCAGTTTAGTTTGTAGCGATTATTTTATAAAGGCGAAGCTGTAATAACATACATATATGTATATAGAAACCATACATTAGGTTACACTTGAATGGCAAACACAGATACATGCTGAAAAATCACGGCCCCAGCAACATATTGCAGGAACAATGTATAGCAAGAACTGTTTTATTGAATTCAAGTTCTGCTGCATTTTTTTTTCTTTGTCGTCAGTCAAGTTTATGTTTTCAGCCGTTTTCAATATACCAAAACCCACATTTTGGTCACAGAAACATATACATAATATAAACTATTAATCATTGTGTCTCCAACATGTAATATTGTATAGCAAACACAATATATTTGGACACAAGTATACTATATTTGTGACGAGCTACAAAAACATTATGTTTGCATCAAAACAACGAAAAGAGTTTTTCTTCAGCCTGTAGAAATCAACTGTCAAATAAAATTTGTCAACAAAATGAGAAATGATGTTTCGTGATCCCTAGGAATTTTGCTGCGGGCTCTTAGGGCGCACAAATAGAAAACCACAAGCCTAGACCGTTATATTTTTGAATAACACAGACCATATATTTTTTTAATTCTGAGACCAGAATGTACTTTGGTGCAGGTCTTAGTTGCGCTGAGACCGAATCTGGCCAGAATTTCTCCATTACAGGATTTCGGGATGTCGAGTTTATAAAAACCCGGTTTTTCGTAATATTCGAGACGTTAGAACATCGCGTATTATGGTTTATACACAAATTTTGTTACGCCATCTAAAAGAACTGTGTACATGTTTCCTTTAAAATGCAGGTCTAACCTTTGCAATATCTTGTACTTCTTTGAGAAGTTGTATTTTCGCTTTAAATGCAAAAGATATTAGATTTTTCGGTTCATTAGTGTATATATAACCGCCCTGATTGGATAACGTTGGCGTCAATTCAAAATACGTTGTCGATAAACATAATCACTTCGAGTCAAAATGTGTCACCCTTGTTCACTTTTTAATTTTTGTCACTAACTCACACACACATATACACCAAACTCAGCAATTCTTCTTAAATTATTATTTTCTACAGGCCGTACAGAAAAACTGCATCGACTCTTCGTTTTTACCCTATAGAATATGAATTTACAATTCCTGGTTACACTTCTTTAATAAATTTAAAATAATTTAATTTTAATTGTGAGAGATATGAAAAACGTTTTCCAACACATACTAATTTTTGTATTAAACTGTCAACATTGTGCCTTCTTGACGCCAGAGAAATAAAAAGAATTCAAATTGTTTGTGGCCTACGCCAGATACGACGTTAAACCATAGAGTAATAACAGAGACGCTACAAAAGTAAATCGATAGGGACAGCAAACGACGCCATATTTTTTCCCGCTCTTTTGACATTTCTCTTCAGTAAGGTTTGCCATTTCATCATGGAAAGATACACGCCCCAACAACGAGTCGAAATTATTAAAATTTACTACCGAAATTTGGAGTCAGTGGCCTCAACTTTAAGAGCGCTACGTCCAATTTATGGTCGTCATAATCGTCCTACCAGATCAACAATTGAGCGTCTAGTGGAAAAATTTGAATCCACAGGCACAGTACAAAATGTTCCCGTGCCAGTGAGACAAAGAAGTGCCCGTAGTGTCGAGAATATTGCTGTCGCTGAGGCTTCAGTTCAAGAAAGCCCAAATGTGCCTCTCACACGACGTTGTCAAGCGTTGGGCATTTCTGTGACGTCGTTGTGGCGAATTTTGCGAAAAGATCTTGGCCTACGTCCTTACAAGATCAAATTGACGCAAGAACTGGAGCCGCTTGACCACCATAAGCGTCGTATGTTCGTGAATTGGGCTGAGCAACAACTTTAAAATGATTCGGATTTTCATCGGAAAATCATCTTCAGCGATGAGGCTAGGCTCATTTCTGGCTGAATGGCTTCGTCAATAAGAAAAATATGCGTTATTGGTCAGGCAGCAATCCACACGTAATCCATGAGTTATGATTGCATCCCGAAAAAATTACGGTTTGGTGCGGTTTATGGGCCGGCGGCGTCATTGGGCCGTACTTCTTCCGTGGTGATCAAGACCGGCACATTTCTGTGAATGCGAATCGCTACCGTTCAATGATAACCGAATATTTTTGGCCCCAATTGGATCATATGGACTTGGAGGACATGTGGTTCCAACAGGCCGGCGCCACAAGCCACACAGCGACCAAGTTTGGTGAACGTGTTATCTCACGAAATGGCCCAGTCGATTGGCCGCCTCGGTCGTGCGATTTGACGCCGTTAGATTATTACCTGTGGGGCTACGTCAAGTCTATGGTCTATGGCAGTGATGGCCAAAAATTGAAAAACATACCA
Source organism: Phaonia tiefii (assembly GCA_963931995.1). Taxonomy (NCBI): domain Eukaryota; kingdom Metazoa; phylum Arthropoda; class Insecta; order Diptera; family Muscidae; genus Phaonia; species Phaonia tiefii. The sequence continues at coordinate 296,163,401 of OZ008368.1, forward strand.
CATGTGGTAGGAAACGAAAAATGCTTCTGATGCTCTGCTCCCACACGTTCATGCTCATTTGATTCTAGCAACAACAAAACAACGTGTTTACTCAAATGAACTCAGTTGCTGTGCAGCGGAGTTGCCTATTATTGCACGCACCCAAATGTACTTTCTTAGTGTTAGTGTGGCCATCACTGGTCTATGGCAACAAGCCAGCGACGATTGATGAACTTCGTACGAATATCGAACGTGAAATTGCAGCAGTATCGGCCGATTTATGCATGAAAACCGTCGAAAATTGGGTTCAGAGTCTGGACTTCTGCAAGCATACCCGTGGTGGCCATGCAAAAGAAATCGAGTTCCATGCATAATGGCATCGAACGTACTTTCACAGGAATAAAGAATTTCATTGGTATCTAAAACCGTTTTTTTTTATTTAAAAAGCGCTCTTATTGAAAACCCCTTACTTAAGAGTTTCCATTACTCTCTTGGTTGCTTCTTCATGACGACGAGGTTTCATAGAGTTTTATTTGCAGCGGTATTTTACCAGTTTTACACTTTCGTTGGACATAAAATGGACCGAAATCAAAGGGAATGCGTATTTTCGTTCAATGCAAACAACATAAAACATAATTTAGCTGTCATTAGCATCAATAAACACTATTTAAAATTAGTTCTTGTTTTCCATGCTCTCTCAGTCTCCATCATCGCCCTAGTACCTTTTCGATCAGCTGTGCCATAGAATCCCCCTGGTTAAACGCCAACTCTTGTTCTTCTTACATAAGAATACATGTACCAATTTTCAACGCCTACGTTGTCACGCCTATTGTGTTTGTACACTTATACCTTTATTTGACGCCGAATTTATTAGAATCTTCAAGTCCCACCTTTTACCTTATATGCCATTTTTGAGTTTTTATATATGTATAGGTTATTTATTGTCTTTGATATCCTTCGTTGAAATTCGCTGTAAAATACTGGCAAAATGCAGCGAAAAATCGAATTTTTTACTTAAATAGCGAATATACCGTACCAATGAATTTCAACGGACACTTTCTCAAAAAATTAATAAGATTTTGGAAAGATTAAACCTGAAGCTTCATTTTATTTTATTTATTCATTTAAGTTAAAATACAGTTTAATTAACTAATTTAAGTAAAATTAATTTAAACTTATCTTTAGGGAGATTAAAATCGATTAATTTGTCAAATCGATTATTCTGAAGTCAATATGTACGACTTTCAGATGACATTACAAAATTTAAGAATAATGCTTAATACGTTATATTATTAGGTGTAGAATATAAGAGAAACCGGGTTTTTTAAACTCTAGCTTAAGAGTGATGGAAGTGATGGAGAAATTATAAGGATCCAGCTCACCTCAAAACTTTAGTAAAGTATACTCCAGTCTCAGAAACTTGAATTTTGTTTCAAATTTTGTTTAAACTTAATGAAAATTAATGAAAATTTTCTTTAAAAAAGTGTCCACCTCGGAGAATAACCATTGCTAGTACAACAGATGTAATACTATATCATAATCCGTATCTACAAAGAAAAAAATAATTTTTCAATTCAATTAAATTATTCGAAAATTCAAACAAAACATTAATTGAAAATCCTGTGATATAAAAAAAATCACATATCAGCTACCATATTTGTAGGAAAAATATTATTTTTCAATATTTGTACGTTATTTATCAAAACTATTTTCGTTTTTAGTCGATGAAGAATTTGACAGGTGAAAACTTGGTATGTCCGGTTAACAAAAAGTTCAATTCAAATGACTCACATCTGGAAGTATCGACAAGGTGTGGTAAATATCGTATCATCGCATTGTTTTTATTTTGTGAAACACAGTTATCAGCGAATATCACTAATTTTTTAGTTGAATGCACTTCTCGTAGTAGGTAGAATCGCTTTCGTCAATACAGAAGATGTGTTGAACATTGTGACGTTCGTTTGTAATTCCGAAAATTGCTGTTTTGCGACCTGATTTAAAGTATGCAGTTCCTATTTGCTGTGGACCCGACGGAAAGCCAACATTTTGAGCATATTCCATAGATATTACTAGATAATCCTCCTCTGGAATACCTGGATACATGGCATTTGGATCAGGCTTGACTAATGTTCTCAAGTCGTTATAGTACTCTCGCTGAGTGCTGGCAGATTGCAAATGATCAGAATACACATTCAATGCTGCTTCTTTTTCAACTTCAGTAACGTTTACTGTATTAACAGCATCTTTTGCAAGATTTCGAGACAATTCGCACAAATCGTATGCCGGCTTCATAGTGACGATGTGGGGACAATATTTCTTCCACAGCGTTTGGAAAGTGCGAAGTTTTACGATTTTACCAGCCGGTTCGATGCTGTTGGTGGATCTAGTGTAAACAGAAGTCTTACTTGCAGTAGTTGGAAGTTTCAATAAACGATAATCACGATGATTTGGTTGACGTCCAGGTAAAGTGATAGCAACAGTTTCAGCAAAACGGCAGATAAATGAAACAATTTCTTTTTTTTTCCAAAGTAGTTAAAGCATCTGTACGATTAATTTTATTCGTCATGCCATGTTCGCGTGGATAAACACCATTTTTGTCGTAATGTTCGATTAGATTTTTGTAGCGTTTAATTCCCATTGTATACAGGAAGAAGTACATATCACGGCATATCGGCAAACTTCGAAAATAATATATCTGATTGTAGTTTCCTTATAGCTCGCGATCGATCACCAACTTTTGACGTGAGCATTGCATCGTCACGGTGAGCTGCCAGATGTGCGAGAATAATTAAATCTTGGGAATCTTAGGGATCACTTCATTGCATTGATTTGAACAACACGGAGGAACAACTACCTTTTCTTCGCGTAAATCAAGATCAGATTTATCAAGGTACATATTATCGGTATCATCTTCAGAGTCACTATCCGATAATTCTGAGAAGTGATTGTCATCATCCTCGTCATCAGGGAAGCGATAAAGTAAATATATTTCTTCGAATTCGTCCACCATTTCATCCTAAAACAAACAGTAAGAATGTTATCAGTTTTAAATTATTTTCGCGAATAACATAATAAGGTTAATAAATAAATAAATGTTTTCCCATTACATCCCATCAAGGGACAGGGGAGAGCTTCTCACAATCACAATCACTGAGCTGTGCGCTTTCCAGTTTTCACTCACTGATTGGGACCTACAGTTTTACACCGATTCCGAACGGTATTTTGAAAAGCTTTTTCATGGCTAAATACTCGTTAGTGTCGCCGTCACTATGCGAGGTGACCGCCGCTGAAAGAAATTTTAAGGTGGACTGAGCATGGATCGAACCCAGCATCTCATGTACAAGAGGCGCGCACACTACCATTGCACCACCGACGGCCACATAATACGGTTATGTGAAAAAATTTTCGTACTAACAGAGTGATATTCACGATTTAAAAGAATTATAAATGACTATTTATTATAATTCACAATTAATAATTTCAGAAAATAAAGCTGGATTCGAAAAAACGCTAGCAAAATTGATATCAAACTCATGGAAACAGCGCGCTAGGTAGAAAACAGTAAAAACCAATTACACAAAACAAGAGGTAGGGACGAACTACGCGCGTTTTCAAGGTTGACCAACACGTTCCTGACGTCATGAGATGTGTCGCTTTCAAATGAGACCAATACCAACACGCTCAGTGATGGTACACCAGAGATACACGTATTTAAATCTTTAAAATGGCTCTCCTGAACAAAACCGGTTTTTACCCTTAGGTCCCTTTCTATTTTGCGCGTCGCATATAATGAAAAATGTAATTGAGTGCTGAGATTTTTCACGTACCAATTTTTTTGTTAAAATTTTAGTCGTCTTTTTTTCTGTGTGTACTAATTATTTAAAACATCATCCATTTGTTTTTACCACCTCAGCGTTCATTCAAACCACTGTATAGTGTCGTCTCTATTAGTTTTTGTGTTGTCGTGCTCATTGCAATGCAATTTAGCCTACATCACGCTAAATTATAAAGAATATTTTTGCGTTATGGGCTATTAAAGCTAAATCAGTTTAAATTTCATTGCAAACAGAGACAAAACAAAAACAAAATTAAATAAATGAACGTGGAAATTTTCAGCTCTTAAATGATACACTAACACATTGTTGAGAGAAAATTTACTCTTCATTCCATAGCGATAACTAGATAGATGACTCTCTTAAGTACAACAGGTAAGGGAGCGATTGTGTGTTAAAACACACACATACAATAACTGAGGAAAGGAAACGGAAGTTACTTCTGAATTCACAAAATTTTAAATAAATGTAATATTGTCTAACGGCCTTAAGAGGTTATGAGATGTTATGAGAGGAAGACGATTAAAATGTCGCACATCATTTTATGAATAAGGCGCTAAAGAGTTTATTGCTTTTTGGATTTGAATTTCCATTCAAAGAGAGTCAATGTATATTGAGGTTTCAACGCTCTCTTTGCCTAATTTGCTAGGACTTGAAGTTTAACAAACTGTTGAAATGCTTAACGTTACATTTAAACTAAATTGCTGATATTTTTGTTTGTTCTGGATCGAGATCGTACACTCCGGTTCACTTATTTAAAGCCACTAAAAATTCTATATTCAGCAGCTTATATCTTTTACAATTTGTAACCGATTGCAGAATTTTAAAATGGAAGTGAAAGCTAGATATCTTGAGATATAAAAAAAATCATGACAATAGTGGTTTCTTAACTAAAGAACTTTTTTTTGCCCAATTTATAAAAATAAATTCAAAAATATGCTGTTTTTTTGGTTCACTTGAATAAAGGCACTTTAACTAATTTTAATGAAAAACAGTTTTTCTTGTTTTTTTTTATTTAATTTACTTTATTTAAGAACTATTAGTAATGGGAACAAACCCTTTTATTTTTAATAACTTCAAATATACGGGTTTTCATTGAGAGATAAAGAAAATTTATGTAATCTAACGAAATTTGATTCCAAGCATCCTTAATGACCTGAATTAGTGACTGCTTGTCATCAAATTGTAAACCTCCTTCATAGACTTTACGTGATAACCAATCCCAGACATTTTCGATAATGTTTAGATCTGGCGAATAGGGTGGCCAGTCAAGAATATTAACATTTTGGCTTGCAATGAAGTCACTTACTACTCTGCCGTTGTGTATAGGGGCAGTATCCTGTTGCAATATCCAAGATATGGGACAAAATAGTTCACTGAACTTCGGAAAAGCCAATTCCAATAACGTTCTATAGCTTGCACCAGTCATTTTTGCAGTTTGAAATTTAAGATCGATGGTGCCATAGTAAGTAATAGCACCCCACACCATAACGCCGCCCTCTCGGCTGTGATGTCGGTTCAAAACACGCTTTTCTTTACGCAGATCATGGAAATAATAGTTGTAGCCATCAGGCCCATCCAAATTAAACTTCGTCTCATCAGTAAATACAACGGTTCTCCAGTCATTTACATGACCTCTTGGCTGCACATCCCATACCATGTAGTCTCTTGCGAGTTGAATCCGCTTTTCCTTACGAGGAGCATTAAGTGGCGGCTTTTTTTTTGTAATTTCAGGTATTTAAGATACTCACAGCTCTTAATTACTCTGCGTACTGATGACTTGCTCGCTTCCACTACAGCTTGAGCTCTTGTTTTTGACAAGGATAAGGCAGAATTAGAAGCAATTCTGATTTGTATCTATTTCTTCGACCTTTACTTTATTAATTATTCTTGACTAATTATTCCAGCTTAAGGTCTCTCCAGATTTCATACAACTTTTTGGTTTTTTCGATATTTCGATTTCCTTTTGAAATCTTCTTCAGGAAAGTTTTAATATTAATTAATAATAAATCCAAAAAGTTGTATGAAATCTGGAGAGACCTTAAGCTGGAATAATTAGTCAAGAATAAGCAATTCTGATGATTTTTCTTTTATCATACGTAGATAAAGACAATAATATTAATATTTTTTTCACACTCCTCGGGGTCCTTGATGTATTTTTCGACAACTGTTCCGTAGAATTTTTTTTAGCTATTGCGCGGTTAGAATATCCTTCAGAACGTGAACATCGATTTTAGTTTTTTCCGATAGATTTAAAATTTTTTGTTTTGCCATTTTGACTCGTAAAATGATTAAGATGTAATAAATTGTAATTAAAAAACGCTCCCTATAAAAAATCATCGCTTACTTTATAAATAATAAAGTGCCTTTATTCAAGTGAACCAAAAAAATAGCACATTTTTTGACTTTATTTCTAAATTGTTCAAAAAAAGTTCTTTAGTCAAGAGACCACTATTGTCAGGATTTTTTTTATATCTCAAGATGTCTAGCTTCCATTTTAAAATTCTGCAATCGGTTACAAATTGCAAAAGATACAGGCTCCTGAATATGGAATTTTTAGTGCCTTTAAATAAGTGAACCGGAGTGTATGTTGTTAGTTCATAATCTAGTTCGAGATTATATTTTCTGTGGAAATTTTTTAATATTTTTGATAGAAAAAGTAAATAAAAAATTCGCTGATTATAATGTTTCTCGTATTAATTACATTAAAACATTTAAAAAAATCTTTTGAAGTTGATAATTTAAGAAAATAATCTAAACTTTGAGACAGTTGCAAAATATTCACCATTGATCAGTTTTGTATTTTTTGTATAAGAAAAGATGTTTAGCATCTGAAATCGATAACTCTCCCAATGCTCTACACTTTCACCCCTTTCTCACTCTCTCTCTCTCTCTCTCTCTGTTGTCGTTAAATTACAAATTGCCTCTCTTCATTTTTCACAAATAGGAAACGGAAATTTATTTCTGATAGGAAATAGTTTTACATACATAAACATTTAAATTTACATTTCAAACACTTCCTTTCTTGTGCTTATGATTAAGTGTCCTCTCTCAATATACAAATTCTTACGTGTTGTGTGTCACAATGTTCTCTCACCGAGTGTGCCACTCATTCCGTCTCGCTCACACAGCATGTGGTTGGGTATTACCCCTTTTTTTGCCACCGCATAAACACAGGAATTCACTTAAAAATGCCACCCACTCTTCGTATTGCCCCGGCAACCACTTGTTTTCTTAAAACAAACAACATGCTTTTAACATGTTTTCTATTCTTTCGTTATCGTTCGTTCGGACCTCGTGTTATTGTGTTTGTTGGTATCGTTGTTGTTTTTTGTGTTTTGTTTTTTTGCTAATACCCATCGCTTGAAACGTACAAATGTATATTGGGTGTTTTACATATTTAGTCCTTTATTCACCCCATTACATAGCATCCCCACCACTACTACTACTAGTAGCAAGTGAATTTCTCATAGAGTAATGACGTATAGAGTAGCCAACTCTCTCAGTAAATTGATGATATGTGGTGTGTTGCAGATTGACGGTTGGGTGTTGGAAACTACAGCTTTAATAATACCAGATAGAGACAATACGAGTAGCTCAAACCAACCAACAATAAATCAGCAACGGCATTTCGTTTGGTGCGTTAAACTTTTTGTGTAAATACACCACTAAATATAATATAGAACAAATTCAAATGAACAATAAAATATAACAAAAAATGTCCCAAATACGTTTAAATTTCACAGTTTTTGATCAAAACGATAGGAAAAATTTAAGTCAACAATTTTTGTAATTCCACCTGGTGTAAGTCAATTTACGTCAAATAGCTGTCTATCGCACCGACCGCACCGTGAAAGTAAATGTTAGTTGAGAAGAATAACAGCTCTATATGACATTACTCTATGGAATTTCTTATATGTGGGATATGTGTGTGTGTGTAGTGGTTATGTTGGATTTTTTTGATGTCAAACAGCGTTGACGTTTTTCTGTAAACATTGTTGCTTATTTGGTATGTGTTTTTAAGTTAACTGCGTGTGTGTGAGTAAGGTTATTGGAGTGTATCAAAGAACTGAGTTGCCTTTCCCATTTTTAAATATGTGTATACAATTTGGTAGATAAGTAGGGTTGGCAAGAAAGTAATTCCGGTCATCTTGTAAGCCTTTCTGTTTCTAATTCTATTATTGTAAATAAGAAGCTCAGTGAACAAACACTACGATGTAAACGGGTTGTACTCGAATGTCAAAATATGTATAATTGAACACTAGAATCTTGAGTTAAAAACAAATTCAAAACAATATCAAAAGCATTCCCATATTTTATTACAATTGGCATCGAATTCCACAACCAGCAATGGCATTGCCTGAGCAAATGGAAATTCAATTTTTTTTTAATTGTCATTGCGAACAATTGTAGCTCTTTTGCATTAGCATTAGCAAAAGTAATGCAAATTAAAAGCAGCACTGAATAAGTACTACAAAGTATTGTTACGATTAATACGAGGGCGGATCAATAAGTCCGTGACCTTTTGAATGAAACACAGGTTTTTTTTTGCAAAAGAAAAGTTATTTTTCAATACAATCTCCTCTTAGCTCAAGACACTTAGTCCAACGTTTCTCCAATTTTTGTATCCCCTCCAAAAAATAGGATTTTTCGAGGTCCATACAATACGCATTTGTTTGATCAATAATTTCATCGTTGGAGCTAAATCTCTTTCCACCAAACCATTTCTTTAGGTTTGGAAATAGTCACTGGTGGCGAAATCCGGAGAATATAGGGGATGAGGTACCAATTCGTAGCCCAATTCATGGAATTTTGCCATTATCTTGATGAAAAATAACTGTTTTCTTGGCCATATGGGGTCGTGTTTTTTTAAATCCTCGTTCAATCGGTTCAATAAGTTGGCATAATATTCGCCATTTATTGTTTTTCCCTTTTGAAGGTAATCGATGTGGATTATCCCGCGTGCATCCCAAAAAAAACTGTTGCAATCACCTTATTGGCCGACAAACTAACCTTGGCCTTCTTCGGAGGTCGGTTCATCCGGAGAAACCCACTGTTTAGACTGCTGCTTGGTCTCCGGAGTGTTGTAATGGATCCATGTTTCATCCACAGTTACAAAACGCCGCAAAAACTACTTCGAATTGCGGTTAAACAACACCAAACAATCCTTTGAAGTTTTCACACGATTACGTTTATGGTCAATTGAGAGCAAACGCGGCACCCATCTTGCAGACAGCTTTCTTAAACCCAACTGATCATTTACAATTGAAACCACACTGTCATATGAAATGACTATGGCGTCAACAATCTCACACACTTTTACTTTTCGACCGGCCAACACCATATCATGGATTTTTTCGACATTTTAGGGTGTATTGACCTCAATTGGCCGTCCAGAACGTTCAGCGTCATTTGTACTTGTGCGACCACAACGAAAGTCGGTAAAACACTTTTTACCATTGAAATCAATGGTGCAGAGTCCACATAGTATTTATCAAGCTTTTCCTTGGTTTGATTGACGGTTTTTTTTTTTGCAAAAAATAATGTTTAATGAGCACTCGAAGTTCACCTTTTTCCATTTTTAAAAAAATGCACGAGATTGTATGTTTCGAACAGCTGTTAAACGCAAAGTAAATGACGGAACTTACTCCCAAATTGACAGTAGTAGTCTATTAACAGATGGTACTTGATGGTAGCACGTACCGAGGGAAGTTCGAAAAGTCACGGACTTATTGATCCGCCCTCGTAGCTTTACTTGTGTCACAGTAATGTAATATGCATGCTTAATTATTTGGCTCACTGTAAATAACATTGTGATTAGTGTTGTGCCTAAAAGTATGCATTGTAACAACATACCAGTTCGCCAAACCAGTATTATTAATTTATATCTTTTCACGTGTAAATAGCTGAGGTTTTTGGCATTCTGAGTCAGTCTATGATTAAACGCCGGAAAGTATGCAAAGGAAAGTAAGCCGGAAAGAATTAGTAGTAAAAAGTTTGAATATAGACAATTGTGAATGTTAAGTTGCGGAAAGAATGTGAACGGTGGTACTGTATAAATAAAATTTAACGAATGAAAGCTGTTGTACTTATCGCAATTTAAAACTGAACCTTGTTTTATAACTGGGAACAAAACAGCGCTAAAAGGACGATTAAGAAAATTCGTAACAGTATTTTCGACGACATGGCTCTTGTTTATGAGATCGTGGATTTGATCCCTGCTTTAACTTCTTTCGACGGCGGTTACCTCGCTTAGTGTATTACCAACACTATCGAGTATTTTGCAATGAAAAAGCTTCCCAAAATATCGTTCACAACCGGAGTAAAATTTTTGGTCCCAATCAGTGAGTGTAAAACTAGAACGCGCACAGCTCACTGGTTTGTGAGAAGCTCTCCCTTATCCCTTCATGGAATGTAACGGGAAACCATTTTTTATGTCAACTAACAGTTTATGGTGGATATTGCAGCCTGATTGGCTAATGATAGTTACGCTTAAAAGTATGCCGTCGTTGCAAGTTGAAAATTATGTTATCACAAGAACAGTCTGAAACAATCGAGAACAGGTCATATGACTACTTATCGAACTTGCGATAACAATTGAAAACGGACAGAGTTACTAGGAGATGGTTCTTGAAACGGCTAATGTGGTATAAATAGTCGATTTGTAGTGGAGCTGAAGTCAGTCTGACTTCAAACGATTAAAGACATAAATCGTCGAGTAATAGTGCTATTCGAAAAATGACTACTTGAAAAGTGTTAAGTTTTTTACTGTCCATGTAAAATAAAGAAAATTGCTGTATTTATCGAAGTTTAAAAATAACCTTGTTTTATTAAAAAATTAAATAGCTCGAGTGTTTGGTCGTATTTTTAATTAATTTTATTCTTCGATATTTCGTTACCTTTTGGGTAGCATCGTCAGGTAGATAAACACAATTATTAATTTTATTAACTGGAAATGAAACTTTTTCAGCACAGTTTGGAATATTCGTAACAATGTAATTCAAAAATTTACCTGTGTTTGGACTACCCTTTATATTCAATATGTTAGCTAGCATCTTTAGAGGGAAACTACTTGAGAGAGAAATCTAAATCATTTCTAGGAATTCCACACATTTCGCAGGCGAACAGAAAAAACTTAAGGCAAAATATATTGTTCTTTTTGTCAGCATTAGGTTACGGCTGGGAATTGTACAATTTCGAAGTACCCACCTTTTGGGCAGAAGTTGGAACAAGTGGTTTAAATTCTTACATATTAAACACTATTTACAAAATGATCGGTTGGTAACCCTGTTTTGAATTTGTGTTTTTCTTTTCCGTATGTTTGAGTCTGTATTAGTAACTGACTATATTCTGAGTGTGTGTGAGCGCGCGTAGTTGTTAGCTTTTTGGGGAAAACGAAAGAAAATTGTCACATTTCTTTACAATGTAACTTTAGACATCGTCCGTGTTGGTAGTAGTAGGAAAAACTTTACGAAGCGTAAAATTATTAGTAACAACAACAACAACAGCAAAAAAAATAAGAAAAAAAAGTCTACTTATGTTTTTTTGCTATAACGTTTTCTAACAACTTTGTTGTATCAAGTGGTCGGTCTGTTGGACGTTAGTTGGTGGCGGTGTTGATGGCACATGTTCCATGTCCAGTGTACCATGTCTGTGTTTGTCTGTCTGGCTATCGGTTTCTTCGGTTTTTCTTCTAAAAAGTGAAAGTGTTTTTGCACGGGAACACATAGAAAAAAAGAAATTGCTGTAATTTATTGGTGATTTTTGTTCGTTACATATTTTTCAATTTGCCGCCTTAAATTTGTTGGGGTTTTAAACTCAAGTTGTCGCTTTGTGTTTGTGTGACATAAATGTGTTCGTGCGTGGGTGTGTGAAAATGTATATATGCAAGTGTTTGTGTTTATGTGTATTCTTACACATACAAAGTTTATGACCACAAGGAAAATCTCATAAAATTCAAATTTCACGTTAACATATGGTTAATAAAATCGTCGTTATATTCTAGAAAATTTACGATTGTAATAAAATATTATCACATTTTCACATGTGATTGATACAAAACGTCATAGTTAATTGTGATTATAGATAAATTGCGTTAATCTCATTACAATGAAATTTAGAAGAAATTGCATAAATGTTTGTGATCTTTAAAGAAAATTAATAATTTATAACTGCTAACTGAACTAAACTATTCGTTAATCATATGTAAGTAATGAATGTTGTTTCAAGTTTTTAATTTTTTGTAATTCTAAAGGATTAGTTGGTTATCCTTGTTGGTTTGTATGTAATCTTCAACTTGGTTTTTAAAGCATATGGACAAATCCTGTAGGATAATGGATAATGTTTGTAAGGAAAGGGTTAATATTTTAAATTAATTATATTTTTTTCAATGAATCGTTAGAGCTTAGAAACAAAGCAAAATGGGGAGTTTTATTAAATGCTTATACATACATCTTATACGGCGTTGACAAACAACTTATCGAAGTAGTGGTTTTGTTTTTTCTTATCGAATTCGACATTTGTAATCCTCCTAGTGCTATAATCGTACGCTGTGTAAAAGCTTCACTAAAGTGACCGTCTGTGGTGCCATGGTTAGTGTGTGCGACTCTTGTACATGACAACGTTGGTGCGATCCCCGCTCTGAGCACCTTACATTCCGTAATTAGGTATGAACAAATTCCGTTCTGAATCGGTGTATACCTGTACCTGTAGTTACGCCGACGCAGCCGTTTTTTGCCACGGCGCCGCCTTATTACATAGAAATCGGCTTGGCGGCGGCGTATAACTTGTTGCTTAATCTCGATGAATTAATGGCAATGACCTAATTTACAACACACGTTGCAATCACAACAAGCAACCCAGCGGCGGAAGGCCTGAAATCATTACCAAACAGGCCTTCTTTTAAATACGGAAGGCCTTCCCTACACATTGCCTCATCCTTTCTTTTTAACATTGCGTGAGATTGGGAGGCAAGGCCTTCCTTGCCCATTGCCTAAAGAAGGCCTTAGAAGGCATGCAAAGAGGAAGGCCTTAGAAGGCATTTACTTTAATTTATTTTTATTAAACAAAAATAAAATTAAAATAATTTATTTTATCACAAAATCATTATCCACTTCTGCATATTTATTTATAATTATGTATGTATCTACATATCTCAGAAAGTTGTACCACACCCAACTCCAAATTGAAAATTTTAAAAATACCCTGAAAAATATTAAATTACAAATATAATTTTAATAAAATTTGTATGACATTTTCCAATTAAATTATGGTTAAAAAGAATCGGAAAAGAAATTTCTCAAAAATTTATAAATCTTCTACTTGGTTATATCTGATGAAAAAATGCATACATTCCGCAGGCCTTATTTTAGGAAGGTATTACAAAGAACCATTCCGCATGCCTTATTTGTGAAAGGCCTTGCGACTTCCGCCGCTGGGAACAAACTATAAACTACACACAACTACCAACAGAATAATTCCTAATTACAGACAGCTTAATTTCCGAAGAATTAATGTATGGAGTTAAACGACAATTTGAATCTTGGATAACAACAGCTAGGCGAAATTCCACACGCTACAACACCTACAGACAGTCCCATTCCCTAACAGGTTACAGCACAAATTACAACTATAACAACAGCAGGACAAATGTCCTAAGAATTTAACTCTGCACAGCAGTAGCCATATCAATTTCCTAATAATTAAGAATAGGCGCCATCAGGTTAGCCGACCAAGCCGCAGCCGCCGGTTTTCCCAGGCCCCTACGCCGCCACCGCAGCAGAAACAATCGGCGTATACCTCTAAACTGTAGGTCCTAAATAGTGAGTTTAAAACTAGAAATTGTGAAAGTTCTCCCCAGTCCCTTCATGTGATGTAATGGAAAAACTATTTATTTATTTTTATTTATTCTCGACCCGTTAGTGACACGTAAACTGACGGTCATTAGAAAAATGAATTCCGACCACCCGTTTCTGTTAACGAAAATGTATCGTGATTTTCTAAGCCAGCGAGCGACACAATCGTAACGTCTCATGTTTATGATTTTTCTCATTTAGTCTCGGAGCCTACAATAGGTCTGTTTTTGTATTCCATTAAGCTATTGCCACTTATGACTTTACAAAAAAACGATCCACACTTAATTCGTGGAGAAATAAACGATACGGCAACACTTGTTAGTGATGGGATTACATTTTTAAATTGTACTAAAATCTCCAAGAAGTTGTACCAAAGGTAACCCGAGTGTACCAATTTACATAAAGCAATTGTATTTTGTTTGAACTTACTCACTTAGGTGGCCTCAAATAACCCAGAGGGGTCAAGGGCCCTACAAAATGAGGATAACGTGTTTCTCCAACTGGTTTGATCTTCAACTTTTCTCCTCCAGTACCACGGACTCGCAGGCAATATTCCAAGGGGTCCGCAGCCGGTGGTGCAATGGATAGTGTGCGCGCCTCTTGTACTTGAGATCCTGGGTTCGATCCCTGCTCTGACCACCTTAAAATTTTTTTCGACGGCGGCCACCTCGCATAGTGACGGCGACACTATCGAATATTTAGCCATGAAAATGCTTCTCGAAAATACCGTTCGGAACCGGTGTAAAACTGTAGGTCCCAATCAGTGAGTATAAAACTAGAAAGCGCACAGCTCACTGGTTGTGAGAAGCTCTCCCCGATTCCTTCATGGGATGTAATGGGAAACCATTTTTTTATTTTGTATCGATAAGACAGCTGATCAAGTTAGTACTTGGAGTACTTATAGAAAAGACGCAGGAGGTTTGTTGTAGTTGATGTCAACAACAACATATATTTTGTTTTTGCTTCTCACTTACTTTGTGTCAAATCCAACACAGACGTAAACCAACAGTAAATGCAAACGAACACACACAAAAACAAAATACAAAATACATGTGAACTTGACAGTTCGAAAGTGGTTTGCAATGTACATAAATAAAGAAAATCAGCTGTGCTTATGCGTTCACCATCTACGAATCCATCTTGCTGTCAAAGATGAAATGGTGATAGGTAAGTGGGTTGCGTGATACGATTTTCATACTTTTGCTGCCGCGTGTCAATCCACAAGTCCATACAAAAAAATCAACTGGGAGTAAATCTTGGCAATTAAATCGATTAGAAAGGGATATTCAAGGGGAAAAAATCAAAATGTAATGAAGTGTTAAAGAGTAAAAATATTTGTTTAGCACAATCAACAAGCAAATTGTTAAAATTAAAGATTTCTCTCATTCTCTATATGTTTTCCAGGGTTTCCACGGACTTTGTTAGTACATAAAACAGCTATTGCAAACTTTTGTTAATATTGCTCGGTACAATATTCCACCTGATCTCTCCAGCGAATTCCTGGTCGTCATATTTTTCGATGTCCTTCGAGTACGTCTTCGAATACCTTTAGCACGGGTTCATTCTGATCCATTCTACTGACATGGCCTAGCCATCGTAAACACGCTATTTCGGGATATATCGATATCGGGATACATATTATACAATTCGTGGTTAATTCGTCGTCGATACTCGCCGTTTTCTATTATAGGACCATATATTTTTCGGAGCATATTTATCTCGAAGACTCCCAGTGATGTTTCATCAGCATGCGATATAACCCAGGATTCTGCGCCATAAACCAAGACAGGTTGTATGAGAGTCTGATTTAGTTGTGTCTTCGTTTCTCGAAAAAGCTTCTTATCTCTGAAGTGCGTACTTATCCCGAAATAACACCTGTTTCCAAGGACAATTCTCCGTTTGATATCCTGGCTGACGTTATTGCTTATGTTCACCGCAGTCAATTTGGTGCAGTTTTCTTGACCTAGTTTCAAAAAAGAACAAAAATTACGTCTGAAAATACAGATAGAGAATTTTGGTCTTTGACAACCCATAATGGAATTTAATAAGAAATAAATTCCGAAAACATTCTGAATTCATTTAGGGTACATTTTTGAGCAAGGACGAAAAGGACCCTTTAATATTTAACGAAACTAATCGTTGTCAAATTTAACTGAACACATGTTATCACAAAAATTCGCCCAATTCAATGTTTATACTCGATTTTTAAATTTATTTCGGAAAGTATCGGATAAGAAAATGCAAACTTGCCACGCCCATAACAAAAAGTGTAGCTACACAGCGGTCTAAATCTTTGGGGTTTGATTATACTCACCTAGTATGATCATTTGGTGCAGCGTTCACCCTTTCAGCCAATCGGGTGGATGTTCCGCTTGTCGAATCCATTAATTTGGTCTTGTCCTCGTTAAGTCAAACCCACTTTTGCTGATTCCTTCTCAAGTCTCGAAAATACTCCAGTAACTTCACGCGTGTTTAGTCCAATGATATCTAAATCATCAGCATACGTAAGCAGCATGTGAATTTTACTGCTGATAGCTTTATTCGTGTTGAGCCAGGGGGATTCCATGGCACAGCTGATCGAAAAGGTACTAGGCCGATGATGGAGAATGAGGGAGCAAAGAAGACAGGAACTAATTTTAAATAGTGTTTGTTGATACTAATGACATCTAAATTATGTTTTATGTTGTTTGCATTGAACGCAAATACGCATTCCCTTTGATTTCTGTCCGTTTTATGTCCAACGAAAGTGTAAAACTGGTAAAATACCGCAGCAAATAAAACTCTATGAAATGGCCTACTACCACGTCGTCATGAAGAGGCATTGAAGAGAGTAGTGGAAACTCTTAACTATTACTCTATGGTTGACCTCATTTTTTCGCACAATGATCTCATCTAATATGTTGAAGAGATCGTATGACAGTGTGACGCCGTGTCCGTGGCGTTGCCTCGTACTAAATGGTTCGGTGAAATCTTTACCAATCCATACTGAAAATTTCGTGTCGGTCAGTCTCATTGTCAAAGGCAATACCAACCTCCGACATAGCTTGGTACAGTTTTCCTCGTATCGGGCTATCAAAGGCAGTCTTATAATCTACAAACAGGTGGTAGCTCTCGACTTATTTGTCGTGGGGTTTCTTCAGGATTTGTCGTAGTATCGAATATCTGGTCGATAGCTAACTTTCCAAGGGCTAAAGCCACGCTGATAAGGTGCGATCAGGTCTGCAACAAACGGCTTTACCCTTTCGCACATTACGCTCGAGAGGACCTTGTATGCGATGGATAAAAGGCTTATTCCACGATAGTTCGTACATATACTCGGGTCGCCTTTTTTGAACACAGGACACGTTATGCTTAGACTCCAATCATCGGGCATGCTTTCGTCTAGTCAGATTTTGCATATGAGCTGATGCATGTATAGTTCCAACTCATAGCCGCCAGACTTAAACAGCTCAGCTGTTAGTCCATCAGCAGGAGTGGCTTTGTTGTTCGTAAAGCGGGAAATTGCAGTTCTGGGTAGGAGGGGGCAGTCACCGCCATCACCCTGCATGTGTTCCACTCCCTTATCTATATTGAAGTATTGTGAGACAAATAGGGCAGAGAAGTGATCTCTCAATATTCCCAAAATACTTTGCACATCTGTGACAAGATTCCCGTCCTTATCTCTATAAAAGGGTGCCCTGATCCCTTTTCGTTGTTTTGGCTTTGCACATTTCGATAGAATTTACGGGCCTCATTCTTCCTTCTGTAAGATACAATTTGCTCACTCTCGCGCTTTCCCCGCAACCGTTTTTTATTCTTAACCAAACGGCTCTCCTCTCTTCTCCTAATACCGCTCTGTCGCGGCTGGCGTTGCAACTGACTGAAACATTGCCTTACGCCCAGCGTTCTATTCATCACTGGCCATGCTTACCATGGTCTTTCGTACTTCATGGCTTTCATCGTACCATGGTTTGTCTTTCAGCGGTTTTTCATAACCAAGTACGGTATCGGCAGCAGTTTTCACAGACTGGAAAATATATATCCACTGAGCTTCTGGATCATAAGGCGGGGGTGTGTTCTGCGGCAGTATCTGAATGACTTTCTCTGCACAGACCGTGGCTATCTCTGGTAATTGCAGCTTTCCGATGTCCATCTTTCTATATGTCTGGTTTCGTACGACTTTCGCTCTGCTTATCCTTGTTCCAACCTTTGCTGCAACCTGGTAGTGATCCAAACCGATATTAGCTCCTCGAATCACACGTACGTCCATTAGACTAGTAGAGTACCTTCTATCAATTAGAAGGTGATCAATCTGGTTCTTTGTCTGTTGATCAAGGGATATCCAAGTAGTCTTATGCATGTCTTTATGTTTGAATCTCGTACTACTGACTACTGATGTTTTTCGCCGCGACAAAATCTAACAGTCTCATTCCGTTATCGGAAGTGATGGCGTGTAGACTGAATTTATCGATGTTTGGTTCAAAGACACTTTCCCTGCCGTCTTTAGCAATTAATTCACCAAGAACAATCTTAATGTCATGGCCAGGGCAGAGGTCATATTTTTCCTCTAGGCGCTCATAGTACATGTTCGTGGTGCCATCATAGTTTTGTTCCGCAACAAGCAACAAATCCGCAACCAAACTCATGCTTTTTCTCATGACAGCTGTGGTATACGTCACAGTTCTTCTTCCTTTTATAGCCATGATCTGTCATGTGGGTAAACTGAATTTGTGCCCGAGGCCGTTCTTTATTCTAGTTTAAGGCCCGTATTCAGGTCTTGCTAAATTTTCGTAAGAAATTTTGCCATTTAACTCTAAACGGAAAATTTTGATGTGGATAGTTACCATCTATCTTTTTATTTTTAACTCATTACGTTAGTTTGCTAAAATGATCGAAATGTCAAAATTCCGGTCCCAAACAATTGTTTTCGTGCGAAATAACTTTGGCGTAACAAACCTGTACTTGATTCTGCCTACGAAATTTTCGCAAAGAGCTGAGTACCAATCAAACGAAAGTGACCGAAATTTTCGGTTCATGACATTTTTGTTATTTTGTAGACACGTACTTCTTACGGCAACGGCAATTTCATAAAAACTGAATACCGGGCTTTAGACAATACTTTTAACTGCAAATCTATTTCCAGAGATGGCGAATGGAATGGCTACTATTCCCAAAACAATTAAAAAATAAATTCTACAACAAGAAGTGGACTAATTGTTTTTTAGAAATCTCTGTCTCATGTCCAATTTCACCAAAACAAAGTTAGAGCTAACTGACAGAGTCCGCGTGATTTAATGTGGTTCTCGACGTGAAGTCCTTAACCACAGATGAGCACCGCCCCACCAAGAACAGGTTTGATACGACTGTCAGCGCCGCCCGTGAGATATCCGTGCTACCCCGCATAGAGGGGCAGCCAAGAGATCAGGAATAGGAAGCCTTACACCGTTGGTATACACGATTACGTGGGAGAACAAACGCCCCGTATTCGCATATCCGCCAGTGCGACTTCTTTCTTCCGTCCACGAGCTACCAATTGAGCAAACTCTCTGTACATGAGCTACTCCTCCTTGGTAAAGAGTGATGTACTATCCAAACCTCTTCCGTGATAAGGGCCAGAGCTAACTGACAGTTACAAATTTTAAATTCCGTACAAATTGACAACTAAAACTGTTCGTTAGCTCTAAGTGTGGGATCTCCAAACATGGTGAATTCGGCCGTCAAAGTCATAAATATGAAATCGTTGTTTTATTTAATTCAACCATTTAAAACTAGATGATTTTCGTTAGTGATTTTCTCCGTTTCAAATACGCTCTAGTGTCAAAGTATAAAACAATTCTTTGAAATTTTGTCTGATTTTAAAATGTACTAAAACTAGCTTGATTGTCCCAACATACCGCAAGAATTTCAATTGTACCAAATAACATTAACCGCTCGTTTTTTGAGATACATTAATTGCAATTTTATTTTCAATCGAAAATTAAACAGGTTCCCTCAAATTTAGAGGTAAACAATTATACTTGCCCATTGCCCGTATAATCGTAACCAGAGTTCGTATTTACCTCCCATGTGAAACCCATACACATCGTCGTGGGAAATGAACGTTTACCTATTACCCACAGGGTATGGTGAAAATAATGGGCGGCTACCCATAACAACGATGGGGAATTATCCATCACGATTACTCATTATACGTGGAGAATGGATAAGCGGCCTTTACACATTACCCACGGCAATGGGTAATGGGTTACCCAGGGTAACTCATGCCCATTTTTGATCGAAAATATGAAAAAATTATAAAAAAAATGCTTATATCTCGGAAACAGAGCGTCGAATAGAAAAAATAACTAATATTTGCGGATTTCTACGGGTTTTTCATAAAGTGGATCAATTCGTATGGTAGAAATTATTTTCAAAATATCGCCAAAATAAGAAAATCACTAAAATCGGACGAATCGTTTTCAAGTTATAACCATTTTTTTTATTTTAACGATATTCTTTTCATTGGCAATTTTTAAAAAAAAAATAATCTTCCATACTAATTGGAAACCCATAAAAATTGCTTATTTTGTCGATTGGACTCTCCGTTTCCGAAATACTGACATATCGGCGTTTTAGCGCTTTTTTCTTCGAAAAATTTTAGTTTTAGTGATTTTTTTTTAAATGTGATGCCATATTGAAGAATGGGTGTCTTAAAGCCAATTTATTTTCTTGGGATTGATGCATCCAATCAGAGTTACGTATATTTATTTCTTTATTTTAGCAATTTTCTTCTTTTTCCGTTTTTTGAAAAAAAAATTACGAATTGGAAACCTGTAAAAATTGGTTATTTTTCCGATTGGACGCTCCGTTTCCGAAATATTGACCTAAGGACGTTTTAGCGATCTTTTATTTGAAAAATTTTATTATTAGCGTTTTTTTTACAAAAGTGACGCTATATTGAAGACATCCATTGGTTAAATCCACCTACGGAGGTATACAGTTTATTATTATATTTTCGATTGGATGCACCGTTTCCGAGGTATAGTCACTTTTATATTTTAGCGATTTTCTAATTTTGGCGATTTTCTTATTTTGGCGATTTTTTGAAAACCCGGAGAAATTCGTTATATTTTTAATTGGACGATCATATTTTCCATCAAAAATGAGGATGGGCTAGCCTGGGTACCCCATTACCCACGGCGATTGGTCGCTAATCCATTCCATTTATTTTCCCCCATTATTTTCCCCATAGCCTGTCGGTAATGGGTAAACGATCGCTACCGATTCCCCACGGCAATACTAATGGGTTGCCCAGGATAACCCATTACCCACGAAATACGAACCCTGATCGTAACCCATTTTTCAAATTCACTTTTTTGAGTCTTTCAGTGTTGAAAACATCAAAAACGATGTAAAGGGTTTTTCAACAGAGACGCTACAAAAGTAAATCGATAGGGACAGCAAAGGACGCCATATTTTTTCCCGCTCTTTTGACATTTCTCTTCAGTAAGGTTTGCCATTTCATCATGGAAAGATATACGAGCCAACAACGAGTCGAAATTATTAAAATTTACTACCGAAATTTGGAGTCAGTGGCCTCAACTTTAAGAGCGCTACGACCAATTTATGGTCGTCATAATCGTCCTACCAGATCAACAATTGAGCGTCTAGTGAAAAAATTTGAATCCACAGGCACAGTAGTGCCCGTAGTGTCGAGAATATTGCTGCCGCTGAGGCTTCAGTTCAAGAAAGCCCAAATGTGTCTCTCACACGTCGTTCTCAAGCGTTGGGCATCTCTGTGACGTCGTTGTGGAGAATTTTGCGAAAAGATCTTGGCCTACATCCTAACAAGATCAATTTAACGCAACAACTGAAGCCGCTTGACCACCATAAGCGTCGTATGTTCATGAATTGGGCTGAGCAACAACTTTAAAATGATTCGGATTTTCATCGGAAAATCATCTTCAGCGATGAGGCTCATTTCTGGCTGAATGGCTTCGTCAATAAGCAAAATATGCATTATTGGTCAGACAGCAATCCACACGTAATCCATGAGTCAACATTGCATCCCGAAAAAGTTACGGTTTGGTGCGGTTTATGGGCCGGCGGCGTCATTGGGCCGTACTTCTTCCGTGATGATCAAGACCGGCACATTACTGTGAATGCGAATAGCTACCGTTCAATGATAACCGAATATTTTTCGCCCCAATTGGATAATATGGACTTGGACGACATGTGGTTCCAATAGGACGGCGCCTCAAGCCATACAGCGAATGCCACAATCAATTTATTGGAAACCAAGTTTGGTGAACGTGTTATCTCACGAAATGGCCCAGTCGATTGGCCGCCTCGGTCGTGCGATTTGACGCCGTTAGATTATATCCTGTGGGGCTACGTCAAGTCTATGGTCTATGCCAACAAGCCAGCGACGATTGATGAACTTCGTACGAATATCGAACGTGAAATTGCAGCAGTATCGGCCGATTTATGCTTGAAAACCGTCGAAAATTAGCTTCAGCGTCTGGACTTCTGCAAGCGTGCCCGTGGTGGCCATGCAAAAGAAGTCGAGTTCCATACATAATGGCATCGAACGTACTTTCACAGGAATAAAGAATTTCATTGGTATCTAAAACCGGCTTTGTTTTATTTAAAAAAAACCGTTATTGAAAAACCCGTTTCAAGTAGACAGTCAAAATTTCTCTTCACTCGAATGCCAACAAACAAAACGAGTGAAACGATAGAGCCGCCATTGTTCTCATCTGACCTTCTCTGTGCGGTCGGTGCGATAGAGTGTTATTTGACGTAAATTGGCTTACACCAGGTGGAATTACAAAAATTGTTGACTCGAATTTTTCATGTCGTTTTGACAAAAAAATCTGTGAAATTTAATCCTAGTTTTGACTTTTTTGATATCTTGTAACGTTAGTATAAATTTGTGATGTATTTACACAAAGGATGCCTTTGCTGATTTAGTGTTGGATGGTTTGAGCCATTGCCTATGTCTGGTATTATTAAAGTAATAGTTTCCAACACCGAACCGCCAATCTGCAACACACCAAATGTCATCAATTTATTGAGAGAGTTGA
This sequence comes from Phaonia tiefii, assembly GCA_963931995.1. NCBI lineage: Eukaryota > Metazoa > Arthropoda > Insecta > Diptera > Muscidae > Phaonia > Phaonia tiefii. The sequence goes on from OZ008368.1 coordinate 296,186,111, forward strand.
CATCTCTATACGTCATTACTCTATTAGTGGAACTCTAGCCATTCTCTGGTCTCCCTCTTACTCTCTTCATTGAATATTTCAATATACGAGCAGCTTTTTGATAGTGTTATTGTAAAGTATATAACTATACAAATTCCAACCATGTTGAAGTAAAATTGCATAAACTATACAAAAAGTACGAAATAATCAAGATATAACGCGAGAGAGACATACGTTTGAGTGAAATGCTAGCACTTTTTGGTTCTCTTTTACCATGGTTGCAAAATTGCGCACATCTTCTGGTCGTTTAATTTTTGATCGTCTTTGGTAGCATTTTCATTCACCAGAAATGACAACAAACCACTTCTCATTTATTTATTTTTAGTCTAAAATCTGTTATAATTCAAACGGGGCATGTCAGTTATAAGTCTCTGAGTAGGTAAATCTAACACAGACGAACAGGCATTTACCTGCGTTGAAAAGGGTATCACATAAGTCACTCTGCGGTTGCGTTAGATCTTTTGTTTATCGAAATTGCCCCATCGCCTCGTTTTATGTAAACTCGCTTACAGGGATGCATAAAACTGACTATGTTTTTGGAGAAACAGATGTCAAAGTGTGAAAATTTGTAATGCTAGGAGTTAGTTAATCATCCAAATCTTCAGGTCGACGTGGTCTACATAAGCAATAAACTGATGTCAACGCATTCCCACCAAATATATTATTCGCCACCTTCAAGCTTCCCATTCATTCGTTAGTTTTGATGAATTGATGCGTTGTTGTTCTTGTTTTTATACCATAATTTACATAAATTTATAAATATCCGTAAAATGTGCGCTCAAACCTAAACGTGCTGCGAAATATACTATCATTTAATGTATATTTATTTAATTATTTAACAATTTTTATATTCATCACTTGTATTTGGCATACATTCACATCAGAAATTCCAGCGTTGAATTATGACACTTCATGTGACGATTTAATTACGGCTGGATTATGTAAACAACAGTGATCCAAACGCAAGTGCGTTTCGAATCACTGATACCACGATACAATTTCTATGAGGTAGCAGGATTAGAAATTCCGTGCTTACGTTGACAAAATCAGCTGGTTAATGAAAACAATGATGTATAAAAAATGGGATCAAATTGAAATCAACCCGTCTATCTTGATATTACGGTTAAGTTTTAAATTATGTCTTATTTGAAATTCTCTGAAATTTTATTGACAAACCAAATGGCAAGAGAAGAAACAAGACAAAATTTGACAACCTAAATACGGAAACGAAAACTAGCACTCAAAGCAGCTGAGCTTATGCGATGATTATGTGATTACAAAAATGGAAAATAAAGTGAAAGTGATGTGATTAATCTTATGCGGTCAGCTTCTAAGTTTTAGTGGGCAGAATTATATATGATAATCTTAGCTGAAATCCTTGCTAAAATGTATACATTTTGCTGCACTGTGTTACAAAAGCAAGGTGTACATTTTTTTAATACTTTTTTCACAAATATTAACAGTTCCAAAAAACATTACTAAACAAGGGAAATATTTCTAAACACCAAAACGGAGGAAAACATCGGAAGAAATATATATAGAACTAGCTGACCCGGCAGACGTTGACCTGCTTAATATTTCAAGCGAGCAGAAATAATGAATTTTTAATTTGTGGTTTGTATGGGAACGCCCCTTTGTCCAATTGGACCGAATAGTAAATCTAAACCACCCAGGGCGCCACCCAAACGCCTACAAATAAATTTATTCAAATCGGTCCAGAAGTTTAGGAGGAGTTCAGTCACAAACACACGTGCAGTAGAATTATATATATAAAGATTATATAGAATATAGAATTAAATATTTTAACATTAGCTTAATTTCATAACTTAATTTCGGTAAGTGTAGACAAATTGCAGTCAGCTGTTTGACAACTGTCAGTAGAGTGCTGCCGCTTTTTGTCAAAATTGAAGAGTAATGACAAGTGTAAGTTTCTTAGATAAATTGTGTTAACAATGATTTAACCACAAAGGATGTACAAGTAGAGAAGAAAAAACCACCGCAATTTGGCAACCCTAGTAGAAGAGAACCAAAAAAGTCGACGCGATTCACTCAAACGCATTTCTTTCCCGCGTCATAACTTGATTAGTTCATACTTTTCACATAGTACTTTATGTAATTTTATTTAAATATGGTTCGAATTTCTATAGTTAGATACAATAACATCATCAGAAAACTGCTCATGTATTGAAATATTCAACGAAGAGAGTAAGAGAGAGATCAGAGGAATGACCCATTTCACTCGTTTTCTGTGTTGGCATTCCACTCCATGAGTAAATTTTCTTCTCTATACCATAGTTGCTTTATGAATTTAACTTTTGATTTAACCACCCAGTGTCGATTAACTTGTAGTCAGAACCATATGACTTGACCAAAACATTACTGACTGTCAAGATTAAAAATGTAAGATTGAATAACACATTTTTTATAAATTTTCTTATTTTTAAATTCTTTATATTAACTGCACCTGTCTGTATGCATGTATGCATGGATGCCGAAAAACTTTGGATTGAATTTTAACCCTTTCCCGTGATCCAATCGAGCTGTAACTTCGCAGGCAAAAACGACACTATCAAAAATGAACTATCAAAATAATGGCGAAAATTGGACAAAGGGGTGTGGTAGTTCCCATACAACTCACAAATTAAAAATCCATTATTTCTGCTCCTGTTAACGGTATTTGAACAACATGGGTTATATTGGTTAGGTGTACATATTCTAAGATCTGCTGCAAATATGGGCGGAATTGGACAAAGGAGCGTGGTCATATACATAAAAAGAATTTATAGTAAAAAGTATGTTTTTTACTGGTTGGTATTTTTTATAGTTCCATTTTGGTTCTTCTTTGGTATTTACCATAAACATAAATGTTGTTATTTTTGTTTTGTTTTAATTGTTAAATATTGTTTAAATCTCCTGATGATGCTACACAAAGGAGTAGCGAAATATCGAGGAAAATAAATATAACAACAGCAAATCTGACCTCAAGCTCGAAGAATATTGATTATTTATTGATAAGGAAAAGGTCGAACAACAGAATAAAAATTTTAAAGTTTTTAATTAACTTTCAACCACAATTTCTGTTTTTATTCCTTGCCAAACTAAGCTAGCGATATTAAATGGCTCCCCATACAAAGTCGTCGATAAATTTGTTTAGTGGGGAAAATACCATTTACGATTAAGTAACCCAATAGTTAACTACCCTTTTAAAAACTGGAAATAAGATAATATGGGTTTTTTGTTTATCATTGCTATATTATTTGTATTATAAAATGAAACACGACTATTGTTTGCAAATCCCTCGCAATTGCTACCATTTTTTTACTTTTTCATGTTTGTTAAAATTTTCGAAATGTCAAAATTTCGGTCAGAAGCAATTATCAAACTACTGTTTTCGTACGAAATAACTATGGCATTAATAATTTAAACTAGTACACAAATTAAGTTTTACACAATTTAAATACAGCTATGAACTTTTGAGATTTAAACACGAATAAGGATACAAATATTCAATTCAATCCAATTCCATTCAATTCAGTTGAATTCCACAATCTATTTAACAAAATTTAATTCAATTCAATTGAATACCATTCAATTCGATTAAATTCAATCCAATTCAATTCAACTCAACTCAATTCAATTCTATTCAAATCAATTCAATGCAATTCAACTCAATTCAAATCAATTCAAGGCAATTCTATTCAACTCAATTCAATTCAATTCAATTCAAGTCACTTCATTTCAATTCAATTAAATTCAATTGAATTCAATTTAATTCGCTTTATATTATAGTTATATACAATTCAATTGAACTCAAATCAATCTATTTAACAAAATTGAATTCAATTCAATTCACTACGATTCAATCAATTCAATTCAATTGAGTGCAATTCAGTTTAGTTCAATTCAATTCATTTCAAGTCAATTTATTTGAATTCAATTTAATTCAATTCATTTCATTTCAATTCAATTCAACCAAATTCCATTTAATTAAATTTCATTACATTTCATTTCAATTCATATGAATTGATCTCAATTGAATTCAATTCCATTCCATTCGATTCAATTCAAGTCAATTCAATTCAATTCAATTCAATTCAATTCAATTCTATAACTAAATATCAAAAATATTCAGTTCGGTTCAATTCAATTCAGTTCAATTCAATTCAATTCAATTCAATTCAATTCAATTCAATTCAATTCAATTCAATTCAATTCAATTCAATTCAATTCAATTCAATTCAATACAATTCAATTCAATTCAATTAAATTCATTTAAATTCAAATGAATTCAACTCAAGTCAATGCAGATCAATTCAATTCAATCGGATTCAATTCAATTCATTTGAATGCAATTCATTTCAATTTAGTTCAATTCAATTTAATTCAATTCATTTCGATTCAAGTCAATTTAATTCAATTCAATTCTATAAAATTCAATTCATTTCATTTCATTTCATTTCATTTCATTTCATTTCATTTCATTTCATTTCAATTCAACTCAACAAAATTCATTTTAATTAAATTCAATTCAGTTCAATTCAATTCTATTCAATTCAATTTAATTCAGTTCAATATAATTTAATTCATTACTTTTCATTTCATTTCAATTCATATGAATTGAACTCAATTGAATTCAATTCCATTCCATTCGGTTCAATTTAAGTCAATTCCATTCAATTCTGTAAATAAATATCAAAAATATTCAGTTCAGTTCAATTCAATTCATTTCAATTCAATTCAATTCAATTCAATTCAATTCAATTCAATTCAATACAATTCAATTCAATTCAATTCAATTCAATTCAAATGAATTCAACTCAAGTTAATTCAATTCAATTCAATTTAGTTAAATTCAATTCAATTCAATTCAATTCAATACAATTCAATTCAATTCAATTCAATTCAATTCAATTCAATTCAATTCAATTCAATTCAATTCAATTCAATTCAATTCAATTCAATTCAATTCAATTCAAATGAATTCAACTCAAGTCAATTCAATTAAATTTAGTTAAATTCAATTCAATTCAATTCAGTTCATTTCTATTCAATTCAGTTCAGTTTAGTTCAATTCAATTGAATTCAATTCATTTCAATTCAAATCAATTCAGTTCGCTTCAATTCTATTCAATTCATTTCAAGCCAAATCAATTCAATTCTTATATAGTCTAATCTAGTATACTTAAAATTAATCAATTATTTATATCTTAATAAATATGTTAAAAATCTGAATAATGGTGTTGTATTTTTTGAATAATAATGATTCTTTTTACGGGCAAAGGACACAAGACAAGAAAATGTGTTTGTTGGAAAGGGCTGATTTTGATTTTTGAAATAGTAAATGAAATAGTAAAATTTTTCCATTCTGTGAAACCGAAACCCAGTTTTGTGAAAAAGTGATTCTCCGAATATCAGTTTTATATTACATATTATGATTCGATCTGTCGTCGGGGTTTCCCTCCTCTTTCTATCTCTCGTGTTTTCGATATTTTTTATTTTCACAAGGACTAAATGCGGGGTTTATAAGGTATAGTTTTAAGCTATCTTACGTATTCCACTGAACGTGATTAATACGTTCAACATATTTTTAGGCCAAAATCAGCTGATTTTTCATACAAGAACCAGCTGATTTCGATTCCAAAGCATAATAAACGTGTTAAAAATGTTTAGTGGAATCGAAACTTTACACATTTTGTCCTCTACGGCTTGAGTGATACGTAAACGGTCGTAACTTTCTTAATCTGAAACTGTGTTTCACACACACGAAAAACGACTGTAAATTTCGGTTGACAAAAATTTCGCCTTTATGGGAAACGAAAATTCCATTTCAGCTGCATACTAGCATTGGGTAGGAGCTATTGGAAATATTTGCCATAATTACTAAACTATTTTGGAATCCAAATGTTATGCAAATTAAATACAAATATGAATATAATGATGATGATTGGTTAAACTTCATAATGAATTTTTTTCCAAGCTTTCAGATCGTCTGTTTTGATATTAACAAATGTTATAAAAATGTCAAATCAGCAAATTTTTGCTCTCCAGTTGATAAAGAACACATATGTATGTATGTCTTTTTTGACGGTGGTTTATTTTTGTTTATGTACAAATTGTACGTATTTTGTACACAAATATATAAACAAATCTGATATTTTCATAAACAACCTAAGTCGAAATACAAAAAAGATGAGAAAAAAAAACCCATTTTGACAGTTTTGAAGTTGTTTAAAATTGTTAGACGAATATGCATTTTAAGAATCAGCACAGTCTTAAAGAGAGTTACGGATCCATGTATATATTGAAACTCATTAAAATAAAAATCTCTCAAATCAACGTAGTTTGTTATGACAGCCAATGCACAGAAATTCAGCTTATGAAATTGTTTTCAACTTAAATTCGTCAAAGATAAATTGTAAATTCAAAGACATGACTTTTTGAGTCACTTTGTATTCCAACAAAATGCAGCATGAAGTTTGACTAATGTTTAACATTTAGCAATGTCAGAACTTGAATTAAAGGGAGAGCGGTTAGAAACTTAATAGCTTGAAATAAATTTGCCCTTTCTCATTTCGCTTATTTGCCGGAATGTTGTATTAACTCAAAAAACATAGTTTCGAGTAAATCGACTTTGAAAGTTTTATTTTGTATATGAATGTACACAAAATGCTAACTTCCAAATGCTCTCCGAACGAATTTAACACAGATTTAGATATAGGAATTAATCCATCTGAAAGAACTCGGTCAGGAGAATATTTTATAGTACTTAGTCCAAAAATGAAGAATTTTGAGTTAATACAACATTCCGGCAAATGAGCGATATGTATATTCGATATCTTTAATATAATCATTATTCAAATTAATTCAAATAATGACAATTTGCATTTAAATTCGCTAATCGAATTGAAGGAGGGAAATATAGAAGTTGGACTTATCTAAGAAAAATTATAAAACGAAACAACTGACCTAATTACGCTAAGTAAATTTAAATAATTAAACACTTAACTTGTCGCTTTGTTTAGTTTCCTTATAAGTTCATGTGTTTAAGTGTTACCAGATCAGTCCAATGTGTGGGGGGCAGGGGAGGAGATTCCAAGCCCGTTTCCGTACACAATTAAAACTCTTAAGTACGTTATGTAATTAGCAAGCATATGCACAATAGGGTGACTAGGTTTTTATTGTTTCTCCGTTATCAGTTGTGTACAGTTGCTCTTTAATTGAAATTTCATAACGCCTGAAAACACTGCAATCGAAATTTGGTGTTTGGAGATTTTGTTTAACCAAACATCTGTTTTTTAACACAATAATCAGCTGTTAATTTACTCGAAATGAGAGAATTCTGATGCAGTGTGAATGCAATATAACTAAAATGTATCCATTGTTAACTTACCTGTGGGCCACAAGTTTTACCTTGTTATCGAAGATAAAACAAATGAAAAACCAAGTCAGCTTAATGTCCCGCTATCACATAGATAAATTAATTCACGTTATGGATTAGTTCGAGTAGGTATTCAATGTTTTCTGATAATATATTTTCTTTGTAATTTATGGTTTTGTATTGCACGCTCATCATGGTCAGAACTTTATAACCATCAAACCACCACCAGCTACTGCTGCTACCACCTGATGATGGCAATAATAATAATAATAATGACAGTGATGGTATCAGTTAATGGAGGTAATTGTGAAAAGTGCATGGGAAAAAATAAATACTGGTTGAATTATTTAAAATATCGAATTTATTCATATAGACAGACAGTCAAAGGGAAATAGAATTCACTCTCTTTTTTTTAAATTAATGTTGCACAGTGGCTTGTAAAGTTTTTTTTGTATGAAAAAAAATGTATTCATAACACTACATCACAAAAAAAAATCCTCGACATTTGATACATCATTTCTATGTAGAATTTTCCGCTGAATCGAAATATGAAGTCATATTGTTCAAGAGTAGAACAGTTTTTGAGATATTGTAAAATTACCGTTTTTTTGGTTATAGAAAAAGATGACCTCACTTTTTATGTAATATATTCAATATTTGTTAACCGATTTTAATTTTATTTTTATCAATTGAAAGAGAATTAAATAATCTTTTCTAAAGTTAAGAAGTTATTGAAATTCGTCGGAAAACAAAAGAGTTATGCTTAAACAAAGTCTGACTCAGTTGTTGGCGATTTAGCAAAAAGAACTCTTTTTATTCATTTTATTTATTATCCGTTTCTACATAGAAATGATGTATCAAGTGTCGGGGATATGAGAATTTTTGAAAATTTGTGGTGTAGTGTAATTGATCATCGCTTAAAACCACAACTACTATAAAGTTATTTTGATACAGAAAATGAAGAGTGTAGAAAGAGTTTTGCCTCTTGTTCAACAGGGATCGTATTTCTTACTCATGAGAAACACATACGAATACCCATCACTGATATCTCATGCAAACACTGTACTCATGACTATCAAACAGTCAGTTCGGTCCCACATCTGACAAATTGCTCACGGTGCGTAATTATGAGAAATAAGATTTAAAGCAGAACTGACTGTTGACTTATCATTAGTAATATGTTATGAGTTAAAATTGATTGTTGTGAGCTGTGTACCCCCCCCCCCTCACGAGTACTACTGTTACTCATGAGACTGAACTACTTCTCACGCTGTTGAGCTATGAACAATTATATTTGAAACAGAACTGATATTCGGCTCTTCATGAGTAATGTGCTTGCTATAACATTTCAGTAAGTTGATTAATTATGAGTTATGTGTCATAAGAAGTATCTGACTCGTATGAGCTGCGTTTTCTTAACCATTGGTACATATATTAAATTATGATCTAGGTTGGTCTACGTGGTTTGTAAAGATACTATTTAGCATCAATTATTGTCTTGAAACACCATTTTGCATACCACATCACTCCGGACAGTCTAATGTACCGTGTCTATGCGAGGGCGGAGCAATAAGTCCCTGACTTTTCGAACATTTCTCGTAGTTATATGAAATGCAACACTGCACCCATCAAGTACAAACTGTTAATAGACTACTGTCAAATTTTCAGCAAGTTCCGTCATTTACTTTGCGTTTCACAGCTGTTCAAAACATACAACCTCGTGCATTTTTTTAAAACTGGAAAAAAGTGAATTTCGAGTGCTCATTAAACATTATTTTTTTGCGAAAAAAAAACCGTCAATCAAACCAAGGAAAAGCTTGACAAATACTATGGGGACTCTGCACCATCGATTTCAATAGTAAACAAGTGGTTTAGTGACTTTCGTTGTGATCGCACAAGTACAAATGATGCTGCACGTTCTGGACGGCCAATTGAGGTCAATACACACGAAAATGTCGAAAAAATCCACTATATGGTGTTGACACGTGTGTAGTCTCCATGGCAAATGTCCATGAATTGAGCTACGTATTGGTACCTCATCCCCTATATTCTCCGGATTTAGCCCCCAGTGACTATTTCATATTTCCAAGCTTAAAGAAATGGCTCGGCGGAAAGAGATTTAGCTCCAATGATGAAATTATTGATCAAACAAATGCCTATTTTATGGACCTCGAAAAAATCAATTTTTTGGAAGGGATACAAAAATGGGAGAAACGTTGGGCTAAATGTATTGAGCTAAATGATGTTATGTTGAAAAAAAAAATTTTGCCAAAAAAAACTGTGTTTCATTCAAAAAGTCACGGACTTATTGATTCGCCCTTTATCTATCCTGTTAATCGGAGATACCTCATTAGATCCCCAAGATCTATCTCGTGTATCTCAGTGAGGTTGTAGAGGAAGGCACTACCTATAGTCTTTAGGCGTCTATTCATTAGAGTCGTACAGCTGCAAAGGAGATGTTCCACCGTCTCCTCCTCTTCTGCGTCTTCGCAGGCACGGCAGTGGTCATTATATGGAAGCTTCAACCGTCTTGCGTGATTACTGATTGGCCAGTACCCGGTCAGCACGACAATTAGCCTTGATATGCTTCCTCGATTGTGGCTAATCGGGGAGTTAGTCCGGTGAATGTTATACACTGGCCATGTGTTACTGGATATGCGGCACGTTTCCGACCTATCCCATCTGGTCTTTGCTCGTTCAAGGTAATGCAGGAAAATACCTCTTTTGACCGACCCCACAGGCGTTGCGACTGACATCATATGGAGTTCGGTGGAAGAGGATCCTACTCTAGGTAGTTCGTCTGCCATTTCGTCCCCTAGGGGACCCTTGTGGCCTGGCATCCAAGAAAGAAACATATTGGCCAGTCGACCTAGCTAGACAAGTTTTTCCCTGCATTCACCAACGAGTTTAGATGCAGTGTTGTTAGATTTAAGTGATAGGAGAGCCGCCTTGCTACCTACAAATATTCCAATGCGCTCTGTTCTACGTTGTAGTATGAGTGCGGCGAAGGCATCCCTGATATCCAGTACCTCCACTTGGTAAACGCTGCACTTGTCTGGGAGTTTGAATGATAAATTGAGGCTTACCACTTCGGAGAAGACACCCGAGCATATTAGATTATATTATCGTAACTTGTGAGAGAAAATACGAAGTACAAGTGATATGTCCCATGACCCATTTCTGGTCGTACTCTTAAGCCAGAACGTTGGCCAGCTTTGCTAACTTTGTAGGCCCTTGAGTACATTATGTTCTTTTCTAGAAACTTCGTACTGTGTTCACATTTCTTCAGTCTGTGCTCTGGGTATTGTAACATCGCAGATGTGTTGGTGTCTTAATCTCGCTATGGTTTCCCATTGCAAAGGGATGTGGTACAGCTCTCACAACCAGTCAATTGTGAGCTTTCTAGATTTACACTCTCTGATTGGGACCTACAGTTTTACACCAATTCCGAACGGTATTTTTAGAAGCTTTATTATAACTAAACACTTGATAGCGTTGCCGTCATTGAGCGAGGTGACCGGCCGTTGAAACAGATGTAAGCTGGTCAGGACAGGGATCGAACCCACGTTATCATGTACAAGAGCCATGCACATTACCATTTGTTTGTTAGCAGGCGATAAAAAAAACAGTCGTTAAAAAAACAAGCTAATGTGTTCTGTCATTCCGACGTCTTCCTCACACGCCCTGCATATAAAGCGTAGTTTCATACTATATCTCATACACGGATATGGGAAAAATTCGTGCAATGATTTAGCTGTACGCTTTTTAATTTCTAGCCTACCCCCCACCCCCCCAATCCGTACTTGCAGTTGTACAGCAAAACCGAACATCTATGCTTTCCCAGCAAAATATAATGGAGTAGTCCCAACTGCTCTACCGCTTTCAGTACTACCAACGAAGTACATACTATGTACTTATTTTCGGCACTCAGGAATCCGAAATTGCATTACAGATATTATGGTGTTTGTCGGAAGAAAAAGATTATCTGCCACTAATGCTGATACCAAGCTCAATGTCTTCGATAGCTCGATGGTGAGATGCGCGGCTGACAATCAACAAACCTTCATAATGAAAACAATTTCCTGGGGCCCGTCTTCCAGCCGCCGTTTCCATCCATGCCAGTTGATATAAACATTCGTGATCATTGCTGAAGTTCAGGGAAAAGCTAATCTGTACCAATTACAATATTGTTTTATACATGACCACCCCAGTACAAAATATTGAGTTATCTCCTTATATATGTTATTTACTTTAACTTCCATTCCCTTCCCCTCTCTCTCCTATAAACCCAAGACTTGTGGCAATTAAAATTGCCGTATGTAGTCCCACACTAACGAGTCCCCCACTACTGGAGACGTTTAGTGAGGGGAACCAACAACCGTTTCCAGGTTTTACTTGAGCAAGGAATATTAAAGTAATGTTTGTAATTCCATCAATAATATCAAGTTTGGTGGAAAAAACCAACCAAGCTTGATAGATATTTATTGTAAGGGGGATATTTCATGACCACTCAAAAAAGAGTTGTGCGATAAATAAACGATATCGTTGGTTTAAAATTGTTATATTTAAAGTTCGAGAATCTAATTCTAACATTACCGATTTTGTGCTGTTTTTTTTTTCAGAGTGATACAATTTAAATTTCAGCAAACCACTGTACTTTTACTCTTGCACTTGGGGACCACCGTCATTGCCACCAGTCTCCACCGCACAGTACTTATTAATTGTAATTACCCATTCGTAGAATGTTTTAACACAACTGAAAACTACAACCGGAAAGGTGGTAAAATGATGAATGTCTCTCTCTCACTCTCTCTCTCTTTCTCTCTGAATGTAATTGTGTCACTTTATGCCCCATATCCCGTAGTAACTATGATGGTCTATTTTCTTGTATTTCACATTCGGTTTTTGTTATTACGATGTTTCAAATGACCCCAAAGGTGTGTGTGTGTATGTGATGAAGGTGGAGATGGTACTAAAAGATAGTGAGTGACTGCTGGGGATGGCGTGGTTGGTTAGTGCTGTCACCGTTCGACAAGTTAGGTGGTATCCCCACAACAATAAGAAGGGCAGTGGATATTTTCAAACGTCTGTTTGTATATGAATGTGTTGTAGGGTTGCTTGGTTTTGACTGACGAGTACGGGTTGCAGGTAAAGCAGACTATCTATCTATTTAATAATATGACATGATTGCTGTCTACTACAAGCGTGTTTAAAGTTTTCTACAAATGTACTACATTAGTATAGTGATGGATAAACATATTTAGTAAACGGTTATTTATATCGGTTTCAAATAGACAACAGCTATGTTCAGATATACCGCGATTTTGAAAATTTCGGGATTTCATTTCCATAAACAGTTGAGTTGTGTACGGCAACACGTATGTTTGGTGAGTTGGAATCGCAGAAACTTAAAAATCTCGGTATACCTGAACGCCACCTCATTCCCGATTCTTATGAAATTTTTGATTTCATAAGAAGTACGAGGGCGGTGACAAAACTAGTCGATCTAACAAAGAAGACGCAAATAGTTGGGAAACATTTTCTTTATTTTTCAACATAATCTCCATTTAGCTCGATACACTTTTTCCACACGCTGAAAAATAGCGGCCTCTCTAACATATTTTGTTTGGAACACACTTCAAACATTAATATGTTTGCAAGTTCCAAACTTACTAGCATTTAAATGCAAACAGTATCATGTTTACTTATACTTACGTGGAAGCATACTTACGTGGAAGCATTCGCGTGTTTCCCCCAAACCTACATATACTTACGTGGAAACATATGCGAATTTACTGCTAAATATGGTAATATTTAGAAACGAATTATTCTTCGATTTCAATATATGTATATGTATTATTTATTATAAATAATTTTAACAATATAAATCCACATTTATAAATAATTAATAGATTTAAAACGGCCCTTTTTACATTTATTTGCACTAAAGGCACTATTAATTTTTTCATGAAATGAGAATCTGCTGCGCTTTTGCTTCTCATTTCTTTGTTGTCTCTCACGTTTTTGTTTTCAGAAGGTTTTAGCTATGCGTTGGTTATCACTATGCGTTGGTACATAAACAAGATATTTATATATAAATCAAGTTCATGCAAGCCAAGCGTGGATTAATTAGTTGTAATTTTTGATTACACTTATTTCACAAATGATCCACCGTTCCGATTTTCTCAGTAAAGGCTCGGACAGACTTCAAGTTGTTGCCTTTCCAGTTTCTTTCCTCGAAATCGTTTCTCAGTTACATACAGGGTGATTCAGGAAGTTCCGGACAAATTTCTCCAGCGTATTGCTTGGCTCATTTCATGAAGAAAAGTCCACTAGGACCATGTCCGAAAATGCAAGGGTGCGAAATGGCAGCGGGTTCAACATTTTCGGATTGGCGGTCGGAGGGTAATAGGGTAAAGCTGCTAACTTCTGAGCCAGTGGTCGGAATTTTTTGTTTTTGGTCTTGCTGGAAAGGTCTTTAAAAGGCCTTTCAGAATCAATAAAAAAAGGTAGAAAAAAGTCAAATCGTCGAGATACAGAGCTTTCGGAAAAAAATGGAAAAAAAATTCACATAACCTCAATTTGCTCAGCCAAATGGCAGGTAACGTATAATGACCTAAACGAAGCCCAGAGGTCTTACCGTTCCAAAGTTGTGACCATTTTTATACAATATTATGACCATATTTATACCTATAAATACTACTTGAAATCTTAAACGTGTTAATACAAAATCAAATAAATGTGTGCTGTTATTTCGCTTCCAAAAACAAAAACAAACATTTTTGCATTTCAGTAAAATGGTCATAACTTTGGAACGGTAAGACCTCTGGGCTTCGTTTATGTCATTTTGGAAAGGTAAGAGGTATGGCATCTGGCTGAGCAAATTGAGGTTATGTGAATTTTTTTCCCCATTTTTTTCTGAAAGCTCTGTATCTCGGCGATTTGACTTTTTTCTACTTTTTTTTCATTGATTCTGAAAGGCCTCTTAAAGACCTTTCCAACAAGGTCCTTATATGTATATGTCATGTCCTTATTTAACCGTTCTCAATTCGCATTAAAGTTTCAGCAGCATCTTGTCTTCATGTTAAAAAAAATAAACAACTATTTGCTCCCGCTTTGGTGAAACGCTCTTGTTTCCCGTCCACAATTAGAATTGAGCTAAATCATTTTTCGATATTAATGTTTTTTAATTTTATATATATTTTAACTTTGTAATTTTTTTATTCTACTTTAGTCCCCAAATTGCGTGATGCTGGCTTCACCGCTTTGGTGCGAATTTTGACTTATGAGATTTTATCCCACGCCGCTAATTTATCGCCCCGACTTAAATGTGCAAGTCTCCGTCCATGGTTAAGTCTACGATATAATTGGAAAATTTTTCCTCAATTAGTGATTCTAATTTTGAACATTTGGATTTGAGCAGAATGATAAATCTGATTCTTACGACAATTTCGAAAGGACTGAAAACGGGGCCTTAAGCTAAAAAGTTTAAAGTTGAGTACTTAACTAGATCCAGAGTTTGAAGCCGTTTAGGCTCAAATCGGCGGCACGCGTACAGTGTCGTGAGCTTGGCCAAAAATACTTGATCTCGATATTGGAACTGCTTACACAATACGATAATAAATGATTAGATGGAAAACAATTTGATCAGAAAGGTTTTAAAATATATGCAGATATATTATGTCGCTTGAGAGATATGTGGTGCGACGTTCAAGATATCGGTTAAAATCATGTAAAATTTGCATGCTCTTCTAAGGATAAAGATTCAAATAGTTTATTAGAACAATGTTTTTTTCAATGTACAACACTGTGTTTTGGGCACAAATTTTTCCCCATATCAAATGTACAGATAGGAGAAATTGTGTGTACAAGAAGAAACACGCACGTATTTTTTAAACCCGGCCCGTGCGCAAGGGGGGAGGGGGTTTGGAGGAAATTCGTTTTAGAACATTTTAAGACGTTTGAGCCATGTCCGTCTGTCTGTCTGGCTGGTCAACACGATAGTTCGAAAAAAGAGGGGCGTGGTGTTGAGTGTTCAGAAGGAGCACTCTAAACCTTCCCAACACGATTACTGCCTTAAATCTTTACCGATCACAATGAAATTTGCCAGTGACTATTATTTATCCAACCTTGGTTTGGGATTGAAAATGGGAGTTTTTACCGCGCCCCTTCTGGTACCTCCGTACAAATCGGCACATTTAGTACAAAATCATATTTCTTCTAAAACTTTTCTCTAGTAGATGTGATCAGCTTCAACTCACGCAGTGGTTAATAATCTGTAAATGTATACTTAACCAGAGAAAATGGGAAAGAGTGTTCCACGCCCATTCTGGTATGTCCCATACAAAAGTTTGGTGGAGGTCCTAGTTTTCAATCTGATAAATCGCGTGAAACACTTCCGACTTTAATGAAATTAGGTGTAAAGCTTCACGTCATCAAACGCCAAACACCGATTAAGTTGATTTTGCAACGTCTATTTTTGTACCTCCCGTACAAAAGTTGGGTGGCCGTTTGGTTGTTCGGCACGAAAAGTCCCACAAAACCGAACCACTCTTTATGAAATTTTATACAAGACAATATTTTGTCAATCGCCACTATCCTATGGAGAATGGAAGGTTTTGACACACCCATTCTGGTACCGCCCATACAAAAGTTTAGCGGATGACCGGTTGATCGACACGATAACGCTTGTAATCCACAACCGATCTTAATGAAATTCGATACTAGGCAATGTTTTGCTAAAAGCTACCGTATTGTTAATAATTGACTACTGTTCCATGCCCAGTTTCGTAGCTCCCATGCAAAAGTATGACATATTTCCGGTTGGCTGACTAGATATATCCAGTAAACCACAACAGATCCTAATAAAATTTGGTACTGATCAATATTTTGCCAAAAGCTACTGTGCAATAAAATATTAAGAACTTCGCCACGCCCATTGCTCTATTTCCCATATATGTAAATATTCGGCTGACAATTGGTTGGTAGTCAGAAAAATTCCTCAAAGCCTCTTAAGATTATAATTAAGTTGGGTATTAAATAACATTTAGTGCAAGGATAATCTGCTTTAGAATATGGTCACTATAAAAGTGTTTTTTAACAGAACTCGGACGTACTGGATGACTTAGGGTGAGGGTTTGTTTAAGTCGGTTCACCCGAGTGAAATTTATGTACTGATTGATATTGCCTACGAAATTTTTGCAAGCAAATGACAGTGAGCAAAATTTTCAGTTCATGAAATATTCCTTATTTTTTGTTCACGTACTTCTTATGGCAACGAAACTTTCATAAGAACTAAATACCGCTTTTGATAATTGTTTGGGACCGGAAATTTGACATTTTGATAATTTTAACAAAAGCAACACATCATGTGTTAAAAATAAAATGGATACAATTATTAATGAAATAACAAAAGTTTCCATTTAGAGATAATTGACAAAATTTCATAAAAAAATTTCGCGTGAACTGAATTTCAAAGTAACAATTTCAGCTATGTTTGTCAAACCTCCGCGACAGAATTATGCTCTTGACGTTGAAACATAAGTTCGCTTTCCGTCAATCATTAAACCGATGAGCGAGTTGACAAATCTATGTATAAATTAATCTATGTTTAAAATAACGTTATATGCAATAAAATAGTTTTGATTTGAAGAACCCAACAATTTTCTTTAATTTTGGATCGGAGTTCCTTATCGCACTTTGCGGGATGGGGGCTAAATGAAAAAAATTAAACAACTTTTTTTTAAAACTATTATGCTACAACCCAGTATTATCAACTATATTGGGTATTGGGTACTTTTGATTTGGTTTGTGTCTAGACTAACAAACGTTCGAATATTTCTTAATTAATGGGAAGTTTTCTAGGTGGAGCCTGTAACCAATATGTATTATATAAGTATATTGTAGTTTTGAACCCAATAAAAAGTAAATTTAGAAAAGCCAAAGAGAAAGAAGTTAAAAAAAAAGAATATTTTCTTATATAAGTGCCTTAAGTAAATTTTCTCAAAAAAAACTGTTAAACAAAGTACATTTTCTTAAAAAAAACCTTATCCTAAAGAAGTATCTTTGCTGAAAAAAAGGTAAATTTTCTAACAAAAAGTAAATTTTCTTACAAAAAGTATTTTTTTTAAGTTAAGTACCTTTTCTTAAAAAAGTTCATTTTCTTACAACAAATTGCTTTTCTTAATATTACCTTTTCTTTAAAATAAAATAATATCTTATCTTTTCTTGAGATATGTAGCCTTTCTGAAAATAAGTAAATTTTCGTAAAAAAATTACTTTTTCCCAAAAAAGAGTACCACTTCTTTAAAAAGTACCTGTTCTTAAAAAAAGCATACTCTTATGGCTTTTTTTTACAGAAAGTACGTCTTCTTAAAAAAACATTCGATTTTAATAAAATAAGTACCTCTCTTTAAAAAACGACCTTTTCGGGAATATATTATATATATTCTTACAAAATGGACCTAAAAATATACCTAAAAAAAATCAATGAGTGTTCGAACTCACGGGCGATGTTAACACATCCTTTTTGATACACGATATCTGATCGATTTCTACTACTTGTTTGAATGCTGGCATACAACTGAATAAAAAGCAATATTTAGTTCACTGAAATAATTGTTTTTGTTTTGTCATAAACAGAGCGACGACAAAATGTATTGAATAGTATAGAGATGCATTTGCACTCTTTTTCCGCTCTCATGTAGGGAGTCTGAGTAAAAGAGCAAAAACGAGTCATATTCTCTTTGTAGAATATTTCAACATAAATCAGTGTCGGGCGTTTCTCAAATTACTATTCCCGTGTGAATAGGCAAAAATATGCTGCTACTGCGAAGTTTATACACGTACACTATAAGTTTATAGGTTTGATATACGATGATTATCGATCGGCTGATGCTTTGCTGCATTTTCTTGTCATTTCGTCAAAGTAAATCAAATCAGTTCCTATTCAGAGGTTAATGAACGTGGATTATACTGCGCAACTTTTTCAAATCCATTGAGAAAAACTGCGGGATTTGATACTCGTAGTATGTGTGTTGCCCACTACTGATATAAATGCGCCTTTTCGACAATGTTATTACATAAAACAATACAATAAGCATAAATGTTTCAAAAGCCATCAATGTTTCGCATCAAAATTATAGAGTTATGACAAAAAGAGAGTAATACGTTTTGAATCATTCGCCAGATGTCGCCAGTGCTACTGAGTCATACAGTTCGTTCCATGAGTTCTCTATACTATTCAATATTCTTTGGAGACGACGACCAGCTTGTTTGTTCGCTTCCGCTACATCAATACCATCATATTTATTTTCAGGCAGAGACTATTGTGGTATTGCAACCACGTATGTGATGCTAACGCTGTGTGATGTTTGCATGTGTTCACTTTGATAGATTGCCCTACCCGTGCCTATAGATTTTAACACATCCAAAAAAAATTTCGTAAAAAAAGATTATCATTTTACTAAAGTATCTTTTCTTAAAGAAGGGTGCTTTAGGCGTGTGCATACTAACCACTACATAATATATAGCGAAAGGAACTTCGTCCCAACCGGGTGTCCCCCGATACCTCACGTGATTTTTTTCTATAGTTTTTGTACCAGGATATAAATTTTGAAATCGAATACATTAAAATTTTAAATACATTAAAATTTTAAAAACATTAAAATTTTAAATTTTACTGCAAATATAAGTCTTACAGTTTTCTCCTTGGGATGTATCGGGAAATCAACGTAGAACCTTCAGGAGATAATTTTTATTATTTTTAATAAATGTCTGTAGGTGACAACTATAACTTTATAAATTTCATTTGAATTCGAAATCAAAACGATCAACAAAAATACAGTAAATAACAAGACTACGAATGGCTTATCTCTAGATTTTTTCTTCATGGCGTAAAGACCCTGAATCATCAACCTATTTAGTCCAACGAACTGTCACATCACGCACATGTGCAGATCTAATCGCATAGTCTGGGCTGATATTGACATGAATCGCTTAAAATCTGGCACGTCTGTCAGGCGTGTCTAATTTTTTTCCAAACACATTTGTCAAAGATTCTCTTTAAGTCCGATTTTGTTCAACAAGAATGTTCAACGACTGTCTGGGATATTAAATCATCACCTGAATGTGTTTTTCTTATGTGTTTTTCTTATATCGGAGCTAAAAGTTAATCCAAGATTGTCCCCTTCTCTTCCCTCCCTTCTCTATTTTCTCCTCATATATGTATATGGGCAATCACAATGGGTCGACCGACCTCCGAGTGTAGTGACGATAATTTGTATACTGTCTCTTATTGTCACGTGTCCTAAACCTAACCTAACCTAACCCAGTCTAGGATTTTTTCATAGTGTAATAATATAAGTGGAAGCATAAGCCCAGCTGATCAGGCATTTTATTATTGGGTTGTTTCTTTTTATCATTCTTTGTTTACGAAGTACACTCGAAGTGTCAAACTTGTCTCATCATTTGTTTTGATTCCTTGCCCTCTTTACTTACGCTGGTCGTTTCACCGCCTGTAGTTTTTTTGATGGCTAAAAGTATATAGAAGAAGTAACTAAAATTATCTACATATGTATGGACTTACCGATGGATACTTACCAATTTGGATCTTAAATGCGTTCCAACTTTCTGCATATTACTTTTTTTTTTATTACATGTAATTCTATGCATGTAATTATTTACTTTGGCGTTTTTCCTTTGCCTCTTCTTCGTATATAAAATGATTTTGACATATCGAGTGTATTGTCATAACAATAGTACAACAAAATTCTGTCAAAATCGTTTCATATTACAACAACACGCCACGCGTCGACTTATATTATTAGACTATGGATTTTTTTGATAAGTTTTAAGATTGAAAACCCATTAACATATTTAAGGTTTTAATTAAAAATCAAAAAATATTCCACATCACTAGCCGGTTGGCTGTTCATGTGTCAATCAGTCGATATTCATTCAATCAGACTGTATGACTGCCATAGGCGAAATGGAATAAAATAACTGAGAATATGACTGCGGGCTGACTAACAAAATGACTGACACGATGGATTTTCGTGTTAACTTTAACTTTACCACCGTACGTACATACCTACTTGTGCGGACGTCTAGAATTATACTAGTACGAGAGACCATGGAACTAAAATGACATTTAATCATTAATATTTAATGATCATTTTTTAGTAATTGAAGTTTCCACAAATGTGGTCCCTCTGTACGAGTGAGTATGTACATATGATTATATCGACGATTCCGTCGTCTCCAATTCCTCTACACCACCCATGTGAAGCGGGGAATGAAATCATGTGTTACTTGCTATCGCCGTTGTCCTCTGTGCATCTATTGACTCAGGGGTTTTTCATATTTTCACTTTTGTTAGAATGAATGGTTGTATTTTTTGCTGGCCCATATTATTATTATGAGTATTGTTGTTATTTGTTATTCCGCCGATGGTCAGTCGGTCAATTAGTTTAAAGTATTTAAAAGCGAAAGGACACAAGTGAAAAACGCGCGTTTTTTTCTCTTCCAAAGACAGTTTGTTTTGAAAGGAAAAATTGTGTTGTGAAATGGAACCTTAAATAATTTATATGTTAAAATCGGGATTAAATTTTTTTAATTAATAATTTTTTTAAACTCATTTGGATAAAATTTGTTTTTGAGTTCTAAAATATTTAAAAGCGTCTTGAAATCCCATTCAAAATTGATTCCAAAAGAGTTCTCAAAAACATTCAGCGAAATTCAAAACCAGCTATTCCGCCGCGTTACGAAAGTGCGTCCTTAGGTTTCTGGGGATGTAGGTATGAGTCGGAACAAAAGCGTCTTGGTGTTTGGTTCCGGAATTATTCGAACATATATAGCCTAGGGTGTCCCAAACAATTAAATTTTTTTTTCTCAAGCTTTATTTGAAAGCTTATAGGGTAAAGTATTTTTGACAATTTTTTCAGATTTTTCGGAAGTGGTTTAGAGGTCGCACAAGTCGGTTTTCCTCCAAAAATCGGGTATTCCGGGCGTTTCTTGAATTGTACTTAAAACTCGGTCAATAACTACGATTTTTTTAGTTTCTAAGTCAACATTTTTGAAGCTAAACGTCCAAACTTTAATTGTATATGCACAAACCACCAGTTTTGGCAATAATTTTACCACGTATTAAATTTTTTCGTAAATTTTTGGTAAATTTTGTAAATAACGCTTTATATCTTTTAAAATTCCTAAGGAATTGTAAAAAACTAATGATGAGCTTTAAAAGACGTATAAATTTCAGGTAATTTTGGAGTAAACAATTTTTAATTTTCTGTTACTGTTCCAGAGTTATACCATTTTAAAGCCTTTTACCCATTGTATGAAACTAATAATATTATAATCCGTTTGCTATTTTTGCATTGGATTTTCTTTAAATTTCGATGACAATTTAAAATACTAATGATGCACTTTAAAAGATGCGTATATTCCAATCAATTTTCTAAAAAAAATTTTGTATTTCCAGTTACTGTTTCAAAGTTATTCCACTTCAAAACTCTTTACCCACTGTATGAACCTACTAATTTTATAAACTGTTTGTCTTTTTTCGTCGGATTTGCTTTGAACATTGTATTATTGAAAAAATCTACATGCTCTAAGTAACGACAAAGAATTATACGTGGCAAAAAATGGCCCCGACAACATATTGCAGGAACCATATATATGATTGGTTGCAAACATATATGTATATGTTTCCTGCAATATGTTGCTGGGGCCGTTTTTTTCTGCATGTAACTCTTTGTCGTTACTTAGCGCATGTAGATTTTTTCATGAATATAGTGATTAGAGCAAATCCGATGGAAAACTGGCAAAGAGTTTATAGTATTATTAGTTTCATACAGTGGGTAAAGAGTTTTCAAGTGGCATAACTCCGTAACAGTAACTGCAAATTCAAAATTTTTTTCACAAAATTGTTTGAAATTTATCCGCCTTTTAAAGTGCATCATTAGGATTTTAAATTTTTATAGAAATTTAAACCAAATCCGATGTAAAAGTAGCAAACAGTTTATAATATTTTTAGGTTCATACAATGGGTAAAAGGCTTTAAAATAGTATAACTCTGGAACAGTAACAGCAAATTAAAAATACTTTTCAACAAAATTACTTGGAATTTATACGCCTTTTAAAGGGCGTCATTAGTTTTTTAAATTTGCATAGGAATTTTTATAGTTATAAAGCGTTACTAACAAAATTTATCCAAAATTTAAGAAAAAATTTAATACGCAAAATCATTGCCAAAACTGATGGTTTATGCATATACAATAAAAGTTTGAACGTTTTGTTTTAAAATTAAAAATGTTGACTTACAAACGAAGAAAATTGTGGTTATTGACCGAGTTTTAAATAAAATTCAAAAAACGCCCGAAATACCCTATTTTGGGGGAAATTCGAATTGTGCGACCTCTAAACCTCGTCCGAAAAATCTGATAAAAATATCAAAAATACTTTACCCTATAAGCTTTCCAATCAAGCTTGAGCAAACATGAAAATCAAAAAAGACACATTTTTTAAGACACCCTAATATAGCCGTATGTCGCACTTAAGTCCCGTATTCAGTGCTCGAGAAATTTTCGTAACAAATACGGTCTGTTTTTTTATTTCCTGCTAAACTAGATTTTCGACCATTTTGTATGGGGCGCTAAGCGATAATAAACGTGTTCCCATACAAACTCGTCGAAAAAATTAGTTTAGTGGGGTATATAAAACACGCTTAATGTCATTTAAGGCCCGTCCAAAAAGACCAATATTTCATGTGAAATTTAACAACACTCCATACAAAAAAGAATGATTGCGGAGTTTCGACAAAAATTTAAAAAAAAATCGTGTCCACAACCTCCCATGAAGGGATTAGGGAGAGCTTTTCACAATTAGCGAGACGTACGTTTTCTAGTTTTATACTCACTGCTTGGGACCTACAGTTTTACACCGGTTCCGAACGGTATTTTGTGAAGCTTTTTCATGGATAATTACTCTATAGTGTCGCCATCACGAAGCGAGGTGATCGTCGTCGAAAGATATGTAAGGTGGTCTGAGCAGGAAAAGTATATCCGAGGAGTTGAGACTTAAGAAAATATACAAGTCTAGTGACCAAATGAAAACTAAACTTCGTTTTGTTAAAACAACTTATTTCAAAGTTAAGAGAAATAATAATAATAAATAATAATAATACCCACAAGCAGGGTATAGCTGCATTAGCATTATGCTGTATTTGGTATAGAATTCTCTCATTGCCTGCATCATAGTCATAAAAATCATATGCCTCCGTTGTAGTAAAAGCTGCAACAATGTTGTCCTATTTTTTACACGCTGAATTAAAATTAATTTCAATAACATTTTCTTTTTCATGTTTGTAATCAGCTGATTTTTGTTTGTGATTCTATTTGTGAGTTGCCACCTAGCATCACATGGCTGTTTATATCATGATGTGTGGAATATCGTATAAACAGGAACATGGGGATATCACGATATGATTGATATTGCGATAAGTGTCGTATAAACGAGGTATATGACTTACCTTCCAATTATTGCATGAATCGTACACCATTTTATTTTTAACACATATAGCCCGGTATTCAGTTTTTATGAAATTTTCGTTGCCATAAGAATTACGTGTATACAAAGTAACGAAACTGTCATGAACCGAAAATTTCTCCCACTTTTCATTTGCTTGGTACTCAGCTCTTTACGAATATTTCGTAAGCAAAAACAATTACAGGGTTGTTACCCCAAAGTTATTTCGTACGAAAACAATTGTTTGATAATTGTTTGCGTCCAGAATTTTGACATTTTGATCATTTTAACAACCAAAAAGTAAGACCACATGCATTATAAATAAACCGGAGCACGTAGAGAAATTATAAGTGAAATATTTGCAACGTAAATCAAAGATGGATGGGAACTCTCTGCAACAAAATTTTCCGTTTAGAGATAAATGACAAAATCTACTACGATAATGTCACAAGAACTGAATACGAGGCTTAGTGCTAATTTTTTTGGGTCCTAAGGAATTATTACACAATTACTTTTGTATGAAATAACTTTGGAACAACAACCCTGTAATTGATATTGCTTACAAAATTTTCGAAAATAGCTGAGTACCAAGCAAATGAAAAGTGAACCAAATCTGTGGTGCACGAAATTTTCCTTGTTTTTTATTCACGTACTTCTTAGGAAACGAAAATTTCATTAGGACTGTATACGGGTTAAAAGCAGAAAACCCCACTGTACTATTAACAAGAGCTTGCAACAGCTGGTTTATGTTCTAAAAAAGTCCGTGGAAGCCTTGGAAAACATATAGTGGAATGAGAGAAATTTTTAATTTTAACAATTTGTCTGTTAATTGGGATCTACACAAATAAATTTACTCTAACACTTCATTACATTTGAATTTTTTTCACTGAATATCTCCTGGTGTAATCGATTTAATTGGGAAAATTTACTCCCAGTACGCGGCTGCAAACGTATGAAAAACGCACAACACAACAGGAATTCTTCGAGTCACCTATCACTGCTTCTTCTTTGAAAGCATCTTTTCTATAAGTTTTCCAAGTACTTACTTGATCAGCTGTCTTATCGGTTCTCCTTGCAGAAAACACACCAGATCAGTAAAAGTTGTTGTTTCATGAGGCTAGGAAATTTGTAATATATTTTCTAGCCTCATGAAACAAAAACTTTTGGTGTTTGTTGGATCGTAAGAAGCTATGCACTGTTGTTTCATGTATCAAAATAAATCGTTGTGACTGATCCGGTGTAGTTGCACCCTAACGTTCTGTAAATAAACTGGCACGTTAATTTTCGTAAAGCCCCGTATTCAGTTCCGTTGCCATAAGAGTTTTCGTTGCCATAAGAAGTATAAGTATGTATTTGCATAAAAAATAACATAAATTTCCTGAACTGATAATTTGACACACTTTTTATTTGCTTGGTACTCAGCGAAGGAAATTCAATTACAGGGTTGTTCTGTCAAAGTTACTTCGTACGAATTGTTTGATAACACTGTGTGTAATTTTTTAATACATGGACTTAATACATCTGAACTTATATTGTGTGCTGCGTCCCTTGTTGCGTGTGCTGAGCTTACTGCTTTGCCTGTGCTGCTGCGGTCGGTGAGATAGCATAGTATCCCAATGTTGAAGTAAACGATGTTAAGAATCATTCCTAGGAAGTCTTTTTTCTTTGGTCTTTTATCACGTAGTGGTGTCCGTATATGGTTCTATTTCCATGACTTAAAAAATTACACACAGTGAAATTAAAAAATGTTCGGGAAATTTTTCACTTTTGCGGCTACCTAAACGCTACCTAAGAGCTACCTAAACGGTGTTAAGAATCATTCCTAGGAAGTTCATATGTTCCAGAAAGATGTTTACTGAGATCTTACGTACATTCTTGCAGTTGATTGTTTCCTTGAATTTTGAACGGTTTGCTACCTATGGACCTGAACAGGGGAAAAAAGGTAAAAAAGTTTTTTGCGATTTTGACCTTGAAAATTAAGTTTTTTGATTTTATATGTTCACAATTTTTGCTGTTTATGACTTACTACTTTATGAGCAACAACTTTCCCTCAAAAAGTTAATCAAAATTCCGAACAGTTTGC
Source organism: Phaonia tiefii (assembly GCA_963931995.1). Taxonomy (NCBI): domain Eukaryota; kingdom Metazoa; phylum Arthropoda; class Insecta; order Diptera; family Muscidae; genus Phaonia; species Phaonia tiefii. The sequence continues at coordinate 296,212,138 of OZ008368.1, forward strand.
AAGATAGGAGGCTGACAAAATGATCACTTTTTTGCAAAAATGACACCGATGCCCCAAATATTTGGGGGCCCATAAAACAAAGTTTCATGACTTTGGGCAAAACCGGGAGACACGGGTCTTTTTTTCTTTGGTCTTTTATCTCGTAGTGATGTCCGTATATGGTTATATTTTTTCGTGTTGCACTGTGTACTTGTTTGGTACCGGAATTTTGACATTTCGATTATTTTAACAAACAAAACTAACACCTCATGTGTTAAAAATGAAGAGAGTGAGTAGAGAAAATATTCATGAAATATTTACAAGATAAATTAGGTGGTAGGTAACACTCTGCAACAATAATTTCCGTTTAGAGATAAATGACAACATTTCTTACAAAATTTTCACAAGAACTGAATACAGAACTTAAGAAATCAGTGGAAACTATGGATCGTATACGGTGCTATTTATAAATGTCCTTAGTAAAAAAAGATCCATGTTTGTCACCATCACATTGATCACAATTATAACTTTGGTCAAACGGTAATCTTAAAAGTTATTCCGCATAATTACCAGGCATCGCAGACACATAACCATAGAGAAATACTAAAGAGAAATCATGAGTGTTTCAGTTCCACCAAATTCCCGTTGAAAGTCACCGAGCTAACGACAGATTTGATACGTTTTTTTATACCGGTTTTTTGGATGTAATACAAATAAAAATTAAAGAAAATTGTTGTGTTCTTCAAAACAACACTATTTTATTGTACATAAAACTATTTTAAAATGCATAAGTATCAATAAAAACAAATTTAAAGTCAGTATCTTCAATTCTCCTATCGCTCATTCTCTTTCAAATACTATCCTGTATCAAATTTGGTCGACCAGTTGCTTCATCGAAACCCCCTGAATATAACACCTCCACTCGTTAAGTCCCGTATTCAACTCTAACGAAATTTTGGTACGAAATTTTGTCATATATCTCTATCTATTCTTTGATTTACCTTGTAAATATTTCATTTAGATTTCCTTTTCTTTTACTTTTACTTTTGATTGTTAAAATAATCGAAATGTCAAATGTCCGGTCACAAGCAAATAATATTATCAAATAAAATAATAATAAATAACTTTGGCGTAACAACCCTGCAATAGATTCTGCCCACGAAATTTTCGCAAAGAGCTGGGTATCACGCAAATGAAAAGTGAGCGAAATTTTCGGTTCATAAATTTTTGGTTATTTTTATACATTTTTTTTCTTCTGGCAACAAAAATTTCATAAAACTGAATACCTGGCTTTAGTCGAGAGATGTAGCAACAAAACAAAAATATATGACTAGAGATTACGAGCGCAAAAAGGGGCAACTCGCACGGCATGGCAGAATAAGTAACCCTGCGGTTACACGAGATAAGACAATGTGAATATGTATTAGTTGCCAATGTAGGGAACAAATGTTTGTCTAACGTAGCCATCTAGGCAATTATAAAGATACTACACTTATTTAAGCACTTTTAATCAGTGTCGTTTCGTGCGAATTCAAATCATTTACCAAAATCTGCAAATAAAATTTTTTTTACAAATAGTGCGGGCTTTTTCGATTATGTTTTGCTTTTTCGGAAACTGCAACGAAACGTCACCGAATTCTCTGCTTACATCAACCCATTCGACGAATTTACTGTCTTCGACAACACAGGCAATGACGAAGACAATGAGAAAAATACATTCAACAAAGTTTGCTATTGTCTCCGTAAAACTGTCTCGTGTAAACGCCAAGTAACGGAGACGTAGGAGCCGTTGTTGTAGTTGAAGGCAACAACAACAGTCGTTTTGCGTATATTTGGAAGCCGATCTTGTCAATTTCAATACAAAATGTACCAACAATAAAACTGGGGATGTCGTTCGGGACTCAGTTTTATAAATTCCGGGATTAGAGATTTGACAAATTTAAATCTCAGGATCCGCTATTTTTCGGGATCTCGAACTGGAAAATTGAAACTTTGAATTTGTTGCAAACAAATATTGTACGGATACCACAACACTCAGCACATACATTTCAAAACTTTGTTTCGATGGATAAAATATTTATATTTCACATCTATAAGTTTATAAGCACAATGCGTGTGATGGCGTGTGAATCAGAAAGTGTTATCGATAAATACAATCACTTGTGTCACAGTCTCATGCACACAAATCTCGGCTTTTATTTTTAAATTATTACTTTTTACAGACCAGAAGTATACAAATTTGGGTAAAATGTAATTAGTCATGCATTGGAATATGGAGTTGTTATTCTCGTTCATTATTAACAAAAATCTTAACATTTTTATCGGCAACTATTTTTCAACAAATAGGTTTTTTGTGTAAAGACCTTCTTGAGGCCAAGAAAGAGAAACGAGTTCTATAAGTTTAGACCTCTGCCAAGAACGATGTTAAACGAAAGTTCTTGTTCTTCCTCTTTAAGAATACGTGTAAATTACATTATCAGGCCACTTGCGTTGGGTGCCACTCTAATATGAACAAATATTTGAAAAAACTAAAATCTGTGGCCGTCTGTGGTGCAACGGTTAGTGTGCGCGGCTGTTGTGCTAGAGAACGTGGGTTCGATCCCTACTCTGACCATCTTACACTTCATTCGATGACGGCCACCTCGCTTAGTGACGGCGACACTGTCGAGTAATAAGCCATGAAATAGCTTCTCAAAAAACCGTTCGGAACCGGTGTAAAATTGTAGATCCCAATCAGAGAGTGAAAACTGGAAAGCGCACAGCTCAGTGATTGTGAGAAGCTCTCCCCTATCCCTTTATGGGATGTAAAGGGAAAATATTTATTTAAAAAAAATTGCATTCGACAACTTGAAATTTATATTTTTATTTCATGAGAAATTTAAATTGTGGAGGTATTCGTCGGATAGTTTTGATCTTGTTGTATTGCCTACTTAAGCGGTCGATGAAATAGAATTGATTTATTGGTGGGTCAACTTACCACGTTCTCGTTGTCTACACTTATTTTTCAACTATATGTGTCAAAAGCCCGTAATTTGCTTCAGAAGGTCGTTAAGTATATATTGTTTTTATAAAATTTGTCGGGATTTCCCCGGATAATCTCGGGATTTTCCAAAGCCGAAAAATCCCGCGATTCGGAATTTCCCACTCAATATTCCTAAATAAATCTGAACAAAAAAAAGTACAAAACCAAAATTCATTTGAATTCGAAAAGGTCAGACTATAACGAGAAGATACAAGTTAAATCAGCTGTTATAACGCGTACACCTGTACTAAAGTATAAGTAGATACATCTTGCCGCACGCGTACGCGGGCTGAGGTGCGTGCGTTTGTTTTTATATGTTTCCGATCGCGCTCTTTTGTCTTAAGCCGACAATTTCGCTCACTTTTCATTATGATAACTCAGCTCTCAGCTCTTTGCGAAAAGTTTGTGAGAAAAATCAAGTACAGGGTTCTTAAGCCAAACTTATTTCGTACGAAAACAATTGTTTGATAATTGTTTACGACCGGAATTTTGACATTTTAATAATTTTAGTAAATAGAAGTAATACCACATACGTTAAAAATAAAGTGGAGTGCAAAGATGAAGTCTTAATGAAATATTTTCAAGGTAAGTCAGAGATATGTGGTAACTCTCTGTAACAAAATTTTCCGTTTAGAGATATGTACATAAATGACAAAATTTCTTAAGAAAATTGCGCGAGGACTGAATACGGGGCTTTAAGTGCCTGTGCTCATTTTTTCTTTCTCGCTCTCTTTGACGTTGCTCCCTACTCCAAGTTCTATTCTGTTCTTCTCCACTTATATACAATTCCCACTTACTTCTCCACTTATATACAGCTAGGTTGAAACAGCTGATTTTTTACAGCCGTTAACGATTGACTGATTCAGCGAGTACGAATAAACCGAGTTGGTATGATCAGCTGGCGCATCCCACGTGATTTGAATAATATTTAATATGAGAAAGGGAGAGAAGAGAAAAGGTTGCAAATAATGAATTTGAATCGGAGATCGTATTTTTAGAGCATAAGGACAACCATTTGTGTACAATCAAAAAAAATGGTGTTTCATTACATCCCACGAAGCGATTGGGGAGAGCTTCTCACAACCAGTGACCTGTGCGCTTTCTAGTTTTACACTCACTGATTAGAACTTACAGTTTTATACCGGCAAAAACGATGTACAAGTAGACAATCAAAATTTCTCTTCACTCAAATGCCAACAAACAAAACGAGTGTAACCCTAGCCATTCTCTGCTCTCTCCCTTACTCTCTTCACTGAATATTTCAATACACGAGCAGCTTTTTGATTGTGGTATTGTATATAACTATACAAACTCCAACCCTGTTGAAGTAAAATTACATGAACTATGCAAAAAGTATGAAATAATTAAGATATGACGCGGGAGAGAAATTCGTTTGAGTGAATTACTCTCCCTTTTTTGAGAACCGTTTTCATGGCTAAATCAGGGAGTTCCTATGGCACAGCTGATCGAATAGCCACTAGGGAAATGATGTAGAATAAGAGACCAAAGAAGAAGAGAAGAAGATTAGAGTCCATGTAGCAATCTAAGTTTAAAAGTGTTTGATTGATACTAATGACAGCTAAATTATGTTTGCATCGAACGAAAATACGCATTCCCTTTTATTTCTGTCCGTCTTTTACCAACCAAAGAGTAAATTACCACAGCAACTCGAACTCTATGAAATGGTCTACTACCTCGTCGTCATGAAGAGGCATCGAAGAGAGTAGTGAAGGCTCTTTAGTATTGCTCTGTGGCTAAATACTCGATAGTGTCGCCGTCACTAAGTGAGGTGACCGCCGTCGAAAGATATGTTAGTGGTCTCATGTACTATGGTATAGAGAAGAAAATTTAGCACGGAGTGGAATGCCAACAAAGAAAATGAGTGAATCGCGTCATTTCTCTGCTCTCTCTCTTACTCTCTTCGTTGAATATTTCAATACACGAGCAGTTTTCTGATGATGCTATTGTATCTAACTATAGAAATTCCAACCATATTTAAATAAAATTACATAATGTATGTAAAAAGTATGAAATAATCAAGTTATGACGCGGGAAAGAAATGCGTTTGAGTGAATCGCGGCGACGTTTTTGGTTCGCTTGTACTAAGGTTGCCAAATTGCTCCGGTTTTTTCTTCTTTACTTGTAAATCCTTTTTGTCATGTACAATCACCACCGAAATGGCAATATAGAATGGGTAAAAGGACATAAGTTTCGTAATTTTTGTCACCATGTGGTGAGACTGGGGTTGCCAGATGCCGAATGTGAAAAGTCGGGTTAAACATGACTAAAAAGTGGGATTTCTCTGGACAAAGTAGAACTGTCATATTATATGGGGGTTTGCCGTTTTTTAACAAATTGAATATTGAGCAAACTTGGATAAACAAAATTAGTTTTCTCGATGCAAATTAATCGTGTGCAATTATGTAAATTGGGGGTCTCTTGTATTCCAGATTATTAGTTTACCTTGGTTAAATTAGTTCCAACAATGTTTTGGGCGTACACCACACTGAGTAAAGAAATGTGAGTTTGTTAAGTTGTTGTGTCCAACATTGAATTACTTGCTCCTGAGCAAGTACATGCTGAAAAATCTGCATTGTTTTGTTATTTGAATGCAAATATAACATGTTTGTAGTTTGTCGCAAATTTAATATACTTGTGTACAAACACATTGTGTTTGCTATTCAATATTATATGTTGAAAAGACAATGAATAATAGGTTATACTGTATGTTTTTTGTGACCAAATGCGGCTTTGTTTGTTTAAAACTGCTGAAAACAAATCGTGACAGACAACAAAGAAACCAAAAAGCAGCAGTTCTTCAATTCATGAAACCAATACTTGCAAACATATACATGGTACCTGCAATAAGTTTCCGGCGCAGTTATTTTTAGCTATTTTTTTTCCTAGTACAAAGGAGTGCTTGATGTACAGGGATATTTAAATTTCGCTACGGATGGTTCGAAACTGAATTAACAGTAAGGGTATTGGGTTTATTCTAGGAAACTAGGGTTATATCTTTCCCGTAGACACCCTGATCATTGAAGCTCTTATTAGGTGGAAATTTTGGCGATTAGTGAGAGATTGGTTGGCTGAGGGATAATATTTTAACACTGATGGGGGTCAATGCCTTCTTTGATAGTCAGGCGGCAATTAAATCCCTTGGATCAGTCATCCTAAACTCAACATTAGTCCAGAACAGCCGGAGGAATCTTTAGAGATTGCTCAGCAGTAAGATATTCACCTCAGTTTGGTGCCAGGATGCATGGACATTCCGGGGAACTGCAGAGCGGATGAGCCGCCAAGACAAGAGACTACACTACCGGTTCCACAGGAATTGTATCGTCTTGACATGCCACTAGCGACTTTCAAGCATTTGCTGTGCGAACGCTTTATGTGATGATGCAGGAAAGGTGGGTCCTCACAGATCTACAGACAAATCTGGCCGACATTGGATCTGAGGAGATCTACGAACCTTTCCCGCCTACCATGCGGAGAGTCAGAATGACAAAGCTAATGACTTTTGCATAAGCTGCAACGATGAGGAAGATGAAGAACCGGCTGAACATCTTCTTTACACGATGGCTACTATGGAATCATACTTATTTAGGGATCTGGGATAACTCTAGCGTTTAGACGTTGACAGCATATTGAGCTTCTTGGAGCAAACTGAATGGTTTTTCGAAGCCCGTGGTATCACAATGACCTAAAAAGTCTAAGTGAGTCGTTCGTCGACTGCCACCTGCACTTAACCTAAACACAATGTCAATTATTAACCCATTATGGGTGGAATCGGGTGCAAAATTTAATATTTTAGTCGATTTAAATCTTCAATTATCCCTACCCTAGAATAATATTGAATATTTATACAATTCATGGATAGTTTAATAATGTAAGTTGGTGTAGGTAGTAAGAGAATATTAAATGTGAAATTGTCTTAGAGTAATGACGTATAGAGTAGCCAACTCTCTCAGTAAATTGATGACATTTGGTGTGTTGGAGTTTGGTTGCATGTTGGAAAGTATTATCTACTTTAATTATACCAGATAGAGGCAATGGCTCAAACCAACCAACAATAAATCAGCAACGGCATTTCCTTTTGTGCGTTAAAATTTTTATGTAAATACACCACAAATATATACTAACAATAAAATATAACATAAAAGTCAAAAATACGTTTAAATTTCACAGTTTTACATCAAAACGACATGGACAATTTAAGTCAACAATTTTTGTAATTCCACCTGGTGTAAGTTAATTTACGTCAAATAACTCTCTATCGCACTGACCGTACCACGAATAGTGTGAAAGGAAATGTCAGATGAGAAGAATGTCAGCTCCAGATGGAATTACAAAAAATGTTAGCTTAAAATTTTCATGTCATTTTTATTGAAAATTCTGAAATTTAAACGCATTTTGGACTTCTTTGTTATCTTTTATTGTTTGTATATATTTGTGGTGTAGTTTCCCAAACATTTTAACGCACAAAACGAAATGCCGTTGCTTATTTATTGTTCGTTGGTTTGAGCCATTGCCTCTATCTGGTATAATTAAAGCAATACTTCCCAACATCCAACCGCCCATCTGCAACACACCAAACGTTATCAATTTACTGAGAGAGTTGGCTACTCAATATGTCATTACCCTATGGACATTACTCTATGGAAATTATATTTATATATTTAAACTTATTAAACGTCAGCAACTTCTAAAATTTGACTGGTGGAAATTATTATATCTAAGAACAACAACTGTATAGAGGCATATATTATTAAAGTGAGGTAGTTAGGTATTTTTAGTATAGGTATATATTATATTTTTTAAAATTACTAGACCGGTTAAATTTTTTTAATAAAAGTAGCTACACTTCTGAACAAAAGTGGCACAGTCTAATTAAATAATGTTTAATCGATTTCTTTCACGGATTTCGAAAATAATCGGAGAAAACAAGATCTCTTAAGCCTAAAGGTAATTGCAACTTTAAAAAATATCGAGGATCTAAGACAACTAAATTTGAAGCATATGGTAGGGCCAGACCAAAACAGAACGAGACAACTACAATTAGAATAGTGCGTTCTATAAATAGAACTTTCAAAACTTCGGCATCAGTGTGTGTAAGTAGGAAAGCAATGTGTAAGTAGCGACAAACAATCACTCTGCACAATAAATGTATTCGGTTAGTGACTAGTGTAAATACACACCGCAGTGGCTTAACGGGCTAGACGCTGCTGAAGATAATGCTTCACAAACATCGAAACTATCGTCCAGCGAATATGAGTTCGAATCCCACCCGCGGCATTTACATTTTTTTCACTAACCGGAGAAAACATGATCTCTTAAGCCTAAAAGAAATTACAACGCAATATATAATTAGATCAGAAACTCACCATTACTACATTGCGCTGTTCCCAAAACTCTTACGGTGATTTCGTGATATACGGGCTCCCCGAAATCCTTGAAGATGGAAACCTCCTTGGACCAATATGCTCGGCAATTAACTCACCGGGCTACGGACTTTATGAGTATATAATCACTATACTTGATAATTTGGCGAAAGACTCCGGATATAATGTCAACGATGCGATTGATTTTAAATCGAGAATTGAGAATATCGGAATGGATGATGGAATGGATGGTGTCCCTGTAGACGGTAGAGGGGAAATGGAGTATACTGGGAAAATTTACGCAAATACCACAAGTCTTATTCATTGAATTGGTGAAATTTTGCGTAGAGGGGACGGGGTTTTTCGGATACGAGGGCAAATTTTTATGGGCAAGGAAAAGGTATGCCTATGGGATCACCAGCTTCACCAGCGATAGCTGACATAATAATGGAGGAGCTACTTGACGAAACTTTGACGAGGTTGGAAGTCAAGCCCAAAATCTTGGCAAAGAATTTTGACGACTTATTTGTTGTGATAGGGGGGAATGAAGTGGATAATGCACTTTGGGCTCTTAACACATATAACGGACAGGTAAAATTCACGATGGAAGGGGAAGAGGACGAAAGATTGCCATATCTGGACTCTGTCGTAATTCGACAAGACTCAATTACAAGACTCGAACTAGATTGGTACCAGAGGACTACAGCGTCCGGAGGACTAATAAACTTCAATTCTAGACACCCTAGAGGAATTATTATTAATACGGTGACAAATTTCGTGAATAGAATGCTGAGGATCGGCGACAAGGAGTTTCATGTGGAGAATGAGAGGAGGATAGGGGAAATTCTGCGCGAAAATGATTTCCCGGCCGGGACAATAAATGGATCGGAATGGACACACAGGACAATTTATGGAACGTGGACGGAATCAACCGGGCGAAACCCCACTGAAAATTTGCTGATCCCTGACGTGCATACCTAGTTATTCCGAGGGACTGGAGCATTCCGATATCTCTATAACAAAGGGTCATATGAGTTGGCGTTGAGATCACACAATACCCTGAGCAGATTATTTGGCCGGACAAAGTCCAAAGTGACGGAAAAGGATAGATCTAATATTGTATATCGAATGAAATGCAAAGGGGATGTTTCTGACGTATGCCAAAAGGTACACGTTGGCACCACGATGACGAAATTGAAGACAATACTGTTTTCCTACAAATCAGATTTAAGGACTACCTATAGACCTATGGAACGAGAAACGGCATTAGCGGCTAACTGTGCTGCGATGGGTCATAATCCTAACTTTGACGACGTTGACATATTAGTGGAGGAGACACATTACTCACGCGACTCACTCTCGAAATTTTGCACATAATTAAAGTTCCCTCAGAGAAAAGACTCAATTACAAGACCGACACTGACCGATGCGCTCAAATATGTCGACACACAATAAGCAATCACTGAGGAAACAGACAATAGTTGACGAAAGCTTGCACACTGCGTACGAGTAATTTGTTTTTTGTAATTTATAATACATGTAATTATTGGCAATCGTTTTGTGATCAATATGTTATTAATGTTAAATAATTCTTTATATAGAACCCTGAGGATGATTAGCGATGTTAATCGAAATATGGGGAAAATTTAATAAATCTTGAAAAAACAGTCGAACCCGCTGGTATTTTCATTTTATGACCTCAAGCCAAACAAATTAAACAGAGGTTTCAAAAAAATAAATTTTGCCCTTGTATGAGGCGACATTTAAAAAATGTTGCCATCGCCCTTTCATATTTGTGCCTTTTTCGGGGTGAGAAAATAACATAAAAATGTTGCATTTTCTCCCAACTGTGGTCTTCCGTTTGCTTTTTTTAGTAGTACTATGTTTTATTTGCCTCTCTTATCTAAAATTGTCGACCAGTATATATGGAGACCTAAGCGATATTAAGCTACATATGTTAAGCGACTCTTCATACAAACTTCATACAACCGTCAACATAGTACCAATACTTTTAGTTTGTTTTTTTTATTTCCCCCTAAACAATTTTTTCGACGACTTTGTACGGAGGGGATCCACTTAAAATCGCTTAACTTCACATACAAATTGGCCGCTAAATTAGTTTTGGATGGAATAAAAAAACAGACCTACTATTGGTGTTTTTAATTATTCCCGCTAACGAAAGTTTCGACCACTTTTTTTGAGATTTTAACTGAAGACGCTTAAATTAGTTTATATAGCATTCGCACTGGCATCGATTTTCTTGATTTTGCCACTTTTGTTGATTTTAAGCAGAAATCAAGAAAAGAAAATTCAAGAAATACGTTATGACAGACAAAAAATCGGGTATTTTTTCTTATTTGTCTAGGAATAAGGAAAACATGCTTGCTTTGCTTTAAGTGGAGTTAAGGTTATCAGACGCATTTGACAATTTGTCATCAGGTAAATCTGATGCTCTTCAAAATGGTTTGAAAACCAAACGATTACTTTGAGGTTATCGATAAAACAGAGAGCGCGAGATAAAATGTCGGAGAGAATAAACTAAGAGTAAAGCGGAAAACTACAAATTATATAGATTTTTGGGAATTTAATGTGAAATTATAGAAATACAAAACAATATGTATGTGTGCTCGCACCCCTTACAAATGTTCTCAGCAGTGTCTTCTAATCCCTTTCGCTTTCTGGGAGCAATCAAATAATTATAGCAAGCGCTAACCGTTGATGTTAACACTGTGGCGTCTTGCTTTAAATGAAGTCTGTCAGATAAATCTTTCTGTGTGGACGAAAAATCGATAACTCCGTCAGATATGTCTGTCAGATCCATCTTATAATTTGAACTCCACTTTATGCAACGCTGTTTTATCTCACACTACGCACGAATAGTACGTTTGTTTACAACCATTTCAATCACGGCGCATTGATGTGGTGGTACTACTAGAATAGCCGACTTATTTACTTTTCTTATTTCTTGTTTACTTTTATTCCTAAAATACATTTGTGCTGAGTTTTATTGTGGAAAAATATCAGACAAAGAAAAATCCCTACGTTTGTAGGCGTGGTGTGTTTGTTGTCGTAGTAACACTACCTCGTCAATGCGCTTGGGCTTTCAATCAAATCAGGAAAAATAATGCGAACACTTCAGATTTTGTTAGGGCATTTGATACGAAATCAGGAAAATAGATTGTAGTGCGAATGAGCTATTAGCGCAACACAAAAAAGGTTGAAATATTAGCTTAGCTTAGCATTGGCATTGGCCGTCGGTGGTGCAATGCTAGTGTGTGCGGCTCTTGTGCATGATAATGTGGGTTCGATCCCTGCTCTAGCCACCTACAATTTTTTTCGACGGCGGTCACATCGCTTAGTGATGGCGACACTATCGAGTACTTAGCCATGAAGAGGCTTCTCAACCGTTCCGGTGTAAAATTGTAGGTCCCAATCAGTGAGTGTAAAACTAGAACGTGCACAGCTCACTGGTTTCTGAGAAGCTCTCCCTAATCCCTTCATGGGATGTAACGGGAAACCATTTATTTGTTCTTTATTGACAAAGAAGACATACAAAAAATACAGAATGTCAGCCATTTTATCGGGCAACATTCTTCCTCGTGATACGCTGAGATGGCAGAAATTCAAAATGTTAGCACTTTTTGAGTACAACATTCTCAGAAATGAATACAAAACCTTAAAGTAGGGTTGCACAAACGAACACAAAAAGGCATTATTAGGGCAATGGGGCGGAAAAATTTTTGAATATTTTCTCAGAAACGAAATTGCCATTAGTATGAGCCACATCATGTGATAAAGTCCCCAATTTTATTTATAAAACCGCAATTGACCTTCCATATTTAAATTTAAATATTAAACGTATTGGAATCACAAAAACAAACCAATTTCAAATATTTGTTGTTTTAAATAAGTATTTTCTTATCTTTCATTTCAGATCCTAAATTAGTCTCTGCACACTCATTATTATGATTATTATTATTAACTACAACTGAACTGAACTGATGTGCGTTCAACTAAAACAATAAAAAATAAATAACCCGGACGGCAACAACAACACCTAGAAGAATATCCAATAATGGATACAGTTGGAGCGGTGACAGTACCAACAATTGTTGCAGCCAACCATCAAGCGACAGCAGCGTCTACAAATGCCATCAATGTTAATCAGAGCAACAGTAGTCATCCCCACACCAATACCAATCCCCATCCGCACATACTCACCGCACATAGCAGCAGTAGTGGTAGCAACAGCAACAACAACAATAACAACAGTAATAGCAGCAGCAGCATCATCAACACTAGTCTCATTATCAGCAGCAACAGTAGCAGCAGTAGTAGCAGCAGCAGCAGTGCGAGCAGTGGTTATGGTAGCACCTCAGCAACACCCACCAACAGTTATGAAACACACACGGCAGCATCAACACCAGTTGCCATAGCCGAGCCAATAATACCCATTGCTACTGTGGCAGCTGTGTCACCGTACTTTAGTGAGTCTATAACAACACAAGCCCTAGAGGGGCAACATTATGCGCAACATCATCATCAACAGCAGCAACAGCACGTTAATCCCCACCAGCAACATCAGCCCCAATCGCAACTACATCATCATCAACTACAACAAAATTTACAACATACGCAGAGGCAACAATATTATTCTAACACGTATGATTATCAACAGCAACAGCCGCTGCAGCAACAACAACAACAACATCAACAACAACAGCCAACCCATCAGCAACAGCAGCAGCAATCACATAATTTATCGTTAACTTATAATATGGGATCTGGCTCACCAGCAATTGATAGTGCCTCATCTGCAACTTCCTCCTCAACCGGTGTAGCATATCAGGGTGTGGGACAATATAAACCTACGGATATTGGTGCCATAAATTATGAACGCAATCTTACGGGAAGGTCAACATTATCAGCAGCCGCAACTGGAGGAGCAACAGCAGCGCCCACCCTTAATTATCAACAACCCATGCAGCAACAAATACCAAACGCCTCGTCTAGTAAACATTTAACACAGTCGCAACATCAACAGCAACAATTTCTAAATGCAACCAGCAGTTCCAAGTCAAGATCTGCATCGTCTCTATTGGGTTCATCTTCGTCCACGACCACAAAGCCCCAGGCTGCTGCCACGCCTTTCTATGCTCAACCTTTAGCGCAACAGTCCAATAACTCAAGTTCGTTTTACGATAATCTGAAGCATAAAATGCCCCTAGATTACCATGACAATTTTGTGAACTTTCCCAACGCTGCCGCTTACCATCAACAGCAGAAATATTATGCTGCCGCTAAATCACAATTGAAGGAGGCTTCAACGTACGGATCTCCTCCTGGGCTAACGGGGAAATCTCTGTATCCCAACGCAAACACTTGTTATACTGGCCCAACTGCGCAACATGCTAGTGGCGGTTATGATAAGTACATGTATCCCTCGGCTTACCCCACATTGGCCTATGAAACTCCACCAGATCCTGCATACCGGAAAGGCAATACCACGGGCTCTATAAATTCACATTCCTGGCCCTGGGGCATTGATTATGCGTCGGGCAACAGTCGCACAATTCCGCCACCAACGAGTCATATACCTACAGCTACAGTTGCCCCAACCCATGCAAGTTATTTGACAGCCAATACGTCTCACTTGACCAGAGATCCATATTACATGGCCCACGATAAATATGGCATGAAATATGACAAATATCCTCCGCCTTATCAGCAGACCTATGTGAGTCCTCCCGCAACGCGTCACCATTTATGGCCGGGAACACATTCTGCCTTAAGTGAAAGGTTACCACCGCCACCTCATACTTTACATTCCACGAACTATTACTCTGCGAATGCTCAATCCGTATTGAATGCTCGCCAATCCTGTTGTACACAACCATATCAGCCTCAAAGTTGCTATTACCCACCCACTCGGTTACCGCCGCATGGACAACCCTCAGCTATGGCCCAAACATCTGCGTACATGGGAACTGCACAACCAACAGCTCATCCCCACCAATCCCACCTGAGTCCTCTGGGTTCTAGTTGTAAATATGGCAGCGTCATAGATTATGGGGCGGCGAATAAATTAAAAAATCCCAATGATCTCTATCTAAGCACGCGTTATGATGCCAATCCGCCACCACCTCCACACCTGACACATAACCACAGTTACAACTATGGGACTACGGCTGCCGCAGCCAATCAACTCTACAACCCGAATCAGATTCACCATGGAGCTCAGCCGGCAGGACCGCTTATCACCCACGAATCGTTAGTCAACACACCAAACTTTACAAATGATCTCAGTTTGACGTCAAACACATTTGATAGTTATCACCACGACCCTCCGCATATGAACCCTCAGGGTCTGAGTATACCTAGTGGACCAACAGCGTCCGGCTATGCGCCGGCAGCCACTAAACGTGCCTTATTGGATTATCGCAAGCCCATCCAACCACAACCTCCACCTGCGCCAATACCAGAGGAATGTTTCGGACAAGCTCAAAATGTATTAGCCACGTCAAATATTTCTGCTGATAGCCATTATCAATCTACGGAACTTTTGAATACGCCCGAAACTACAACATTCATAGAATACGATGCACAAACGCAAGCAACTGGATACGCAGCCGAAGAAAGCCCCGAAACTTTGGAGCAGCCCGCCAAATCTACTGAAGAGACAACAAAAAATGTAAGTCTACGCGACTTCATAGCCAATTGGAATGACGACGAAGATGAATATGCAGCCAATGAAGATATGGCTTTCGATCAATCCACGGTGATAAATGACGTTCTGAAAGCCACCACATCAGCAGAATCTGAAACAGAACCAGCACCAGAACCCGTTTTGAAAGCTGAGGAGATTGCGCCACTATTGGCGGCAAAAGTTAGCGTGCCACAGAATATTAGCAAAGTCTCCGAAGTTGTTAGCGAGACGACACCTTCAGCTGAAATTGACTCCAGCCAGTACGTAAACTTACCTGACATTATAATTGATATTGAAAAAGCGAATGTTAATACATCCCTAACCATGCCCCCTAGCACCGGCGATGATCCTGCATCGTTACTACTGGACAATTTCGATGTGGAAAAAGAGCTCGACCAGTTGCAATTGCGAAAAAATGAAAGTGATTCTATAATAGTAAAACATAATCATGATATTAACCCAACCAAAGATTCTAAAAATGATATTAGTCACACAAAGTGCAAGGACAGTGACCCGCCCAAGACGTCGCAAATAAGTTTCGATGATTTTAATTTGGAGCAAACGAAGGCCGTCCTACCCACACGTCCCACATCGACAGACCACTTAAACTCTGCACCACCACAAACAGAACAGTTGCTCAGAGATATTGAAGGTTATGACAGTGGCAACAGCCGACATTCCAATGAATCCTCGTTGTTCGAAAAGGAATATGAGACGTTTATTAATAAAATAACTACAATCATTCCAAACACAAAAAGTGAAAGTGAATTTGAAGAAAATGTACAGGAGTTTTCAAAATTCTACAAACGTAAACGGAAACTACGAGATGAAGAAGTGATATCTCCTCAAGGCTCTAGTGAAGATGGAAAAAAGTTAAAATCTTGTGAGGGGGAAAAAGTGAAAAATTCAAATTTTCCCCAGGTTTACACGAAAAAGTCGCGAAATAGACGTGTGTCTGTAATTCAACGTTTAAAACAGAACCAGATACGAAGACGGAAACCATCATCAATGTATTACAAATTGATTCATTCGCTGAAACGATATCGTCGGTATCGCTCTAAGAGAGTGCGTGATTATATCGCCGAACTGAAAGAGAAACATTTGCCTCTCATAAAACGACAGTCGATTAAGAATTATTCAATCGCAGCGAACCAACAGGCATCGCCACTTTTTAATCCTCAATCATTGAAAACTATAGTGTTGTCGGTCATAAACTCTGAAGTTTTTCGGGACCGTCTTATGATCTTACCCATGGAAGTGTCCTTGGAATCGGAAAAGAAACACATATGCACAGACCCTGCGTGCGAGACATGTGATGTAATTCGCAGTCTAATGGAACCAGAAGCATTTGAAGAATCTATTATGGAACAGGAAAATATAGTCAATGAATCAGCAAAGATTGATGTGTGTAGTGAAAATGAATTGATATATACGGATAAGCAAAGAGAAGATCTTGGATCGCAGCCACAACTAATATCGGAGCAGGTTAATAAACCTATTGGTGTGATTCCTAGTGATGAAGTGGAAACCACAACCGATGAGAGGAACGAAATAGGTAATACCACATCACCTGTAGACCAAAAATATCCCGATGAACTAGGAAGTTCGAATCTTCCAACTACAACATCTGTATCGAATAATATTGAAGGTCAACATGTTGGAGATTATATGGAGGTTCAAGACTTATCGCTGCCTCAAACCGGTTGCGGATTGACTTCAGTAGTCAAAAATACATCGCTGTTGGGATACAATCCTATTTGTTTAGAGAAAAATCCGAATGATTCAGAAAAATTTCCTGAAGATGCTCAATGCCAAGTTTCCAATGTTATGTATACGCCAGAAATCAGACATGAAATACCGTCGGTTATCCAAACTACATCTGTCATATCAACAACCTATGTTCAAAATGATGACACCAATTTGAAATCCTCTAAAGCCCAACAAGATTCGAAATTGGATTATCCTGAAGTCGCAGGGATTACTTCAGGATATTGTAAAATTGCCAATGATAATGCCTTAACGGATGCACAATGTACAGAGTCCAATATGTTGTCCACTCCAGAAATCAATCCTGAAACATCTTTAGTTATTCAAAAGACATCCCTAATATTAACCGAAGTCCAAAATGATGAGAGCAAACCGGAATCTTGTGCAACACGAGAAGAGTCGACAAAGGAATATCCTGCAATCGCAGAGATGGACTGTAAAATAGACAAAGATACATCTAATTCAGCTATAAAAACTTTGCAGAATGAAGGTCAGGATGTGGAAATTCCAAAACTTAAATCGTTGGAAAACCAACAACCTAAAGATGAAAAAAGCATAAAGTTAAATAATCCCTTGAATATAATTGAATTAGATTCGGATTCAGATTCTGAATCAGAATCAGAATCGAGCGAATGTGACACAGATTGCAGCTGCAGTTCTTGTTCTAGTTCTGAAAGTTCCGATGAAGATGAGAAAGTTGACCAGGATAAATCAAGAACGTCAAGTGGTTTGGTCGCAGAAGAGGATACAGAAAACAATTCTTCACGAAAAAAGGAAAATCTAAAAAGAAAAACTTCGAAATTAGATACTGAAAGTTGTCCAAAAGTTTTAATATTAAATAGAATTGAGTCGCCAGCTGAAGCAAAGAAGTCCTGCATAAAAGCAGATTTAATGGAAGTCGAAACCATCACAATATTTGACAATGAACCTGATGTAAGGAAGGAAATATCGGAAAACAGCATAGCTGACGCAGATAATAATAGAAGTGAAAGTTTTAATGAAGAATCAATAGCAAGCGAACCTAAGGACATTGTCACGGAGTCCAAAGACATTAAAACTCCTGATGTAAATTGTGACGAACTTGAGAATCGCAAACATCTTAACGAAACCAATGAGACCGATTCAAGCAGTGTTAGTTCAGATTCAAGTGATAGTTCGGATGATAATAAGGATTCATCAGAAAGTGGAGATGAAGTAAAAGTGAAAGCGAAATCCCAAACTCACCAAAACTTCGAAGAAAGGAACACCGATGCAGAAGAAAGCAAATATAAAACTATACACTGCCAAGATGATGATGATCATCCTCAAGATTCCAAAGATTTTTTTGAAGAAGAAACCATTTCTACAACCAAGGAGGGCAAACATCTGACTGAACGACTGGAGCATGACACTGAATATGGAAATGAAACAAATTCTCCTCAATCTCCCACGCCAGAGACACCCGTGAAGGGCTGTTTGATAGCAAACAATGAAAAGTTTATCTTTCCACAATATTCCGAAAGTGCAAATCATCCATCGGAAAGTGTAACGAACACAAATGCATCCTGTTATGACCAAACTACTTCCCAATCTACTTTAGGTGGAAGTCATAATGAAGACGTGGAACAAATTGCTGCTGACATTCCCAGTGATGGTTTTACACGCTTTTCTCAGGAGTCTTATCAGTCATTGATATTGAAGAATCGGGAGCCTAACTCTCTTTCAACTAGCCTGGAAACTGCTCAAGAATACACTTCGCCACGCGAACCATCTATGACAAAATATTTTCCATCATTGAATGAGGATATGGAAAAAGTCTCGATGGAACATCTAACACCTGAGAAAGACGAAGCAGTTGATTTGACCAAAAATGAGCATGAGGAAAACAATGCAATGACGTCAAACACCAGCGATATTCACAATATTGAACCACTTGATTACAGTACATTGAGAGAAGACAAGTTAAAGGAAACTGAAGATACACGGGGTCATGACGTTATAAATATTTCGGAAGACGCCTCTTCTACCAAAAACTCCCAAAGTGAAGTATCAGAGTCTGAACCTGTCAGGCCTCGTATAATTCTTTCGATTAAAAGAACACCCGAAATTGTCGAGACCACCAAAGACGCAACCTCATCCGAAGAATTGAATAGTGAACCCAAAGGTCCGTATGAAAAATATTACTACACCACCAAATTCAAAAGTTCACATTTTACGAATGACATCTCTGATGAGTCGCAGTCCTCTTTTTCAACAGAGAATGATGAATCGGAACGTGAGGAGGAAGAGGATTTTATCGATACGCCTAGAAGTGACGTTACACCCGGCATTGTAGCGGATGAAATCAATTCGAACAGTAAATACAAATTCAGCCCAAGTACAGTCGCCACCAGTACACATATATTTGCTAAAGATAACTCTCTATCTTCCAAAGATTTTAATAGCCTAAATCTTTCTGAAATTGACGAAAGGATGGGGGATCTGTTTCCACAAAGGCCGTTTGGGTG
The DNA here is from genome assembly GCA_963931995.1 of Phaonia tiefii. Lineage (NCBI taxonomy): Eukaryota > Metazoa > Arthropoda > Insecta > Diptera > Muscidae > Phaonia > Phaonia tiefii. The sequence goes on from OZ008368.1 coordinate 296,231,479, forward strand.
CGCTTCTCCAATTTTCGACAATGCAGAGGAGTCTAGACTGTCTACAAAATCAGATTCGTCAGTTAATACTGAATCAAAGGGTTTAAATAGACATCGAGATCTTCAAAGCCTACAAAAACCTGAAGATGACAACAAATCTCCAGTAAGGGATTTGCAAGAACCTTCCATACCTTCTTTTGAGCCATGTTTACTATCAAACACCGAAAAATTCTTTGATGAAAATTTTTCCATTTTACAACAACAAGACCAGGATAAAAAGCAAAGCTTAATCCAAAGTGCAACTGTTATCATGGACAATGCAAAAGTCCCTAAAACAATAGAAGATTCTCACAGAAATTCTGGTGATTTCGTTTCCAATCCAGCAGATGTTTCGCAAAATATTGATGAATGTTACAGAAATCCATGGACTTCGCATGCAGTTGAAGCATGTATTCCAAATGATCAACCTGGAGAACAGGAATATTGCGAAGTTGGAGAACAGAGTATTGCAAATAATTTCAAACTCCCAACTCTAGTTAAAAACTTGCCAGAATATACCAATTCATCAGAGATATGGGAGTCACTACGGAAAGCGAACGATTCAAACAAAGATGATTCAGTTTCGACGCACAAATCTGCACAATATCCACAGCATTCAGAGAATAGTGTCAGTCCTGCATTTTGTAATGATTTTGAAAAACCACACAGATTTGAAGAAGACATTGATGCCAATTCCAAAAGTTCTGATTCATATTTAGACAACGAAAATGAGAATTTTGCTTCAGAGGTGCAAGAAATAAAAAAACTCGACGACGATCATGAAAGACCCCAATTGACACAGGATACAAGACCTGAAAAGTACCTGCCAGTATTAGAAGATAACGAAGTGACCATCCAAGATAATTCTTTGAGCTCAGCGACATCTAACGAGGATTATGTTAATACCAAAAACTCTAATATAAACCGATGTGATAATGATACTCCAGAGGGTTCAATGTGGAACAGAGTATCAGTCATTTCATTCAGCCATTCCAATACTGAAGCCTCGGACTTGCAAATGAATGAGGAAGTGAAATCGCGACGGGCAACTACGGATAAGAGTTTAGACATCTTCGATGAATCAATAAATTCAAATTTAACGAACTCTATAAGGGAGGAACATTCTGATTCAAATACTTGCGATGATGATTCGTTGGATAACCATATCAAAATTAAAACAGAATATAATGTCGAAAAAAATGTGAAGGATCTAGGACAATTTAATTTTCATTCAATATTTGGAAATTTGGAGAAATTGGTTGGTGATAAATGTGAAAACGACATTGGATCGAAAAAAATCCATTGGATTTCGACGCAACAAATGGAAGTTCCAGAAGTTCGAGGTAACTCTGCAGAATGCAAGGAGCTTGAAGCAAAAGAAGTCCCATTTGAATTGACTTCCACAAGCAAAGAAGCCAATAATGAAACAAATACTAATGTGCCTCACTGCTCTACGTCACCGAATGAATCCTTAGAAGAAAGTATTCACATTTCCCAAGAACTAGAGAAACAAAATTCGTTTCAAGAATCAAAATGCGAAACGTCTGAGCAAACTTCAGGGAATAATAGTGTAATCATAATAAGCGATTCTCCAGAGTCTCCTGTGAACGAATTATTATTGCCCCAAGAGGAGACTACAACTGTGACACAGTTACATGAATCTCATGCATCTACGGATAATAATGTTGAATCTCCTCTAACTTTTCAAAAACTATGCGAACCCACAGAGGCCAGACCAATCAATGAAATTCCTTTGGAAACAGTTATTCATCATCAGGACATGTCCCTATTAAACCAACTGAAGCCAGATCCATTCGAATGCAAACTGGTTGATCCACCAGGAGGTTCTCCTACAACATCAACGAAAGACAAAAATGAGACGATTGAGAATAGCTTTACTACCGAGCTAGACTCGCTTCCTTCAAGTCCAGCGAAGTCAGATACATCGGATGAACATGAAGTTGAAACTGAAGAAGTCCTGGCAGAAACCTCTGTTTCTCAACCAACCTTGACTACTATCCAGTCAAATACAACGAACGACAAAGACGTTGCACCACTGGAAAATATCGCTGCAGAAACCTTCCATATCCAGCAATGTATGTCGCCCATAAGCCCAACCAAAACAGATACATCGGCGAAAGACGAAGAATCTAAACCACTAGAAGAATCATTCTCAGAAACCTTTGATCCTACACAAACTACATCCGACTCAAGTCCAACAAACTCGGGCACTTTAACGAGCGCAGAGGTTGATACTCAGGACATAGGACCTGAGAGTAGTTTTAGTTCGCAGAAACACCTCGGTGACCTCCAGCCAGACACACGGCAATCCAAAGAGGTTGGATCACGGAAAGAGGCCCCTACGGAAAACGATGCTTCCCAAAAATACCCATTTTTACTAAGCCCAGTACAGACTAAAACCTCTGAAAATCTACAAGAAACTAGAAAGGAAGAACATCTCGGGCATGCCAACAATCCACAGGTGTCCCCAACCACTTTAGGCCCAAACCAGGGAGATTCTTTAAGGTCAAAGGAAAATGAACCGGAAGATAATGGTACGGGCGATAATCAAGACGTAGCACTCAATTTACATAAGCCTAATGAATATTTGAAAGATTTCAACCAGGAATTTGAAACACAGGGAGAATTTTCCAACCAAACCTTGATTGCCCCCCACCAGTCCGCAACATTTTTAAGCTCAAGGGAGACAGACACCTTAAGGTCAAAGGAATATGTAGCCGAAGATAATGGCACCGGTGATAACCTAGAAGTCGCACTCAATTTGCACAAGAGCAACGAATATTTGCAGGATTTCAACAAGGAAGTTGAAAGACGCGAGAAAGCCTTCGTTCCTGTACAGTCCCCAACCACTTTAAGCCCAAAGGAGGCAGCCACCTTATGGTCAAACGAAGATGTACCGAAAGATAGTTGCACCGGCGATAACCAAGAGGTCGCACAAAATTTACACAAGCCCAACGAAAATGTTGAAGATTTCAACAAGAAAATTGAAACACAGAAAAAGTTCACTGAGGAAACCTTAATTTCTGAGCAGTCCCCAACCACTTTAAGCCCAAAGGAGGCACCAACCTTAAGGTCAAATGAAGATGCTCCGAAAAATAGTTGTTCCGGGGATAACCAAGAGGTCGCACACAATATACACATGGCCAACGAAAATCTTGAAGATATCAACAAGGAAATGAAAACACTGAAAGAATTATCTGAGGTAACCTTAATTTCTGAGCAGCCCAAAACCACTTTAAGCCCAAGAGAGGCAGACACCTTACGGCCAAATAAAGATGTTCCGAAAAATAGTTGCACCGGCGATAACCAAGAAGTCGGTTACAATTTATACAATTCCAACGAAAGTTTTGAAGATTTTAACAAGGAAATGGTAACACAGAAAATGTTCCCTAAGGAAACCTTTATTCCTGAACAGTCCCCAACCACTTTAAGCCCAAAGGAGGCACCAACCTTAAGGTCATATGAAGATGCACCGAGAAATAGTTGTTCCGGCGATAACCAAGAGGTCGCACACAATTTACACAAGCCCGAGGAATATCTTGAAGATATCAATAAGGAAATGGAAACACAGAAAGAATTCTCTGACGAAACCTTCATTTCTGAGCAGTCCAAAACCACTTTAAGCCCAAGAGAGGCAGAGACCTTACGGCCAAATGAAGATGTTCCGAAAAATAGATGCATCGCCGACAACCAAGAAGTCGAATACAATTTAAACAAGCCCAACGAAAATTTTGAAGATTTCGATCAAGAAGTTGAAATACAGAAAGAATTGCCCGATGAAACCTTCACTTCTGAGAAGTTCCCAACCACTTTGAGCCCAAGCGAGGCAGCCACCTTAAGGTCAATTGAAGATGTATCGGAGAGTAGTTGTACCGGCGATAACCAAGAAGTCGCATACAATTTGAACAAGTCCAACGAAAATTTTGAAAATTTCAACAAAGAAGTGGAAACACAAAAAGAATTGCCCTATGATACCTTCACTTCTGAGCAGCCCTTAACCACTTTAAGCCCAACAGAGGCAGACACCTTAAGGTCAAAGGAAGATGTACCAAAAGATAGTTGCACCGACGATAACCAAGAAGTCGCATACAATTTGCACAAACCCAACAATTATTTTGAAGAGTTCAGCAAAGAAGTTGAAACACAAGAATCACTTGCCAAGGCAACTTTCATTCCTGACCAATACCCGAAGCACTTAAGCACAAGGAAGGCAGACATCTTAGAGCCAGAGAAATATGTACCAGTAGGTAATTGTGACGGTGGTAACCAAGAGCTTGCAGAAGACTTGAGCAAGCCCAATGAATATTTTGAAGATTCCAGTAGCAATTTAGGATCTAATGAGCCAATTGAAGATCTACCTGTATATCCTCGATTTGGACGTTTTAAAAATTACCGATCCAGGAATTTCGAAAACTATAATGAGAATAAAATCATTGAAAACTCAGAGAATTTAGACAACTCGAAGTCATATTCTCCGAAAGCAGAAAGTCAATGTTATTTACAAAGTAATCAACATATTAACAGAGATCAATCATCTGGTTATCGAGGACTTGTTGAAGAGAATGTTGACCTCCCAACTGTTTATACAAGTAGTAGTTCCAAATATGAACTTGATATTGTAAATTCTATTGAATGTGCTGAAATGAAAGATGAAACCATGTGTCCTGGCTCAACAAATTTATCGGATGAAATTGAACATTCAAAGGTAATGGGTCCAACAACTCCACAGCTGGAAATAGAGGGTAGTATGTCATCGATACAACTTCAATCCAGTGCGAAAATTGTAGCATCACCTACAGAACCAGAACTTGAAGACAAAAGATTATCGACAAATTTTGAAACACTTTCGGAAGATACGGCGGAAGAGGAATTGGAGTGCATTTCACCAGTAGATACAACTTTGGAAGATTCAGTAAAATGCAAGACAATGCCTAATCAGGAAAATTCAAAGGTATTGACAATTCTTACTGACGAAATCACCACAACCACCACCCAGGACAAAACTAGTACTACCGATGACATGTCCACGGATTTTCTTGGTTTCAAAAATCAATCTAGTTTCGAGGATGAATCTGGTGATTTTCACGGTTTCGAAGATCAACACGAAGAGGAGAGAATTCGCCGAGAGATTGAAAATCTCAATGAAGACTCCGCAGCCAATGACGCCTTCTCTTACCTGGGCCTTGATGGCAAAACCTCCTCGCATTCGGGTAGTATGTCCTCGGATTTAAATGAACTGGAAGCTCTAGAGAAAGAACTTTCCCAGCAACGTCCTATAAGGGATTTGATGAGCCAAGATGAAACGGAACAAGATGCAGAGACTGATGATCAACATTTGGTAAGCGTATCGAATGTAAGCATATCAACAAATGATATCGAACATATCAAAAAGATGTTAGAAAGTGACGAAGAACATGCCGATAATGATGAGTATAAAGATAACACGCATAAAGATGATAGGAAAAACCAACTAATTACACTTAAAGAAAATACTAGTTTATCTGATGCTTTTGAAATACCAAAGTTAAGTGACCTTTGTAGGGCTGCCTTAAATAGTTCCTTGATTGTTAATAATTCAACAACTGTACAAAGTAGTGAAGAAGTCAACCCCTTTAAAGACACCACCATCCCTTTAAGCACCGCCACCTCAAGTAACGCGTTGGTAATCGAACGCGAGTTAAGTGTGGAAGACGCTTTAGCTGAAATGTATCGTCAGGCTGGTGTTTTGTTATCGGATCCTGAGGATACCGATAACGAAAAATCGATAACTAATGAAGAAGCTCAAGATGTGTTACTTATTAATTTACAAGAAATACTAAATAGTGATAATGATAATGTCTATGTTTTACAATGTGATATGAATGTTAATGTACAGGATACCAATAATGAAAATCATTTACACGATGATAATCGAAACGGTCACGCAAGCGAAAACGGAAGCGGAAACGGAAATGCCAATGACTCAACGGAAAGAGTTAATACCCTCCAACTTATAGGTATTCTAAATACCGACTTAGAAAATCCAGAAATTCACATTATCAGTTCGGATAGTGAAAGTGAAGTAATTATATTAAGTGATTGCGATACAGATGTTGAATTTCATTCAGAGCCATTTTCCCCACCACCTCCACTCCCAACAACAACAACATCTGCTTTTATTTCCACCAGGGAATATATACCATTTATCGATGATATGGAGACAAACGATGATAGCCAATCTGATTTATCGACCATTCATCATGAGGAAATCGTACCTGATAATTTAAATAAATTTTTAAAAGAAGAATTTTATAGATATTTACACGAAAAATATGCGCAAAAGAAATTATCTAAATACTATCATGCCAATCGGGTGTTAAGGAAATACAAAAAAAGGTATTCAAATAAATTTCGCCAATAAAGTTCTAGACTAAAGTTCTATAGATGATAAAAACGAAAATAACAGGGTGTTTCGCCAAAACATGTGTTGTTTCCTGTCTGTAAAGTGTTGAATTTCAGTATCTCTTTAAAATTACCTTCTGATTATCTTCTGTTTAATCAAATAAAAACATTTTTAGGGAACATTTTTAATTTTCTTTTAATTATACATAAAATGTAACAACTTCTCCTCAAAATATCTTGGTTATGGTTACTATTAAAATGTGATATAAATATTGGCAAATAAAATTGTAAATTTGTATTGAAATAATTCGGGATTGTCCTTATTTCACTTTCACTTGAAGTGAATTTGTTTCAATTATCAAAGACTATACATTTCTTAAACGTGTCTGTTTATTCAAGCCTCAAGGTCTTTAGAGGGCTTACCTCTAATCGGACTGAAATCCTTAGTTATCGGCTCTCCGACATTGGGACATCTGATGACTGAAACTGCTCTGGTTATTAGAGCCTCATGTTCTTGAGGGGACTTACCTATCATCTCATTGAAAGCCTTAGTTATCAGCTCTCCTAGTTTGTTCTGGTAGAAGGCAGATTCGAATAAATTGACATTAGCATGGCTCACCCAATAAACTTCATATATTTTTGATTTGTAGGCTTAACAGGACAATTTTCTTTAAAACTATCTGCGATCTACCTGTCTATCCAAATTGAAAATGAAATAGAGAACGCTGCCGATTATACTTCGGACCGACTATAAACAGTGAAATAACATTATGAAGCCTTACCCGAAATATTCAGGCTTATAACCAGCGCACAAACGTTTCTACCTTCCAAGGGTTATTTGAATGAATCCACGTGATTTACAGAAAATAATATATTCATCAGTATACCAGCAGATTTCCCCACATTCACCACTTTCCGTGCTATTACTCCCTATTTCGACTATTACTCAGTAGTTATAGTGCAGTAGTCAAAATTTATCGGTTATGAATCGAGGTTTAAAGGCATTAGTATTTTGAAGGAAAACTGACAAATCAACAATTGAATTATATTACAGTGGAAATAATTTGTTCAGTACTCAAAACTCGGCTACTTGTGCCAATTTTCAGCGTCCGAAAATTCACTTATCCCAGCTAATATGATGTTTGTCAGAAGAAACTTATTTTATTCTGCCCGAAACTGAAACCCCGGTTGAACCGGTTAATTAATCCATTACACCTCGGTTTAAAATAGTATTTGAAGTTTTATCCTGATAGTCACATTGAGCAGTTGTGAAATTTCTTTTTCAAAATCTAATCAATATGAAGTGGTTATCAATCAATTTTTTTTAAAGTAATTTAATTTTTTCCAAAAAACCGTTTTAACCCGTTTAACCAGGATGTATTAGAATAAAATCCGTTACGCGGTTTCTTAAAAGTTTGATTTTTCGAACAAAACGAAACACCGCTTTATTTAAAAAATCGATCTTTTGGGCAAATATTTTCAAATTACGCCAATTTTCTTGGGTAGTCTACACCATTTCAACTGGAATTCTATAAAGTTCAATTTAATTTGAACAAATATCAATTGACATTTCAAATTGCAATATTAATATTTAAAGTATAAAAATTAAAATTCAGAAACTCCATGCGGAATTTAAATTACAACATTTAAAAAACAGTAAATAAAATGTTAGTAAATAAATTTTTAGATTTAAAGGAATTCAATTGTAACTCAAACACACGTCAATTTAAATTTAAATGGCATCAATGAAATGTAATGAACATCAACTGAAATTTAAAAAAAAATAATTGAAATGTAAAAGACATCAATTTAAATTTAAAGGACAGCAATTTAAATTTAAAAGACACCAATTGACGTTTAAAAGACATGAAATTGAATTGAATTCAAATTGAACATTTTTAATTGAACGTTAAAAATTATTAACCGATTTTAAATATTAGGGCCCGTAATCATAAATCATGTGAAACGTTTAATGAAGAAAATATTCAAACAAATATTGCCTAATAAACCAGTCATCCATATTATGTATACGTCCCTAAGTTTTACAGATTCAACTGATACCTTTTAAATTTCAATTGATGCCGTTTAAATTTCAATTGATTACTTTTTTTAACATTCAATTGATGTCCATTAAAAGTCAATGGATGCCTTCTGAATTTCAATGCATGTGTTTGAAGTTTCAATTTATATATTTTAAATTTATTTTACACTGCAATTGATGTTTTTTAAATTCCAATTGATGTCTCTAAATTTCAATTGATATGTTTCGAATTTCAATTGATGAATTTTAAAGGTTACCTAGAATTTCAACTGATATTTTTCAAAATTAAATTGAAGCATTTTGAATTTTAATTGGGCTGTCTGTCAACGCCATTTTTACATGAAATTCAAAAGTTAACTAAATAATTTTGAAAAACATCAGTTAAAATTTGAAAACTCTGTTTGAAATTTAACATACATCAATTGAAAATTGAAAATTGAAAATTTTGATTGATATTTAATGTACATCAATTGAAATTTAAACATCCTCAATTTAAATTTAAAAGACATAAATAAATATTACACATCGTCGATGGTGCAGTGGGCAGTGTGCGCGGCTCTTATACATGAACGTGGATTCGATCCCTGCTCTAACCACCTTATATTTCTTTCGACGAGGATCACCTCGCTTAGTGATGGCGATATTATCGAGTACTTAGCCATAGAGAGGCTTCTCAAAATACTGTTTGGAACCGGTGTAAAACAGTTGGTCCCATTCAATGAGTGTAAAACTAGAAAGTACTTTGCTCACTGGTTGGGAGAAGCTCTCTCCAATCTCTTCAATCTTTTTTAAATAAATATTTAAAAGCCATCAATTAAAATTTAAAAGACATTAATTTAAATTTATAGGTTCAATTAATTTTAAAAATTCTAAAATTTAATGTCTCATTTAATTTATATTTAAAAATTCTATTCAAAAATTAAATTGTTCGAGCGTTTGGTCGTTTTTTTAATTAATATTATTCTTCGATATTTCGCTACCCTTTGGGTAGCATCGTCAGGAAGATAAACACAATTACACAAACGCTTGAACTATTTAATTTTTTAATATAATACGAAAGATCGGCTAAATCATCGTTTATTTAAAAATTCTATTTAAAATTTAAAATTCTTCAACTGAAATTTAAAAAAAATCAGTTTTTATTCAAAAGACAGAAACAAATATTTATAAGACATCTATTGAAATTTAAAATACATCAATTGAGGGGGTTAGAAGCAAAGGGATGCAAGTGACTTTTGAAAAAATTTGGGTGAAAAAAGTTTAAAGTTAAATAGCAACATAAATATCCCATCTGTATTATTACTTCTTTAATTTGAGAAATCTTGAGATATACTTTTATCAAACAAGCTAAAAAAATAACTTCTGCTACACACACAAATACACAAGAAAATCCCTTAAAATTGTTAACTCTATTTGAGTAAAAAATGCACTTGCATCCCTTTGCTTCTGACCCCTTCAATTGATATTTAAAAGACAGTCGGTTGAAATTCAAAAATTATGATTATTAGGTTTTTAAATTATTGGGTTTTTAAATTTCAATTAATAGTTTTTAAATTTCAACTGAGTACTTTTAAAATTGAATTGATGTATTTTAAATTTCAAAATGATGTCTTTTAAATTTCAATTGATGTGTTTTAAATTTCAATTGATGTGTTTTAGTATCAATTGATCTTTTAAATTTCAGTTGATACTTTTTTTAAATTTCAGTTGCTATAGTTTTTTTAAAGTTAATTTAAAATATTCTAAATTTTGTTTGATTTGATTGTTTTTAAATTTCAATTGATGCCTTTTAAACTGCAATTGATGTTTTCACATTTCAATTGATGTCGCTAAATTTCATTTCAATCTTTAGTTTTTAGTTTCGTGTTTCAAATTTCAATTGATGTATTTTTAATATTTTAATTGATCTTTTAAATTCCAATTGATGTTTTTAAATTTCATTTGATGTCTCCGAAACTTCAATTGACTTGTTTTAAAATGCAATTTATGTTTTTTAAATTTCATTTCAAATCTCTTAATTTCAATTAATGGTTTTTTAAATTTCAATTGAGGTTTTTTAAATTTTCAATTGAGGTTTTTAAAAATTTATGAATTTTAAAATTCAATTGACGTGTTTTAATATTTGAATGGAGACTTTACAATTCAGTTGATGTTTTTTTTAAATTTCAATCGATATAATTGCTTTAAATTTCATTTCAATTTTCAATTTCAATTTAAGCCTTTCAAATTGCCATTGATCCGTTTACATTTCAATTGATTTGTTTAAAAATGCAATTGATATTTTTTAAATTTCAATTGACGTCCCTAAATTTCAATTGATGTGTTTTAAATTTCAATTGATTTGTTTTATAATGCAATTGATGTTTTTTAAATTTCAATTGATGTGTCTAAATTTCAATCTATGGTTTTTAAATGTCAAATGATGTTTTTAAAAATTTCAATTAATATGTTTTAAAGTTCAATTGATCCGTTGTAATATTTCAGTTGATCTTTTAAATTTCAGTTGATGATTTTTCTTAAATTTCAATTGATATAATTATAATTAATTAAATTTCAATTGACGTCTTTTGAATTGCAATTGATGTTTTTAAATATTTTCTAAATTTTCAATTGAATTGTTTTAAAATGCAATTGAAGTTTTTTTAAATTTCAATTGATTTATCTAAATTTCAATTGATGTGTTTTAAATTTCAATTGATGTTTTAAATTTCTGTTGATGTTGTTTTTAAATTTCAATTGATATAGTTATTTTGTTTTAATTTAATTATTTAAGTTTCAATTGAGTTTAAATTAATACTCGTATATTTTAAATATCAAGCGATGTGTTTTAATATTTCAATTGATCTTTTAAATTTCTGTTGATGTTGTTTTTAAATTTCAATTAATATAGTTATTTTGTTTTAATTTAATCATTTAAATTTCAATTGAAGTCTTTTGAATTGCAATTGATGTAACTAAATTTCAACTGATGTCTTCTATATTTTTTAATTGTTTTGTTTAAATTTGAATTGATATTTTTTAAATTTCAACTGGTGTTAAAAATGTCAATTATTATATTTTAATTATCAATTGATGTGTTTTAATATTTCGATTCATCTTTTAAATTTCAATTGACGTATTTTAAACTGCTATTTATGTTTTTCAAACTTCAACTGATGTCTCTAAATTTCATTTGATATTTTTTAAATTTCAATTAATATTTTTTAAATTTGAAATGACGTTTTTATAAATTTCAATTAATATATTTGAAATTTCAATCGATGTGTTTTAATATTTCAATTGATCAATAATTTATTCGACCTCATTATAGTTTATTAAAAATGAAAGTTTTCGAGCGTTAGGTTAATATATGAAATTTTTTTATTTTTCAATATTTCGCTACCCGTTGGGTAGCATCGTCAGGAAAAGAAACATCAATTACTAATAAAAAATGAATGGAAATGAACAAAATGTATATATTACAGGTGGAACAGCTGATTTCAATTTTTCCTTGTCGTTGCCCTTGTCGTTGACCTTGTCAAATGTTGCTTATACCAATTTACAAGATGTATCTGGTACAGGTGGTAGCGTTAAAACAGCAGATTAAATTTTTTCTTGTCCTTGTGGTTGTTGCCGAAAATTACAAGAATTCCTCCTACTATAACCTTTAATAAATACATCTTGACAATTTCGATCAACTGAATTTGACAATGTCGGCTCCTGAAGTAAAAATAAAATACCTTCAATTCCTACTGCTTCTACACCTTACTTGTTTTGCCATGGAAATGAATTTAAATTTCAATTTATGTTTTTTTTTTTTAAATTTCAATTCCTATAGCTTTTTTTAAAGTCTTTTAAATTTCAATTGACGTTTTTGAAATTGCAATTGATGTTTAACATTTCAATTGATATCTTCCAAATTTCAATTGATTTATTTTAAATTCCAAATGATGTTTTTTAAATTTCGATTTATGTTTTTAATAATTAAAATTGATGTATTTTAAATTTTTATTGATGTTTTTAAAAATTTGAATTGATGTGTTTGAAATTTCAATTGATGTATTTTAAATTTCAAATAGAATTTTCAGATGATTTATTTTAAATTTCAAACGATATTTTTCAAAATTAAATTGATCCTTTTTGAATTTTAATTAAAAATTGGTTGTTCGTACAAGCGCTAGTTCATAGCGTCGACGGTCGAATGACAATCAAGGTACCTAGGTTCGAGTAGCGATCGAGGAAAAATAGATCATAAAGAAAATAATAACAAATAAGACACATGAGACAAATTGTCATTATCTCATTTTTGTAGCTTAAAAATTTGACTCTGCTGATGTTCGACCCTTCCAGCACTATGTGTTTTCTAGCCGAACATACTACAGTTGTAGTCGTAGTAAAGAACGCATGAAATTGTGCTTTAAGGTAATACGATACAATTTGAAGCAGTTTCGTTGAATGACAACACCATGTCATATTCATTGGTAGAACACTGAAATTTCCACGAATTTTCCGCAATTAGATAGGGGGGAAATTCTAGTGATTGGCATGCATTCTTTTTACTGGTTTTTTGTAGTGTCAGGGATTTTCGATACTGTTGATTTAATTAATTTCAAACACTCTGTACTCGATTGTATTGTCAGACGCCAAAGATTCAAGACCAAAGATCGTGATATAACAAATAGTATATATATATATATAAGTACATATTAATTTTCTATAATATATACTTATATATACTAATAACTGCCATTATTATAATAATTATTGTTTTTTTGTGAATGATTTTCTAATATAAAATCTGTTTCAAGAATCTCAATTTGTTTTTAATAACCTCCCTGAGTTATGGCACAAGAGCAAACAGAAATATAAATTTAAATATCAACAAATTTGAATTACGATCATTGACTTTGAAATACGAGTACTCGTATCAACAAATTTAAATTACGAGCTTAAAAAATTTAAAATAAAATCAATCAACCAACATTCTGCATTAAACTGAAAATTCTACGTATAATATAAAATGGTATGAATCGCTTCCGGCAATTTAAGGGATAAAAATCAATAATTGAATTTAATACAAATGTTTTTTCTGAATAATATTTTTTTTAAAAATTGCGACGTGAATCGATAAATTGCGAAGTTCATCGATATATGGTGGTTTAAGAGTTGGCAGAGGGCATCTACTCTTTTCGTTGCGATCAAAACAGCATGATAATAATTGATTTTTTTTAATCGCTTTTGCTAATTATAAACGTTTGTTAATGCGAGCATTTAGCTAAATTCTACTCTGTCTCTAGGAATATCATATGAAATGATTGTCAGCGTAAACAACAATAAACTAAAAAAAAAAATCCTTCATCAATATTATATGAGTTAAGGTATCTGAAATGTTTTCAAAACATTTGCCGATATTTTAATTAATTGTACCTACTAATATTGCATGTTTTGTTGACGTTGTTGTCGTTTGCATTATACCAAAAAAAATATATATAATAAAAACAAAAACAATTATTAATATTGTAATTACTTTTGTAAAACATAGCATTCAATGTTTTTTTTCCCCCCGTTTGTTTTGTTTTTAGAAAAATTAATTGTATCATTTTTTTTTATTTAGTTTTAAATACTTCGTTACTATTATTTAAAGGTTTTTTGTTTTCAACACGACAATTGTATGTTATACGAGTATATAGTTTATTTTACGATTAAGATTTATTGTAATTGTTATAACTAACTAAACATGTATGTAGTTTAAATTAGGTTTCCACGAGAGTAACTACAGTTTCTTAGTCATACTTACTTTATTTAGAATTTAACGTGTACATACGTATATTTATGTTGTAATGGGGGTAGAGCTTGACCGATAGTCGATTTGCAAATTCAAACAGAAAATAGTTAAGTAGACAAAATATAGTAGAAACTGATGGTGTTATTTCTTTAAGATTTCAGTTTAGTCTTGTGGAGAATTTATAAAAAAAAACTCAAAATCTTTTAACTTGTTAAAGTTAGTCGTCATGTTTGTCATCGCAAACCATCAAACTTAAAACATTACTCATTACAATTTCATTAATTCTTTCAGTGATTCCAATACAGTCATTTGTGCCGTTTGTCAGCTTCCAAATATGTACAGTTTCTTTATATCTGATATTCTGGTTGCCAAAAGAAAAGTACTTTTGTGCAACCCCATGCAAATAAAAATTTCGTTACCCATAAACGAAAGATTGGACAACTAAACTACATTTGATGTGAAACGAAGAACGTATTATGGCGGCAGCAAATCCGACTGGAAAACGGTTGCTTCCAAATGGCCCAGTGTCCGCGTAAAGCCAAAAAATATTGTTATTTTTTTAATTTTATAAATAAATAAATTTTTTAAATTGTTATGCAAATTACACTGAATGGGATTGATTTTGCAAGGGAAGAAAATCCTTGTAATAGAAGGCGGTTTTTTGAATTTTAAATGCAAATTTACGAAAATGCACTTGTAGCGTCTATCTGGTAGACATCTGCACAAGACGTCTTGAACGATCATTCAAGAGATTTGATTTTTTTCAAGCCATGTACTGTAGCGAAGTTGTGGCAACCAAATACTTCAGTGTTCTAAAAAAAAACATTCGCGTCTGTGTGTGAAGCTATAGAGCACAAGAAGTCTATACTACTACCATAGACTAATTCTAATATATAAACTTAACATTTCTCTCAGCAAATTCATGACATTTGGACTGAACGTTGTACGACATGTTGCAAAGAATTGCTACAATATTACCAGCTAGAGGCAATGGTTCAAATCAAGCAACAAAATAAAAACAATGGTATTTCCTTTTGTGTGTTAAAATTATTGCGTTAATAACTACACAAATGTATGCTAACAGTAACAGACAATAAAAAAGTGTAAAACACATTAAAATGTCACAGTTTTCCACCAAATCGACAATGAAAAATTAAAGTTAGAAGTTATTGTAATTCCACCTGGTGTACGTCACTTTTCGTCAAACATCTCTCTATGACACCGACCGCACCACGAAGAGCGTAAATGAAAACCTCAAATGAGTCAATTTTTCTCTCTTCAAAGAATTACTCTATGACTACTACTTCTACTTCGCTTTACATCGTATTGTAGTTTTGTGCACACATATAAAGTACACACACATCCACGAATGTTTTGGCGACAACCCAGCGGCGGAAGTCATGACCTGGAAGGCCTGAAATCATGACCAAACGGGCCTTCTTTAAAATACGGAAGGCCTTCCCTACACATTACCTCCTCCTTACTTTTTAACATTGCGTGAGATTGGGAGGCAAGGCCTTCCTTGCCCATTGCCTAAAGAAGGCCTTAGAAGGCATGCTAAGAGGAAAGGCCTTAGAAGGTATTTACTTTACTTTATTTTTGTTAAACAAAAATAAAATTAAAATAATTTATTTTATCACAAAATCATTACCCACTGCTACATATTTATCTATAAGTATGTATATAATTACCTTAGAAAGTTTTACAACGCCCAACTTCAAATTGAAAATTTGAAAAATGCCCTGAAACATATTAAATGAACAAAAATATTAAAAGGAAAAGAAATTTCTCTAAATTGTAAAAATCTTCTTCTTGATTATATCTGATGAAAAATCTATGCATTCCGCAGGCCTTATTTTAGGAAGGCATTACAAAAGAACCATTCCGCATGCCTTATTTGTGGAAGGCATAAAGACTTCCGCCGCTGGGAATACTCCGAAGTACTTGGTTGTCACAACTTCGCTACGGTACATGCCTTGAAGAAAAGCAAATGTCTTGAACGGCCAATTTTTCTATCTACCAAGCTCATAGAGTAATACATCGAAAGAGTGTACATAAGAATTTCACTTCCATCAAATTCCCGTCGAAAGTCACTTTTGAAACAGTTGAAGTTCCTGGCAGAATTTGGACGTAACATTGAAAGAAAAATGTTGTACTCTTGCATATCACACCTCATTTACAGCGTATAACGCTGTTTCAAAAGTCCTAAAAGAGAATAACATAAGTTAGTTTTCTCAATTCGCACATCGCTCATTGTTCTTCACATTATATCCTGTGTGAAATTTCCAACTAGGAGGTCGATTAGCTATTTCAGTGAACCAGCCCTGACTGAACTACTCGTATCGCATGTATTGCGCGAAGACGAACAATACCTTAACTTTTATACGCAAGGACAAAAAACGTTTAACGCTCGTTTGCTACAAAATATTTAGTTTGCGCCAAAAATATTTCGTTTGCTACTTGGCCGCTTGACTGGCTACATAACTTTATATATTCTGCACAAATAAAAAACTTCTTGTAAAAACCATTTTCTATTCAAAAATCATTTTTAATATAAAATAATTATCTTGAACCGACGACTTGTGAATGAAAATCGCATTTCAACAGCGCAGGAGCAGCATTTTGCTGCCCACCACGCGTGTTACGGAAATTCAAAATTGGGGATCACTGGTGTTAAGTGATGAAGAAAAATAAATCGTATTAGTGAAGTATAACTCCGTTTGCAATAAAGGGCAAATCCGTTTGTGGCAAAGGTCTGTTGGTTCCCATAATCGTTGTTTTATGTTTGGAGTTACTTTAACGCAATAACCGCAGACGAAAGAACGGAAACAGATAATCATTCTGTTGGCCCAAAATTACAAATTGCAAATATTCTTCTAAGCAAACGTTATTCGGTTTTCATAAATGTTTTTTTTAGATTAAGTAAATGTTCGGTTCCCGTTTACGATTTTATTTATTTATCACATTGGAAATGAATTGTTTGATTCAACAAATGTTCGTTTGCTGCAACTACGTTCCCCAAAAAAATTTCATTTAACTGAGATTTCGTTTGCGTGTAACGAAATTGTACTTTGCGTGAAAGGTTGGCTGGTTTGGTTTCGTTGAAAGAAACGGCATGCAATGGGTAAATAAGTTGATGATGTTCAAAAAAATTTAATTGAAATGAAAATGACATCACATCAAAACAAAACAATTGATATAAAAATCTTTCTTAATTTTAATTGTTCAGTTATGAATTTGAAATGATGTTTGTATTTCAATTAAAGTCGTTTAATTTTCAATTGATTCAATTAATTAATTAAGTTTTAATTGAACAAATTTTAATTTCATAAAGTCTTATGAGAATCTCAATTGAAGTCTCTTAAATTTAAATTCTTGATTTCCGAACTTCAATTGTTGCCTTTTGATTATAAAATCATTGGATGTATTTTAAATTTAAATTGACGTTTTATGAATTTCAATTGATGTGTAAAAAACATCAATTTATTGATGTCTCTTAAATTTGAAATGATGTTATTCGAACTTTAATTGTTGTGTTTTGCTGTGTTATTTTGTGTTTGAATTTCAATTGATGTATTTTCAAAATCATTGGATGTATTTGAAATTTAAATTGACATTTTAAGGAATTAAAATTGAATTGTGTTTTGTATTACAAATGGGGTTCAACAAAAATAGATTCTTTCAAAAAAAAAAAATTGAAGTCTTTTAAATTTAAACTGAGTTTTTAATTTAAAATTTTTGTCTTTTGAAATGCAATTAATGGATTTAAAATTACAGATGCAAATTTAGAATATCCGTCTTATTAATTTTTTTTTGGTTCCATGCTCAAGATATTTTTTCGAACGCAAGGAGTTAAAAATGTTCTTGCGAATCTCGTCGTAAATAATGGCATATCTACACTGGTCTTGAGGAGATGCTCTTCGACGTTGGCACGTCCACTGCGCAACCGTTTCAACCTTGCATACCGTGCCGGAGTCTTCCCGGCGCGTTGGAAGGCTGTTAATGTCCAGCCAATCCCTAAAAAAGCAGATGCAAGTAACCCTTCAAATTACCACGCAATTGCAAATTTTTCTGCGCTCTCGAAGGTCATGGAGAGCATGGTTAACCACCATCTTGTGAAATATCTTGAGTCCAATGACCTTCTTAATGATCGGCAGTATGGCTTCCGTAGAATCAGATCTGCTGAAGACCTGATGGTGTTCCTTTCAGAACAGTGGAGTCGATCCAGCCACAGGCTTGGTGACAGTTAGGTAGTGGTTCTTGATATTTAAAAAAGGCCTTAGACAGGTTAGGGTATGATGCACTCTTGTCAAAGCTCGCTGCTTTTTGTGTCGTTGATAACTTCACTCGATTTATATCGAGTTTTCTCAGAGATTGCTCCATACGAGTTGTTGTAGATGGGGTTTCATCCGACAAGTATAAATTGACTGAGGGTGTACCACAGGGCTGTGTTCTTTCTCCTTTTCTCTTTTTCTTATTCTCATTGACGACCTGCTGGGTCAGACTGAGAATCCAATCTACTCTTTTGCGAATGACAGTAATCTCTGTCATTCTTGTTCATTCGATCGTAGGCCAAGTCTTCATAAAATTAAAGTCAATCGCCGTGCGATGAATGAAACACTCGACCGGTATCTGGTGTCCATTGTTGAATGGGGTCGAATAAATAAAGTAGATTTTAATGCGGGTAAGACCAACTGCGAATTGCTGACCCGGGTGTGTCGTCATTGTCTATGGACGGTGTGGATATTGATAAATCACGTTCTCTGCATGAAAATACAATGTGATGTCCGTTGGGCAAAACATGTATTTGAAGTGTCGAAAGATGCATTCAAGTGTCTAGACTTTTTAAAGCGGTGCAAGAAATATTTCACTTCATCTGATGTTCTTAATATCTACACCACCTACATCAGGCCAAAGATGGAATATAACTCCCATATATGGGCAGGTGCTACTTGGATATCTTTGGAGCTTCTCGACCGTGTTCATTGATAGCTGACAGTAGGGTATCCAACTCTATTACCTCCCTTGAGCATCGTCGAAATGTGAGTTACGGGTCGCTGTTCTATCGATACTTCCACGGTATGTGTTCCTCGGACATTCATCTACTTATGCCAGACATGAGGATATTTAGCCGAAGTACGCCGCTTTCCAGGAATTCGCATCCGTTTTTTATCGAGTGGCCGGTTGACCGAACTACACACTAGCGGCATTCATGCAAACGTGAAAGCCGAGAACTTTTGCTCAGCGCAAGTTTCCCTCGCACCGTTGCATGAGGCACCAAGTAAAGTTGCTCAGCGTATTTGTGCTCAAAACCATATCAGCTGACCAAGATGGATACGTAAGGTGGTAGCAGTAGCAATTGCATGTATTATGTCTGTGTACTTTTTCTACTGTTCTAGTGCTATCACCTTATTTATCCATCCTAGTCAGATGACATCGAAATGTCAAAAGTTTACACGTTTCTCCATCCCACGTTTGCGCAGCAAATTTGCCTCGAAAACTTTCCACTTTTGAGCAAGTCGCTTTGTATGGGAAATTTGTTTGTTTTGACGTTTGCTGTGCAAGTTTACGATGTTTTCGAGTTTACGAGGTTCTTTCGAGCTTTCATGAAGACCACTACTATAGAGAAAATTCGTTCTTCAGCCGTGCAGTCCGTATGTGGAATTTCTCAACAATTCTAACATTCAAAGATTAAAGGCAAAAGTCATCAGACACTACACCCTCTTTCCACCCTCCACTACCTCAATTTTCCTTCGCCAACACAATGCACTGCATTTATAGGGGGCATCCCCTGAGTGTTGGTTTGATAAAAAAAATTTATGTTTTTTTATGTTGCAATTGTTTTGAATTTAAATTAATGGATATAAAATTCCAAATAAAAATTTACAATATAACTCTAATTATTTTCAATTGATGTTTTAAAAAACCAAGTTATGTTTTTTAAATTTTAATTGATATATTTTAAATTTAAATTGTTGTGCTTTGAATTTCAAGTAATTTATTTCAAACTGGAAAAATTAATTAGAACATCAGTATTATGAATCCCATTTGATGTCTCTTAAATTTAAAATGATGTTTCTTGAACTTTATCAAATTGATGTATTGGGAATTTCCACTAAAGTATTTAAAAAAAACAATTGATGTATTTCAAATATAAATTGATGATTTATGAATTAAAATTGATGTGTTTTGAGTAACAAAATTGACGTGTTTTGAATAACAAATAAGTATATGATGCCCCGTACATTTTCTAATATGGGCAATTCCAGAGAAAGTGCCACCCTATGTCACATCACGTCACCCTCGTTAATTGCTCATATTTTAGGACCATGTGGTTCGATTGTTTTCTATTCTTTTCCTAAATACAGAATGTAAGTAACTACATATTTAGTAAAAGAAAAGAAGACACTCAAACTAACTGGTCCTAAAATATAAGTAATTATCGAGGGTGACGTGATGTGACAAAAGGTTGACCTTTCTGTGAAAATGCCCATATATGGTTTAAATTTACACTGTTGTGTTTTGAATTAATATATTTCAAATTGCAAAAAAATATATTTACATATTAGAATTGCAGTTTGATATCTCTTAAATTTGAATTGATGTTTCTCGAACTTCAATTGGTGTTTTTGTAATTTCAACTAATGTAGTTCAAGTTGCAAAATCTAAAAAAAAGTTTCGAAGCTGATGTTTTAAAATTTCAAAAAAAAATTTAAAATTTCGCTATTTAAATTTATATTTTTTATATTTCAATTCGTAATGGTATTAAAAATGTTCTGTACAGAATACAGGAAAGTTAAACCAAGAATTATTTTGAATACTGGGAAAGTGAAACCAAGAATTATTTTGAGTGTCAAAAAAAAAGTCTTAATTGAAAAACCACAGTTTACTTCAATGCATTTCTTTTCAAACATTCCAAGATTTTAAGCTGTTCCAAATTCGGTCATTCTCTACTTTTTGTTTAAATCTCATGTAATAGTTAAATTGTAATTTAATGTATATGTATTTTAGAACAAAACAATAATCACCCAAAGTGCATTAAATAGGAAATTTTGTGTTTAGCAATCACTAGCGATTTGTTACTATTGCCACCAAATTCGTCAGACGCCTATAATATGAACGATTAAATTCCAAAACTAAAATAATATTTTTCATTAATAACCTAATAATTAGATACAATTTTAATTTGTAATATTTGTACAACATTCAAAAGTAATAGGAAGTATTATATTTCCCAAATCTTATACACTACAGAGTTGTAATATTTGTACAACATTCAAAAGTAATAGTAACTATTATATTTCCCTAATCTTATACACTACAGAGTTGTATTGAGCTAATAATTTGTACTAAACATATGGCAACATCTATACAATTTTATAATTTTCATAGTTTCGAGCTTTTTTTCGTAACCTCATTGGAAGTAAATGATTGTTTTTGTTTTTAATCCTAAAAGCTTTGACTATTTTGTTTTTTTTATTGGTTCAATAACTGTCATTTCAATAATTGTAAATGTTAATTTCATTAATTTTTAACAGTTTTTTGTATAACAATTATGTTGATAAATGTTATCGCTTGAATTTGCTTGAATTATATTGACAAATTTTATCGCTCAGATCTCTGGCAATTCTAAAACAAAATTATCTGCAGAAAGACAAAATACAAATCCAATAAATATCGATATACAGGAATATACACAAATTGAAGAAAAAACAAATAAATATATAAAACCCACAACAAAAGACAAAATATATTCTATAAATATATACACATATACATATGTATGTATATAACTTAAGAAATACAAATATTTTTAGCTCAATTTTATAAATGTTAAATAAAGAATAATACAAAACAAAAAACACAAAATTTATATGTAACTTGAACAATACCACTGCTTTTCTTGTCGTTAAATTACAAATAAAAGTTTAAAAAAAAAAAACGGCAGAAACTTTTAAGTTTAGTAACAAAAAATAAAAACAAAAGTATAATAATTTTATGTAACACATTCCAAAGTAAAAACAAGGACCAACCTTAGCTGAATATTCGCTAAATTTTGTTTATAATAAAAACATAAAATGTAACAATGTAAGTTAGAAAATAATATAAAAAAAATTCACCATTTGTGTAATTTAAAAAATAAATATAAAAAAAATTATTTTTATAACTACGCTTATTTTTAGTACAAATTAAAAAAAATGCATATTCAAGCATATTAAACACCCACATTTGATGCAAAAAAAAATATTTTTAGAAAAATCATATAACAAAATTTTGTACATTTTCTTTAAATATTTTTGTAAGAATTAGATGAATAATTAAAACAAAAACAAAAGTAATTAGTGAAATCATTTTGGTTGTTAATTAAAACTAATACATATATTATTTTAAATATAATTGACTGATATTAATGGGTAAAATTGTAATATTATTTTAGGGTTTAGGCGGATTAATTCTTATTCTCTTGTGTTTAGCAAAAAGGCTTTATTAATAATTTAAAAAATAAAATAAAATATAAATATACATTAAAAACCAAAATACTAATTATAATATTTTTTTCATATACACGTTTAAGTGTTTATTTATTATACTAAACAAAATCATAAAAAAAATTATTTAAATATTAATAATTAAAATTAATAAATAAAAATTTAAATTAAAAGGAAAATAAAAATAAAAAATCTTACATATTTTCTATCCATGTTGTATAATGTAATCTTAGTAAAATTAAAACTAAAATAAAACAAAAAAAATCACTTTTAGAACAGAATTTTTCCTCATAAATGCCTTTACTATATTCAATATTTTGTAGGTTAATGTAATATTTTAATTACACTATTATATTATGTTTTAATTTGTAGGTATATCTAGATAGTAGTGAGTCAAATCAAATCAAAACAAACATTTTTTTTTAAATAAAATTTAAATTTAAACTGTTAGTTATATATATTCTATATATACATACATGTGTGCATTTTTGTGTCAAACAACATATTTTTATTTTTTTTGTAATATTTTCTAATTATTTGTTTTTCTTTGTTTTTATATAAAAATTTGAATAAAACTATAAATGTTTGATATGTGTCAATGTTTGAAAATTTGAAATATGAGTTTTTCTTTTCAAAATTAAAGGTTAATACAGGTAAGGAAATGATACTAACCGTAGAGGATGAAAGTTACTGATAGCCACTCATTTGAGAGCAGCCAGAAATAATTCCTTCATAGGGCAGTCCAAGCAGCTCATTACTTCCCGGGCTTTATGGGAGAGAGTGAGAAAATTGAAACGACATACTGAAGGAAGAACGAAAATTCTACGAAAAAGTTAAAAACGGAGCATTTAGCGTTTTAAACGGAAAAGAAAATAATATAAATAACTAAATATCAATTATTTTATTTATTTCTTCTATTTTTTGGTTAATGTATGAGAAATTCATACTACAAGCTTACAACGTCATGTCATGTACATTTTTCGAATTGAAAAATGGTTGGTTTTTTGCATAGAATAAATACATACGTAGATAAACTTATTCTCTCATCTGACGTTTCATTTCACACTCTTCATCGTAGGTTTGTGGAAATGAGAGCAATTAAATTTAAAATTACCTTACACCAGGTGGAGTTACAAAATGTGTTCACTTGTCGTTTTGGTGTAGAACTGGAAAATTTAAATATATTTTGCATTTTTTTGTTGACTTTTATCGTTGGTATACACATTTGAATTGTATTTAACACAACTAGTTTGCCACA
This sequence comes from Phaonia tiefii, assembly GCA_963931995.1. Taxonomy (NCBI): domain Eukaryota; kingdom Metazoa; phylum Arthropoda; class Insecta; order Diptera; family Muscidae; genus Phaonia; species Phaonia tiefii. The sequence continues at coordinate 296,255,451 of OZ008368.1, forward strand.
AAAACACGAAATTCGGTTGTTGTTCTCCTTTGTTGATTCGCTGTATACTATGGCCACCCACCCATCTGGTATTATTGAACCCATATTATATTTTCCACCATCCAATGTTTACTTACCTATGACGTTTAATTTATTGAGCGAATGCTTCTACGGTATGCATTATTCTATGGGTTTTTTGTTGGAAATAATAGACAATTCAGTTCAACATACACTCACTGGCATGACTAGTTTCGAACTCCGTGACAAGTTCATCATCAGATGCCTAACTACTGTGCCTGAATTGATACCATCGGTTGATCATCAATCTTATATATACAAACTCAATTCTGCAATTCACATGTGCGAATTAGTATCGATCGAAGATCCCTAAAAGTATCAACATCACTGAAAGTATCTTCTTTTTCCTCATGCATTCTCGCATTGTTGCAATGCCTTGAGGTGAATTTTCTAATCAATATCACAGAGTTGTATTTTTCTGTGGAATAGCAGTTTTGAAGACCGTGCTATTTGTAGTTGGATTCGATTATTTTCCAACTTATAATTCACCTCCCTTGCCCTCAATTTTTCCATAAAGGCCTTGAACAGTAGTTCCCAATCGGTTTTTTTTTTAATTAATTCTGTAACTTTTGAACAGAAAAAGACATCGTGATGAAATTTCAATGCTTAGAGCAGACATATTTTTTCCAGATGATTTAAGTTAGTATTCATTACAACAAGGTATTAAAACATTTGCTACATGTCATAGGACAGAAAAAACCAGTCAATTATGTATTATATTCACGTTCAATACCTGCTTTACGTTAGAGTTGATTTGAAATATACTCGTACTTATACACATCGCAATAATGCAGGTAGGTCAGGACAACTTTCTCGTGTCAAAGACAAAGTCTGTTGAAATATAAGGAAATCATTGCACATCAAGATCAATCACCGGTGGTAAAGGTAAAATCGACATATGTATGTATATTCTGCGGAACTTTCGTTCATGATCGTTTCCCGTGTGTTTGTGTCTTAGCTAAATTTAGTTTTATCTTTTATTTCAAATAAAAGTCGCCCAATTTTCCAAATCACACTGAAGTTCAGTCAGTAAATCGTGACTGGGTTCATGCTAATAAGAAATTTTCAAATCATCTCATATGCAGCGAAATTACATGGATTCACAATGGGCACAGCAGCACAAAATACATTATATAAAATTGGCCCTAAGCAGAGGAATAGTTTTTAAAAATGAAAAGACAATTACTTTGGTTATCGCAAAAAAAAATCTGTCAATAAGAAAATTGTTTATCGTCCCAACTAGATATAAGGAATATTCGAGATTAATTATTTTAAATATAAGGCCACAATGCCAAATGGTGTAAAAACGCCTTCTCAATATCAAGCAAACCCAATGCAAGGATTATTCGTGATTTAAAGCCTTGTTTTATGTCGTTGCATATTCACTTAACTTGGTGAAACTTGAAAATTGATAAAGTAGTGGTTACTTCATTTACCCTTTTGATCCTACCAGGTGTGAGGAATTTAACTCCACAGTCGGTATTGTAAAGTCTGATGATTGGTATAAAACTTCCTGGATCACAATTATTCGACATGTAATAACAACCGCTATAACACTTTTTAATTCAGCAATTCAGACGCACTCGAACAGCGACAGCGGTGAACTATTTATTAATAGAAAATATATCGCTATCTAGAATCTTTCACAATACAATTGACAATTCGAAAGGCAAAAAAAGCATAGATATATAGTTTTTTCAAGAGTTTTTGTTTGACTTGAAAAAACTATATATCCATGATTTTTTTGCCTTTCGAATTGTCAATTGTATTGTGAACAAATATCAAAAACGATATGCTTTTCTGACATTTATATTCTTTTTTCAAATTTAAACAACAAAATCGAAATAAAAATTATGTTTGAGTGCTTTTTCGTCGCTTCCGAGTGAAAAATGGTCGTACGGAAACAGCATGTGCCCTCTGGTGGAAATGGTGATTAAGCAAATGAATCGTCTATGGTTTTTATTTAACTATGTGTTATATTTGTTATAGCCAGAAAGTATGCCAGATATTACCATAGATAAATAAAAAACCATAGATGGTGAAAGAGAAGTGGTGGATTTGAAAGTAAAGGGAACTTTTTCTTTCAATCTATGGTATTACCACAGATAAAGGAAATAACTAGATATCGCACATGCCTTGGGAAATTTCTTGTTCAATGGGATATTTTCAAGATGGGGCTGAAAGCAATAATTATAACATTTGATCCCAAATAAAATATACTTTGCGAGATGTATTTAGAACAGGTGATAGCAGTAGGTGTTGTAGGCAACATCAACAGGCATTTTGTTTTGTTTACTGGGCCGATGATATACAAGTCAACACAAACGAATACCAAGAATAACAGTTCACCAAAAAAGCACATAACCAAACTTCATTTGAATTAGAAAGTGGGGAACATAACGACATGAAAAAAAACTAAATTAGTTGTTCGAATAGCACAACCCGGAAAATGATTATATTTTTGTATTGAAAAAATGTCCCAGAGTGTTGAATAAACGTCAGTTGTTGTTATGAGAAACGTCAATGAAAGTTACAAAACGACAACACAGCACCTAGTGGTAGTACTTGACAACGCCTGTCCGATATCTACTTATTACCTTTATCTATGGTATTACTACATGCTGTTTTGCCTTTCGAATTGTCATCATATCGAAAGCGATATGCTTTTTTATTATTTATATTCTATTTTAAAATTTAAACAGAATCGAAATAAAACTGATGTTTGAGTGCTTTTTCGTCGCATCCGAGTGAAAAATGGTCGTACGGAAACAGAATGTGGCCTCTGGTGAAAATGGTGATTAAGCAAATGAATCATCTATGATTTTTATTTATCTATGACAGTACTTACTTATGAACAGCCAAAGATAATAATAGATAAGATAATAGAAAAACCATAGACAAAATATAATCTGCAAAAGCTGTTTTTAGTGGACCGGAAATCAAGATTAGAAAATTTCGAAAATTGGAAACCCATGCAGAATGAGAACAAATCTTCATTTTAATAAACTTGTGTTTTAATTGCAATATCTATAAACAATTTTACTCTACCACTTCATTACATTTTGCTTTATTTCACTTGTTATCCCTTGTTTTCACGATTTAATTATCACAAAAACACACTCAGTTGACGAGTAATGTACTTTTGGCTTATAGCAAGTTCAGACGGCTGGCTTTTTTCGTGTTTCGTTCTCTCATTCGTGTTTGGCCCCCCAATCATGTTTGAAACATCATGGTTCGCCATACAAAATTTTGAGAGCGAACCATCTCGTTTCAATTCGAAACATCTTACCAAACATGAATAATTTACTACCATCTCTAATTTATTTAGTACGCTATCGCTTTTTTATCTGAACTAGTTGTCAGAATAAGCAAAACAAAGCAAAAAATAAATAAACATAGAGCGAAAGTGAAGTTCGATCAAAGCGCGTTCACCGCACTGGTCCCACTTGCTGGCACTTTTTCTATTTACTAAAAAATAAGAAATTTTGGTAAAAATACTTAACATTTGGTTTAATATTTTCTTACCTTTCTTTTCCATTTTATAACCAAAACGTTCAAAAACAACTATTTTTTTGACATAAATCACAACTGTCAATAGAAACACGAATGCGTCTTGTGAACAGGGCGATTCACAATCATGGTTGAGTAAACGAAACAAGTGTTTCACATCACCGTCTGAATTAGCTATTAATGCACAAATGCAAATGTGTGTTAAACGCATTGAGCAACCCTAAATTCTTCCAGTCATCTATAGCAGCAGCCGGGCCAATTTCCTAATAATTAGCAATAACGGCCGCCGCCAGGTTAGCCGAGCAAGCCCCCGCCGCCGGTTTTCCAAGGTTTCCAAGGTTCATAAACAATCGGCGTAAACCTCTACTAACCACATGAGTACAAACGACAACACATCTCTTACTTTATTCTGTATGTTTTCCCAACTCTAAAGTTGATCCATAGATGGTGAATTCGCTTATTCACCAGAGGGCACAGGCTGGTTCCGATTGACTATTTTTCACTCGGATACGACAAAAAAGTAATCAAACAACATTTAGGGAGTTCACATGGTGTACTATTGTGTTGTATTTATTGCATATGCTAAAATAATACAACAGTTGTAAATATGTTGTTGGTATTCTTCATGTAAATATATTTTACGACTATACAACCTGAGCATGTCTGTTTTTCCAGTATACTATGTTGTATGTTCAGTGTCAGCTGTTCTTTGTTTACTATTTAATCAGATATATTGTTGTGTTTTGCAGAAATTTTGAATTTTTCTACATCATTAACTCAAGAATTAATTTTAGTTGGTAAAATAATAAAAAAAGGAAATTGGACAAATGGAAGGAGAAGAAACAACTTCGGTAAGTTTTTGTGCACAAACTTTTCACACAAAACCGTAAAATTTTTATCGTTTTCGCTTCTTGTTGGCATTTTTTAATTTTTTTTAATAATTTTCTTTTGTTGCTTGACTTTAATTTGACGTTTTTATGACTTATAATTTAGCACATACAACATGCTGCTCACATGCATAAGTCATATGTACTAATTTGTTAAATATGACTTTACGACTTCTGACTTTAGGAGACCATGTGAATTCCCTAATTTTGATTTAGATTCTGTTGTTTGAATTCCAAAATAAAGAATATATAATAGAAATGCATATTGATTTTGTTATTTCTTGATAATACAAAAAAAAAATTATGTTTAAATAGTTTTTTCAACAGTTTTTTTTTTAGACAAATTTGCCTACATCTACCATTGCTGCGCCATCTATTGGGTTGGCAAGAAAGTAACATCATTTTTTCCATATAGATGATGCTTTTGTTATTTCTGTAATGCTTTTGATCAGCTGACTACATTATTTGTTATACAGTTACACAGCTGACATTTCAGGATTACATTTGTGATATGTCACATTACTTTCAGTGTTCAGTTTTAATTTAAATCGTATTGTGAATATGGATGATCAAAATTAGCATTTTCGTCATATTTTGCTCTTTTATTTGCGAAAAGGCAAAAAAGCCGTGGAACACATCGGGATATTTGGTACGTGTGTGCTTTGGATGCTTTAACAGAACGCACATGCCAAAGATGCTTCAAAAAATTTCGATCCTTAAATTTAACGATCAAACATGGTCACAGAAGCGTAGGTTAAATAAGGTTGATGAGGACGAATTCAGAGTCCTTATCGAATCTGACCGACACGTTTCTTTTCGGGAAGTTGCAGACAAACTGAAGGTGTCCAACACGACCGTTGAAACGCACGAGCTTAAAAAATCCACTTAGCAAAGCAGATAAGCACTTGAAATTTATTGCTCAAACTTAAGATAATTGATCCACTTTTGAAACGCAACGTCACTGGAGATGACACAATTAATTCTTTACAACAATGTCAACCGACAAAGATGCTGGTTCAATCTGGTTCAAGAATGGTACCAAAAAGGGGTTATGCTGTCCAGTTGGTGGGATTTTAAGGGAGTCAATACATATATTTTGAACTGCTTCCTAAAAACCAAACCATAAATTCTGAAGTCTATTGTCAGCAATTGACATGAAAGAAATACGTCCTGAATTGGTACAGCAAAGACGTGGTTATTCATCACGACAACGCTTGCCTCACACATTTTTGCAAGCACGGTAAAAAATATTGAAGCTTATGTGGGAAATGATGCCAGGTCCTAAACTGGTACCTTCTGGAGTCTGCAAAACTTTTTGAGTGGAAAATCCTCCAATACCGAGGTGAACCTACAAACCGAATTGTTCGAGTATATTTATGGGACGGATCAGTCATTCTATAAATCTGATCATAGAGTGGCCTGAACGAAGGCAGACGGTCACTGAACAAAATAGCACCTAAATTATAGATCAAAATTAATAATTTGAATAAAATAATTTAAAATTTCTTTGAACAAATAAGCCGAAATTACTTTCTTGCCAACCCAATAGAAAATTTCCTTTAACTTGGAAATCCACCACTTTTATTTCACCATCTAGGGTTTTTTTATTATGACCCCTTTCACACTCGGCAAGTTACTTGCGCAAGTCAGTTTTTCAACTTTCCGAGTACAAGCAAGTCTGTACTCAAAATTTATTCCCCTTACCTCTGTCATCAACAAACTATGACTTGGGCAAGAGACTTGCGCAAGTAACTTGCCGAGTGTGAAAGGGGTCTATCTTAAGCCCGGTATTCATTTTTTATGAAATTTCCGTTGCCATAAGAAGTACGTGTATAAAAAATCATTGGCTTGGTGCTCAGCTCTTTACGAAAATTTCGTGGGCAAAATCAGTTACAGGGTTGTTACGCCAAAGTTATTTCGTACGAAAACAATTGTTTGATAATTGTTTGGGACTGTAATTTTGACATTTCGATAGTTTTAACAACCAAAAGTAACACCACATGCGTTAAAAATAAAATGGAGTGCGCAAATGTATTATAATTGAAATAATTGCAAGGTAAATCAAAGACAGGTGGTAACTCTCTGCAATAAAATTTTCCGTTTAGAGATAAATGACAAAATTTCGCAAGAATTGAATACGTAGCGTTAAGAACTGCCGCACTTGACGAAATAATCAAATTGCAATTCACCACCCACTGGCAACTGCCGTTGACATTCATACATTAATTAGTCTTAAGTCTAACAAACTTTTCGCAATAGTATAAACCCAACAACTATCCTATTACAAATAGTAAGACATTTTTGCATATATAATTTCGATCCAGATTATGGTGAGATTTCAAACCAGATGATGAACTAAAAAACATATTGAAATGTTGTATGTAAAGTAAATGAAACGCGTTAAAATATGGTACACGTTTCTATTATAACGAACGGTTAGATCAACCTACATAAATTTAATTTAAAAAAATAATTTTTTTTCACATTTTACAGCCAAGGAACCAGCTGCCTCTGGATTAAACTTTTACGCCACGCCGCCGCCTGATTACGTAGAAACGTCGCAGCGGCGGCGTAGAGATTTTTGTTTAATCTTTCATATAATCGACGAACTGATGGCATTGTCCTGATTTACCACACACGTTGCAACCACAAGAAGCAAAAAAAATCACAAACTATAAACTACACACAACCACAATCAGAATATTTCCTAATATCAGTCAGTTTTATTTCGCAAGAATTAATTTATGGAGTTAAACGACACCTCGAATTTTGCATAACAACGGCCAGGCGAAATTCCACACGCTTCAACAGCAACATCCAGTGTCATTCTCTAACAGGTTACAGCATACATTACAATTAGAACAACAGCAGGTCAAATTTAATAAGAATTGAAATCTGCCCAGCAGCAGCCGGGCCAATTTCCTTATAATTAGCAATAACAGCCGCCGCCAGGTTAGGCGAGCAAGCCCTCGCAGCCGGTTTTCCAAGGTTCCTACGCCGCCGCCAAAGCAGAAACAATCGGCATAAACCTCTACAAACCACATGAGTACAAACCACACAAAACACATTTTTTTTTTTTTGAAATTGTAAGAAATTCAAATATTTTATTTTCACCTTTTTATTACAATTTTCTCTGTTCTTAAATAATTTTAAATTAAAATCTTTTTTTATTTTGGTTGAGTTTTGGGTTTATGGAAATAAGCCTTATTAAAATCGCTAGAAAATATTAAAACAGAAATAAAAATTTAGCTATTCCTTTTAACAAAAAACAAATCCTAACTAACTAAATAACAACAAACAAATTTACAAAATACTCAATATACGTAGTTTAAAAATTAATTAATAATAATCTTTGGTATTTTGTTCTTTTCATGCGAGTATGTGCTTCGATTCGATTCGAATTCTTTAAATAAAATAACAATAATTCTCTTTATGACGTTTCATATGTACGTAGTATGTTAAAAAAGTTCTACAATTGCGAGTAATGTTCATAAGAAAATTAAGAAAATCATGGAATTTTCTTCGGTTTTATATGTTTTTTTGTTTGTCTTCAGTGTTTGGTTTCCATATCAATAAATATCAATTTTATCTATACGTTCAAGCATTTTGAGATACGCACACATAATAAATAGTCATACGCTTCAGTTAGACAAAACGGATGTATGGATAACCTAACGTAATAGTAGTGTAGCAGCTGATTACACTCATGCCCAAAAGATAGCCACTACAGGTTTTAGAAAACCTGTAGACCCTTAAGTGGATTTATAATGAAATTCATTTGGTTCGTTTTAATAATAATTGAAAATGACTTTTGAGTGAAAGTGAACTTCAGGGTCATGGCCTAACGAGATATTTTAGGAATCAGTTATATTTCGGGTAATTCATCACTTTTAATGCCAAGAAATTTTTCATCTTTGATAAACATCATACAAAAAAAATTATCTTCGGTCTATGTATAAATTTAAAAAAAAAGTGTCGAGTGCTTTTAATCCTTAATTTTTTTCATCTATCCTAATGTTTCGTCAAAATCAGATGCTTAATTATTTTGGCAGCTTCTTCTTCTCTACTTTTGACCATCTAATTGCTCAGTTGTTGAAATCATATGATACACTACTACCACCCATACGTCTCGCGTACATTTCATGTTTTAACGAAAATACATGATTTATCCATACGACATACTTCGTTTTTGTTACGAGCATTAATTCATTCGTATTTTTCAAAAAAGCGTTTTTTTAAATCCGGCGGATAAGTTACGTAAATATAATGTTCATTGTGCCCAACTTCATTTTGTATGATTTCGTGCGTGGAGGAAGATCCTCTTAGCGATTGCTGCGAACCGCTAACGTAGCGCTGCCGTGGCTCCAGTGGGCGCGGTATTGTATTATAGTGTTTGACACCACCGCCACCGCCGCTACCAACACCTGCTGCACTACTGCTGCCCAAATGAGTGGCTGGTAATGTATTATCACAGTCTAATTGGGCCGAATGGTGACTGAGACTCGACAGGGCTCCCGAAGAGCCCGTATTTGGTCCACGTGTTGATGCCAATGTATTGTGGCTGCTAACAGCCGTTGTGGCTAAGGGTCGACTACTTATATAATCGCGTCGGTCTAAAATGTCCTGTTGGTAGGCCAGATTCGTCTGCGGATGACGTAGCGGAGTCTGCCCGCCGCCTCCCACTCCGCCGATCACTCCGGAGGCCATCGCAATCGTTGGGGTACCCGGCCGACGCGGATCGCCTATGTAACGCCTGGGACTGTGCCGATAATCGTATTGCACTTGTTCGGGGTATATATCGTGTGGATGTGTGGACTCGGCCTCCCGCTGTTGCTGGTAGTAGTATTGACTGCTGCTCGGATGATCGGCGCTGGTCATACCATGGTGATGTTGCATCCCGATAGTAGGGTACTCTTGAAAATGATAATGATCTTCCATATGTGGCTGATGATGTTGCTGCTGCTGCTGATGTAGCGTATGGTGCTGCTGCTGCTGCAGCTGCTGTTGGTGGTGGCTTGCGGGTATATACAAATGCTGATGCTGGCGGTACTGCGGCGGTGGCTGTTGAGGATGATAGAGATGATTGGCGGTGGCATTGATTGTCGTCTCTTCGGAGCTGTAACAAAAAACTTGGGTTTTATCCAAATATTTCCTTAATCGCAAGACAGATGAAATGTGACAATTGTATTTTCAATGAAGTCGAAGGTTTTTAATTAACTTACTCAAATAGTATCCAAATGATGTAGTAACAAAAACAAACGCCCGATGACAAAACGAAAACTAAGATTAAAATTAAACCCCAAGGAAAGGCACGTGGTTCTAATGGGCCGTCTTCCCAGTAGCGTTCGCATGTTAAGTACCAGCAGACAGCCTTGTTCATTTCCTCTGGAATGAGAATATAGATCAATACTTTAGAGAACCAGTATTTTATAAAAATAACTCAAGTTTGTATCAATTAAGGAATGTTCAAATTAGTATTAGAACCATTAATTTTTAGACGTGATTTTTGGCCCACGTTTATTAAAAAATAAATGGTTTCCCATTACATCCCATGAAGGGACTGGGGAGAACTTCTCACAATCACTGAGCTGTGCGCTTTCCAGTTTTCACTCACTGATTGGGACCTACAGTTTTACTCCGATTCCGAACGGTAATTTGAGAAGCTATTTCATGGCTAGATACTCGATAGTGTCGCCGTCACTATGCGAGGTGACCGCCGCCGAAAGAAAAGTTGAAGGTGGTCAGAGCAGGGTTCGAGCCCAGGATCTCATGTACAAGAGCCACGCACACTAACCATTGAACCACCGTCGGTATCTTAGGTACCGTAGATATCTTATTTTAGATTGAACAACTGTACGTCCTACTAAATATTAAAATCTCCTATTATAGAAATGTTTAGGGGCATGTTGTGTCATTTCGAAGCAAATCTTGTGTGACTTTCCCATTCTTTTCTTTCAAGGTTCAACCTTTTGAACTTTACGCTCATTGAACATTACCAACCCAATACTCGAATACTAACGGTGTATAGGATATAATCAGTACAGACAGGATATCCTGGGTTATCAATAGCTTCTCACTATATATGTAAATTTCTGGACCCAAATGGTATTATACCAAAAATCTTGTCTGACTCTGAACTACTTACCAAAGAGTTGGAATCACGTAGGAGTGGTATTCATTCCCAAGGCGGGAAGACTGAGTCATGAGAGCGCAAAGGATTGCAGACCGATCAGCCCCTCATCGGTTGTTCTGAAAACGCTTGAAAGGCTAATTGACACATACATCCGCACGAAACTGGATGGATCGCCCAAAATGTCATGCAGCCAACATGCATATCTTAAAGTCCGCTCAACCGACACAGCCCTGTACGAAGTTGTCAGAACTATTGAGAGGTTCTTAGAAAACAAACAATATACCTTCTTGGATATAGAGGGTGCATTCAATAATGTGAGCTCAGTGGCTATAGAATAGTCACTTGAAGATCTAGTCGTGGAAACATCCCTTAAGAGTTGGATAGTGACAATGCTACAGAGCAGAATTATCAACGTCTCTATGGGCAACAGCGAGTCATCAAAGCCAGTGAAGAGGGGAACTCCTCAGATGGAGTCCTCTCCCCTACTTTGGTTGCTTGTGATCAACAAAATACTACTAAAACTGGGCAATATGACGATCAAAACCGTGGCGTATGCGGATGACGTGGTAATAATGGTATCTGGTTTGTTCCCATCGGTGTTGAGCGAATCACTTAATGACTGGGGCAATGGGAGTAGTCTTGGAGTGAATCCAGCGAAAACCGAGGTCATGTTTTTTACCACGAAGACCAAGATACAGAATTGTAATCCACCTCGGCTAAGTGGAATAGAAGTTCAACTATCAACTGACGCTTAGTACTTGTGCGTGATTCTAGACTCTAAACTATCCTGGAAACGTATCATAGGGCACCGCGCACAGAAAGTAACCGGTGTGTACTACGCTTGTCGGAAAACGTTCGGAAGCCGGTGGGGTCTCCGACCCAAAATGGTGCTATGGATGGTGCTATGGATATATACTAGTATAATCAGACCTATACTCTCCTTGCGGAGCAATAGTATGGTGGCCTGTTGCGGGAAGACGTCCACCATGAAACTGTTGTATAGAGTTCAGAGATCAGCTTGCATCGGAATAACAGGGGCAATGAGGACGTACCCAGCTAAAGCCCTTAATGCAATGCTTCATATTATACCAATTGACCTTCACATAACAGCTAGTGCGGCCTGGAGCGCCACCCGACTAAATGCTCTTGGAATCTGGAAGAGCAACGGATATGGACGCGCGAGAATACTACAGATAATCCCAAGGGAATTCAATATAACCACCGATTACTGCATCCCCTCATTGACGTTCGATAACCTATTCGATATCAGGTTTTCCAGAAGAATAGAGTGCGATAAAGGGGAACGGATCGCATCCAAAATGGAATGTTGAACCGGCTCGGGTATCTTCTCCGAAGAGGCAAGCCTCAATTTATCATTCCCAGACAAATGCAGCGTTTTTCAACCGGAGGTACTGGCCATCAAGGAAGTCTGCGCCGAACTTATACTACAACGCAGAACAGAGCGCATTGGAATATTTGTTGTTAGCCAGGCGGATCTCCTATCACTTAAATCTAACAATACTATATAAGATTCACATTCTGCGAAGAATCAGAAGAGGAGACGATGGCACATCTCCTCTGCGGTTGTCCGGCTCTAATGAATAGACGCCTTAAGACTATAGGTCGTCCCTTCCTGCACAACCTCACTGATATACGCGAGATAGATCTAGAGAATCTAATGAGGTATCTTCGATTAACAGGTTGGAGATAGACACAGTACATTAGACTGTCCGGAGTGATGTGGTATGCAAAATGGTGTCCCAAGACACTAATTGATGCTAAATAGTATATTTAGCAACCACGTGAACCAACCAACGCTCATTGATCGGAACTTACAAGTTTATAATGCTTGAAATCGGTTATTCCACAATAAGCCTTTCCATTGTTAATCGGAACTGAAATATCCATGACCACAAAAATATGAATTGAAATCATAGCATCAATTAGGATTTTGGAATCGAGGTAAGGCTACAAGTAGAGTCTAAAGAGACTCAATTGTCAATAACCACACCACTTGAGTGTAGCTGAAAGTTCAGCAGACTGTAGGTTGGTTTAACATCAACTAAGTTAATCAATGATTAAATTGATACTACACTCGGTGGTCTGTTGACCCATTATGATTGTCCTAAGAGGTAAGATAGGTTGAGATGAATAAATAAATGTTTGGAAGCCGAAGAAATATATGAAATTGTGGGAGGCATAAATGGACACACAAGAATTAATCAGCATACAATATGTCATATTCAATAAATATACGAGTAAGTATATATATTTGAACTAAAATATAAATTTTATCAAGAGGAAGACGTCGATTTCCCACCTCCTAACCAAGACGAGGTCAGAACCCGGCTTAAGAACAACAAAGCAGCAGGAGCCGATGGATTACCGGCGGAGCTGTTTAAGGCTGGCGGCGATGAACTGATAAGGTTCATACATCAGCTCATTAGCAAAATTTGGTTAGATGAATGCATGCCCGGCGATTGGAGTCTCAGTGTACTATGTCCCATATTGAAAGTCTGTGACCCGCGTCTATGTGCCCACTACCGTGGAATAAGCCTTTTATCCATAGCATATAAAGTTCTGTCAAGTATAATGTGCAGAAGACTAAAATCAATTATCACTGACCTGATTGGACCATACCAGTGCAGCTTTAGGCCTGGAAAATCGACAACTGATTTTTACGCCAAATTCTGGTGAAGACACACGAAAAACAAATCGACACCTATCACCTATTTATCGATTATAAGGCGGCCTTCGATAGCCCGATACGGGAGAAAATCTACGAAGAAATGTCTGAGCTTCGCATTCCTACAAAACGCATACTCCTTTGCAGGATGACTTTGACGAATACCAATTCCGCAGTGAAAGTTGGTAAGGATCTTACCGAACCTTTCGAAATTAAGCGAGGCCACAGGCAAGGCGACACCCTATCGTGCGATCTCTTTAACATCTTAATGGAGATCATTATGAGAAAATCTGCAGTCAACATGAATAAAACCATTAGCAGCAAAAGTGCTGATGATATAGATATCATTGGGCGCACAATTAGAGAAGTTACTGCAGTGTTTTCGAGAATTGAGAATGAATCAGAAAAAGTGGGTCTATAAGTAAATGAGGACAAGACAAAATTAGTGGTTTCAACGAGCAGGTCCTCCATGCGATTAAACCATAACCGTTAATATTTTCGATAACCGTTATAATTTCGAGGTGGTGGACGAATTTATATACCTGGGATCGTCCGTAAACAAAAACAACAACGTCAGCCTTGAGATCAGCCGGAGAATTGTGCTTGCGAATAGATGTTATTTTGGGCTAAGCAAGCACTTTAGAGATAAAGCCCTCTCTCGAATAACGAAAATCCAGCTATACCAGACTGTTATACAACCTGTCTTGCTTTATAACGCAGAATCCTTGGTATTATCACAAGCATATGAAACATCTGTGGGAGTTTTCGAGAGAAAAATAATCTGGAAGATTTATGGCCCTATAGTGCACAACGGTGAGTACCGGCGACGCATGAACCATGAACTGTCTGAGCTTTATCCTGACATTGACATATTGACATAGTTAAGCGGATCAAAATAACGCCATTGCGCTGGCTAGGCCATGTCAGTAGAATGGATGAAGACGAACTAGCACGAAAGGTTTTCCGAACTCGAAGGAAGGCTTAAAATAGGATGACCAAGACTAAGCTAGAAGGATCAAGTTAACGAATCCCTGGGTACACTTGATATTACCAACTGGGGAGATAAAGCCAAAGATCGAACTGGTTGGCGATATGTTATCTTCGTTTTGTAAGGTCCTTGAACTCCCGGGGTTGTTCGAGACCGGATAAGTAAGTAAGTATGACCTAACAGAGGCATTCGAATCATGCAGAGCACTAGAAAACCTATTCTGGCAGGAGCCAGCAATGTCTCAGCTGATAGGGTGGTGGCATATTCAGAATACGTTTGATTTCCTTAACCAAATACCAATTGGACGAGATTGATTTGATTGCATTATATGCAGCTTTACTGTTCACGAAGTTGGTAACATCTCCTAGAGAAGATACACACAGGGAACAGATTAGTTGGATATCAATTGAGGCATTGGAAAATCCACGATAAAGTCTATATTTTGATCAGAATTCGTAATTGTCAAACATCAGAATTATTTGTCGATGTTATTGATAGATTAAAAATCGGTCTCACCAAATACAACCCAGCGGCGGAAGTCATGGCCTGGAAGGCCTGAAATCATGACCGAACAGGCCTTCTTTAAAATACGACAGGCCTTCCCTACACCTTACCTCCTCCTTTCTTTTTAACATTGCGTGAGATTGGGAGGCAAGGCCTTCCATCCCTCTCTACTAGAAGGCCTTATGAAGGCCTGCAAAAAGAGTAGATTTAGAAGGACTTACGTAAAAATTTAAAAATGTATATGGAAATTAGCTTCATATTTCAGATTTATACTTTAACCAATTGTAATTCTTATAAATGATTTTTTTTAAATTCTGCAGCCACAGGAATCGAACACACGACCTTAGAACTTACAATCGGACGCTTTATCTACTGGGCTATCGGATGTTATGATTTTGCAACGACGAATTGCGAACATGTGGAAAGACAGGGTTTCATGAACAACAGCGTCTTCTGACATTCTTTTAATAGGCCTGTGGAAGCCTTATAAAATCATGCATTTCGCAGGCATTATAAAAGTAAGCAGTACCAAAGAATGATTCCGCATGCCTTATTCGCGTTCGGCCTCGCAAATTTCGCAGCTGGGGAGGAACTATTATTCTGGATGACACAAATTAACTTAAACATACATCAGATACCCAGGGTATCTTTCCCATTTTTGGTCGAATATATGAAAAATTAAGAAAAAACTGTCTGTAGCTGGAAAACGAAGCGTCCAATCGAAAAAATAACAATTTTTTACTGATTCCTAAGGGTTTCTCACAAAGTGTTCTAATTCTCATGAAATAATTTTTTTTTCAAAAAATCGCCAAAATAAGAAAATCGCTAAAATAAAAAAAGCTATATCTCGAAAACGGTGCGACCAGCCAATTGCAAAAATAATACATTTTGTACCTCCTTTGGAGGCTTTCACCTATGGATGTCTTGAATACTGCATTACTTTTTGTTTTAAATCGCTAAAACTAAAATTTCTGGCATCAAAAATCGCTAAAACGCCCTTATGCCAATATCTCGGAATCCAGTCGAAAACAAAACTATTTTTTACGAGTTTCTAAGGATTTTTCATAAAGTGGGCCATCGTATGGAAGACATTTTGTTCAAAAAATCATCAAAATATGACGCTGAAATAAAAAATGGCTATAACTCGGACATGAATACATAGTATGTGAGTTTTAGCGTTTTTTTGTTTGAAAAATTTTAGTTTAACGGAATTTAAGTGATGTCGTGTGAAAATTTATAGCTTTTGCGGTTGGACGCACCCTTTCCGTGTTATAGGAATGTTTTTATTTTTTTATTTTAGCGATTTTTTGAAAACAAAATTATTTCATGCGAATGGGAACACTTTGTGAGAAATGCTTAGAAACCCCGAAAAAATTTGTTATTTTTTCGATTGGACGCTGCGTTTCCGATATATGGAAATTTTTTCATATTTTCGATCAAAAATGGGCACGAAATACGAACCCTGGTAATAAAAAAATAATAGTTATTCTCATGCAAACTCGAAAGAACCTCGTAAACGCGTAAACCTCGCAAACTTACGCGGCAAACGTCAAAACAAAGTAATTTCCCATACAAAGCGACTTGCACAAAAGTGGAAAGTCTTGAAGTCAGGTTTGCTGCGCAAATGTGGGATGGAGAAACGTGCAAACTTTTGACATTTCGTTGTCAGCTGACTAGGATGGATAAATAAGGTGCTAGCACTAGAACAGTAGAAAAAGTACACAGACATAATACGCAAACGTGGGATGGAGAAACGTGCAAACTTTTGACATTTCGTTGTCAGCTGACTAGGATGGATAAATAAGGTGATAGCACTAGAACAGTAGAAAAAGTACACAGACATAATACATGCAATTGCTACTGCTACCACCTTATGTATACATCTTGGTCAGCTGATATGGTTTTGAGCACAAATACGCTGAGCAACTTTACTTGGTGCCTCATGCAACGGTGCAAGGGAAACTTGCGCTGAGCAAAAGTTCTCGGCTTTCACGTTTGCATGAATGCCGCAATAATGTTGTTTATATTTAAGTATAAAATATACAATTTTAATAAAAAATTATTGTTTTTACTTTTTTTCTATAAAATTCATAATGGGTTAAAGCATCACCAAATGGTTGTGACAGCCATTAAATTCAAGTACATAATTAGTTGAGCGTACCAATATATTATTTGGTACAACCGAATTAGTTTTTACATTTTTCGTTCATCCAACTAATAGAATATTCACCACTACAGGATAATTTGATTGCTACAACTAAAACTCGATTGTCAGATCACATTTATTTATTGTCGCTGTGGCTTCAACTAAATATTTCAGTTCTTGCAACCAAAACTGAATTAAAAATCAATTGTTATGCACAACATTTGGTGATAAAGAACACAATTATTGGTAATCACAACTGAATAATGTGATAGTCCAAGGAACCGCCAAATTTTAGTTGGCTGTAAATATAGTTGTGACAACGAATCTCTTCTCTGTGTGTGAGCCTATGTACGATGTTATATACATACTGTCTTAGCTCTATCGGATTTCTGGCAACTTTTATCGCATTCCCAGCAAATTCGGGACGTTCGAGTCTACGTGCGTATTTATCGATTCTGCAATTACCCTTTACATTGATACCAGTCCCGAAACGTTGAACCTACTTCTGTTAAGAAGATAGTCACGCCTTATTTCTCAAGAGACTTTATATGCACTCGAATTTAGCTGCCTAATTCTGGACCCCAGTAAGTACTGCTTGCTGTAGCATTCTGAACATACTCCGTAGACCCTGCCCTTTCTTATTGGTCTGCCCTTTCTTTACCCGGGAGATCCATATGGCCAATTTTGTATAGCTATTCCCTACACTCACAGAAAAATTCGGTTTAGACAGCCGAATTAGCCGTAACCGAATTAAGAGGTTGTCTCAACCAAATTAGAGGTTGACACAACCTCATTAGAGGTTGGCACAACCTCATTGGAGGTTGACACAACCTCATTAGAGGTTGGTACAACCTCATTAGAGGTTGTTACAACCGAATTTAGATAGTGTCACAAATGAATTATTAAAGTCTTTTTTATTATTAAGTGATGATTTATTTTTCTGTTTTTTATAAATGAATTAAAAACCGAGAAAATAAAGTCATATATATGGGGTGATCTATAGAGTAATAATTTTGGTCTAAATTCCTCTTCCGGCCTTTATTGCCGTCCCGGCCATCATGACACACCTCACTAATTCTGACGCGTTGTCTCGGTTGATCTAGGTCCTAAGCCGTTTTGTATACAGACGATTGCAGAATATCTCACATGACCGAACTTTAAAACCTTCAAAACTGTTGATATCTGCTTAACTAATTTATGCAAAATAAGACGTTTTAATACGAAACATATTTTACTTACATTTCTTAATAACCACAAAAAAATCTTCACATTCATTATTTCTTTTTAAAATAATATTTGATTATAGAATTTTAATCGTCAGATTATAAATACATAGAATTATGTTGTGGTAACCGAATTGAAAATGAATTCGGTTCGGTTGTACCTACAGAATTCATAAGAAATTCGGTTACACCAATCGAATTGATGCCAAATTCGGTCGTTGCAACCGAATTAAGTCTAGATTCGGTTATTGCGCCCGAATTGATACCAAATTCCGTAGTTACAACCGAATTGATGTCAAATTCGATTACTCCAACCGAATGTGGTACCAATTTCGGCTGTCGCCTCCGAATTAATTTCAAATTCGGTTGTTCCAACCGAAATTTTACAAAATTTAGTTGATTGAACGAATACAATGGAAGATGCAGTTGCCACAACCGAATCAATTATGAAACGAGGTTGCTTCAACCATATTTCGGTTGTTGGAACTAATTTCGGTCGTAACAACCTTAATTCGGTTGTGGCAACCTCAATTCGGTGGTAACAGATGAATTTACGATTGCTACAACCTCTTTCTAAACAATTAGTTCTCTGGGTGTACACGGACCAACCGTAATTGAGGATAAGGTGTAAGTATTTGAGAAACGTTAGTGCCATTAAAAGACTTAGTGGTCAGATATTGTGGTTGCTTCAAATCAATGTCAAACCTGTCCAACAGCCGCGAATAATATTCGCCGGTGACCGTTTTAACCTTTTCAAGGAATCGGAAACTTGTCTGAGGACATAAGGTCGGGACAAAATAAACACTGCACAGGATAAAAGACAAAAAAAAAACACAACAAGAAGTTTTAATCCCTACAAATCACCTGACCTATGCCGTCATGGTCAGTGGAGTTACAAAGTGGACCACATATTTTTACGGCACTGCACACGAGCTGCATCAAAAAAAAAGGATTAGGGAGAGCTTCTCATAACCAGTCAGCTGTGAACTGCATCAAGCTATCCTATATTCCAGTTAGATGGAGAGAACCCAAGGTGGTATTCATTCCGAAAGCGTGGTCTCATCGCAGTTACTTTAGGACTTTAAGTCAATAAGAATCGACTTTAAGCCAATAAGAATCTCAAGGTAAGGTAGCACAACATTACCTTTGTTTTAGAACTGTCGAATGGTTGAGTTTTATATCTAAATCGACAGATACAACACATCATATCGTAATTGGAGCTATGCCCCATGAAGGCCTGGGTCTAATTTGGTTGTGTCAACCACTAATGCGGTTGTGGCAACCCCTAATTCTTTGGTGAGAACCCCTAATTCGGTTGTGAAAACGTCTAATCCGGTTGCAACTACCTCTAATTCGTTTATGACAACATTTAATGAAGTTATGCGAAACTCTAATGCGGTTGTTGCAACCTTTAATTGGGGCTCTAATTCGGTTGTGGTGATCTCTAGTGTGAGTGTGACAACTCCTAAATACGAATACGGCCAATATAGTTGTCTCAACGAAATTTTTCTATGGATGTAGTAACCGAGAAATGGAATTGGGTTATAATTTAAATATAAACGAATTAGATTAAATGTAAACAGACATTCATCTAAACCTGTGTGTCTTAGCCCCAATTTTTGACTGGTTATTTAAATTGGTAATCAGTTGATTTTGATTTATGTTTGATCTGACTTTAAATACGAAAAGAGTTTTTCAGTGATTTGTCAAATAATCTTACTACCATGTGGCAACAGTGGCAAATGCCACGAAAAATAACCGGTATTCGTACATTTATCGGCTAATCGTTACAATGCATCAAACTGACGCCATTTGCAAAGGAAAAGTTAAGTGATAAAATACAAAATATTTAATGAAATGAAAAATATTTGAGCAGAAATGAAGTTGTAACTGCAATACGAGTTAAATGATACGTTTTCATTGTTATTTCAACTAGGATGATGATTATAATTTGTCACATTAACAATTGAATAAACTTTGTGTTTGTTGTTCTTTTTGTTTTCTATCAAAATCATATGGTCACTTGATCATAGTTTAAATATCCGACTTTGGCTGTTTAAACAGCAATCAACTATTAACCTAAAATATTAATTCAGAGTTTAAATAATGTTTGATCGTTGATCAATGATGATTGGCCAGTCAAAAATTGGGCCTTAAACTGACATCTGTTTTTGATGTTTATGACATTTTGAGTCGTAAAATCGATTTACATAAATATACGAATTTAATCATCACCTCGACTTAAATCAATACTCACCTTCCATATCCTTAAACTGCTGATCTGTCATGGATAGTATAAGGCCTCCAATACAACTTCTCACCAGATATTCACATCTAGCTCTTAATTTACTCAACTCTTCCGTCTTACAATTGGCCCTTATCTTTTGCATATTCGTCAGCTGGCCATTGGTAGCCGAAGTCTTATTGTTATCATTATCGGATGTATTCCCTTGAGTTTTTACACTATCATTATTAGATTCTTGCGGATTACTTGGGGCTCTGGTATTATGGTCCGTTCGAGAATCAGAACGGCTTTTTGGTTCCTTTGTTGTTGTTGCTGTTGCTGTGGTGGTGGTAGTGCTACCACCACTGCTGATGCTGCCCCCACTTGACGATGCTGTTGTCGCAGATGCTGCTGATCCATATGATGATGGGGATGATGAAGATTTGTGGTGATTTGATCTCGCCGATGACGAGGAAGAGCTGCTGTAAATATGTGCTGGTGCTGCTGATGATGTTAAGCTCTCAGTAGGTGTTTGTAATTGTGGCGTAAATTTTGTACGTGAGGCATCATTGTTGTTGTTGTTGTAAATATAGTTCTCATTAGAGGTTTCTGCAAGTGAATGGACGAAAGGGAAGATTGTTTAATAGAATAGAATAGATGTTAGGTTATTAATTATCTGGCTTACCAGTCTGTTGACATTTAGTTTGGCCAATTTGATCCTGACATAATTGACGATTTTGTACTTTGGCTGCGCGAGATGCACCAATTGAGGAAGTTCTGGAAGAGGCATATAGTGTAGTAGTTTGAGAACGAATGTCAAATTTGAAATCTTAAAATCTTAATATATGACGGTGATTTTTGGATAAGCTTTTTCATGGATAATTACTTGATAGCGTCGCCATCACTAAGCGAGGAGACTGTCGCGAAAAGATATACATAGATGGTATTCAGTGGGTGGATAACGCCCGCGTTCTCATGAAGAAGAATCGATTATCGATTTCCTCTTGACTATCATAAGCCATGATCAGGTATAACGCGATTTCTCAGTTTTCTGGATTTTATTTCCATAAACAGCTGATTTCTGTACGGCAAAACATTTGGACATATGTATGTATGTAAGGTGGGTTTAAATCGCGAAATATAGATATACTCGTACCTGAACGTCGCTCCAGGCTTAGCGACAGATGCCAGAGCTGGGGTTTTTCACTATCACTATCACTAAATTTGTAAATCATAGAAAATGGTTCTATATCATCGAACCACAGCCTTCCACTAAACTAAATGAGTCGGATTGTACTGGGTGGGCCAAATAAAACCTACCAATATTAAATCCGAATAACTTTTTTGTTTTCTAATATAATTGTGTTTTTTTCTTTGCAGGTTTAAATTGAGTTCTTGGAAATTTATAATGAATAGATACAGTAAACAACAACGTGTTAAAATTATCGAATTTTTTTATTCTTGTCAAAGATCAATAGTTATGACGCACCAAAAGTATCGTCAACATTTTAATTCAAGATTAGCTCCCACAGCCTTCATGATAAGGAATTTGATCAGCGGTTTTAAGGAACGGGGTTCAGTGGCCGACTGCCCTGGAGGAGGTCGCCATCGATATATTCGTACTGAAGACAATGTGGCAACTGTGCGGCAAAGTATTGCAAATGATCCGTCTGTGTCAACTCGTCGTCAGTTGGGCATTTCCCGGACAACATTGCGGAGAATTGTAAAGTTAAATCTTAAGATGCATCCATGGTTGGTTGGTTGGTTGGTTGAAAAGTCTGCAAGACAGCACGCTGTCTAGCACATTTAGGCTAAAGAAGCCCATTGTGATACCTGCAGTTTCCTCAATAGCAACTATTGACTAGTCATCTAGCCAATTTTCCCTTTCAATAAATTTGTCTATAAGACCTACAGGAATATATTGTAGGGCTACGGTCCTAACTAAATGTGTACCGAATATCCTACTTCTCAGTCCTGCCAGAGCAGGGAAATGCAATAGAAGGTGTTTCTTCGTTTCCTCGTCCCCTTCCATGCGTCATCTACAGAGAGTGACTTTCTGTGTCCCAATCTTAGGGCGTGTTTTCCTACAAGACAATGTCCCGTAGGTGTTCCTATCATTGTGGATAACCTGCCTCTCGGTAAGTTAAGTGGTTGCCTAGTCCACTTCCTATCCACCTGTGGCCAGAGGACCCTGGCTTGTTTGCAAGTTGAAGTAAGTCTCCACTTGTCCTTGAACATATTATCGGCACACTGCCTGATCTGCAAACGGCAGGTAGAGATTGGCATACTAACACCTTCTTTTGCCGGAAGAACTTGTGCCGTAGAGCCCTGTCTAGCTAACGGCATTCGCTACGCAATTGCCTGGAATGTCGCTGTGTCCCGGTACCCAGATGAGCCTGATGTCAAAATAGTGACTGAAGAGTGGCATTCTTTCACAGTCAGGGACGTAGCAAACATGGCTTCTAGGGATTTTATGGCAGCCTGGCTGTCCGTGTATATACATACTCTCCGGAGCGTTGTGACACTACTTTTCAGTAGTTCAGCAAACTCCAGCATGGCGGTAATTTCCGCCTGAAATACACTACAGTGATCAGGCAGCTTGAAGGAGATATTTACGATTATTTCCGGTGAATGAACCCCATATCCTACTTGCTCGTCCAACTTTGATCCATCCGTGAAAGATCTGATACTACTGGTATCCCCTTCCAGTGACTTTTCCCAGGTATTCCTGTTCGGAATAGAAGTCCTTAGATTTGTCGCTGGTAGCAGGTAGGGGATACAGTAGTCCGTTTTTACGGGAATAGAGTTGATCCGGTGTAGTAATGCCCCGATATCAAAACGCCACAATCTCTGATTCTCACCAGGGATGTAGCGGCTGCCGAAGATGCATCCATACAAAATGCAAATTGTGCCAACCAACAACAGAAATTGTTGGCGTACGTTTGATTTCAAAAAATTCTGATTTCCCTTGGCCACCTCGTTAGCCAGATTTAACTGCGCCCGACTTTTGTTTATGGGGATATTTAAAAGACAAAGTGTATGCATAGACAAATAAAAAACCATAGATGGTGAAAGATAAGTGGTGGATTTGAAAGTAAAGGGAGATTTTCTAGATGACGCCGGAGTGGTGGATATGGACAAATTTCCCTGGAAACAAAACTGTTGAAAAAACTATATATCCATGATTACTTGCCTTTTGTATTGTGAACACATATCAAAAGCGATATGCTGTGCTATTATTTATATTATATTTTCAAATTTAAACAACAGAATCGAAATAAAAATGATGTTTGAGTGGTTTTTCGTCGCATCCGAGTGTAAAATGGTGGTACGGAAACAGCATGTGCCGTCTGGTGAAAATGGTAAGCAAATGAATCATCTATGGTTTTTATTTATCTATGGTGTATGTCAATAAGCCAGAGACAATTAGACAGCTAAAGCAGAATATTCGAGATGAAATATTGAACCTGCAATTACGTGGTGTTATGGAAAACACGCTTAAAAGAGCAAATGTTTGTATCGAGCAAAATGGTGGACATTTGTCTGATGTCATATTTCATACATAGTTTGCTTAAATTGCCATTAAATGTATTTAATATACAAAAAAAAATTAATAAATAAAAAATATTATTACAAGAGTTATACGTATTTTACATTGGTAGGTCTTATTTGGCCCACCCTGTATTTAAAGGACTACTCTTCAACAATTTATAAATTGCATTGTGCATTTTCAACTTACCTGATGGGTAATAAACTTAAATACGCTACATTCGCCTTAGCCAGTGCTGAATTTTGACCAAATGAATCGCCCCAAACCTCAATATCGGTAACAATATTCTGATCACCAATTTTCAACGATGATGACTCCTCAGTTTGAAAAACTTCACAACGCATAATATCGCAATAATCTGCTAAGCACACAGCATCTTCAGCCTAAAATTGGAAAATTTCGGATGGAATCCATGTTGGGTAGACATTTAGATCATACGAGCATCATCCTATTTACATACCTCATTTATAATTGCTTTATGGCGCGTTTCAAAATGTAAATCCAAAAATTTCTCTTGATAAAAGCTTTTGCCGCACAATCTACACGTCCATTGTGTGGGTCTATCACGTTTTTTGGCATCTTGACGGGGTGCAAAAATATCACGAAATGGATGCAATGGGCATTCGAGAGGAAGTTTAACCTACAATGGAAGTAAAGTACATGGTAATGTACATATCTACGTTTGTATATTCACACATACACACATCCTAAAAACTTACCTGATATTTATCTAATATCGGTGTCCATTTTGAACGAACTATCCTGCGCACTAGACGACTGTTATCTTTCGAGCATAAACGTTTGATGACATTAGTGTGAGGCCATGGAATAAGTAGGAAAAAGTAAATAAGAAAAATCTGAAAAGATTCAAAAAAGTGTATATTTATTTGAAATCCCATCTCTTATTCAAAATTATAATTTATGGAATCGTAGGTTACTTTATTGCACCACGAAAATAATAAGAAAATTGATGGAAGGAAGGAAGGGATGTCGCGACATCCTAGCTAATAAATATTTACTGACAAAGATGAAACTTCTGCATAAAATTATATTTTTTATTTCCAAAATCATGTTCAAAGTATTTGTGAGTGATAATACCGGATACATTCGCTGATTTCGACCGGCTTACCTTAAGGGAAGGTCCGTGGATACTGCCCCGCATGAATTGATTGGTTTGATAGAAGATGCTCGTCTTATCAAAGACTATGTGCTGGCAGCCGTTCTGGATGTGGCGTTTGAGTCCAACAACTTCAAGATATCTTTGTAATTTAGTGTGTGGAGAGAGTTCATACCCCATTAGCCAGCTGATCAAAAATGGATAGAGAGAAAACTTTACTAGTTGAATTAATGGAATTCTGATGAAACCCAAAAAAGCTGCATATAGTTTGGGGCACGTGCGGATGATTTCATTTTAGAGCTTTATTGTTCCCTACGGCCACTGAACTTATTTAAAGATTACTAAAGTAACTCTCAACACAAGTGAAAGAGTATGACGTGGGAGTTAATCCTGGCAACAAAATCAATGCGTTTCCAGACTCCAGTTTTGAGGCTGTCCTCCCTTCAATATTCACACATTACAAGACACATGAGTATTGTGCTGAACATGTATTCCCTTTCAGCACTAGACGAATACAGGGAAATAAAGCAATATGTGAATTCTATAACAGGAGGAATTACTTCCAAAATGAATGAATTTACGAGATCTAGGTAATTGAAAGTTAGGTTGTTCATTCTACAGAGATTCGCATGTCTGGACAGATCACAAGACAAAATATTGACGCTACAAGCTATACTGAGCATATCCGTAACCGAAGGGTTAGATTTGGCTAGGTGAAGAAAAAAGAGTCGAAGCATTAGTGATTTGCATCATGCCACACTTCTGGGCACTTGAGCCAGTAGATCAGCCGTCTGAAGAGCCTATTAGAAGGTCATGCGCGGCATGACCTCTCGGCATGTCATCATAACATCATGCTCATGTAATAGATAAAAATGCCTGACTGACAGCACTGCACTGTTGCACACCCTGTTGTCATGCACAATATAAATTTCATTTCAAGTTTTCCAGGTAAAGTATATAGGTTAGATCGCGGATTTTTGCGAGAGTTTATTGGCCTTTATGAAAAATTCCCAGAAGTGTGGAATATAAAAGGTGATGTTTACCATTAAAAAAACAATAAATGGTTTCCCGTTACATCCCATGAAGGGATTAGGGCGAGCTTCTCACAACCAGTGAGCTCTGCGCGTTCTAGTTTTACACTCACTGATTGGGACCTACAGTTTTACACCGGTTCCGAACGGTGTAAATGGCTAAATACTCGATAGTGTTGCCGTCACTAAGCGATGTGGCCGCAGTCGAAAGAAATATACGGTGGTCAGAGTTGGAATCGAATCGACATTCTCGCGTACAAGAGTCGCGCACACTACCAATGCACCACCGACGGCCAAATGCTGATGCTGTATAGAGCTTGTCAAATGAAGTGTAAAGCTGAAGTCTTCTGTGCCTTAACTTTACTTCCAGTGAGTAGTGAATAAGAAAGAAGATCAACAATATATAGGCGATCTTTCACAAAAGTCAACACAGCTAAGGGTGTTCCTTAATCGATTTCGCGAGATGATAACGTGACATGGAAACAAATGTGGAGCTGATAATAAATTTCAACAGAAATTTCAAGAATATTTTATTGCTCAGTATTCACGAGTCACGAGCAGGTCTAAACCGAAGAGAGTCTTCAATCAGAAGTAGCGACAGTTCTATGTAAATGAGAGAAAAATGTTGTTAGAAGTTTCTGTCACCTGAGAAGGTAACATTTTAGTCTTTAGGGACGGCATTAAAATGGTGGCAGTTAGAGAACCAACATTAGAAAGAAACTTGTGGTAAACGATGACAGGAACAACACCAGCAGAATATTCGATGAATTTTGGAATAGGATTGCCAACCATTTCGTTGTAAGCTACAGGCTGAAAATTAAAGTTGTGCAGTTCCGGAACGAACTAGTTCAAAGGATCTATTCGCTGAAAGCAACTGAGTGAACTACTTCCTATCTTTCGTTCATGTAGTTCCTTTTGCTGCACTTAGTTCCAAATCATTAATTGGTTTTTGTGTATCTGTCTCTTTCGTGTTGAGCTGTTTATACCATAGAATAATGCATACCATAGAAACGTCATAGGTACGATGGAAAGTAAACATTGGATGGTGGAAAATATGGGTTCAATAATACCAGATGGTGGCAATAGTATACAGCGATCCACAAAGGAACAACAACCGAATTTCGTGTTTTTGTGACAAACTAGTTGTGTTAAATACAATACAAATGTATACCAACGATAAAAGTCAACAAAAAAGTGCAAAATATATTAAAAATTTTCAGTTCTAATCCAAAACGACATGAAAAAGTTAAGTGAACACATTTTGCAACTCCACCTGGTGTAAGGTAATTTTAAATTTAATTGCTCTCATTTCCACAAACCTACGATGAAGAGTGAGAAATGAAACGTCAGATGAGAGAATAAGTTTATCTATGTATGTGTTATTCTATGGTTTATACCATATAGTAAATATGGGTAGAGAAAATCTTTCACTCACCAAATTTCTGACATTTGTCCTCGTGTGATGTATACGTTTGATGTTGAAAAGAACTGCTTTACTAATACCAGATAGAGGCAATGGTTTAAAACAACGAACAAAATAACAACAACGGCATTTCGTTTTGTGTGTTAAAATTATTGTGTTAAATACAACACAAATGTATGCTAACAATAACAGTCAATAAAAAAGTTTAAAACACATTTAAATTTCACAGTTTTTCACCAAAATGGCATGAAAAATTAAAGCAAGAAGTTATTGTAATTCCACCTGGTGTATATCACTTTTCGTCAAACATCTCTCTATCACACCGACCGCATCACGAAGAGTGTGAAAGAAAACGTCAGATGAGACAAATGGCGGCTCTACTATAAATTTACTCTATGGTTTATACAGCTGTTTTCAGTGTAGCCACATTATAGTTTTTGAAAGGGTTACCAAATTACATTTATAGAATGCGTTGACAAGATTTACATATGGACAATGCATTGTATATGGAAAATGATTTGTATATAATATGCATATGATTTGGATAGAATGTGACGGAATTAAAAAACCAATTATATCAGATTATTCTATTTATTTGATAATATAGTGTAAATAGTGTAGTTAAGTGTTTTTTTTTATGTTTTTTTAACAATGGCTTGCAGATCGGTAATTCACCCGGGTTTTGTAATATAATTTTTCATTTTATCCACAAATGTTTAAAATTTTTCATCTTGATGGTTCTTTACACTTTGTCGTCACGTTTGTAAAACTGACGTGTCTGAATTGACTACGTTGAAAACAATAATTTTTAGTTCCTTATAGAGCTTTTAGTAATGGTACTAAAAAGAACGAACGTTGTATGGAACTGAAATATCTTGTTTGAACCAAGGAATTAAAAGGAACTAGTGAACTATAAAAAGGAACTAGTTCCTGGACCGGAGCGGAGCTGAAAGGAGCGATCACTGAAAGGAACTAAAATGCGCAACTCTACTGAAAATTTTGACCCCGATCCTAGTACAGATATATGGCATTTGCACCGGCCAAGTTAGCGCATTTCGAAGGTGAACTCCGTTAACCCGCACCAACCCAGAAGATTACTCATATAATATTAATCTGTAAAAGCTGAAGTTTATTATATTTTTAAACTGGTGTTGCATTTAATGCAACACTGCAAAGTACCAACAGAATTCAACCATAATTAAAACATACACAACAAATCAACTGTTTGACAGACGAAAGGTGTTTGAAGCTTCCGCCGCCACCGATATAGTTGGCTCTCATCGGTTTAAAATGTGAGCCGATTTGACCGACTTATCCAATTTCAAAGGTTCAGTTATTTCAAAAACATCTCAAATTTGTACAAAACTGGTAAAAACAAGAGATGCCAATTTAATTTTCTGTTATGCTGCCGCCTTCGAGCACCAAGCACCAAGTTGCCACCTGAAATGTCAACTTAATCTCAAATTCGGTGGTGTAAATGGCAAAGATTAGAAAACAAGGTTATAGCTAATCTGGCCGCGATAAACTGCAGTCTAATTGGCTGATTACAGGACCAGATGCACCACTATTGGTTCATTGGGATGGTAAACTGATGAAAGACAGTACAAACAAACAGGACCCAAAATCAAATGTTGATCGGCTACCTGTAGTTGCCGCGGGCCATCATCTGGAAAAAGTACTTGGCGTTTCCACAATATAGTCAGGAACGGCAGACGCGTAGGCAAAAGCAACGTTCCAGCTTCTTGTCCTGTGGGTAGTTGTGGTTGCTAACGGGTCCGCCAAATAACTTTTTTTTTTTGAAAATGCTATAAAAAAAACTACTGAATATTTTCTAAAATTTCTTTTTATATTTGAAAGTACAATCCTTCCGGTTAATAATGGAAAATAATTTCATTCAAATGGCTGCCTCGGCAGTAGCCTACACGATCGGTCCAATTTTTAAGCACATTATCGATTGTGTGCAGCTGTATTTCACCAATGGCTTTACGAATATTGTCCTTTAAAGCGTCAATTGTCTCTGGCTTGTCGGCGTAACACTTATCTTTGAGGGCACCCCACAAATAATAGTCCAACGGTGTCAAATCGCAGCTCCGAGGTGGCCAAACTACATCAGCTCTGCGGCTGATAATGCGATCTTCAAAAACAGGGCGCAAAACATCGAGTGTAGCTTCGGCTGTGTGGCACGTAGCGCCGTCCTGTTGAAACCAAATGTTGCCAATATCCTCCTCTTCAATTTTTGTGAACAAAACTTCGTTCAACATGAACCGATAACGATCGCCATTGACTGTAACGGCCACTCCTTGCTCATTTTCGAAGAAAAATGGCCCAATTATGCCTCTGGACCAAAATCCGCAGCAAACAGTGACTCGTTTTGGGTGCATCGGCTTTTCAATGTATGCGTGCCGGTTTTCTGTGCCCCAAATGTGACAATTTTGCTTTTCTACATACCCGCCAAGATCAAAATGAGCTTCATCTGAAAAGATGATTTTTTTTTGGCAAAATCGGCATCTTCTGTAAGTCGATCGAAGGCCCACTTTTCAAAGTAATGTCGCAATATTTCCCAGCGTTGTTCAAGCGTATACACAACCATATTCGTTCAGCGGAAAGAAAAACTAATTATCTGTCAAATCAGACATGAGCTAAGTGTTACCATTCACGAAATAAGCACTAGTTGAAAAAAAAAACGTTAGATGGCGGACCCTTTATTATTGGAATGAGTTTCGATATAACTGCTGCAAAATACAGGGGCTACAAATGGATCATGTGTTCATATTGTGAAACAGATGTTCAGGAACATTTTATTTATTTATTTACGATATATTAAAACTTATACTGAATACAAGATTAATATTAAGATTTATAGCACTGGCGACTAAGGCCTTCAGCTAGAGGAATTTATTATATTTTGCTTGTAGACATCACATTCACGAGCTGATTAGGTCCTAATATTTCACTTTTTCAACGATTTCATCAAGGTTTGGCAAAAATCAATCATCAGAACTTCAAGCTCTTGGACGATAAACACCAAATACACCATATCTACAACAACTGAAAGAGGAAGTTACAACTTTCTTCAAGGGTATTCTATCATTAAGAAAATATCACATGCCTCGATATGACTACAGATAGATGACGGATCTTAGTCCATCACTTTTGTGGGAGTTACCCAAAGCCGATCAGTAGATGGATGGCAATAGTGATATACTGTTTGAAGATTTTTCTTTTTCGAGCAGAATTTAAGCTAACGGCCAAAGAAGAGAAGAATCTCGCCGAATTTTGTTTGTTCGCGTACCTCATTTACGTTAAAGCGTGGATTTCTTGTCCTAAAGCAAGTGAAGCTCCAGTAAATGATTTGCGTCTATTCTAACAAATAAAACAGTACTCAACTGCGGATGCGATTGCCTCAGATGCAGCAATGAAGAAGCTCAAATCTCACTTGTGGTATCTTGGGCCCGAGCTACTTTCCGCTTTCCTTGTTTTCCGATAAACTTCCAGTTCAGGAGAAACAAATGTTGGCAAACGAGTTAAATAATAACGCTGTTTTTTTATTCCATTAAGCTATCGCCACTTACGACTTTCCAAATAAAACGATTCACACTTAATACTACGTAATGTGGCAACATTTGCTGTAATGGGCAACACGTTTGTACCAAGTGCCAACAAATACATGGTAGCAGCAGATGTTGTTGTAGTTGTAAGCAGCAACAACAGACTTTTTAATTTCGTTCATTTGTTTCAGTTGCCAATCTTTACAACAATACAAGTATACAAAAAAGTATGAAAACAAAATACATATGATTTTAACATGTTTAAACGACTATACCTGGTAGATAATTATACCATGATCAATACGTATATCATTTTCCACTAGTTGTTGTTAACAATTTAATTCCAATTTTGTTTTCGATCGTAAATAAAAATATATCCTTCAAATTTAGAGATATAAAAGTATACGTAGTCTTCCATTAAATAAAATAATTTTAATGAACTGACCATGTGTAAGCCATTTTGCAAATTTCTGCTTTTGAGAGACTACATTACATTTTCAGTCGCAAAAAATAATAAGAAAAATTTATCTAAGATAAATTTTTGTTGCCATTTCTTGAAATTTAACATGTGGCAACATGCTCACTGCTCAAGTCGGAATTTAAGTGGGAAATTGAAATGCCACTTAATAGTGGTCCTCATGCAAACTCGAAAGAGCCTCGTAAACGCGTAAACCTCGCAAACTTACGCGGCAAACGTCAAAACAAAGAAATTTCCCATACAAAGCGACTTGCACAAAAGTGGAAAGTCTTCAAGTCAGATTTGCTGCGCAAACGTGGGATGGAGAAACGTGTAAACTTTTGACATTTCGTTGTCATCTGACTAGGATGGATAAATAAGGTGATAGCACTAGAACAGTAGAAAAAGTACACATACATAATATATGCAATTGCTACTGCTACCATCTTATGTATCCATCTTGGTCAGCTGATATGGTTTTGAGCACAAATACGCGGAGTTACTTTACTTGG
Source organism: Phaonia tiefii (assembly GCA_963931995.1). Lineage (NCBI taxonomy): Eukaryota > Metazoa > Arthropoda > Insecta > Diptera > Muscidae > Phaonia > Phaonia tiefii. Next base: position 296,287,447 of record OZ008368.1, read on the forward strand.
TGCCTCATGCAACGGTGCGAGGGAAACTTGCGCTGAGCAAAAGTTCTCGGTTTTCACGTTTGCATGAATGCCGCTAATATCGCTTTGCTGTCCCGTACAAATTAAGCTATAATTAACTTTAGCGGAGTAAAAAACACACTTAATATTAAATGTTTCCCTAAAGACTGGACAGAAAGAGGAATCAAGCTGAATAGCTGCGATCGGTTTGAGAGTAAAATCTTACATATTTTGGTTAATAATTTAATATTGATCTGGAATTTCTCAGCATTGATCCCGATTCGTGGAATTACTCGCCGAAATTCCAAGAAGCCAAACAGATTCTTGAGAATGGTTTACAATGCAGCAGAACGTTCTGTGGCCCTGCCTTCAACGAATCTGCAGATTGTGTATAGTGGTTGTTACGTAATGCCGATTAACACAGTTTATATTATAAAGGGTTTTTCAACAGAGACGCTACAAAAGTAAATCGATAGGGACAGCAAACGACGTAATATTTTTTACCACCCTTTTCACATTTCTCTTCAGTAAGGTTTGCCATTTCATCATGGAAAGATATACGAGCCAACATCGAGTCGAAATTATTAAAATGTACTTCGTCAATAAGCAAAATATGCGTTATTGGTCAGACAGCAATCCACACGTAATCCATGAGTCATCATCGCATCCCGAAAAAATTACGGTTTGGTGCGGTTTATGGGCCGGCGGCGTCATTGGGCCGTACTTCTTCCGTGATGATCAAGACCGGCACATTACTGTGAATGCGAATCGCTACCGTTCAATGATAACCGAATATTTTTGGCCCCAATTGGATAATATGTACTTGGAGGACATGTGGTTCCAACAGGACGGCGCCACAAGCCACACATCGAATGCCACAATCAATTTATTGGAAACCAAGTTTAGTGAACGTGTTATCTCACGAAATGGCCCAGTCGATTGGCAGCCTCGGTCGTGCGATTTGACGCCGTTAGATTATTTCCTGTGGGGCTACGTCAAGTCTATGGTCTATGCCAACAAGCCAGCGACGATTGATGAACTTCGTACGAATATCGAACGTGAAATTGCAGCAGTATCGGCCGATTTATGCTTGAAAACCGTCGAAAATTGGGTTCAGCGTCTGAAACTTCTGCAAGCGTGCCCGTGGTGTGGTGGCCATGCAAAAGAAATCGAGTTCCATACATAATGGCATCGAACGTACTTACACAGGAATAAAGAATTGCATTGGTATCTAAAACCGGGTTTGTTTTATTTAAAAAAAAACTTTTGTTGCGCTCTTATTGAAAAACCCGCTATGTCTTAAAGTTCAATAAAAAGAAGTCCTTTGAGCAACCCCTAAATATTTTTCGATTTGTTTGAATGTTTGCACAAACCAATGGGTATGAAAGTGGAACAAAATAAGCTACTATGCATATTCAAATTCAAAGAACGGCCCTAACCTACAGCCACAGAAAATACAACTGAACTAGCCGTTACTGAATTTAAAGGCTGCCACAACCACATTAGATATCATCACCCACGAACTAGACGTTGCCACAACATATTAGTGGTTCAACCGAATTTCAGCTGTGGCGACAAAATACAGTCGTGACAACTGCAATTCGGTGGCAGCAGCCGAATTTACTGTTGCTGTAACCTCTTTTTAAACAATTAGTTCCTTTCATAGGAGCAGCGTCATTCAAAATCTGAGAGATCTTCTCGATAGTTTATCTGCTACTCTAGCGATCTTTCATGATACGATTCATACAGTCCCTAGGAATTTGATACTAAAGGTAGTAGGTAGTTTCAAGTTCAATGAACAATCTGATGCAATAAATTCATCTTGTATTTTGAAAACAAAAATGGTTTCCCATTACATCCCATGAAGGGATTGGGAAGATTGAGACCTACAGTTTTACACCGGTTCCAAAGTATTTTCGGCAGCTTTCTCGTGGAAAAGTTTCCGATAGTGCCGCACTCACTAAGTTAGGTGGCCGTCGTCGAAAGAAATGTAAGGTTGTCAAGAGCAGGAATCGCACCCCATAGCACCAACGAATGGCAATGAAAACTGAACCTAAATAAGAGCGTAGTTCAGGGCGTCTGCCAAATGCTGAACTGTTTCGTCACACAACTGTTTATATACGAGTACAAACATAATTGGTGTAATTAAGTTCTAAAATAGATACACTGCGTTGTTATTATTAACACTGAATGTACGTACGTAAGCAACTGTCATGACCTTTAAAATAACTCATAGTCTATTACTGTCCACTTAGTCCGCTCTAATAAAGTTGTTTATAAAAATAAAACTATAAAACCCCAATAAAAGGGAATGACAGTTGTATCCTTTCTTTCACCTGAGTGTCATCATGGGTATGGCTATGTCCATGAGTGTCTTAAGTAATGGTTGTTGATGTAACACTACCATTGTAATTGTAGGATGTTTACCGTACAAAATGGCAAACGGAAATGGTGCCAACAATATGTATTAAACGCTCACTCTCTCTCATTTCCCCATTCTGCGTCCGAAAGGCAAACTAACGGAAATGTCAACAAAACTAATCGCTAACCTTTACTTAATTGACACGAACGAGAAGCAAGCACTTTCACTATTTCTATAATTTCAGTTTCGTTACGCTCCATATTTCCTATTCGGGTGGTTCACTTAGATTTACATAGATTTTGGCAAGCAGAAAATAAGTGCACAAAAACGACCGCCTAGCCTAAAACAATTATGCAAATTTCAACATGTGAAAGGATATCCTTTTCAGCAAAAACGATGAACGACACATGAATACAATGAACAACTGAATTCACGTCAAAGCAACTAAAGAAAACACCATAAACAGAGTAAAACATATTATAAAACGAAAGACTTTCAAGACTTTAGAAATTTGTGTCAAATGCCAATTAGAAGACACGCTAACCATTACGCCTAAGAAATGTCCTTCTTACTCCATTCAAACTACACCACCTACTCACTGGCAAGTTATTTATTGCAAACAGTTGTCGTTTGTTTGCTGTTAAATGGGGGGCAATTATTTCATATGTTGCCACTGCGGCTGGTGCTGATGTCCTTATGTGTGGTGCAATTGAACAGAAAAAAAGGCACATGTCGCATGCAATCCAAGCTAAGCCAAAGCGGCTCTCTCACATAGTATGTACATTTGTATGTCGGGCATTTGGCCGTTGCGGTTGGCCTTAAAACGCGCAAATGGCAATTTCCGTTTTGCCTCGAGCGCCAAATACCGCCGCAGGATAACATTCAAACACACACAAACAGATGGTAAGTCCTATACAGGACATCAGCGGACATTAGCACATGCACCGCTATTTTTAGGTCATTTGTGTGAGAAAACAAACACACCAATTCGCACACACACACACACATGTACTACATCTTGTACTCCCATACTCACACTCACTCGTTTTAGTGTTCAGAGTGACGAATGGGAGAACTAAAAATTAACCACCAAAAAAGGAGTACAGCACAAAACGAGAACACAGATGATGATAAAGTTCTGAGCCAAAAGAAGCAAAAAATCGATAACATACTTTGACAGGACTCTCGCGCGCTCTCTCTCTCTCTCTCTCTCTCTTTACACACACAGTGAGGAGAAGGGTAGAAAGGACGAATGACAAAGTTAGGAGGCAGGAAAAATGGGTAAAGAGGATATGAAAAAAATTATACATATATAGATTTAAGTTTAATAAAAACTGAACTTTAATAGATTTTTAAACAATTCTCCTTGTTGCAGCACATTCACACATTTATGTAATATCCAAACTCGGGGAATATTAAACAAACCTCTTACTCACCTCTAAATTAATAATTTTGGAACCCATACATAATATGTTCAACCTTCCTTCCACACACACAAAATGTATTCACAATTTTTTTTTTTTTGAGTTAATCAAATATTAAACTGCTTTTTCCTCTTCTCTGCAAAGGTTATTTAACTCGTTTCACTTTTACTTTTCTTCTTAAACAATTTTTTGTTTTTACAAACGTTTCCTTTTCTATTCTTGTTTGATTTGTATTTTATTGCTTTTCCACTCTTTATATATTAAACTATTATTTTTATGGAATTGTATAAAAAATGTCGTTTTAAACTTATGAAATAAATTATATGTACGTCTGTCTACACCTGTGAAAATTTCTTAACTGTCTAAGAAATTTTCTGCTTTTCGAATTTCAACTGCTTGCTTTACTTATTTTCATAAGAGGAGAGAGTACTAGTTTTCATCCTTTGTAAGAATATGTGTGGTGAATAGAGAGTATATGGAAAGCTCTAAACCTTAAAGTATGCAACATAGTTGTAAATTTGTAATAAATATTCTCCTGACCTCTCTTCTCTCCTTGAGTGTAAACAGCTGGTTAAGGCGGTGACAGACTATTGGATACCATCGCTAGATGTGTCAAAACTATTGCTTTCAATATATTCTGATTTTGAGAGGTACCACCGTAGAGTAATAGATAAGAGTTTCCATCTCTCTCTTATCGTTCTCTTGCGGTTGGAAAATTCGTTGAGTTTGTGTTGCTGTTGTATGTTACACTTTGTTTGGATAAAACTATTACACTAATAAAAGAGAATGCGTATTATCGTTCAATACCACTAACATCAAATATAATTTAGTTGTAATTAGTAAGTGTGTTTTTTTTACCCCGCTAAAGTTAATTATAGCTTAATTTGTACGAGACAGCTAAGCGATATTAAGTGGCATTTCAATTTCCCACTTAAATTCCGACTTGAGCAAAGACACATGTTCAATTTCAAGAAATGGCAACAAAAAGTTATCGTAGATACACTTTGTTATGATTTCTTGTGAATGAAAATGTTATCAAGGAGAGACTCAAAAGCAGAAATTTGCAAAATGGCTTATACATTTTAAGTTCATTTTATTTATTTTATTTAATGGAAGACTACTGTACATTTATATCTCTAAATTTGAAGGATAGATTTTTATTTGCGATTCAAACCAAAATTGGAAATAAATTGTTCACTACAACGCACGGTAAATGTTATACATATTGAACATGGTGGAATTATCTATCAGGTATAGTCGTTTAAACATGTGATGTAATGTTTTCCATGTCATTTTTCGTTTAACTTGTCAAAATCATATGTATTTTGATTTTATACTTGTTTGTAATCTTGTATTGTTGGTATATATTTGTGTAGAGTTTGACAACTGAAACGAGTGAACGAAAATAAAATGTCTGTTGTTGCTGCTTACAATCACAACGACATGTACTGCTACCATGTGTTTGTTGGCACGTGTTGCCATATCGAATTTTTTTTTCACCCATTACAGCAAATGTTGCCACATTTCGTAGTATTAAGAGTGGATCGTTTTATTTGGAAAGTCGTAAGTGGCGATAGCTTAATGGAATAAAAAAACAGCCTTAGTATTAATCAATCAATTAGTTAATTGGTGAAAAAATGCGATACGGCAACACGTTCGTAGCCAGTGCTAACAAATAACTACGTGGTAGCAGCAGATGTTGTTGTAGTTGTAAACAGCAACAACCGACATTTTATTTTCTTTCATTCGTTTCAGTTGTCAAACTCTACACAAATATATACCAACAATACAAGAGTATGAAAACAAAATACATATGATTTTGACAAGTGAAAAGAAAACTGGCGTGGAAAAAATGTCATCTATGAAGTCATCATTACTAAGTATACCTGATAGATAATTCTACTATGATCAACAGTATATAACATTTACCGCGCGTTGTTGTGAACAATTTACTTTATTACGGTGCGTTTACACGGGACAGTTTGAAACAAGATAGTTGAGAATATGTATTAGTTGTCACAAAGAGAAAAATTGTTCGTGTGACGTACGCGCCCAGCCAGTTATAAAGATAGTACAGTTTTAAGCAACCGGCGACAGTGTCGTTTCGTTAAATTTCGTGCTCTGATTTTTTGTTTCTTTGCTCTTTTGCCATTTTGTTTTGTCTTACTTCTCCAAATTACAACGGAACTGATGTACTCTCAATGTTTGTATTGTTAAACAATATTTCAATAAAAATTAAAAAAAAATAAATAATAATTAAAAAAATAATAAATAAAAATTTAAAAAAAAAAACAGTCAAAAAATCTTATTAAAATATTGCCTCCCTGGCTTGTAGTCTTGCGGACAATCTAGCCCCAGACATGTTCGATAATGTTGAGGTCAGGTGGACATGGCGGTCAGTTCAGCACCGCAGCGGCTTGACGTTCAATCCACAATTTGGTTAGTGGCGTTATTTTGCAGAAATTTCCACTCCATGTCTCCAAAAATTGCATCCACTTCCAGAAAAACCTTTTTCAGTACGGCTTATACAACATTGCATTCATTCTTGACGACACAAACTGAAGCTCTATGGTGCCATAATATGAAATGGCTCCCCATACCATAACAGCACCTGCCCGGCAATGTAAACACCTCAGTAGGTGTTCTTCCTTTCGTAGGTCCTTAAAGTAATAATTATAAAAATAAAATCTCTCGATACCACTTTCTACTCCACATCATGTTGGTAAGGTGAAAATAAGGTGGCGTTCCCTTCGCAGATCATCTAGAAGTGTTTTTTACTTTCATGCGCTTTAGATAAATAATCCTTTTTACTGTATATACGCTTGCACATACACCGGACTTTTCCTCTATTTTGACAGCTGATTCGTGTCAATTTGATGTATAATTCAGAATCGTTCTCTAATAGACAGCCGAAGCGGCACAGACTGTACGACCTTGTACATAGATGACAGTATCGTGTAAAAAAAATTAGATATAACTTTGCGGCTTCTATTCGTTTTTTTCAGATTTTATGAATGGACAGTCCGCACACCTTACAAGTTTAAATTTTCGCTCTCTACTCCACTAACAATGACCTAGCTCGGTCAATTTCCTTTAAAACTAATAGTTTTTAATCGAAATATTGCAAATTTAAGACTTGATGTTGATCTGCAACAGACTTCCAGACAACAGACTTGAGTTTCTGAATATTATTTTGTTTTATTTTTTACGAGTCACGCTAATAAAATGAAAGCAATCTTATGTTATAGTTCTTGTAATTAAACGAACTATTTTGTAAAAACATCCAATGCATTGGCATTATTATTTTAAGAGAAATCAAGCTGAAAAACAATACTCAAGAGGGGGCACTATTCAAGTAAGCGGCAGTGTAAAAGGCTAAAATATCCTTAAATAAGGTTTAATCGTTCAACAAAATTGACAACCTTAGAGCACGTTTAACAGAGGATTTTTTCGGTTATGTAAACAATTTGTGGGCATTGTTTCCTTAAAGCTTTAACTAACCTATCGTATGAAAACCTTTTATGAATAAGGCCATAAGGGGTTACAACAATTGTAAAAAAAGGTATAGTATAACTAATCACGAAGATTGAAAAAAGGTTCTAGTTTTAGTCATTTTCGTTTAAATTGGAATTTATATAAATAAATAATAAATAATAACGAGGCTGCACAGGTTCTCACTAAAAATTTGGTTATCTGTAATTAAAAACCTATATTTTACTTTTTAGTAACAATTTTCAACATATTTAATATTCACATAGACTTTATTAGCGTTGTGGTTGGGTTTATGTAAATGTTTCGTCGATTTATAATTGTTTGTACACTGAAAAAAAAGCCTAGTATAATATTATCCACATTCATGGTCTGATATCAGCCAATGCACTGGGCAACATAGTATCAGATATTTAATTGGGCCATGTTACCAATCAACTTAGGCAATTTTAGGTTCACCGACAATATGAAAAATTGCCTTGCATATTTATAGATTTATCCAATGCAAAAAAGGCAATGTGCAAAACTTATTGTAAATGAATTAGATTCATTTCAAAGTACAATCTTACCAAATGGTTGGCTCATTTTTTAATATTTACAGAAGTAAATTTTGTTTTTTGCTTACAATAATAACATTGAAATAAATGATAACATTCCAAGCAGCTCACTACTTCCACGCAGTATATCCTGGGCAATGGCTTTATCGGAAACCTCCGTTAGCAAGCTAGAGTGAGAGCCTGATTGGTTATGCGATCACTGATATGTCTCAGGATTAGTAGGTGACCTTATGTCACTGAAGCTCATCAAGGTCGAGACTATTCTTCTGTCCTTAGAAGGCGGATGATCCAAACATATGGGCCAACGGCGGATAGAAAACAAAAGAGGAAAATCCAGGTTCGACATATTGCATCCTGGTCAGCGTCTGATCCATAATGGGCGGCTGCAATGAAATATCCTGACAGTAGGTAAAATGGAAAAACCCGGTGGACTGGGTTTGCCTCCCGCCACCGTTCATAATGGCAGTGAATATACAAGAACGATAAAGAAAACATAAACAACCCCTATTTGTTGACGACCGCCGCAAACGTTATAAGGACCACGATTTACGAATATGCACCTGGAATGTAAGAACTCTATATAGATCCGGTGTAAGCATCCAATTGGCAGGTGTCCTCGAAAGTTATAAAATTGACATTACCGCTATCCAGGAAATGCGATGGACAGGACATGGCTGCAAAAGAAAAAAAACTGCGACATATACTACAGTTAAAAAAAATAAAAATAAATTGTTTCCCATTACATCCCATGAAGGGACCGGGGAGAACTTCTCACAGTCACTAAGCTGTGCGCTTTCCAGTTTTCACTCACTGATTGGGACCTACAGTTTTACACCGATTCCGAACGGTATCTGGAGAAGCTTTTTCATGGCTATATACTCGATAGTGTCGCCGTCACTATGCGAGGTGACCGCCGCCGAAAGAAATTTGAAGGTGGTCAGAGGAGGGTTCGAACCTAGGATCTCATGTACAAGAGCCGCGCACACTAACCATTGCACCGCCGACGACTACAGTTGCCATGAGAAAACAACATGAATTTGGTTGCGGATTTGTAGTTGGCAAAAGACTGCTACATCTAGTCTCTAGGTTCAATTCTGTGAGTGACCGTATAGCCACAATCCGTATAAAAGCGAAATATTTTTATATTTCCCTAATTTGTGTGCATGCCCCGACAGAAGAGAAAAATGATGATGCCAAAGATATTTTCTATGAGCGCCCAGAGGAAACCTACGACCGCTGCACTGGTCATGACATTAAGATTGTACAACATAGGAGATTTTAATGCTATGTGTTTCATCCAACTATTGGCAATTTCAGTCTACATGCTGACAATTCCGACAACGGTATGAGACTGATTGACTTTCCGCGGCAAAAACATGGTCATTAGTGGTACAATATTCCGGCATAAAGACATCTACAAGGACACTTGGGTATCCCCTTATCGAAGAACGAAGAACCAAATTGATCACGTTTTAATTGATGGAAGGCACTCATACATTGTAATGGACGTACGAGTGATCAGAGGAGCTAACATCGATTCTGATCCCTACCTGGTAACTGGAAAGATTCGCACAAGATTAAGTAGAGCGAAAATCGTACGAAACCAGACGCACTCGCAACTTTTGGCACAGAACCGACCCCCTGCCTATGACGATCCTGAAGCGCAATGGAAACTCATTTCCGACTCTATAAAAACTACCGCAACTACCGTACTTGGGTTTAAAAAACCGTTTCACAGCAAGCAATAGTACGATGAAAAGTGTCGCATTGCAAATGATGAAAAGAACGCTGCACGCATGGCAATGCTTCCGTCAATTGCAACGCGTGCTGCGACTGAGCGGTATAGGGAGCAAAGGAAAGAGGTAAACCGTCTGTTTAGGCATAAGAAACGGCAGGGCAGAAAGAGCTAGAGTGAGAAAATTGAGACATACAGAAGGAAGAACGAAGCCCGCAAATTCTATCCAAAAGTCAAAAACGGAACTAATGGGCATGGTTCTGGCCCCCTTCTGTAAAGACAAGGACGGAAATCTCATCCCAGATGAGCAGATTATATTGGGAATATAAATTACCTAAATTCATGGCCTGATATCAGCCAATGCACTAGGCAACATAGGGTCAGCAATTTAATAGGGCAACATTACCAATAAACGTAGGCAAGTTTACGTTCACCAACAATATTAAAATTTGCCTTGCATATTTGTAGATTTACACAATGCGAGAAGGGCAATGTTCATAATTTATTGTAGGTGAATTAGATTAATTTCAATGTGCAATCTTACCAAATGTTCACCCCTTTTTTTCATAGTTACAGAAACAAATTTTGTGTTGTTTTAATTAAAGAAGTATTTATTGCATTGTTGCTTACAATAGTACAATTTTTTTGTGTTTTTTATTAGTATTAAAAATATTTTGAATTTTCAAAAATGTTACATAGATTCTTATTACATTTGTTTTAAGCTGTAGATAAATACGTGGTATCTTACAAAGTTTGTACATTTTTCTTCTAAAGACACTGTAGTTTCTTTCAAGTTTCATGTTATTAGGTAAGCCATTGAATAGTTTAAAACCCTGGTAGAAAAGGGATTTCTGCATGTGTGTTGTCTTGACTCTTTGGATTCGAAAATCTTCAGTATTCCTTATTCCATACGGTTATACTTCTCCAACATAATTTATTTGATCGCATAGATATTCCGGAGCCCTTGTTTCATTTTTTTAATAAAAATTAAAGACATTCGTCTTTGATTAATATTCATCCATTTTAGTTCTCTAAGCATTTCTTTGATGTGTGTATATCGCTTGCATTTAAGTATAACCCTCATTGCTTTGTGTTGGAGTTATTGCATTCGTTCTACCTATTATCGTTGAGCCATATTTAAACTATGGTTTAATTATCGTGTTAAACATTAAAAAAAAAACATTAAAATCACGAATTGGCAGGCTCCTCAAATGTAGTAGCACTTTTCGTTTACCACTGACGAAGACGCAAGTCACGTTCCCTGTGAAGAGATTTATTAAGGATTAGATAAAAGTATCAAACTGTTGACTATCAAATTTATTCGTTTCTACAAAGGACACACATTTCTATTCTTCAAATGGCTAAGAGATGTAAATTTTCCTGTTCCTTATTAAAACATGTTCGACACTTTTCCGTTGATTAATATACATATAAGACACAAGCAACACAACGGACTTTTGTATTTACAAAAGTTCTACAATGTAGACTTTTGTCCATTAGAAATGTATCCGTTGTTAAAACCACATGCAGAATACATTTTTACTTACATTTCTTTATGAAATTTGTAAATTCCCAAATTTTTTAAAAATTTAATAAAACGGACGCTTAGCAGCTTTGGCAAAGTTCTTGTTTTGTTTTTCTTTTCACAAATTAATGGTTACATACATACACAGTGACACGGTAGTAGTACAAATTCTTTGAAGTTTATATTCGTCTCTCTCTAACGCACGGTGTCTAGTCGGAATGTTGCTGCTTCACCACAAATCTTGACATTCAAATAAGAAACAGGGAATTTGAAAACATTCATATGCACATTCAGCATTGCTGTTGATAGTGTGTTTTGCACTTTTGATTTGGGTAATAATGCTACCTTTTGTTGCCTTCATACAAAAAAGAATCACCAAACCCAAACTGGGTAATATTACCGATGCTTATTTTTTCTGTGTAATTATTGCGAGCCTTGTCGCGATAAACTGCGGTATAAATGCCGCATGTCAAACTATTTTTATTTCCGGCTTCTGGCAACTTGGTGATGTTTACAATTTTTAATTGTTTACGTGTTGAAAAGTGTCAAAATGTGCAAAATTTTGCCATGTTATCATTTTTCATAACAAGAAGAAGCACGACTCCACCAATCAACGTCAACCACGAAATTGTCATAATTACAATTTTTGTACATTCTATTTTGTGGAAAATTTGCCAGTACGTCGTGTCTCACATAAATAATGAATTAAATAAACGAAAATAGTTGAAAATTTGAGTGCAAATAGTAGTAACAAATTACAAGTAATCAATAGTTTATAGCGTAAATAAAATGAAAGTCGCAGTTTTAATTCTGTTCGTACAAATCGCTCTGTGTCTACTGGAATCAGTGGCGGCCGGACGAGATTTCTACAAAATTCTTAACGTGCGCAAATCTGCCACTACGAATGAGATTAAGAAGGCGTATCGTAAGCTAGCCAAAGAATTGCATCCGGACAAGAATAAAGATGATCCGGAGGCATCTACGAAATTCCAAGACTTGGGAGCAGCCTATGAGGTGCTCTCCGATGCGGATAAACGTAAAACCTATGACAGATGTGGCGAAGAGTGCCTGAAGAAAGATGGTATGATGGATCATGGAGGCGATCCATTTGCTAGTTTCTTCGGTGATTTTGGTTTCCACTTTGGTGGTGGCAATGATCCACATCAACATGACACCCCCAAGGGTGCAAATATTGTAATGAACATGTATGTGACACTAGAGGAGTTGTATTCGGGCAACTTTGTGGAGATTGTGAGAAATAAGCCTGTGTTGAAACCTGCGGCCGGTACACGTAAGTGTAATTGTCGCCAAGAGATGGTGACACGCAATTTGGGGCCCGGCCGTTTCCAAATGATACAACAAATGGTATGCGATGAATGCCCCAATGTTAAATTGGTAAATGAGGAGAGAACATTAGAGATTGAAATAGAGGCTGGCATGGTCGATGGACAGGAGACGAATTTTGTGGCTGAAGGAGAGCCGCACATGGATGGAGATCCAGGTGATTTGATTATAAAAGTAATGCAGATGCCACACGAACGTTTCCAACGTAAAGGAGATGATTTGTATACAAATGTCACCATAAGTTTACAGGTAAGTTCTCTGTCTGCTTTGAAATGACATGAATGGGAAGTTAAGGGGGCGTATTTGAAAACAAAAATACAAATACAATCTGCCGAACATAACTACTGATGTGGCCGTGTAGACTAAAACAGCTATAAAATATTACTCTTGTTTTACTGGTCGGGAATTTCGCATCAAGTTATATGGAAGCGATTTATATTCGAATTTCCATAAGAATTAACTCAGATTGAAAACTGTTAACCCCAAATAAAATAACGAATAATTTTATCAATTCGTTAATACCAATGATTATTGTTCGACATTCTAAACAGTAGAATCGGGCCCTATTTTAGAACACTATCTCAGTTATACTTTACCCACAAACAAATTAAACAAATTTCAACATATTCTTCCAACTGGCTCTATTCTCCGCCTTTTCTCGCCAAGGATACGGAGGGATTCTTCTGCCTGGTCTTTCCAGCGGAGTCTTGGTCGTCCTTTCTTTCCTGCTTCCATCGGGTACGTTATCAAAACCTTTCGCGCTGGCTCATCTTCATTCATTCTGCCAATACAATTAGCCTAATTTGATTCGCTTAGCTGTGTCCACGTCGGAATATAGATTATATAGCTCTTGGTTCCAGCGACGTCGGTGCTCGCTGTTTTTCCTAACAGGACCATATATTTTACGGAGAGTTTTTCTCTCGAATACACCCAGGTGTTTTTCATCCACTTGCGATATGACCCAAGTTGCGGAGCCATATGTCAAGAGAGGTAAAATGAGAGTCTGATATGGCTGGACTTTTGTCCGTCGAGAGAGGGCTTTGTTCCTAAACTTCTTGCTGTGCCCAAAATAGGATATATTTGCAAACACAATTCTTCTATCTATCTCCAGGTTGACGTTGTTGTCCTTGTTCACGGCGGATCCAATGTAGACACATTCATCTACCACTTCAAAACTAAATCGGTTTTCAACGTTCAAGTGCGGACTAAGTCGAGAGGTTTCTCTAGTCGTTGACACCATAAATTTTGTCTTGCCCTCATTAACAGCAAGACCCACCTTTGCTGATTGCTTTTCGATTCTTGAAAATACTGCAGTAACCTCTCGCAAATTTCGCCCAATGATGTCTATGTCGTAAGCATACGCTAGCAACATATGGCTTTTCGTGGTAATGGTCTTGTTCGTATTTACTTCAGCTTTTAAGATGTTGAACAGATGCACGAAAGTGTGTCGCCTTGTCTCACTCCTCGCTTGGTACAGAATGGTTCAGTGAGGTCTTCCCCACTTTCACTGCTGATTTGGTGTTGGTCAGCGTCATTCTACAAAGGCGGATCAGTTTTGCCGGAATCCCAAATTCAGACATAGCTTCGTACAGTTTTCCCCGTATGAGGCTATCGAAAGCAGCTTTGTAATCGACAGAAAGATGGTATATATCGATTTGCTTTTCGTGGGTCATTTCCAGGATTTGACCTAGCGTGAATATTTGGTCAGTCGTGGACTTGCCTGGTCTAAAACCATACTGATTAGGTTTTCAATAATTGGCTTTAGTCTTTCACATAATACGCTCGACAAGGCCTTATACGCGATGGATAAAGATCAGTTATAGAATTTGTTATTTCATTCAAAATATTTGTATGAAATTGTCACAGTCTGAACTAGTCAGAGAACTGTTTAGAGTTTTAGAATATTTCTTATGAAAAATGTTAACGACTTTGGCTCTTTGCAGTTATCAGGGATCCGCAATGCATTCCCAAATAATCCGTTCATTTGTCGATGGCAAAATACCAAGAAATACACCACACATTTTGGAGAAACATGTACGAAACTTCCATCGACAATAATCTGTTCTGTCGATACAAACATAGCATACAATACATAGAACTTTACACTGTCAGCCTTTAGCCAACTTTTTTATACGTCGGACGACTAAATTTCTATTAGAACAATTACCTAAGAGACGAGCTTTTTAATAAAGTCTAAGGTCCATTTTCTCAATGTCCGATTATAGTGTCTGATTACTAATCGCTACTTTAATTTATTGGAACGATATACTACCTGTTAAGGGGTTTCATTTTGTCACACTCCGGTTTTCTGGCTACTCTGATGAAATGTATGACTGTAGATTCCAGCGCTGTAAGATATCAGGTGTTTACTTTATTATTGATTTTGTGCAAAGTGTAATTTATTCAAATTATGGCGGAAAAGAATCAAAAAGACACGCTGGAAAGAACTTCTCAGTTGCCGAGGAACATTTACTTGTTGACTTGGGGGAAGAACGCAAGTCAATTTTAGAAAACCAAATACTTTAATCATAGCAACATGAAAACAAAACAGCTGTTGTCACCAGTTATCAGCTGTTTGTATTTCTCGTTCCGATAAACTACCCAAGTTCGTATTTAACCCCACGTGTAACCCATACACATCGCCGTGGGGAATGTGTAATGAACGTTTACCCATTTCCCAAATGGTATGGGAAAAATAATGGGTAGCTACCCACGAAAATGAGGAATTACCCATCACGATTACCCATTTCCCACAGGGTAATGGAGAAAATAATAAAATAATGGGTAGTTATCCACGACGATGGGGAATTACCTATCACGATTATCCATTACCCACACGGTAATGGGGAAAATAATGGTTAGCTGCTCACGACAATGGGGTATGATGAATTACCCATTTCCCACAGGGTAATGGAGAAAATAATAAAATAATGGGTAGTTACCCACGACGATGGGGAATTACCCATCACGATTACCCATTTCGCACAGGGTAATGGGAAAAACAATGGGTAGCTGCTCACGACAATGGGGAATGATGAATTACTCATTACCAACAGGGTAATGGGGAAAATAATGGGTAACTACCACGACGATGGGGAGTTACCCATCACGATTACCCATTTCCCACACTGTAATGGGGAAAATAATGGGTAGTTACCCACGACGATGGGTAATGGTTTACCCAGGGTAACTAACCTGGATCAACAATATGAAGAAATTAGAAAAAAGTCTATTAAATAGCGTTAAATCGAAAAAATAACTATTTTTGAACATTTCTAAGGGTTTTTCATAAAGTGGTCCAATTCGTATGGAAGATTTAAAACAAAAAACGCCAAAATAAGAAAATCGCTGAAATTAAAAAAAATGGCTTTAACTCGGCAACGGTGCGCGTCCAATCGCAAAAGTAATACTTTGTTTACCTTCACCTGAGGCTTTAATCAATGGATGCGTGCCATATGGCATCACTTTAAATAAAATCGCTAAAACTCCCTCATGTCTATCTCGAAAATGGAGTGTCCAATCGAAAAAATAACCAAATTTTGACGGTTTCTAAGGGTTTTCCATAAAGTGGCCCAATTCGTACGGAAGAATTTTTTTCAAAAAATCACCAAAATTATAAAATTGCTAAAATAAAAAGTGGACATAACTCGGAAACGGTGCGTCCAATTGTAAAAATAATAAATTTTTAACTTAAAGAGAGACATTAGGCAATGTCGTCAATATGCCAAATCGCTAACCAGAATGAGCGTTTTAGCGATTTTTTATTCGAAAAATTTTAGTTTTAGCGATTTTATAAAAAAAAGTGTTGCCATATTGAAGACATCCATTGGTTAGAGCCTAATGTGGAGGTAAAAAATGTATTATTTTTCGAGTGGATGTACCGTTTCGGAGTTATGTCAACTTATTTATTTCGGCGATTTAAAAAAAAAAAAATTCTTCCGTATGAATTGGACCACTTCCGAAAATTT
The DNA here is from genome assembly GCA_963931995.1 of Phaonia tiefii. Classification (NCBI taxonomy): domain Eukaryota; kingdom Metazoa; phylum Arthropoda; class Insecta; order Diptera; family Muscidae; genus Phaonia; species Phaonia tiefii. The sequence goes on from OZ008368.1 coordinate 296,303,848, forward strand.
GGTTATTTTTTCGACTGGACACTCCGTTTCCGAGACAGACATGAGGGAGTTTTAGCGATTTGTTTTTAAAGTGATGCCATATGGCACACATCCATTGGTTAAAGCATCACATGGAGGTAAACAAAGTGTTATTTTTGCGGTTGGACGCACCGTTTCCGATTACAGCCACTTTTTAATTTCAGCGATTTTCTTATTTTGGGTTTTTTTTTTAAATCTTCATGAAAACCCCTTTCGCCAATGCCCAAACTCTAAAAAATTGGTTATTTTCCGATATAAAGAAATTTTTTCTAACTTTTTCATATTTCCGATCAAAAATGGGGTTGGGTTACCTTGGTAACCCATTACCCATCATTGTTGGTAACTACTCAATATTATCCCCTTTACCCTGAGGGTAATGTGTAATAATCCCCGGTGCCACGGCAATAATAATGGGTTACCCACCCAGGGTATTATTAATAAAGTATTAAAAATTAACATTTTCCCATTACAACTCATGGTGGGATAGGGAAGAGCTTTTAAGCTTTCCACTTTATAGTTTTACACCCACTGATTGGGACCTATAGTTTTACACCGGTTTTGAAAATATTTTTCATGGCTAATTATTCGATAATGTCGCCGTCACTCGAAGGAAATGTAAGGTAGTCAGGGCAGGAATAGAACCTACGACCTCATGTACAAGTGCTGGGCACTCTAACCATTAAAACACAACATTATTAACATTATATAAATTTATTTTTATTTTTCATCAGGACGCCTTAGTTGGATTCAACATGGACATTATCCACTTAGATGGCCATAAAGTTACAGTGACAAGAGACAAAATCACTTGGCCCGGTGCACGCATACGCAAGAAGGGCGAAGGTATGCCCAACTATGAAAACAACAATCTACATGGCAATTTGTACATAACATTCGATGTCGATTTTCCCAAGAAGGAATTGAATGACACAGAAAAAGAAGGTAAGTCAAAGAGATAATGCCAATCTAAAATCAATTCTCTGGAAATCAATTAATATTCCCAGACAAAGTGATGTTCACATTATTAGATTTGTCTGACGAAAAATTTGATTTGATGGAAGTATAAGAATGCAAACTCCAGTCGTCAGATAAATCGTGTGGTTTTCAAATGGATTGTTTCACAATAAAAGGAGAGTAGAAAAGCGGATTTAAAAAATTGCGTCTAATTTTGAAGTCAAAAAGCGAAAATAGATTATAGAGTAAATTTACTCTGTCAAATTTAAATTTACATCCGTCTCATCTGACATTTCATATCACACTCTTCATGGTGAAGTCGGTCATAGAACAAAATATCATAGTTCTATCCCTCTCTTTCCGTTCTCGATGGCGACGAGGTAGTATACCATTTCATCGAGTTCGAGTTGCTGTTGTATTTTACTCTTTGGTTGAACATAAAAAAATCTGTCTCATCTGACGTTTCACATCATACTCTTAATGATGAGGTCGGTCATGAGCAATATATAATAGTTTCTATCCCTCTCTTTATGTTCTCTCGACGGCGACGAGATAGTAGGCCATTTCATCAAGTTCGAATTGCTGTTGTATTTTAATCTTTGGTTGGACATAAAAAAACCCGTCTCATCTGACGTTTCACATCACACTCTTCATGGTGAGGTCGGTCATAGAGCAATATATAGTAGTTTCTATCCCTCTCTTTACGTTCTCTCAACATCGAAGAGGTAGTAGGCCATTTCATCGAGTTCAAGTTGTTGTTCTATTTTACTCTTTGGTTGGGCAGAAATAAAAGGGAATGCGTATTTTCGTTTGATGAAACCAACATTAAACATAATTTGGCTGGCCTTAGTATCAATCAAACACTATTCAAACTTAGTCTACTGCTTGTTTTACTTTTGGTTGCATATCGCCCTCTCACCTATCCACTCTGTTTTCTATGAATTTACATGGTCGATCAGCTGTGTAATTAATACCGCCTGGGTCAGTGTGATAGAGAGATATTCGATGTAGATTGACTTACACCAGGTGGAATTGCAAGAACTGTTGACATATATTTTTCATGTCGTTTTGGTGGAGAACTGTGAAATTTAATCGTATTTTGTACTTTTTTCTTATCTGTTAGTATCATAGACTAATTCTTATACTAGACTTAACATTTCTCTCAGAAAATTTTTGACATTTGGCCTGGTGTGATCTGAATGTTGGAAGTTGAAAAAAATTGCTTCAATAATACCAGATAGACGCAATGGTTCAAAACAACCAACAAAATACCAACAACGGTATTTCGTTTTGTGTGTTAAAATTATAGTGTTAGATACAACACAACTGTATGCTAACAAAAAAAAAAAAACACTCGTCAATCAATCATCACAATTAGTCGCTTAAATATAATTTTCTAGAGTCATATGCTAACTTTGACTACTAAAAATCGTTAAATGCTCTCCAAAATGCGTGAACGACTATTAACTCGACTAACAATCGTCACAACGACTCGCAAAAGCATCATTTGTAATACCAAAATATAATTATACTTCAACGGTCGTCAGGACGATTAAAAAAAGAATCGCGAAATGATTACGGTTGTCATACAATCTTCCAACTGCCAGCTGGGATGATATAACGGGTCGGCCAAATAACTTTTTTTTTTTGAAAACGCTATAAAAAAAAAAACTACTGAATATTTTCTCAAATTTATTTTTTTATTTGAAAGTACAATCCTTCCGGTTAATAATGGAAAATAATTTCATTCAAATGGCTGCCTCGTCTGGCCATGCAGTAGCCTACACGATCGGTCCAATTTTTAAGCACATTATCGATTGTGTGCAGCTGTATTTCACCAAGAGCTTCACGAATATTGTCCATTAAAGCGTCAATTGTCTCTGGCTTGTCGGCGTAACACTTATCTTTGAGGGCACCACACAAATAATAGTCCAACGGTGTCAAATCGCAGCTCCGAGGTGGCCAAACGACATCAGCTCTGCGGCTGATAATGCGATCTTCAAAAATAGGGCGCAAAACATCGAGTGTAGCTTCGGCTGTGTGGCACGTAGCGCCGTCCTGTTGAAATCAAATGTAGCCAATATCCTCCTCTTCAATTTTTGTGAACAAAAATTCGTTCAACATGGCCCGATAGCGATCGCCATTGACTGTAACGGCCACTCCTTGCTCATTTTCGAAGAAAAATGGCCCAATTATGCCTCTAGACCAAAATCCGCACCAAACAGTGACTCGTTTTGGGGGCATCGGCTTTTCAATGTTTGCGTGGGTGTTTTCTGTGCCCTAAATGCGACAATTTTGCTTGTTCACATACCCGTCAAGATCAAAATGAGCTTCATCTAAAAATATGTTTTTTTTTTGCAAAATCGGCATCTTCTGTAAGTCGATCGCAGGCCCATTTTCCCCATATTTCCCAGCGTTGTTCAAGCGTATACACAACCATATTCGTTCAGGGGAAAGATAAAACTAATTATCTGTCAAATCAGACATGAGCTAAGTGTTACCATTCACGAAATAAGCACTAGTTGAAAAAAAAAACGTTAGATGGCGGACCCTCTATTTACTTTACGAATTTTACTCTATTTGTGTCTGTATTTCCCCTTCGCTTTCGTTTTATTTAAAAGTATAAAATAATTGTTCCGAGCGCATCCCGCAATTGTTTACTCAGCTTCATCTTACATCAAATGAAGTCCGTCAGATACAACTTGGTGTGTGCGAGAAACCGATATATTGTCGATAATTCCGTCAAATAAATTTTATGTGACAAATTGAAAATGTGAACTATGAACTTGCTTTACGATGATATTGAATTTGATAACTTTAGTAATTTTATTGAAGTTAATATTTTATTGATTTTCATCTTTTCCTTTTCGTTTCCAGATCTGAGGAAAATTTTGGATCAAGGTTCAATAAATCGAGTGTACAATGGACTGTGAGAGAGTGCGAAAGAGTCTATATCTTAGCCATTTGTGTTGAATATGCGTCCTTTTTTTAAGACTTAAATAAAATTGATCTTTAGTTAAATAATTTAGGTTTGTTATCCATTTTTTTTGTATCATAGTAGTTTTTTTTTTTGCAGATTGAAAATGAAAATTTTAAATACAATTAAAAATTCAGAAAATACAACAAATCAATTTTTTCACATATAAAGCTTCAGTATTCAGTTCTTGCGAAATTTTCGTAAGCAATTTTGTCATTTATCTCTAAACGGAAAATTAATCGTTTGGCGTAACAACCCTGCAATCGATTTTGCTTACGAAATTTTCGAAAAGAGCTGAGTCCCCTTTTCCACTGGCAAATATTTCTTTGCCAAATTTTTTCTTTTCTCTTTTGGTATTTTCGAATGCTTGTCCACTCTTAAAATTTTCTTTGCCAAATTTTGCGAATCAAAAGAACGAAAGAAACGTCAAAACTGTTTACATTTTAAAGAATTTTCCTAAGAAGTGTATAAATAATTTAAAATCAGTATAAAAATGATAATTTATAAATTAATTTTCATTTGTTTACATCGGACAATCACTGCAACCAACATGTTTTTAAACAAAAACCGACTGTGTCAGTAAGACTTTGCGAGAACAGCAAATACTGAACTGACAAGGATTTGTTTCTCTTCCTCCCACCCCTCTCGTCTACAAACTCAAGAATTTGCAAAGAAATATTTACTAGTGGAAAAGGGGACTGAGTAAATGAAAAGTGAGTGAAATTTCGGGTTCACGAAATTTTCGTTATTTTTTATACAAGGAATAGAGTGGTCCGCTTCAAAATAAAAAAGTTTTTTTTTTATTAATTCGCAAATTAAGCAACTTGGCCACTTTATCCTAAGTATATCAAAAAAATTTATTGAATTGCCAGATATGAGGGTCAAATAAAAAAAAAACAAATTAGAGAACTTATAAGAATACCGACATTTAGGAACAATCATCAAATTTAATGGTGCCTTTAATTTTGTGGTACGTCAGCTGTGGGCCGAGATAACCCCAATTGCTCATTATATGGGGGTCTTGAGCATCGGAAAACGACAAACATTCAGTGTGTGTACTGAAATTAAAGGGTATGATAAACCTTCCTCTTCGTTGGTAGCAAATCTGTAGACCGATGACAGGCTACCCAAAAGGCTTATTAAACCAATATGCTATTTCGAAGCAGGGAAGCCGGGTTTGGATCCTATCTAGAGGAGGAAATGCCTAACATTGCCGAAGGCCAGCCCGCATACAACTATAAATTGTTAAAATAGGTTTCAATAAGTGATGATTTATCCGAGCTTTTGTATTATATTCCGAATTAAATTGTTCGAGCGTTTGGTCGTTTTTTTTTAATAAAAATAAAAAAAATAAATATTGGAGAATAAAATTATTTAAAAAATAGACCAAACTCTCGACCAATTTAATTCTGAATATGGGCATTTCCACAGAAAGGTCCACCTTCTGTCACATCACGTCACTCTTGATAATTACTTATATTTTAGGACCAGTTTGTTTGATTGTCTTATTTTCTTTTAATAAATATGTAGTTACTTACATTCTGTATTTAGGAAAAGAATAGAAAACAATCAAACCACATGGTCATAAACTATAGCCAATTAACGAGGGTGACGTGATGCGACATAGGGTGGCACTTTCTCTGGAAATGCCCTTATATGAAGTTACTATAAAAAATAACAAATATTTACTTAATTCTTAATTAACCCATTAAGGACAAGACTCTCAAAATTACCGTAGAATGTTGAAATTTTTAGCACACGCTAGTTTTAAGCACCTAAATGCAAATCAGATGAAAAAAATTCAAAATGTTGACAGAGGGCGCCATTGGAGCCTGTGACGTATACGCCACATTGGTCCTCATATGTACTTAGTGCAGACATACATAAAACTTGCTATGTTTTTTATTATAAGCGTTATTATTTTTGGCTTTTATTTTTGATTTAATTTTCATAAACTATTTTGCGTTTATTGAACAACAGAAGAAACATTAGGTGAATAAAAAATAAATTTCGTGGTACACATTTTAAAATAAGGTAGTAAATAAGTTATCAAAGCTTATGCAATACGGCATATGTCTTTTTTCGTCATCTAGATCATCAAGCATAGAAAATAATGGCGCTGAATTTTTTCCATACAATTCAGGATAAAGCGGTCGAATGCGTGGATTTGTGCCTTGATACATTTCGAAATTAATGAGGTATCCTAGGGGTGTATTCAGGCACCACATCTTATACCCAAAACGCAGCGGTTTTCCTCGTATAAATTGCTTACAACCATGCCGACCGTAATACTCCACCATAGACTCATCGTACGAAAGATCTTGTTCCGGATGAAAGTTACTGAGGCATCGTTTTTTCACTGCATCAGTAATTGGACGAATCTTCCAAATTTTGTCCTCACGATCTTCCAAGCTGTTATCTTTGAAGTGCATACAGCGAAATATGATTTCAAATCTATTGCGGCGCATGCTTTCGCTAACCATTGGGCACAACATATCTGTATCCTCACACCAATAATCTCTCTTTTTAGGCCGGGATGTGTATCCAGTGACAATCATAATGCTAATAAACACCTTCATTTCATTTACTGTAATCTTTGGATTTTGACCTTCTAATTGCACTGAGTAAGCATTGGTTTCATCACATAGCATCTGCACGACCTCATCATCAATAAACTTTTCAAATTGTTGATGTGGCAAAAGTCCGGAACAATCGGTGTAATTTGGATCAGGGAAAAGAGGTTTTGATGTACTAGTGTTACTTTCAACCCAAACCAATTCAGTTTCTTTATGTATTTTAGCTCGTGGGCCATTTTTTTTTTGGAAATATTTTGCCTCTTTCTGTCTTTTTTACGTACTGAAATCTTTTCAGGTGTTTTATTGAACGCGTGCGTAGTTGGTTCTACCTCTGGAAAGGATGTTTGTAGATTCGGTGACGATGAGGACTGCCCTGGAGCATCACTCAATAAATCAGTTTTTATGTTTTCAAAAGAATTTTGAAGAACATCCCTGATTAAATTGGCAATATCGTCATCTGCACTATTCCCTGAATCATCTACAGGAATGTCATCGTCGTTGGCGTTACACACTAATTCACAAGGCGCTTGTAACTGCTTCCTACTCAAATTGTCTATAGTACCGCCACAGTCTTCATCACCTGAATCTTCATCGGATACCTGAGAATAATTGGGGGCTCTAGGTACACTTTATCAACATCCTCGTCATCACTTTCTAAGCTTTCCAGATAATTTAACATTTCATCCGTATTTTTGAAATATCTAATAAAATAAATAGAGTAATATGTGTACTTGCGCTGTATATGGACCAATGTGACGTTTACGTCACACAGCTAAAAATCATTATGAAGCACGAATAAAATTAAATAATTTTTATTTTTTTTTTATGCACAATTTATCTACATTCCATTCTGACTAATGCTGCATCAAAATATTTTTTTTATTTGCACTCAATTAAAACACACAAATACACTTACCTTTTGACTTTTGCCATTTTCGATTTTTTCTGTCTTTGCAAATTACCCACAAAATTAAATCTACATCAACACGTGTTTTCACGACTGAAGATCAATTGCAACTGAAGCGATTCCGTACGTTAGACTTTTGAAAAGATCATGGCACACTATATATAATATTTGCGAAGGCAACTTTTTTTTTTTGAACCAAAAAAGATGGGCTACGCTGTCGTGACGTATACGTCACATTGGTCCTGAATGGGTTAAATTGAACATAATTAATATTTCGATATCCCGATAATTAAGCGAGTTATGTTAAAATTCTACTTAAGCGAGCCACAGGCTAGTCAGCCATGGGCATGAACATCAGCTATAGTTGAAATTTATTGTCGTTTTACCACATTTCTTGATACCAAATAAAACTGCAATTGAAGTTGTTCGCAACACTATCATGCTTACAGTATTTTTCAAAATTCAACGTTTTCTGTGGTTCGTCTGTGGTCTGTGTTTCGCTTTAATTTTCCTATTATTTTTCAAACAAGGATGTATTATTAAACTTGTGCAAATTTGAATCCTCGATAATTCGGCTAGTTATCAACAAATTTTAATTATTTTCTCTCAATATTTCCTTTTTTTTCTTTGTGGAAAACCAAAAAATAATATAAAAATTTTTTATATAAATTTTTTTTCTAAAATGTAATCTTCCGATAATTAATATTGAATCAAACATTTCTATATAATTTTTCGATATTCGACAAAATAAGTTTGCAAAATCTGCAGTTTTTCAAAAATATTAACAATTTCTACCATGGTAGAATGAGAAGGTAAATGGTTTCCCATTACATCCTATGAAGGAATTGGGGGGGAGCTTCTCACAACCAGTGGAGCTGTGCGCTTTACAGTTTTATACTCACTTGTCTGGGCTTTTTAAATAACAGTGGAAAAAAGTTCTATTAATAAACCATTAAAAATTTACTTAAGGGGCCTTTAGACCTGTGGATAAGTTGCTCGACTTCAAGTTGTCAACATCTTCGATTATTTCACATTAACTTCGATTTATCTAATAAATATGATTTGTAGTGTTATTTATAAACATTTAAAGAAAATAAAAATAGTGTTTTATCTTAAAATTGGTGATATTTTCGCAGTGCGCTCACCACCTTTCATTTCGACATCTGACAAGAAAATGAAGTTGCCTCAACTAGTTTGAGAATTGATGTCAACTTGAAGTCGAGCAACTTATCCACAGATCTAAGGCAAAGTCTAGGAGTCTCTTTATTACACATACCATTAGTCTGTGTCTAGACGTGTAATTATAATTGCTGCAATTCATGAGTTCGTTGGAGAGAGAGGTTAGGAGAATGGAACGAAGAAAAAACTTGCATGAACTCTGCAATTCTTTCAGTTCTTTTCATTCGCAATTTTTTAGTAATGGCGGCTGCAGAATAATTTGACATTTCTTTTCATTTACTCATTCGTAAAAATTTCACACGAATAGTCTGCATATGTCTCAGATTTATACGAATGTCAGAAGCAGCAATAATAAAATGCAGAATTGCACAAATAGAATTGCACAATAGAATCTATGAAGAATTGCAGCAATTACAATTGCACGTCTAGAACCAGACTTACTACTAGTTTGTGAAACTATTCTCCAAGATTTATTTATTCAGGTTATAGCAGCAGCTGTTGATGAAATTAAAGTGCCTAATATGTCAGTCAGCTGATGTTAAACACAATAGGTTTGTTCGAGAACTTTTCCAGCAAAAAATAGCAAGCAAATACTATCTGGAGAGTAAGAATGATTTTACTCTCTCAATAAAAAATAGCACAAAAAGTACGCGAACGACATCCAGCAAAAAATAAGAAGAAATAAGAACTTTGTATGTAAACAGCTGATATGCAATGTAAACATTGGAAGAACCAACAAACGCAATTCGAACAAAACCTTACAAATCACCAAAACTGTTTTCTTTTTCAACAGAAATACTTAAAGATTTATAACAAAACATTCAAAAATCACATTTTCTCTTAAAAACTAAAATTCTAATGATAAATTTATTATTTTATATTCTTTCTACGTCCTAATTTTGTTTGTTTACTTAAAACAGCTGTTATGTTTGGCTTGCTAATTCGTGCTGGCAAAAATTTTCCCAGCACAAACCATCAACTTCTCCATCATTGAACTGTCAAAATATTCACTCTCTGGCTCTCTCGTTGCTGGCTGCTGGGAGTTATCGAACACTTTCCAGCAAAAAATAGTGATAATTAGTGCTAATTATCACGTTCTCGAACAAACCTAATGTGAAAATTGCAATTTAATTGAAAATGTGTAAAATTTAGTGTTTACAATGAAGATTCAAGACGATTTTTGTAAAGCCCTTTAATATGTAACAGATTGTTGTCGCAAACAAATCCAGCTACTTTATTACAAACTATTTAAAAGTTTGAGAACAAACTAATAATCTTAACAATAACAGAAATGTAAACAAAATTTGACATATTAGGCACGAACAGAAAGAAAACAATGAAATCAGCTGTGCTACTGCTATAACCTGAATTAATAAATCTTGCTCTTCTCCATTCTTTTTAAAAGCGTTTCATAGCATTCGGCTTTATTATACATAACATAGAATTACCAAAATCAGCTCATGATGTTAATTATTCAGGTGGAAGCTGTAGAGCAGCTTATTTTTAATTTTTTATTTTTGTGGTCCCTAATTGTCAAATTCAAATGTATAGACTTGTACTTTTATGCTAAAGTTTATTGTTGGTACACATGGGGTTGAATTTGACATCTTTCAGTCTCCAAACAAAGACAACATATCTGTTGTTCCAGACAACTACAACAACACCTAATGTTATCACCGCTCATAAATACATCTGTAATCAGCTGTTGGCATTTTTTGTTTATCATTCATTTGTTTTTGTTTCTTGTTTTTATATGTTCGAAGTTAAATCACTTCGATTACATTCATCTACCCAGTGGGTCGGTGTTAATAGTCCAATATTTCCAGAAATATAAACGAGAAGTGTAGAAAAAAAACTATATTAACAAACAAAAAAATGCGATAACATTACCAGCGTGTATTAACGTATTCTACTGTTCTAGGGGTTTTATTCACATTGATGTTGCAGTGCAAACCTCAACACCAACCGAAACATCACAAAAGTGCCTCCATCCAAAAATAATTTTTTCTTAAAATACTGTTAAATTTGTTCGGTTAATCCAGTATTTAAGTTTTAATAAACAAAAAACTGTGTTGTGGTAAAATTCCCAAATTGTTTACTGTCTTTAATTTGTTGTGTTGTTTGCCCTCCACATTGTGACACTCAAAATCTTTTCAAGGTCTTGTGCATCACCCGACGACTTATTTGCTGATTGGACGTGTTTTTTTTTTAGTGTGTGGATTAAGTAAATTACTTTAAGAACGAAAATAAATAACCAACTTGACTTTAATGTAAGTATTATGAATATTATTATTGTTAGTTTCTCGTATAGTATGGTTAGTTTTCGGTGCAAAACTTAGCAATAAACAAATTCAAATCTGCTTTGTTTGTATTAGAAAGTTGATGTTATGTGCATTTTGGATTACGACCGTAGGAGTAACCTTGATAGCCACATACATATATTGTGTTAGATTTTGGTAGGGGGTTGTTACAGCCAGTCGAGAGAAAGTTAGGCTTAAATCAACTTAACGGATATAGCTTCGTTTTTTCAATTTTTTGGCACAGATAAAACAGTATTTTGGCCCAAAGTAGCAAAAAATCAAAAATATTGGAGCCAAGTCGAAACTTTTCAACTTCTAGGCCTCCAAAGTTCGGACTCTGGTTCACTTATTTAAAGGCACTAAAAATTTCATATTCAGCAGCCTGTATCTTTTGCAATTTGTAACCGATTGTAGAATTTGAAAATGAAAATGGAAGCTAGACATCTTGAGATATGTAGAAAAATCATGGCAATAGTGGTTTCTTAACTAAAGAACTTTTTTTGAGCAATTTATAAAAAAGTCCAAAAATGTGCTATTTTTTTTGGGTTCACTTGAATAAAGGCACTTTAACTAATTTTAATGAAAAAAGTTTTTCTTGGTTTTTAATTTATTTTACTTTATTTAAGAAGTATTAGTAATGGGTACAACCCCCTTTGTTGTTAATAATTTAAAATATACGGGTTTTCATTGAGAGATAAAGAGAATTTATGTAATCCAACGAAATTTGATTCCAAGCATCTTTAATGGCCTGAATTAGTGACTGCTTGTCATCAAATTGTCTACCGCCTTCATAGACCTTACGAGATAACCAACCCCAGATATTTTCAATAATGGTTAGATCTGGCGAATAGGGTGGCCAGTCCAGAATATTAATATTTTGGCTTGCAATGAAGTCCTTCACTACTCTGGCGTTGTGTATAGGCGCATTATCCTGTTGTAATATCCAAGATATGAGACCGAATATTTCACTCAACTTCGGAAAAGCCAATTCCAATAACGTTTTATAGCTTGCACCAGTCATTTTTGCACTTTGAAATTCAAGATCGATGGTGCCATAGTACGTAATAGCACCCCATACCATAACGCCGTCCTCTCGGTTGTGATGTTGTGAGTCTCTTGCGAATTGAAGCCGCTTTTCCTTACGAGGAGCATTCAGTGGCGGTTTTTTTTTTGTAATTTCAGGTGTTTAAGATACTCCCAGCTCTTAATTACTCTGCATACTGATGACTTGCTCACTTCCACTCCAGCTTGAGCTCTTATTTTTGACAAGGATAAGGCAGAATTAGAAGCAATTCTGATGATTTTTCTTTTATCATACGTAGATAGAAACCTAGGAAACCACTTTTTTTTAAAATTGTTTCCATACCACTCGGGATCCTTGATGTACTTGTCGACAACTGTTGGGCTCCGTCCGAACGGTGAACATCAGAACGGTGAACATCGATTTTAGTTTTTTCCGATAGATTTAAAATTTTTTGTTTTGCCATTTTGACTCGTAAAATGATTTAGATGTAATAAATTGTAATAAACAAACGCTCCCTATAAAAAATCATCGCTTACTTTAAAAATAATAAAGTGTCCTTTATTCAAGTGAACCAAAAAAAACAAAGAGCAAATTTTTGGACTTTTTTTTATAAATTGCTCAAAAAAAGTTCTTTAGTTAAGAAACCACTATCGTCATGATTTTTTTAATATCTCAAGATGTCTAGCTTCCATTCCCATTTTAAAATTCTGCAATCGGTTACAAATTGCAAAAGATACAGGCTGCTGAATATGGAATTTTAGAGCCTTTAAATAATTGAACCGGAGTGTGTGTATATATACTTTTTTTCATACTGTGGGGTTTTTTTTTATTGAATCTGCTCTTAAAGAGCCTAACAATAAGTATTCGGATCTTATATTCTAATCAGTTTAATTCAATTATTATTAATTAAATTGTTGTTTAAGCGGGCCTCTGAATTATGGCGTCAGGGATTGGTTGATTTATAATACTGATGGGAAATCTATTCTTCGTAGTCGGGATGAAGTTGTTGTTATTATCAAGTTTCTTGCCAGAGGGTGTGTGTGCTGTTTCAGTTTTTGATTATGACTCTGTTTGGTGCGCTGGAGTTCGTGTCTTACAGCAGGTATCTTTAAATCTTTGTGTAGGTTCTCATTTCTAACATACCAAGGGGCACCAGTAATTAACCGTAGTATTTTAGACTGCACTCTTTGTATTACTTCGATGTTACTAGCGCTAGCGTTTCCCCATATCTGGGACCCATATAACCAAATAGGCTTAATCACAGTGTTGTAAAGCTGGACCTTTTATTCTAATCTCAGCCTTGAGTTCGAGTTAAGTAGCCAATGCAGTTGATGTGTCTTCAGCTTTATTTGTGTCTTCTTGGCTTCTATATGCCTTTTCCAGGTCAGTCAACGATCTAGATGTATACCCAGATAAGTAACATCATCACATAAGGGAATTGGTACACTGTTGAGTTGTATTTGTGGGCAAGTTCTTGCATTTAACGTGAACGTTTACTTTTATGCTCCAGTTAGCAATCCAAGATTCGATTGTTTGGAGATGTAAGCTAAGATTTTCGGCGGCTTTACATGGGTTTCTATGAGAGCTCAGTATTGCCGTATCGTCTGTAAAGTTAGACGTCAGCAGATCGCTTCTCGTGGGGAGGTCAGTTGTAAATATAAGAAAAAGAAAAGTACCGAAAACACTTCCCTGCGGGACCCTGGCATATATTTTGTATTTATCCGTAATTATCTCTCCCTGCTTGACTCTAAAATATCTATTTTCCAAGTAGCTTCCGAAGAGGGAATGTGTATTAACTGGTAGATATTTTTTAATTTTATGTAATAGACCCTCATGCCAGACCTTGTCAAACGCCTGAGCAACATCTAAGAATACAGCACAATATTATTCTCTTTTTTCATAAGCTTTTCTAATCTCGTTGGTCAAACGATTTACTTGTTGTAGAGTACTATGGCCCTCCCTAAAGCCAAATTGGTTATCAGGAATGATATTATGAAGCGAAGTGAGGCTTTTAAGTTTTGAAATAAATGCTCTCTCGAATAGTTTTGATAGGCATGTTAACAAGCTTATCGGTCTAGCTTTTCTAATCTCGTTGGTCAAACGATTTACTTGTTGTAGAGTACTATGGCCCTCCCTAAAGCCAAATTGGTTATCAGGAATGATATTATGAAGCGAAGTGAGGCTTTTAAGTTTTGAAATAAATGCTCTCTCGAATAGTTTTGATAGGCATGTTAACAAGCTTATCGGTCTATATGATGAAGCTAAAGTTTTGTACTTTCCTGGCTTTAATATCATTTTCACTAGAGACATTTTCAACGCATTACGGAAGTAGCTATATTTTATTATATTATTGAACAAACCTACGAGGAACTCGATAGCTATTAGCGGAAGTTCTGATATCATCCTCTGTGTTATTAGATCATAACCAGGAGCTTGTCTAGGATTTGCTGCTTGCTTTATAATATTGACAACCTCCCTGACCATTATATCCAATGGGTTGGTTATATCTGGGACCGTTATATCTCCGTGTTGCACGCTACATTCGATAGACTAAAACTGCTAGTACATGCATTGGCCGTCGGTGGTGCAATGGTTAGTGTGCGCGGCTCTTGTACATGAGATCCTGGGTTCGAACCCTGCCCTGACCACCTTCAAAAAAAATCGAACCCATTTTGTCGAGACATGATGCAGTTGTACAATTGTCTGCATTTTGGGTTTACGAGACGGGAGCCCCAGTGAGTATGTTTGGCGTTATAATCTCCAGCGGCTAAAAATGTGTGCCTCAGTCTTTGAGAAAAGCTCGTAAAAATTACAGATATTGTTATTGTCTCGTGAGAAATTGAGACGCGAACGGTAGTTGCTTGCAAATATTGTGTATATAATACCCAATTTTTCTTTTTTTAAATCGGATCAGATCGATAAATGTATGATTCGGAATTTTGGTTACGAGTACAATACCTTTCAAATGACATACGTACCCAGGAAAAAAAAATTACAAAAAATATCAATGAGTGTTCGAACTTACGGATGATGTGGTAAAAACTTTTTGCTACACGGTACCTGTTCGATTTCTATGAACACATTAGTAAATGTTACATTGGAAAATAAAAAATAATAGTTTTTTTTTGTATACAAAGGGCAATGCTGAACATCAAATGACTCGCTTTGTTTGGCCATAGCAACAACAACGAAACAACCAAACACACAACATCACACATACTTTGTAGGAAGTAGCTGACGTATTAGTGTGTCACCATAACGTCGACTGCGCAAATGAAATTTTGCGTGGCTATGCTTTATATCTCCGTTCAATAACAGCAACAGACACATGTACATACATACATTATTATGTTAATACATACGCTATAGACACAATTTCGTTTGCCTCACCCCTGCCACACCACTCTTTCATTGCTCTCTTGCTCGCTCATTTTTGTTTAACACGTCATTATTCTCTTTCGCAGTCGCATAAAATCTGGTTTTAGCAGCAGCATAAAATCTGACTTTGATAGATTCAGTCCCTATACGCCGCTATAGATTTTCACACATCAAAAGATTGAGCGCGGAATTAAGTATTTTTTGGGGAACAGTTTCCTTACTGCATTACCTCGTCCATTCTTTTTACAAGGGGTGAGACTCTGACCAAGTAGTTTTTTGGAATTAATTGATATTTTAGGCATAAAAGCATTAATGCTCTGATCTACACCAAAATTTCACCACCGACATATCATTTTATCATTTATCATTAGATTAGTTATCATTAGTTATTTTACCTTACTACTCTCCGACCGCCAATTCGAAAATTTTGAACCCGCTGCCATTTCGCACCCTTGCATTTTCGGACATGGTCCTAGTGAACTTTTCTTCATGAAATGAGCCAAGCAATACGCTGGAGAAATTTGTCCTGAACTTCCTGAATCACCCTGTATAAATTGTTAGTAGTATTTTGTAACCAAATATGGCCCAAAGGGCTCGGTTGCTATATGAGTACCAATAAATAAGCAAAACCTGCGCTTAGTTGGAAATTTTTTTTTCTGCGCTGGGTCCAACTTCTTGAGATATAGGCCTTTGATATATAGGCTATATAATCACTCATGTCTCAGGTATTTATAATTCGACCTGGTTGAAATGGGTGTCAGTACAAAAGTGAATTCTTTGTATAATCCGATAATAGGGAATACTCCAAGGTTTTGCTTTAAGGCATAATACTCACCTATAATCTTTGAAAGACCGAAGATATTTACGGTCAAAGTTTTGGAACACATTTTCAACACAGCAGAAATTAAAAAAATATTTTAAAAAAATCTCAGAGAGCCTTTTACCACAAAAATACTATGCCGAAGTCGTTGTTGGACCTAACCAGAGGAGAAAAGACCGGTCACGCAGAAAGTTTTATATTCAAAAATTAAATTGTTCGAGCGTTTGGTCGTATTCTTAATTAATTTTATTCTTCAATATTTCGCTATCCTTGGATAGCATCGTCAGGAAGATAAACACAATTATTAATTAGAAATGAAAACAATTGATAAACAAAATGATTTTTCATGTCATTTGAAAAAACAACAATAACAAAAAATTAAACAATTGAAGAAACTTTCTTGTCATATGAAAAATGCTTCAAGTTACAGCCAGAAAAATTTTTGCGTAGAAATAGTTTCTCTGATTTACAGCCAGATTAATAGTTTGGTTGATAAAAATATGTACATAATGGTAAATTCAACAAGTTACATCCGGATATATTAAAAATGTTACCTAGTGACAAATTCAGTGATACATCAAACAATTTTCGGTGAAATATTCTATATTTTACTAATTAAATGTCTATAATTCTGTGCTACATTATCCGTATCTGCTTTAAAGTTTATTCTCTTCGCTATTGGAGTCCTTATTATCTGTAACATTTCTAACATAAAACGACGTTTATAATTATTTTCCCTATTCAAAACTGAGGTATCTTGAAAGTTTGGAAAATGATTTAAGTTTTCACAGTGTGATGATAATGCTGCTTTTTGTGTTGAGATGTGTCTATATTTTTGATGTGATTTGTGTCCTGCAATTCTAGTCTTAAGTTTATTTTTAGTTTTACCTACATATACCATATTGCAACTTTCACTATTATTTTCTCCACAAGGTATTTTGTATACTATATTAGATCTATCAAATTTATCTATTCTATCTTTGGTTTTACTAAACAATCTACCTAGTGTGTGTGTTGTTTTATGGGCCATTTTGTAATAATTAGTATCAAATATTTTTGATTTTTCTAATCTCTCAGAAAATCCTCGCACATAAGATAATAATTTAAACTTTTTCGGTTCCATCGTTGGGTTCTGGTTTCCTTGCCCCTTAGTTTCATATTGCCTTATTAATCTATTGACTAACCCTATTGGGAAATTGTTGTTCATTAATAGCGGCATTCATGCAAACGTGAAAGCCGAGAACTTTTGCTCAGCGCAAGTTTCCCTCGCACCGTTGCATGAGGCACCAGGTAAAGTTGCTCAGTGTAGTTGTGCTCAAAACCATATCAGCTGACCAAGATGGATACATAAGGTGGTAGCAGTAGCAATTGCATGTATTATGTATGTGTACTTTTTCTACTGTTCTAGTGCTATCACCTTATTTATCCATCCTAGTCAGATGACAACGAAATGTCAAAAGTTTACACGTTTCTCCATCCCACGTTTGCGCAGCAAATTTGCCTCGAAAACTTTCCACTTTTGAGCAAGTCGCTTTGTATGGAAATTTTGTTTGTTTTGACGTTTGCTGTGCAAGTTTACGATGTTTTCGAGTTTACGAGGTTCTTTCGAGCTTTCATGAAGACCACTAATATATTTGTAATCTTCTCCTTATTCTTTTTGTGAAAATTCCCGTCGCTTATCTTCAAAACTTCAGAATCAGACGCTCTTGATGTTCTGGTCATGAAAATACAATGTGATGTCCGTTGGGCAAAACATGTATTTGAAGTGTCGAAAGATGCATTCAAGTGTCTAGGCTTTTTAAAGTGGTGCAAGAAATATTTCACTCCATCTGATCTTCTCAATATCTACACCACCTACATCAGGCCAAAGATGGAGTATAACTCCCATATATGGTCAGGTGCTCCTAGGACTTCTTTGGAGCTTCTCGACCGTGTCCAGAGGAGAGCGACGGTGTTAATAGGGTACAGTAGGGTATCCAACTCTATTGCCTCCCTTGAGCATCGTCGAAATGTTGGTTGCGTGTCGCTGTTCTATCGATATTTCCACGGTATGTGTTCCTCGGATATCCGTCAACTTATGCCAGACGTGAGGATATTTAGCCGAAGTACGCGGCTTTGCAGGAACTCTCATCCGTTTTTTATCGAGTGGCCGATTGACCGCACTACACACTATAGAGAAAATTCGTTCTTCAGCCGTACAGTCCGTATGTGGAATAAACTTCCGGCTAGTGTATTTCCCACCAATTGTGACATACAAACATTCAAGGCAAATGTCAACAGACACTACTCCCTCTTTCCACCCTCTACTACCTCAATTTTCCTTCGCTAACACAATGCACTGCATTTATAGGGGGCATTCCCTGAGTGTTGGTTTTGGTAAAAAAAAAAAAAAATTAGGTTTCTTGCCGTATTGACATCCATTAATTTCGGGTGTTTGGAGTGGTAATTGATAACCCTTCCTGAAGCAGTTGGTGTTTGGTACCAATCCACTAATAAATTCTCCCCATTTCTTATTACCATGGTATCCTAGTAAGGGCGTCTTGATCCACGCTCTTCTTCAATTGTAAACCTAATATTAGGAAGAAA
Source organism: Phaonia tiefii (assembly GCA_963931995.1). Lineage (NCBI taxonomy): Eukaryota > Metazoa > Arthropoda > Insecta > Diptera > Muscidae > Phaonia > Phaonia tiefii. The sequence continues at coordinate 296,322,567 of OZ008368.1, forward strand.
ATTATTAAATGTTGTCAAAATATTATCTATAGCACTATTTGTAACGATACAAAATAAATCGTCTACATATTTAGTAATGATTTTCGGTTTTATGGCCATATCTTCTATGCAGGAATCAAGTAGATTCTCCATAACAATATAAGCCACAATCGGGGAAGCTGGAGATCCCATTGGAAGTCCTTCTTGTTGAAAATATACGTTGTCATCATATCGGAAATACCTGTTGTCTTCTACACAAAACTTTAAAATATAGAGGAATATTGATTTATTAATATTTGTGTGCTGTTCTATTCTGTCCCATTTTTCCTCGATAATACGAAGTGCTAAGTCTACTGGTATACCCGGAAATAAAGAAACTACATCAAAGGAAACTAATTCTTCACAATTTTGTATTCTTAGTTTCTTTATTTTATCCTTAAACTGCAATGAGTCTTATATATTGTATTTGGAGTCTTCTGTAATCCTTTTCAGTATACATATTCGTAATGTTCCTACACAACTCATAAGAAGGTGAATTAACAAAATAACATATTGGTCTCAACGGAAAATATTCTTTGTGTATTTTTGGGACTCCAGACAACCTAGGTGCTGTGGACACATTTGTCTTAAGTTTGTTCTTCTCCATTTGATTTATGTTTCCTACTTTATAAAGTTTTTCTACAATATCATTGTTAATTTTTTGAAGTTTAATGGTAGGATCTTTATCCATCAGTTTGTACTTAGCTGTATCCCCTACAATATTGCTAATTCGTGATATATAATCACATTTCGTTATAGCTACCTTCGCATTTCCCTTATCGGCATTAACTATCATTACATCCATATTATTCTTTAAATACTTTTCAGCCTTATTTACTTTGTCTAACAAAAATTTATCCATATTCGTCAAATTTATCTATGATCGTCGTCAATTTAGTTCTAGCTATTTCTTGTTCTACCTTATCCGGTAGTGTTTGAACAAAATCTTCTCCTTCTGCTATAATATTCAATATTGGTAACTGGTCACTTTTCACCGGCAGTGCATGTTTTTGTCCAACACAGAAAAAAATATTGGCCTGTAAATTTCAATTAAAAATATAATTGAATTTTTTTCCAAAAATTCAATTAAAAAAATAATTGAATCAATTAAATTTTTAATCATATTTACAATTTATTTTTTGAGTTTACAACAGAACCTGGAGTTGGCAAGGCGCAAATCTACGGCGCTAAAAATGTTTAATTTTTGAATGCATTACCGAATATTTGCTGTGAATCTTTCTAAATTAATATAAATATGGAGGATATGTACTTACTTACTTACTTACTTATCCGGTCTCGGACAACCCCGGGGGGTCAGGGACCTTACAAAACGAAGATAACATATTTCGCCAACCAGTTCGATCTTTTGCTCTATCTCTCCAGTTGGCAATATCAAGTGTACGCAGGGATTCGTCAACCTGATCCCTCCAGCGGAGTCTTGGTCTTCCTATTTTTCGTCTTCCTTCGAGTTCGGTTTCGAAAAGCCTTCGCGCTGGTTCATCTTCATCCATTCTACTGACATGGCGTAGCCAGCGCAATCGCGTTATCTTGATCCGCTTAACTATGTCAATGTCAGGATAAAGCTCATACAGCTCATGATTCATGCGTCGCCGATACTCGCCGTTGTGCACTATAGGGCCATAAATTTTTCGGAGTATTTTTCTCTCGAAGGCTCCTACAGATGTTTCGTCTGCTTGCGATAGGACCCAGGAGTCTGCGCCATAAAGCAAGACAGGTTGAATGAGAGTCTGGTACAGCTGGACTTTTGTTACTCGAGAGAGGGCTTTATCTCTAAAGTGCTTGCTTAGCCCAAAATAACATCCATTCGCAAGCACAATTCTCCGTTCGATCTCAAGGCTGACGTTGTTGTTTTTGTTCACGGCAGATCCGAGGTATATAAATTCGTCCACTACCTCGAAGTTATAACGGTTATCAACGTTCACGCTTTGGTCTAATCGCGTGGAGGCCCTGTTCGTTGAAACCATTAATTTTGTCTTGTCCTCATTCACCGTCAGACCCACTTTTGCTGACTCCTTCTCAATTCTCGAAAAAACAGCAGTAACTTCTCTAATTGTGCGCCCAATGATATCTATATCATCAGCATACGCGAGCAGCATGTGACTTTTGCTGCTGATGGTTTTATTCATATTGACTGCAGCTTTTCTCATAATGATCTCCATTAAGATGTTAAAGAGATCGCACGATAGGGTGTCGCCTTGCCTGAGGCCTCGCTTAGTTTCGAAAGGTTCGGTAAGATCCTTACCAACTTTCACTGCGGATTTGGTGTTCGTCAAGGTCATCCTGCAAAGGCGTATGAGTTTTGCAGGAATACCAAGCTCAGACATTGCTTCATAGAGTTTCTCCCGTATCGGACTATCGAAGGCTGCTTTATAATCGATAAATAGATGATAGGTGTCGATTTGTTTTTCGTGTGTCTTCTCCAGGATTTGGCGTAGCGTGAAAATCTGGTCAGTTGTCGATTTTCCAGGCCTAAAGCCACACTGGTATGGTCCAATCAGGTCAGCGATAATTGGTTTTAGTCTTTCGCACATTATACTTGATAGAACCTTATATGCTATGGATAAAAGGCTTATTCCACGGTAGTTGGCACAAATACTCGGGTCACCTTTTTTAAATATGGGACATAGTACACTGAGACTCCAATCGCCGGGCATGCATTCATCTAACCAAATTTTGCTAATGAGCTGATGCATGCACCTTATCAGCTCATCGCCGCCAGCCTTAAACAGCTCCGCCGGTAATCCGTCGGCTCCTGCGGCTTTGTTGTTCTTAAGCCGGGCAATAGCTGTTCTGACCTCGTCTTGGTTAGGAGGGGGGCAATCGATGTCGTCGTCCATATTGTGATCGATTGTCCCATCGTCATCGGATATCTCAGGTACTAGTAGCGCGGAGAAATGCTCTCTCCATATTCCCAACATGCTCTGCACATCTGCGACGAGATTTCCGTCTTTGTCTTTACAGAAGGGGGGCCCTGAACCATGTCCATTAGTTCCGTTTTTAACTTTTTGGTAGAATTTTCGGGCTTCGTTCTTCCTTCTGTATGTCTCAATTTTCTCACTCTCGCGTTTTCTCCACTGCCGTTTCTTACGCCTAAAGAGACGGTTTACCTCCTTTCTCTTCTCCCTATACCGCTCAGTTGCAGCTCGCGTTGCAATTGACTGAAGCATTACCATACGTGCAGCGTTCTTTTCGTCATTTGCTATGCGACACTCTTCATCGTACCACGGTTTATAGCGAAGCGGTTTTTCGAAACCAAGTACGGTTGTTGCGGCAGTTTTTATAGAGTCGGAAATGGGTTTCCACTGCGCATCAGGATCGTCATCGGGAGGGGGTGGGTTCTGTGCCAAAAGTTGCGAGAGCTTCCTTGAGTAGGCTGTGGCTACCTCTGGTAATTGCAGCTTTCCCATGTCCAGCTTCCTCTGCGTCTGGTTTCGTACGATTTTCGCTCTACTTAATCTTGTGCGAACCTTTGCTGCTACCAGGTAGTGATCAGAATCGATGTTAGCACCTCTGATCACTCGCACGTCCATTACACTGGATGAGTGCCTTCCATCAATTACCACGTGATCAATTTGGTTCTTAGTTCTTTGATCAGGGGATACCCAAGTAGCCTTGTGGATGTCTTTATGCTGGAATCTTGTGCCACTGATGACCATGTTTTTTGCCGCGGCAAAGTCAATCAGTCTCATACCGTTGTCGGAACTGTCAGCATGAAGACTGAAATTGCCAATAGTTGGATTAAACACATTCTCCCTTCCTACTTTGGCATTAAAATCTCCTAGTACAATCTTAATGTCATGGCCAGGGCAGCGGTCATACGTTTCCTCTAGGAGCTCATAGAATATGTCTTTGGCATCATCATCTTTCTCTTCTGTCGGGGCATGCACACAAATTAGGGAAATATGAAAATATTTCGCTTTTATGCGGATTGTGGCTATTCGTTCACTCACAGGATTGAACCTAGAGACTAGATGTCGCAGTCTTTTGCCAACTACAAATCCACAACCAAATTCATGTTTTTTTTCATGGCAACTGTAGTATATATCGCAGTTTCTTTTTCTTGTGCAGCCATGTCCTGTCCATCGCATTTCCTGGATAGCGGTAATGTCAGCCTTATAACTTTCGAGGACATCTGCCAGTTGGATACTTGCACCGGATCTATATAGAGTTCTCACATTCCAAGTGCATATCCGTAAATCGTGGTCCTTATAACGTTTGCGGGGGTCGTCAACAAATAGGGGTTGTTCATGTTTTCTGTTTCGTTTTTGTATTTTCACTGCCATTATGAACGGTGGCGGGAGGCAAACCCAGCCCACCGGGTTTTCGCATTTTACCTACTGCCAGGATATTTGATTGCAGCCGCCTATTATGGATCAGACGCTGACCAGGATGCGATATGTTGAACCTGGATTTTCTTCTTTTAGTTTCTATCCGCCGTTGGCCCGTATGTTTGGCTCATCCGCCTTCTAAGGACAAAAGAATATGCCCGATTGTTTGATGAGCTTCAGTGACATCAGTCACCTACTATACCTGATTTGATGCTCATTTGTTTCGCCTTCTCACTCTAGCTAGCTAACGGAGGTTTCCGAAAAGCCATTGCCCAGGACATACTGCGTGGAAGTAGTGAGCTGCTTGGACTGCCCAATGAAGGAATCATTTCTGGCCACTCCCAAGTGAATGGCAATCAGAAACTTTCCACCTCCACGGACAGTCCCATGTCCCGGATATGTACTTAACAAACCTTAATATTAACAATTTAGTTCTGATAAAGTATTTTATCAAAGTATCTGATAAAGTATTTTACAGAAAGTTGAATTTTACAGCGCCGTTGGGAGGCAATATGTGTGGCGGCTGGGTCACCTGCCGTCGTCGTCAGTTTTCGTACGACTCTAGTCTTTGATATACAACACTGTTGTTATTTGTAATTCGTTTATTGTTGATTGAAAGATTTTATTTTGTGAACTTAAAGAATAATAGTGTTAAATTATCTTGTTTCGTGATTAAAACTGCGTTTTTTTGGAATTGTGTTTAATTCGCAAGTGTTTTTGAATAAATTTTATTGGAAATGAGTGCTTGCGTTGAGTGTTTTGTTTGCAATGGAAAATGTGGCTGTCCCCAAACATTTTTTATGCACTTGAAAAGACACAATTTCCCGCCTTATGCCACATACAATTGTGTATACGAAAATGGTTTTCAGAAATTTCACGTAACGTGTACACTAGGGTTATGACTATTTGCAATTTTTGCAAATATAAAATTCTTCATCGCATAGCCGTATAGACCATGAAAAAATATTAAGAAATGATGTATTACTTTTTAGCGATCGTTAAAAAAGTTCACCCACCGATTGCGATGAAGTTTTGAATTGTAGCTTTTCTTTGAAGCAAAAAAATTTTAATTTAGTTGTTTTTCTTACTGATTTCATTTTTACTTGCAATTCCAAATCAGCAGCGCAGTAATATATGCGCGGAACGCGCTATCAAAATTGCGCAAGATATTTTTGTATTATCTAAAACTAGTCGAACTTTGAACTTGAAATTCATTTCATTCAACCCAAAACCATAGTTATTTATCAGTATTATATTACTATTTATTTAAAATATATAAAATATGTAACATATATATACCATAAAAGTACCATATACTTTAATATACATTGTATACATATGCATATATGAAAACAAACAATAAAAAATATGAAAAAAAAAATTTCCAAAAAAAAAAATCTTGGGGGAGTTTTAGAAATTGCAATCGGTGGGTGAACTTTTTTCACCAAAATGACATAAAAAAATGATTTTTATTATCAGTACAACATTGCCCATAGCGTGGTGCGATGAAGAAATGTTGTTAAAATTTTGTTATAACCCTAGTGTACACGTAACGTTTCACGTAACGTGTAAAACAAGAGTGCCCTAAATTGGATAAAAGCAATACATTTCTCCAACAATGCTGTGAATATGGAGAAGAGATGGAAGCGCCAATGGAGTGACTGTTGCTGCGGAAGGAGAAGTTAAATTGAATTTTTCTCCAGAACCACCAGATGTACCTATTTTTTTTTGTATTTAATAAAAATCGTTTAAAGATTAAATGTTTAATATACAATAATAGTTTAAGAAACCCGGACATTAGTTCCGATTATGAATCCAAATTGTAAAAAATTAAATTTTTTATAGATATAAGTAGTATATGTGTATCTGCGAAACCTCGAATAAAATCGCTTTAAAAATAGAACATTTTATTTTTTGTAGCGTCGACCCAGTGGGGGGTTTCATACTGAAAAAGCTATAACGGTTTTAATTGATTCAGTACAAAATTTAATCAAAAATCGCGAAAAAAATCAATAATTTTTTTAATTAATTTGATTACATACTTAATCAATTTTTTTGAAAAAAATCAATAAATGTTTTAATAAATTTACAAATTTTTTAATTGCAGTTTTTTTTTTAACAAATTTACAAATACCTTTAATTAATATTATCATTTTCGTGATTACACCAAAATCAATTAAAAAATTAATCAAATAAACAAATTATTTAATTGAAATTGATTTTTATTTTTTTTTGTGAAGGGAGAGAATTCATTGCACCTCCGTTGGAATGTCCGTGCCTCTTTTATTAATGAGCCATTTACTATTCAATTTTATTCCTAGTTTCTTTTCTGTAAATCCATAAGGTAATTGCATTTTTTCTGGTGCACCTCCTTAATTTTCTCATTGAATGATGTTGCTAATCTGGCCTCATATTCTAAAAAACCCCCTTATTTCCTCTCCTGTCAAATATTGACTTAAATTACTGATTATAACTTGCATTTCGTGTTCTACTTGTGCATGCAATTGATGTTTTTCGCTGTGTGTAAAAATAATAAAGTGAACCAAAAAAAAAATAGCAAATTTTTGGACGTTTTTTTATAAATTGCTCAAAAAAAGTTCTTTAGTTAAGAAACCACTATTGTCATGATTTTTGTTTATATCTCAAAATTTCTAGCTTCTATTTCCATTTTAAAATTCTGCAAGCGGTTACAATTGCAAAAGATACAAACTATATTTTTTACGGGTTGGTTGTTAAACACCCTTCCCAGTTTAAACACCTTCCCATTCCTTCAAACAATTTCCCGTATCATCAAATTTTCACAATTTGGTGCCCGCTTTTCTACTTTTTCACCCATGTGTAAATGTTTCCTATACATTTAATAATTAAAAAATATTACGAAATTTGACTCAAGCAACATTCTTTTTGAATTAAATCGGGAGCGAGCAATATTTTAAAATCTTTGAAAATAAAAATTCGGCTCCCGAGTTAAAAATAAAACTCGCCAGTTCAAAAGATGTTAAAATCTGGCTGTTTAATCTTCAAAGAATTAAAATTTAACCTCCCTTTGCGATTAAAATTTTCCGAGCGAATCGAAAACGAATGGCTCTCCTTACTCTGGTTACAAATTTGGAAATAGCTGTCTTGTTAACGGATCTATGAAATACAGGGTGATTCAGGAAGTTCCGGACAAATTTCTCCAGCGTATTCCTTGGCTCATTACATGAAGAAAAGTCCACTAGGACCATGTCCGAAAAAGCAAGGGTGCGAAATGGCAGCGGGTTCAAAATTTTCGGATTGGCGGTCGGAGGGTAGTAGGGTAAAGTTGCTAACTTCTGAGCCAGTGGTCGGATTTTTTGTTTTTGGGCTTGTTGGAAAGGTATTTAAGTGGCCTTTCAGAATCAATTAAAAAAAGTAGAAAAAAGTCAAATCGCCGAAATGCAGAGCTTTCGGAAAAAATGGAAAAATTAAATTCACATAACCTCAATTTGCTCAGTCAGATGGCAGGTAACTTATGTCATGCCAGAAATCCTAGAGGAAGTACCTCTTGCGGTACGAAATCATGTTTTCTACCAACAAGATGGTGCTCCAGCGCGTTACGGGCTTATTGTGCGGGATTGGCTTAACACCAATTTCCCTCGACGTTGGATGGGACGAGCTGGTCCAATCGCCTGGCCGCCACGATCTCCAGATCTCACACCACTTGATTTCTTTTTGTGGGGCTACATGAAAGATTGTGTGTATTCTGTGCAGATCCACAATCGTGAGCAGTTACTTGCACGCATTGAGGAAGCTGCGGTGAAAGTTCGTGAAAAGATGAGTGAACTAAACGTGGCGGATGTGGTTCGCAAACGGCTGCAATTGTGTTTAGTAGAAAATGGGAACCACATTGAAAACTTCCTTTAACATCAAATGTTTTTTTTCCTTATGTGTTTGATTCATCTGCCGAAAATTTTAGTAAAATAAAATCTTAAACGTGTTAATTTCGCTTCCAAAAACAAAAACAAACATTTTTGCATTTCAGTAAAATGGTCATAGCTTTGGAACGGTAAGAGCTCTGGGCTTCGTTTAGGTCATTTTGGAAATTGGAAATGTAAGAGGTATGGCTATCTTTCAACAGAAGAAGAACATAAGTTACCTGCCATCTGGCTGAGCAAATTGAGGTTATGTGAATTTAATTTTTCCACTTTTTCCGAAAGCTCTGCATCTCGGCGATTTGACTTTTTTCTACTTTTTTTGTAATTGATTCTGAAAGGCCACTTAAATACCTTTCCAATAAGCCCAAAAACAAAAAATCCGACCACTGGCTCAGAAGTTAGCAACTTTACCCTACTACCCTCCGACCGCCAATCCGAAAATTTTGAACCCGCTGCCATTTCGCACCCTTGCTTTTTCGGACATGGTCCTAGTGAACTTTTCTTCATGAAATGAGCCAAGGAATACGCTGGAGAAATTTGTCCGGAACTTCCTGAATCACCCGTATATACACCATTTGGAAATGCCAAAAATAAAAATACGCCGAACTTTAGAGGTCTAAGTAAAACTCGGAAATATGGACTCCCTAATTCCCTACATCTCCAAAAATTTGGAATTATGTCCGTAAAGTAGATATGTTCCAGGACTTTAATCTACCATTTCATTATTATATAACGAAAATCAACGAAATTATCACACGAAAATCAACCGATCAAATTGCAAAACAAAGGAAGATATTTTCGAAGCCATAAAAATAGCCTGCGAAGCAGTAACACCGGATATAATTTATAATTTAATATCCTGTGTGCGTGTGTTATCCAGAATAAAGGATTCGCAACGAAATATTAATTTCAATATTTTTTTTAAACTTCGCCAGGGGGTGCTTTAGTTTTCTCCACTTAAATTTGCGACGTAAAATGTTTTTTGAATTTTAATTTTTTATTTATAAATTTTCTGAATTCCTTAAGTTTTTGTTTATCAATAATAAAGATATAAATAAATAGAAAAAAAATTACAGCAGACAGTTGTCCGAGGCCTTCGGCCACGGACTGTCCCTGCAGGCTGTGTCAGAGACACGGCCATTAAGTTTAACGTAGAATACGCCATCCGATAAGGCAGAAAACATATATAACAATAAATGATAAATAATATAAGCAAATGAATTTATTGTTATATATGTTTTCTGTCTTATCGGATGGCGTATTCTCCGTTAAACTTAATGGCCGTGTCTCTGACACAGCCTGCAGGGACAGTCCGTGGCCGAAGGCCTCGGACAACTGTCTGCTGTAATTTTTTAAACTTAATTTAATTTATGTATTTTAATTAATATTTTTATTGAAATAAGTTCTGCGAATGTTGAGAGGGCCGCCCTAATATTAAAAAAGGTTTACCTTATCGAGTCTTCGCATTAGCATTCGAGCGTTGTGTGAAAGCTTTACGCTTTACAATTCAAAATTAATGTTACAACAGCTTTGTTGAAGCTTTCGCAAAAAAGCTTTATTACGTTAGCTTACTGTTTGTTTCACTTTTTACTAGATACATGTTGCCAAGCAACATTAGCTTGCTGTTCGTTTCACTTTTTACTAGATACATGTTCCTAAGCAATGTTGAGCAACCAAAAACACTCAACCATACACCACACATATGTTTGAGTGTATGTGTTTAAACAATTTTCATTTGAGAAATTAAAATACTAGAAATATATCAATCAATATGAAATGTATATCAAACGAAAGATAACATCTTCATTTACCTACAAAAAAAATTTTAAAAAAATTCATCTAGCCGTTTCCTCAAATTCAATGAAATAAAGATTACAACAATAAAAACCTGACATGACTCCTCATACCGTAAGGTAAGACGTATTCTACGTCAAAAACAACAAAATACATTAATAACTTTGTTTTCATAAAAAAATGATGATATGGAAAAAATGACCATGAAATTAAGTTTTGGCCAATACTGCAGCTAGAGTAGCGACTTCTCTCAGTAAACTTACGAAGTTTGGAGTGGTTGCATATGGACGTTGCATGTTGAAAACTTACGAAGTTTGGTGTGGTTGCATATGGACGTTGCATGTTGCAAAGTATTGCTTTAACAATAACAGATAGAGGCAATGCTTCAAAACAACCAACAAGAAAACAACAACAGCATTTCGTTTTGTGTGTGTTAAAATGATTGTGTTAAATACAACACAAATGTAGTCTAACAATAAAAGTTAACGAAGAAGTCAAAAATACGTTTAAATTTCACGGTGTTGAACCAATGCGACATGACAAATTTAAGTCAACAATTCTGGTAACTTAACCTGGTTTACTCTAGGTATGTGCATGATTACTAGGGATGCCAAAACGGGAAATCCCGGGATTTTTCGGGGATTGACGAATCCCGAATCCCGGGATTTTAATAAGTAAATCCGGGATTTTTCGGGATTATTATTAATTTTAAAAACATAAAATTAATAAATGTGGTGCTATTTTTTGGAAGAGTCGAAAGGTGCACCTCAAGTAAAATGCAAATTATGCAGAAAGGGGTTAAAACCCAAAGACGGCTCTACAAAAATACGGTTTACTCTCCAAAAATTACAAAATTTATTGCGTCGGGTAGAACATGTTATTTTAAGCAAAGAAAGTAAAATTACAAAATCGGAGCAAATGCATAGTTTTGGAGTCATGGACCCCGACAATTCGGACACGTTTCCACTAATGTACCGTGTAAAGCCATTGATATCACTTTTTTTGTATAAAACAAGTCATAACAAACTCAAAAAATAATGTAGCAATTTTCGATAAGTCGCTTAGTTATCGAGTTATCGGATGTTTACATTTCTCAAACAAAAATTAACATTTTTTTAAATAATTTTTTTTTGTTTGCAAAAAAACAAAAAAGATAATTTTTAAAAAAAAAATCGATAATTTTTCCAAGTGTCAAAATCCGATAACTCGATAAAAAAAAGCTACATTATTTTATGAGTTTGTTTTGAATTGCTTTATACAAAACACTGATATCAAGAGCTTTACACGGTACGTTAACGCCATAACCCTCTCACATATCCGAAATTTCGATGCCCATAACTTGGAAACTATGCATTTGCCCCGATTTTGATATTTAACGTTTTTTGCTTAGAATAAAGTATTTCTATCCCCCTTGTGGTGTAAGCCGTAAAATAGACCTGTTCCCAAACCAAATTTAAAAATAGAATCCCGAAATCCCGGGAAATCAATTTTTGAAATCAATCCCGTTTAGCATCCCTAATGATTACTCTACGGTGCCATTACTCTATGGGCGTTTATTAGTTTAAACCACACACAATAACAAACCAAAATTTTGGTAAGTGGAGTTAATCAATTTTTTCAATCAGTTTGGCTACTGAACGCCTCAATTATGAAATTGTCAACAAATTCGCTTATTGAGTTATTTTTGAAATTCTATTACGAATTGTATTTGAGTCCAATTTGATATATGTATGTGCATGTGTTGTTTTTCCAAATTTTAGAATAGTTTTAGACAGTATTATAATTTCATATTATTGGCTCTCGCCCAAAATTTGCAATTATACTATATGTACATAGTATACGTTTTTCACATTTGTATAAATACATCCACATAGACTAATTCTTGTAGTAGACTTAACAGTTCTCTCAGCAAATTTATGACATTTGGCGTGGTGTGATATGAACGTTGAATGTTGAAAAGAATTGCTTCAATAATACCAGATAGAGGCAATGTTTCAAAATAACCAACAAAATAACAACAACGGCATTTCGGTTTGTGTGTTTAAATTACTGTGTTATTATGCCAACAATAACAGTTAATTAAAATATGTAAAACACATTTAAATTTCACAGTTTCTCACCATAACGACATGAAAAATTAAAGTAAGAAATTCTTATAATTCCACCTGGTGTAAGTCAATTTTCGACAGACATCTCTCTATCACACCGACCGCACCACGAAGAGGTGGGAAAGGCAACGACAGATGTGTCAAATATTCTCTCTTTAAAGAATTACTTTTTATTTCAATATTCAATCTCAAGACCATCTATATCTCTATAAATAGAGATATATTTTTTTAAAAAAGAAGATGTTTTGCAAATGCATCCTCGTGATTCCTGGCAAACCGTATACCTATTTCAGATCTGGCCACAGATCTTCATCAGCGGTTGTTTGGAATGCTGCTTTTGAAAAATTCATCAAACAAAATGCACACAAAAACTCATCTGAATCGAGAATTTTCCACTATGCAAGTGTTCGAAAAAGATCGCAAGCAAAACACACAAGAAAACATTTCCAAACAACTTCTTTCCATTTCCAGAGAACCATCGGTTCCCATTAGAAATGATTTTTGTAGTTGGCTAAAACACAACACAATGTGTACAGGCAATTGTTATTGCCTGTTGTTTCGTCTTGCCATAGACTAATACATACATAGATACTTTTATTCTCTCAATAAATTAAACGTCATAGGTACGGTGGAAAGTAAACATTGGATGGTGGGAAACATGGGTTTAATAATACCAGATAGAGGCAATAGTAAACAACGTTCAACAAAGGAACAACAACCGAATTTCGTGTTTTTTTTGGCAAACTAGTTGTGATAAATACAATACAAATGTATACCAACGGTAAAAGTCAACAAAAAAGTGCAAAATACATTTAAATTTTTTTTAGTTCTACACCAAAAAAGTTGAGTGAACATATTTTGTAACTCCACCTGGTGTAAGTTAATTTTAAATTTAATTTCACTCATTTCCACAAACCTACGACGAAGAGTGTGAAATGAAACGTCAGATGAGAGAATAAAAGTATCTATGTATGTATTAGTCTATGCGTCGTGCTCTACGTGCATCAGGGATGATTTTTTTTGATTTATTCGGCCTTTTTATTAGTACTTTTTATTTCATTATTCAAGCTCAATACCATCCTCATGATTCCTGACTTCAAACAAAGTTATTCTTTGCCAGAGTGAAAAATATGATGTTTACTTACATAGGAAATCTTGGAAAGATTTTGGGGCCATTGTGCCTAATTGGGAAGAGTTTAGTGATTGGGACTGGTATCAAATTAAAGCTATTGACATATTTTTTCATTATTTTATACGCTTATTCCTCAAAAAAACCCTTCAGAATATCAAATTCGACGAACAATTTATGAAATTGGTGTTTCGGACGCACAAGATATGTTCCTGGTGGCCACCAAGAAAAGGGGTTGGTGATTGGGACTAGTATCAAATTAAAGCTATTGTCATCTATTTTCATTACTTTACGAGGGCGGATCAATAAGACCGTGACTTTTTAAATGAAACACAGTTTTTTTTGAAAAAAAAAATTAGTTTTCAACATAATCTCCTTTTAGGACAATACACTTAGTTCCAATTTTTTTTGTATCCCTTCCAAAAAATAGGATTTTTCGAGGTCCTTAAAATAGGCATTTGTTTGATCAATAATTTAATCGTTGGAGCTAAATCTCTTTCCACCCAGCCATTTCTTTAGGTTTGGAAATAGGAAATAGTTACTGGGGACTAAATCCGGAGAATATGGCGGATGAAGTACCAATTCGTAGTCCAATTAAACAACGCCAAACAATCCTATGAAGTTGTCACACGATTACGTTTATGGTCAATTGAGAGCAAACGCGGCACCCATCTTGCAGACAGCTTTCTTCAACCCAACTGATCATTTAAAATCGAAACCACACTGCCATATGAATGAAGTGGCTATGGCATCAACAATTTGACGCACTTTTACTCTTTGATCGGCCAACACCATATCGTGTTTTTTTTTCGACATTTTCGGGTGTATTGACCTCAATTGGCCGTTCAGCGTCATTTGTACTTGTGCGACCACAACGAAAGTCAGTAAACCACTTTTTTACCATTCAAATCAATGGTGCAGAGTCCCCATAGTATTTATCAAGCTTTACCTTGGTTTGATTGACGTTGTTTTTTTTCGCAAAAAATTATGTTTAATGAGCACCCGACGAAATTCACTTTTTTCTATGTTTAAAAAAAATGCACGAGGTTGTATATTTTAAACAGCTGTTAAACGCAAAGTTAATGACGGAAGTTGCTCAGAATTTGACAGTAGTCTAATAATAGGTGGTACTTGATGGGAGCAGTGTTGTATTTCATATAACTACGAGGGAAGTTCGAAAAGTTTTATTGATCCGCCCTCGTAGCTGATTTAATGAAATTTCATAAGTTTTTTAAATGAAAGCAGATTGAAAAGGGCAGGTAAAATGTAACACTTTGGAAGATCTTAACAAGAAGTTTTATAAGAAATGTTACATATAAAGAATTTCACAACATTGCATTTATTCGCGTTTATGCAAAGACATGCGACCAGAAGCAATTAATATACATATCTCAAAGTTTACTTCAGTTAGTGTAACAACTAGAAAGCGCACATCTCACTGGCTCTCCTCAATCCCTTCATGGGATGTTTATAGGACACCTTTTTTTTATCTCAAAGTTTAATGGGTTTGAGCAAGATTGTTGATTCCTGTACTTAGGCTTAGTCTAAAATTGGGTGTATGGAAATTAAGCTTTCTGTTTATCATACTTAAAAATGCACAGCCAGGAATAAGTTTGGATGTCAGATTTAACTATTAAGAAATTCAAAATATTTCGAGTACAAAGTAGCATTTAGTTGACTCATACATATTTGATTGTCTGAGCTGCCGAGCCCGAACCCTCATATGATAAAAACAATTATCACCCACTCACATACAGAATGCTAAATCAACAAGCTTATCACTTGTTGACACTTGTGTTTTACAGCAAGTACAGTAAACAAATGTCATTTCGACAAGCATATCAAAAGATATTTTCTGTTCTGTGATATTAGGCTTAAGTGACGCATGTCCATAATTACGAGTATACACTTTTTATACAATTCTGCTCGTCCTTTATGTTTTTTTTTGTCATTATAAATATTAACTGAAAATCCACTTAATGCAATATAACAATCCAATAAAGTTTCTCCTGAAGAAGTTGTGAAACAAACAGCGAAATGTGGAGAAAAATATGGAATAAATTGTTTTACTATCATTAGACTGAAATGATCAAAATGCCCATACAACTAACAATACAATTTAGTTATCAACACAAAAGCTATTTTTATTTTTATTTGATTTTCTATTTTCCTTTTATCAATGGGAAAATGGGCAGTTGATTGGGGAAGGGACAATAATATACTTATACATACATGTAAATGGATTGAAACCAAATTATTGGCTTTGATGACATCATAAGTCATTTGTGTATCAGATTCCCCCTAAATGCTGGAATACGATCCAGTATTTTAACTTTTGACAAGTAAATTATTTGTATATATGTACATAATTACATATGCATGAATGTACAGTATTGCGCAATACCTAAGCAATTTTTGTAGCAATTTCTTAAAATAAAAAATATTTTAAAATGATATCAATTAAAAAACAAAAATACAGTATTTCATTATTGGCAATAAAACATGTAAATTCATAACGGCAAAATATGTGAGGAAACCAATATATCGGTTAGTCCAAGGAACTAAACTTTTTTTATAAACTTTCAAAACAATCAGTATAGTTTTATTTATTATCAAATAACTCGAAAACGGTAAAAGCTAGACTTTTGTTCACATGTAACAAATGTTCACAAGTAAATTGGCTTTAAAAAAATGTCAAACATGTTTTTTTCAAAGAACTTATGGCCAGTTTCACAGTTCAAAATTCTCCGTTTAAATGTACTGTAAACGCCCGATGCTTGTCATTTAATATGAAAATTTTCTGTGAGCTTTTAACTTGAGCTTTTAAATGGAGAGTGCGAAACTCGCCATTAGCGTAGCGAAAAAGGGCCATCCTTCGATTTTTTGTAAAGGAATATATATTAAAGCGGCATTTTTTCCAAACATTTTCCGGGGTTCGGCATGTCGGAAGGGTGCAAAATAGCACCAAAATAGTAGGCAGAAAGAGAGAGTGTGAATGTATGTATATGAATTTTTCACAATTTAAAGCATAGACTAATTCATAGAGTAGATAATCTCAGACTAGAGAGAATGTTTGGCTCAACTGACGTTTCCTTTCACACTCTTCGTGATGCGGTCGGTGTGATAGAGAGATGTTTGACGAAAAGTGATATACACCAGGTGGAATTACAATAACTTCTTGCTTTAATTTTTCATGCCATTTTGGTGAAAAACTGTGAAATTTAAATGTGTTTTAAACTTTTTTATTGACTGTTATTGTTAGCATACATTTGTGTTGTATTTAACACAATAATTTTAACACACAAAACGAAATGCCGTTGTTGTTATTTTGTTCGTTGTTTTGAACCATTGCCTCTATCTGGTATTAGTAAAGCAATTTTTTTCAACATCAAACGTAAATATCACACCAGGCCAAATGTCATAAATTTGGTGGGAGAACTAGTAGATCTACTATAAATATTAATCTATGGACTAATTATTATACTATACATATAATACTAGACTTAACATTTCTCTCAAAACACATTTAAATTTCACAGTTTTTCACTAAAACAACATGAAATATTAAAGTCAGAAATTCGTGTAATTCCACCTGGTGTATGTCACTTTTCGTCAAACATCTCTCTATCACTTCGACCACACCACGAAGAGTGTGAAAGGAAACATTAGATGAGCCAAATATTCTATCTTGTTATAAAGGGTTTTTCAATAAGAGCGCTACAAACGTTTTTTTAAATAAAACAAAACCGGTTTTAGATACCAATGAAATTCTTTATTCCTGTGAAAGTACGTTCGCACGCTTGCAAAAGTCCAGACGCTGAACCCAATTTTCGACGGTTTTCAAGCATAAATTGGCCGATAATGCTGCAATTTCACGTTCGATATTCGTACGAAGTTCATCAATCGTCGCTGGCTTGTTGGCATAGACCATAGACTTGACGTAGCCCCACAGGAAATAATCTAACGGCGTCAAATCGCACGACAGAGCCGGCTAATCGACTGGGCTATTTCGTGAGATAACACGTTCACCAAACTTGGTTTCCAATAAATTGATTGTGGCTTGTGGCGCCGTCCTGTTGGAACCACATGTCCTCCAAGTCCATATTATCCAATTGGGGCTAAAAATATTCGGTTATCATTGAACGGTAGCGATTCACATTCACAGTAATGTGCCGGCCTTGATCATCACGGAAGAAGTCCGGCCCAATGACGCCGCCGGCCCATAAACCGCACCAAACCGTAATTTTTTCGGGATGCAATGATGACTCATGGATTACGTGTGGATTGCTGTCTGACCAATAACGCATATTTTGCTTACTGACGAAGCCATTCAGCCAGAAATAAGCCTCATCGCTGATTGTTGAGGCCTCTTAAAGTTCCAAATTTCGGTAGTAAATTTTATCATTTCCCTTATGGGAATTTTTATTCGGTCTGTTTTCCAATACTCATGAATTTATTCAAGCTCAAGACCTTTTTAAATAATATAAAGCTTATTATCTTTATATTACTTTCAAAAAAGTCGAGCATAAAAATGTTCCAATGATACCAAGGCTGTCTGTATAGCTATTTCGGATCTTGCCAAGATCTTCATCAGCAGACGTTTTTGGTATGTTTTTGGTGAATTCTTCAAAAATATATATCCAGAAACACTCATCATATTAATGAGAATTCCTTTATATACCAATGGTAGTGCTTGGTATTCTTCAAACGAGTATATAAAGGAATTCTCATTAATATGATGAGTGTTTCTGGATATATATTTTTGAAGAATTCACCAAAAAAATCCCAAAAGCTTCTGCTGATGAAGATCTTGGCAAGATCCGAAATAGCTATACAGACAGCCTTGGTATCATTGGAACATTTTTATGCTCGACTTTTTTGAAAGTAATATAAAGATAATAAGCTTTATATTATTTAATAAGGTCTTGAGCTTGAATAAATTCATGTGTAGTAAATTTTAATAATTTCGACTCGTTGCTGGCTCGTATATCTTTCCATGATGAAATGGCAAACCTTACTGAAGAGAAATGTCAAAATAAATAAATAAATTAATGGTTTCCCATTACATCCCATGAAGGGACTGGGGAGAACTTCTCACAGTCACTGAGCTGTGCGCTTTCCAGTTTTCACTCACTGATTGGGACCTACAGTTTTACACCGATTCCGAACGGTAATTTGAGAAGCTTTTTCATGGCTAGATACTCGATAGTGTCGCCGTCACTATGCGAGGTGACCGCCGCCGAAAGAAATTTTAAGGTGGTCAGAGCCGGGTTCGAACCCAGGATCTCATGTACAAGAGCCGCGCACACTAACCATTGCACCACCGAGGGCCACGAAATGTCAAAAGAGCGGGAAAAACTATGGCGTCGTTTGCTCTCCCTATCGATTTACTTTTGTAGCGTCTCTGTTGAAAAACCCTTGAATAATTACTCTATGATTTAAAGCGTTTTTCTTGTATTGAAATGTGGGAGGTTGCCTTACCAAATTGGCTATAACTCCCTCATTTTGCATCCTACCGACATGCCGAACCCCGCAAAATGTTTGGCACAAATGCCGCTTTAACATATACATATATATTTTTTTTAAATCGAAGGATGACACTTTTTTGCTACGCTAAGTTCTTTGAAAAAAAATTTTTTTTAAAGCAGATTTACTTGAACATTGTATACATTGTGTATTTGCACAAAAATTTTAACGCACAAAACGTTGCTGATTTATTGTTGGTAGGCTTGAGCCATTGCCTATATCTGGTATTATTAAAGCAATACCAAATGTCATTAATTTACTGAGAAAGTTGGCTACATAGAATAATACATACCATAGAAGCATTTATTCGCTCAATAAACTAAACGTCATAGGTACGATGGAAAGTAAACATTGATGGTGGAAAATATGGGTTCAATAATACCAGATAGTGGCAATAGTATACAGCGATCAACAAAGGAACAACAACCGAATTTCGTGTTTTTGTGGCAAACTAGTTGTGTTAAATACAATACAAATGTATGCCAACGATAAAAGTCAACAAAAAAGTGCAAAATATATTTACATTTGTCAGTTCTCCACCAAAACGACATGAAAAAGTTAAGTGAACACATTTTGTAACTCCACCTGGTGTAAGGTAATTTTAAATTTAATTGCTCTCATTTCCACAATCCTACGATGAAGAGTGTGAAATGAAACGTCAGATGAGAGAATAAGTTTATCTATGTATGTATTATTCTATGGTTGGCTATCCTAAACGTCATTACGAACAGAACTGTGGTGTATGTTAAGTTCCAAAGTATTTACAGTCACCATTGAGGAGATAAAAGGGTTTTGCTTTATCAACTTCTCAAATTTCTGTTCACTCAGATGTCTTGCGAGGCCGACCACCTTTGTAGGTATTACCAATTGATCCCGTCATTTCATATGTTTTTATTACTCGTGACACAATGGTCTTATTCACGCCATATTTTGTGGTTGTTTAACTTTGTCACTGACCACTATTATGTGCCTCCAGCATGAGCAATGTCAAAAGTGTATCGTATATTGTACGGCCAATTGTTTTAATAAAAAATGTATGCCCTCGCGGGACACAGTCGATCATAACTGAAGCATAGTTAAATATTATTTGCATTTACTCTTCATGTGTTAGAAATAGAGGTTTCAGGCGGCGGCGGCGTAAAGGTCTAGTTGGAAAATACATATCCTTTACTTTCGTGCGAGAATAAAAACAATATCGAAAGAAAGCCCGCTGACTGAGATGCAGTGTGTGTTCACTTTTCAGCACTACTCCACTCAGATTCTTCCACTGAAGATCAGGAGGGAATGATAGTGGAAGATAGTGTAGACTCCCCCCCCCCCCCCCCCCCCCCCAACCAGGACGAGATTAGAACGGCGATCTCCCGCCTGAAGAATAATAAAGCCGCTGGTGCGGATGGCCTACGCGCTGAATTTTTTAAGGCAGGTGGCGAAGGACTGATAGCCCACATGCATCAACTGATATGCGGTATATGGCTGGGGGAATCTATGCCCGACGATTGGAGTCTCAGTGTATTATGTCCTGAATTCAAAAAGGGTGATCCGTGTGTCTGTTCCAACTATCGCGGTATCAGACTTTTGTCCATCGCGTATAAGGTCTTGTCGAGCGTATTATGTGAAAGACTAAAGCCAATTATTGAAAACCTGATTGGACCGTATCAGTGTGGTTTTAGACCAGGTAAGTCCACAACTGACCAAATATTCACGCAACGCCAAATACTGGAAAAGACCCACGAAAAGCAAATCGATACATACCACCTTTTTGTCGATTACAAAGCTGCTTTCGATAGCCCCATACGGGGAAAACTGTACGAAGCTATATCTGACCTTGGTATTCCGGCAAACTGATTCGCCTCTGTAGAATGAGGCTGACCAACACCAAATCAGCAGTGAAGGTGGGGAAATACCTCACTGAACCATTCTGTACCAAGCGAGGACAAGGAGACACACTTTCGTGCAATCGCTTCAACATCTTAATGGAGATAATAATGAGAAAGGCTGCAGTAAATACGAACAAGACCATTAACACGAAAAGCCATATGTTGCTGGCGTATGCTGACGACATAGACATCATTGGGCGAAATTTGCGAGAGGTTACTGCAGTATTTTCAAGAATCGAAGAGGAATCAGCGAAGGTGGGTCTTGCTGTTAATGAGGGCAAGACAAAATTGATGGTGTCAACGACTAGAGAAACCTCTCGACTTGGTCCGCACTTGAACGCTGACAACCGATTTAATTTTGAAGTGGTAGATGAATTTGTCTACCTTGGATCCGCCGTGAACAAGGGCAACAACGTCAGCCTGGAGATAGATAGGAGAATTGTGCTTGCAAATAGATGTTTTTTTTTTGGGCTCAGCAAGCAGTTTAGGAACAGAGCCCTATCTCGACGGACAAAAGTCCAGCTATATCAGACTCTTATTTTAGCTGTCTTGACATATGGCTCCGAAACTTGGGTCATATCGCAAGCGGAAGGAAAACACCTGGGAGTTTTCGAGAGAAAAATTCTCCGTAAAATATATGGTCCTGTTATCAAAAACGGCGAGTACCGACGTTGCTAGAACGCAGAGCTATATAATCTCTATTCTGACGTGGACATAGCTAGACGAATCAAAGTGGGCCAATTGCGTTAGCTAGGCCATGTTATCAGAATGGGTGAATATGAGCCAGCGCGAAAGGTTATTGATAACGTACCCGATGGAAGCATGAAAAGAGGACGACCAAGACTCCGCTGGAAAGACCAGGCAGAAGAATCCCTCCGTATCCTTGGTGTTACCAACTGGCGAGGAAAGGCGAAGGATAGAGCCAGTTGGAAGAATATGTTGAAATTTGTTTAATTTGTTTGTTTAATTAATATGTGTAAGACGTCTGACCTCATGAGGTTGTAATATAGTCAATAAAAGTAAAGTAAAATTTGAATATATATTGTTATTTTATATACAATAATTATATATATTGTTTGTTGTCACATATTTTACCGCAATGAATTTCGATTTTTATACCTTCACCCCTAGGATGGGGGTATATAGTTTGGGATTGAAAATGGGCGTTTTGGCCACGCCCCTTCTGGTACCTCCCATACAAATCGCACATTTAGTACGAAATCATGTTTCTTCTGAAACATTTTTCTGGTAGATGTGATTGGCTTCAACTCAAACATTGGTTAATAATCTGTAAATATCTACTTAAATTAAGAAAATGAGTGAAGTCGGCACGCCCATTCTGGTACCTCCCATGCAAAAGCTTGGTATTCGTCCGTGTTTTCTAAGCGATATGTCGCGTGAAACACTTCCGCTCTTAATGAAATTGGGTATTAGGCTTCATGTCAATAAACGCCAGTCACCGATTAAGACAAAGGTGGTTTTGCCACGCCCATGTTAGTGCCTCCCATACAAAAGTTGTTCGGTCGGCTGGCTGTTCGGCTAGATAAATCCCGTAAATCTTTGCCGATTACAATGATATTTTGTTAGTGACCATTATTTGTCCAAACTTGGGTTTACTCCTTAGGTCTACTTCACTGGAGAAAATTGGCGAGTTTGCCACGCCCATTCTGGTACCTCCCATATAAAAGCTTGGGTGTCGTCCTGGTTGTTAATACGATAAGTCGCGTGAAACACTTGCGATCTTAATGAAATTGGGCATTAGGTTTCATGTCAATAAACGCCAGTCACCGATTAAGACAAAGGTGGTTTTGCCACGCCCATATTGGTGCCTGCAATATATAAGTTGTTCGGCAATATAACTCCCGCAAACCAGCACCAATCTCTATGAAATTTGGTACTAGACAAAATTTAGTCAAGTGCCACTTTTCTATGGAAAATGAGTCATTTTGCCACGCCCATTCTGGTACCTCCCACACAAACGCTTGGTGGTCGTCCGGGCTGGCAATGCGATAAGTTGCGTGAAACACTTGCGATCTTAATGAAATTAGGTTATAGGCATCATGTCATCAAACGCGAGCCACCAATTAAGACAAGGCTGATTTTGCCACGCACTACCAAGATAGGTTCTGCGGCCGACTGGTTGTTCGGCAAGATCCGGGAAATCCGAACCAATCTTTATGAAGTTTGGTACTAGACAAAATTTAGTCAAATGCATACAAAAGTTGGGCGGATGCCCGGTTGATCGACACGATAACTCTCGTAGACTACAAGCAATCTGAATGAAATTCGGTACTTAAAGATTAACTACTGTTCACGCCCATTTTCTTACCTCATATACAAAAGTTTGGCGGCTTTCCGGCTGGCCGAATCGATATCTCCTGTATACCACAACCGATCTTAACAAAATTAGGTACTGTTCAATATTTTGCGTAATATTGTGTAAAACCAGGGGGATTCTATGGCACAGCTGATCGAAAAGGTACTAGGCCGATGATAGAGAATGAGAGAGCAAAGAAGACAGGAACTAATTTTGAATAGTGTTTGATGCTAATGACAGCTAAATTATATTTTATATTGTTTGTATTGAACGAAAACACGAATTCCATTTGATTTGTGTCCGTTTTATGTCCAACGAAATTGTAAAATTGGTAAAATACCGCAGCAAATAAAACTCTATGAAATGGCCTACTACCTCGTCGTCATGAAGAGGCAGCGAAGAGAGTAATGGAAACTCTTAAGTATTTCTCTATGGTAAAACAGATGATCAACTCCGTCATGCCCATTTGTGTACCTCCCTTATAAATAATGGGCGGACAATTGGCTGGTAGTCACAATAACTCCCCATAATCACTTAGGATCGTAATTAACTTGGGTATTGAATAATATTTAGCGCAATGCCACTCTGCTATTGAATATTGACCAATATTCAATAGAACTCGATCGCAATGGATGACTTCGGGTGACTTCACCCGACTGCAATTTTTATTGTCAATAATGAAATAAATGAAATACTGTCTTTTATTTTTTTTAAATTGATATCTTTTTTATTTTAAGAAATTGCTACAAAAGTTGCTTGGGTTTTGCGCAATACTGTATATCTAGGGAAAAAATGTTAATGATAATATTTACAAAATGAAATAAATAATAAACTTATGATTACATTTCTAAAGTTTTTTGTTCAGATAATTGACAAGGAATATGAGTGAATGTTTGTTTAGTTAAGCAAATAATCGGGTGTGACGGAAATCCATCGATTTAAATCGAATACGATTCGACATAATAATGATGTTCTTTTGTTCAAATTATGGATATCAAAAAATGTATTCCTCTTTTTCTGCCATTAAATAATGTATGTATAAAGTATATAAAACTTTGTTCCCCAATATACGGAATTATGCCAATAAAATTCGTTGAAATGTCAAATCGTCTACCATTTTGACTTAATCGATTTTCATCATATGCAGGAATATTTTAATAATATTTATATTCATGCAAACAAAACCACCGAAAACTATTGCTCGGTCTAAGTTTGCCTCGAATCGTTTTATGCGGCACCAAACCGCGATGATTTGTTTATCCGTGCATTTGTTGTCAAAACAATCATTTTGATATCGAAACGCTAAAATTTCCGACGTTTCGTTTTCCATGTTTGCGCAGCACAATTGCTTCGAAACGTTTCTACATTTTTGCAATTCGTTTTGTCTGAGATTTTGTTTGTTTTGACGTTTGCTGTGCAACTTTTCGAGGCTTGATAGATATTGGGGCTCTTCCGCGTTTACGTGAATACCACCACTATTATTATAAGGATTTTACACTACTTTATTAGTTAGGTTAGATTTTTAAATGGCAAAACAAGCCTTAAGTGTAATTTAGAAGACATTAGCATTAATCAGAGGTATATTTGAATGCATTATCATCAAGCAAACGTCCATAAATATCATTTAAATGACCTTAAAACATGGTTTAATTCAAGTCACTTACCGCTTATACTTTCATTACATTATATACTCTACGAGTACTTTCAGTACCAAGTCGAACAGCTGTTTCATCGAAACCCCCTGGTCAAATTTGTCGAAATTGGGGTTTAAATAAACGACTACATTGAATTTCATCAATTCAATAAAAAAAAGTGCTTCAATTTGAAGATTGTGCGTTTTTCCCCATTTTCAGCTTTATTGAATTGATCTTTTTCGCATCAATCGCCATTATTGAAGTTTGGAAATAATTAGTGGGATTGATTCAAAAAGGAGTATAAAATTTAAAATAACTATATAATAGAAAACAGAGACATCGACAGAAAACATTATCCATGTTATGAGCATTTTTCATGTGGTCTTATACCCTGTTCTTGTGGATTTTTTTGCGATGAAAATAGGCCAACGAATTTGGCTTCACATTAACAAACAATTTACAAGCAATAAATGATGACCAATCTACATCAAATTGATGACAAACTGACATCAAATTGATAACCAATTTACATTTGCTGCTACCATGTATTTGTTGGCACTTGGTACACACGTGTTGCGTTATGGCATTTTTCACCCATTACAGCAAATGTTGCCACATTGCGTAGTATTGAGTGTGGATCGTTTTATTTGGACAGCCGTAAGTGGCGATAGCTTAATGGAGTAAAAAAACAGCCTTATTTATAGTCTGTCCATTTTCTATTATATATTTATTTTCAATTTTCTACTAGTTTTCTTCTTTTTCTCTTTATTTTTTCAATACTTTTGATATTTTGAATCGATCCCACTAACTATTTCTAAAACCCAATGATGAAGATTGATGTAAAACATATTATCGAGTCAGTGAAGCTGATAAAGGTGAAGAAACGCACATTCTTCAAACTGAAGAACCTTTCCATTGAGTTGATGAAATTTGTCATCAATTCAATGAAGAACAATTTATGAACATTTATCATCGATTTGATGTAAAGATTTGCTTTCAGTGTATTTTCATCGGACACTCACAATGGATCAATAGATCGCCGGATGTAGTGTGAGCTGGGTTTTACCAGACCACACGTGTACCAAACCTAACCTAACCTGTATCTACGAGTACAGTTAAAGTAAACAAAAAAAGTACAAAAACAAAATTCATGTGAATTCATGTGAATTAGCAAGCATGGTAAAACAATTTTTTCAATTGTGGTTGATCCATAGAGTTATATACTAAGAGTTTGCAACAGCTGTTTTTCTTGGACCGGAAACCAAGAAAAGCCACTGGAAAAGTTGGAGCACAGAGTTATACAAACTTGGCAACCCACGCAGAATGAGAAAAATCTTTATTTTAATAAAACTCTATAAATAATTTTACTCTAACACTTCATTACATTTTGCTTTATTTTACTTGTTATCCCTTTTTTCCTCGATTTAATTATCACAAAAATACTCACAGTTGATGAGTTTTGTACTTTTGGTTCGATGTACAAAGGTAAACGTGTGAAAAATGCATTAAGCAACGTTACATACTTCCAGTCATCTATCGCTGTTTCTCTTTCTTACTTTATTCTACATGTTTCGCCAACTCTAAGGTTGATCAGCTGTGGCATAGAACCCTCCTGGGTTGATCATTTCAGCTGTCAAACTGAATGTACTTTTTTGTATTCCTGTTTTGTTGGTATACTTACGTGTATAGCTTGAAAACTTAAGCGATTGATACAAACAAAAAAATGCCTGTTGTTACTGCCTAAAACAACAACAACGTCTAGTGCTACTACTTGGTTATTTTACTATGTTAGCAAGGAACTAGTTCAAATCAGCTGTTATAACGAATTTACTTTACGCTGCAGCCACACTTTCAAGTTTTTGTTTCAAGTTTTGTACACAAAGCTGTGACGTAGGCTGCACGCAACTTGAAAGCAATATTCATGTTCCATGAAACTTCATGGCTTCTGTATAGCTCAATGAATCGCAACACATCATTATATTTATTACCTCTACTCACAAACATTTTTAATTATTTATAATATTTTAATATTTATAAAAGTAGAAATCAAAAATTATGACAGCAGAATATTTGTAACAAGGAAAACGAGAAACTGTTCATAACAAATGTAATCAGCTGTTTTCTTGAAAGAAAATGTAAACACCCGACTTGAAAGAGAAATTGAAAGCAAGTTCCCATAGACTAATACTTATAGTAGACCTAATAGTTCTCTCACCAAATTTATGACATTTGGCCTGGTGTGATATTTACGTTCGATGTTTAAAAGAATTGCTTTACTAATACCAGATAGAGGCAATGGTTCAAAACAACGAACAAAATAACAACAACGGTAGTTCGTTTTGTGTGTTAAAATTATTGTGTTAAATAGAACACAAATCTATGCTAAGAGAGTGAAAGGAAACGTCAGATGAGCCAAATATTCTCTCTAGTATGAGATTACTCTTCCATTAATTCCATTAATTAAGACAAAATTAATGGTTTCAACGAACAGGGCCTCCACGCGATTAGACCAAAGCGTGATCTGCCGTGAACAAAAACAACAACGTCAGCATTGAGATCAAGCGGAGAATTGTGCTTGCGAATAGATGTTATTTTGGGCTAAGCAAGCACTTTAGAGATAAAGCCCTCTCTCGAGTAACAAAAGTCCAGCTGTACCAGACTCTCAATCAACCTGTCTTGCTTTATGGCGCAGAATCCTGGGTCCTATCGCAAGCAGACGAAACATCTGTAGGAGTCTTCGAGAGAAAAATACTCCGAAAAATTTATGGCCCTATAGTGCACAACGGCGAGTATCGGCGACGCATGAATCTTGAGCTGTATGAGCTTTATCCTGACATTGACATAGTTAAGCGGATCAAGATAACGCGATTGCGCTGGCTAGGCCATGTCAGTAGAATGGATGAAGATGAACCAGCGCGAAGGGTTTTCGAAACCGAACTCGAAGGAAGACGAAAAATAGGAAGACCAAGACTCCGCTGGAGGGATCAGGTTGACGAATCCCTGCGTACACTTGGTATTGTCAACTGGAGAAATAAAGCAAAAGTTCGAAGTGGTTGGCGAAATATGTTATCTTCGTTTTGTAAGGTCCCTGACCCCCCGGGGTTGTCCGAGACCGGATAAGTAAGTAAGTATGAGATTACTCTATGCAAGTTCCTTTCAATTTTTAAAAGTGTGAGTGTATTAGTAAAAAAGTTTGAATGTATTGAAACTTGAAAGGCAAAAATTGACCGTGTAACCCCTGTGTTACTAATTTGGGGAAAAACTAAAATATGGAATGTACGTGGAATGTAGAAAAGTGAGAAGATATAAATCAAATGATTAATTTCGAGAACATCATAAAGACAGTATGAGGTTTCATTAAAACTCTTAAATACTTCGTGTACCCCGTATTTCTCATAAAACTTCAAATTTATATGAAATATGTTTGGCATGTCTTAAATATGTATACAAGTTTTACGAGGTATACGAGGGATTTATGAGTTTGAATGAAACCTCATAGTATTTATATTTTTGTTTAGTAAATGAATTGTGTATCTAGCAAAAATGATAATGATACCAAGAGTAAAATGCTCGTTCGTATTTAAATCGACTTCACAAAAACAGAGGCACAGACGCACTTTGTACTTCTCTTACTAAAGCTTAACTTTAGAATACTCTTAGAAAATTAACATTGGAATGAGTCATGAAGTGAAATCATTCAGTAATTAGCAATAAATTGCTATAAGTTTTTAATTTTCTGAGAATTGTTTTGCTTCATAAATATAAATTACAAACAATACACAGCAATCGCAAATTCATTGTTACTATCGCACGGTTAATAATATTTCTATTCAGTTTGAGAAAAAATCGTAAGTCAGTATTTAATGGACTCTTTCAGTTTTGACGGGGCTTTTGTTTAAAAAGGTGTTCATGCAGAGCGGTTGTGTTAGGTTTATACAATAACTGGGCAAAGGTCTAAGAAACTAAAAGAAATTACCTAAACCAATTTCAAGATTTAAGCAAGTCAACTGTGTAATGATCGGGTTGCATACGTGTATTAAATTACGGAAAACATTTGACAATATGAGTAGGTTAAACAAACAATAAACAGAAGCAGCAAGTCTGTGTGAGGTTGCAAAGAATTGTAGACAACATTTTTGGGGTCGTTCTTCAAAAAACCTGTTCTTTGAAATTATATATTAAAATATTGATATAGATTCTACTACTTCTGGTTGTTATATCCACAATATGACATCATTTCCTATACTAATAGGTGTCATTTAATAATATCGTGTTGTTTGGGCCTTCGTGAAAACTGACCACAAACCGCCATAACACTTTGAATCAAAACAACGTCAATTAAGAATATATAGTAGTTATTATAATATTGTTATATTATATACATACGTACGTACGTACGTTCTTATCAATAAAGACAAACTACTTATATACATACAACTATACAAAATATTTCTTCAAATTTGCTGACTGCTAAATCCTTTTAATTAATTCGACATTAAACTTAATCTTTTCTAAAAAAATCTAATCAATCAAAAAAAAATGTAATGAAGAATTATTGAAAGTGCATGCGCCATACATTTATAAAATACTTGTATTTCAAAATAACACTGAAACAATAAACAGTTACATAAATTCTCCTTATATTAACATCATTTTATTATTATAATCTTAAAGGTTCTGCAAAGAAATCGGCGTTCTTAATATTATTAGTATACATTTTATCCATTCCTGTAGGTTATGGCCAGTGGGGTGTAAAATACTCTAAATCATTATGTACTAACTTTAGAAGTAAGGACAACTGTACTGTTCCTCATTATTTTACAATTATACAGAAATATATTTGAATTTTTGGAAACTTTTACTTTACTTTTTTTGACTATTTTACAACCTCATGAGGTCAGACGTCTTACACATATTAATTAAACTAACAAATTTCAACATATTCTTCCAACTGGCTCTATCCTTCGCCTTCCCTCGCCAGTTGGTAACACCAAGGATACGAAGGGATTCTTCTGCCTGGTCTTTCCAGCGGAGTCTTGGTCGTCCATTTTTTCTGCTTCCAGCGGGTACGTTATCGAAAACCTTTGGCCTTTAACATGGCCTAGCCAACGCAATTGACCTAATTTGATTCGCCTAGCTATGCCCACGTCAGAATATAGATTTTGGTTCCAGCGACGTCGGTTCTCTCCGTTTTCCCTAATAGGACCATATATTTTACGGACAATTTTTCTCTCGTATACTCCCAGGTGTGTGGCCGTCGGTGGTGCAATGGTTAGTGTGCGCGGCTCTTGTACATGAGATCCTGGGTTCGAACCCGGCTCTGACCACCTTCAAATTTTCTTTCGGCGGCGGTCACCTCGCATAGTGACGGCGACACTATCGAGTATCTAGCCATGAAAAAGCTTCTCAAATTACCGTTCGGAATCGGTGTAAAACTGTAGGTCCCAATCAGTGAGTGAAAACTGGAAAGCGCACAGCTCAGTGATTGTGAGAACTTCTCCCCAGTCCCTTCATGGGATGTAATGGGAAACCATTTATTTTATTTATTTATACTCCCAGGTGTTTTTCATCAGCTTGCGATATGACCCAAGTTGCGGAGCCATATGTCAAGACAGGTTAAATGAGAGTCTGATATAGCTGGACTTTTGTCCGTTGCTGAGCCCAAAATAGGATCTATTTGCAAGCACAATTCTCCTATCTATCTCCAGGTTGACGTTTTTGCCTTGTTCACGCAGATCCAAGGTAGACATATTCATCTACCACTTCAAAATTAAATCGGTTGTCAACGTTCAAGTGCGGACTAAGTCTTTTGCCTTGCCCTCATTAACAGCAAGACCCACCTTCGCTGATTCCTTTTCGATTCTTGAAAATACTGCAGTAACTTCTCGCAAATTTCGCCCAATGATGTCTATGTCGTAAGCATACGCCAGCAACATATAGCTTTTCGTGGTAATGGTCTTGTTCGTATTTACTTCAGCTTTTCTCATTATTATCTCCATTAAGATGTTGAAGAGATTGCACTAAAGTGTGTCGCCTTGTCTCAGTCCTCGCTTGGTGCAGAATGGTTCAGCGAGGTCTTCCCCACTTTCACTGCTGATTTGGTGTTGGTCAGCGTCATTCTACAGAGCCGAATCAGTTTTGCCGGAATACCAAGTTCAGACATAGCCCCGTATGGGGCTATCGAAAGGAGCTTTGTAATCGACAAAAAGGTGGTATGTATCGATTTGCTTTTCGTGGGTCTTTTCCAGGATTTGGCGTAGCGTGAATATTTTGTCAGTCGGGGATTTGCCTGGTCTAAAATCACACTGATAAGGTATAATCAGGTTTTCAATAATTGGCTTTAGTCTTTCACATAATACGCTCGACAAGACCTTATACGCGATGGATAAAAGACTGATACCGCGATAGTTGGAACATACACACGGATCACCCTTTCTGAATACGGGACATAATACACTGAGACCCCAATCGTCAGGCATAGATTCCCCCAACCATATACCGCATGTAAGTCGATGCATGTGGGCTAGCAGTTCTTGGCCGCCTGCCTTAAAATCTACTCTATCTTCCACTATCATTACCTCCTGATCTTCAGTGGAAGAATCTGAGTGGAGTAGTGCTGAAAAGTGGTCTCTCCACATTTTGAGCACACGCTGCTTATCAGTCACCAGATTCCTATTCTCGTGCTTGCAGGAGGGCAGCCCATTATTAGGCCGGTTATTCGATCTTCTTTCGGGATTTACCATTCATCCTGCACATTTCGTTTTTTTTCACTCTCTCACGCGTTGTAACTGACTGTTTCGTTGCCATACGTGCAGCGTCTTTTTCAACTTATCCTTCTGCGGTTTTTGATAGGGAAGTTCAGTCCTTGCAGCAGTTTCCAAAGAAAGGGAGATGTGTTCCACTGCGCATCTTGGTCTTCATGGCAGCTCATGGCAGCTGTAGTAAATATCGCAGTTTTTCTTTCTGGTGCAACCATAATTCTGTCCATCGCATTTCCTGGATCGTACTGATGTCAGCTTTTTATTTTCCGAGGACATCCGCCAGTTGGAAAGTGGCACCCGTCCTGTATAGCGTTCGCACATTCCAGGTACATATCCTTAAATAGTGGTCCTTATAACGTTTGCGAGGGTCGTCAACAGTTGGGGGGTTTCTTTGTTCATTATTTTCATTGTGTATTTTCATTGCGAATATAACTGTGGCGGGAGGCAAACCCAGCCCTCCGTGGTTTGCATTTTACCTACTGCCAGGATGATTATGTTTCAGCCGCCCATTATGGATCAGACGCTGACCAGAATGCTGTGTGTTGAAACTGGATTTTGGTTTCTTTGGCTGAAACTGGATTTTGGTTTCTTTTGGTGTTGGCTTATCCGCCTTCAAAGAACAGAAGAATATGTCCACTACTTCGAAGAGCTTCAGTGACAGGATCACCTAATAATCCTGAGACGTGTCAGTGATCGCATTACCACTCAGGTTGTTCATTCGTTTTGCCTTCTCACTTTAGCTAGATAACGGAGGTTTCCGATAAGCCATTGCCTAGAACATACTGCGTGGAAGTAGTGAGCTGCTTGGACTGCCCAATGAAGCAATCATTTCTGGCCACTCCCAAGTGAATGAGTATCAGAAACTTTCCACCTCCAAGTACAGTCCCATGAAAACAGATTCTAGAACAAATACGAGTATTATTATGCTACCCCAATTCTATAATCATATATAATTATTACAACATTTGTCGGTTTATTTAGATTCCAATTGATCATTCTAGAATGGGGTCAAAAAATTAAAAATTGCTCTCTGAATAGTTCCAAGAATTAATTTTTTTTTATCAATGCCCCTTAAATACAATGCATTGTGTTGGCGAAGGAAAATTGAGGTAGTGGAGGGTGGAAAGAGGGAGTAGTGTCTGTTGACATTTGCATTGAATCTTTGTATGTCACAATAGGAGGGAAATACACTAGACGGAAGTTTATTCCACATACGGACTGTACGGCTGCAGAAGAATTTTCTCTATAGTGTGTAATGCGGTCAACCGGCCACTCGATATAAAACGGATGAGAGTTCCTGGAAAGCCGCGTACTTCGGCTAAATATCATAAGTTGACGGATGTCCGAGAAACACATACCGTGAAAGTAACGATAGAACAGCGACACGCAGCCCACATTTCGACGATGCTCAAGGGAGGCAATATAGTTGGATACCCTACACTCAAAAAATTAAGTTTGCTGTTAATAGCAACAAACAATGTGTGCTACTTATCAGCAGACATTTTGTTATTACAGCAAATGAAATGCAATAACAACAAACTTTTTGTAGGGTTGATAAAATAGCTGACATACTGTTTGCTGAAACAACAAACCAATGTTTGCTGTAATAGCAAATTTGTTTGCTTTCCCCTTTTCAGCAGACTTTTCTGCTGTGTTTACCAACATATTTTTTTGAGTGTACTGCATTAACACCGTCGCTCTTCTCTGGACACGGTCGAGGAGCTCCAAAGATGTCCTAGGAGCACCAGTATGTCTATCACCTCGGAAATATCGCCGCAATGCAAGTTGTCTGTCGTTGTTTTATTGATATTTTAATGGGGTGTGTTCTGCTAGAATACGTGACAATATCCCACAGGTCAGAGACAGTTGGAAAATTACAAGGACAATTCTTGTTCCTACTTCTTTCGTTATTTTCTCAATGTCTGGTTAAACTGTCGGCCTAATAATCTGCCTGTTAAGGATTTTCATTTTCTCATACTCCGGCTAATTTACCAGGATGTTAGATGTTTTACGCAGGCAACTCAGATGAAATGTGACTATAGTTGCCAGCACTGTAAGATATCAGCTGTTTACATATATTTTATTGTTTTTGTACAGTTGTTTTGTATAGTTATGGTGGAAAACAATCAAAAAGGCACCGTTACTTGTAGACCTGGTGGAAGAACCCAAGTCAATTTTAGAAAATAAATAGTCCGATGCCGTGACGAGAAAACAAAAAATTTAAATGTGGGAAAAAATTTACATGGGCTGAGTTTCCCCAAAATCTTTTTCCATCGAATGCATTTCAAAAACTGTTGTTAATTCAAATATTAAATTGTTCGAGCGTTTGGTCGTATTTTTAATTAATTTTATTCTTCGACATTTCACTGCCCTTTGGGTGTAGCATCGTCAGGAAGATAAACACAATTATTAGTTAAACACGAAAAGATCCAATTTTAAAATTATGACCAAACACTCGAACAATTTAATATTTGAATATAATACGAAAGGTCGGATAAATCATCACTTATTCAACTGTTGTTAATTTGTAATTGAATGTTTATTTATTTTTCAGTCTCAAAATACTTAAATCATAACATGAAAACAAAACATCTGTTGTCAACAGTTGTCAGCTGTTCGTATTTATCGTTCTGGTTAACTAACCGGCGTTAGACCTCCTGTTAACGTTATCGGCCGGATACATTTTAAGTATACATTGAGAAAATGAAATTCTGATATCCAGCACTTTATCGTTACGATAAAAGATAACCGGACATTGAGAAAGTGGTCATAAGCCAAAATCAACGAACATTACTTCCTTCGTTTTCCTATGCACACTAGATTGCCCATATATTAAAAAGTGTTATTTTTTCCGCTCCCCGCGCAATTTCAAATAGATTGGGCATAAAAATTGTTGCCTGTAAAGTCGGTTTTACGGGCGAAGATTTTACGTGACAACGTCTTTTTCTCGGTAGAATATTTATTGATATGAATATAATTAAATTGCACAAATGAACTCACTTGCCCAATGAGTGTTAGAACTCACGGGCGATGTTTTAACATTTATTGAAACTTATGGTTTAGGAAAATAGAAGTAATTTCAACACCATCTAGGTACCTGTGCGATTTCTATGAACACATTATCAAATGTGACATTATAAACAATAAACATATCCTTTATTATAAAATATAAACATTTCTTTTATTATAAAAAATAAACATTTCTTTTATTAAAAACAAAAGAAAATAATTTACTAACCAAAAAGTATTTCAATTCATCATATTCGCATATCGTTTTTAAAGCCGACCGCAGCTCTCTGTTTCGTTTTGGCTACCTAATTCATATGAAAATTTCTACACACAAACATACACTACACATATCATAAAGCCAAAAAACAAAAAAAAACAAAAAATAATACCTTATCCAATGCAGACTGATCTAAATCAATATTCATACACACGCACATATATACACACATACATACTTGCTCAGTCGTCATATATATGATGTGCCAAAAAACAAAAACACTCACACCACCGACCAACAGCCACTAGAAGCCAGCAAAGCAAATCGTTTCTGGCACACAAGTAAACACATTGCGTTTACTTGTGTTCGGTGACTCATCGTAACGTTACCGGGCGTTACACTTTTTCATAAGTGACTCCCAGCCGCAACCTAATTTAAGACGTTGTCACGCCAAAAAATAATATACGTGCAAAAATTTGTTCCATCGGATACAAACCGGCCAGTCACCCACGACCTTTAGCCCTAAAAATGGAGTAAAATTACTTCAAAGCTTTTTTGAGCTATAACTCGTAAACCAGAAGACTTTCACAAAAACAAGATAAACATTTTTATTAAAAATATACAGGCAAACATTTTTCTCTAGAAATTGTTGGCCTTTCTATGACCTTTCATGGTGTTTTCAGAGGTCGAAGTTCAAATTTGTGGCCCTCGTAAATTTATCTATAAATCTATTTAGGTTTGATTATTGCCAAAATGTAAGGTATTATACATATGTAGTTTCAAAAAAAAATTAGTTTGGAAAACATATCGTTTATTTCATGACAGAGTTACCGAAATATAAATTTAAAAAATTAGCTTTATTAAATATTCTGAACAAGTGTACATTATGAAATGTTGTATTCGAATTACCTCTATTAACTTCATTAGGTAATCCATTGAACTGTTCTCGGGATTAAAGAATTTCTGATTTCAGTTTTTTTTTTAAATTTTGTGTACATTTTAAAACGATCGTTAAAAAATAAACCTTACATATCAAAAAAAAATTAACTAACATAGTAGGCGTTGTTATAAACCATGGTACAAATATACGGTACAATCAGTTGCGCAGCTGATTTCAACTTTATTCTTGTGTGTGTGTTTCTCTTATGTCAAATTCTCATTTTGGATCCCTAACACCAATATCATAGATTAATACTTATAGTAGATCTACTAGTTCTCCCACCAAATTTATGACATTTGGCCTGGTGTGATATTTACGTTTGATGTTGAAAAGAATTGCTTTACTAATACCAGATAGAGGCAATGGTTCAAAACAACGAACAAAATAACAACAACGGCATTTCGTTTTGTGTGTTTAAATTATTGTGTTAAATACAACACAAATGTATTCCAACAATAACAGTCAATAAAAAAGTGTAAAACACATTTAAATTTCCCAGTTTTTCACCAAAATGACATGAAAAATGAAAGCAAGAAGTTATTG
Organism: Phaonia tiefii; assembly: GCA_963931995.1. Taxonomy (NCBI): domain Eukaryota; kingdom Metazoa; phylum Arthropoda; class Insecta; order Diptera; family Muscidae; genus Phaonia; species Phaonia tiefii. The sequence goes on from OZ008368.1 coordinate 296,358,685, forward strand.
TAATTCCACCTGGTGTATAGCACTCTTCGTCAAACATTTCTCTATCACACCGACCGCATCACGAAGAGTGTGCAAGGAAACGTCAGATGAGCCAAATATCCTCTCAAGTCTGAGATTACTCTATGACCAATATACTTATAAAGAAACGAACACATGACAATCATTTGAAAAATATAGGCTTTTGATGTTTTCATTATTTTTTTAATCACCTGAGTTTGACATAAGACTAACACCGTACAAAAACAAAATCCCTGTTTTTGTTGCTTTGTTGCATTATAAACAATGTTGCATGTTATAAACAATAATATGCTTTGACTTTCTTTTTATTTAATTGTTCGAAACCTTTGAAAGAAAGTACGTTTTTTGGGAAAATTTCATATTTTTTGTATATTAAAATTTTGAAAATGGAAAATAGTGTTACATCTAGTTGTGTTTATTTGATTGGTAAGTATTTAAAACCAAATAGAGTGGAAGCTTTCCTCGCGGACAGCTCTTATAGCCGGACAGCTCTCTTAAGCGGACACAATTCTTGGTCCCAAAATTTTCGCCTTGTTTCAGGAAGAAATCATGCTCCCTTAAGCGGACGCTCCCTTGGACGGACGCGGGCACTGTTTTGGTATCAAACATCTCCCATGAGCGGACAAAAAAAAAGAAAGTATGATCAAGAAAACAACTAATCAACAACATCGGACAAGAATGTAAGACACCCTTTAGATTATGGGTTTCACCCATGGTAAAATAAGTAAGGTAAACGCACTAGGAATTGTTACAACAAACACAGGCATTTTGTTTTTGTTTGGTGTCCATAATTTGTCAAATTTTCTTCATGTGTGTATCTACTGTAAAAGTAAACAAAACGGTACAAAAACAAAATACATGTGAATTTGGCATAAGAGAGACACCCAAGCAAGAAATCAGCTGTTCTAACGAGTTTACCTTACTTATTTTACCATGGTTTCACCCAAGAATTTCGAGTTCGATTGGCAAGAGGTGGGAAGAAGCAAGAGGGGTAAGCAAACACGCACTAGACGAGAATTTGAGAGGATTTTTGATGTTTCTCTTTACTCTCTTTCGTATTTCTGCCATGTTGTTTCACACTCTTTCTGTTTTTGAAGGAATAACATCGTTTGCGTATATTACTTTCTGATTATTTGTATAATATGAATAGAAATAAATCGAAAAATATTAAATAAAATGCGTAAATACAAGAATCCGCGGAAACTTTGATTAATAAATATCAGCAACATGAAAATCAGACATATTTGTTTGACAAATTAATTGTTACGAATATAAGTAAGAAGCAGAACAGCCGATTAGATGATAAAGAACCCATGGGTGGACCGCAGAGTGTAAATGGTCGTGATTTACGAAGGGAAATGAAAGAGAATTTAGCGATTAACGCAGGCTGAAGACGCAAACTCTAAAACATGACTAAGTATGTGCGTTGAGCTGTGATTCCCCTTTTTTGTTTATAGACAAAAAAAAAAACTGCCGCAGCTACTGTGATTAACCTGTAGCTTTAGAATTGTGTTTTTTTTGCTGTACTATTTTGATAAATATTAGTAGAAAACGATCACTTGAAACGTGTGCATGTTACATCAGAATGGCGTCGAGAAATGTGCTCTCTTTGAAGGAAAAAATGGAAATAATAAATTTGCAAGAAAAAGTAAAACTTTCTGTACGTGATATTGCGAAGTGGTAAAATTCTTTTATTTTTAGTTATCGGTCATTAATTCATTTTTACGATTTTCTTAAGACTTAACGTTGGAAAAACGCAATCTGCGGCAATTTTAAAAAAGTAAAGAAGACATCAAGGCTAAATGGAACTCTGGGATTAATAGCAACCAAAATAGAATTTTCCTCACACCTAAGGGATCCCAGATCGATAACACTGTGTGTAATTTTTTAAGTCATGGCAAAATAACCATATTCGGACACCACTACGTGATAAAAGAGCAAAAAAAAGACCCCTGTCTCCCAATTTTGCGCAAAGTCCTTCAGGTTTTTAAAAAAACGCTTTTTGGGCGATTTTTCGCTCATTTTTTAAAGTTTTTCGCGATTTTGACCTTGAAGATGAAGTTCTTTATAACAAGAGCTACAACTTTGCCTCAGAGAGTAAATCTAAATACCGATCGGTTTGCAAGATATGAGCTTGAGAAAATTATAATTTTTTTCCAAAAATGACACCAAGCCCCACTTCTTTGGGGGTCCATTAAAAAAAAACCTGGAGGACTTTGGGCAAAACTGGGAGACAGGGGTCTTTTTTGATCTTTTATCACGTAGTGGTGTCCGTATATGGTTATATTTTTTCGTGTTGCACTGTGTAAGTTGTGCTATGACTGGTTCACTGTAGCAAGAAGCAAAAAATCCCTCTTTCAGGTCCAATAGTAAAAGCCATGGCCAAAGAAATAGCAGAACTAGTAAGATGTTTAACATTTTCTGCATCAGATGGATGGCTTCAGAAGTGGCGAAAAAGACATAACGTCGCATTTAAATGCATATCTGGTGAAGCTTCAGATGCTATTCCAGAAGATGTAAACCAATTCAGGACAAAACTTTCTTCTTCGCTGAGTCAGTACAGGCGTGAAGATGTCTACAACGCTGATGAAAGCGGTATCTTTTTTTCGAGCAATGCCTGACAAAACGTTGGCTCTAAAATCGGAGAAATTTACTGGTGGTAAACTATAGAAGAAAAAAGAAAGAGAAAAAGAAAATTTAGTAGTCATCGGAAAAGCAGCCCGCCCGAGAGCTTTTAAACATATACCAATTGCCCAATTACCAGTCGATTGGAAATCGAACAAAAAGGCTTGGATGACAAGAGAAATTATAACAGAGGGGTTACGACAACTTGACAAAAAAAATTAAATCTCGAAAGAGAAATATTCTGTTATTGTTAGATAATGCTGCATATCTTCCTAGAGACATTTGCCTGATAAACATAGCTATAGAGTTTCTACCACCTAATACAACATCCATATGCCAGCCCTTGGCATAATACAGAATTTTAAAGTCATTTACAGAAGCTTCATTATAAAAGACATTCTATCAAATATGGATACAGCCAAATCGGCATCAGAATTACCAAAAAAATAAATGTACCTGATGCTCTGTGTTTCGTTAAAGCTTCTTGGGATAAAATTGAAGCGTTAACCATAGAAAACTGTTTCCGAAAATCTGGATTTATACAAAATTCGAATTTCGAACAGTTTGAACCTGATGATGATATTCCATTAGCAACGCTCTTAAATAATTTAAATGAAATTGAAGAACTTAGTGATTTTATATTAGCGGAGTATTTAAATATTTATAACGTTGCATACACAGAATATGATAGCATTGAAATTGATTATGAAGGCGTCACTAATACTGGGGAAGTTTTAAGTGATTCAGATGAGGAGGTAGCTTTGGAAGAATCGGAACTAATTAATAATTATCATGAAACATTCAAACAAATTTCTCGCTTGAAGACCTTTGTTAAAAGTGATTTTGTTGCATATCAACAACTAAACGCTTTAGAGATTCGTCTTGTGGAAAATGAGAAAAAGTGGAAGCAAATCAACCTTAAGCAATCAACAATCCGTCAATTTTTCCAGCAACAAAAATAATTTTTAAATTTTAAGTTTTAAGTTTGTGGTTTATGAATCTGAATTTTATATATGTACGTGAATATGTATTTTCCTTTAAAGATAAGGGCTTAATACTACCATGTATGTATTGAAAAGTCATTTTTAGAACGTGTACAATAGTACGCATTTAAATAATAACAATTTATAACAAAATGTTTTGAAATGTATTAACATATTTCTTTCCTTAGTGGTGGGAGTGTTCTTTTTACCTTTTTTTTAATTTTCCTTAAAACGCTGTATTGGGCGGACTTCTCCCTTAGGCGGACAAAATCGCTGCGACCGTCAGTGTCCGCTTAAGAGAGCCTTTACTGTATCTGTGTATATTACGCATAAAACGATCGGGTTAATGTTTTATTGTAGGAAGAAAAAAAGTAGTTTTGATGGAAGGATGCTTCCAAATAACAAAGATGTTTTTGGAAGACTTTTTCGTTAAATACAAGATGAAAAGAGGAATGTTAAAGACAGCGCTTCTGTTGTAACAAATGAATTGATGGAAATTTATAGGTCCTTTGAAATTCCGACGAAACGAAAGGACGGTGTTAACAAACTATTGGTAGACATTACAATAACTTCAATAGTTAAAAAAAAGAAAAATTGCATCCGAGAAAGAACATTTATTAAATTGTTAGCTACATTGTTTGATATAGAGCACACCGGTGTCATACAAATATTAAGAAACGAGAAACAACAGCAATCCATAAACTTTAAATGATCATCGGAAGTAGCTTATATTGGTCATAGATTAATACTTCTAGTAGATCTACTAGTTCTCCCACCAAATTTATGACATTTGGCCTGGTGTGATATTTACGTTTGATGTTGAAAAGAATTGCTTTAATAATACCAGATAGTGGCAATGGTTCAAAACGACGAACAAAATAACAACAACGGCATTTCGTTTTGTGTGTTAAAATTAATGTGTTAGATACAACACAAATGTATGCTAACAATAACTGTCACTAAAAAAGTTTAAAACACATTTAAATTTCACAGTTTTTCACCAAAATGGCATGAAAAATTAAAGCAAGAAGTTATTGTAATTCCACCTGGTGTATATCGCTTTTCGTCAAACCGCATCACGAAGAGTGTGAAAGGAAACGTCAGATGAGCCAAATATTCTCTCTAGTCTGAGATTACTCTATGATATTGGTACGTGAAAAATTCTGTTTAGAAGATGTAAAACAACATATAAAGAATAATTCAAACAAATTTAGTAACTGTAGTAACTTGTGTAGTGAAAAATACGAATAACCATTTAATCGATTAAAATAATGTCAAAAGTAAAATAAAAAAATAATCTGTAATTTAAAGTTGAATTGCGGTAATTCAATCATAGAATAAACTATATGTTTTCCAAATGTATTTTTTTAAACTAAATATAATACTTTACATTTTGGCGATAATCAAACCTAAATAGATTTATCGATAAATTTGAAAAAAATCGTATGAAAAAATTTGTCGACACAAATTTGAACTTTGACCTCTGAAAACACATTGAAAGGTCATAGAAAGGCCAAAATTTTCTATGACTAAAATTGTAGCCTACATATTTGTAATAAAAATGTTTATTTTGCATTTTTGTGACAGTCTTCTGGTTTACGAGTTACAGCTCATAAAAGATTTGAAGTAATTTTACTCCATTTTTAGGGGTAAAGGTGGTGGGTGACTTGCCGGTTTGCATCCGATGGAACAAATTTTTGCACGTATATTATTTTTTATGCCCAATCTATTAGAAAATGCTCGGGGAGCGGAAAAAATAACACTTTTCCATTTTTCTATGTATGTCATGGGCACTCTAATACACACCCCACTTTACAGCATTGCATTCACTTGTAGGTGGCATTTACACATGTGTTTATCTAAAAATAATTTCGTTTTAAACAAAAATCGTTAGATAAACTTGAAAATTATTTGAGATTATTAATGTATGTAAGTACTAACTTTTGGCTGCCTTATCCCTAATAAAGTCTTATCAAATATCCCCCATGGAATCAGCTACCATATGGTCCCACTAACTGATTAAAAACAAAATGTAATTTAAAAGAAAACAAACAAACAAACCTAATTTGTATAATAAAAACACAATATTATTTTGCTAAGCTATAAAAATGCTACCTAGTGCATGAATGACACAATTTTTTTTCTTTTGGCGTTATAAAAACTTTCTAATTTTTGTTGTTGTAATTAATTTATTTAAATTTATATACCATTAAAAGATAGTTAGTATGTATTTTCAAAAACCAAACGATATTTCGATTGAGCGATTAGAAATCACTTGATAAAATCCATTTTGAGTTATATTCGACTTTGTTATCAGCGAGTTGAGTATAAACGTTGACATTTTCATTTGAAGCTGCTTATAATAATCCATTTAAATATTCTGCTGGTATTTTGCTAAACATTTAGTTGCAGTTTGTTTAGCATTATAAGCGGGTGATTTCGTGTGGACTCGAGTTTCTTTTGTGATTGCGTTGAATAGTATTTTCTGTGTATGTAAATATTTGTCTCGATCATATTACAATAGACTTGATGTAGTAAAAAAATATATTCTTATTTATTTAAGAATCAAGTGCAAGTCAATAATGTAAAAGTGAATAATTCTCTATGGAAAAATTTTGAAAAAGTAATAAATATTGTAAAAGTTTATCATTAAACGGTTAATTAACAACGGTGAATTATTACAACACGGCTGTGAAAACTATGTCAGGACACATACATTTGTATATTCAAAATTAATCTCAAAAATTTGCATGTCTGCTGATAAAATGTTAACTTATCTTTATTATTTCATAACAAATTAATTGGCAATAAATTAAAGCAATTAGTATTCGACAATTATAGGCTCTGTGAATTCCTAAATCCACATAAAACCCCAATTCGTAGAAATCATAAAGATTATTTGTTGTTCACTACACCACCATACAGTGACATAGAGATTTATTAGTTTTTTTTATCAAAAAATATAAATAAATGCTATCAAATTCTTAGTATTTAAATCGGCTAAGATGTCTGTATGTCGTTTTATACAAAAAAAAACTCCTTTTATTGTACACCCCGACTTGTGGTCAGCTTCAATTTTTGAATTGAAACTGTTTTTACAAAACCTTATCAAACGAACCAAAACTCACTGTATATGATTTTTCTTCTTCTTCCAAACAAACAAGAATTTAAGTACATGCTTATCATAAAGTGGTGAGTTGCACAACTTTCACAACAATGGATGTAAAGGGTGGACCATGTACAATTTGGAATTTAATTTAGCCTGAAAAAAATACTAATAGACATTTTTCCAAAATTATGATTTTATTGCTAAGACCCTTCATTGTTCTTTTATGAATGAAACACAACATCAGTCAAATGGCGTCCATGACTTATTTTACAGAACCTAATTCAATCAACCCAAATTAGATTCAACAATTTAACTAGGGTTGAAATTGGTCCACTGCAGTTATTGAGGCGAATTTTATTAGTAATCAGGTATAAAAACACTATAATATTGCCAATGTTTGCCTTTTGATGAATATCAGTACCACCTGTATGCAATTCAACGGCAGGAATTCGATTTGTACGGAATGTTTGGGACATGACTCCGGCAAATGAAGCTACTTTTTTAAAGCTATTGAGGACAAATAGTAAAATCTGAATTTTTTCATTGAATTATCACATTCTTGTTTGTGTTCAATCGGGCGGCAGCAAAAGTTACACTACGAAATTGGGGAACAAATCCCCCTTTCCAACGGTGTATCATATTCCGTGGACGCTTTTGAAGCAAAGCAGTTATGTTGGTCCAAATTAAAAATTTCAAATGTTTTTCCAAAGACTACATTTTTCTAAATATCTGGTACTACCGAACAGTAATTGGTTTAAACAAAACTTGCCGCTATATTAGAGAAAACTAATCACTATTTTTACTAAAGAAAAATTGAGTGCAATATCTCTAAAACTGAATGAGATACCGTTAAAGCAATTCGAAAAGAGATATCAAAAATTTTCGATTTTCAAAATTTGAAATTAGCAAACATCTGCAATGCGACAAAAATTAAAATTTTTTGTACGCATTATGAACAACTATGTCAAAATATGTTAATAAAGACATAAATAGAATAACCAAAATTTTCCTTTCCTGGAAAATCGAAAAATGCAAAAAAACTTTGGAAATTTTTCTGAAATATACCCCACTGTGCGATTGTCAATGTTGGTATATCGCCAGAATCCCTGGCTCCTTGGCTATAATCGTGGTTTTTTCGGAACTTATAAATGTTTACTAGCTCAAAATATATTGAATTTTGGCGGATGGAAGTCGATTCTGAACCACTGTGCGGCGTCCGAATTTTACGAGCCCAATGCTACAATTTTGTTTGTTAACGTTGCCCACGAGGTGAAAATGAGCTTCATAGGAAAAGATAAATTTTCGGTAAAAAAATACTCATCCTTAACCAAACGATCTTCAGCCCATTCCGCGAAACGAAAATTCATCGGACGGTCACGAGGCTTCAGTTCTTGGACTAATTGGACTTTATTCGCCTTCATACAATGGTCTTTATGCAAAATTCTGCGCAAAGAAGTGCGATAAATATTCAATTGCTGCGAACGGTTGGGAGTTGATTGATAGTTTTGATGTGTTAACATCTATAGGCTTAGGTAGGGCAATCTATCAAAGTGAATACATGCAAACAACACACAGCGTTATCATCACATACATACGTGGTTGTTGTACAACAATAGTCTGGTATTGATGTAGCAGCAGTGAACAAACAAGCAGGTCGTCGTCGCCAAAGAGTATTGAATAGTATAGTATAGAATAGAAACATTGATGCCTTTTGAAACATTTATGTTTTTTGTATTGTTTTATGTAATAAAATTGTCGAAATGGTGCATTTATATTGAAATATTCTATAAAGAGAATAAGACTCGTTTATGCTCTTTTCCTCAGACTCTCTACATGAGAGCGGAAAAAGGGTGCAATAAGTTCTCTATAGTATTCATGTTAGAAATATAATGGTAGATGCAGTACGACAACAAATACAACAAGCCAAAAACAACAGGCATTTTGTTGTTGCTCAGTGCCTGTACTGCGTCAACTCAGCTGATTGGAAAATAATGAAATAATAATATTAAATTTACAATGGAAAAAGAGTCAGATTCAAAACTTCCCTATTTGGACACATTGGTGGTCAGGAGAGGGGAAAATTAATTGGTATCAGAAACCAACGTCTTCAGGAAGAATAATCAACTTCCACTCGAAACATCAAAAACGTGTGATTATAAATAGAACGCGTTTTGACTATAAGTGATGTAGAATTCCACAAGGTCAATAAAGAAAGGATAAGAAGCATTCTCAAGGACAACAACTTCCCGTACCATCTTACCAACAGACTGATAAGGCAATTTGAGGATAAAGGTCAACCGAACAGGGTTACTACAGATGAGCCGAAAATTTACAAGTCAATAACGTACATACCTGGCATAACAGATAGATTGGCGAAGTCAAAAAGAAGAATTAGAGGATAGCACACAAAACATATAACACAATAGGCAGAATATTTAGTAAAACAAAGGATAGTTTGGACAAATTTGATATGTTTAATATAGTATATAAAATACCATGTAAGGGGAATGACAACGAGGTTTGTGACAAAGTATATGTAGGGACTACAAAAAATAAACTACAAGGTCAATTGCTGGACACAAATCAGGACACAAATACAGGCACATTTCTACACAGAAAACAGCATTAACATCCCATTGTGCTAGTTTAAATCATTACCCAAACTTTCAGGATACAGCGGTTTTAAATAAAGAAAACAATTATAAACGTCGTTATATGTTAGAAATGCTACAAATAATTACTACGCCAACATTGAAAAGAATTAACTATAAAACAGATACAGATAATATAGCCAAAATTTACAGACATTTAATTATTAAAAAGTAGAACCATTAAACACAAATTGTTTATCAATCTAATATTTTTCTTTGGGTTAATTTACATAAACTTTTTATGAACATTATTTTTGTTTGTGTAACTTCAGAAAATTTTAAAAAAAAGGCGGGAAAATTTGTTTGAACATTTTTAAATTGACATAATTTTTTCACAATTGTTATTTTGTTTTAATTGTTAAATACTGTTTATATCTCCTGATGATGCTACACAAAGGAGTAGCGAAATATCGAGGAAAATAAATACAACAACAGCAAATCTGACCTCAAGCTCGAAGAATATTGATTATTTAGTAATGTACATTTTTAATGAATACTGTATGTTGCATAGATTAATACTTATAGTAGATCTACTAGTTCTCCCACCAAATTTATGACATTTGGCCTGGTGTGATATTTACGTTTGATGTTGAAAAGAATTGCTTTACTAATGCCAGATAGAGGCAATGGTTCAAAACAACGAACAAAATAACAACAACGGCATTTCGTTTTGTGTGTTCAAATTATTGTGTTAAATACAACACAAATGTATGCTAACAATAACAGTCAATAAAAAAGTGTAAAACACATTTAAATTTCAGTTTTTCACCAAAACGACATGAAAAATTAAAGCAAGAAGTTATTGTAATTCCACCTGGTGTATGCCACTTTTCGTCAAACATCTCTCTATCACACCGACCGCATCACGAAGAGTGTGAAAGGAAACGTCAAATGAGCCAAATATTCTCTCTAGTCTGAGGTTACTCTATGGTATGTTGGGTTTCGTTTTAAACAATTGAAAGTGATTACACGATCATATGAGAATTGAGAAACACATTATTTATTTTCGGTTATGATAGTCAAAATAACAATTTTTATGATTCGAGCAGCATAAATAAAGTTTATCGCAAATCCATGTGCCTAGCACAAAGCAGGAAGAAACTGATAAAAGGGAGCGTATATGAGCTTGAAAATCTTTTACAAATATATTGCAACATCCGTTAACAACCGTTAAAAAAGTATCGGCCTTATTCATAAAAAATCATTAAATTACCTCTAAAGCAGTCATCAGTTATTGAAAGCTTTAAGATTTGGCGAAGGTTTTATTAGAACCGTATTCATAATGAGTATTTTAACTAGGGAACAGATAATTTTATGTATTCTCACAGTGCTTGTGATGTAAAAACAAGATGAACAATAACCGATAGACCGAATTAATTTTTTTATACCCTCCACTGTAAGTGATAGAGGGTATATATCAGTTTGTCATTCTGATTGTAAATAAGGCTTTGCGACCCCATAAAGTAAATATATTCTTGATCCTTATAACAACCGGAGTCGATATAGCCGTGTCCGTCTGTCCGTCTGTTGAAAACATTCTCACGACTTCAATCGGCCAGAATGTTCCACGTATTCCTGAGCAGTTTGGTATTGAAAATCAGCGAAATTGGTCCATTGGAAAAAATTTTATGATTGGAAACGTAAAAAAACTCATAAAAGTTTCACATTAATTTTTGTAGTTTTATACTAAACTACTCCATTTGCCGTGTGGTGCATTTCCATGTTGAAAATCTTTGTTGTTCTTTATAATAGGTAGTAAGTACTTTAGAATTACTTTCATGTGTTCATACATTTATATGAATTTTGTCACACTTCATCTAACGTCGCTGTGGCCTGATGGGTAAAGGGTTGCGCGTTGGAGTCTGAGGGTTGTTGGTTCAACTCTCGTCCCAAGCTTGTTTTTTTTTGTTTTTTTGAACAGTTCTTCAAAAAATGTTTTTTTACTTTTAAGCTTATTTTTATTTTTTTTAAAAAAGTACATTTTCTTAAAAAAGGTTCTTTTTAAAATTTAATATTTTGCTGGTTAACACTAAGGTGGAGGGTATCAAAGATTCGGCACAGCCGAATTTAACACTTTTACTTGTTTTATTTAAATGCGCCAATGCATTTTTGAAAAATTTTAAACATTAATGGAAAGAACTATTCAATAAAAAGATCAATTAATATTTTGCTATATTCATAAATTTGGAAGAAGTGTCAAAAAATCATATTCAATTGGTTTTCAGTTTTGGGTAGTCGAATATAAAACCGGATAATAGGTTGTAGTTTCAATGTTTTGATTTTATATACATCACTATGTAAACAAAAGTTAATTTTGGTTAAAAATTATAAAAATTGGAACGAAACTATTTGGTTGCTTAGCAGGATAATGTGACCCTATAAACACTGCAAATATACCCAGAATAATTCAACGAGTTTATATCGCATAAATAGTTAAGTACGGCATGCGTGAAATGTAAAAAAATTGTTTCATTTGTGTATTAATGCGGGTAAAATGGCCTTAAAGAAGGGTTAAACGTTCAACAAAAATAGCGATGTTAGAGAACTCTTAACAGAGGAATTTTTCGATTCTGAATACAATTTTTGGGCTTTACCTTCTTAAACCTTTAACAAACCTATGACAACTTTTTATGAATAAGGCCGTATAAAAAAAAAAGCATTAGAGGGTGATTTTTGCGAAGAAACATTTCAAAGTAAACAAACTTTGACATATCGTAGTTCAAATCAGCTGGGCTAGTAGTGCTTCTACCAATTGTTTGTACCATGATACTATTCAATACCTTTTGTCGTCGCTCTGTTTATGACAAAACAAAAACAATTATTTCAGTGAGCTAAATAATATTACATTTAATGCTAAAGCAGATGTAAGAAAAAAGAAAGTGCAGTAGCAAAAGAGACTTCATTCAGCACAAAAACTATTCTTTTTTTATTTTCCAATGTAACATTTACTAATGTGTTAACACATCGCCCGTGAGTTCGAACACTCATTGATTTTTTTGTTATCACTTGGATATCACTTTGCCTAAAAATGAGTTTAAAAACTTGTTACTTAATTTATTATAAATAGATGGTGTCCCATAACATCCCATGAAGGGATTAAGGACGGACAGCTTCTCACAATCGGCAATTTATTAGATTAATAAATATTAGTATTTTATTTGTTAACTTATTAGAATTTTTGTTAAATATTTATTTATAAATTTGCTAGTTTGTAAGGATGTATTTTCATAGACGTATGTAAATAAATGAAAGTACAAAGTACTTATCGAAATTAAGTGATGATTCAGATCATGGACCTGAACCACCATCGAAAAAACCAAGAGCATCAACTTCACAGGCTTCACCGAGAGCATCAGTTCAATAGATATTATATATTTAGATATTTCATATTATATAGATCTGTTTAAGTTTATATTAGTGGTATTCCTGCAAACAAGAAAACCTAGAACTTTTGCTCAACGTAAGTTTGCCCCGAAGCGTTTCATGAGGCACCAAATAAAGTTGCTCAGTGTTTCTATGCAGCAATTGTCAAAAAAAGGCTGATAAAGTAAATAAATAAAATAAAATTAAAAGTATATGCTTTACCTATTTCATTATTTTTTTTTTTCACATAAATCAAACACAGTCTCTTTTTTTCAATACAAAAATATTGACATTGAAATGTCAAAAGTTTTCACGTTTCTTTTTCCAGGTTTGCTCGGCAAATTTGCCTCGAAAACTTTCCACTTTTGTGCAAGTCGCTTTGTATGGGAAATTTATTTGTTTTGACGTTTGCTGTGCAAGTTTACGAGGTTCTTTCGAGCTTCCATGAAGATCACTATTAATTAGTTGTTATGTTCTTTAATAATTTAATAATCGGTCCAAGATCACTAACTATTAAAAAGTACTTTCTCTATGAAAAAGTATGTTTTAATAGAAATATTATAAAAGGAATATGTGAAATTGATTATTATGATGGATGGTTGGGAATGAAGGCTATTTCAATGCCCACCAATGATGGAAATAAAGTTAAAAAATATATCTTTTTGGATGGTTTACGAGATATGAGTTAAAAGTTTTAATTTTCATGTAGAAAACTGATGTAAATAAACAATTTGGCAGCTATGGGCCGAAAATGGTGGAAAAAGATTGAAAAAATTTAAATTTTTCGACATTTTTGCAATTTTGAGGCAGTAATTTTGAGGCATAGTTAGTCAGTTTTTTGGGGTTAGTTTGTATTACACTATTTTTTTCTAGTGGGTAGTGTGCGCGCCTCTTGTACTTGAGATCCTGGGTTCGATCCCTGCTCTGACCACCTTAAAATTGCTTTCGACGGCGGTCACCTCGCATAGTGATGGCGACACTATCGAGTATTTAGCCATGAAAATGCTTCTCAAAAATACCGTTCGGAACCGGTGTAAAACTGTAGGTCCCAATCAGTGAGTTGAAAACTAGAAAGCGCACAGCTCAGTGGTTGTGAGAAGCTCTCCCCGATTCCTTCATGGGATGTAATAGGAAAGCATATATATATATATAGGCAAACCAAATACCAATTGGTTTCCGAGATATAGCCGTTAGAAAAATGTCATGCTCTTCGGAAATATTAGGTTTTAGCCAAAATATACATGATGCAATAAAATCCGAACAGCAGCTAGACTTAAAAAATCCCAAATAGGGTCATCGCACTTTTTTCGTAGTCTATAGCTACAATTGTGCCGAAGACAGGAAAACAAAATTCCAATTGGTTACCGTAATATACCCGAGATGTAAAATTCGGGAAAATTAAGTTTTAGCCAAAATATACATGAGGCCATAAAATCCAAACAGCAGCTAAACTAGCAAAACCCAAATAGGGTTTTGTTAGTTTCGATAAGTATTTCGAGAAATTTAACACGAGAAGGAGTTTGCACTCGATGACTTTAAAAATGTTGCATAGTGTAATCGATATTGTGACTTACTTTTATTTTAGCCTATGTACTTACATTAAAGTAGCTTCGTTCATATTGATTATGAAATCGGGGTAGATGTTATCCGTTTATGAGTATTCCAAAATATTTCGGAATTATCAATGACCGTTAGGGCGTCCCTTACATGAATTGTTTTTAATTTTCCTTAAAAAATTATACCAGATGCTTTCTTTGGCTTCGGGAACGCTCGGATATTTATTTTTGACATTATCGCATTATACATTATACGTCCAAATTTGACATTGATTGTTAGACGTTTGATAGTGCCTCAAAGAGATCAAAGTTCAGATTTGCGTTCAAACCGAGTTTATCACTAGTATGTTTTTATCGGTGGTAGGTAGGGAAATTATTTTTATGCCGATGGATAGGTGAAGCGATACATGAAACATCCATGTATTGGTGTGTTTTATATACTTTACCAGTTTCGAAATAATTGGTGTGAGAGTACGGTTATTTTTCACAACTTTATGCTGACAAAAACTCCAATTGAGGTACAAACTGTAATTAGCAGCAGTATGTGATATTATTTCAAAATCTAATCTTTTCAAAAAAAAGGCAAAATCTATAAAATGATTATATAACTTTTTGCATATCGCTAACGGTTATCGAGATATCGAGAATTACAAAAATAGATGTTGACTTGTAATATCCCGATAACCATTGAGAACACATTTTTTGAATGTCACCAAAGCCGTACGAATGGCCAAAGGACTACCAAGACTCCGCTGGAAATACCATGCCGCAGAATATCCTTAGTGTTACCAACGGGCGAGAAATGGCGAAGGCTTGAACGAGTTGGAGAAATTTGTTTAATTTATCTATTTGTTTGTTTAATTAATGTGTGTAAGGCATCTGCCCTCATGAGGTTGTAAAATAGCCGATAAAATAAAATAAGAAAGCCGTACGAATGGCATAGTCACTAAGCGGAGACACTATCAAGAATTTAGCTAGTAGGTGTACAACTAGAAAGGGCACAGCACACTGGTAGTGAGAAGATATCCTCAATCCTTTCATTAGATGTAATGGGAAAGCATTTTGTTTATCGTATCGGTGGTGCAATGGTTACTGAGCGCAGTTCCTGCTCATAAGAATTAGGTTTCGATCACTGCTCTGACTACCTTACATTTCTTTCGACGACGGTCTCATCGGTTAGTGACGGTGGCACTATCGAGTACTTAGGCATGAAAAAGCATCTCAAAAAACCATTCGGAATCGGTGTAAAACTGTAGGTGTCAATCGGTGTATTTAAAAATGATTGCGAGAAGCTCTCTCCAGCCCAGTCCAGTCCCTCAATGGAATGTAATGGGAAACTATTTATTTATTTATCTTTTTCCTGATAATATAACTCAAGTGGCAAGTTTAGTATGTGGTTTAATCGTGATATGTAGGTTTATATTAAATAACCTTAAGAGTTTGATTGAGCTACTTCTCAAATTTTTAGTTTATGTTGCTCAAATTGATATGAATGTTTTTATTTATATATGTACATGTTTTAGATTTCAATGAAAAAAGTAGATATACGTACTTATACATTTACAAGTAAAATAGAGATTTGTAGATAGTAGGTCATTCTAAATAGGTCAACTAACAAATAAAGTCTTATATAATGCCACACGATAAAAATATATTTTAATTAAGAAATTTATTATTTAGAAAAAAACAAAACATTTTATAAAATACCAACAATTTTACGACCACAATTCTATATTTAAAAATTTTGTAACATTATATTTATACAATTTGTGACATTCTTTTTTATATTTCAGATGTGCAATTAGAGCAGGAATTCGAATCCCATGCGCCCTTTTAATCTGCAAACGAAGATCAATTTGCTCTCAAAAAATAGCTGGAATTTGCATAGGAAGAATATTTCCTTTCCTACACTACATACATACATATATATCTGAAACTTTTGTAATTCTCTAAAATCAAAATGTGCTGTGATTGCTGTAGTGTTACCCAACGTAAGGCCTGGGTATATGGATTGGGTACTATATTTGTCGCTTTGGGCATAGTGTTACTAGCCTTGTGGCCCGGCTGGTCGGAAACTATAATGCATAATGTGA
This sequence comes from Phaonia tiefii, assembly GCA_963931995.1. Classification (NCBI taxonomy): domain Eukaryota; kingdom Metazoa; phylum Arthropoda; class Insecta; order Diptera; family Muscidae; genus Phaonia; species Phaonia tiefii. Next base: position 296,375,083 of record OZ008368.1, read on the forward strand.
GTGAAATTACATTTAAATTAAAGCAACAAAAACAAAATTTGCCATAGTAAAAGAAAATAATGCTTTGTCTTTCATCCTATTTAAATTTGTGTTGTCTACATTTTGTTTTTCTCTTAAAGTTGGTTGTATTAAACATATTTATATAGACAATATGAAAGAATGATTAAAGAAAGGTCGAAAATAATTTAAAATATTGTTACGATAAATGTTTGGCTTAACTAACATTTATGTCAAAATAATATTAGAATGTCGGCAAATAGTTGGTGGCAACTTGATTGCCTTATGTTAACAACGCCTAAAAGTATGCAGTCGAAGAAGTTGAAATAATATTAGTCAAAATAATATTAGAATGTCGGCAAATAGTTCGTGGTGTATATTGCAACTTGATTGTCTTATGTTAACAACGCCTAAAAGTATGCAGTCGAAGAAGTTAAAGAAGATCGAGCAAGTCGAGCATAAGTTTGATAAAGTCGAAAATGATGTAAGCGAATTTCAAAGGACAATGAACGAACTTCAGTTACAAGAGGGGCCAGTGAAAGTAATTTCCGAATGGTCTAGTAGTTTGAAAGCTCCCAGGTTCGATGGCTCTACACCATTCGACGTTTTAAATTCCAATTCGAAATGGTGGCAATTAAGATCTTGTGGAACAGCAACGTCGAAGCAATAGAGCTGATTTTAGCACTAAAAGGCAGCGAAGCTCCTTCAGAGCGTTCCCGTCAGCGCCAGAAACAACTACGAGTATATACTGGCTGCGTTGCAACGCAAGTACGGTGACAATCACAAGAAAGATTTATATCGTATGGAATTAAGAGGCCGAGTACAAAAGCATAATGAAACGCTACAAGATTTCGCAACGGATGTGGAACGCTTGGTGTTGATGGCATATCTTGGAGAACCCCAAACTTTCTTACAACTAAATTGAAAGGTGGCAATCGTGGCCATATAGGGCGAGACTGTAGAGACCCGCGAAAACGCTCAAGATCTCAAGCGATAACGCCCGATACCGGACGAGTAAATTACCGTCCACATGAAATCGAGCGTAAGCAGGATTCTTAGGCTGAGATGAAAAAGAAACTGAAGCAAATCCTGAAGCAAATTGAATCGAACGAAGAGTGGTTCACGTCACGGAGAAGTGATCCTGTATTGGCAAAAATTATTTTGGCAAAGGATGGGGATAAACAATTAACACGGAATGAAATCGCTTCAGAAAGCCCCGTTTTGAAATCATATTGGGCCCAGTGGAATAGCCTGAGATTGATAGATGGCTGTCTATACCGTGTATGAGAAAGTGAAGATGGTAAAACGAAGAAAAACCTAATTGTGGTACATTCGTTACAAAATCTCATAATGGTCCGAGTGGTAGACACCTTTGTAAAGGCAAAACTTTAGAGACTCTAAGTGAACGGTTCTATTGTGTTGGTCGTCAAATAGCTGTATCCGAGTGGATTGCAGGCTGCATTCAGTGCTTGACAACTAAAGGACCAACGTGGAGGAGTTGCGAACAGAAACATCAGGAGAGCCCAAGTGCTCCCTTCGAGCGAATATCCATGAGTGTGGCTGGTCCATTTCCAACAAGTAGCTCTGGGAACCAATATGCCCTAGTCTTTATGGACTATTTCCGTAAATGACTCGAGGTGTACGCTATTCCGAATAAAGAAGAAAAAACAATAAGCAAAGATATCGTGGACAACTGGATCAGTCGTTTTGGTGTCTCTTTAGAACTGCATTCGGAGCAGGGTAGGAATTTTGAATCTACCATCTTGGAAGAAATTTGCGAGAGGAATGGAATTCGTGGTATGAGAACGACATCACTGCGCCCTCGGACTGACGTCACGGTAAAGAGATTTAATAAGGTTTACTTTCATTGGCTATTTTACAACCTCATGAGGTCAGACATCTTACACATATTAATTAAACGAACAAATTTCAATATATTCTTCCAACTGGCTCTATCCTTCGCATTTTCTCGCCAGCTGGTAACACCAAGGATACGGAGGGATTCTTCTGTCTGGTCTTTCCAGCGGAGTCTTGGTCGTCCTCTTTTCCTGCTTCCATCGGGTACGTTACCGAAAACCTTTCGCGCTGGCTCATCTTCATCCATTCTGATAACATGGCCTAGCCAGATACACCTAGCTATGTCCACGTCAGAATATAGACTATATAGCTCTTGGTTCTAGCGACGTCGGTACTCGCCGTTTTCCCCAACCGGATCATCTATTTTACGGAGAATTTTTTTCTCGTAAACTCCCAGGTGTTTTTCATCCGCTTGCGATATGACCCAAGTTTCGGAGCCATATGTCAAGACAGGTAAAATGAGAGTCTGATATAGCTGGACTTTTGTCCGTCGAGAGAGGGCTTTGTTCCTAAACTGCTTGCTGAGCCCAAAATAGCATCTATTTGCAAGCACAATTCTCCTACCTATCTCCAGGCTGACGTTGTTGTCCTTGTACACGGCGGATCCAAGGTAGACAAATTAATTTACCACTTCAAAATTAAATCGGTTGTCAACGTTCAAGTGCGGACCAAGTCGAGAGGTTTCTCTGGTTGTTGACACCATCAATTTTGTCTTGCCCTCATTAACAGCAAGACCCACCTTCGCTGATTCCTTTTCGATTCTTGAAAATACTGCAGTAACCTCTCGCTAATTTCATTATTAAGGCTATTGAGGAATATTTGAGAAAGGTCATCAGTAAGGATGGAAAAGACTAGGACGAGTGCATACCAAAATTACTTCTGGCATACCGGCCGGCCACCCAAGATACTACTGCCCGAACACCAGCTAGTGTCGTCTTCGGGACAGAGTTAAAGCTCCCTAGAAACTTTGAGTTTGGCAACTGCCTAACATCCGACAGAATAATGGTATTCAAGAAGAGCTTAGTGAACCTCACGAGTTTTTTCGCAACAGAATAAAGATGGTCAGAAATAAGATGAAAGCTAGGTACGACCAAGCGTCAAATTTCGAGGGATTCCATGAGGTTAGCTAGTTTTACTGTTCAACCCACAGCGCAGGAAAAGGATATCTCCAAAACTGCAGACTCACTGGGAAGGCACTTACAAGGTTGTTAAGCGAATAAATAACGTGGTTTATAGAATCCAGAAAAGTCAAAGTCCAAGAGCTAAAATGGAAGTGGTGCATTTGGGAAGACTAGCCCTGTATGGAAAACGCGGGGTTGAGTCTGCTCGGGACGAACAGGCTTAAGTGGGGGGCAGTATAACGATTAAGTAAATTATTTTACTTACTCTTAATGACAAAACAACATTATGTAAATATCAGTACAATTAATGATGCGCCTAAAAGTATACTCTAACCACAAACCAGTTGACGAGTCGGCTACCAGTACGTTATTTTTAAAAACTATTCTACTACAGGGTAGAACAATCTGGAAACTGGGTGACGAGAAGCATAACTCGTAAAAATATAGGAGGTTTTTGGCATTATGGGTCAGTTTGTCACTGACTGCCGGAAAGTAAGCAACGCGATTTGATAGTAAACAAGACGTATTGTTGGTTGGTTGAAAAGGCTGCAAGACAGCACGCTGTCTAGCACACTTAGGCTAAAGAAGCCCATTGTGATATCTGCAGTTTCCTCTATAATAACTATTGACTAGTCGTCTAGCCAATTTGTCCTTTCAATGAATTTGTCTATAAGACCTACAGGAATATCCTGTAGGCCTACGGTGCTACCTAAATGTGTTCCGAATATCCTACTTCTCAGTGCTGCCAGAGCAGGACAATCCAAGGGAAGGCGTTTCGTCGTTTCCTCGTCCTCTTCCTTGCAGCATCTACAGAGAGTGGAGTTTCTATGTCCCAATCTTAGGGCGTTTTTTTCCTACAAGACAATGTCCCGTAAGTGTTCCTATAATTGCGGATAACCTGCCTCTCGGCAAGTTAAGTAGCTGCCTAATCCTCTTCCTGTCCATCTGTGGCCAGAGGACCCTGGCTTGTTTGCAAGTTGGAGTAAGTCTCCACTAGTCCTTGAACATATTATCGGCTCAATGCCTGATCTGCAAACGGAAGGTAGAGATTGGCATACTAACACCTTTTGCCGGAAGTACCTGTGCCGTAGTACCCTGTCTAGCTAACGTATCCGCTACGCAATTGCCTGGAATGTCGCTGTGTCCCGGTACCTAGATGAGCCTGATGTCAAAATACTCTGCCATCACCCTAAGTGATGAGCTGCATTCTTTCACCGTCAGGGACGTAGCAAAAATGCTTCCAGGGATTTTATGGCATCCTGCCTGGCTGTGTAGATATATATTCTCCGGAGGGTTGTGACACTATTTTACAGTAGTTCAGCAACCTCCAGTATGCCGGTAATTTCCGCCTGAAATGCACTACACTGATCAGGCAGCTTGAAGGAGATATTTACATTTAGGTCCGGTGAATGGACCCCATAGCCATCTGTGAAAAATCTGATACTACTGGTATCCTCTTCCAGTGACTTTTCCCAGGTATTCCTATTCGGAAAAAAAGTCCTTAGATTTGTCGCTGGTAGAAGGTAAGGGATACAGTAGTCCGTTTTTACGGGAATAAAGTTGATCCGGTGTAGTAATTCAGCGTGTCCGGAATGCCCCGATATCATGACGCCACAATCTCTGATTCTCACCAGGGATGTAGCGGCTTTCGATTCGGCCATGATATCAGGAGTACAGATATTCAGGGTAGCACAAAGTGCAGCACCTGACGCCGTGCCCACTGCCCCACTAACGCTAATCAGTGCTGATCTTTGAATTTTCATCAAGGAATTCAGAATATATTTATTTTGGAGGGACCTCCACCAAACTACGATGCCATAAAGAAGTATTGGTCTGACTATTGCCGTATAAATCCACATGGTGATCTTAGGAGGCAGTCTCCAGCGCTTTCCAATCGCCTCTTTACCGCAGTAAAGAGCAACAGATGCCTTTTTCACCCTCTCCTCCACATTCGGTTTCCAAGACAGTTTTCTGTCGAGAATTATTCCCAGATACTTGAACTTTTCCGTCAACTGTAATTGCACCCCATTAACTGACGGCAGTTCAAATGCGGGTATTTTATATTTCCGAGAGAACAAGATAAGCTCGGTTTTAAGTGGGTTAATTGATAGTGCGATGTTAGCGGTCCAGTTCGAAATAAGCTAAGTAAAGTGAGGTTTCTACCCGTACAGATGATAGCAATATCATCGGCATTGGCAAACACCTGGCATTCAGCTCTGTCCAATTCAAGAAGCGGTTCATTGACAGAAGTTAACCATAATGGTGGAGACAGAACTCCCCCCTGCGGTGTCCCCTGTTAACGTTCCTAGCAATTGTAACACCACCCTATTCAGCTTTGACGGATCTATCCACCAGAAGCTTCCCAATTAAGCGTGCCACTAAGCTGTCGACTACTAGATTCTGTAACGACATAAGAATCGCCGAAGTTTGAATGTTATTGATGGCTCCCTGGATGTCCAGTAAGGTCCCCAGAGCGAAGACCTTATTCTCAAGAGAGTTTTCTATTATGCTGACTATAGAGTGGAGAGCCGTCTCAGTTGACCTGCCCTTGATATAGGCATGCAAAGAACTCGATAGTTGGTTCTGTGGAAGAATACTGCGAACATGAATGTCCAGTAACCTTTCAAATGTCTTAAGGACAAAGGATGATTGACTGATTGGTCTAAAGTCCTTTGGTTTGACATGCGAGCATTTGCCCGCTTTCGGAGTGAAAACCACTTTGGTTTGCTTCCAAATGTTAGGAATGACTCCCAGCATAAGACAGCCCTTGAAGAATGCCTCCAACCAACTACAAGATAGGTATAGTGCCTCCTGTAGTTGCGCGGGAATTATCCCGCCAGGTCCGGCTGATTTATAGGGCTTAAGGCATCTAATGGCCCATATCAGATTCTTTCTGCTCACTATTGAGCGAACTTTTTCTATGCTAGGTGAGTTTTCGCCTAACTCTTCTGGCTGATGACTAGCATTCCTGTCATCGTTAGGAAAGTGGGTATCCAGGAGAATGCCAAGAGACTCTTCAGACGAATACTTTCACGTTCCATCGTCTTTCATTAAGAACCCCGCACACGGTGGGTTTTTAGCGAGCACGCATCTTAAGCTTGCAGTCAGTCTGGTTGGAAGACGTATTGTAAAGTGGTGTAAATAAAGTAAACTGTTGTATTAAGTATATAAGTAAAAAAAGGAAGTCAAACTGTTGTTCGAGTAATTATCGTAATTTAAAACGAACCTTGTTTTATTATTGAGAATAAAACAGCGCAAAAATTACGAATAAGGATATTCGTAACAATGTGCTGTACTTATCGTAATATAAAAATAACCTTGTTTTATTATCGAGAAATAAAACAGCGCTTAAAAGGAAAATTAGAAAATTCATAACAATCTGAAGAAAAATTAATCTGTTGTTAGGACCTTTCCTATTTTTTCTATATAAATCAAAACTTTTGCATTTCTTCAATACATCCATTTGTCGATTCGATATTTATTTTACAAAACCTTATACTATATCTTAGGTTTCTAATGGAAATCATATTATTGCTTTATTCTAGAATTTGAAATTAGTAAAAGGCAGCGAGAGCTATGACATCTGGGTACAAACCCCCACTCCAATTTATCTGTCATTCTACATGTTCAATTGGACAAATCCCGAAGATGTGCGCAATCATAAAATTAAACCCAATTTTGTGGAAATGGGTCCGTATGTTTATCTGGAAAAGCATTTCAAGGAAAATATAACAAACCACAATAATAACACCGTTACCTACTTCGAAAGACGTACTTGGCAGTTTGATCAGGAACGATCAAATGGTACCGAAAATGATATTATAACATCAGGTCATGCCATAACAGCGGTATGGGAAGAAGACAAAAGAAAATACATATTCATTTTTCTAATTTGTTGTAATATTTCTTTCAGACTGTGGCCGATGAAATGCGCCATCAAAATCGTTTCCTTAAGAAAATCATTAATTTTATGCTGAATCGTGAGGGTGGCATGTTGTATACGACAAAACCAGTGGGAAAATGGATATTCGAGGGGTTTCAAGATGAATTGATTGATTTTTTGAACCTTTTTAATACCACCAAAATAAAAATTCCATACACTAAGTTTGCTTGGTTGGCTGATCGTAATAATTCACTGGAGTATGATGGTTCCTTTACGATACACACTGGTGCAGATGATATCTCCAATGTGGGCAGTCTAACTCACTGGAATGGACGCAATGAAACCGGTTTCTATCCGGCGCCTTGCGGTACGGTCAATGGAACAATGGGTGATGCATTTCCACCCCATATGAATGTAAATCAGGAAGTAACTGTGTTTGTGACTGATACCTGCCGTTATATGAACTTAAAACCTAATGGCACATATGAAAATCATGGCCTCACCGCTGTCGAATGGGTGGGCTACGAGGAAACTATGGATTCTGGTGAGAATTATCCAAATCAACAGTGTTTCTGTGATCCCAAACTGGAAGATTGCCCCAAAACGGGCGTGGTCGAATGTAAGAAATGTCGTGATAATGCTCCAATCTATGCATCATTTCCACATTTCTATTTGGCCGATGAATCGTATCGTAATGCGGTGGAAGGCATGAAGCCCGACCCAGAGAAGCATAGATTTCGTTTGGCTGTGGAACCATTTACGGGAATACCGTTAAAAGTGGATGGACGTATTCAGATGAACTTGATGATAACCGAGGATAAGGATTATGAGTAAGTTTAAGGTTTCTCAAAGGATGGTTTCTGAGATATTTGTCGCAAAAGCCTTGTAATCGACAAGATTCCATACAATAACTTTAACAAAATTAAATCTATAAAGGAAGTTTTATCTTGAAATGTTCTCGATTCCATTTTATACGAAATCACAGCTGAAAATGGGTCATATTCATAATGATTATGAAAGGAATTGATAAAATAGCGTATTAAACGTTTTATAATTTTTATTTTATTAGTTTTCAGTTGTTTCGGCTTAAGGTCGTAAGGGTAAAAAGAAAACACTTCAAGTACTTCTTCTTACAATTTTATTAATATTTTCCAATATTTCGACCAACTTCGTTGATCATTTTCAAGGATCTGATAAAACAAGAATAAACACAAAGTATTCATGAACATTATTGAACAGTTCAAACAAGAATCAACATAAACAAATATATTATTTTCTCCAAAGGGAGAATGATTATTAATTTTAATTACATTTTGAGAGAACACAGAGCGCGTCCAAGTTTTTCCGCAGGCTTATGTCAACTGATTTGTTCTTCTCTTGAATTTGTCAATTGTGTGCCTATACACTTGTGCACATTGATCTGTATCGCGTTGGAAATTATATGCAGCATTTCCTTGAAGAGGCGTCTTGAGTAATTTTTCTCTTCAGTAAGAATTTCCACTTCGTCAAAATTAGGTTTGTGTCCAGTTAAAGTACAGTGAGCTGCGAGTGCTGTCTTTTTTTCTATCGGCTTATAATGAGCTTTTTGGTCCGACTTATGAGCACATATACTAGTTTTCAATTTATTCATTGTAGTGCCAACATATACTTTTCTGGCATATGTGGGACTTGTCACCATTACATGGAATTTTGTACACAACGTTTGGCTTGTCAGTTTCTGTCAATAATAGACTTTGTCCTGCTAAATAAACTATTCACGGTTAAATTCGATTTCAACGCCAATTCATATTTTCCCTTGTCATATGTATATATTGGAATGTTTCAATCTTTCAGAGAAACCCGGAGCATACGTTGTAGTTTTATATCAGCTTGTCTATACTTTTCCTGGGGAAACTATTCAATTTAAGGATTTCCACCATTTTCCCCTAATTCGTCTTGTGGGAATTCAGCGTCACTTATCTTCATAACTCTCTTAATGAAGTTGCTCGCAGTGTTAATAATTGTCCTTCTTGGGTGTTGGGAATGATAATTTATCAATCGTCCCGACGCTGTAGGTTTTTGGTACCAGTCCATTTTAAAAGCATTTCCTTGTCCCTGTCCAAATATGGTAGCTCTTTCTTCTTCGAGCGTGAATTGTAGTTGTCCATTAAAAGAATTCAATGCTGTCATCATGTTGGCCACTTCAGTTCTTCTGATAACAACAAATAAATCGTCTACATATTTCGTCAAGATTTTCGGCCTCTCCCCCAATGTGTCGAGTACTGTATCCAATAATACCTCCATGACGATGTCAGATATAATTGGTGATGCTAGGGAACCCATGGGCATACCCTTCCTCTGTTCGTAGAATCTATCTTCATCTATCTTCATATATTCTAATAACGTGTGTCCTTAAGGCAGAATGTCAAAATTTCCATAAATCCTTAGGTGTTATATTCGTGTACTGTCCAATTTCGTCCCAGTTATCCTCTATAGTCCTTAGAGCTAGATTAATTGGTATGCTGGGGAATAAGTTAACCACGTCAAATGAAACTATTATTTCATCCTCATCAATGCTTATGTTCCGAATCCTCGTCTTGAAGTCCACTGCGTCCTTTACGTTGTATTTTGAATTCTTCGTCACGTTCTTATGTATATCCAACACAAACTTACATAGCCCATAACCCGGTGTGTCACTTGACGAACAAATGGATCTCAAAGGATTACCATCTTTGTGGATCTTAGGTAATCCGTATATTCTGGGTGCAGTGGTAGCTCTCGTGGTCAATTTCCTCCTAGTATGGGCGTCAATAAATTGCCCCTCGTATAGTTTATCCACTAATTTGTTATTTTTATCCTGCAGTCCTGTTGTGGGATCTCTCCTTAAGCGTCTGTAGGTGCATATATCGCCCAGTATATTATCCATCTTCCTCTTATAGTCTAATTTCACTGCTACCGTTTCTTATTATATGTATAATTCCCACGACATCTATCTCTGTCTATGCTACAATTAAACCTGACAAAGAGTTATTTGTATGAAGTTTGAAATCTGTTGGTTAGCCCTTACCAGATTGGTTAGATGTATACAATTATTTACCGATGTTAAGCAAAATTCATAGAATTATTCAGCGTTGTTGACTTTTTGCTATATATGTAAATAGTTTCAACTTTGCGATTATTTACAGCCTGTGTTTAAAAACGAACTGGAACGAACGAATCGGCCAATATGAAATCTTTAACAACACGAATATTATGGTCAAAAGATATATTTATTTAGGATATTTATGGCCAGTTTCACAGTTGAAAATTCTCCATTTAAATGTACTTTAAATGCCCGTTGCTTGTCATTTAATATGAAAATTGTCTGAGAGCTTTTAAATGACGAGTGTGAAATTTTTAAAAGAATTGCCTTATTTGACTCATGGAATCCAATTTATTTACGTTTTAGTTTGCTCAACTTCGTTTTATGAAAACAGACCGTTAAACTTTCTTTTACAACAGTTTCTATTGTAACTTGTCTATATGAAAAAACAGAAATTATATTGTAAATTCATTTAATACAATTTTTTTCATATATATTTTAGCATTTATCGTGGTGTCCAAACATTCCTTATGCCTCTGTTTTGGTTTGAACAATCTTTCACATTAACCAAGGAATACGCAGCAAAAGCCAAGGTTGAAAATAAATTTTAAATTTGTTGTGAATAATTTACTAATTGCATCTTTTATTTAATTTCTTTAGCTCTTAATCAATTTGTCTAATTATGGTCAATATCTCGGTATTGCCTTAACCTCTTTGGGCGCTGTATTCTTTGTTACTGCCATTGTCTTAACAATGACGAAGAGATGGAAACGTATGCCCAACGATCAAGATGATGAAGATATGCTAACCAATTAAGCACAGCTGTGAAAACCAAAGAACACTATGTCCGTTTTAGTTTTACTAACACATGTAATATTGTTCATGTTAACAACCTCACATCACTGTATTATTTTATAGTTTTAATTTGAATAACCATTCCTTGTCATTACTCATTAGGTATTCTGCATAAAGTGCCAAATTTAGTTAATATTGTTTTATATTTTGTACATAGTGTTACAGTTTTAGATCTTAATTTGGTTTCAATCGCTTTGCAATACTACTACAGTCATATTTTGCACATTTTGCCATTAAATCCTTAATATTATATTTAAGGTTTTTCTTTGAAACGTGTTTATATTTTATACTCGCTTTGGTTTTAAGTATACTTTTATGTTAATTTCATTTTAAGAAATTGTTTTTACACGTAATAACAGTGCAATCTGTTTAAACTGCGATTAAAAATGTAAATATACACACAAAAATATTTTTGTATATAAAAATATGTCTAATAATAGTTTGTATGGTCGAGGGATATGGAACTGACCGTGGAGGTGGACAGTTTTTAATAGCCACCCACTTGGGAGTAGCCAGAAATGATACCTCCATAGGGCAGTCCAAACAGCACACTACTTCCGGTCTTATATTAAGTATGTCCCTGGAAATGACTTTATCGGAACGCTCCGTTAAGTGGCTACAGTGAGAAGGCGAAACAAATGAGCAGCCTTTTTGGTTATGCCAACACTGATACGTATGAGGTTAAATATGTGACACTGTCACTGAAGCTCTTCGAACCAGCGCATATGTCATACGTCCGTTGTCTTGGTCATGACATGCAGATTGTTTTTGGTGATATTAATGCTAACGTCGCAAAGTGTCACGGCAGTGGCCAAAAATGATATAAGTGAACATTCAAATTTCCAAATGTTTTTTTCTTTATTAACAAATAAACACTTAAATTAGATGAAATCTAAAATGGATATGTGAATTAGTATATTTTTTATAGTAGCTCAATTGTGATAGTTGTTAACCATGTAGTATCATCATTGAAAAATCTGGAATTTTACATATTTTTTAAACGCTTTTATTTCAAATACTTAATGTAACTGTCGGTAAATATTGTAATAGTTTGTCAAATTTAAGTACCAATTAATATGGCAACACTTGTTTTGGTGACAAATATTGATAATATGGAAATAACCGTTAGCTGAACGATATGTCTAAAGCAAAGTGACCTATTGAAAGCGAACCGCATGTTTAGAAGACAATAAAAAAAACACATCAAAACACTTCTCTAATTTTTTGATATTCAGCCTTATTACGAATGTCGTTGTCGTATTTATACTACAATAGTTTTGTAAAAGATTAAAGATAAGACGCCAACTTTGTCTTTAATCTTTTACAAAACTGTCGTTGTCGAAATACGAGAACGACATTCGTAATAAGGCTGATTAAGTCCGAAAAAGTGTGTATTTAAATATACATATATAAATCTGAAGCAATTTTATTTTTTATGAATATTTTTCAGTTCATTGAAGATACGCGATATTTTTAACAAATGGTTAGAAATTAACCAATGTAAAAAAAGCCTTATCGTTTATGAAATAAAGGAATCATTACACTGCACACAGGGAACAAAAATCAAGTTTACGCTTTTGAAATTTAGCATTAATTGGGAAAAGTATGGACGGAAAAACTCTTATTTTGAAAAGACCTTAATAACTGGCTGGATAGTGAAATATTCCATGGGCATTCTATTTGTGTTGTAAGTAAATCAGTTTTTGGCGTCAATCAGAGATAAAATAGGTCTGTTATTTTTTAGGAACCAAGTTCAAGCATTGTTAGAGGACGGCCACGTCTGTCTTTCAAAGTAGCATCACATCGAACTAAGCGAAGACGTGTTGATGAACTTGTTGTGTCAACCTCTGCTGAAGCTCTTACAAAAGCAGCAGAAAAAAATTTGTTCCCATGAAACGTGTGAATTGGAACAAAAACGCTACGAATCGATACAAAAATCGCTTCTCACACTTTCTGTGACGTACTGGTTTTTTCATGCTTGTTGGAAAAATGCAAGAAACACTGCTTCTAAAAAGGAGGGAGTCGACAAATTTTAAACGTCGAAAATACTCACAAATTAAAACAGTGCGAGATTTGAATATTGTTTCTACAAAACGGGTTTTTAAGAAATTAAGAATTTATATGTCAAGTGGAGAAGATATAAATTATGTATATCTTTTTTGTTATGTATTTCAATTGATTTTTCCTAAATATTACAGTGAAATCAAAACAGCAAAAAGAAAATATAGTTGAATATATGTCACCTAATTTGGAATTTGCAAACGACAGTTTGGAGGGGTAAAGGGTTGATATTTTTCGCACTAGCCTATTTTTTTTATTACTTGACAACTTTCTTGGAATATTCCAATAAAAACGTAATCAGTGTTGCCTCTTTTCGCATTGATATACAGAAAAACTTTTTACTCACAAATTGTAGTTTCAGAAACGTCAGCACATGTTCCATTACCTATCTGGTCTTATGGATCTGAAATTTGGGGTACAGCATCGAAAACAAATATTAATATTATACAGCGCTTCCAATCAAAATTCTTGCGTTTAATAACTAATACTCCAACATATGTCTCCAATAAAATTCTTCATAGGGACCTTCACTTAAATACTGTCCAACAGGAAATCGATGCAGTTAATCAACGTTATGCGAATAGGTTATCAAGCCACAGTAACCCATTAGCTCTACAACTGCTGAACGTCTCATCATCCCAACGACGACTACGACGTTTTCAACATACTAATCTTGTTGCCACCAGATAATCTATTCAAGATAAATTATGTAAATGTAATAGTAGTTTTATAGCTGCCTTAACTTCAAAGGAGGATAAGCAATGGCTCATCATCCTTCACATGCTAAAACACTATGTTTAATTTATTTATGTAAATCTACAAATTGCCTAATGTCATATCTAATGATAAATTGCAAATAAAATTGGAGTCTAAAAAAAAAAAAAAAAAAACATGTTCCATTACAGGCAATTTTAGATAAAACCTCAAACAGCATTTTGAAGAAGTTAGAACTTGGTTCTGACAGTAATGTTATTTTAGAGTGGATTTGATGGCAGTAGCGGTCATAGCTTATAAAAACAAAAATTTGAAAGCCAAGACGATACTGACGAGTTTTTGTTTGTTACATCTTTTGCACCATTGCGGCATTGTGTGGCAAAACAGCAAACACTCTTCTCAAAGGCTATGTAGACCTCTGAAAATAGTATTTGCTAAAGAAAATCCTAGACTTATAATGGAAGTAAAAGACATAGAAAATTTAACTACATACGTCTATAATAATGATAAAAAGAAAATTAACGTTCAGTATCGCTTAAAATTACCCATGATTAAATGCTATACATGGGCATAAGAGTTGTGCGACTTGTGTTCTGTGTGGAGCTAAACCTTCACAAATGAATAGCGAATTAGTTCTTGAAAGAAAAGTCAACGAAAATTGCTACGAATATGGTATAGCGACTTTACATGCACGGACAAAATTTTTTGAATGCATTATTCACATTACATATGTATAAACTACCTATTAAGTCTTGGCGTATAGTGGATGAACAAAATAAGCAGGTAGTGATGGAAAATAAAAAGAGGATTCACGATCAATTCAAGAATGAAATAGGGCTTATTATAGATATGGTTAAAACAGGATATGGCACATCGAATGATGCAAACATGGCCAGACGCTTCTTTTCTAATATTGTACAAACGGCTCAGATAATAGGTGTTGATAAAACTTTAATAAACAACTTTTCTGTTATTTTAAGAACATTTTCCAGCGGACTGCATATAAATGTTACAATCTTTGAAAAGCTATTAAAAGAAACATTTATTTTATAGTATAATAAGCTATATCCCTGGTATTACATGGCTGTTACTGTGCACAAAGTTTTAGTTCGCGGTATTAATTACATCAAGTATTCAAATGTACCAATTGGAATGTTATCGGAGGAGGTCATAGGGTCCTGTCACAAAGTAATTCGAAATAATAGACTGAGGCATACAAGAAAGACGAATAGAGTTGACTCCAATAGGGATCTAATACATTACCTAATTCTGCAGTCAGAGCCAGATATTTCGGTGAACATTAAAAAAAAAAATTTTGAAAAATTTTGAAAAAAAAAATTTGATCTAAATGAAATAAAAGATTTGGTTTTTGTGGAAGATGAAAGCATCATATCTGAGGATGACTTCTGCCATAACATTGAAGATATTGGAAAGTAAGAAATATGCTTTGCATGTCTGAAGCTGAAAATAAAGTTTATGTTTAAGCTAATTACATGAAATTATTCGATTTTTTTACTTCAAGATATATGGGCAGTGGGTTTATCCTTTGATGTAATTTTATCAAATTCAATATAGTGAGTTAAAATGTATTAAAGACGATGCGTACAAAATTTGGTTCGATTCGGATTGAAACTTTCGAAAATATTCGATTTTTTTACTTCAGGGTATATGGGCAGTGGGCGTGTCCTTTGATGTAATTCTATCAAATTCAATATAGTGAGTTAAAATGTATCAGAGACGATCCGTACAAAATTTACAAAATTTGGTTCCAGTTGGATAAAAACTTTTGAAAATATTCGAGTTTTTTACTTAAGTATTTTCTTAGACTACTTACGTAAACATTCTGTACCAGCTTTTATCCACCTGCGATTACTCCTTCTATTTTTGGCTAACGCTTATATGAAATCACGACACTGGGCGTCGTCAGGTAAAATATGTGAACCAACCATCGATAAATTCAATCTACACGCCATTACTTCCGATAACGACATGAGATTTTGTTAGATTTTGCATCAGCCAAAAATCTGGTTGTCAATACTACGAGATTCCATCATAAAGACATCCACAATGCTACTTGGATATCCTCTGGTCAACAGACGAAAATCCAGACTGATCATCTGGTAATTGATGGAAGGTACTCTACTAGTGTAATAGACGTATATGTCATTCGAGGAGCTAATATCGATTTGGATCACTACCTGTACCTCGTTTCAATAGTTCTCGAATCGAAAAAGTTTTCACATTAAGCATGAAACAAAAAATTCCATGGTTTCTCGATTTGTGAGTAAAAAGTGTTTCTGTATACCAATGCGAAAAGAGGCAATACTGATTACGTTTTTATTGGAATATTCCAAGAAAGTTGTCAAGTAATAAAAAATAGGCTAGTGCGAAAAATATCAACCCTTTATCCCTTCAAACTGTCGTTTGCAAATTCCAAATTAGGTGACATATATTCAACTATATTTTCTTTTTGCTTTTTTGATTTCACTGTAATATTTAGGAAAAATTAATTGAAATACTGCATAACAAAAAAGATATAATTTATATCTTCTACACTTGACATATAAATTCTTAATTTCTTAAAAAGCCGTTTTGTAGAAACAATAGTGATCTTCATGAAAGCTCGAAAGAACCTCGTAAACTCGAAAACATCGTAAACTTGCACAGCAAACGTCAAAACAAACAAATTTCCCATACAAAGCGACTTGCTCAAAAGTGGAAAGTTTTCGAGGCAAATTTGCTGCGCAAACGTGGGATGGAGAAACGTGTAAACTTTTGAGACATTTCGTTGTCATCTGACTAGGATGGATAAATAAGGTGATAGCACTAGAACAGTAGAAAAGGTACACATACATAATACATGCAATTGCTACTGCTACCACCTTATGTATCCATCTTGGTCAGCTGATATGGTTTTGAGCACAACTACGCTGAGCAACTTTACCTGGTGCCTCATGCAATGGTGCGAGGGAAACTTGCGCTGAGCAAAAGTTCTCGGCTTTCACGTTTGCATGAATGCCGCTAATATTCAAATCTCGCACTGTTTTAATTTGTGGGTATTTTTGACGTTTAAAATTTTAAATTTGTCGACTCCCTCCTTTTTAGAAGCAGTGTTTCTCACATTTTTCTAACAAGCATGAAAAAACCAGTACATAACAGAAACTGTGAGAAGCGATTTTTGAATAGATTCGTAGCGTTTTTGTTCCAATTCACACGTTTCATGTGAACACTTTTTTGGTTCGAAAACTACAGAATCGAGGTACTGGTTGCAGCAAAGGTTCGTACAAAGTTTAAGCAGAACGACAGTCGTATTTAATCCAGACATTTAGGAAGCTAGATATCGGAAAGCTGCAATTACCATAGATAGCCATGACCTATTCTGACACGCTCACTCAGCTACAGGCCCAGAACCCATTCCGCTTCAAGATCCTGAAGCGCAGTGGAAGTACATTTCCCACTCTATGAAATCTGTTGCAGACACCGCACTTGGTTATGAAAACCCGCTTAAAGGCAAACCATGGTACGATTCAGAGTGCCACATGGCAAGTTATGAAAAGAATGCTGCACGTATGGCACTGCTTCCGTCAGTTGCAACGCGAGCCGCGACGGAGCGGTATAAGACGGGGGGAGAGAAACCCCGCTTATTTAAGAAGAAGCATCGGTTGTGGAGAAAGTGCGAGAGTTAGTAATTTGAATCATACAGAAGAAAGAATGAGGCCCGTAAATTCTGCTCAAAAGTGCTAACTCAAGTTAACGGCCATGGATCAGGGCTCCCCTTTTCTAGAGATAAGGATAGGAATCTTGTACGGATATGTAGAATTTGTTGGGAATATGGAGAGATAACTTCTCCGCTTTACTTGCCTCAGGAGACTTCAGTATAGATGAGGGTGTTGAGCAAATACAGGACGATGGACACAACTGCCCCCTCCTAGCTAAAGTGAAGTTAGAACTGCAATTTCCGGGCTTAAGAACAACAAAGCCAAAAGTGCTGATGGACTACCGGCTGAGGTGTTGAAACCTGACGGTTATGAGTTGTAAAGGTGCTTGCATCGGCTCATATGCAAAATCTGGGTAGACGAATTCATGTCCAACCCAATTCTTGTCCTGTTTTCAAAAAAGGCGACTGGAGTATTTGTATCAACTATCGTAAGCCTCGTAGCCGACGCACAGAAGGTCCTCTCGCGGGTAATATGCGAATGTCTAAAGCCTAAAGCGGACCTGATAACTGTGGCTATAGGTATGGAAATTCAGCTATCGACCAGATATTCACATTACGACAAATTCTGGAGAACACCCACAAAAAACAATTCAACACCTACCACCTCTTTGTAGATTATAAGACTGCTTTCTATATTGTAAATAAATAAATAAATAAACAAGACTGGCTTCGATAACCCGATACGGGGAAAACTGTACCAAGCTATGTCGGAGCTTTGAATTCCTGATAAGCTGACACGCCTTTGTAGAATGACACTAGCCGAAACGAAATCGCAGTAAACATTCGTAAAGATCTCAGCGAACCATTTAGTATGAGGCCAGGCCGCAGGTAGTGCGACACCCTGTCATGCGGTCTCTAATATATAAATTAAGATCAACGTGAGAAAAGCTGCAGCCAACATGAATAAAAATATGAGCAGGAAAAGTCATATGATGCTTGCATATGCTATTACTGCCGTATTTTCAGAAAATGTGGAGTTGGCGGTAAACGAGGGCAAGACATAATTAATGGTTTCGACAAGCAGAACATCCATCCGCTTGGATGAAAGGGTTAACGTTGATAACCGTTATAATTTCGAGGTAGTGGACGAATTAATTTACCTCGTAGCTGCCGTAAACAGAAGTAATAACGCCAGCCTTCAAATCAAATGGAGAATTGTGCTTGCAAACAGGTGTTATTTCGGGCTAAGAAA
The DNA here is from genome assembly GCA_963931995.1 of Phaonia tiefii. NCBI lineage: Eukaryota > Metazoa > Arthropoda > Insecta > Diptera > Muscidae > Phaonia > Phaonia tiefii. The sequence continues at coordinate 296,393,542 of OZ008368.1, forward strand.
GCACTTCAGAGATAAGACTCACTGGAATCGAAAATCCAATTATATCAGAATCTCTTACAACCTATCTTGCTTTCCGTCGCGGAATCCTGGGTCATATTGCATGCTGATGAAATATCATTGGGAGTCATCGAGAGAAAAATACTCCGAAAAATATACGCTCCTATAATATAAAATTGCGAGTATCGACGACGGATGAACCACGGGCTGTACAATCTGTATCTCGGCATTGACGTAGTTATGCGTATCAAAGTAGCGCGTTTACGTTGGCTATGCCATGTCAGTAGAATGAATCAGAATGAAGCAGTGCGAACGGTATTCGAAGACTAACCCGAAGGACATCCAAAAAGAGGACGACCAAGACTTGGCTGGAACGACCAGGCGGAAGATTGTCAGCGAGAGCTTGATGTTACTAACTGGAGGAAAAAAACTGAAGATCGAACCAGTTGGTTCATTTTGTAAGGCCCTTGACCCCTCTGAGGCCACCTATGTAAGTAAGTAAGTACGGTCGAGGTATGATCGATTCTCTCATTCAACTTATAGGCCTGGTTGAATAACTGAATATACCTAGTATAAATTCGATTTGATCAATTTATTATAAGATCCCCTTTTGCTTTGTGGTGGAGGCTATTTTCTACGAGGTAACATTGACATGTATCCGTCAAGTATATTTTTACGCATTTTATTACGCCAAAATATATTCAATATAAGCGTAAGCATCAATGAATTGTGTTAATAATTTCACCTATTTAAAAACGTGCCTAGAGACGTTTTGGGAACACTACTAATGCGATCTTCGGAAACAGTTTTTGGAAATAATTGTATGAAATCGTAACAGTCGGTACTAATTCTAGAAACCCAATCAGATAATCACCCTTATTCTGATTGTCGTCGTCAAGACAAAACAACGACATCTTGCGACGACTGTTGATACTTCGTATTCGCGTAGTCGTTTTTCGATAACTATTGACACAAGTCGGTATTCTCTAAATGATATTGACGTTGATATTGAATTGATGCGACCCTGTTTTTGTCGTCGCATTTTTTGGAAACGATTCGAAGAAGTAAGCTGTTAAAAAAGGAAGTAAAAGTAAATGTGGAAATATGAAAATTACGAATAATGAACAGTCCCAAAAACTTGTTGAAGAGTTGGAGAAGAATCCATCCTTAGCAAAAGGTTTCAAAAAAAGAACAGTGCCAACAAATTTTAACCAGCAATGGGAGAACATTGGAAGTATTTTGAATGCCTCTGGACCACCGAGTAGAGATGGTGATGGCTGGCAGAAGGTAACTAACATATATCCCCGGTTTGTTGTAGATTAATAAAATCAAATATTTTCTTTAAGGTTTGGAGAGACTTAAATTTCAACGTCAAAAGGAAAGTGGTGAAAAACAAATCGGAGATGAGAGCAACAGGCGGCGGTATAAATAAATACATAACATTGAGCCCATTAGAAGAAGCTGTTGCTGATTATAGTACATGTGCTGGTCCTCTTTCTTCGGACCCAAAATTTTAATATGGTTTCCGTGCACACAGCCAATCACACCAGAAAATCCATTTTAAAAAAAAATCATTTTGGCTTCTGATTTTTCTTCTCCGCTCATTTCAAGTTTAATCCAAAGTGGGCAAATGTCCTTTTCCAACGCACTCACAGTTTCCGAGATGCGACAGTCCGAGGTTAAAATCGTTACCGACACTTAACTGATAGGACCCTTGTCCCAAAAATAGTAATGTGGCAGCTAACTTTATTCTGTTGGATAAACAATTTAACCTAGCTCCAGTTTTCATCTCAGGAGCAATTTCATCCAATACATAATTAAACGCATTTTTGTTTAAACGAAAGTATTTCTGAAATCTTGAAAGAAAGAAAACTTTGTGATTGCCAGTGGAAATTCATTCAACCTTAAACTTACTTGTTGTCCGGTAGTTTCATGACATCAGACCTATATCTTAATGTCTTTCTTTGTAAAATAAGTTTCTTTTTATTTTCTTCATCACTTGAATCAGAAACAAAAAACATTTTTCAACAATTGGATGAATAGATAAAAAATCGGTTTCAAAAATGTTAGTTATGTGACTTTTTTTATTTATGATATCGATAAACAGTCAACGTCAAGACAATAATGATACGGAATACCAAAAATCCGTTGATGTGATATTATATTGAAACGAAGTGATATTGATATTAAATTGACGGTGACAATCAGAATAAGGGTGAATATTTTTTAGAGTTTTTAGCACCAAACAAAATTTGAAATAACTACCTCACCCCTTTATCTCTTGAAATGTTCAAAATATAATCCCAACTGTGAAAGGGAAATTTATTTCCTAAAAGTTCATCCACTGTGAATAGTCACTATCGTATTTTCACAGAGAATGGGTGAAGTCTTTGCTAAAGTAAGTTTTAGCTGTGACAACAGCCAAGTGTTGTCAAAATTTCACATTAACTAATCACAATAGTTGCAAATTTACAAATTAAATTTCACTGTCGGGGAACAGAAGTTAAATATTAGATTAGCGTTGTTTTAAAGCAGGGCCCTCATTACCACATCCGTTTCGTATCGTAATCTCAATAAAGGAAGTGCATCATTTAAAGGATCAATTAGATGGTAGCTTCTAAGAACCTAGTATTGATGAAATCCTATTCCGCTATTAACTTGATTCATAAAACTATTTCTTCGGTTTTAATTCAAGTATTAATTTGATCAAACTTCCAGGTTAAACATTGATATTACATGCTCTTACACCATTGAGTTAAACAAATCTATCATGTTTAACTTCGAGGGACTATTGTCCTACTTCACAGCAATTGTGGGACACCATGGGAAATTGCAACCTTTGTGTCAGTGGTATTTGGAAGGATCTCATTTAATGGATAAATTGTACCAGTAGAAATCTCATTTCCTGAATACTCATATGCCCTACGATCGAGAAACAAAATAGTCCAGGAAAATGGCTTAAAATGTTCTTTGTGATTAAAACAGACGGTCGAATGGACATGATTCAATCGACTATACATTTAACCAGTATATCGTCACCGGAAATGCCCAAAGGCGTAACCCTCAAAAAATAAAAACTCGCTAAAATATATATGTGCAAAATAGTAGACTTCCAAGTTCCTAAGGTAAGCTGTGCAATGCACGCGTTTAAAACTGAAATACTTTGGATTTTATAAGGATTTTTGCTTCTCCTGTAAAATTTTGAAAATGAGGGTTACGTCTTTGGGCATTTTAGGTGACGATATGGACGTTACTAACGGTATTGGGTTAGGTTACGTTTTCAAAGATGACTTGAGACATTTGTCTCATGAACCAGTTCCGGGCATAAACTGAAGCAAGAGGGTTGGGGTATGACTTGTGATCTTCGTATTAAGGGTGTGCATCATTTGTTCATAAATAAAGGGTTTTTCAACAGAGACGCTACAAAAGTAAATCGATAGGAACAGCAACCGACGCCATATTTTTTCCCGCTCTTTTGACATTTCTCTTCAGTAAGGTTTGCCATTTCATCATGGAAAGATATACGAGCCAACAACGAGTCGAAATTATTAAAATTTACTACCGAAATTTGGAGTCAGTGGCTTCAACTTTAAGAGGCCTCAACAATCAGCGATGAGCCTCATTTCTGGCTGAATGGCTTCGTCAATAAGCAAAATATGCGTTATTGGTCAGACAGCAATCCACACGTAATCCATGAGTCATCATTGCATCCCGAAAAAAATTACGGTTTATGGGCCGGCGGCGTCTTTGGGCCGTACTTCTTCCATGGTGATCAAGACCGGCACATTACTGTGAATGCGAATCGCTACTGTTCAATGATAACCGAATATTGTTGGCCCCAATTGGATAATATGGACTTGGAGGACATGTGGTTCCAACAGGACGGCGCCACAAGCCACACAGCGAATAACACAATCAATTTATTGGAAACCAAGTTTGGTGAACGTGTTATCTCACGAAATGGCCCAGTCGATTGGCCGTCTCGGTCGTTCGATTTGATGCCGTTAGATTATTTCCTGTGGGGCTACGTCAAGTCTATGGTCTATGCCAACAAGCCAGCGACGATTGATGAACTTCGTACGAATATCGAACGTGAAATTGCAGCAGTATCGGCCGATTTATGCTTGAAAACTGTCGAAAATTGGGTTCACCGTCTGGACTTCTGCAAGCGTGCCCGTGGTGGCCATGCAAAAGAAATCGAGTTCCATACATAATGGCATTGAACGTACTTTCACAGGAATAAAGAATTTCATTGGTATCTAAAACCGGTTTTGTTTTATTTAAAAAAACTTTTGTAGCGCTCTTATTGAAAAACCCGTTATATTCAAAATCATTGGAGAGGTTTTGTAGTATTCATCTTGGGAAAGTGGGGAAATGCCAGAGGAAATGTTCAATTGTTCCAATGTCGTCCTTAAACACGCTACATTGGTTTGTATTTGGGGTTTACGCCGATTGTTTCTGCTTCGGTGTCAGCGTAGGGATTTTGGAAACCCAAGTTTGTTTGTATTTGGGGTTTACGCCGATTGTTTCTGCTTCGGCGTCAGCGTAGAGACTTGGGAAACCCGGCGGCTTGTCGGCTAACCTGGCGGCAGCGGCTATTCCTATTAGTAAATTGACCCGGCTGCTGTTGTGTAGAATTCAATTCTTAGGAAATTTTGCCTGCTGTTGTTTTAGTTGTAATGTGTGCTGTAACCTGGCTGTTGTTATGCAAAATTCAAAGTATAGTTTAACTCCAGAAGCTAATTCTTGAGAAATTAAGCTGACTCTTATTAGGAAATGGAGATGAGAACTATTCTGATTGTGGTTGTAGTTGTGGTTGCAACGTGTGTTGTAAATCAAAACGAAGTCATTAGGTTTGTTTCTTTACTTTACCGCGGGATCCCGCGGTAACCCAAACGCGTTTCTTTACTCACAAATTGGGCAAATGAGAGCGAATTTTTAAAATGTCTTAACGTTAAAATGCGTTTCTCTTTTTACCGAACTTACCCAAACATTTTCTTCGGGTAAGTTTGGGCAAAGTGTCAAACAATCAGCTGTTCGAAACGTCAACATAAAAACATATGCATTATTTGTGAACAAAAATAAAATAAGTGAAAAAATTTATTGAATTTATAATTTTATTAATTTGAAAAATGATGAAAAGTGTGCAAATGAACAGTGAAAATGAACATGATATGCAAGATTTGTTGTCAAGCATATGTTTTGTGTTTTGACATTTATTTTCGGGCTAGAAGTGTTTTTTTGCGTTTCTTTACTTTTGTGTAATATTGTGTATTTGAGAGAGAATTTTGCTTTTACTCTCTTTTACCCGAACTTTACCCAAAAAGTAAAGAAACAAAGCTATTAATTGATCGATTGTATAAAAGATTAAACAAAAAGTTATAAGCCGTCGAACCACGCCTCCGCCGCTGCGCCGTTTTCTACGTAATCCGGCGGCGGTGCGGCAACAAACGGCGGTGGCGTAAAGGTCTAGTTTGTATCGTATCTTTTTAATCAAAGTCGAGATATTAATTTCTATATTGAAACATCTCCTAAAAAAAATCCTCTATTAAAATGCCCACAATTAGACGAAATTTGATTTTGTCCAGACTCATGAAACCACCGGGTCTTCCTACAGGATATTCACCGATCTGCCACTACTCTGATGTGTCTCATATTCTCATTGAAAGGTTTTGTGGCCCATTGTCGAAGTTCAGGGGTGAATTTACGCATCCATTTCCAAAACCAAGTAAATTGGTGTAACCAACGATAGGCTTTTAGTAAAGCAAAGCCCTTGGTGGATATAAAAAAAATTTTATCCAAAAAACAAATAGCTGTTTAAATTTTACAATTTATTTTTATTTAAAACTTATATCAAAATCTTATGCCTAAAACAGTTTTTTTCCTTTTGCATTCTACGCTTACAATTTGCATATAAAAACCTTAAAATAAATTTGTTTACAAATTTATTTGTGAATTTTTAATTAAATATAAAATTGATATTCTTCGTCGTTAATATCGAAACCAAAAATAAAACAAAATTTTACAATGAAAAAGAAAAGTAAATTGAAACAAAAAAACACGCGATACAAAAAAGGACCTTTGCCATTACTATAAAAACAAACCAAAGAATAAAAATAAAAAATTAAACAAAATAAAACTTTGATAATGAAACACGAAATCATACAATTCATTACTAAATTAAAAACACGAAAATTAGTATAGTTTATTTTGCATGATTACTATGATTTCTTTTCAAGTATTTGTGACTTATGGGCTAAACAAAATTATAAATTATGACAATTTTCATAAATTTAAATTTTTTATTTAATTAATTTTTTCCATATTTATGCATATAAAAAAAATTATTCAATGGGAATGTTTACTTCAAACTGTGTTATATAAATGTTTTGATTTTAACGTTTTACTTGTTGTTTCCTCAAATATCAATAACATGTTTTTCGTATTGTTTTTGTTTTTTTTATTTGAATATATTTCATATTAATAAACTTATCGTATACAAAAAAATTTCAATTTCAATTGGGGGGGGGGGGGTAGTTTTTATTTTAATATATAAATGCAACATTTCTTTTGTTTTTTATAGTTTTACAAAAAAAAAAATAAATAGAAAAATATGGCAAAATCATTTATTTCTTTTTAAAATTATTTAATATTAACACACATTTTTGTTAATTTAGCCATAGATTTTCTTAAATAAAATCTATGCAAATTCATGTGTTTTTGTTTACATTTTTTTGTATTTCTACGTTAAAGTTAGAAATTAAAACGAAAAAAAAACTTAAAATTGTGTTGTTAGGAAAAATGTTGCTAGTTTTTGTTTGTTATTTTTAATTAATAATAATTTTTAATATTTATTACATAAATTTTGCTGTTATTTTTGTCGTTTTGCGAACAAACAACTAAAATTATTCTCCATACATTTAATGTATACACGGTGGGGCAAGTTGTATGCAATTTTTCAAGTTTTTCTGGTTTTCACTTAATATTTGAGATTTGTATTATTATTATTCATTTGATTATGGGTTTTTTGTTTGAAAAGAAATATTCGTTTTCAATATAAATTTCTAAAAGAAACGTAAGGCCTAATAGGCTAAATGATGGTTATGTTGGTGTTAAATGAAAATTTGTTCGTTTTGCACAAAGTCCATTGAAATTATTTAGAATTCAAACACATAAAAAGGGCTGTTCTGGAATTTAGTTTTGATTATAACTACATAAAAAAAAACATTTTGGAATTTACTTTTGTTTATAGTTTAAAAATAGTTTGTAGGGAATTTTACAATTAATTTGTATTTTCTATTATTTTGTTAAATATGAGGAAGGAAGATAGAGCTCTGGAGGAGATACAGGGTAAACAAGTACTTTCTTTAATAATAACATGTATTCATTCACAATAAGGATTGTTTACAGTAGTAAATGCAATCCGACTGTTTAAATATTTTATGATAACGAATTTAGAGGAGATACGGAGCAAACAATTACTTTCTTTAATAATAACATGTATTCATGATACGGATTGCTTTATAGTGAGTGCTTAGAGGAAAGTTGTTACGTTGGCAAATGTATTCAGACTGTTTAAATATTTTATGATAACGAATTTACAAAAATTTTGAAAAAAATTATATGTAATGTTAAAAAAACGTTTGTTTTAGTTTTAAACTAAATAGTTTCAATGGACTTTTACGAAATTAAATACTTTTTTTTGTTGATACTATTGCAAAAAAAGAATTCATTCAAATTGCTTCTTGTTCTTGTTGTTCAGTTTAACATTTTGTATATTGTTTCTTAAGCACTTTCGTTTAATACTAAATTTTAAAATAATTTATGTTAAAAAAATAATATACATATTCATTGTAAATATATGTGTGTATATAAAAATAATTTCAATCACAGTTGTTTTGGGCGGAATTATTAAGATACGTTTTTGTGTGTGTGTGTGTGTAAAGTTAAGTTAGTGAGAGAGGTGTCGTAGTGTTTAACGAATTTTTAAATATTTTTTCAAATATTTTTTTAAAGGAAAACAAATGTAGATTCGTTTAGAAATTAAAAAAAAAACTTGTGTATAACACAAGTTAACTTTTAAATGTTAGTTAAAAGAAAAACAAACAAAAATAAAAATAAAAAATTAATAAATTATGTTTAATGATTGATTTGTTTTTATGTTTTTAAATTATTTGAAATAATCCGTATTTTATACTTGAGTATTATTGCTGTTCAGTTTTTGTTGTTGTTGCTTTAAATTTAGTATAAGGACTTGTTTTTGTTTTGTTTTTTTTTTAGCATGAGTGCAATTTGTTTGCGTAGTTTTAGTTTTTCAACTTCCTAAAGGTGACTAGATTTTGTTAGTTTTACTATATGCTTCTTCTTGTCTCTGTTGAATGTTTTGTTGTATAATTTTTTTTGTAAAGTATTCGGCTTTTATTTGAGGTTAGAGTTGCAATACTAGGTTATATTCTAGTTAAACTTGTAATATATATGTATAGTATATAAAGTTATATATATACTATATACATATATATATAGTTATAATTCATCTGTCACATTTGTGTAACTGTTATAATATTTTACACGGATTGTTTTCAGATAATGTTAAACAAAAAAAAAATAGAATGAAGCTTCAAGAGATGAGTCAGTTAATAAAGATGGCATAACTTTACAAATTTGTAATTTTGTTTCCGTTTTGTTTTTTTATAATTTTATAGTTTTTTTTTGTGTAAAATGCTTGATTTTTCTCAGCGTTTTCTTAAGTAAACAGATTCATAGTTCGTATTGATATTCATAGAATTTTTGGGAATTCCCTTTCTTACAATTGTATATAATTTCATCATATAATGATGTATTTTCTCCTGTTAATATCATCCATAGATGACTCTATAATACCGTTTTGTCTCTTTCACATATCACCAATAGATGACATTTGAAAATACTTATGTTTGTTTGTTGTCCTTAAAATAGTCATTGAGTTTATTTCTCTCATTTCCCTGTAAGCGTTTCTTGCTGTGTATTCTTATGAAAAATTTCCTAAAATTCGTTAATGTTTCAAATTTTTTAAAATCATTTATTGGAAAAAAATAATTATATTTCGTAAAAACAAAAGAGATGGTGGCTGTTAAGAAATTTTATTTCACTACCGATTTCATCTAAATATGGCATAATCAATCAGATATGGAACTAATAGTTGTGAAATTTTCTCAAAAATTTTGTTTTAAATTGACCTGCAATTTCTTCCGAACAAAAAACTGCGATTTTACTTTTGATCAATGAGGGGGTTTATCTACATAATACATACATATGTATTTATTTGAATTTCATATCAGGCAGTATCAATTTCAGTGAAATTTGTATGAAATATCGATAAGTACCAACCAATAAATACCAGAATCTCTGCAGTAGTAATCGGTAATTTGTATAAACTATTCAAACATTTACAGTCTGATATACAAATTGATAGATAAGAATGACAAAGTGTTGAACAAATACTCTGCTGTAACTGATTTTATATCCAACCATTGCGAAGTCATGTGTTCTAACAGTTGGTTCAATACAGAGCTTCAGTTTTACAATACAAAACTCAGCTTTTTCAAACATGGAATCTTGAAAAATCCGATAAGAACGCAGTGTAGGTACAACAATTACTCTACTGTAACTGATCTTACATCCGACAATTGCGAAGTCATGTGTTCTAACAGTTGGTTCAATACAGAGCATCTGTTTTACAATACAAACCTCAGTTTTTTTTTAAACTTGGAATCTTGAAAATTCCGACAAGAATGCTGTATAGGCACAGTAGGCACACCATTTACTCTGCTGTGACTGATCTTACATCCGACCATTGCGAAGTCATGTGTTCTTACAGTTGGTTCAATACAGAGCATCTGTTTTACAATACAAACCTCAGCTTTTTTTTTAACTTGGAATCTTGAAAATTCCGACAAGAATGCTGTCTAGGCAATATAGGCACAATTCTTCAAAAACGCCTGAATATAGGCAACAGTTTTTGCATAACTAAATATGTAAATTTCTCGTTGTACATGATTCTGGGGCACCTACATCTAGTATTCCAAAATCAGCACCTTAATTCTGTAAATTTTTAACGATACAAATTGTTAGTTAAATTGACAAAATTTGAAAATGTTGTATTGAAATTTTATGAGTTTTGACAATTTAACTACCGATGTTTACCGCTAAAAAGTTACAGAATTCAAGTGCAATTGTCTTTCACTGGAAATTTTGAAAACGAAGATTTCAGCTGCAATGTGTACGCAATACAACAAATGTAAGCAATATTTTTCGACATCGCCTAAAGTATATGCAATAATTTTTAGAATTTTCATAACGAAATCAGTAACTCAGTCATTTTACCCGTCCCAGCGTCCCTGTCTGTAACATACAACTCTTTATGGTCACTTTAAATTGGGACAATTTTCAAATATGATAAGGAAATCGATAACAAATTCTATTTAGAATATATAAATCTATAGATTTCTATACAAAATGGGTTTCTGTAAACGTTTTCTAAACTTTAAACGCTTGCCGAAAAATCAGTAACGTGAAGCCAAACATGAATTTAAAATTTTGAATACCAACTTTTTACCAACTGACTACAACGCTGAAAATAAATATGTATGTTAGTGTGTGTTTTTGATTTGAAGAATAAAATTTGAAAATTAATTGATTTTAGTAAAAATATATAATATATCCTTTTTAATTTCCACCACAAAATACTGACTGATTGGAATATTGAAATGTATTTTCATATTTTCACTTGTCATATTTTTTTTAAACTTGTATATAAATTACTTTAAAACTTTTGTGAAAAACATTGGCTGAATCGGAAAACTTATACGTTTTTTTATCGTTGTTGTTTTTTGAGTAATAACAGGGATTCTGTCTAAACTTCATTTCTGGAAAAATTTTCAGGAACCATATTAGCTTCGTTTGGGTTATATACCCTTTTTCTTCTTTTTAGAAATCTACTATTAACGAAAACGAATACCTTTCATGTTGTAATTGTTATTTGTTGTTGTTGTTATCATTAGAAAAACCACTGAAAATTGTCACTTTGACCACCGGATGCAATAGGAGGTTGGTGGTTTGTTTTTTATTTTCTCTTCCACTCATGTATGAGAGTTGTAACTCTTATGATGTTTCAATATAGCTGGATCCATAACGTAATTATTGGCTTCGGCCAATTGCATGGGTAGTGGTGGCAATTTGTCATTGGGATGCCTATGACATATTGATGTCTTTCGTGGCTTTCCCAATGTTAAAGATTTTCCTCCAGCCATTGATGTCGAGGACGATGACGTCGGCGTGGTTGTTGTGGAATTGTTACTGCCAGGAGATGCGTTATTCGTACTTGTACCATTGCTATTGGTAGATTCGGCACTGCTGGGAGATGTTGAATTTGTCGACGATCCACTTCCGTTATTTTGCAGTTGATTTGCTTGATGTCTGGAGTTTTTCGGATGAGCCAACACCTTCGTTTGCTTGAGCAGCGAACGATCGTTGCACAGTGCCGATATTAGTGGTAAGTCCAGGTGTTTACTTTTTTCTCTTAGCAATTGAATATCAAATTCACTTGGTTGAGGCTGAGTTGTACCGCTGGATGCAGAGCCATTTGTATTCATGGCGGCCAATGAGCTCCGGCTAGCCTGTTGCTTGGCCGCCTGTACGGAAGCTTGTAGTTGGGCTATTATGTTCGTACCTTGGCTGCGCCCCAGCAGTAAATCGTTTTTTGGCCTTTCACCAGCCCATTGAGCACCACTTGAAGTTTTGGTCATATGACTGATACCTCGTGGTACACTAAGAGTTATCGGCTTTCGTGGCGGCAAGTGGCTGCGAAAGGAAGTGGTTGTTGGGTCCGTGGTTATTACGTGCGATGATCCAGCATTTATGGTGGGCATGGGCTTTGAGGGAACTGTAAATAAAAAAACCAAAATTAATAAGAAAAATATAAATAAAGATAGGAAATGCAGAAATGATTGGTTTGGCCATACATGGCGAAAATTAATTACATGACAACTTTAGTAACCAACTGTTATACATTTAAACTGTCATACAAATTGGCAGGTATAGCTATTAGTTGGCGCTCATATGATACTCAATGGTGCACGCTGAAAAAAACGGCCCCAGCAGAAACAATGTACTATAGTTTGCCAGCATTTTTTTTCATGAATTGAAGATCCTTTGTTGTCTGTCAAGTTTTTGTTTTCAGCAGATTTCAACAAACAAAGCCACCGTTGGGTCACAAAAACTTGTTTTATGACCAATTAATCATTGTATCTCCAACATCTATTATTGTATCGTATAAGTATAGTAAACACAATGTGTTTGGACACAAGTATACTATATTTGCTACAAGCCTCAAACACTTTATATTTGCATGCAAACAACAATTTAGGTTTTCAAATATTTTATGTTATAGGTTCAAGGATTTCAAGGAAGCAGAATTGTCAAACAAGTTCAAAACTATCAAAAACATTCCCATATTTCATTGCAATTGGCATCCGATTTAACAACCAAGCATATGTATTCTTTGAGAAAATAGAAATTCAAATTTGTGGAATTGTAATTACGAACAATGACAATAATTTTCCGCCAAAGTAATGCAAATTAAAAACCAATGCAAATTGCAAAATCCCAACACTGGTTTAGGTCCAGGATTCATACTAATTTGATACCACTTAAATGCTCTCTTTCATGTTTAATGTTCAAATGGAACTTAAAGAACACTCTAACATTTTCAATTTTGGAAATTAAAACGCAATTTTCTACTGTTAAAAGATTTCAATGTCCTTCTTTTATAAAGGGAAATATTGAAAATTTCCACAAGAAAATGTGCTTCCACTTCCATATTTATATTTAAAAATAGGCCGTTCTAATTTGAGACCCTATTTCGAAAACTCTCTCTTCGTCTACTTACTTGGTGGTGGTTTTTCCGTTGGAGCCGGCATCGGAGGTTTCTTCAATCGCCTATCCACATACGGGGGCGGCGGTGGTGGCGGCAGCCTTTTCACCTTCGGCAACGAGTCGAGCGTATTCAGAATATTATCGTCTGAACGTGATCGTGCGAACAGTGGTGCCTGATTAGAAGTTACTGCCACTGCTGCCAATGCTGCCGGATGGAGCGGCGGTGGTGGCGGTGGTTCGTATGATGAACAAATACTGGCCATCGATGGGCTATACATTGGTGAATATGCGCTTGGTAGCTGTACGTAAGTGTCGGAAAGATTTTGTGTCGAAGCGTAGCGTGAATGGGTGGAAAGTGCTAGTGGCAAGTAGGGTGTACTACGGTATATAGCATGACCTTTGCATGCTTCATAAGCCTGGGAGGCGGCTGCATGGTGATATGCAGCCAAATACGGATGATGATGGTGATGGGCGTGTGGCGGTGGTGGTGTTTGAGACATAGCAGCCAGCAGGGAACCCTGTTTGGCATCCAAATACTCCTGCTGACTAACAGCTGGGTCTTGAAGGGGATAGATAACATAGTCCACATCACTGTATAGTTGTTGTTGATACAATTCTAGCTGTTTGTGAGCCAAAGGCGTCGTATACAGGCCCGCTAGTTGCGTCGGTGGAGGCGGCGGCGGTTGTCTCGGAAGGCTTGGAGGTGGTGGGGGCAAATACTGTCGAGGTTTTATCACCGGCAGCAATACACCTATCCTAGGCGGTGGTTGCTTTAACTCTGCCGGATACGGCGGTGGTGGCGGCGGTTGCTGATGATGCAGTGACGACATACTTTTGTGAGGGCCATGCAAACTGTAGGGATGATGCAGCGATATGCCCATAGAACTGGGCAATATACCGGCTGCCGCATGAGCCATTGAAGTCACCGACATTGTGGACGAGTGTGTGGGTGTAGTAGGCGTGGAAGCACCATGCATTTGCAGGTTTAATGAAGCCTGTGAACCACTGACATAATTTGAATTAGGAATCGAAAGTTGTGACAAATGGCTGGCCAAGTGGTGGCTGCACACTGAACCTGTCGAGGAGGCAGCCGATGAACAATTTGTTGGCGCTGCATAGCTTGGCTTTGCGTTTTCATTGACCACCGATGTGTGAGCCTTAAGTATATTGATCTGTGGCCGGGTGGTTATGAAACGGGCTGTGATTTCTTCTGATTTCAATGAAGTCATTGAACCTCCCACGTTGGCAAAAACATTCGAGGAAGGTTGAATAAGAGAGGAAGACGACGAGGCCACCGATATCAGCGATGTCGGTCGTGGCTTTGAGGCCAATGGGTATGGTGGTGGATCTCTTCTCTTAATGGCAGGCGCCGGAGCAACTGGTAGCGACAATGACGCTGGTGGTGTTGGCAGCTTTACTACACTTTTAATTTTAGGAAGTGGTTTCGTTTCGGGTATAGATAATGGCACTTGATTTGATGGTAAGGGTTTTGCAACCACCGGGGGTATCACGGTTTGTTGGATTGTGGATGCCACACTACTAGGCAATGATGCTCTTATGGGGGGACCACACAGACCTGTCTTTTGATGCCGCGCATTGTACGGAGGAGGAGAACGCATGCAAATATTTGTCAAATTCGGCATGTTACTGTCAACTCGTTTGGGTGGTGCTGGCGGATCTGTTGGCAGCAAATCACTTATCAAATCCTCAACATGATCTTCAGTTGGAGCAGTGTCTTGGTGACCTTGAATATACGACTCTCCGGACATTGATAAAGGTAGCGTAACATAATCACAATCTGAGTCCAAAGTGTTGGAGACCGTCTTGCGATTTGGATATGATCCTCTGCCAACAATCAGATCCGTCAATTCTTCAGCCGACAAAAGGGTATGTTTGTTATCTGTGGGATCACTACCATCACCTCGAAAGGAATCGCTAGTGCTTACATTGGAATCGGATCTTAAACGAAAATCAGAGTTCTTTAACCGTTTCCCATGGTAGTTACCACCATCGACGGAATCATGCAACTTGTGATCGTCGCCACCTTTTACATTAGATGGCTGAAATATTCCGTAGTGGGAACTTTTCTCCGATTCTGCCATTTCCGAAGATTGCCCAGTCATTTCGCTGCTGTGCATAGTGTAGACTCCCGAAGTCTCAGTGGGAGCAACGGCATGAGCTAACGTATAGACTCCAGAGACACTCTCTGTCTCATCGTGTGTAGATGGAATGAAATCGTGATCGATACAAGTAGATTCGGCTTCACTTAATGTAGAATTTTGTGCAGTATGACTGAACCCCAATTCCAAACTGGAAGATGTAGAATTTTTCCTCTGATGGCTAGTGTCAGAGTTGTTTAAACCAGATCTTACGGCTAATGTAGCTAACGACGTGTTGTTATCTGCTGCAGAAGAAGCAGCCACCACCACAGTGCTACAGGTCGACGAACACTGAGAACCGATGTTATGTTGCGATGAAGGCGAATCTGTGGAAGAATCTGTATTATTACGCTGGCCAGTGGCCATGGGAACCGAGGAGCTGGTTGACGTTGAGTTGCCTGCCGAAGATGAATTACTGAGTTCAGTGGGCGATTCCCTTTGCTTTTGTGCTTGTCGCACCGTTAACGCTGCCAATTGCTCCTCCAGGTCTTTCAGTGAAACCTGACCCACGGACGATGCCTGTCTACTTACACTGGGTCGATCCAACAAATGGGCCAAGGCTAAACTTTCCGTTGATGGGGCTGCTATAGGAGCCGGTGGTGAATTTATCATTATTTCTAGCTCATCTTCGGAGTGGACGCGATCGCTTACTATACCCGAAGTGGTGTTGGAACTAGTGCTTGAAATAACCGAAATTCGTTGATCATTTTTATTCTTGTAGGCCGGCAAGTGCAGACTGCGCGAATAGACATAGCAGGCGTGCAAACAGTTGCTCTCCTCTTCCTCCCGTTTGATCACTTCCTTAAGTCGGGCCGCTATCTTCATGCTGAACTGATGGGTTTCCTTGCACAAAGTCAGGAGCATTTTATTTTTCTCATCTGACGTGGCGTATAAGGTAATTTTGCTTTCTCCCGATCTGATTTCGAATTTCTTTCGTTCGAACGATAACTTTGTGATGTTTGGCCACAGGAAAGTTATCTGCTGCTGTTGGCCATCGGCTCCAGTACCGGTGCCAAAGATTTTAATGCCTTTGGCATATACCACGAACCACGAGTTTCCGGAACCCATTTCGGCTTTGCTCATGCGCATACGAAATGTATGGGCATTTATACACTCATTCACTAGACAGGCCTGTTGTATGTAGTGGAGCTCAGCGTCGGCTTGGGAAAGACCGCGATTTTCTCGATGACATGCTCTCAAAGCACTTGCGGCCCACACCGTCCGTAAGTGATCAGGGAGATAGTCTTCCAAGCGAAAATATTCCGCACAAGAAGAGCTGGCATTGGTAGAAACTGAGGAAGCATTTGTAGAAGCATTGCTTGGTCCGCGACTTATCGATGACAAAGAGGAGGACGGCGATAAAGGTGTCTTACTCGCACTGGAGGCTAGCACACGCTTCAAGCCATCCAAGCCGGGTACATTTTCTCGTGTGGAAGCCATATAGCTGGACAAACGCAGCACCCTTTCATTTACCATATTAGCGCGTTTACTAATCTTTGGCAAAGTTGTGGTACTAGAGGATGTATTCAGTTTTTGCTCACCACCTAACGTTACATCCGCTTTACTGTCACCCGAACCAATTACCATAGTTTCGGTAATTGACTTTGACTCTCCTCCACCTGGACCATTTGTACTGCAGCCCACGCCTACACCACCCGTACTGCTGTTATTGCTACTCCCACTCCCACAAGGGGCGTCACCTAAATCCGCTTGCAAGGCTAGGCCAGCCAACAGGATCATCGATTGTTCGGCATATTCACGGGGTATGTCACGTTGTAGGGCGTTGTATTTTAGTTGTAAGTAATAGTTGTGTCGGGTGGTCTCATCTTTTAACATAAACGGGCTCTCGATATAGAATTGCACCCGAAAATGTAGCTCCAACAGGGGTCGACCATTGGCATCTAGACCCTAGAGGTAGGAGGATGGATGGATAAACAACGAAGTGTGATTTTAAAATGTTTTGTCCTTGGAATACAATAATACTTACATGAGTGTGCGAGGAACGCCAACTTTTTGGGCCATATTTGGATAGTTTGCTCTCGGGGTCGGCAAACATGTATTCGCCATCTGAAAATGAGAATTAAGGAAAGATGGAATTAGAATTGGATGGCATAAAAAAATGCAAGAACAGTTGCCACAAAATAACATATCAATAGTGACTGTTTCTAATTTAGATTTTTTTTTATTTCGAATTAATCCGAAATAAATTCCTAAAATACTTGGCAAAAAAATCTTATGAACTCATTTTAATGTGTTCAGTTTAAAAAGAAAACCTTTAAAATTATCAAAATAGTATGTTTAATTTTGTTTCACAAAACATTTCCAAAAACGCCTTAAGAATTCAGGCTAAAAACATCAAGGTCATTTTGTTCTGTCATCCTTTATTTCGCGCACACACGCACACGATAAAAGTAAGGAATTTCACAAAATCCCAAAAGGAAGGAGAACCACAAAAACTCCAAAAACCAGAACCAGAACACATTCCGGCTCCGACAATCTATGTACGAGGGTCCAATCTACATGGCATTGAATGTTATATGACCACAAGCAGACAGAAAACTAATCAGACTTTTAAATTAAAACATTTTTTCGGGGTATAATTTGATGGCATGAAATTTCCGGCCCAAGAAAAATCAAATAAATAAAAATGAAATCCTACATTGAGGCAACAACAATGAAAATGATGATGACGACGACCACGACCACGACCACGATGACGATGATGAACCTGAACCTGAACTGAAGAACGAACAACAGCAAAACAATCATTCTGGAGACAGCAAACAACACCTTATGCCATTTTGACAGAATAACAGACAGACGCATAAACGGACAGACTGACACTTTGGACGCTTAAGCATTCAGTAAAGCACTCAGACGGTCGGACACATAGTCGGTGTGTCGCCTTCTCTCTGCATTGCGAAGGCGAAGATCAGGGATCTACGAACAAAAAACAAAATAACAAAAAAAAATCACATTGAATGACATAAGCACTGACAGTCAGGCGACTCCTAACTATTAAAAAGGTCGAGGAAATATTTTTTTTTATATATGTGTTTCTCTTTCTCCATCATCTTTAAATGTATATTTCCTGAGGCGTTCCAGAAATAAAGCGGCCGAAACTACTCCACCTAAAGCAGAACACAATTACGAAGTTGGTTTTGGTTTGATTTTAGGTTATAGTTTTATATCAGTTTCATGTATCAAAAATTCATAAACACTTTTACGAGATAACGTTAATATGTTAAGGCAATATGTCCAGATTCTTATTCCTTTAACTTGTTTATTTCATCGGCCTGTTAATAGTCTTGAAAAGTCTTTGACCATTTTAACCGTTACGGTTAATCTCGATTGGGTATCAGATGATATTCTTTCAGGACCTTCAAGTACATTGTTGACTAACATTCATATCGTACTATTTTCATCCATTACTACATTTTTCGAAGTCGCTAAAGTTAGTTGCACTTACCCTACGATAATTCGGCAAAATTGTCGAATACTAAGGGGTCTCAAAAAAAAAAAAAAATTAGAGTAAAATATAACAACATTTAAAAAAAATCACATGAGATCTCAAGGGGATACCAGGTTGGAACAAAGATCCCCTCGCTATATATTATGTACTTACTTTACTTTTATTGATTATTTTACAACCTCATGCGGTCAGACGTCTTACACATATTAATTAAACAAACAAATTAAACAAATTTCAACATATTCTTCCAACTGGCTCTATCCTTCGCCTTTTCTCGCCAGTTGGTAACACCAAAGATACGGAGGGTTTCTTGTGCCTGTTCTTTCCAGCAGAGTCTCGGTCGTCCTCTTTTCCTGCTTCCATCGGGTATGCTATCGAAAACCTTTCGCGCTGGCTCATCTTCATCCATTCTGATAACATGGCCTAGCCAACGCAATTGGCCCAATTTGATTCGCCTAGCTATGTCCACGTCAGAATATAAATCATATAGTTCTTGGTTCCAGCGACGTCGGTACTCGCCGTTTTCCCCAACCGGACCATATATGTTACGGAGAATTTTTCTCTCGTATACTCCCAGGTGTTTTTCATCCGCTTGCGATATGACCCAAGTTTCGGAGCCATATGTCAAGACAGGTAAAATGAGGGTCTGATATAGCTGGACTTTTGTCCGTCGAGAGAGGGCTTTGTTCCTAAACTGCTTGCTGAGCCCAAAATAGCATCTATTTCCAAGCACAATTCTCCTATCTATCTCCAGGCTGATGTTGTTGTCCTAGGGAGACAAATTCATTCAATTACCACTTCAAAATTAAATCGGTTGTCAACGTTCAAGTGCTGACCAAGTCGAGAGGTTTCTCTAGTCGTTGACACCATCAATTTTGTCTTGCCCTCATTAACAGTAAGACCCACCTTCGCTGATTCCTTTTCGATTCTTGAAAATACAGCAGTAACCTCTCGTAAATTTCGCCCAATTTTGTCTATGTCGTCAGCATACGCCAGCAACATATGGCTTTTCGTCTTAATGGTCTTGTTCGTATGTACTGCAGCCTTTCTCATTATTATCTTTATTAAGATGTTGAAGAGATTGTACGAAAGTGTGTCGCCTTGTCTAAGTCCTCGCTTGGTACATAATGGTGCAGTGAGGTCTTTGCCCACTTTCACTACTGATTTGGTGTTGGTCAGCGTCATTCTACAGAGGCGGATCAGTTTTGCCGGAATACCAAGTTCAGACATAGCTTCGTACAGTTTTCCCCGTATGGGGCTATCGAAAGCAGCTTTGTAATCGACAAAAAGGTGGTATGTATCGATTTGCTATTCGTGAGTCTTTTCCAGGATTTGGCGTAGCGTGAATATTGGGTCAGTCGTGAACTTGCCTGGTCTAAAACCAAACTGATAAGGTCCAATCAGGTTTGTAATAATAATAATAACAATAACTAGTATATTATGTACTAGTTAGTTCCAAAACGCCTAAGGCGCCCGTTAAAAAATACGATAATTTAAGTGGATCGATCTTTAAGAAAAGGTACTATATGTAAAATGATAAACTTTTTATTAAGAATTTTTTTTATAGAATATATTTTTATTTAAAAAACCAACCCGTAAAATACCCCTTGCCCCTTTGTCTAATCCCGCCCACATTTGCAGCAGATCTTAGAATATGTACACCTAACCAACATAAAAAATAATGGATTTTTAATTTGTGATTTATCCAATCCCGCCCATATTTTAATAGTTCATTAGTTTGCCTGCGAAGTTTCAGCTCGATTGGATCACGGGAAAAGGGTTAAAAATCAATCCAAAGTTTTTTCGGTATGCATGCATGCATACATGCATACAGACAGGTGAAGTTAATAGTATAAAGTATTTAAAAAGAATTTAAATTTTTAGGTTCTTTTTGTAAGAATATGTATAATATTTTCCCGAAAAGGCCATGTTTTAAGGACCTTTTAAAAAAGTTTTTATTAAAGGGTAATGTTTTTTTTTAGAAAATGTACTATTTTTAAGAAGAATTACTTTCGGTAAGAAGAAGCCATAAGAGTAAGATTTTTTTTTTACAAAGAAGTACTTTTTTTTGAGAACAGGTACTTTTTAAAGAAGTGGTACTCTTTTTTACGAAAAGTTTATTTTTTTTTTAAATGTACTTATTTTCAGAAAGGCTTCTTATATCAAGAAAAGAAAAGAAAAGGTATTATTTTAATTTTAAGAGAAGGAATTTTTGTAAGAAAAGGTATTTTTCTAAAGAGAAGGTATTTTTTTTAAGAAATGGGAATTTTTTAGAATTGGTCCGTTTTTCAAGAATAGGTACAATTTTAAAAGGTACTGTTTAAATAAAAGGTAGATTTTTAAGAAAAAGCAATTTGTTGTAAGAAAATTTAGTTTTTTAAGAAAAGGTACATTGTTTAAGAATATGAATAGGTATTTGTTTTGAGAAAATTTACTTTATTTAAGAAAAGTCCTCTTCCACTTTGACTTTTCTTTCACTTTGACTTTTCTAAATTCACTTTGACTTTTCTAAATTTACTTTTTATTGGATTCAAAACCAGAATATATACTAAATATTGGTTACAGGCTCCACCTAGAAAACTTCCCATTAAACAAGAAATTTCGCAACATATGTAACGGGTCCGCCAAATACCTTTTTTTTTGAAAATGCTATAAAAAAAAACTACTGAATATTTTCTCAAATTTTTTTTTTTTTTTAAAGTACAATCCTTCCGGTTAATAATGGAAAATAATTTCATTCAAATGGCTGCCTCGGCTGTCCATGCAGTAGCCTACACGATCGGTCCAATTTTTAAGCACATTATCGATTGTGTGCAGCTGTATTTCACCAAGAGCTTCACGAATATTGTCCTTTAAAGCGTCAATTGTCTCTGTCTTGTCGGTGTAACACTTATCTTTGAGGGCACCCCACAAATAATAGTCCAACGGTGTCAAGTCGTAGCTCCGAGGTGGCCAAACGACATCAGCTCTGCGGCTGATAATGCGATCTTCAAAAACAGGGCGCAAAACATCGAGTGTAGCTTCGGCTGTGTGGCACGTAGCGCCGTCCTGTTGAAACCAAATGTTGCCAACATCCTCCTCTTCAATTTTTGTACACAAAAAATCGTTCAACATGGCCCGATAACGATCGCCATTGACTGTAACGGCCACTCCTTGCTCATTTTCGAAGAAAAATGGCCCAATTAAGCCTCTGGAACAAAATCCGCACCAAACAGTGACTCGTTTTGGGTGCATCGGCTTTTCAATGTATACGTGCGGGTTTTCTGTGCCCCAAATGCGACAATTTTGCTTGTTTACATACCCGCCAAGATCAAAATGAGCTTCATCTGAAAAGATGATTTTTTTTTTTTGGCAAAATCGGCATCTTCTGTAAGTCGATCGCAGGCCCACTTACCATGATTTTCAAAGTAATGTCGCAATATTTCCCAGCGTTGTTCAAGCGTATACACAACCATATTCGTTCAGCGGAAGGATAAAACTAATGCCCTTTTTATGGATTGACAACTAGACAGAAACTAGTTGTAATTTGAAGACTAGTTGTAATTTCGGTATTATGATTTACAACCAGTAACACAATTCGTTAGTTTTCAGTTCTGTTGTCATTTTGTAGCTATTATGACTCACAATGGTTGTCATTCACAGCTGTTAGATATTATATAAACTAATCAATTGTGTTACTGGTGGAAATCATAATACCAAAATTACAACTAGTCTTCAAATTACAACTAGTTTCGGTCTAGTTGTCAATCCATAATAAGGGCATAATTATCTGTCAAATCAGGCATGAGCTAAGTGTTACCATTCACGAAATAAGCACTAGTTGAAAAAAAAAACGTTAGGTGGCGGACCCTTTATGTTAGTCTAGACACAAACCAAAAACAAAAGTACCCAATATAGTTGATAATACTGGGTTGTAGCATAATAGTATTAAAAAAGGTTGTTTAATTTTTCATTTAGCCCCCATCCCGCAACGTGCGATAAGGATCTTCGTTCCAAAAATGTTGTCGGCCGGACCCATGGGGGTCACAGGGTCCAAACACGGGTTTTGAGGACGTTTTAAAAAAAGTGCCGTTTACATTAACTTCTTTTTATAGAAAACCTCAAAGTATGAAGAAAAAATTATATACAATTTATCGATAACTCGTTTAGTTATCGAGTTATCGGAATGTAAAATTTTATTTTAAAAAAAGTACGCGTTTGATTACCGGTTTTTTTAGAATACCTCAAAATATGTCTAAAAAACCAAATAAAATTTTCGATAACTCGGTTAGTTATCGAGTTATCGGATTTAATATGTTTTATTTTTTAGCCTTTTCTTTAAAGCGAACCACAACAGACTTGTCGTTCATGAGTATGAACATCGGCTATCGTTGGTGTTAATTATCGGGTTTCCGCACTTTATGATACCAAAAAAGAATGTAATCGAAGTTTTTCGCATCACTATCATGTTCACAAAAAATTTTGGTAATAGTTTCTCAAATTCATCAGCCAGATAAAAAGTTATCGACCACGCTTATGCTCATGAATGACAAGTCTGTGGTTCGCTTGAGATCATTGTGTTATAAAGATTTTGCGTGGGTAAGGTAAGTCCAACACCGGCTTCGGCATAGTATTTTTGTGTTATAAAGCTTCCTACGTGGCCGGCCTTTGGCCGGGCTTAGGGATTTTCCCATCTTGGGTAGGTCCAACACCGGCTTCGCGCCGTCGGCATAGTATTTTTGTATTATAAAGCATTCCCTCGATTTTCTTTAAAAAGATTTTTATTTTTCGGGACATCTGCAAATATGTTATAATTCAAATTCCCTTTCATTTCAGTACTCGCACTTTCTTTTTATAGCTAATACCCAATTTCCACTTCTCAGGTTCTACATATTATAATCTAAAATGGGTTTATCTTGGCCCACAGATGGTTCACGGGAAAAATAAATGCACCATCGTGAGACAAATACCTTTCATTTGAGTACCCACACTTGCCTGTTTCTAGATGTCCCTAGGTGGACCCGTTTGTTGGATCCCATGACTTATTTTCTTATTGTGCTCTTATTTTTTACTGTAATTTTGGTTTTTTTAAGATCCGCTTGGTATTTGGCAATTCAGCCGAAAATACAATGGGCTTTTCCACATTCATTTGATCTTTAAACTCACACTTCATTCCTCATATGAGGTTGTAATAACCTCTAATTTGTTTGTGATGACGCCTAGTGAGGTTGTGACAATCTCTAAATTCGGTTGTGGCAACTCCTAAAACCGGTTTCTTAAAAAACTGATTTTTCGAACAAATCGAAAACCGGTATTTAAAAAATTACAGATTTTAGGACACTACATGTTAGTTCGCATCCGTGTTGAGCGAAATCATGAATGGGGCCTTGAAATCACTTAACGACTTAACCACTGGGAGTAGTCTTGGATTGAATCCAGGGAAAACCGAGGTCATGCTTTTTACCACGAAGACTAATATACAGAATTTTAATCCACCTCGGCTAAGTGGAATAGAAGTTCAACTATCAACTGACGCTTAGTACTTGGACGTAATTCTAGACCCCAAACTATTCTGGAAGAGTAACATAGAGCACCGCGCACAGAAAGCAACCGTTGCGTACTACGCTTGTCGGAAACTGTTCGGAAGCCGATGAGGTCTCCGACCGAATATGGTGCTATAGATGTACACTAGTATAATCAGACCTATACTCTTCTACGGAGCAATGGTAGGGTGCTCTGTCGCGGGGAAAACGTCCACCATGAAACTGTTGTCTAGAGTAGAGAGATCAGCTTGAATCGGCATAACAGGGGCAATGAGGACGTGTCCAATTGAAGCCCGACCAAATGCTCTTGGAATCTGGAAGAGCAACGCATATGGACATGCGAAACTACTACAGGCAATCCCAAGAGAACTCAATATAACTACCGATTACTGCACCCCCTCATTGACGTTCGATAGCCTATTCGATGTCAGGTTTCCCAGAAGAATAAAAACAAATGGTGCCCCAGAACATCCCATGAAGGG
The DNA here is from genome assembly GCA_963931995.1 of Phaonia tiefii. NCBI lineage: Eukaryota > Metazoa > Arthropoda > Insecta > Diptera > Muscidae > Phaonia > Phaonia tiefii. The sequence goes on from OZ008368.1 coordinate 296,418,086, forward strand.
ATTGAGGAGAGCTTAGATTGGGATAAAACGAAACGAAAAAGACCCATCATTACCAGCAACTAGAGAGAAGAACAAATAAAGCATCTGCTGGAAATTTTTACACTTGAGAATGTATAAACAATAAACACGCGTGTGTGTATCCTAACCTATTCGATGTCATGTTTCATAGAAGAATAGAGTGTGATAAAGGGCAACCACTGACAGGTTTTAACACCAAAGTATTTACGGATGGATCCAAAATGTAATGTGAAACCGGCTCGGGTGTCTTCTCCGCATTTCTCATTCAAACTCCCAGACAAGTGCAGCGTTTTCCTAGCAGAGCTACTGGCCATCAAGGAAGCCTACGCCGAACTTATACTACAACGGAGAACAGAGCGCATTGGAATATTTGTAGATAGCCAGGCGGCTCTCACTTAAATCTAACAACACTGCATCTAAACTCGCTTAGTGAATGTAGGGAAAAACTTGTCGAGCTAGTTCGACTGGCCAATGTGGTTCTTACTTGAGTACCAGGCCGCAAGGGTCTCCTTGGGAACGAAAGGGCCAACGAACTAGCCAGGCCAGGATCCTCTTCCACCGAACTGCATATGGTGTCAGTCGGTTGGTCAAAAGTGGTATTTTCCTGCATTACCTCGAACGAGCCAAGGCCAGATGGGATAGGACGGAAACGTGCCGCATATCCAGAAACACATGGCCACAATATAACATTCACTGGACTAACTCCCTGATTATCCAGAATCGGGAAAACATATCAAGGCTAATTGCCGTGCTGTGACTTGAATTAGACTGGAATTGGGTTCCTCTAAGTCAAAAGGTTTCGATTGGTTGAATTTATTTTTGATCGCAAATGATAGCACATACGAAATAGAGAAATTTTACATTTTCATTCGACTTCAAATTTCAAAATTGTTGAACCTAGATCAAATTTTTTTCGATTACACTGAACTAAAGCTGTCGCTCGACATCGATGAATTCAGACTATTTTTCAATTTTTCAGTATTTAATCAAAACCGAAATCAGCATCAATTTTTTTGAGTGTAACACTTAAAGTGTAGAGCCATATTTCACTGTTACAAATACCTCGTCTGCTATAGAAGAGAAGATATTCATGATGATGATGTCCAAAAACCAAATCAGGTTAGAGGGGATATGTTACGATGAAGAAGAAAAAGCTCTTCCAATACCTCGTCATACAATAAAATATTATTCGTATTGTGCGTTTGGGGTTATGAAATTTGAATTTTCTCTGCAAGGATCAAATAATACAAATTAAAATCATTTTTTAACCAGTGGACGCTTGGCCCCTGGACTGCCAAAATGTTTGGAGCCGCACAGAATCCCAAATCAACAACAACAACAATTACAAAGTGGTATGTGCTGTTTCAATTTCTTTTGTTTTTTTTGCAGCCGTTTTTTTGTTTTGTTTTGTGCTTAAGGCAAAGGCAGGTGTGATCTTTTTATGTAAATTTATATTTTGGTTATGGAACCTTTTGTGTTTGAAATGATACGAGTGTTTGATAAGATTGATTGGCATTCCAATGAATAAGAGATTACTGATGGCTGGTTTTTAGAAGGATGTTTGTTCAGGGATTTGCCAGTGGATTTAGGAATTCTAAACTAAATGGTCTTACCACTGTTTGAGTCAATGTAGTGAGTTTTAAAAATCAACTTTAGAGTGGAATTGTGATGATTGCTTCAACTATTTCCGGAAACCTGTATAACATGAGTGACTAATTCTAGCGTGTATCGTTTATTTACTCTGTCAACGGAAATACTACATTGGAACTTAGAGACATTTTAGACAACATGCCCTATGTCATGCTTTCCCTTTGTGCTATGGTAATCTTCTTGACTATTCTATGATAAATTAATTTAGAACTTCAACAAATCCCATCTGGAATTTTACTTAAACTTTTGGAAGGATATAAGTACATGACCCACCAACAACAAAATAATGTCCCCAACATTAAAAAAAAACAAATGCACCTTTTCCTCCAGGTACAAATCTAAGATAAAATGACATTCTTGCCATCAGAACAGACAGAGTCAAAAAACAATTTACGCAATTAATTCGAACAAAAAACATAAAATTACACTCGCATTCAAACACATACGACTACAACTAAAGTAGGGAAAAAATCCAAAAGGAACATTTCAAAAATCTTTTTAAATTTTTTTTCCCCTTAAAAAGAATCTCCAAACGAAAAAGACCCATCATTACCAGCAACTAGAGGGAAGAAAAAATAAAGCATCTGCTGGAAATTTTTACACTTGAGAATGCATAAACAATAAACACGCGTGTGTGTATCCCATAAATACTAACGACGACGACAGCGAAGAGATACAATGGAATGCACAGTGGTAGAGGGAGAACAAATAATAAAGTGAAATCAATGAATATTATGTGTGTAAATAATCGAACAATAAAATGTACATGCTCAAAAATCGAAGTTTTAAACCGAAATTTGAAACTTATTTCGGCTGACAACTGAAATTAAAAAGTTGATGATTTAATAAGAACGGCTGATAGGTAACACCCTGCATTTTTTGGTATTTTCATTGTCGGCATTTCTCATTGATTACACAGCCTTTTGTAGCAAAGCCTTTGAGAAATTCTCAAACAGGTTACTACTTCCGGTATTAGATCAAGCATCCCCTCACGCTTAAAAATCGGAATTTTTTTAATGTTAACGTGTTTGTAGCTTTCCGCAAATATACTATACTTGTGCCGAAACACATTGTGTTTGCTATTCAATATAACATGTTTGGGACACAACGATTAGTAGGCTATAATATATGTGTTTGAGACCCAAATGTGGCTTTTTTTTGTTGAAAACTGCTAAAACTAAACACGAGACAGACAACAAGAAAACAAAAAGGCAGAGATCTTTAATTAATGAAAACAATGTTTGCAAACATGTACTTGTTTCCTGCAATATGTTACTGGGGCCGACATTTTTCAGCGTGCTGGTAATGTCATCAGTCTTCCGTCTGTGGGTACCTAAAGTGTGAGAAGGGTGTCGAGCAACCTGAATATCAGGTTAACACCGATGCGTAATAGGTAATAAGGCAACATCTACACCCTACATAATGGCTATAACTCAACTTACATATACGCTGAAAAATCTGTCTGTTTTTGTTGTTTGGGTGTAAGTATGAAATGTGTTTGGAGCTTGTCGCAAATATAATACATTTGTGTCCAAACACATTGTGTTTGACACAATGATTAATATGTTATAATGTGTTTGCGACCCAAATATATCTGTGTTTGTGATACAAATACAGCTGTGGTTGTTGCACTGTTTATGCTCTCTCGACAGCAAGAGAATAAAAGAGGAACAACGAGAGAGTATGCAGATGAGGTTGGTGTTTCTTATTCTGGTTGATATTGCGTTTTAGTTTCATGTATTCATTCGTCAATGGTTAATCGGACAGAGGATATCAAAAGCGCTTGATCAGTGAAAAAATAATAATCGAAGGTTCGGACGGTTAAATGGTTTGTGATGTTGCTTTGGGTTTTGTGTGTGTGGTCCGTATAAATGTGTGTGTGCTAGCAAAGTGAGAAACGATTTTGAGGTAAGAAACTGGAAAGGGCAACAACGTGACGCCCTTTGTCTGTCCGGTACGTTGACGCACAGGAGTCTTACTGTCCATAACCGATCCAGTTTTTTTTAAATTTTTTGACCACCCTTCGAATGGTTGACATATTAGGTGCACTTTCTCGACTGACAATTCTTCGAAGTTTGCCAGCGGTCTCAGCATAACTTTCCAAATTGTTGTAATATGTCTTCACAATTATAATGCGTTGTTGTTTCGTAAATCGCTCCATTTTTAATAATCGGAATAAACATATGTGACAGCTGCCTAATTTCAGAGTTGCCACTTGCACAACAAAAAAGTTACACTAAATTTAAAAAGTGTAATCTTACTGAGACACAATTTACATTAAGTGTTTTTTTTTTACCTCGGTAAAGTTAATTATAGCTTAATTTGAACGGGACAGCTAAGCGATATTAAGTGGCATTTCAATTTCCCACTTAAATTTCGACTTGAGCAATGACAATGTTGCCACATGTTCAATTTCAAGAAATGGCAACAAAAAATTATCTTAGATACATTTTGTTACCATTTCTTGTGAATGAAAATGTTATCAAAGAGAGTCTGAAAAGCAGAATTTTGCAAAATGGTTTACACATTTTAAGTTCATTTTATAGAACGATTTTTATATCCGATTGAAAACAAAATTCGAATTAAATTGTTAACAACAACGCGGTAAATGTTATAAATATTGATATAATATGTTGAAACAGGTGCTGGAATTTTTCCCATGTCATTTTTCGTTTCACTTGTCAAAATCATATGTATTTTGTTTTTTTTACGTTTTTGTATTCTTGTATCGTTGGTATATATTTGTGTAGAGTTTGACAACTGAAAAGAATGAACGAAAATAAAATATCTGTTTTTGCTGCTTATAAATACAACAACATCTGCTGCTACCATGTACTTCTTGATACTGGCTACAAACGTGTTGCCGTATCGCACTTTTTTTCACTCATTACAGCAAATGTTGCCACATTTCGTAGTATTAAGTGTGGATCGTTTTATTTGGAAAGTCGTAAGTGGCGATAGCTTAGTGGAATAAAAAAACAGCCTTATTATTTAAATAAATAATGAAAATAAGTATTAAAATTTTCAGATTTATATAATTATTTTTTGTATTTATATTCACTCCTTATCCACTGTGCATTGCTGTATGGTGGGATACACTACTGTCAAAAAGAAAAGGCACATTAATTTTCGATCATTCTTTTCGTAAGATGTGTTTACGTGTCGTCATAAGCTCTGGCAAAAATGCGGCACTACCAACAACAGCAACAACAATAATAGGCAGCAAACATTAGCATTTAATGCAACATCATCAATATTATTGTAATCAGGAGCATCAGTAACACAGAAGCAAAAATACCACATTTTTGTTGCTTGTCCATACGATTCTGGTGTTTTGTTTTTTTTTTTGAAGCTTTTCTTTCTTTGGTACGAGAAGAATGATATGGTTATAGATCGAATACAAAAGAATCTCTTGAATAAGAACAACAAAATCAGCTTCCAAAACAACAACAACAACAAACAACAAATGCAACAAAAAGGCATGCAACAAGTTGAGGAGGCAGGAAAACAATATCTTAAGATTTCTTTCTTTTTTTGTAATTTTTTGTAGATTTTTTTTTGAATTGAGTGGCATTTTATGCACAATAAACATACGAAGATGATGATGATGAGGACGATGAGGTTGTCTTTGGCTATAACTCAGATGCTTCAAGTTCTCCATATGATGATGTTGTTGTTGCTTGATTGGAAGCCGTGGAAGGCGAAGGTGAAGTTGAAAGGGGACTTTAAGCTGTGCAAGACGCGTGCTTTGGTGAAAACCTGCCACTTTTTGTTTGTTAGTAATAACAATACAACGGGTAGCACCAGTAGCTGGAGATTCCATTAAACAACAACAATAACCAAACACACATACATATATATGTATATGTGTACACCATTAAAAGCACTTCAGCAATTCTTGTTATAAAACTCCTCGAAATATTTCAAACCACCACCAATACATTGATGTTACTCACTTACACATATGAAGAAGCTGTACATACATACTGCGTAGACACCACAACCTAATAAAAGAAGAAAGTGCTGTTTCATTGGATGCTAAGACAACAACATGTTGCTGTTGCTGCTGCTGCTGGTGCTTTGGAGTTTGGGATGATTCGAATGGGTTGACTTGACTTGGCTTTGGCTTGCCTTGGTGGCTGTTTGGTTTATTGGTTAAAAAAGATGTCTTAAAGTAGTTCATCAGCAAATCGATGACATGGTATTTTTGTTATTAATAAACAATTCAGTTTTCTTTTTTTTCCTATAGTATTTTCTCTCTCTCTATGGGTTCAACTTTAAAAAACTTCGTAACGTCACAACACCAGCATCATCATTATCAAAGCCAACAACTTTAGCAACCAACATCATTATTAACTTCTATAATCGTTTTTGTGTTGCGTTGCTTTTTCATTGTTATCGTTGTTTTGTACAAAAAAAAGTAGAAAAAAATTAAGAAAAATATTGAAATTATTGAAAAATTTCTTGAAAAAAAAAAAAACACTCATGTTGTAATTACAAACATACAAACACACAACATCTCGTACTCGTGTGTCTGCATATGAATCTTACAAATTATGGTTTATTAGAAAGTTTGTTCGATTTTTCCCCCCCAACTTCCAGATTAGAAAATGATAGATAAGTTGTATGGAAGTTTGCAGCAAATGATAATTTGAAAGGCGCCACAATTCCGAAGAAATGGAGCACATTCTGTTAAATTGTTTCAGTCTTAGTATGAACTCGTGTACATGGAAAGTGTATGGGAACCATGGTAAGGCATAATGAGAGTGTATGAAATAGATGCCAATTATTTGAATTAACTTCAAATCTGTTTAATAGTAACGCAATGAGGCAAGAAATTATTGAAATTGTCCGATGGTACGATATAAGGAAATGATACGGAAGGACTTTAAAACTTAAATGTAAATTGATAAAAATTGGAATATTATCCCATTCTAATTGGTATCACAAGTTTAAACTAATTTTAAATGTTTAAAACAATTAAAAACACAATAGTAAATAATTATTTCAATTCCATAACAAAATTCTGTTCTCATTTTCGATGTGAAAGTTCAATGAACTACCGAACCCTAACTTTTATAAGGCAACGCAGCCGAAATCTACACGAAAAAAACAGAATTGGTAAAATCAAATATTTACAATTCTATGAATAAAATTTCTGGAATTCAAATATTTATTTCTTTAAATTGAAGAAAAAATTCTTGAAATCAACATATGTACTTTGTTTTCTATATTTTCAAATTATTTGATTTTACAACAATATATTTTTGCTTCATCAGCTAAATATTTCGCTGTTAGTTCAAATAAAAAACTTCGTTAATGAATTAATAAAATCAATTCAAAATTATCGAAAATTTCATGAACCGAAAATTTCGCTCACTTTTCTACTCATCAGTTCTTTGAGAAAATTACCTAGGCAGAATCAAGTACAGGGTTGTTACGCCAAAGTTATTTCGTACGAAAACAATTGTCTGGTAATTGTTTGAGACCATAATTTTGACATTTCGATCATATTAGGAAACAAAAGAAATAATACACGCGTTAAAAATAAAATGGAGTGCAAAGATGAATTATTAATGAAATATTTGCAAGGTAAATCAGAGGTATGTGGTAACTTTCTGTAACAAAATTTTACGTTTGGAGATAAATGACAAAATTTCTTACGAAAAATTCGCAAGAACTGAATATGGGGCTTTAGGTTTTAGTCTTTAAACTACGGCCAATTTAAAACAATTTTCTATGGATATTTTTATTTAAAAACTTGTTTTTTTCGGCCTTTTTCATATAACTTGCATCTAATTCCAAAATATTTCGAAACAGCCCAGGACCCGACCCCTATTGAAATTAGGAAATATGGCTATGATGTAGAGAAAATGATGGACTTTCTCTTTGGTGGGGGAAATAAAAAATTAAAGATACGTTATGCCAGGATATTCAAGGATAGAGGATATTTTGGAGTTTTCAATATCATTGAACCACAACGACATGACTGTTGTATCAGCTATTATTAAAGCGGTTATTGCAATCTTTAAAATGATATCCAACATTTTGAATTCCATTAACGCATTCCAAAGTTATGCCATTTTTAAATCAGGTCTTTTTTTCAGAAAGTGCCATACCTAATTCAACCTAATTCAACGAACCATAAAACAAAAACTACTTTGAATATTGACACAATTCTGGTGTCATAGAATTTGTATGGACGAGGAGAATACTATCTACCAATCGAAAGTGGTCGGGTTCGAAAATACTGATTTTTGTGACGATTTTTTTTTGGAATTACCCACATTGCATATCTGAAGAGAATCTGTGAATAAATATAGAAGTTATGACTCATTATCTAAGTTTAAGAACCACAATTTCAACTTTCGTCGGTTCTGTTAATTTTGTTCATTATTATAGCGTGAAGTGGCCGTCGGTGGTGCAATGGTTAGTGAGCGCGGCTCTTGTACATGAGAACGTCGGTTCGATCCCTGCTCAGACCACCTTACATTTCTTTACATTTCTTTCTTTTGATGGTCACCTCGCATAGTGATGGCGACACTATCGAGTAGCTTCTCAAAATACCGTTCGGAACCGGCGTAAAACTGTAGGTTCCAATCAGTGAGTGTAAAAAGATAAAGCGCACAGCTCACTGATTGTGAGAAGCTCTCCCCAATCCCTTCATGGGATGTAATGGGAACCATGTTTATGTTATAGCGTGGAACGACGATGATCATTGACCTAAAATTTACCCCTAAATGAACACTATAAGTACACAAATGTGATAGCCCTAATAATGTACGGATTGTTCTTTGTACATTTTTATTACAAAGTACACCACCTGTTCACTAACACCACAAATTGTTACAAAGGTTGTGTGCGGATTGGTTCAAATATTTTGCACCGATCAAAATTTTGAAGTTTGAAATAATGGCATTTATGTAACATTTATGTATTTAGAAAGGTGATAGCATAAACAATGCTGATTGGTTTTGTTTCATTCATTTGGCCAACGAAAATTGTCAAATGTTGTTTAAACAATTGTGTTTGCATTGTTTAAAATTAAAAGTATAAATATTAAAATTAAAAGTATAAATAGTAAAAATAGTATACATAAATATAATTTTTACAGTTTTATTTTAATTTATATCAGCTCATATTAAAACCGAAGTTTGTTATACAACATCTACTGCTTCCACTACCTTATTGAATACATCTAGCTCATCAGGTTCACAAATTGGTTATTTGTTTTGGGTTTGTCGTTTGTTTTTACTCGGAAAATTAAAAAATGTCTTTAAATAAAAAGCGACCTTTGGCTGAACAAAAACTTCCTCAATTCTGCCAAAACCGCAAAAACAAGTGGAACATATTTTTCGTTCATTTTTTATATTTCGACGACACCACTCCCTGATTTTTCAAACAGTTGATTTTGTATGTATATTTTTATTATGGTTTCATTTTTTTTTAGTTATTATCAGTGTAGCATCAAAATGTACGTCAGTTTAAAATGAGGTTAACAATTAAACTACAGATTTTACAGATTAAAATTGTATCAGTAACCTTCTGGGTTTTCCGGAGTTAACGGAGTTAACCTCCAAAGTGCGTTAATTTTGGTCGATGTAAATGCCGTATTATAGGCTAAAAACATCAAACTTTTTTTCCTTATAGGTCCATTGATTTTTCCCATCTCTGGTGCAATAGTTTGTACTAGAGTCTGTAAAAGACCCATAACAAAATGATCTCTTTTTTGCAAAAATGACAGCGATGCCCCAAATCTTTGGGGACCCGTAATGGTGTGGGGGTCCGTATATGGTAATGTTTCCATGACTTAAAAAATTACACGCAGTGTTATTCTTCGTGCACCGTCTAGAAACTGAATCCGCTCAAAAATTGGTGTATCGCGAAAATGTTTCAAAACTCACCTCAGCCACACTATGAATATAGAAACATTGTTTGTAGCTTATCACCATTTGCTTAAATTTTTTTTTAAATAAAAATTTGTTTGTTTAGGCGTATTCGTTTAAATTTCCCACATTGGGTTTGTGTCTTAAATCTTTTGTTTCGAAACTAAAATTCCATACAGAACCCTTGAAATGTTAAACAAAATGTCAACAACTAATGTCGATATTGACAAATTTCTTTAAATTATAAATTGTCTCTTGCTTATTATTTTATTTTTTGTTCTGTTTTGCGGGGGGCTGGGTTATACTCAGAAATGTTCACTGCCAAACATCCGAACCGAATCCATTAGAAACCACAACGGCCATGGTTAGAAAAAGCTCTTGGCCCTGCCAGCAAAAAATGACGCAAGGAAGAATATAAAATTCGTTACCCGCATAAACTGAAAAAATTTTAAACAAAAAAAAAGAAAGAAAAAAATGTTTGAATACTTTAGTAAATGATAAAAAAAAAACTGAACTTTTTTTGCGCTGACGTATTCCAAAACACTATCATATCATCAGGCCATTCCATTACCACCACCATGGCAGAGAGAGAACCTGTATTCACCATAGAATTCTGATTCTGGAAAAGGTGCTGGCTGGCTGGCTGGTTAGCTATGGATGCCTCAAGTTTTTTGGTGGTTTACCAACAAGGAAGGGGAGGTTTGGAAGTAAAGCAGATTGATACTGGTTCTTTTTAAGAGATACTTGTTGTTGTTGTTTTTGTTGGTTGCAAAACAATAAAAAAAAGACTACGACGATGCAACAAAAAATGGTGGCAGAGGAAGATAATGACGACAACAATGATGATGATCATGACGACGATGATGATGATGCATGTTTTGTTGCATGCATGCAAAGGCCATTTAAAACATTACGAACACTCTCCAAAAACAAAAACAATGTAGTTAAATACATACAAATGCTAAAGGAAACAGAGTTTTAAAAAAAATCAACATTTAACGCACAGTGGGGGATTCTATAGCGAGTTCGGAGGAATCTAAAGGGAATTTTAGGAACTGAAATATTGAACATGATAATCTATGAACTTCTTTTTGAAAATTTCAGTTTTATTGGCGATGTAGGATTAATCGATTAATCAGACAACCTGATTAATCAGCACCTTCATTAATCGACACCTTGATTAATCGAACGATTGATTAATCATACATTTTAATTAATCATATATACGAATAATCGATTAATTTCTATTTTAGTTATAATTAATTGATTAATCTAAAAATTGATTAATCAAAAGTTGTAATACATTTCTGTTTTATGTTTTTTTTCAGTTTGAATTTTTCGACAATCTTCTTTACTCAAAAGGTTCACATAATTCCATTTGTTTATACAGGGTGGTTCAGTCACGACTGGACAAATTTCACCAGCGTAATCCTTGGCTCATTTCATGAAAATATGTCCATCTACGACCATCCCCAAAAATGCAATGGGGCGAAATGGCAGCGGTTTGAAAAATTTCGGATTGGTGGCTGGAGGGTACTAGGGCAAAATTGCTAAGTTCTGAACCAGTGGTCGGATTTTTTTTGTTTTTCGGCTTGTTGAAAAGGCCCTTAAGCGACCTTTCAGAATCATTAAAGAAAATGAAAAAAAAGTGAAATCCCCGAGATACGGATCTTTCAAAAACAACAACAAAACAAAGACATAAGAAGGTGCATATAACCTCAATTTTCTCATCAAGATGATAGATAACTTATGTTTTATTTCTTTTAGAATATAACCCTATCTCTTACCTTTCCAAAATTACCTAAACGAAGCCCAGAGGTCTTACCGTTCCAAAGTTATGACTATTTGACTGAAATGCAAAAATTTGTTTTTTTTTGGAAGCGAAATAACAGCACACATTTATTTCCTTTCGCTTCGTTTAGGTAATTTTGCTCCGTATCTCGGCGGTTTCACTTTTTTTTTTAATGATTCTGAAAGGTCTCTTAAAGGTCTTTCCAACAAAAAAATCCGACCATTGGTTCAGAAGTTAGTAATTTTACCCAGTACCCTTCGACCACCAATCCGAAAATTTTCAAACCGCTGCCATTTCGCCCCCTGGCATTTTCGGGGATGGTCGTAGATGGACATATTTCCGTGAAATGAGCCAAGGAATACGCTGCTGAAATTTGTCCTGTCGTGACTGAACCACCCTGTATGTTTAATATGTATTTGTATGTTATCCAAAAATTATTTGAATGATGCATACAATTATTCCAATACGATTAATCAATATACAAATTTATTGATTAATTACAATTTTGATTAATCAGAATTTTTTATTATTCGATTAACTGATTAATCACGATATCAATTAATCAAATTTGTAATTAATCGATTAGTCGCACATCCCTAAGTTATACACTGAAGTCCAATGATGGCAACCGTTTTGTATCTTAATTCGTATTTTGGAAGCCCAACAAAAAAATGGCAACTTGAGTCTAAACTTAAAAACAGAGTTATATTTAGTACGTCCATAGAGCAAAACGATTTAATCAGTACTAAATTTTTAGATATTTTCATCAAACTGACCCCTTAAAAACAGTTTCGTAATCTAGATTACGATACAAGATGGAAAAGATCTTTCGTTCTCTGATGTTTCATATAGAGAAATCTCATACACTAACAATTTTATAACCACTTAAAAGTCATTCAAGAGCTCTTAAAATTGTTTAATTTTTGGTGCTCCAAAGTGTTTTCCTTATTCCCCCACTGTGCCTATACAAGTAAAACGCCAAAAAGGCAAAGATGAGGATACTTAAAGTAGAAGAAGATATCGAAAAAAAAACGCTTTCAATACAATATACAGCAGAACGTTTAAAGATTTCAAATTTAAAGAACTAAAAAGAAAAGAAAATGTATAGTACTCGTCGCTCACTCGAATGCTCGTAAAAGGCGGGACAGACATCAAGAAGGACGGATGGACGTTTGAGCAATGGATGTTGAACGGGGTGGCTCGAATGCATTTGGGTATGCAACAAACAACAAGACAGACAGACGGGCGGACGGACGGACGGCTGAAATACGGACAGACAGACGAACAGATGGAAGGACGGTCAGACGGACGGAACATTCAAACACAAGACGCGTGTTCAGTAATTCAGGTAGCTGTTGTGCATTGCTTTAATACAACCGCAAGCAAGCGTGCCGTTTGATGCTTTTACTGCTGCAGCAGCCGGCATCCGGCAGCCAGCAACCAGCACTGCAACAAACACACTAACAATAGCATTGCAGCAGCAGCATCAGTAACATTGCCTACAACAAATACTATGTTAAAGAACGTAAATTTTCGAATCTGGCAGTTAAGTGTTCAACAGCCACAAAAAAATATCTTTTTCAGATTTTTCTTCATCTGCTGCTGCGTTTTTCTTACTTTTTTTTTGTATCGTTCACAAAGTTATGCCTTATGTAAAAAGAGAAGACAATTACAACAACAGCTACAACTACAAAAGCAACTGGAATTTTTTAATACAAAAAAAATACAAAATTTTTCCAAAGGAGAAAGAAGATTCGGGTTTCTTTTTAAGGTCTTCTAAGCATTTGAGTTTATTAAACTTGAATACCAGCTGAAGGAGAGAAAAAAAAATAAAATTTGATGTTTCGAGAGTTCTGTTTAGCATCTTTCCTGTTATTATAACAAAAAAACTGCAGTACTTTTTATTTGGGATGATTTTGATTTTTAATTGAAAACCCCAATACGTACAACAGTGTTTAAGTAAGGGCATCATCCCAATAGAATTGAGATTTTTAGTTTAAATATAAAACGAATATATTTTGACGGAGTGGTGATATTTTTATTGCATTGTAAAGTAGGCATGTTCCCATTAAGTACGGAATAATCTATCCGACAAATGGCCCCCGCAGCTCTGGTCACAGCCCCTTGCTGATTTTTTCATACAATTTCTTAATTGAATTGAATAGAATAGAATTGAAATGAAATGTAATGAATTGTATTGAATTGATTTGATATGTATTGACTTGAATTGTATTGAATTGACTTGAATTAAGATGAATTGAGTCGAATTGAATTGAATTTATTTGAATTGAATTGAATTGAATGGAATTAAGTTGAATTAAATTGAACTGAGTTGAATTGAATTGAATTGAATAGAATTAAATTGAATAAAATTGAATTGAAATGATCTGAATTGAATTAAAAGAAACTAAATTGAATTGAAATGAATTGGATTGAATTGAAATGGATTGAATTGAAATGAATTAAATTGAATTGAATGGAATTCAATTGAAATTAATTGAATTGAACTATATTAGATTGAGTTGATTTCAATTGAATTGAATTAAGATGAATTGAGTCGAATTGAATTAAGTGAATTGAATTGAACTGAATTGAATTGAAGTGAATTGAATTGAATGGAATTAAATTGAATTGAATTGAATGGAACTAAATTCAATTGAAGTGATCTAAATTGAATCAAAATAAACTAAATTGAATTGAATAGAAGTAAAATGAACTGAACTGCATTTCATTGAATTGAATTGAATGGATCAGAATTGAATAGAATTGAATTGAACTGCATTGCATTGAATTAAATTATATTGAATTGTAATGGATTGGGTTGAATTGAATTGAACTGAATTGGACTGAATGGAATTAAAATTAAATGAATTGAATTGAATCGATTTGAAATGAAATGTATTTAATTGAATTGTACTGAATTTACAATTGAATTTACTTAAATGAAGTTGAATTGAGTTGAATTGAACTGAATTGAATGGAATTAAGTTGAATTGAACTGAATGGAATTAAATAAAATTGAATTGGATGAAAATATAATGATCTGAATTGCATTGAATTGTAATGAATTGAATTGAACTGCATTCAATGGCTCTGAATTGAATTGAACTGGATTGAATTGAATTGAATTGAAATGAATTGAATTAAATTGAATTGAGTTGAACTGAATTGAATTGAACGGGATGGAGTTGAATTGAATGAAATGGAATGGAATTGAATGGAATGGAGTTGAACTGAATTGCATTGCATTGAATGTAATTGAATTGAACTGCATTGCATTGAATTATATTATATTGTATTGAATTGAACTGTATTAGGTTGAATTGAATTAAACTGGATTGAATTGAAATGAATTAAATTGAATGGAATTGAACTGAACTGAACTGAATTGAATTGAAATAAACTAAATTGAAATGAATTAAATTGAATTGAATTGGATTGAATTAAATTCAACTTCATTGAATAGAGCTGCATTGCATTGAATTGAATTGAATTGAAGTGGCTTGGATTGAATTGAATTGAATCCAATCGAATCGAATTGAATTGAACTTCATTGAATTAAAGTGAATTGAATTGAATGGAATTAAATTGAATAAAATTGAATTGAAATGAAGTAAATTAAAATGAACTGAATTGAATGGAACTTAAGTGAATTGAAATAAGTTGAATTGAATTGCATTGCATTGGCTTGAATTGAAATGACTTGCATTACATTGAGTTGAATTGAATTGGATTGGATTGAATCGAATTGAATTGAATTGAATTAAAGTTAATTGAATTTAATGGAAGTAAACTGAATTAAAGTGAGTCGAGCTGAATTGAATGGAACTGAATTGAATTGAGTTGAATTGAATTGAATGGAACTGAATTGAATTGCATTGCATTGAGTTGAGTTGAATTGAATTGGACTGCATTGCATTGAGTTGAATTGAATTGGATTGAATTGATTTGAATTGAACTGTTTTTGATTAAATTGAATTGAATTGAATGGAAGTAAATTGAATTGAAATGAACTGAATTTAATTGAATGGAACTGAAATGAATTGAATTTAGTTGCATTCAATTGCATTGCACTGAATTGAACTGAATTAAGTTAAATTGAATTGAAATGAGATGAATTGAATTGAATTATATTGAATTAAATTGAATTAAATTGAATTAAATTGAATTGAATTGACTTGAATTAACCCGAATTGATTCGAATTGAATTTAATTGCATTGAATTAACTTGAATTAAAATTAATTGAAGTGAACTGAACTGAATTGAATTTGCATTGCATTGAACTGAATTGATTTGAATTGGATTGAATTGAATGGAACTGCATTGCACTGAGTTGAATTGAATTGAACTGATCTGCATTGAATGGAACTGATATGAACTGAATTAAATTGAGTTGAATTGAATTGAATTGAAAGGAATTGAATTGAGTTGAATTGTAGGGATGGAATTGAATTGAATTGAATTGAATTGAGTTGAATTGAATTGTATTGAATTAAATGAATTGAATTGAATTAGATTGAATTGCGTTAAATTGCATTGTACTGAATTGAATTGCATTGAATTGAATTAAATTCAATTTAATTGAATTGAATTGAATTCAATTTACTTGAATTGAATTGAATTAAATTCAATCGAATTGAAATTAAAATGAACCGAATTGAGTGAATGGTTGTTTTTCATGGACTTGAATTAAGTTAAATTGAGTCGAATTGAATTGAAATGCATTTAATTGAGTTGAGTTGAATTGAATCCAATTGAATTGTATTGAATTGATTTGAACTGAATTGAATTGGGTTAAATTGAGTTGAATTGAATATAAATTAACTGAATTTAATTAAAATTAACTATATTGAATTGAATTATAATTAAATGAACTGAATTGAGTTGAATTGAATTGTTTTGTATTAAATTAAATAAAAAATACAACAATGTGAATATCAAAAATAAATGGAAATTGTAATTGAATTGAAGTTAAGTAAATAGAATTGAGTTGAATTGAATTGAATTAAAATGAAATTAATTGAATTCAATTTCAATGACTTAAATTGAATACAATTGCACAGAAAAAAAAAGAATTGAATTTCAATGAAATGAAAAGTTTGAAGTTTGAATAGAATTGAATTGGAAATACTGAATGGCAATAGAAGTTTTTAACATGAAACCGGTTAACTGCCGTGAAAATCCTGGCTGTTTCAGCTGTTGAAATGTTAAAGTCAACAACAGAAATATGTCATCCTATTGTTTGTTAAATTAAATTTCAGCCGTTTTCGTTGTAAGTTTAATTGTTATCGGAATTTTATTTCAATTCCCAAAAATTATAATTATAATTGTTGAATTTAGTTTGATATTTTTTGTGTCTTAGAATAGCTTATCACTGTTTTCTAAAATTTCATTAATTGTAAGATTGAAGATTCCAAATTTTATGACCTTTTTTTCAAAGATATTTCGATTGCACTTACCTATCAATACAGCTAAACCGAATAGTTCGGTATCGAGCATGCCTTGTGTGGCAAAATGCAGACATGTCTGTGTGTAAACTTCTCTGACTCGACTCTTTGCATCGACTAGGAAGTATAAAGTTTTGGGTTGTTGATTGCCTAGAAGCCTGAAAGAAAGGAAAATAAAAAATAAATATATTAATAGCAATAAATATTACAAAATAATAGATTATAAAATAACATTATATGTTACAAAATAAAATATAATCAAACAAACTTTAATTTTGTTGAACCAAAACGTAAAT
Organism: Phaonia tiefii; assembly: GCA_963931995.1. Taxonomy (NCBI): domain Eukaryota; kingdom Metazoa; phylum Arthropoda; class Insecta; order Diptera; family Muscidae; genus Phaonia; species Phaonia tiefii. The sequence goes on from OZ008368.1 coordinate 296,435,176, forward strand.
TAGTGTGGAGACAAAAAAAACGAAGCTCTTAAAATTTTACAAAAACCCCTCAATCTGAAATAATAAAACAACAACTCCACAATTCAAATTCCTGTCTGCTATAAACATGTAATTTATTTGCCTTAAACAAAAGACTTAAGACGCGAACTCGAATAATATTTCTCTGAATTATCAACTCTTTAGAAAATATTCACGCTAAACTTGATAAGGGTGCATATGCTGCTGCATAATGTAATTATGAAATAAAACATTAGGTTTCATAACTTCAAATGTTTTGTTTTAATAAAATTTTTATATTTTTTATTACTCGAATGGTATTAATACCTGTAATACAAAAGACTTAAGAAACGAACTGAAATCTGAAAGATTTTAGAAGGCGTCATAAATGGATTGATTGTGTTGATTGAGTTGTTAAAATTTAATTAGAAAATGTAAATAAAAATGGTTATTTGTTCATAGTACAAGTATTGACATGTAAACTAACAAAAATCGGTCACTACAAAAATGAAATAAAAAATTGTTTATTTTTTAATGGTTTGTCTGAAGCAAATTGAGGGAAGGATTGCTTTTTATTGTACTTTAGAAAACGTTAATGGGTAATATTGGACTTACCTTAGTGCTAAAAATCTTGAGCCCGGTGATAGCTGTTCGGCCGAGGACGCGCATACTTCTAATGGCGCGCTGACAGTACAAAACGCTCGCATGCTGCATCGTTATTTGAATGCAACAAAATCGTTGGAAATATTTGTCTACAAATAAAAAAAAACAAACCAACAATAAATTAGATAAATTTGAAAATGTTGTATTTAAAAGAACAACAACAACATACATAATAAATTAATAGTTATTAATAATGATGAAGAAAAGACAAAGACACAACCAGAATAAAACTCAAACACTTTATCAAAAACCAAAAACCCCAAAAATGCATTCCACTTTAGACATTTGAAAATCTACCATAATTTATGTTTCCAAACATAAGTAGCTTAACATTCCGAGATACATTTTCTTTACAAAATGTAACTAATTTTGTGCTGTGATAAAGAAATGACTCTTTCCCATTTGTTTTTTCTGTATGTCTTTCTTGTTATTTTGTTAATTTTTTTATGTGTTATAATATCATAAGTAGGAGAAAAATTGATAAAATTTTATGCTTTTAAACAAATTAACAACCACAAAAAAAAGATACGAATTTCACCCAACAACTATTAGAGCGACCACTTGGATTTTGTGGTAGCCGGGTTGCAGACAAGTTTCTAATGTTACTGCTTCATAGACACAGACGGACAGTGAAACGGGACAAACCAAAAATATGCATAAGTATGTATGATTACAGATTTGTGTGTGTGTGTGTGTGTGTCTGTCTTTATAGATTGAACAATATTACACAAAAAATCGTCTACACACTTGTCTGAAATCCCCCAATAAAGAAAGTTACCACTAAACTTGACTCGAAACAAAAAAGAAGAAGAAAAAAAAACAAAGCTTTGGGTAAATTTATGCATAAATTAAATAGTTGATGAAAAAACCAAAAAAAAATTAGGAAATATACCAGAAACAAAAAATAAAATATTTATAACATCAGAAAAAGCTACTGAAATCACATTAGCTGTTAAACTTTAAACCACGTGATTCTCAACGTGGGTAAGGAAGATATGTAGTAAAAATTTGAAAAATTTAAAGGAAATTGAAAAAAATACAAAAAATAAATTTATAAAAATATAAACTTATATATAATTATAAACAAACCAAACAAAACACCACTATTACACCGTCCGACAGTCCATATTACACTAAGGGTGTGAAGATAAATTTATCCGATAAATTTATTTATCGAAGACACAAACCACTTATACAAAATTTCTGAAATCTCATTTTTTGTCAAAAAAAAAAAAGAATTTTTTACAGAAAAAAGAGCCAATAAGCGTTTTTGAAGCCATTTATGATGACTATATCATATAATTAGCTTTAAATAGAAACAAATATTTTTTCTTGCTGTAAAAAACTGATATTTGTTATTTTTTATCTAACCTGGGTCGCTCACGACAAAGGTGAATGAACTTCTTATGTCTAGCCGCCTAACACCGTAGAAGCGCATAAACAGCGCAGGCTATATATCCTGATTCCATTTGAAATCGTAGATATAGCCCAATTTATGAAGTGGCCCTGTCATTGACAATAATAATGATTTCGAGTGCCAATATTGGACACTCCTGATAAAAGTGAATGGACTACCTGTGTATTCGAAATTAGCCCCATGGGAGTACATAACATCCCCGTTACAAATATATGCCGATTCCATTTCAGATCGAAGATATAGTCAACTTTATGAAGCGACCCTTGTCATTGACAGAAATAATGATTTCGAGTGCCAATGTTGAACACTCCTGATAAAAGTGAATGGACTAACTATATATGTAGTATTCTAACTATTATGTGCTCCCATGGGGCTAATTTGGAGTATATAGTTAGTCCATTCACTTTTATCAGCAGTGTTAAATATTGGCACTCGAAATCATTATTTCTGTCAATGACATGGGTCGCTTCATAAAGTTGACTATATCTCCGATCTGAAATGGAATCAGCATATATTTGTAATGGGGATGTTATGTGCTCCCATGGGGCTAATTTTGAGTATATAGTTAGGCCATTCACTTTTATCAGGAGTGTTCAATATTGGCTCTCGAAATCATTATTTCTGTCAACGACAAGGGTCGCTTCATAAAGTTGACTATATCTCCGATCTGAAATGGAATCAGCATATATTTGTAATGGGGATATTATGTGCTCCCATGGGGCTAATTTGGAGTATATAGTTAGTCCATTCACTTTTATCAGGAGTGTTCAATATTGGCACTCGAAATCATTATTTCTGTCAATGACAAGGGTCGCTTCATAAAGTTGACTCCGATCTGAAATGGAATCAGCATATATTTGTAATGGGGATGTTATGTGCTTCCATGGGGCTAATTTGGAGTATATAGTTAGTCCATTCACTTTTATCAGGAGTGTTCAATATTGGCACTCGAAATCATTATTTCTGTCAATGACAAGGGTCGCTTCATAAAGTTGACTCCGATCTGAAATGGAATCAGCATATATTTGTAATGGGGATGTTATGTGCTTCCATGGGACTAATTTGGAGTATATAGTTAGTCCATTCACTTTTATCAGGAGTGTTCAATATTGGCACTCGAAATCATTATTATTGGCAATGACATGGGCCAATTCATAAATTATGCTATATCTCCGATCTCAAATGGAATCAGGATATATAGGCTGCGCTGTTTATGCGGTTCTACGGTGTTAGGCGGCTAGACATTCGAAGGTTATTCGCCTTTGTCGTGAGCGACCCAGGTTAGATAAAACTAACCAATGTCAGTTTTTTACAGGAAGAATAAATATTTGTTCTATATAAATCTAATTATATGCAATATTCATCATAAATGGCTTCAAAAACGCTTATTGGCTCTTTTTCCTGTACAAAATTACTGTTTTTTTTGACAAAAAATGAGAATTTAGAAATTTTGTATAAGTGGTGTGTGTCTTCGATAAATAAATTTATCGGATAAATTTATCTTCACACCCTTTATTACACTTGAACCGGATGATATACGTCTGAAACTATAGGTAAAATGGAGTTAATTGGCGTTTTCAGTTTTTCATTTTCTCATCCTGTTGCCCCATAAAAGGACTACAAATTTTCAAAGGATACAATTTTTCAAAAAAAAAAGATAAATACTTATTCCCACCCTACGATACCGATATAGGTGTCAACTTAAAGAAGAGAATTATGGCTATTTTTATTATTATTTTATTTATACCATTCCAGGATAAAAAAGACTTACAAAATGTCCTTGAAAAATTATATCCGTTAAAATCCTTTGAAAATCTCCAACAATTTATTCGAAAAAAATATATGTTAATAGCCTGTATATAGTGTTGGCTTTGTCGGTTGTATATACCAGCAGTGTCACGACAAATTGACCAAGAGTAATCTGCCAACACGTTGGCTGAATTTTTTCCCCGGAACCGGTTCTCCATAACGGCGAGATCTTGATGAAATCTTTCACCGTGTTCATCACTAAAATCTCCTAAATTTTCACGGAAAAAGTCCAGATGTCTGAAAGTCCAGAACTCCAGAAAAGTCCAGAAAGTCCAATTGATGTCTTTTAAATTTCGATTGATGTCTTTTAAATTTCAATTGATGTATTTCAAGTTTCAATTGATGTGTTTTACATTTCAATTGACGGGTTTTAAATTTCAATTCATATATTTTGTCAATTGTCTTTTAAAATTGCAATTGATGTGTTATAAATTGCATGATGTCTTTCAAATTTCAAATTGAATTTTCAAATTTCAATTAATGTATTTCAAATTTCAAATAGAACTTTAAAATTTCAATTGATGTGTTTAAAATTACAAGTATAAATTTTAAATATCAATTGATTTTTTTAAAATTTCAATTGGATATGGTATATGCGTCTATTAGGATTAAACGCATTAATTTAAGTTCAAAATACTTTAAATTAAATTTCAAATTGATAAATTCAATTAATTTCAATTCAAGTTTTTCTAATTGACATTTCAGACACATCATTTCAAATTCAAAACTCTTTAATAATAATATTGCCCAAAACCGACCAACTGACATGTACGTATCTACACGCCACAAAAAAACTGCCCCAGCAACATATTGTAGGAAACATGTATATGTTTGCAAAGTTTGTCTTCAGGAATTGAAGATCTGCTGCTTTTTTTTCTATGATGTCTGTCACGTTTTTGTTTTCAGCAGTTTTTAACTAACAAAGCTATATTTGAGTTACAAAAACATATATTATAGCCTATTAATCATTGTGTTTCAAACATGTTATATTGAATAGCAAACACAATGTGTTTGGACACAAGTATTCAATATTTGCGACAAGCTACAGACACGATATATTTGCCTACAAACAACAAAAAAAGATAGAATTTTCAGTGTGTATATGATGTGCCTGTTCCTCGATGTAGAACGAAAGCTTTCTTTCGTACGTATTCTTGACGAAAGAAATTTGATTTGGATTTTTGTAATGTCAAGACAAATCAAAACGCAAAATTTCTCCATTTCGAATGTGCATTTATTTGCGATCAAAGATAAAGTCACTCAAACTAATCGTTTTCACTTAGAGGAACCCAATTTCAATCCTATTGGAGTGACTGGCTTTTGCTCGAGATCAAGGAATGTTAATAGTATTATTAATAAAATAAATAAATAATTTCCCATTACATGACATATAGGGATAGGACAGATCTATTTACGACCAGTGAGCTGTGCGCCTTCTCGTTTTACACTCACTGATTCGGATCTACAATTTTACACCTGCTCCGACCAGAGGAAGTTATTTAATGGCTAATTATAAGGTATGTGCGATTAATGTATTAATCGGGTAACCTGATTAATTGATAACCTAATTAATCAAATAATTGATTAAACATACATTTTGATTAATCATATTTACGATTTATTGATTAATCTTAATTTTGATTAATCAATATTAATGATTAATTGATTAATCTAAAATTTTATTAGTCTAAATTTGAATAATTGAACAATCAATTCATGCGTTTAGATTTTTCAGTTTAAATTTTTTCTACATCCTTCTTTACCCAAAAAAGTACAAAGTATTCCTTTTGTTTGTATTACATGTATTCGTATGTTGTCCAAAAATTATTTTAATGTTGAATAAAATTATTCAAATATGATTAATCATTAGTCAAATTAAATAATTACTCATAGTTTTGATTAGTAGTATTTGTGGTTATTAGATTAACTGATTAATCACGATATCGATTAATCAAACATTTAATTAATTGATTAATCGCACACCCCTACTAGTGTCGCCATCACTAAGTGAGGTGTCCGTAGAAAAAAGAAAAATGTAAAGCGGTTTGAGATGGGATGGAACCCACGTTCTCAGGTACAAATGTCGAGCACTCCAACCGTTGCACCTCCGACGGAAACGTTAGTCAATTCTCTTGTTTCACTTGTGTCTGGTTCCATCCTTTGAATTTGGAATCCAATCAATTGAAATTTAAAAATCCCATTTGAAATTTGAACAACAGGCTTGAAAAACAGCAATTGAAATTCCAAAAAATATCAGTTCAAAATTAACTGAAATGAAATTCAAAACAATTAGACTTTATTGTTTGAATTTAATATTTGTTAATTGGTTTGAATTTGAATTTTTTTAATGCAATTGAAATTCGGAAAGGTTAGCAAAAATCAATTGAAATTCAAATGATTTTGATTTTTTTGTTTGAATTTTGTATTAATGCCCTTAAATTAATTTTTATTTTAAATGAATTTTTTTTAAGTTGATTTTTTATCAAATTAGATTTTTTTCTTATTTTTTGTTTGAAATCTATTTATTTTCGAAATTTTTTGTTTTAAATTCAATGAAAATTCATGCAGTTTTAAGTAAAAGTTGTTTGAAATCTATATTAATGTCTTTGAATTTGTATTCTTTTTTTGATTCAATTGAATTAAAATAAAATGGAAATGATTTTGATTTTTTTATTTGAATAGCCTATAAATGCCCTTAAATTAGTTTTTATTTTTATTTAATGTTTGGAAGTTTTATATTTTTAATTATTTTTTGTTTGAAATTTATTTTGTTATAATATAATGTTATTAAGTTTAATTTTTATTTTAATTTAAGTTTTTTAAATTGACTTTTTTTTTAAATTTATATTTTTTTCTTATTTTTGTTTGAAATTTATTTATATTTTAATTTTTTGTTTGTTTTAAATTCAATTGAAATTCATGCAATTTTAAGTGAAAGTTGTTTGAAATTTATATTAGTGCTTTCAAATTTTAAATTCGATTGAATTGAAATTCGACAAGGTTAGCAAAAGTCAATTTAAATTCAAATGATTTTGATTTTGTTGTTTGAATATTCGAAATGCACTTAAAATATTTTTAATTAATTTTTGGAACGAAGTTCCTTATCGCACGTTACGGGATGGGGGCTAAATGAAAAAATGTTAAACAACTTTTTTTTAACTACTTTTTTACAACCCATTATTATCAACTGTACTTTTTAGTTTGGTTTGGTTTAAAGGGAAGTTTTCTAGGTGGAGCCTCTTTATTACATTTGTAGTTTTGAACCCAATAAAATGTAAATTTAGAAAAGCCTAAGTGCAAGACTGGCAAATCCATAAAATACAACCCTGAGCATGGAATTACATTTGGCAGCACACTTACTATTACACTCGTACTTTTGGTTTGGTTTGTGTCGAGACTAGCATGTGGGGAGTAATTTCTTGTTTAATGGGAAATTTTCTAGATGGAGCCTGTTTATTACATATTGTAGTTTTGAACCGAATAAAAAGTAAATTTAGAAAAGCCAAAATGTAAGAAATTTAAAAAAATAACATTATCTTAAATAAGTGCGTTTTCTTAAAAAAAAGTAAATTTTCTCAAAAAAAATACCTGTTCATATTCTTTAACTTTTCTTAAAAAAAAAATTCCTTATCTTAAAGAAGTACCTTTGCTTAAAAAAGTAAATTTTCTTACAAAAAGTACCTTTTCTTAAATAAGTAATTTTTTTAAATAAGTACCTTTTGTTAAAAAAATAAATTTTTTTACAAAAATTCCTTTTCTTAAAAGTACATTTTCTTAAAATAAAATAATACCATTTCTGTTCTTTTCTTGAGATAAGTAGCCTTTCTGAAAATAAGTACATTTTCTTAAACAAATTAATTTTTCCTTAAAAGAGTACCACTTCTTTAAAGAGTTCCTGTTCTTAAAAAAAGTACTTCTTGTAAAAAAAAATCATACTCTTAGGCTTTTTCTTACAGAAAGTACATCTTATTAAAAATGGTACATTTTCTTAAAAGAAAAACATTAGCTGTTAATAAAAGAAGTACCTCTCATTAAAGAAAATATCTTTTCGGGAAAATATAATACATATTCTTACAAAAAGGACTTAAAAGTATACTTTTTTTTTATATATAAAAATACATTTAATAAATAAAAAATTTCGTAAAAAAAGTTTATCATTTTACAAAAAATATCTTTTCTTAAAAATCCATTTAAATTGTAATATTTTTCAACTGGTGCCTTAGGAGTGTTGGTACATAATATACAGCGAAAGGAACTTCGTTCCAACCGGGTGTCACCTGACACCTCATGTAATTTTTTTTAAATTTATTTATTTTTTTGAAATTTATATTTTTTCCTATTTTTTGTTTGAAATTTATTTTGTTTGTTTGTTTTAAATTCAATTGAAATTCATACAGTTTCAAGTGAAAGTTGTTTTGAATTTTTAAATTCAATTGAAATTTATGCAGATTTAAGTGAAAGTTGTTTGAAATTTATATTAAATTAAATAAATTCGAAAAGGTTTTTGGGTAATGTATGAGAAATTCATACTACAAGCTTACAAGTCATGAACATTTTCCTAATTGAAAAAATGGTTAGTTTTTGTTGGAAATAATAGACAATTCAGTTCAACACACACTCTCTGGCATGACTAGTTTCGAACTCCGTGACTAGATCATCATCAGATGCCTAACTACTGTGCCTGAATTGATATATATACAAACTCAATTCTGCAATTCACATGTGCGAATTAGTATCAATCGAAGATCTACCAACATCACTGAAACAAGAACAGACAGAATTTTTAGGTTAGCAAAAATTTAAATTCAAGTGATCTTGATTTTTTGGTTGAATTGATTGATTGAAATTGTATATTTTTTCTTATTTTTTGTTTGAAATTTGTTTATTTTTTTTTTTAAATTTTTTTGTTTGTTTTAAATTCTATTGAAATTAATTTTTAAAATTAGGCTAAAACTAAGCAGTTATTTTTGAATATCAATTGATGGCTTTCAATTCCATTTCCTGTGTTTCAAATTGCAATTAATGTTTTTACAATTTGAATTGGTGAGTATTGATATCTTCTAACGACAGGATGATTGTCTACGTGGAAAATACTGAACTACTCCTCTGGTTCTTGTAAAGCTTTGTCTAAAAATATGCAAAAATCTGTGTCTTACATTACGTGCATTGTTGATCGACGAATCCAAATGGTGTGGAGAAATGAAAAATGATTTTTGGGTGTGTATACAAGACATCTGCACAAGACGTATTGTGTGGCCATTCAAGACATTTGTGTTTTTTCAAGATACGTACTGTATAGAAGTTGCGACAACCAAGTACTTCGGGGTATTGTTCACAAAGCATTCGTGTATGTGTGTGTACAGAAAAACACAATACGATATGAAGCGAAGTAGAAGTAGTAGTATTGTCTTTTTATGCTCCACAGCATCACTCACATACTCGAATCCTTTTTTTAGATCAGTGAAGTATTTGGTTGCCGCAACAGTACATGACTTGAAAAACGTAAATGTCTTGAATCGCCGTTCAAGATGTTTAGCGCAGATATCTAGTGTATACAGGTATGCGTATTAGGGTGGCCTCAAACACATACTTTTTTTGTAGAGCATCTAAAACAATGAGAATCACGGGAACCCCTATACTGACAGTTACAAAAAAGATGATCAAGAAGTAGATGATCAGAAGATGTGCGCAATTTGGCAACCCTCGTAAAAGAGAACCAAAAAGTGGTAACAATTCACTCAAACGCAGTTCTTTCTCGCGTTATATCTTGATTATTTCATACTTTTTGCATAGTTTATGTAATTTTACTTCAACATGGTAGGAATTTGTATAGTTGTATGCAATAACACTATCAAAAAGCTGATCGTGTATTGAAATATTCAATGAAGAGAGCAAGAGAGAGAGAGAGAGAGAGAGCAGAGAATGATTAAGGCTTCACTCGTTTTCTTTTTTGGCATTCGAGTGAAGAGAAATTTTGACTGTCAGTAGTACATCGTGTTTGACAGTTACAAAATAAAAAACTAACAAAAAATAAAACAATTTCAACATTCCTCTTCACGATCCAACATTAGATTTTAAATCATTAAATTAGGGTACGGCGAAAACATGTTAAGAATCTCTGCTGTTAACCCTAACTCTGATTTATTTTAATATATTGAAATGAATAAAAAAAATTCAAAATTTCGAAATTGTTATTTGTTTCTTGCTGCAGCTTTTCTCTACACTATTAACAACTCAAAGTCGCGATATCATTATCATTAATATGCATGTCTGGTTATGGTGCTGGTGGTGGTGGTGGTGAGCAGATAACTATAAAAAGTCACAATGTGTCCATCCATCCGTCCGCATGTCTGCCCTTTTATAAGTTTGTCTGTTCATCTGCCTACCATTCCTCTCGCTTTCTTTCCCTACCCGGTTGTCATGATATTGTAATTTGTTGTTTTATTTTTAATTTTTCTATAATCAATCAATATCGAAATGACATAAATTGTATTCTCATTCCATGGTTGGTTGGGCAAAATCAAAAAAAAAAAATTATAGGTTTAGATTAAATTTCAATCATTCATTTATTTCATTTTGGTCATTTCATATAAATATTTATGTAAATTTTCTTATTGATTTGTGAACTTTTTTTAATATCCACTGTGGCAGCCCGGGCACTTCAACGACTTTCACAAATTTGAGTGGTGGACGGGTTGGTGGTAGGGGCAGGAGCTGATGGTGATAGAGGAAAATTTCCTTAGTTGTCACCGGGTTTGGTGCGAGAATTAAACAAGAAAATTGGTGTCGTCTATTAATCATTGGTGTAATCATAAAATACAATGTACGCCGATTTTCGTTAGTGAGTTTATTTGCATTGGAATTCTTTAATAAATGTATTAAGATTTGAAATTGTTCAAAGTCTGGGACCTTTTGAAGATATACTTTTGATAATTATAAAGTCTAAATTCAGTGGCTACGACAGAAATTCGCTTGAAATAACTTCTTTCTATATTAGTGATTCGGTTGCGACAACCGAATTTTCAATTATTTACGTTGTATCAACAGAAGTTTTTATAATTTTGACAAAAGCAACATTCATTCGGTTTGGAACAACCAAATATGTGGAAAATTCAAGTTATTTCCTCATGAATTCTGTTACGAAACTTGCATTTTCAATTGATTCAGTTGCGGCAACTAAAATTATTGAAATACAACCAAATGGTCATCAACAATGGCGGCACCCAATTGACCGATATAATTTTCAAAAATTAATGAAAACAAATTAAAGGTCCCCATAAACATTTTATAGAAATTAACCCTGCTGTTAGATTAGGACCATTTGGTCCAAATTTTTTCTGTTTTCCCTTGTAACTTTGGAACGGTGATATATACCGACTAAATTTTTCTGCTAATGGGGTCTTTTAATAAAACAATGTTATGTGCGAAAATTAAATTTTCTAACTTTATTCAGGACTGAGAAAAATACAAAATGACGAATCTTAGGTTAGAGGACCATTTGGTCAATAGTACATTTTTTCATTACCAAGCGAATGTAAATTCATGTCAAATATTTAGAAGATGTTTTTGATATGTCAAATACTTGCTTTAGAAATTATTGAACCAAAATAGTTACAAAGGATAAGATAAAATTATTATTTTGGATGAAAATTCCAGTATGGACCAAATGGTCCCTCAACCTAAGATTCGTAAATTTTTTCATTACCAAGCGAATGTAAATTCATGTCAAATATTTAGAAGATGTTTTTGATATGTTAGCGGATGTTTTTGATATGTCAAATACTTGCTTTAGAAATTTTTTAACCAAAATAGTTACAAAGAATAAGATAAAATTATTATTTTGGATGAAAATTGCAGTATGGACCAAATGGTCCCTCAATCTAAGATTCGTAAGTTTTTTCTAATCTAACAGCAGGGTTAAGAAATTATGTTGTTTCATTTTAAGGATATAGGAAAACAACATCGGATGATCCTGTTGACCCACAAACCCTCCTTGGCCTTCTTTAGTACACGTTCACCTGGAAACGTGTTTCGTCTACGGTAACGAACCGTGGCAAAAACTCCATCGGATTGCGGTTGAATATTGCCAAAAACACATTTGAAGTGGTCACACAGTTGCGCTTATGGTCGAGTGTGAGTAATTGCGGCAGCCATAGCGCGGATTGCTTTTGCATGCCCAAATGTCTATGTAAAATGTAATTTACCAGCTCAGTTGAGATGCCTACAGCCTCAGCTCCCTCTCGCGCTGGCATTCTCCGATCGTACAATATTATTCCACGGATTCTATCGAATCCTTTTGGCGACCTGAACATTTCAGTAATACGCGTTTTAACCATTGAAATTCATGGGGCAGAGTTCCCACAGTATTTATCAAGCCTTTCCTTGATATCAAATTCACTTTTTGTATTCAAAAGTTGTCAAACACAAAATAAAAAATACTTGCTTAAAAATTTACAGTAGTCTATTAGCGGATAATGGTTGACAAGAGCAGTGTTTATTTTCAATCAACTACGAGGAAAGATCAAAAAGTCATAGTGCTTTCAAACCACCCTCGTATATAAAATAAATAAATAAATAAATGGCTTCCCATTACATCCCATGAAGGGACTGGGGAGAACTTCTCACAATCACTGAGCTGTGCGCTTTCCAGTTTTCACTCACTGATTGGGACCTACAGTTTTACACCGATTCCGAACGGTAAGTTGAGAAGCTTTTTCATGGCTAGATACTCGATAGTGTCGCCGTCACTATGCGAGGTGACCGACGCCGAAAGAAAATTTTTATTTTTGAAGGTGGTCAGAGCCGGGTTCGAACCCAGGATCTTATGTACAAGAGCCGCGCACACTAACCATTGCACCACCGACGGCCACCCTCGTATATACCGACGATAAACTCCACTACTTACTAAACGACTGTACAAGACGTCTTGAATGATTATTCAAGATAAATGCTTATTTTCAACCAAATACTTCAGTGTTCTAGGCAACCAAATACTTCAGTGTTGTGGAATAAAGTATTCGCGTTTGTGTGTGAAGCTGTGTGAGAACAAAAACTCCATATCGTATTGTGTTTTTGTGCAAACACACATTCACGAATGGTTTGTCGATAGTATCCCAAAGTTGGTTGTCGCAACTTTGCTACAGTGCACGTCTTAAAAAAAGTAAATGTCTTGAATGGCAATTCAAGATGACTTTCGACCTTAGAATATGCATTACACCTAAAGAAAATTTGCTATGAACTTCATCCTGATGCGATTTCACTGACCAACTTTAAGACAACGACTTTATACTTATATTACTTCTTTAATTTTATTATATTCTTTAATTTTATTCCAGTTTAAAAACCTATAAAACTTTAAAATAACAAGATTAGTAATTTTGAATTTTTAAACAAATTTAGAAAAACAATTGCAAAATTCCAATGATCCCAAGGCTATCTGTATAGCTATTTCAGATCTTGCCAAGATCTTCTTTGTGCAGATTTTGTGGTGAATTTATTAAGACCATTTAAGTATATGTACATTGAAAATAATTACATTAATGAGAATTACTCAGTATTATACATATGCTCGGAGTGCATTGGAACCATCAATGTTAAAGAACATTCCAATAATTGATTAGAGAGAGTTACCTCCTATCACTGAGCTGTGTGATTTTTAATTTATAGATTTACACCGACTCTGAACGTTATAATGGGTAATTCAGTTATAGGTCCTTTTTGCAAAAAGATAAAAAAATCAAATTACATACCTGATATTTTTTCAGTGTATTAGGTGATTTCTGAATTTCCGAAATTTTCGTTGCCATATGAAGTACGTGTATAAAAAATATCGAAAATTTCATAAACCGAAAAATTCACTCACATTTCATTCGCTTGGTACTTCAGCTTTGCGAAAATTTCGTACTCAAAATCAATTACAGGGTTGTTATGCCAAAGTTATTTCATACGAAACCAATTGTTTGTTAATTGTTTGGACCGGAATATTGACATTGGATAATTTTAACAACAAAAAGTAACACTACGTGAGTCAAAAATAAAATGGTGTGCGTAGAGGAATTATAAACGAAATATTTGCAAGGTAAATCAAAGATAGGTAGTAACTCTCCGTAACACAATTTTCCGTTTAGAGATAAATGACAAAATTTCTTACGATAATTTCGCAAGAGCTGAATAGAATGATTTGTAGTTTTAATAATTAGTTTTAATAAAGAACAAAGAATGATTTTTGGTTTTAAGCATTATGAATTTTGGAACAAATTTCCTTAACGCACGTTGTGGGATTGGGGCTAAATGCAAAAAATAAACAACTGTTTTCTAACACTATTATGCTACAACGCAGAGTTATCAACTATTTTGGGTACTTTTGCTTTGGTTTGTGTCTAGACTAACATATGTTGGGAAATTTGTTTTTTAATGGGAAGTTTTCTAGGTGGAGCCTGTAACCATTATTTAGTATACTATATTGTAGTTTTGAACCCAATAAAAAGTAAATTTAAAAAAGCCAAAGTGAAAGAAGTTTAAAAAACTAACATTTTCTTAAATATGTAAGTGCCTTTTCTTAAAAAAAAAGTAAATTTTCTCAAAAAAAATACCTATTCATATTCTCAAACAAAGTCCCTTTTCTTAAAAAAAATAACTGAAAGAAGAAGTACCTTTGCTTAGAAAAAGTATATTTTCATACAAAATGTACCTTGCTTAAAAAAAGTATTTTTTTTTAAATAAGTACCTTTTCTTATAAAAGTACATTTTCTTACAACAAATTGCCTTTTCTTTAAGAGTAAATGTTTTGTGAAACAAAATAACTTTTCTTGAGATAAGTACCTACTACTAAAAAATTACCTATCTTGGAAAAAGGACCAAATCTAAAAGAATTTCCCATTTCTTAAAAAAAACTTCTTTTTCAAAAAAAATACCTTCTTTTAAAAAAAATTCATTTTCTTACAAAAATTCCTTTTCTTAAAAGTACATTTTTTTAAAAATAAAATAATACCTTTTCTTTTCTTGGGATAAGTAGCCGTTCTGAAAATAAGTACTTTTTCTTGAAAAAAATAACCTTTTCGTAAAAGTAAATTTTCTTACAACAAATTGCCTTTCCAAAAAAACTATCTCTTCTTTAAAGAGTACCTTTTTTGTGAAACAAAATAACTTTTCTTGAGATAAGTACCTACTCTTAAAAATTTACCTATCGTCAAAAAACGACAAAAGATACTCTTCAAAAAAATACCTTCTTTAAAAAAATACATTTTCGTACAAAAATTCCTTTTCTTAAAAGTACATTTTCTAAAAAATAAAATAATACATTTTCTTTTCTTTTCTTGAGATAAGTAGCCATTCTGAAAATATGTAAGTACAATTTCTTAACAAAATAACCTTTTCCTAAAAAGAGTACCACTTCTTTAAAAAGTACCTGTTCTTAAAAAACGTACTTCTTTATCAAAAAAAAATTATTCTCTTTTTTACAGAAAGTACTTCTTATTAAAAATAGTACCTTTTCTTAAAAAAACATTAGCTTTTAATAAAAGAAGTAGGTCTCTTTAAAAAATTACCTTTTCGAGAAAATATAATACATTTTCTTACAAACATGACCTAAAAATATAATTTTTTTGTTTAAAAATTCATTCTATAAAAAAAATGTTCTTAAAAAAAGTTTATCGTTTTACAAAAAGTATCTTTTCTTAAAGATCCATTTAAATTATCGTATTTTCAACGGACGCCTTAGGCGTGTTGGAACTAAGTACATACTTAGTACACAATATATAGCAAAAGGAACTTCGTTCCAACAGGGTGTCTCCTGACACCTCATGTAATTTTTTTTAGGGAATTTGTTTAAAAAAAGGAGAAACATTTCCAGTAAATTCACTTTTATTGCTAAATTTAGAAGATAGAAAAATTTCGTTGGGACATTTAACCTATTGTGATTTGTCATTTAACCTACTTCTCGGCTGTGGGAACTGAATTTGTTCGATCATGCCAACCAAGAAACGCAATTATCACAACCGAATCATAGAAAATGCAGTTGTAATGACCGATTTTGTTTGTGAGTGTACCTACATACGATGACGTCCAATACATGGGAATTCTTCGCTGAAAACAGCTGAGCATTACTTGAGCGCAAAGTGGCATACATTTAACATGGTCACATCCACTACACTGACTCGCTATTGCGAATTACGAAATTAATCGATTTTGATTTATGAGACATTTTCCCCCAACCTTAACGCACCCAGTGTCCATCCCATCCCATGCCATGGTGAATGACTGAGTGAGTAAGTGACCCCCATTCACACAGAAATATTTAAACAATTTCACGCACAATCAATGAATCTGAAATGGGTTGGATAATGATGGACGATCCCAATGATTTCCTTTTTCAGCGGAGAATTGGAATAATGGATCTCCCGTCACATAATAAATTGTGGCTAATATTTGCCTTAGAAGGTGGGAAGGGGTATCGGAGGTGGATTTGCTATTTTACGGTCATTGATGATATTGTTGCTCTGTTTGTTGTTGTTGTCTTTAAGTCAATTTAACTATGTTTTGTTGTCATTGCTATAGTTCGTTGGCGTTGTAGTTGTTAGTACCGACCGACTGTTGCGGTGAATAAGTGTGTAATTGTTTATTTGTTATTGTTATTGTTTTGTGTGTGTGTTGTTGCTTTATACGAACAATTCAAATTATGTGTAAGCATTGCGGCTGCTTATGTTGTTGGAATTTTGTGTGTGTCATTGTTGTGTTGTAGTACTACACCAACTACAACTACCTAGTTACATACATACATACATATGTATGCCTAAAAACGGAATAAGGTCAGTAAAAGTTTTATTATTTGCTTTAGTGTGACTGTGTGTGTTTGTCTTTTTGTTTTCTACATTTCGTTGTGTTTATTTGTGTTTCTTTTTGGGGCTATGCTTATTGCAGAGATGAAAAGGTCCCTTTTTAAGTACGTTTTAGTTTAATGTAATAAATCGTTCCATATCAAAGTGTAACAGTCAATTCCCAGTGCGAACGCATGCTTTTCGTTCGCTTTGTCGTTCTGATACGTGGTAGGGGAAATCAAATCAGCTGTTTGTCGCGTATAAGGGAACGAAAAGCGTTCATTTGAGTTGCAGAATTCCCTATGGAAAAGGATCGTCGTTTTGTACGGAAAAGGAGCACCTTTCCATTATGGAAAAGCAACGTATTTTCCTAAGGAAAAGGAATGCCTTGTCCTAAGGAAAGGAATGTTTGTTTCCTAAGGAAAAGGAATGAATTTTCCTAAGAATAAGGAATGTACACGCTGAAAAATAATCGCCCCAGCAACATATTGCAGGAAACATGTACATGTTTGCAAGCATTGTTTTCATGAATTGAAGATTCTTGTCGTATACCTCGTTTTTGTTTTTAGCGGTTTTCAACAAAAAATCCACATTTGGGTCTAAAAAACATAAATTATGGGCTAATAATTATTGTGTCTCAAACATGTTATATTAAATAGCAAACACAATGTGTTTGAGCACAAGTATAGTATGTATATTTGCGACAAGCTACAAACACGTTATATTTGCATCCAAACAATAAAAAAATACTGATTTTTCAGCGTGTATAATCCTTAGGAAAATAACGTATTTTCCTAAGGACATCCTAATCCTAAGAAAATTGCCTATCTTGTCCTAAGGAAAAAGAACGTCTTGTCGTAAGGAAAGTGCACTTCTACTCCTAAGGAAATGGAATGTATTTTCCGAACGAAAAGAAATATATTATTATCCTAAGGAAAAGAAATGTCTTGTCCTAAGGAAAAAGAATGTCTTGTCCAACGGATAAGGAACATACTATATTCCTAAGAAAAAGGAATGTATTTCCCTAAGGAAAGGGAACGTATTTTCCTATACAGAAGGGACATATTTTCCTAATGAAAAGAAACGTGTTCTCATAAGGAAAAGAAACATTTTTTCCCTAAGGCAAAGGAACGTCTTTTTCCATAGAGAAGAGACATCTTTTCCTAATGGAAAGAAACGTGTTTTCCTAAGGAAAAGAAAAGTTTTTTCTAAGAAAAAGGAACGTCTTTCATATGGAAAAGGAACGTCGTTTTCTATGGAAAAGAAACGTCCTGTCCTAAAAATAAGGAACGTATTTTTCTAAGGAAAAGGAAGATAATGTCGTTTACTAAGGAAAAGGAACGTCTTGTACTAAGGAAAATAAATGTATTTGCCTAAGGAAATTTCATGTATTTTCCTAAGCAAAAATTAATTTTATTTCCTAAGGAAGAGAAGTGTCTTTTCCTAAGCAAAAGCAACGTATTTTCCTAAAGAAAAGACACGTATTTTCCTAAGCAAAAGGAACGTAGTTTCCTAAGGAAAAGGAAATTCTTTTTCCATAGAGAAGAGACATCTTTTCCTAATGAAAAGAAAAGTTTTTTCTAAGAAAAAGGAACGTTTTTCGATATTGAAAAGGAACATAGTTTCCTATGGAAAAGAAACGTCTTGTCCTAAGAATAAGTAACGTATTTTCCTAAGGAAAAGGAAAGTCTTTTTCTATGAAAAAGGAATGTATTCCCCTAAGGAAAAAGAACGTCTTTTCCTATGGAGAAGGGACATCTTTTCCCAAAAAACTTGTTCCTCTAGTAAAGGAACGCCTTTGAAAAGGAACGACTTTTCCTAAGAAAAATAAATGTATTTCCAAAAGAAAAGAAACGTTTTATCCCCCAAGGAAAAGAAAAGTTTTTTTTCCTAAGAAAAAGAAACGTGTTTTCCTAAGGAAACGAAACGTTATTTCTGAAGGAAAAGAAACGTTTTTTCTTAAGGAAAAGGAACGCCTTTTCATATGGAAAAGGAATGTAGTTCCCTAAAGAAGCGGAATGTATTTTCTTATGGAAAATTTAAGGTTTCTTCCGCGCGTCTTTTCCTAAGGAAACGGAATGTATTCCCCTAAGGAAAAATAATGTGTTTTCCTAAGGAAATGGAATATATTTTCCTATAAAAGGGACATCTTTCGTAAGGAAAAGAGATGTTTTTCCAAGGAAAAGGGATGCTATTATCTAAGTAAAAGTAACACATTTTTATATGAAAAAGGAACGTCGTTTCCGAAGGACAAGGAACTTCTATGCCCAAAGAAAAGGCAAGTAATTCCCTAATAAATAGGAATGTGTTTTCCTAAAGAAAAGGATGATGTTTTTCTATGGATGATGTTTTTCTATGGAAAAAAATTTCACATTTTCATATGGAAAATGAACGTCGTTTCCGAAGGACCAGGAACTTTTTTGCCCAAAGAAAACCCAAGTATTTCCCTAACAAATAGGAATGTATTTTCGTACGGAAAAATAACGTCTTTTCCCATAGAAAACGATAATGTTTTTCTATGGAAAAATAACATGTTTCCTTATAGAAAAGGAACATAATTTTTTTATGCAAAAGGAAGATCATAACCAATGAAGAAGGAAAATGTATCCCTATGATGTATGTGTATGTTATTGAATAAAGAATGGTAATTGTTCCCAATACTCAATTCAAACAATTTTCATTCGAAATTGCTTAGAAAATGGAAATGCATGGTTTTGGAATTCGAAGCCTTGAAGACGAAACATGAATTAAGGGGAAACCTTTTGAAATTCTCTGATTGGCAGCAATTTTGATGCATTGTATACGTAAATGTCTTTGACAAGGAAGAACAAGTGACTCCGGCCAAATATAGCAGTCTATAAATGGGGGCAGTTGGACATCTCCGTGACTTTTTGAATATAATATATTTTTTTTGATAACAAAACGTTTTTTTTTTCTCGAGATACTCCCTTTTTAGATCGATATATTTAGACCTTCGTTTTGTCAATTTTATTATTCCTTTCAAATAATAGAGTTTCTCAAGGTCCTCAAAATAGGAGTTTGTTTCAGTGATGACCACTAAATTCAATCCAACTCTCTTACTGCCGAGACATTACTTCAGGTTTGGAAATAGATTGTAGTCGCAGGGGGGCTAAATCTGAAGAATTTGGTCAATAGGATTGCAATTTGTGGTCCATACCATACTTCTATAAATCATTTGTTGATAATTTCCCAAATATTTGCTAGACATTTTGTAAGAAAATATTATATGGAAAATTGTATTAATCACCTCGTCGAATAAAGACAATTTATACAATATAAAGACAATTAAACAAATGTTACATTTGTACTAAATATTTCGCACAAATTATAAGAGATTAGTACCATTTTGAACATATGTATTTTGGCTCGACTTTACCATCTCTGATTCTCACAGATAATCGTATACTCAGATATGGATTTGTGTATGTTTCGTCTTCAAAAAGCAATTTGCAATGACACTTTTACAAAAAGTGTTTGTTTTGTTTAACAACAACAACAACAATGCAACCACTATAACAACATTTACTCATTGTCATATTGTTATTGTCATATTGAGGTAGGTGGTGTTGTAATTTTAATGGAAGAAGAAGCAAATGAAGAAACAAGTACAATTCATTCATTCATTCATTGCATTGGTAAGTAAACACAAGTGATAAATAGTACAATTTTATGCAGATTAAGCGCTCAAGTGGCCACAAATGATAATGATGATGATTATCCACATGATGTTGAGGTTGATGTTGATAATCACACTTGTTGTCATTGTCATGTCATCATTAAGCGCTGTGTACTACTGTGTACGAGTTATAAGATTTATCATACTGACACTTTTTCTTGGTTTTTTTATTTATTTCACATAGTAATTTTTGTTCGTCAAATTTTACTATATGGGGGATATGGTTGGAGGGGATAAATATCATAGTGCAATATCAAGTACATATTTAAGAAATAAGTAATAATTACTAGTTACACTCAAAAAAAAAAAGTATTAGTAACAACAGTAAATTAAGCTTGTTTTTTTATTTACCGCTAAATTTTTGACGACTTTGTTTGGGGATCCGCTTAAAATCGCTTATCTTCCCATACAAAATGGTCGATAAATTAGTTTAGCAGGGAATAAAAACACAGACCTATTGCTTGCTAAAAAAAAAAGCTTGTTGCAAATATAGTATACTTGTATTCAAACACATTGCGTTTGCTATTCAATACTACATGTTGAAGACTCAATCATTAATAGGTTATAATACATGTTTTTATGAGCCATATGTGGCTTTGTTTGTTGAAAACTGCTGCAAAAAAGTGACAGACAACAAAGAAATAAAAAACCAACAGATCTGCAATTCATGAAAACAATGCTTGCAAACATATACTTGGTTCCTTCAATATTTTGCAGGGGGAGTTTCAAGGTTTTCAACAGCCCAAAGACTGACGCTATGTCGGGCTACGCCTTTCCACAATAAAATTTCAAGCAATTCTTCACATAGATACACAGTCATGTTATAAAATTCCTGTTGGAAAAAGTAGCTCTTGAATCGGCCTATAAAGGGGTTTTCAACAGTGACGCAACAAAAGTAAATCGATAGGGACAGCAAACGACGCCATATTTTTTCCCGCTCTTTTGACATTTTTCTTCAGTAAGGTTTGCCATTTCATCATGGAATGATATACGAGCCAACAACGAGTCAAAATTATTAAAATTTACTACCGAAATTTGGAGTCAGTGGCCTCAACTATAAGAGGCCAACTTTAAGAGGCGTCAACAATCGGCGATGAGGCTCATTTCTGGCTGAATGGCTTCGTCAATAAGCAAAATAAGCGTTATTGGTCAGACAGCAATCCACACGTAATCCATGAGTCATCATAGCATCGCGACAAAATTACGGTTTGGTGCGGTTTATGGGCCGGCGGCGTCATTGGGCCGGCACATTACTGTGAATGCGAATCGCTACCGTTCAATGGTAACCGAATATTTTTGGCCCCAATTGGATAATATGGACATGTGGTTCCAACAGGACGGCGCCACAAGCCACACAGCGAATGCCACAATCAATTTATTGGAAACCAAGTTTGGTGAACGTGTTATCTCACGAAATGGCCCAGTCGATTGGCCGCCTCGGTCGTGCGCTTTGACGCCGTTAGATTATTTCCTGCGGGGCTACGTCAAGTCTATGGTCTATGCCAACAAGCCAGCGACGATTGATGAACTACGTACGAATATCGAACGTGAAATTGCAGCAGTATCGGCCGATTTATGCTTGAAAACCGTCGAAAATTGGGTTCAGCGTCTGGACTTCTGCAAGCGTGCCCGTGGTGGCCATGCAAAAGAAATTGAGTTCCACACATAATGGCATCGAACGTACTTTCACAGGAATAAAGAATTTCATTGGTATCTAAAACCGGTTTTGTTTTATTTAAAAAAAACTTTTATAGCGCTCTTATTGAAAAACCCGTTAGTTACATTAATATGTTTTTGTGACCAAAATATGGTTTGTTAGTTGAAAACTACTGAAAAGTAAAAAAGTTACAGACAACTAAGAAACAAACAAAAACGATCTTCAATTCATGAAAACAATGCTGTTTTTCAGCATGTACAAAATAAATTTTAAAAAAGCGCCAAAATGTTTATAGTTCGGTAACGTAGTGTCGACTGCCAAAATAACCGTAGTAAAGCACATAAAAGCCTATAATCAAGAGAGGCCTTTAATGTGAACAAATATAGTTATAAGAAAATCTCCGAAACGGTGCGCCATTTTAAAAACTGTCCCTCATTTGACAAATACAAAATGTGTATGGACAAAGACCCCTTTCACACTCGGCACGTTACTTGCGCAAGTCTCTTGCCCAAGTCTCGGTTTGTTGATGACAGAGGTAAGGTCGGGTTAGGGGAATAAATTTGAGGTACAGACTTGCTTGTACTCGGAAAGTTGAAAAACTGACTTGCGCAAGTAAATTGCCGAGTGTGAAAGGGGTCAAAGTGATGCCCCATACCCTTCGCATGGTCAGAAATATTATTCAAGTATCGTAAATGTCTCTAAAATAAAAATTTGACAAAATCTCAGGAATGGAGCATCAAATTAAGAAAATTCCCTCATTTTACAAATTTCCTCATTTTTCCAAGTAATCTTTACGAGTAAAGTGCGGTCATACCCTTCACATGTGGGAAGATTTATTAACAAGTCGCCATTATGGCTAGACGCTGCTGAAGATGATGCATCACAAACATCGAAACTATCGTCCAGCGAATGTGAGTTCGAATCATATTTTCAAAACAAACAAACTTTACTAACTTTCAAAAAATATCTTGGATTGAATACAAATCCATAATTGAGATACAATTTAGTTTGTTAATATGTGAATGTCTTCATGGAATAAAGACGAAAATATTTTTGATAAATAACGTACAAATATTTTCGTAGATATGTGAAATTTTACAACGATTTAAAACTAATTTCATTCCATTGAACCACCTACAAATATTATAGCTGTAGTGGGATTTTTTTTTATCACAGGATTTTCAATTAGTACTTTTTTTGAATTTTCAAATTTTTTAATTGAATCGAAAAATTATATTTTTCTGTGTAGCAACTAGTGCTTGCTGTTAAATTCCTGCTTAAAAGTAGCAAACATTGTTTGTTGTCAATACCTTTTTGATTTGAGTGTGAATAAAGAGTTATTATTCAATTACACATTAAAAAATTGTTTGGATTTTTGTGTTTGCCAGCAGTAATTAATTGTTTTGGGGCTGGGTCATGTGGTGTGAAAGATGTAAATTTTTATTTAAATAAACTTGCCACAATTTTGAATATGTAGAAAAAATAAGCTGTTGAGATTGGAATATTTAAAACCCCATTACTCCTTAAAAGGCAATTTTTTCTCTATAGATTTCTTAAGTTTCAAATGAATCACGTTTAACTAAATTTCTATTGCCCATAATTGAGGTTAATGGGTTTGTTAATAAAAGAAAATCAATAATCTTAATCAATTAGAAATTACAATAAAATTGCCATTAAGGAAGTTAATAATTTTATTTCATGTTAACCGAGTGGGTAATAAGTCTTACGAGTATAATAATTAACGCCCGACGTGTTTCTTTCCAAGCATTTTGCTCAATTAAAGTAACACATTCAAGTTTAAGAGTACAAGAACACATAGCAGATATTTTTTGCTTTTACGATGATCAATAATTAACTATTAATAAATTCCATACCGCAATTGAGATAAAGTCATTGTAAAATACTAAATGTTGTTGTGTACGGAGGGCGTCAAAAAGAAGCATACGTTCAACACGATCTACATGATGACTGATAATACTAAGCATTAAATATTTTTCATCCAGAACTACCATTATACTTTTTTTTATGTGGTTTTTCCTCATAAACATGATAGACTTTTTTTGGAATTTTTAAGAGATTTTTAACATTTTTTTGGTTGCTATTTTTCAAAAATTTACATTTACTGTTTGTAATATTTCTCGAAAGTTCAACCACAGATGTTGTTGAAAATGAGCTTACAAATTTTGCATGAAACTACCTATTAAATTCATGGTCGACTTTGTTAATCAATTGGCGGGTTTAAAAGATATAGGCGTTTACTTTTCACAAAAATAATATTTTTCTCAACATTTTTCATTTTGTTGCGCTTTGAAATTGTTGTGAAATTTATAAATACATTTTTAAAAACTTTCCTAATATTCTAGTGGATTGCTCCGATAGTTTTAAATGAATCGAGTTATGGTTTATGAACATCGATTAATAAACAACAAAATTACAGTATTTTAATCAAATTACAATCGAAAATTTGTAGGCTTGTTTTCCACTTCCCACTTTGACAAAAATGTAAGGGAACAAAAACGAAGCAGTAGAAAAACTTTTAAAAATAAAAATAAATAAATAAATATGTATAACAAAAATATAAAAAAAAATTTTTTAGAAACTCAAATGTACAAAATTTTTATTACCATATTCGCGTTTAGGTGACCCGAACTACATCAAAAAATTAATGATTCTGGATGATTTTTATTATATTTGGTTGTTTAGTGTCATTTCTTACATGGGAATTCGATAGAAATAATATCAAAAAAAATATTAAAAAATTATACTTTGTACAATCTACCTATTGGTTGGAAACCCGAACTTTTAATACTCACCAAAAAATATCATTGCAATGGAACTACTTTCCTTAGTACTTCTAATGAAGCACATGTGCCGGTTTTCAGCACATAAAACTGCTCAAAAGCATTACAACTAATAAGCTGTTAACAAGACGAAACAAACATTGTGTATTCATTGCCTATCACTAGAACTGTTACGTATTGTTTGTCTAAACGTAATGTATTCGTTAGCTCAATGATTTTTTGGGCTAAAATTTTTTCAATGAAATTTTGAGCTAAAATTTTGCAGAAGACAGTGTTTATGGTTATGACTATGTGAGCTTTCTAGGCTAAAAACTGCAAAAAATTATATTGGTTTTCTGAACTTTCCATTGATTTATCGATCTCTGGCGCAATTGTTTAATTTGAATCCTTAAGAGAGTTGTCAAACTTTCTAAGACCTTTAATAGTGCTGAAGACTGTTATGTAAAATATCTAGTGGTTTAGGAGATATGAACGTGGAATTAAAACTGGTAAATAATATTCAGGGATGTTTTTGGAACTAAATATAAAAAAATTTTAGAGAAGTATGCCAAAATCTAAGAAAAATTTTTTTGTTCCATATAACAGGAATTTTTTCATTTTATATATTTCCCCTTTGTCATCAAACAGAATTTTACAAAATCATCAATAAAATTGTCACAATTTGATAAATTTGCTACAGCTTTCTAGAATGCAGTGATTATGGGTTTTCAGCCATGTAAGATTTCGTAGCTAAAAACAAATTATATTGATTTTCTGAACGTTACATTTTGATTTATCGAATTCTGGTGATTTTTTTTTAATTTGAGACAGTTGTCAAGTTTTCCAAGACCTTTAATATTGCTGAAGACTGTAATGTAAAATATCTAGCAGTTTAGGAGAGATAGACTTGAAATTAAAACTGGTAATTTCTATTCATAATTGCGATTTATTTGGAGCTATAAGTAAACATTTTTGGTGAGGTAAGATAAAAACCGAGAAACAATTTTCGCATCATATATTTTTCCCGTTTGGTACCAAGTGTATTTTACAAATGTGAGATATCTTGGCAAAAAACTGCACAAAAATGATTTTGATTTTCTGAAAGTTCCAATAATTTATCGATCTGTGGTGCAAGTTATTTAACTAGAGTCTTTAAGATAGTTGTACAAATTTCTAAGAGCTTAAATACTGCTAAAGACTGTTATTTTAAATATCTAGGGGTTTAGGAGATATTAACGTACAACTGAAACCGTTATAATTTCTTGATATCTGTTGCAATTTTTTAATTTTAGGCCCTTCAGAGGGGTTTCCAGCTTTCCAAGATCATTAATATTGCTGAAGACTGTAATATAAAATATCTAGTGGTTTAGGAGATACATACTAGAAATTAAAACTGGTAATTTCGATTCACAATTGGGATTTATTTGGAGCTGTAAGTAAAAATGTTGATGAAGTAGGCTAAAAACGAGAAAACAATTTTGCACCTTAATATTTCACTTTTGGTAAAATGTGAAATTTCTGTTCTAAAACTGCTAAAAAAATATATATATTTCCGAAGGTTCCACTGATTTCCCGATCTATGGTGCAAGTTTTTTAATTACAGTCCTAATGAGAGCTGTCAAACTTTCTAAGACCTTTAATTTTGCTGAAGACTGTAATGTAAAATATACAACGGTTTAGGAGATATGGACGTTAAATTAAAACCGTTAATTAATATTCAGAGGTGGAATGTTTTTGGAACTATAACAAACATTTTAGAGAAGTAGGCCAAAAACTAAAAAATATTAGTTTTGTTTAATATTACAGGAATTTTTTCACTTGTGATATCAAAGAGTATTTTACAAAATCATCAACAAAATTGTCACAATTTCATAAACAAAATTGTTTGCTACAGCCTTCTAGAATACAGTGATTATGGTTTTTCGGCCATGTAAGATTTCGTGGCTAAAAACTGTCAACAAATTATATTGATTTTCTGAACGTTCCATTTTGATTTATCGAACTCTGGTGATTTTTTTTTTAATTTGAGACATTTGTCAAGTTTTCCAAGACCTTTAATATTGCTGAAGACTGTAATATAAAATATCTAGTAGTTTAGGAGATACATACTAGAAATTAAAACTGGTAATTTCGATTCACAATTGGGATTTATTTGGAGCTATAAGTAAACATTTTTGGTGAGGTAGGCTAAAAAGCGAGAAACAATTTTTGCACCTTATATATTTCACTTTTGGTGAAATGTGAAATTTCTGTTCTAAAACTGCTAAAAAAATAAATTGATTTCCGAAGGTTCCACTGATTTCCCGATCTATGGTGCAAGTTTTTTAATTACAGTCCTAATGAGAGCTGTCAAACTTTCTCTGAGATATGGACGTTTAATTTAAACAGTTAATTAATATTCAGAGTGTGGGATGTATTTGAAGCTATAAAGAACATTTTGGAGTGGTAGGCTAAAACTTACGAAATATACATTTTGTTCAACATTGCACAATTTTTTTTACTTATTCAAGTTTTACAAAATTCTCAAAAAAAATGTTCACCAAACTTCATCAAAATTGTGGGCTATATTTTGCAGAAGACACTGGTTTATTATGGTTTCGACTATGGGAGATTTCTGGGCGAAAAACTTCACAAAATTATATTGATTTCCTGAACGTTGCATTTCTCGATCTCTGGCGCAATTTTTTTAATTTGAATCCTTGGGAGAGTTTTCAAGCTTTCCAAGATCTTTAATATTGCTGATGACTGTAATGCAAAATATCTAGCAGTTTATGAGTTATAGACTAAAAAGCTGGAAACAATTTTTGCACCTAATATATTTCACTTTTGGTACCAAGTGTACTTTACAAATGTGAGATTTCTTGGCCAAAAATTGCACAAAAATGAGATTGACTTTCTGAACGTTCCATTGATTTATCGATATATGGGAACTAGAGTTTTCTAAGACCTTCAATATTGCTGAAGACTGTAATGCATCTATTGGTTTAGGAGATATGAACGAGAAACTGAAATTTTAAAACTATACTATAAAATACATTTTGGTGCGGTAGGCTTAAAACTAAGAAATATTCTTTTTGTTTAATATAACACAAATTTTTGTACCTTATTCCTTTCATTTTCGGTACTAAACGTATTTTACTAAATCGTGCCAAATTGTCGCCAAATTATCAACAAAATTGTTTGCTAAAACTTTGGAGAAGAGAGTGGTTATGGATTTTCGACCTTGTGAGAATTCTAGACTAAAAACTGCACAAAAAAATTATATTGATTTTCTGAACGCTCCATTCATTTATGGATCTCTGGCGCAATTGTTTGATTTGAATCCTTAAGAGAGTGGTCAAGCTTCTCAAGACCTTTAATTTTGCTGAAGACTGTAATGTAAAATATCTAGTGGTTTAGGAGATATGGACGTTAAATTGAAACTGGCAATTGTAAGGTGGGAGGTATTTGTGGCCCTAAAAACAAACATTTTGGTGAGATAGAAAGATAACTTGTGGCCGTCGGTGGTGCAATGGTTAGTGTGCGCGGCTCTTGTACATGAGATCCTGGGTTCGAACCCGGCACTGACCACCTTCAAATTTTCTTTCGGCGGCTGTCACCTCGCATAGTGACGGCGACACTATCGAGTATCTAGCCATGAAAAAGCTTCTCAAAATACCGTTCGGAATCGGTGTAAAACTGTAGGTCCCAATCAGTGAATGAAAACTGGAAAGCGCACAGCTCAGTGATTGTGAGAAGTTCTCCCCAGTCCCTTCATGGGATGTAATGGGAAACCATTAATTTTTTTTTTTTAGAAAGATAACTTAGCGCATTCTTTTTACAATCGTGTGGTAATGGTTTGACTGATATCCTATACAAATTTTATTAAATTGCTTCTTACTTAAATTTGTTCAAAAGTTTATTTTTTTTTGGTGCTGAAAAAGATACCTATTGTTGTGTTTCCATTTAATCTCATTATCATTTTGTAGCCGCTTAACAATTTGCTGCCAGTACTGCTTCCATTTTCGAAAAAAAAATCTTCAGTTACACTGCAACCAAAGTCTAACGGCCTTATTCATAAAAAGTTAGAAGAGGTTTGAGAGACGATTTATCATACAAAAGCTGTCTCTCAAACCTCTCACAACTATTTATGAATAAGGCGGTAATAATGTGCCTGAAAGAATAATCGATTCATTATAATTCAAAACTGGGCGATATCTCAATTCGAAATAGATGAAATTAATTAAATTTTGCGATGTTTCTCGAATGAAACTTAAATGCAGCGTTTAAAAGTTTTGTAAGTATAAACGATAAGATGACGCGTCACGTCCGTCTGTTCGTTTGCCGTGATACACTCACAAACTACTAAAAATGGATTTAATTGAAATTTAATTACTTAATTAAAATATAATTAATAACACTTTATTTAAGTATAAACACATATATCATATCATATCCCCATATTCGTAGATGAATATGTATAAATACAAAATATAATAACCGACTTTAATGTCAAACCAAAACTCTCCCCCCGCCTCCCCTCTAACACAACACCCCATCATAAAAATTCCAATGGAAATTAAATGTGACACACGCAAAAAAATACCCGTTCGTACATATAAAATTGTCATAAAGATTAGAAGTTGCACACAAAATAAAACTAATAAAAAAAAAAACAAAAACAGTAACAGTAACAAAAAAAGTGAATAATAATAAAAATGTATAAACAAATTGTTGTGGTAAAAAGTATTATAGCATTTTAATGATTTCACGCTAATTCCCACAGAACGAACACTCAAGTTCATATAAATTCCTACATACACCACAAAGATAGTGACAGCATTTTAAAGTAGGTACTTAATATTATAACGAAATTAAGACGTTTCTGACGTTAGATTTTTGTTCAGGCAGGTTTACACATAAAACTGTTAGCCAGGAATGCATTAAACGTTGGCTACAACAGTTAAAGCGAAGCGCGCATGTTTATCTTCAAAGCTTGTAACCTGCCCACGCGTTGCAATAATAAAATTGGTAATAAAACGCCCCTGTGTAAATGAAAACGCGACGGTGCTGTGTGCGGCGTTAAGTGTGTCCGCGTATATTGTATATAAAACCATTGTTAAAAAGCCGCAATCGTCACATCTTTTGCCAAATTTGCAGCTTTCTATCATTAATAGCTTAGTAATAGGAATTATGTGAAATACTTATGTATACAGGCTACAGAAATACTGTGAGCTTCAAAAGAAAGTTTACACGTTTTTTAAATATGTATTCAAATTTATTTGAATGTTGAAAAATAATAATTAATTCAATTCTTTATATTTTCTACACATTGTCTTGGACCCTCTATCAATTTATGAAAAAATAACAACAAAAATC
The DNA here is from genome assembly GCA_963931995.1 of Phaonia tiefii. NCBI lineage: Eukaryota > Metazoa > Arthropoda > Insecta > Diptera > Muscidae > Phaonia > Phaonia tiefii. The sequence continues at coordinate 296,465,369 of OZ008368.1, forward strand.
TTGCAACTACAAAAAGTAAAGGGTGTCTTAGTAAGAATACACTTTGTCATTTTAAAATTAAAACACGTATTTTTTATGATAGTAGTGATTTTTTTGATATAGTAGTGATTTTTTTATTTTATTGTAAAGAAGACACATTACGACTAAGTATGGGATAAAATATCCGTCAAATGACTCCGTCTGCTCTGATGACTGGCCTTTTTTCCACGAGTTTTTCACAGAGATGTGGCTGTATCTCACCGAAGACGACGCATTGGATCTCGGATTTGAGCTGAGGAATTGTTACTGGCATAAACCCGAGATTTCACAAAATCCCAAAGAAAGAAATCGCAATTTTTGCACCTCATATATTTCACTTTTGATACCAAATGTATTTTACAAATGTGAGAATTCTGTTCTAAAACTGCTAAAAAAATATATTGATTTCCGAAGGTTCCACTGATTTCCCGATCTATGGTGTACATTTTTTAATTAGAGTCCTAATGAGAGTTGTCAAATTTTCAAGACCTTTAATTTTACTGAAGACTGTAATGTAAAGTATATAGCGGTTTAGGTGATATGGACATTAGATTAAAACCGTTAATTAATATTCAGAGTGTTGGATGTTTTTGGAATTATAAAAAAAAACTAAGAAATATTCTCTTTATTTAATATTACAGGAATTTTTCCACTTTATATATCTCAATTTTTATAACAAAGAGTATTTTACAAAATCATCAACACAATTGTCACAATTTTATAAACAAAATTGTCTGCTAAAGTTTTGTAAAATACAGTGATTATGGTGATCATGTAAATTATTATTGACTAATTATTCAAGCTTAAGGTCACTTCTGATATTCTAAAACTTTTTGTTTTTCTCTTTTCTCTCTAGATATTTAGATTTCCTTTGGAAATCTTCTTCAGGAAAGTTTTTAATATTAATAAAGAAAGAGAAAAGAGAAAAACAAAAAGTTTTATAAAATCAGAAGTGACCTTTAGCTTGAATAATTACTCAAAAATAATTGATAAAATAAAGTTCGAAAAATTAGAAACAAATTGGTGATCATGTAAGATTTCGTGCCTAAAAACTGTCAACAATTTATATTGATTTTCTGAAGGATCCATTTTGATTTATCGAACTCTGGTTATTTTTTTTTAAATTTGCGACAGTTGTCAAGTTTTCCAAGATCTTTAATATTGCTGAAGACTGTAATGTAAAATATTTAGTAGTTTAGGAGATATAGACGTAATTTAAAAAGGTACTTTATATCCACAATTGGAATTTATTTGGAGCAATAAGGCAACATGTTGGTGCGGTATTAAACGGTATTAAAGCGATTTTTGCACGTTATATATTTCACTTTCTGTTCTAAAACTGCTAAAAAATATATTGATTTCCGAAGGTTCCACTGCTTTCCCGATCTATGGCGCATGTTTTTTAATTAGAGTCCTTATGCGAGTTGTCAAACTTTCGAAGACCTTTAATTTTGCTGAAGACCCTAATGTAAAATATATAGCAGTTTAGGAGATATGGATGTTAAATTAAAACCGTTAATTAATATTCAGAGTGTGGGATGTTTTTGGAAATTTAAAAGAAGATTTTAGAGAAGAATGCCAAAAACTAAGAAATATTATTTTTGTGTAATATTACAGGAATTTTTTCACTTTATATATTTCACTTTTGATATTAAAGAGTATTTTATAAAATCACCAAACAAATTGTCACAATTTTATAAACAAAATTGTTTGCTACAGCTTTCTAGAATACTGTGATTATGGGTTCTCAGTCATGTAAGATTTCGTGGCTAAAAATTGTCAACAAATTATATTGATTTTCTGAACGTTCCATTTTGATTTATCGAACTCTGGTGATTTTTTTTAATTTGAGACAGTTGTCAAGTTTCCCAAGGTCTTTAATATTGCTGAAGACTGTAATGTACAATATCTAGCAGTTTAGGAGATATAGACTTGAAATTAAAACTGGTACTTTCTATTCACAATAGGCATTTATTTAGAGCTATAAGTAAACATTTTGCTGAGGTAGGCTAAAAAACGAGAAAACAATTGTGCACCTTCTATATTTCACTTCTGGTACCAAGTGTATTTTACAAATATGAGATTTCTGTTTTAAAACTGCTAAAAATATATATTGGTTTCCGAAGGTCTCACTGATTTCCCGATCTATGGTGTAAGTTTTTTAATTAGAGTCCTTATGAGAGTTGTCAAACTTTCTAAGACCTTTAATTCAGCTGAAGAGTGTAATGTAAAATATACAAATTTATGAAAAAGTAGCAACAAAAATCTTGCAACTACAAAAAATAAAGGGTGTCTCAGTAAGAATACACGTTTGAATTTTAAAACAAAAACACGTAGTAATTTTTTTATTTTATTGTAAAGAAGACACATGACGATTAAGTATGGGATAAAATATCCGTCAAATGACTCCGTCTGCTCTGCTGACTGGCCTTTTTTCCATGACTTTTTCACAGAGATGTGGCTGTATCTCACCGATAACGACGCGTCGGATCTGGGATTTGAGCTCAGGAATTGTTTCTGGCATAAATCCGAGATTTAACAAAACCCCAGAGAAAACATCGCACGGCGTTAAATCGCTTGGTCTTGCTGGCCAAATGACATCAGAATTTCTTGATATAATTTGTTCTGGAAATCATGCTGCTATAAAACGATGGTTTGATGCGCGGGGTGGCACGTGGCACCATGTTGCTGCCGTCCAGTGTCAGCCACAAGAACTCCGTTATCATGTTCCTGTAACGAATGCAGTAATTTCGGTCTCATCTTCAAAAAGGCCCAATCACGCCTCCTGACCAAAACCCACAGCAGACAGTTGCTCGTTGTGGTTGCATTTGTCTCTGTTTCATGAATTGGATGAAGGTTTTCTGAGCCGCAAATTCGACAATTTAGTGTACACGCTGAAAATCGGTATTTTTTTGTTGTTTGGATGCAAATATTACAAGTGTTTGGAGCTTGTCGCAAATATAATGTACTTGTGCCCAAACGCATTGATTTGCTATTCAAGATTACATGTTTGAGATACAATGATTAATACGTTATAACATATGTGTTTGCGAGTCAAATATATATGTGTTTGTGATACAAATATAGCCGTGGTTGTTGCACTGTTTATGATCTCTCGATAGCAAGAGAATAAAAGAGGGGCAACGAGTGTGTATATCTTGTAAATGCGTATCTGTATTTTTGAATTATTTTCTGAGTCAGTGATTCATAAATATTCCTGAATGTGCGTTATGTATTGCATTTTAATTTCATGTATTCAGTCGCCAATGGTTCATCGGACAGAGGATATCAAAAGCGCTTGATCAGTGAAAGAAAAATGAACAAACGCTCGGACGGTTAAATAGTTTGTGATGTTGCTTTGGTTTTTGTGCATGTCTTTCGCATATATTTCTGTGTGCTACCAATGTGAGAAACTATTTTGAGGAAAGAAACTGGAGAGGGCAACAACGTGAATCCCTTTTTCTGCCCGAGCCTCTACTGAAAAAATCGGAATGGCGGACCATTTGTGAAATATAATAAAAAAAACACAAATAATTAACATACACACGCTTGTCTTGCATGAACTAGATTTGTAGATAAGTATATTGATCCTGTGCCAACGCATAGTGATAACCATCGCATAGTTGAAACCTTCTGAAGACAAAAACATGAGAGCGGACAAAGAAAGGAGAAACAACAGAGCAGCAGATTCAAAAGAAAATAAATAATACATTCAATGCAAGTACAATTTTTTGTATTAATTATTTATATAAGTAAATGTGGATATATATTGATAAAATTAATTATAATCAATAAAGAAAGAAAGAAAGAATAATTCGTTTCTAAATATTATTTTGTTTGGGAGAAAATACGCATATGTTTCCACGTAAGTATATGGAGGTTTGGGGGGTAACACGCGCATGCTTCAACGTAAATATATGGATGTTTGGGATGAAGCTCGCATATGTTTCCACGTAAAAGCATACATATTTGTCGGTGAACATGCTAATGTTTGCATTTAAATGCGCCTGAGTTTGGGACGTGCAAACATATAAATGTTCGAAGTGTGTTACAAATATATACATGGTTTCTGCAGAATATGTTTGGGAGATTATGTTACATGGGGCGTTTTTTTTCATGGTGTATTTACGAAGCCCTTCAGATGGAAATGCGCTTCATCGGAGAAGATGATTTCTGACTTTTTGAAAAATTGTGATTTGATTTTTTGAAAAATTGTCAGTGATTTCACTTAGCTCCATTACCCATTGAACGAATTGCCGGCGCTTTCCATGGTCTGCTGGTTTGAGCTACTGAGTAAGCTGTCTTGACGAGCATAATTAGAAAATTATATTTACAAATATTTGGCAGACCATTTTCATCACAGCGGCATTTTGAAGTCTTGATCAAGCATATTTTTCCAGTTTTTTTTTTGAGAATTTCTTAATGTATCTCGCGAATTCGCTTTTAATTATATTTATTTTATATATGTATTTGAAAGTATTTCATGTAACGTGCATAAAAGAAAATTTATTTGAAAAATTAGGGAGATTAAGATTTCTAAATGATGCCTTGAAAAAAATACGGTAACAGCATTTTTAAAATATATTTTTCAATTAGTGCTCGTCACGCCATGAGCCAATATTGACCAAAATACACTAGGAATCGAAGATAACCTTAACAATTTTCTTTATTTAGGCATGAGTTCATGTTTATCAATTGATACGTGCTGAAAAATCTGTCTGTTTTGGTTGTTTGGATGCAAATATAACGTGTTTGTTGCTTGTCGCAAATATACTATACTTGTGCTCAAACATATTGTGTTTGCTATTCAATATAACATGTTTGAGACACAATGATTATGAGGCTTTAATATATATTTTTGAGAACCAAATGTGGAGTTTTTATTGAAAAGGGTTAAAAACAAATACGAGAAACACAACAAAGAAACAAAAAGCCAGCAAATCTTCAATTCCTGAAAACAGTGCTTGCAAACATGGACATGTTTCCTGCAATATGTTTCTGGGGCCGATATTTTTCAGCGTGTATGTATTTTCTTGCTTAAATTAATCTATCCTACGAGTACAATGTAGGTTACCTGTTTGGGAAATTCTCTCCTCATATCCAGAAAAATGCCCAAATAAAATTTCTGCCAGGTAAAATACATAATACAGCCCAATCATGAAAATTCTCGCGGAATTAATTTCGCGCGGATATTATTTATTCTCGACAGAAAAATCCTCCAATTGTAAACTCTCGGGTAATAGATAAATTAGGGAGAGGAAAAATCTAAATTCCGTAATCAGCTGTTTTGTGTTCACCACTTCACATCTGAGACAAAGGAACTGTCAAAGCAGTGGACTGGAATGGAACAATCGTGTCCAAAGAAGGCGAAGACGGTCTGTTTCTTGGGATGCGCATGGGATAATTTTTATTGATTATCTTCAGAAAGGAAAAACGATCAACGCCGAAAACTATGATGATTAATTGCAGCATTTAAATTATGAAATTGTGGAAAAAGGTCACATTTGGCAAGTTCACACATCCACTATTGCGATGGCCAAAATTAATGAATTAAAGTCCGAATTGCTACATCACGCAACATATTTGCCGGATTTAGCTCCCTCGGACTATTTTCTATTTCCAAACTTGAAAAAATGGCTCGATGGTAAAAGATTTGCCAACAATGAAGAGGTGAAGTCTGCGGTGGATGGATATTTTAAGGAGTTTGAGAGTTCTTACTATAAACAGGATATCGAAGCTATTGAATATGGCCGGAAAAAGTGTATCGAATTTAAAGTAGATTATGTTGGAAAATTAAGAAAAGTTTTCCCAACTTTTTTGTGTCTTCTGTGTTAGGTCGCCCTCGTATTTATAGGCCACATATTAGATTTACATGAGAATACAAAATTTCTTCTTTTCAAGTTTTCTTCACTTTCTGTTTTGTGAAGATCAATTGGCCTCTGACTAGCTCATATATAGGCTGTTCATAATCGTATTGAAATTACTTTCAAAATGTATAATCTTTTGGTTTTGTTTTTTATTTCACTTCAATTTTAACGTAAAATATGTATTTATGTATTTGAATTTCAAATTTTCTAAATGGAAATACCCATAAACGATCGTAAGCTTGAATGCGGTTACTCGTTAATATGGAACAAAAAAAATCTACCACAAAAACAACAAAACAAAAACAAATACAGAAAAATATCGTGCCATGAACATACCATTCTTGTGAGATCATAAGAAGCGAGTAAATAAATATAAATAATAACAAATACTTAACTATAACAAGAATGCAATAACTGACAGTGAATGAACAATTTATATGAATGAATACTGCCATAAGAAAAAAAATCCCCTAAAGAGGTATACAATTCAAAGCAATAAATGTTTTTCGATCGAAAAGTGTGCATGATGATGGGATCTTTGAAAAGTTGGACGATGTCAAATCGTAGGTGGAGTTTAAAAATGCACGCAATTTCACATGCAATTTCGTAAGTGCGAACAGGCAGCTTTTGCGACAAAAACTGTGCCTATATCAACAAGACCAAGAATGTTTGTTCATATCAATTCACCTTCAGTCAAAAACATATCGCTCATTTAGTGCAAGACCGTCACAACCCAAAATTCTGCGGTTTTGAACTGAGTACTACAAACAATTCTCTGGGAGAAGCTCTTGAAATTACTTTCAATATGTTAACGGCCTTATTCATAAAAAGTTATGAGAGAGAGAGAGAGAGAGAGAGATTTTTGTATGATAAATCAGAACCCACCGCCTCCCCAAGACGATCCTGAAGAGCAGTGGAAACCCATTTCCGACTCTATAAAAACTGCCGCAATAATCGTACCATGATCAAAATACTCATGATAGATGCAGTAGGTGTTGTTGTAACTGATGACAAATTGATAGCAACAACAACATACATTTTGTTTTTGGTTCTCACTTACGTTGTGTCAAATCCAACACATACGTATACCAACAATAAATGTAAACAAACATATACAAAAACATAATACATGTGAACTTGACAGTTCGAAAGTGGTTGCAATGTAAACAAAGCAAATCAGCTGTGCATATGCGTTCACCATCTATGAATCCATCCAGGGGGATTCTATGGCACAGCTGATCGAAAAGGTACTAGGCCGATGATGGAGAATGAGAGAGCAAAGAAGACAGGAACTAATTTTAATTAGTGTTTATTGATGCTAATGACAGCTAAATTATGTTTTATGTTGTTTGTATTAAAAGAAAATACGCATTCCCTTTGATTTCTATCCGTTTTATGTCCAGCGATAGTGTAAAATTGATAAAATACCGCAGCAAATAAAACTCCATGAAATGGTCTACTACCTAGTCGTCATGAAGAGGCAACGAAGAGAGTAATAGAAAATCTTAAGTATTTCTCTATGATCCATCTTGATTCGTACTTGGTTTTGAAAAACCGCTTCGCAACAAACCACGGTACGATGAAGAGTGTCACATTGGCAATGATGAAAAGAACGATGTACGCATGGCAATGCTTTAGTCAATTGCAACTTGAGCTGCGACTGAGCGGTATAGTGAAAAAAGAAAGGAGGTAAACCGTCTTTTAGGCGTAAGAAACGGCAGTGGAGAAAGCGCGAGAAGAACGAAGTCCGAAAATTCTATCAAAAAGTGAAAAACGGAACTAATGGAAATGGATGGACCCCCCTTCTGTAAAGACAAAAGACGGAAATCTCATCGCAGAACATGTTGGGAATATGGAGAGATCATTTCCCCGCGCTACTGTTATCTGAGATATCCAATGACGATGGGGCAATCGATCACAATTTGGACGACGACGTCGATTGCCTCCAACTAACCAAGACGAGGTCAGAACAGCTATTGCCCGGCTTAAGAACAACAAAGCTGCAGGAGCCGATGGATTACCGGCGGAGCTGTTTAAGGCTGGCGGCGATGATCTGATAAGATGCAAGCATCAAGTCATTAGCAAAATTTGGTTAGATGAATGCATTCCCGGTGATTGGAGTCTCAGTATACTATGCCCCATATTTAAAAAATGTGACCAGAGTCTCTGTGCCAACTACCGTGGAATAAGCCTTTTATCCATAGCATATAAGGTTCTATCAAGTATAATGTGCGAAAGACTGAAACCAATTATCGCTGACCTGATTGGACCATATCAGTGTGGCTTTCACTCTACGCCAAATCCTGGAGAAGACCCACGAAAATCAAATCGACACCTATCATATATTTATCGATTATAAGGCGGCCTTCCATATCCCGATACGGAAGAAACTCTACGAAGCAATGTCTGAGCTTGGTATTCCTGCAAAACTCATACGCCTTTGCAGGATGACCTTGACGAACACCAAATCTGCAGTGAAAGTTGGTAAGGTTGGTAACCGAATCTTCGAAACTAAGCGAGAACTCAGGCAAGGCGACACCCTATCGTGCGATCTCTTTAAAATCTTAATGGAGATCATTATGAGAAAAGCTGCAGTCAACATGAATAAAACGATCAGCAGCAAATGTCACATGCTGCTCGCGTATGCTGATGATATAGATATCATTGGGCGCATAATTAGAGAAGTTACTGCGGTGTTTTCGAGAACTGAGAAGGAGTCAGCAAAAGTGGGTCTGACAGTAAATGAAGACAAGACAAAGTTAATGGTTTCAACGAACAGGGCCTCCACGCGATTAGACTAAAGTGTGAACGTTGATAACAGTTATAATTTCGGGGTGGTGGATGAATTTATATACCTCGGATCTGCTGTAAACAAAAACAACAATGTCAGCCTTGAGATCAAGCGAAGAATTGTGCTTGCAAATAGATGTTATTTTGGGCTAAGCAAGCACTTTAGAGATAAAGCCCTTTCTGGAGTAACAAAAGTCCAGCTATACCAGACTCTCGTACAACCTGTCTTGTTTTATGGCGCAGAATACTGGGTCCTATCGCAACCAGACAAAACATCTGTAGGAGTTTTCGAGAGAAAAATACTCCGAAAAATTTATGGCACTATAGTGCACAACGGTGAGTATCGGCGACGCATGAATCATGAGCTGTATGAGCTTTATCCTGACATTGCCATAGTTAAGCGGATCAAGATAACGCGATTGAGCTGGCTAGGCCATGTCAGTAGAATGGATGGAGACGAACCAGCACGATGGGTTTTCGAAACCGAACTCGAAGGAAGACGAAAAATAGGAAGACCAAGACTCCGCGCTGGAGGGATCAGGTTGACGAATCCCTGCGTATACTTGGTATTGCCAACTGGAGGAATAAAGTAAATTATCGAACTAGTTGGCGAAATATGTTATCTTCGTTTTGTACCCTGACCCCCCGGGGTTGTCCGAGACCGGATAAGTAAGTAAGTTAGTAACAACACAAAAATGGCTGCTGAAAAAGAGAAAGCCAACGTGGTTGCTAGAACAGCAACCATATGCTTGTTGTTTAGTAAGCGAGTTGCAATTGTGCTGCAACAAAACTGCAAACAGTTTGTTGTTATAGCAGTGCATTTGCTGTAATAACAGACAAATTGTCTGGTAATTGGTAGCAAACAGTGTTTGCTTTTAAAACCGTGTTTTGCAATGTCAGCAATTGAAGTGGGTATATCGGTGAAAAAATTAATATTTAATTTTGATTTTAAATTTTTACATCAACTTCAGATGTTTTGTTGTCGTCGTGTATACGTAAAACGTACACATTAAACAATCAAACATTAAACAATCAAAGTATTAAATCATCCTTATCTCTTTATCTTAATTCTTATTAAATAGCACTCCTGTTTAACACCTTATTTGAACAATTTTTGTTGTCGCTAATAAATTTGTTTAATATGATTTTTCAAATTCTTTTAAATTTTTTTTACAGCCATAAAATTTAACGAAAAAAAAATTCCCAGACACCTTTTGTGTATAAAAATTTACATTATTTTTTTATTATCTGCATATTTGTTGTTGTTGTCATTGTCAGTGTAATTGTTGTTATTGTTGTTGTAGGTGCTGCTGTTGTTGCTGTCGCTTTATTTATTAGAGTGCTTTTAAAGGCTTTTATTTTCTCGAAATTGTCGTGTTTTTTGTTCGTTGTTATTTGCTCATTATATATTTAATTAATGTGTTTGCATTTTGCTTTGGAATGCGGATAATTTGTTATGGTTTAACAAAGAAACAAGAAGAAGAAGAAAGCTAATATAAAAAATATTATCATTGTAAGGGGCAACAACAAGTAGTTATTACGGGTGGTTATAGGGACAGTAGTCAATGCCCAACTGAATAAGCACCCTATCAACGGCTTTACCAGTTACACCATTTTCAATTGAAATTTAAAAAAAAATTAATTGAAATTTAAAAATTGTATTTAAAATTTAAAATAGACCAATTGATATTTAAAACACGTCTATTGAAATTTAAAAAACCATACTTAAATTTTAAAACGTATCAATTGAAATTTAAAAGGTACACGCTGAAAAATGTGTCTTGTTTTGATGTTTGAATGCAAATGTAGCAAATGTAGTATACTTGTGGTCAAACACATTGTGTTTGGTATGCAACACAACATGTTTGGGACACAATGATTAATAGGTTATAAAATATATGTATGAATTTGTGAACCAAATGTGGCATTGTTTGTTGAAAACTGCTGAAAATACTGCTGTCTGTCACAATAAAGAAACAAAAAGAACCAGGTCTTCAATTCACGAAAACAATGCTTGCAAACATGAACATGGTTCCTGCAATATGTTGCTGGGGCCGTTATTTTTTAGCGCGTATCGATTGCATTTTAGAAGACATCAATTCACATTTAAAATACAGTAATTTAAATTTAAAACACAACAATTGAAATTTAAAAAAAATTCAAAACATTAGATTAAAATTAATTATTTGAATAAAATAATTGAAAATTACTGAAAGTACTGAAAAGAAACACGACTTGAATTGGTAGATCACAATGGTGTCGGTTTCCATCACGACAACGCTAGGCCTCACACATCTTCGCAGAGTTGGAAAAAAATATTGGAGCTTGCATGGGAAGTGTTGCCACATTTACCTAATAGTACTGATCTGGCACCTTCGGATTTTTAATTATTCCGGAGTCTGCAAAAATTTTTGAGTCTAAAATCCTTCAATACAGAGAGGACCTACAAGTCGAGTTGTTCGAGCATACTTGTGGGACGGACCAGTCTTTCTATGAATCTGGGATAAAAAAGTTGCACGAACGATGTGGCAGTAGGTCATTGAATAAAATGGCACCTACATTATAGATTAAAATTAATTATTTGAATAAAATATTTGAAAATTACTTTGAGCAAAAAACCGAAATTACTTTCTTCCTCTCTGAATTGAAGGATTTTACATTCATAATTTTGCAGAATGAAAAATGAATGATCCGACGGTGCCCGATCAGGACTATAAGGTGGATGTGACATCACTTCCCATCCAAGCTCCAATATTTTTTGCCGAGTCTGCGAAGATGTGTGATTCCTAGCGTTGTCGTGATGGAAAACCAGGTGTTTGCGATTTACAAATTCAGGTTGTGTTTCTTTTAGTGCCCCATCAAAGTTCATCAATTGCTGACAATGGACGTCAGATTTAATGGTCTGGTTCCTCGGAAGCATCCTAAAATAAATTACTTCCTTAAAATCCCACCAAATGGACAACGTAACCTTTTTTGGTGCAGTGCAGCCTTTGATAAAGTTTGAGCGCTTTCATCGTGCTTGGACCAGGATCTCTTTTTTGTTTGACATTAAGTGTGTTTTTTTACCCCGCTAAAGTTAATTTTAGCTTAATTTGTACGGGACAGCTAAGCGATATTAAGTGTCATTTCAATTTCCCACTTAAATTCCGACTTGAGCAATGACAATGTTGATACATGTTCAATTTCAAGAAATGGCAATAAAATCTTTTCTTAGATAAATTTTGTTATCATTTCTTGTGAATGAAAATGTTATCAAGAACGAGAGACAAAAACAGAAATTTGCAAAAAGTCTTACACATTTTAAGTTCATTAAAATAATTTTATTTAATGGAATATACTTTTATATCTCTAAATTGGAAGGATAGATTTTTATTTCCGATTGAAAACAAAATTGGAATTAAATTGTTCACAACAACGCGCGGTAAATGATATACATATTGATCATAGTAGAATTGTCTATCAGGTATAATCGTTTAAACAGGTGATGCAATTTTTTCCATGTCATTTTTCGTTTCACTTGTCAGTCATATGTATTTTGTTTTTATACTTTTAGGTATTCTTGTATTGTTGATATATATGTGTGTAGAGTTTGACAACAGAAACGAATGAACGAAAATAAAATGTCTGTTGTTGCTGCTTACAATTGCAACAACATCTGCTGCTACCATGTATTTGTTGGCACTGGCTATAAACGTGTTGCCGTATCGCATTTTTTTCACCCATTACAGCAAATGTTGCCACATTTCGTAGTATTAAGTGTGGATCGTTTTATTTGGCGATACGAATGTAATATAAATACAGCCTTATTATTGTGAATAATACATTTTGCATCTCCAGTGATAATGCGTTTCAAAAATGCATCATTTCTGTTGCATTAAATCATAAGTGCTTTTCCGTTGTGTAAATTGGATTTCGTTAAGCTCGTGCGGAACCCAAATATCTAGCTTTTTGACAAGTCCAATCCGTTTCAAGTGGTTTTCAATGGTTGTGTGCGACACCCTCAGCTTGTCTGCAACTTCTCGAATAGAATTGTGTCGGTCAGATTCGATAACGGCTTTGATTTTGTTCTTCTTAACCTCATTTGGCCTACCACTCCAGTGGCCATTTTTGATCGTCAAATTTGCAGGACGAACTTTTTTAAACCATGCTTCGTGTTTTTGTTAATGCTTCGTATTCAGTTATTGCGAAATTTTCGTAAGAAATTTTGTCATTAATCTCTAAACGGAATATTTTATTGCAGAGAGTTACCACCTATGTTTAATTTACATTGCAAAAATTTCCTTTATAATTCCTCTAAGTCTTCCATTTTATTTTTAACGCATGTGGTGTTACTTACTTTTGGTTGTTAAAACTATCGAAATGTCAAAATTCCGGTCCCAAACACTTAACAAATAATTGTTGTCGTACGAAATAACTTTGGTGTAACAACCCTGTAATTGAGTTTGCCTCCTAAAATTTCGCTGAGAGCTGAGTACCATGCAAGTGAAAAGTGAGCGAAATTTTCGGCTCATGAAATTTTCGTTATCTTCTAGACACGTAACATTTCATTAAAACTGAATACCGGTCTTAAAGCATCCAAAACATATACGTCGCAAATATACCGGAGTGCTTCCGCGGTTTTTTTTTTGCCTTTTCGGGTATAAAAGAGCAATACTCATTTCTATCGTCCATATTCACAAGACGATTTAAATGAAAACTGACCACTGAAAATAATGTAACATATCGCAAATTGAAGCTAGAAATGTCAGTTGTGAAACTGTATAACAAAGAATTTAGTCAGCTGTTCAAAAGCATTTTAAAAATAACAAAAGCATCATCGATATGAGAAAACCGAAATAACTTTCTCCCCAACCCAATATATAAAATTGGTTAATTTAATAATTTTTGAACTTCAACTAACGAATTTCAAGTTTCATTTGATGTGTTCTAAATTCCAATTAATGTCTTTTAAATGTCACTTTATGTATTTCAAATTTCAATTGACATATGTATTTTAAATTTCAAATAGAAATTTTATATTTCAATTGATGTATTTTAAATATCAAAAAGAATTTCACACTTTCCATTGATATTTTTCAAACCCAAATTGATATTTTTTGACATTCAATTGGATATGGTGTAGTAACAATAATGTACTCTCCATAGGTGATGATACACTTGTAGGCGTGGGCAACCATTGCACATGAGAAGGCGGGTTCATGCTGACTGTGATCACCTTGCGTAGGCGTATTGTTGATTACAAATCTTTGTACACAAGACTCAACAAGTTAATTGCTGAATGACTGTGAGACGATTTCCAAAATTCCAAAAAGTGATTTTAGACGGTTTAGAAAAAATCTAAGTCTATTATTAAATACTTAATAGTGGAACCCAGGGAAATTATTATTATTATGATTAGGAAATGCTAAATATAATCAGACTTTTTTGGAATTACCTGTCATTATTTCGTAATCTATTAACAATCGGCTAAGAATTGATGCCACATTTATTTTCTCAGTTCGTCAAAAAAAAATATTGTTTCCTCAGCCAACAAAACAATATTCTTCAAACAGACGCAAGTAGAATTTGAACTCGCATTGTCGAACGATCGTTTCGAAACTTTGTGAAGCTTCACCGGCTTACGATCCACGCTACAAACCATTTGCTCAAATGTTCCACTAACTGAAGCTTCTTTTTGTGAAGATTGATTTTTTTCATTACATACACGTCTCATGTGGTAGTGTGCGTGGCCTTGTACCATAGAGTAATCTCAGACTAGAGAGAATATTTGGCTCATCTGACGTTTCCTTTCACACTCTTCGTGATGCGGTCGGTGTGATAGAGAGATGTTTGACGAAAAGTGATATACACCAGGTGGAATTACAATAACTTCTTGCTTTAATTTTTCATGCCATTTTGGTGAAAAACTGTGAAATTTAAATGTGTTTTAAACTTTTTTATTGACTGTTATTGTTAGCATACATTTGTGTTGCATTTAACACAATAATTTTAACACACAAAACGAAATGCCGTTGTTGTTATTTTGTTCGTTGTTTTGAACCATTGCCTCTATCTGGTATTAGCAAAGCAATTCTTTTCAACATCAAACGTATACATCACACGAGGACAAATGTCAGAAATTTGGTGAGTGAAAGATTTTCTCTACCCATATTTACTCTATGCCTTGTACATGAGAACGTGGATTGGATACCTGCTCTGCACCACCTAATATTTCTTTCGATGACGTTCATGTCGCTTAGTGATGGCGACACTACAGACTACTTAGCCATAAAAGAGCTTCTCAAAATACCGTTCGGAACCGGTGTAAAACTGTAGGTCCTAATCAGTGAGTGTAAAAATAAAAAGCGCGCAGAAGTTCTCCGCAATCCCTTCATGGCATGAAATGGGAAGACATTTTTTATATATACATATATTAATAAATCTCCAAAACCCTTTAGGGTCCTAACCAGAGTTCCTAACCCATACACATCGTCGTGGGGAATCTATAATGAACGTGTACCCATTACCCGCAGGATATAGGGAAAATAATGGGTAGCTACCCACGAAAATGGGGAATTACCTATCAAGATTAATGGGGAAAATAATCGGTAGCTACCCACGACAATGGGGAATTATCCATCACTATTACCCATTATCCACAGGGTAATCGGGAAAATAATGGTTAGCTAGCCACGACAATGGGGAATTACCCATAACGAGTACCCATTTCTCACGGGGTAATGGGGAAACTAATGGGTAGCTACCCACGACGATGCGTAATGGGCTAGCC
The DNA here is from genome assembly GCA_963931995.1 of Phaonia tiefii. Lineage (NCBI taxonomy): Eukaryota > Metazoa > Arthropoda > Insecta > Diptera > Muscidae > Phaonia > Phaonia tiefii. The sequence goes on from OZ008368.1 coordinate 296,480,813, forward strand.
ATCCCCATTTTTGATCGCAAATTTGAAACAAATTTCTATATCTCGGAAACGGAGCGTCCAATCGAAAATATAACCAATTTTTGATGGTTTCTGAGGGTTTTTCGTAAAGTGAGTGGTCCAATTCCTATGGAAGAATTTTTTTTTTAAAAATATCGCCAAAATAAGAAAATAAAAAAGTGGCTATAACTCGGAAACGTTGCGTCCAATCGAAAAAATAATACAAATTTTACCTCCATAGGAGGCTTTAACCAATAGATGTCTTCAATTTTGCATCACTTCGCAAAAGTCGCTAAACCAAAAGTTTTCAAAAAAAAATTGCTAAAACGCCCTCATGTTTATATCTCGGAATCGCAGGGTCCAATCGAAAAATAATCAATTTTTCCGGGTTTCTCAGGGTTTTTCATAAACTGGTCCAATTCGTATGGAAGATCTGGTCCTAATTAAGTTGGGATTACAAAGCTGCTTTCGATGGCCCCCCATACGGGGAATATTGTACGCGGATATGTCTGAACTTGGGATTCCGGCAAAACTGATCCGCCTCTGTAGAATGACGCTGACCAACAACAAACAAGCAGTGAAGTTAGGGAAAGATCTCACCGAACCAATCTGTACCAAGCGTGGACTGAGGGCAAGACGACACACTTTCGTGCAATCTCTTCGAGATCATAATGGAGGTAATAAAGAGAAAAGTGACAGTAAATATCAACAAGACCATCAATACGAAAAGCCATATGTTGCTGGCATATGCTGACGACATAGACATCAATGGGCGGAATTTTCGACAGGTTACTGCAATATTTGCAAGAATCAAAAAGAAGTCACTTTCGTGCAATCTCGTCAACATCTTAAAGGAAATAATAATGAGAAAAGCTGCAGTAAATATCAACAAGACCATCAATACGAAAAGCCATATGTTGCTGGCATATGCTGAATTTTCGACAGGTTACTGCAATATTTTCAAGAATCGAAAAAGAATCAGCGAAGGTGGGTCTTGCTGTTAATGAGGGAAACACAAAATTGATGGTGTCAACGACTAGACGAATCTTTCGTCTTTGTCCGCACTTGAAAGTCGACAACCGATTTAATTTTGAAGTAGTAGATAAATTTATCTAACTTGGATCCGCCGTGAACAAGGACAACAGCATTAGCCTGGTGATAAATAGGAGAATTGTGCTTAAAAATAGATGCTACTTTGGGCCCAGCAAGTTGTTCAAGAACAAAGCTGTCTGTTGACAGACAAAAGTCCACCTATACCAGACTGTCATTTTACCTGTCCTGTCGTATGGCTCCGAAACTTGGGTAATATCGCAGGCGGATAAAAAACACCTGGGAGTATTCCAGGGAAAAATTATCCGTAAAATATATGGTCCTGTTAAAGAAAACGGCCAACGTCGTTGGAACCAACAGCCATATCATTTGTATTGCGACGTGGACAGAGCTAGGCGAAGCAAATTAGGCAAACTGCGTTGGCTAGGCCATGTTATCATAATGGATGAAGATGATCCAGTGCGAAAGGTTTTGATAACGTGGCCGATGGAAGCAGGAAAAGAGGATGTCAGAGTAAAAATAATACACGCAGTGGAATTTATAAAAACCCAATGAGTGTTCGAACTCACGGGCGATGTGTTAACACCTTTTTGTTACACCTGATCGATTGCTATGAACACATTAGTAAATGTTACATTGGAAAATAAAAAACCGAGTTCAATCATATGATGACATTTCATTTAAATAATATTAATACTTAAAATTATTTAAAGACAAGTGCAAGCACATGTGCCATTATTTTCTTGCTTAATACTTTTTGTTTTATTCCTACAAAAAAACAAAGATAATGCAAAGCAACAGACACATGTACGTACATTGTGTTATGTTCGTCTTTAAAGACAACTATTAGCTGCCGCTACATCAATACCATCATACTTACATATATTCAGGCAGAGACTATAGTTGTGCAACAACCACACATTATTTTCAATGCTAACGCTGCATAAGCTTCGACGTAGATAACGCTGTGTGTTATTTGCATGTGTTGACTTTGTTCGATTATACCCAACCAGTGCCTATAGATGTTAACACATCAATAAATCAATATTTAGCTCACTGAAAGAATTGTGTTTGTTTTGTCATAAACAGAGGGACGACGACCTGCTTGTTTGAATGCTGGCATACAACTGAATAAAAAGCAATATTTAGCTCACTGAAATAAGTGTTTTTGTTTTGTCACAAACAGAGCGACGACAAAAAGTATTGAATATTATAGAGAACTTATTGCACTTTTTTCCGCTCTCATGCAAAGAGTCTGAGTAAAAGAGCATAAACGAGTCTTATTCTCTTTATAGAATATTTCAATATAAATGCACCATTTCGACAATGTTATTACATAAAAAAATACAAAAAGCATAAATGTTTGAAAAGGCATCAATGTTTCACATCAAAATTATGAATGGATCAAGTTATGACAAAAAGAGATTAATACGTGTTGAATCATTCGCCAGATGTCGCCAGTGCTTTTGATTCATACAATTTATTCCATGAGTTCTCTATACTATATAATACTCTTTCGCAACGTTGGCCTGCTTGTTTGTTCGCTGCCGCCACATCAATACCATAATACTTATTTTCAGGCAGTGACAATTGTTGTACAACAACCACGTATGTGATGCTAACGCTGTGTGTTGTTTGCATGTGTTCACTTTGATAGATTGCCCTACCTGTGCCTATAGATGTTAACACATCAAAAAAAAAACAGAAACGTCTTAATTGAATAAAATGTTAAAGCAAATGAAGCAGAATGAAAAACAATGTATATACAGTTTTTGACAAGTAATTCATATGTATTCTCAAAAAAATTCTTCAATACAAAGTTAATTTCAAAACAAGTAGAAATTATATTTGAACAAATGACGACCAAGACTCCGCTGGAAAGACCAGGCCGAAGAATCCCTCCGTATCCTTCTTAGTATTAACAACTGGCGGAAAAAGGCAATGGATAGAACCAGTTAAATTTGTTTAATGTTAAATTAGTTTATGTTAAATTTGTTAAATTCGTATCCTTGATGTTACCAGCTGGCGAGGCTGGGCGAAGGATAGAACCAGTTGGAGAAATATGTTAAATTTGGTTATTTGTTGGTTTATTTAATATCTGTATGACATCTGACGTCATCAGGTTGTAAAATAACCAATAAAAGTAAAGTAAAGTAGAAATTGAACCCAATGGAAGACTTAGGGTGAGGTTATGTTTAAATCGGTTGACCGGACTGAAATTTCTGCACTGTGTTTAATTTGAAATTGTTGCCTGAGGAATCACTTCCTAGAGAATTTTTAAGAGACACTACTACGGTTCTGTAGAACACGATGTGTCATTGTAAATATTTTCCGAAAATTGTGACGTCGAAATTAAACGGAGACAAATTTCCAACATTTGGATATCATTTTCTACACCAATTCCAATTGAAATTTGAAAACAATCAATTGAAATTTAAAAATTCTATTTGAAATTTGAAATACATCATTTGAAATTTGAATATTCTATTTGGAATTTTAAATACATCAATTGAAATTTGAAAAACATCAATTGAAATTTCAATATTCTATTTGAAATAACGGGGTTTTCAACAGAGACGCAACAAAAGTAAATCGATAGGGACAGCAAACGACACCATATTTTTCCCCGTTCTTTTGACATTTCTCTTCAGTAAGGTTGGCCATTTCATCATGGAAAGATATACGAGCCAACAACGAGTCGAAATCATTAGAATTTACTACCGAAATTTGGAGTCAGTGGCCTCAACTTTAAGAGCGCTACGTCCAATTTATGGTCGTCATAATCATAATAATTTTCAAATTTCAATTGATATTTTTTAAAATTAAATTGATATTTTTCAAATTCCAATTGAAAATGGTGTAGACTAAAGTTATGAATTTTTCACACAACTTTTGTTTGCACATAAATATCAAAAGCACCGGTTCTAAGTAGTTATGGCGGAAATATAACTTGTTCCAAAATTATTTTAGAACCAATTATTTTTGAACCAATTATGTTGGGTTGGTTTTAACGTTTTTGTTCCATAACTCCTTCGGAAAGAATTTGGTCTATAATCCATTGTGTTAGAACCAATTATGTTGGATTGGTTTTAACTTTTTTGTTCCATAACTCGTTCCAAAAGAATTTTTGTTCTAAACTCCATTATTTCCGAATCAAATATGTTGGGTTGGTTTTAACTTTTGTTTAAGAATTTGCTCTACAGTTGTTATCCCAGCCAACAAGAAACAACTGCCGGTTCAACTTGAAAGTTGCACTGCTTCAGTCTGTTGACCAAAGGCGACAGTTATCTGAATTAGCAATGGTCGATAGTAGTATTGTCTGCCCATTAAAGAGACAATTTCTGCTTAAATGATATAAATCAAAGCCAAGAAATCTCATATGCAATGTTGTTTCCTAGAATAATATTAATGGAATTGTTTGACTATAACTCTTCAACATTCTGAAGTTATTTCCATTGCATTCTGAGGCCATTTCCACAAGCACTTATCATTTCACCCTTTCCTTTGCCGCTCTCTCGCTCCCTCTCTCTCTCGCTCACTCTTCAGACACTTCGTGGTATAGTATTATTAGTTTAATTGGATTTTTATGCATTTAACTTCATTAGAATTCACTCGATGCCCTCTGAATTTGTATGTATGTATGTACGTATGTAGTATATGAATAATCAATATTCAATATTATAACATAACATTGGAATGAATATCTTACTGTCTATCCATCTGACTGTCTGCCTGTCTATCTCTGGCACTTACTCAGTTCCATTTCCTTTTTAATTAATATTGATGATTTTTGAAACTAAACTGTTTTATGATACATTTTCATTACGAACCACTAATCATTTATTATCACTTCGAATAAAACAACTGAGAGCAGCTTTTATGGGGTAAAACAACAAATGGAATGAATTGGAACCGAGTGAAGCATTCAAAACTAAATGGATTTCAAAAAAACAACACATCCAATTTGTTAATAATTTAAAGCCATGAGTAGAGACAGAGAGAGTATCATAAAGTTATTAATGTGATCTTTTAATGATGATAAATATGTTCAAATGCATACAGGTACTTTATCTACTCCATTTGATTTTATGGGTTTTGGGTCGCTCGTGTGGTCTTTGGTCGGTTGGTGGTTTGTTGGTTGGTGCTGCTGTCTGGTCTTACTGTTTGCTCACCTTTTTGGGTCAGATAATTGTACGAAATTGATTTTAAAAATATTTTTATGGCACTACATTTGTTAGCGTTTTATATATATGCAGACAATTGGAATTAGAATGGGGAATTGAAAATTGTAGCAGTTTTTGTTTTGGAGGTGTAATTTATTTTCAACAAAAATAGTTGTTGCCTAGATCTTTGATTTAACTGCTACAAAATATAGTGTAAATCCTTGAGAGCCCATTAAAATCTCAACAAGTATAAGACTTCAAGGTGTCTTGGTTGGTTGGTTGGTTGAGAAGGCTGCAAGACTGCACGCTGTCTAGCACACTTAGGCTAAAGAAGCCCAATGTGATACCTGCAGTTTCCTCTATAACAACTATTGACTAGACGCCTAGCCAATTTGCCCTTTCAATGAATTTGTCTACGGCTACGGTGCTAACTAAATATGTTCCGAATATCCTACTTCTCAGTTCTGCCAGAGCACGGCAATCCAAGAGGAGGTGTTTCGTCGATTCCTCGTCCTCTTCCATGCTGCATCTACAAAGAATGGAGTTCCTATGTCCCAATCTTAGAGCGTGTTTTCCAACAATACAATGTCCCTTAAGTGTTCCTATCATGGTGGATAACCTGCCGGCAAGTTAAGTATTTGCCTAGCCCTCTTCCTGTCCACCTGTGGCCAGAGGACCCTGGATTGTTTGCAAGTTGAAGTAAGTCTCCACTTTTCCTTGAACATATTATCGGCCCACTGCCTGATCTGTAAACGGCAGGTAGAGATTGGCATACTAACCCCTTCTTTTGCCGGAAGAACCTGTGCCATAGTGCCCTGTCTTGCTAACGCATCCGCTACGCAATTGCCTGGAATGTCGCCGTGTCCCGGTACCCAGATCAGCCTGATGTCCAAATACTCTGCCATCACCCTAAGTGATGACTGGCATTCTTTCACCGTCAGGGACGCAGCAAACATGGCTTCCAGGGATTTTATGGCAGCCTGGCTGTCTGTGTAGATATACATATTCTCCGGAGGGTCGTGACACTACTTTTCAGTAGTTCAGCAACCTCCAGTATGACGGTAATTTCCGCCTGAAATACACTACAGTGATCAGGCAGCTTGAAGCAGATATTTACATTTAGGTCCGGTGAATGGACCCCATAGCCTACTTGCTCGGCCAACTTTGATCCAAGGGTGAAAAATCTGATACTACTGGTATTCCCTTCCAGTAACTTTTCCCAGGTATTCCTGTTCGGAATAGAAGTCCTTAGATTTGTCGCTGGACCCTACACTGAAATAAAAATCTTTACATCAACTCGATGATAGATGTTCATCAATTGTTCTTCATTGAAGTGATGACATTTGTTCTTTAATTTGAATATTGTCCATTTCTTCACCTTTTTCAGCTTCATTGAATTGATGATCTTTTTTACACCAATAATCTTCATCATTGGAATTTGAAAATAGTTAGTTGGCTCGATTCAAAATATTGACGTAGTATTGAAAAAATAAAGGGAAAAAGAAAAAGTATTGGAAATATAAAATAAATACATAATAGAAAATATTGCAATTCTCCACGTATCCAAAATATGTTAACGAGATTGGCTACTCCTTAACAACCATACGGGACATTGGCTTCCAGGAAAACACGCCCTAAGATTGGGACATAGAAACTCCACTCTCTGTAGATGCTGCATGGAAGAGGACGGGGAAACGACGAAGCACCTTCTCTTGGATTGCCCTGCTCTGGCAGGACTGAGAAGTAGGATATTCGGAACACATTTAGTTAACACCGTAGCCCTACAGGATATTCCTGTAGGTCTTATAGACATATTCATTGAAAGGGAAAATTGGCTAGACGACTAGCCAATAGTTGTTATAAAGGAAACTGCAGGTATCACCATGGGCTTCTTTAGCCTAAGTGTGCTAGACAGCGTGCTGTCTTGCAGCCTTTTCAACCAACCAACAAACAATTGACATCAAAATTATCACCAATTTATATCAAATTTATGACAATCTTACATCAATTGAAAATTGACGAAATATGTACAGCAAACTGATGAACAATTTACATCAAAATGATGAAAATTGTACTTCAACTTGATTACAAAACCAAGGAGTAGCTTGATAAATATTATGGGGACTCTACACCATCGATTTCAATGGTAAAAAAGTGGTTAACTGATTCTCGTTGTGGTCGCACAAGTACAAATGACGCTGAACGTTCTGGACGGCCAATTGAGGTCAATACACCCGAAAATGTCGAAAAAATCCACGATATGGTGTTGGCCGATCGAACCGTAAAAGAGCATGATATTGTTGATACCACAGGCATTTCATATTGCAGTGAGGTTTCGATTTTAAATGATCAGTTGGGTTTAAGAAAGCTGTCTGCAAAATGTGTGCCGCGTTTGCTCTCAATTGACCATAAACGTAATCGTGTGACAACTTCAAAGGATTGTTTGGAGTTGTTTAACCTCAATTCGAAGGAGTTTTTACGGCATTTTGTAACTGTGAATGAAACATGGATCCATTACTACACTCCGGAGACCAAGCAGCAGTCAAAACAATAGGTTTCTCTGGGTGAACCGGCTCCGAAGAAGACCGAGTTAAGTTTGACGTCCAATAAGGTGATGGCAACAGTTTTTTGTGATGCACGCGGGATAATCCACATCGATTACCTTCAACAGGGAAAAACAATAAACGGCGATTATTATGCCAACTTATTGGACCGATTTAACGAGGATTTTAAAAAAACGTGTGTAGTCTCAATGGCTAAATTCCGCCATATTCTCTGGATTTAGCCTCCAGTGACTATTTCCTATTTCTAAACCTAAAGAAATGGCTCGGTGGCAAGAGATTTAGCTCCAACGATGAAATTATTGATCAAACAAATGCCTATTTTAGGGATCTCGAAACATCTTTTTTTTTTGGAAGGGATACAGAAATTGGAGAAACGTTGGACTAAGTGTATTGAGATAAAAGGAGATTATGTTGAAAAATAAATATTTTTTTGCAAAAAAAAAAAAGTTTCATTCAAAAGTCACGTCCTTATTGATCCGCCCTTATGCAATTAAAGAGGTGACGTGATGAGACAAAAGGTGAACCTTTTTGTGGAAATCACCACATGAATTGTGTTGTGTTTTAGGAAGAGTTCGTAGTTACCCCCCCCCCCCCACCATGTGTAACCAATACACATCGTCGTGGGGAATGTGTAGTGAACGTGTACCCATTACCCACAGGGTATGGGGAAAATAATGGGTAGCTACCCACGAAAATGGGGAATTACCCATCACGATTACCCACTACCCTCAGGGTAATGGGGAAAATAATGGGTAGCTACCCGCGACGATTTGTAATGGGTTACCCACGACGATGGGAAATTACCAATCACGATTACCCATTTCCCACAGGGTAATGGGGAAAATAATGGGTAGCTACCCACGACAATGGGGAATTACTCATCACGATTACCCATTTCCCTCAGAGAACTGGGGAAAATATTGGGTAGCTACCCACGACGATTTGTAATGGGTTACCTAGGGGAACCCATCCCCATTTTTGATCGAAAATATGAAAAAGTTAGAAAAAATTTCTATACATCGGAAACGGAGCGTCAAATCGAAAAATTACCCAATTTTTGTTGGTTTCTAAGGGTTTTTCATAAAGTGGTCCAATTCGTATGGAAGATTTTTTTTCAAAAATCGCCAAGAAAATCGCTGAAATAAAAAAGTGGCTATAACTCGGAAACGGTGCGTCCAATCGAAAAAATAATAAAAATTTTTACCTCGATAGGACACTTTAACCAGTGGGTGTCTTCAACATGGCATCATCTTTTTTCGATTTATAGCCAGTTTTTTATTTTTGCGATTTTATTATTTTAGCGATTTTTCGAAAAAAAATTTTTACATACGAATTGGACCACCTTGTAAAAAACCTTAGTAACCCGCAAACATTGGTTATTTTTTCGATTGGACGCTCCGTTTCTGAGATAAAAACATGAGAGCGTTTTAGCCATTTTTTGTTTAGGAAATTTTATTTTTACCGATTTAAAAAAAATAAAGTGATGCCATGTTGAAGTTAGAGCCTCCGAGAGGTAAAATTTTTAATATTTTGACGATTGTACGCACCGTTTTCGAGTTATAGCCACTTTGTTGTTATAGCGAGTTTCATATTTTGGCGCTTTTTGAAAAAAAAAATTCTTCCATACGAATTGGACCACTTTATGAAAAATCCTTAGAAACGAGCAAAAATTGGATATTTTTTCGATTGGACGCTCCGTTTCCGAGATAAACACATGAGGGCGTTTTAGCGATTTTTTGTTAAAAAAATTTTATTTTTAGCGATTTTTTTAAAAAGTGATGCCATATTGAAGACACCGATTGGATAAACCCTCCTATGCGTACCCTCCTAAACCCTCCTATGCAGGTACAGTTTTTATTATTTTTTCGATTGTACGCAGATTTCGAGTTATAGCCACTTTTTTATTTTAGCGATTTTCTTATTTTGGCGATTTTTGAAAAAAAAACTTCTTCCATACAAATTGGACCACTTTATGAAAAAACCTTAGAAACAAGCAAAAATTGGTTATTTTTTCGATTGGACACTCCGTTTCCGAGATATAGAAATTTTTTCTAACTTTTTATATTTTCGATCAAAAATGGGGATGGGTTACTCTGGGTAACCCATTGACCATCGTCGTGTGTAGCTACCCATTATTTTCCACATTTCCTGAGGGTAGTGGGTAATCGTGATGAATAATTACCCTTCGTCGTGGGTTACTTTGGGGTAATGGGTAAACGATCGCTACCCATTCCCCACGGCAATAATAATTGGTATCCCAGGGTAACCCATTACCCACGAAATACGAACCATAGATAAAGTAAACTAATAGATGGGAAAATTTTAGTGTAATGGGTAATTTTCTAGATGTCGTTGAAAGCAATAAATGGGATGTTTTTTGTTCCCAAAAAAAAAGTCAAAAAATGTGACATTAAAATTCTAAAATTTCATATCAAAAGAAAAAATTATTTTCCATAAAAATATCACTTCGTAACAAGAATACAACACTTTACTTAAAGTAGAATGTCTGATGTCAATCGAATTGCAAAGCCATGACACCACCGACGAAGTCCTAATAAATTGGTTCGTCCTCCGGTTCAGCTACCATTCCTTGTTGAGAGTCCTCAGACACTCTAACGGCTTTGGCATCAGCGACCACAGAAGTTGATACAGTTTTTGCGCGGTGAAGTTTTTAAATTAAAAAGACGTTCCGGCATGTTCATCTTTGGGCGGAGTTACGGGTTTTCTCTTATCGATATACCAACACCGGCCTCATGGCTTTAAAATTGTTTTTTATATAAGAAACAAATTATTCTTGACTAAATTTTTCTTGCTTAGTGTCACTTCCGATTTCACGAAACTTTTTCTTTTTTTTTCGATATTTCGATTTCCTTTGGAAATCTTCTTCAGGAAAGTTTTTAATATAAATTATAACAGACAAACTTCAATTTGTAATGAAATATCGAAAAAAAGAAAAAGTTTTATGAAATCGGAAGTGCAATATTAGTCAAGAATAATTAATAAAATAAACGTCGAAAAATTAGAAACAAATTATAAGAAACAAATGTTATTATATAAAATCATTTCAATTTTGTCACATTTTCCCTTGTTTAAATTACTTTAACAAAAATTTTCCACAGTTTTGAACAAACGTCAATGAGAATTATGGGAACCTTCGGTGAAAGTGACACTAGTACCGGACAGCACCTAGCGAACAAAGTTGACAATGGGCGCGCTATATCTATTATTTCCTTTATCTATGATACGAACCCTGGTTTTAGGCAACAACAAAAATCATATCTAATGGGAACCGATGGCCCTCTGGTAATGTCAAGAAGTTTCGTGAATGTTTCTTGTGTGGTTGGTGCGTGTGATATTTTTCGAACATTTGCATTCTAAGGGATTTTCATTGCCATTGTCCTGTGGTTGCATTTAGTTTGATGCATTTGTTAATAGCGTCATTCCAAATAATCGCTGATAAAGATCTGTGTCTAGATCCGAAATAGGAGCTAAAGTCAGTGAGGGCAAAAACTATAAAGCTATTTATTTATTTCAACAGGAGCTAAATGCAAATCGTATTTCGTACTTTTGTCCCAGATTTTTGTAAATTTCTTAGTCCAATTTTCTCAAAGAAGCTGTGTGTCCGAGATTGGTCACACACTTTACTGTGATATCAATTACACACGATAAAAGTGTATCCAATATCCGGTACAAATGCAGTAGCGACATATTGCTGGTATGAGAAAAAAATAATTATATTTATTGCAGTTGATATTTCTAGTCGATTTTTAACCATTTTTTTGTACCATATTATTAATTGCTTGACAGTTGCTAATCCAAAAATCAAATTCCAATTCAATTTAACAGCTACGTGATGGGAGGACAACAGACAAAAGGAGGGATAGGTAGTTGAGCAGGCTTTACGAGTATTTGCCGTAAAAAAAAAGTCAAATGGAATAAGACAGACACTTTGATAACTCGACTCTTATACAATAAGAGACAGAAGAAGCAGAAGAAAAACTAGAGTTCTTGCTAGTAACTAATCGATGGCTGTCTATTAAACCCAATAATAATAATAATAACAGCGACAAAAACAACAGCGTTTAACACAACAATAAATTGATATAACCACTTATCGTAAAACACTTGTAGCTATGTTTTTCCCCTCCGGCTTCTCATTCTCCTCCTCCAACGGAACGTTTAACTAATTCTGAAAAATCCCGTTTTACCACTTTCAAATGCATTTACCACAATCAATGTCCACGGAGCCAATGATATGGAATAGTAACAATTCCAATCCAAGAATCTGTAGTTGATCAGAGGCAGCCAGACCAGACCAGACCAGACCAGACCGCTAGAGTTGACTGATGACCAAGTTTCACAAAAAACTAACAACATCAAACGAATTTTCGCTTTATGAAACAATTTGTTATTGACTCTTTTTACTTAATAATTTTACGAGTTTTTTTTTGTTTGTTTCTGTTCTGTATGATATTAATAAATTTATACATATTAATAATAATATATTAATATAAACAATTTATGTATGTGCAGTCTGTGGTGCCTAGTTTTGATCCATGTCCGTGTAATGTTATCGTATTCGTCTGTCGGTCCGGCCCGTCTTGTCTCATTTACCAATTGAATCGTTAATGCTTCAACATTCCTCTAGTTTTTCTATCTTAGCCAAGCGACTATAGCTGCATTTTAATGATTTATATGAAATCATACCTTATTTTATGCATCGTGTTATAATGTTGACAGTTTCTATAGTTTCTCCACTAAATCTTGATGAAATTATCCAGCGGCGGAAGTCTTTATGCCTTCCACAAATAAGGCATGCGGAATGGTTCTTTTGTAATGCCTTCCTAAAATAAGGCCTGCAGAATGCATGAAATTTTTCATCAGATATAATATCCAAGAAGATTTTTACAATTTTGAGAAATTTCTTTTCCGATTCTTTTTAATTGTAATTTAATTGGAAAATGTCACACAAATTTCAAAAAATAATATTGTTTATTTAATATCTATCTTTCAGGGTATTTTTAAAATTTTCAATTTGTAGTTGGGCGTGGTAAAACTTTCTAAGATAGATACATACATACAGTAGAAACTCGATTCTTGCACGTAATGAAAACCCGGCTCGGTGCAAGTTTCGAGGTTGTCACAAGCCCCGAGTATTAATTTCCCATACAAAATAAAAGGCACATGCATCTGTTTATGACACCGCACCGATCAATAGTCAGCTTAAAACTGATTCAAATTACAACATTTCATCAGCAGCATAAAACGATGTATTCAGTCTAAGAAAACGTAAACAAAGCAGCACGTAAGAATAATACAAAAATGTTGCAAGTATCGAGTTAAAATTTTCGGATGTCGCAACTACTGAGTGCTTAATGAAAAATTTTTCTATGTTGCAAGAATTGAGGTGTGCAAGTATCAAGTATGTGCAAGAATCGAGTTACTACTGTACTTATAAACAAATATGTAGAAGTGGATAATGATTTTGTGATGAAATAAATTATTTTAATTTTAGTTTTGTTTAACAAAAATAAATTAAAGTAAATACCTTCTAAGGCCTTCCTCATTGCATGCCTTCTACACGGCCTTCTTTAGGCAATGGGCAAGGAAGGCCTTGCCTCACAATCTCATGCAATGTTAAAAAGAAAGGAGGAGGTAATGTATAGTTAATATATGTATAGTATAGTAATTTGAAAGAAGGCCTGTTTGGTCATAATTTTAGGTCTTCCAGGTCATGACTTCCGCCGCTGGGTCTCTTCCGAGAACTGAAGTATTTGGTTGCCGTAACTTTGCTATAAAAAATGTGTGTAAGAGAGCAAATGTCTTGAAAAAATGCTAATGTTTTGAATGAATGACCATTCAAGAGTCTTGTGCAGATGTCTAATAAATAGCGAAGAAATAAAAGTTGTTATTGCCGATAGATATGACAGATCTGTCAAAATTTTGTCTGCAAATCGTTCTCCACAAGTTTTGACTATTTCATCTTCTCCCACCATATGAAAAATTTGGCATATCCAACGATTTCTCCAACAGTATAAATGATATTATATTAACACGAAACGAATCGACACTGACGGCGGCTGCTTAAAAGTGCATTGACTTTGTACTTGCCTGGCTGGTTGCGTTACACAAGTATCTTTCCCTTCTATAAAAATTAATACATATTCCCATTGTCTTCTCTCGTGTAAATGCAGGGTAAGGATAGAAGACAATTGGTTATGCGAAACTGAAAATCAAAAAACGTTGGAGTGAAGAATTAGCAGATTATTAGAATGTGCAGACTACTATTTCTGATTTAACCCCCGCACACAGCTCAAATTAAATTTTCGTTCCCATGAGAAATATTCAAAAAAATAATGACAATTTGGCTCACTTATTAATTGCTTGGTACTCATCTCTTTGCACATAGATATTTTGAAAACAAAATCAATTACAGGGTTGTTTTACCAACATTGTGGATACTTTATTTCGTACGAAAACAATTGCTTGATAATTGTTTGGAACCGGCACTTTGACGTTTCGATTATTTTGACAACCAAAAGTGACACCACATTCCAAAACACAGTATAAAGTACAAAAAGGAAATACGATATGTACACGCTGAAAAATATCGGCCCCAGCAACATATTACAGGAAACATGTACATGTTTGCAAGCACTGTTTTCATGAATTAAAGATCTGCTGCCTTTTTGTATTCTTATTGTCCGTCTCGTATTTGTTTTTAGCGGTTTTCAACAAAAAACCCACATTTGGGTTTCAAAAACATATACAATTTCCTATTAATCATTGTGTCTCAAACATGTTATATTGAATAGCAAACACAATGTGTTTGGGGGCACAAATATAGTATATTTGCGACAAACTACAAACACGTTATATTTGCATTCAAACAACAAAAAAATACCGATTTTTCAGCGTGTATGGAACGTTAGGAAGGCGCAGCAGAGATAGATGGTGCAACAATAATTTCGTGAGAGTTGAATCCGGGGTTTTAGCGAAGCGTCAATTACCTAATAACAGCTGAGCTGTATTTTGGCTTCGGAGAAAATATTCGTCATATATCTGAGATGACAATTGATAGGAAAAGGGTTGTCTTAGGCAATTCTCTTGGATGTAATGAGACGAAAATGATCATCATTTAGCGGGGCCACAATAATTCATCTTATTTAATACATTTTGAGTAAAAATACCAGAGTTGACCTGTTGACTGTCACTAGTCAGCTGACACGAAATTGTTATTTTCTAAAAAATTGTGAAAATGTTCTTTACTCGACAGAAGATACAATGATCTATGGCTGCTTAACTAAAGTAATAATCAGAGGTACTATGTTAAAAATGTTTTATTATGTTTTTAAATTATTATTTTTATTTTATTTTCAATTTTTATAAGCATAATGCCCACTGTAATGGAATGCATACCAAACACTTGTTGCTTTCCGGGGAATTAGTCAATACAAATAAAGCGGCTGGCAAATACCACTGTCGACGTTAAAGTCGGTGGCCGGCCGCTGCACTTGAGGTGATTTATTAGGATTTCTAATTAAAATTGCGGTTCTTTTTTGTTTTGAAAATATTTTATTAAAACTGCCGGCGCTTTGAGGAGTTTAGCGCAAAATGAGCGAGTGGTCTGGTGTGTCAATGCTAAATGGCAGAAAATTAATAATAACAACACATATTATTGCTTCAGTCATTCACACACACCCTTTTCGCGCCATCATAAATATATATATGTATTTTTTTAATTATGGTACTTTGCATGCAAAACAGTAACTCAAATCGATAATAAAAGAACAAATAAAATTTAAAACGCAAAAAATTACTAAAAATGTCAAACAGGTATAGCAGCATTTAGAACAGAGTTTTTCTCACCGTGTATATCAAAGGAATTTCGTTTAATGTAAATCTAGTTTGTTGGCAACCATTGAAAAGAATGTGTTGTTTAAGTGGGTTGTTGATAAAAGAATGAAAACAATGAATGACATGATATTTGCATTTTGTGAGATTATGAATGATTTACTATAATATCGTTTGGGGTTTTTCGTTGTGATATTTTTAAATTTCTATGTTTTATGATTTGAATATCGATCATGTCATTTGTCATTTCATAGAATCGTTTTCCGTTTTGTGTGAAACAAAAGATTTAGCTTTAATTAATTAAAATGAATAATATTTTTTTGTCGTAGGTTGAGTTCTAAATAATTTCGATAAAAAGGCTCAACGAAAATTTGGAGTTTTAGTCACGATGAAGTGATTAGTTTCTGTGATGTGTCTGTTATTTGAATTAGCTATTTTTAGACAGACGTTTAAATTAATACTTTTGTCAATTTGAAGCGGGGTCTCTCTTATTGTACCCAAAGTTCTTATTCGTTCTTATTACTATTCATTATGGGAGTAACCGGAAGCTATTCAGTTCCAACATGATGTCAAGTGCTGTCTAGCAATCCCATTTTGAGGCTACCCCCTTGATGGTAGCTGAAGAGAGAAGGCGATTGGATGAGGAACCTGAATGGTTATCAGATGACAAGCGACTGCAGCTCATCTAACTATTAGGCCGCTTCCTTTGTCCTTAGAAGGCGGATTAACCAACGGGTATTATTGAGATGGACTTGACACGGAAGAAGAAAAACTGCAACATCTACTCTAGCTGCTATTTGGTTGCGGATCTGTAGTTTGCAAAATGCTGCGACATCTACACGCTGCAAAATCTGTCGTTTTTTGTTATTTAAATATGGTCTAGAAAATTGTTTATTGAGATCTTAGGTACATTTTTATAATTGTTTGTTTCCTTGAATCTTGAACGGTCTGCTACCTATGAACCTGAATAGGGGAAAAAGGTTAAAAAATCGAATTGTGTAAAGTTTTTTTTTTTGCGATTTTGACCTTGAAGATGAAGTTTTTTTTACAAATTTTGTTCTTTATGATAAGAGCTATAACTTTCCCTCAGAGAGTAAATCAAAATACCGAACGGTTTGCAAGATATGAGCCTGACAAAATGATCACATTTTGCAAAAATGACACCGAAGCCCCAAATCTTTGGGGGCCCATAAAAAACAGTCCGAAGTTAAATTTTTGAACTTAAACCATTCTAGAAATAACTGCAAGTACGATATTCTAGCAGCATTTTCTGAAAAATTTAATAATAAAATGTTGGGGCAACGCGGGGATTCGGTTTTCGTTTTAGTATGAAATATAAACGTATGAACTAACTAATACAATAGTCTTTTTAGCCTGCAATCACCTGCATTTTTTTGTAGGCCCTAGTATTTTTATGTTTCTCATCAAAAACTCTATGAATTTTAAGTGAGGTCCTGCCTGGTAATAAACAACATGTGCTTACCGTCTTTTCCAGCAGACATAATAAATAAAGTCCACAGAATTCAATGAACCACTGGGTGGCGGTGGCAACAACGGAATTTATGAAAAATGAGGTTGCTACAACCGAAAAGCTGTAAGTACTGGAGCTGTAAGTACTAGAGCTGACTCAGATAAACTTACTCAAGTACTAGAGCAAAATGCGCATCCTCCCTGATGATTATGTCAAAATTGCTACAAAACACATATTTGGTTATAAACAACCACCTACAAACCATTATACGATGAACAGTGTCGCATGACAACCGATGAAAAAACGCTGTACATATGGCAATGATACAGCCAGCTGTAATGCGATCTGTGTCGGAACGGTATAAGGAGAAAACAACAGAAGTAAACCGCCTAAAGAAATGGTTTCCCATGAAGGGATTAGGGAGAGCATCTCACAAACCAGTGACGAACCACTGACAAACCACTCACTGATTGGAACCTACAGTTTTGCATCGGTTCCGAACGGTATTTCAAGAAGCTTGTTCTTTGCTAAGTACTCAATACGTTTGCCATCAGTAAGCGAGGTGACCGTCGTCGAAAGAAATGAAAGGTGATCAGAGCAGGCATCGAACCCACGTCCCCCTGTACAAGAGCCGCACACACTAGACATTGCTCTACCGACGGCCACACTAGGGTTTCCCATATATAACAATTTTTTTTTTACTCAAGCTTTATTTTAAAGCTTATAGGGTAGAGTATTTTTGAGATTTTTTTAGATTTTTCGGAAGTGGTTTAGAGGTCGCGCAAATCGAATTTCCCCCCAAAAACGGGTATTCCGGGCGTTTTACGAATTTTACTTAAAACTCGGTCAACAACCACGATTTTCTTATTTTGTAAGTCAACATTTTTGAAGCTAAACGTCCAAGCTTTTATTATATATGCACAAACCACCAGTTTTGGCAATGATTTTCCTCAATAAGGTACCACATGTTAAATTTTTCGTAAATTTTGGTTAAATTTTGTAAATAACGCTTTATATCTTTTATAATTCCTAAGAAAATTGAAAAACTAATGATGCACTTTAATAATTTCCAAGCAATTTTGTAAAAAAAATTTTTGAGTTTGCGGTTACTGTTCCAGAGTTATGCCATTTTAAAGCCTTTTACCCATTGTATGAAACTAATAATATTATAATCTGTTTCCTATTTTTGCATCGGATTTGCTTTAAATTTCTATGAAAATTTAAAATACTAATGACGCGCTTTAAAAGACGGAAAAATGCCAAGCAATTTTGTATAAAAAATTTTGAATTTGCAGTTGCTGTTCCAGAGTTATGCCATTTTAAAAATCTTTACCCATTGTATGAAACTAATAATTCTCTCTTTGCCAATTTTTCATCGGATTTGCTCTAAACACTATATTCATGAAAAAATCTACATGCGCTAAGTAACAACAAAGAGCTACACGCAGAAAAAACGGCCCCAGCCACATATTGCAGGAAACATGTAAACATATACAAGCCATCATATATATGGTTGCTGCAATATGTTGCCGGGGCATTTTTTGCTAAGTGTAATTCTTTGTCGTTACTTAGCGCATGTAGATTTTTTCAATAATACTATGTTCAAACCAAATCCGATGGAAAAAGATAAACAGTTTATAATGTTATTATGTTCATACAATGGGGAAAGAGTTTTAAAGTGGCATAACTCTGGAACAGTAATAGCAAATTCAAATTTTTTTTTTACGAAATTGCTTGGAGTTTGCCCATTATTTCAAGTGCATCATTAGTATTTTAAATTTTCGTAGAAATTTAAAGCAACTCCGATGCCAAAATAGGAAACAGATTATAATATTATTACTTTCATACAATGGGTAAAAGGCTTTAAAATGGTATAACTAACGAAAAATTTAACATGTGGTACCTTATTGAGGAAAATCATTGCCAAAACTGGTGGTTTGTGCATATATAATAAAAGCTTGGACGTTTAGCTTCAACAATTTGGACTTACAAACTAAGAAAATCGTGGTTATTGAACGAATTCTAAGTAAAATTCAGAAAACGTCCAGAATACCCGATTTTTGTGGGAAATTCGACTTGTGCGACCTCTAAACCCCTTCCGAAAAAATCTGAAAAAAATCTCAAAAATACTTTACCCTATAAGGTTTCCAATCAAGCTTGAGCAACCATGAAAATGGCAAAAAGAAAAATTTTTTGGGACACCCTAAATTTTGTTAGGTAGATTTGTTGATGTGATTGTCTTCCCTGATTTTCTCCTACCTTTTCTCACTGGGTCACTAGACGTGTTTAAAGGGAAATATCCAATTAATATCACCCTTCATTAGGCTAACCTTAATACTCCTCCCTTAAAATTGCCAATGTCAGGGTTGGAAGTACTAATTACAATTTCACATTTCGTCCACCTTATCGAAACACAAGATCTAATTTTTGTATTTCAAGCATTCAACTACAAACTCAAATGTTAACAAATTGATAACCAAACGAATTGAGAACAAAATCATTAACAAACATTTGACTATGACATTTATGACAATCAAAATCTAAGCGAACAATTTAAAAACCCATAAACCGTTTTTTTTTTGTTGTGTCACGTCAAATTCCAAAAAAGTCAACAAATTCACTGTCTGTGTTTATTGCTTGACTTCCCTTCCTTCCTCCACTTAATGGATCATCAACAAATGGCAATTATTTAATGAGGGACGGTTGTTTTTTTTCGGATGTTTATATAGCCTCAAACAAAAATGTTATATAAAATGTAAATTATTTTAAAATGATAAAAACCGGATTCCAATGCGATTGCAAAACGAAATTGTGAATTCAAAACCAAAATACTAAATAGAATTCAAAAAAAAAACACCCGATTAAAATAACAAAACAAACAAAAAAATAAACCACAGCAAGCAACACTGTCAAGGGAATATAAAATATATAAAAAGAGATTATCGTGTAATTACTGTAACTCAGGCATGACATGTCAATCTGAATAAAATTAAACGAAATGAACTCGGATGAAATGTTGCTGTATGTCCGTCCACTTAAATGAGTGTCCGGCGGCCAGTCCGTCTGCCAGCCTGTTCCACCTTCGCGTTCATTATTTTGTGCTGGCCATTTAGTGTGGTATCATGTTACCTTACTTAGTTAGTGGTGATGGAGAGGCCGAACCCGTATTGCCGGAGGACGGCCAGAGGAGGAAACTCAAAAGTTTGTCATAACGTACGTAAGTGCAGTGTCGTATCGTATTGTAAGCGAATTGACCGACCGACCGACCGACCTTTGCTGAGTAAACGTGTAGGAATTCCATGTCCATTAAATTCAACATGTTCATTTACAATTCTCTTTTTTTAATATTTCATTTATTTCGTTTTTGTGTTTACTTTTGTTTTTTTTATGGTTAAAATATTACGTTGCAAAAGGTCAAGGGTACAGAGATAACAAGAAGATAAAAATAATGAATTGTTTTGTATCAAAATTATACATGTTATTACTAACAAATTATATGCATTTATGTTGATTGTTACTAATTACGTAAAATGATTCATTAAAAAATCCATTATTGTCTTTCACACAACTTCCTCGAAGAAACTCTAGGAGTATTAAAAGTCCAAATATCGGGTTTTTCAATAAGAGCGCTACAAAAGTTTTTTTAAATAAAACAAAACCGGTTTTAGATACCAATGAAATTCTTTATTCCTGTGAAATACGTTCGATGCCATTATGTATGGAACTCGATTTCTTTTGCATGGCCACCACGGCCACGCTTGCAGAAGTCCAGACGCTGAACCCAATTTTCGACGGTTTTCAAGCATAAATCGGCCGATACTGCTGCAATTTCACGTTCCATATTCGTACGAAGTTCATTAATCGTCGCTGGCTTGTTGGCATATACCATAGACTTGACGTAGCCCCACAGGAAATAATCTAACGGCGTCAAATCGCACGAGCGAGGCGGCCAATCGACTGGGCCATTTCGTGAGATAACACGTTCATAAAACTTGGATTCCAATAAATTGATTGTGACATTCGCTGTGTGGCTTGTGGCGCCGTCCTGTTGGAACCACATGTCCTCCAAGTCCATATTATCCAATTGGGGCCAAAAATATTCGGTTATCATTGAACGGTAGCGATTCGCATTCACAGTAATGTGCCGGTCTTGATCATCACGGAAGAAGTACGGCCCAATGACGCCGCCGGCCCATAAACCGCACCAAACCGTATTTTTTCCGGGATGCAATGATGACTCATGGATTACGTGTGGATTGCTGTCTGACCAATAACGCATATTTTGCTTATTGACGAAGCCATTCAGCCAGAAATGAGCCTAATCGCTGATTATTGAGGCCTCTTAAAGTTGGCCCCTTACAGTTGAGGCCACTGGTAATTGTAATTGTCTGGTAATTGTCACCGCTTAGCTGAGACAGCAACCGTCTGTGAATATTTACGACAACATTTGTTAGTCTATGAATAATGGTGATTTCATTTTTTAAAACATAAGGTTTTCCTTGAAAGAGGCAACATTTAAAAAATATTGTCATCATATTTTAGTAGACATGTTTTTTTATTCCCCGCTAAACTAATTTTTCGACCACTTTGTATGTAGAGCTACGGAATATTAAACGGGAAATAAAAAACAAGGCTTTGTTGGCCTGTTTTTATACCCTGCTAAACAAATTTTTCGACCACTTTCTTCTATGGGGAGCTAAGCAATATTAGGAGATTTTAAGCGGATCCCCATACAAAGTTGTCGAAAAATTAGTTAAGCCGGAAATAAAAAACAAGGCTTTGTTGGCCTGTTTTTATACCCTGCTAAACAAATTTTTCGACCACTTTCTTCAATGGGGAGCTAAGCAATATTAAGAGAATTTAAGCGGCTACAAAGTCGTCGAAATATTAGTTAAGCGGGAAATAAAAAAATTCTTTGTTGGCCTGTTTTTTATACCCTACTAAACTAATTTTTCGACCACTTTCTTATATGGGGAGCTAAGCGATACTAAGAGATTTTAAGCGGCTTCCCATACAAAGTCGTCGAAAAATTAGTTAAGCGGGAAATAAAAAAACACGCTTTGTATTTGACTCGCTTTTCTAAAATATTCGACCAGTGCATATGGAGACTTAAGCGATATTAAGGGCCTCTTCGTACAAACTGGTCGTCAAAGTACCAAAACAATGGGTATTTTTTTGTTACTCTAGCTAAAAAAGTATTTCGACCATTTAATTTGAGAAATTAAGCGGTGTTAACTGAAACTACAACGCAACAGTTCAGTCAACATTAGAAATGAATCACTGACTGCAAGATTAATGAAAAATACAGTTATACACTTGCAATAACATTAACCTAGGTGGTGAACAATCTTCCTTTGCAGCTCTTTTATTTTTCTGCTCTCGATGGAGCACGGCGATATTAAAAAAAAATCAGGTGAACAGTGCACCAAACACAGCCGTATTCGTATCACAAACAAAGGTATATTTGGATTAAAAACACATATATTATAACATATAAACCATTGCGTCTCAAACATGTAATATTGAATAGCAAACACAGTGCGTTTGGACACAAGTATACTGTATTTGCGACAAGTTTCAAACACACTTTGTATTTGCAACCAAACATGAAACACAGATTTTTTCAGCGTGTGGGATAATTAATTATATGGCAATTACAATTTTTGGTTTAAATTGAATTAATTTATCGCTATAATTCATACATAGAGTAAATCAATTATACGGCCATTATAATTTGTGTTTCAATTTAAACCTTAATTTAATTTCAACCTCTACAAATGTAAATTAAAAAAAAATTAAATACCTCCTTTTAGAATCATTTGTTCGATATCTGGCAGTTTTGGAGATCAAGTATTTTATATACAAACATATTTAATGGATTTGACGTACTAGGAGGCAACTCCAATCGAAGCCTCAAACCAGTACATATGAAACTATTTAAAAACAGAAATGCCAACAGTCAAACAAATTCAAAATATCAGAAGCATTCCAATATTTTATTACAATTGGCATGCGATTCTACAATCATGCAGTTGCATTATCTGAATAATTGGGAATGCAAAATTTTTGAACTGTAGTTTCAACAGTGGCTAGGCGTATAGGAATAGCTGAGACAGCTAGAATATATAAATATCCAAGACAAGCACCAATAGCATAGGCTAAAACCAGGGGGTTTCAATGAAACAACTGTTCGACTTGGTAGTTGGAGTACTAGTAGAAAATGGAGTATAGAAAGAATATAATTTTGGAATTGATTTAAATACACTTAAATCACATTTATGGACGTTTGATTGATGACAATGCATTTTAACTTAAGTTTGATTAATTATAATGTTTTGCCGTCGAAAAATCGAACTGTATCAGAACTCAGCTGTAGCACACTCTTGATATTTTATTCTAAGACTAAAACGTAGAATGGGTCTGCAACGATGTTACTCCTTAGAATAGAGACGTGTGACTCTGTTATATTCTACAAAACTATAACTAGTTATACTATATCTCGAGAATGTAGCTACTCTACCACAGATAATTATTAGCCCAGTAAAATCAGTTCAGATGAGGAATATCTCAATTATATCTTCAAAATCTTTAATAGCCCAAAACGACCACTTATGATACTGAGAAAATAGTTCCGCGTTTCTTTTGAATTTTTGTGACAGATCACAAGAATATAGGTACACGATAACGTTTCATTTTTAAATTAAATTTAATTTTTTAATCTGAAATGAATTGGCGCACAATTTTAATAATTACTTCTTCAATATGTGTGTTTTTTTTCTCAGCGAACTCTTTCAAGTTCAATTACCCATAACAGCACAATTTCGCATTAGCCAAAGGGGGCGCAATGACAATTTAAACTGAACTGAAGGTATTTATGGTTTTAATATAAATGTATAGAGTGAACTTGATCGAAGTAACGCTTTTGTGGTTTCCAGTGAATGCGCCATCATTATTTGGCATATTTTGTGTGTGGCAAATTCCAGACTTTGCACCATTAGTATTTATTTTTATTTCCCCAATTAGTTTGAATTCGTTGTATTTTTTTTTTAACAAAAGCGTATAAAGTAATTAAACAAACGAATAATTTTCTATTGTTGAAAATTGTTGATATTAATTATTATACCAGCGCCGTGCTGCTGTTTTTTTCTCTTTGATTCATAATGGTTTTTATTTCACAAGTTGTCACCTTTAATCGCTTGCGAATAACAAGCGCGTTTTACTAAAATTCCAATTGAATTATTGTGCAAATAACTGATTCGGATTATTCTAAAATGGGTCGTGTAGAGTGGGCGAGGACTGTGAATTTTTTTCTCTTATGTCGTTATCTCCACGGTTCCTCTAACAATTTATGCAATTTTATTGCTGTTGAATATTTGATTTATGTGTTAAATTTTTGTTTGAATTGAGTTTTATATTGAGTTGTGTTGTTGCGGATTAGAAATTGTATTGTATCACTCTGAAGCCGCCACACCCTCGGAAAATGTCAATGTGTTATACATTTGCAATGATCTTCAAACGTGCTGCTTGTGACTTGCTGTTGTTTCCTTTTAAATTTGGTTGAGCTTTTATCTCATTATTTATTGTTATTGTCATAAAATCATGTAGTGATTTTTAAGTAAATTAGTTATTACCATTTTTGTTTTTAGCTTCAAAACAATTTTGTTAATGGATTGGCATTTTGGTTAATGGAACATGTGAAATTTATTAAAATAAATAAACCATTTTCAAATTATATCTCATTATTTAAATAAAATACACAGGCAACTGTCGTCCATGGTTATGGGATAAACCTGTATATTTTTTTTAGCCAAATCTGAGCCGCTGGTTGTTTTAGATAACCTTCGATAACTTGCCTCAGCTAACCTTAGACAACAGTTGTCTCAGCTAACCTTAGACAACAGTTGTCTCAGCTAACCTTAGACAACAGTTGTCTCAGCTAACCTTAGACAACAGTTGTCTCAGCTAACCTTAGACAACAGTTGTCTCAGCTAACCTTAGACAACAGTTGTCTCAGCTAACCTTAGACAACAGTTGTCTCAGCTAACCTTAGACAACAGTTGTCTCAGCTAACCTTAGACAACAGTTGTCTCAGCTAACCTTAGACAACAGTTGTCTCAGCTAACCTTAGACAACAGTTGTCTCAGCTAACCTTAGACAACAGTTGTCTCAGCTAACCTTAGACAACAGTTGTCTCAGCTAACCTTAGACAACAGTTGTCTCAGCTAACCTTAGACAACAGTTGTCTCAGCTAACCTTAGACAACAGTTGTCTCAGCTAACCTTAGACAACAGTTGTCTCAGCTAACCTTAGACAACAGTTGTCTCAGCTAACCTTAGACAACAGTTGTCTCAGCTAACCTTAGACAACAGTTGTCTCAGCTAACCTTAGACAACAGTTGTCTCAGCTAACCTTAGACAACAGTTGTCTCAGCTAACCTTAGACAACAGTTGTCTCAGCTAACCTTAGACAACAGTTGTCTCAGCTAACCTTAGACAACAGTTGTCTCAGCTAACCTTAGACAACAGTTGTCTCAGCTAACCTTAGACAACAGTTGTCTCAGCTAACCTTAGACAACAGTTGTCTCAGCTAACCTTAGACAACAGTTGTCTCAGCTAACCTTAGACAACAGTTGTCTCAGCTAACCTTAGACAACAGTTGTCTCAGCTAACCTTAGACAACAGTTGTCTCAGCTAACCTTAGACAACAGTTGTCTCAGCTAACCTTAGACAACAGTTGTCTCAGCTAACCTTAGACAACAGTTGTCTCAGCTAACCTTAGACAACAGTTGTCTCAGCTAACCTTAGACAACAGTTGTCTCAGCTAACCTTAGACAACAGTTGTCTCAGCTAACCTTAGACAACAGTTGTCTCAGCTAACCTTAGACAACAGTTGTCTCAGCTAACCTTAGACAACAGTTGTCTCAGCTAACCTTAGACAACAGTTGTCTCAGCTAACCTTAGACAACAGTTGTCTCAGCTAACCTTAGACAACAGTTGTCTCAGCTAACCTTAGACAACAGTTGTCTCAGCTAACCTTAGACAACAGTTGTCTCAGCTAACCTTAGACAACAGTTGTCTCAGCTAACCTTAGACAACAGTTGTCTCAGCTAACCTTAGACAACAGTTGTCTCAGCTAACCTTAGACAACAGTTGTCTCAGCTAACCTTAGACAACAGTTGTCTCAGCTAACCTTAGACAACAGTTGTCTCAGCTAACCTTAGACAACAGTTGTCTCAGCTAACCTTAGACAATAGCTGTCTCAGCTAACCGTAGACAACAGTTGTCTCAGCTAACCGTAGACAACAGTTGTCTCAGCTAACCGTAGACAACAGTTGTCTCAGCTAACCGTAGACAACAGTTGTCTCAGCTAACCTTAGACAACAGTTGTCTCAGCTAACCGTAGACAACAGTTATCTCAGCTAACCGTAGACAACAGTTATCTCAGCTAACCTTAGACAACAATTGTCTCAGCTCACCTTAGTCAACAGTTGTCTCAGCTAACTTAAGACAACAGTTGTCCAGCTAACTTAAGACAACAGTTGTCTCAGCTAACTTAAGACAACAGTTGTCTCAGCTAACTTAAGACAACAGTTGTCTCAGCTAACTTAAGACAACAGTTGTCTCAGCTAACTTAAGACAACAGTTGTCTCAGCTAACTTAAGACAACAGTTGTCTCAGCTAACTTAAGACAACAGTTGTCTCAGCTAACTTAAGACAACAGTTGTCTCAGCTAACATAAGACAACAGTTGTCTCAGCTAACTTAAGACAACAGTTGTCTCAGCTAACTTAAGACAACAGTTGTCTCAGCTATCTTAAGACAACAGTTGTCTCAGCTAAATTAAGGCTACAGTTGTCTCAGCTAACCTAAGACAACAGTTGTCTCAGCTAACCTAAGACAACAGTTGTCTCAGCTAACCTAAGACAACAGTTGTCTCAGCTAACCTAAGACAACAGTTGTCTCAGCTAACTTAAGACAACAGTTGTCTCAGCTAACTTAAGACAACAGTTGTCTCAGCTAACTTAAGACAACAGTTGTCTCAGCTAACTTAAGACAACAGTTGTCTCAGCTAACTTAAGACAACAGTTGTCTCAGCTAAATTAAGACAACAGTTGTCTCAGCTAAATTAAGACAACAGTTGTCTCAGCTAAATTAAGACAACAGTTGTCTCAGCTAACCTAAGACAACAGTTGTCTCAGCTAACCTAAGACAACAGTTGTCTCAGCTAACCTAAGGCAACAGTTGTCTCAGCTAACCTAAGACAACAGTTGTCTCAGCTAACCTAAGACAACAGTTGTCTCAGCTAACCTTAGACAACAGTTGTCTCAGCTAACCTAAGACAACAGTTGTCTCAGCTAACCTAAGACAACAGTTGTCTCAGCTAACCTAAGACAACAGTTGTCTCAGCTAACCTAAGACAACAGTTGTCTCAGCTAACCTAAGACAACAGTTGTCTCAGCTAACCTAAGACAACAGTTGTCTCAGCTAACCTAAGACAACAGTTGTTTCAGCTAACCTGAGACAACAGTTGCCTCAGCTAACCTAAGACAACAGTTGTCTCAGCTAACCTAAGACAACAGTTGTCTCAGCTAACCTAAGACAACAGTTGTCTCAGCTAACCTAAGACAACAGTTGTCTCAGCTAACCTAAAACAATAATTGAATCCGGTAACCAGAGATAAATGTTGTTTCCGCTAACCTCGGACAATAGTTGTCTCAGCTAACCTAAAACAATAATTGAATCCGGTAACCAGAGATAAATGTTGTTTCCGCTAACCTCGGACAATAGTTGTCTCAGCTACTCTACGAAAAAAGTTGTTTCAGCTACCCTAAGACAACAGTTGTCTCAGCTAACCGGTGAAAATAGTTGTCCTATTTAACCTGATACAATAGTTGTCTCAGCTAATCTAAGACAAATGTTGGTTCAGCTAACCTTAAACAGTAGTTGTCTCAGCTACTGTAAGACAAAAGTTCTTTCAGCTAACCTAAGACAACAGTTGTCTCAACTAACCTGAGGCAATAGTTGTGGTAGGTAATCTGAAACAATAGTTATCTTAGGTAACCTAAAACAATATTTATCTCAAGTAATGTAACACAAATGGTGGTCCAGCTACCCAGAGACAATAGTTACTCCAGCTAGCCTTTGGCAATAATTTCCTTAGGTAACCGGAGACAATAGTTGTATGAGGTAACCTGAGTCAATAGTTGTCTTAGGGAACCTCAGACAATAGTTGTTTTTGCTAACCTAAGACAAAAGTTGTCTCAGCTAACTTGAGACAATAGATGCCGTAGGTAACCTGAGACAATCGTTGTCGTAGGTCAGGTGTTTCGATACAACAGCTGTTCGACTTAGTATTTGGAGTATTAGTAGAAAACAGAGCTTAATGAAAGGCTACTTGAGAAGTGACTGGAAGTAAAGCATGGTTTAAATGCATTTTAGTGATATTTATGGACGTTTGATTGATGATAATGCATATTAAATTACATTTGATTACCGATAATGTATTTTTAATTATATTTGGTGCTTGTTGTGCCATCTAAAAATCGAACTCTATGAGAACTCCAACTACTCCCGTGACATTCAAAGGTTTCTTATTTACAAAAAAACAGCTGTTGCACACTCTTGGTATATTAATCTATGGCTTAGTTAACTTGAGGCAATAGTTGTCTTAGGTTACCTGAGAAAATAGTTGTCATAGGTAACCTGAGGCAATAGTTGTTTTAGGTAACCTGAGACAATAGTTGACTTCGCATTAGCAATTGTGACAGTTACTAACATTTCGGCAGCCATAACATATTTTAGGTGTTCGTGAATTGTACCAAGTCGAACAGTTGTTTTGTCGAAACCACCTGTTTAGACAATTGTTCTCTAAGACATTCAGGCATAACACAATTAATGCTTTATTCAAGAGTTCTCGCTGCCACAGATGACAGACTTTGTAGTTGGAGTACTCGTAGCGAATATATAAGTAGTGGAAGTAATTTGGGATGTTCAATGTGCTTTTCATGCATTTGTATCACGCATTGAACCAAAATAACAAAACAAATCAACTGAGAGTAGTGAAAGAAACAAAACCCAAGGGAGACTTAGGTAAAATTATTGTACATATTCCAATTATAACTCAATGTGTTAAAAAAGTTTAAAATTTGTTGTAATATATTATGAAAAGTCTAACTATCCTAGTGACTTTCCGTGGTTTTCGGTTCAAGAAAAGTACCTGTTGTACACTACATATTACTATATTACTGTATTGTTTTAGCAAAGCATACAGCAATGTCGTCTCAGCTAAGCATATACAATTATTGTCTCAGCTAAGCATAGGCAATTATTGTCTTAGGTAAGCATAGACAAAAATTGTATCAACTAAGCATAGACAAAAATTGTCTCAACTAAGCATAGACAAATGTTGTCTCATCTAAGCATAGCCAATTATTGTCTCAGCTAAGTATAGAGAATTATTGTCTTAGCTACTCATCTACACAAATTGTCTCAGCTAAGCATAGACAAAAATTGTCTCAGCTAAGCATAGGCAATTGTTGTCTCATCTAAGCATAGACAATTTTTGTATCATCTAAGAATGGACAATTATTGTATCCACTAAGCTTAGACAATTATTGTATCAGCTAAGCATAGACAATTATTGTCTCAACTAAGCATGGACAATTGCTGTCTAAGTTAATCAGAGAAAAAGTGTTTTCCAAGCTAAGCCTAGACAATTGTTCCCGACGCTGTTCAAGCACAACTGTGGTCTCAGCAATTGAATACAATAGTTGTTTTGTCTGACCTACAACATTTGTTATCTTAGTACACCCTTGTCTTGGCTAACTCGAGACAGTTTACTAAACTAAAGACAATTATTAGCTTAGGTAAGTATAATTGCATACCGTCTCAACTAATCACAGATAGTTGTTGCCTTAGGCAAAGTGAGACAAACGTCTTAGCCTAAGTGATACAATTGTTGTCTAACCTTAAGGGATATAAAAGTTGCCTCAGGTATGGACAACGAAACAAATAAATTTGAAGAACCTGATGCAGTTAGACCTATCGAGAAATATACCAAGAATGTGCAACAGCTGTTTTTTCTTGGACGGGAAACCTTTGGAAGTCCCTGGAATGATGGAGCTCGCGTAGAGTTCGACTTTTGAATGGCAAAACAAGCATCATACATAATTTAAATGGCATTCTCATTTATCAAATATAATTTAAAATGCATTATCATCAATCACACGTCCATACACGCTGAAAAAAACCCGGCCTCTGTAACATATTCTCCCAAATACGTTCTGCAGGAACCATGTATATTTTTGGAACACCCTCCAAATATTCCTATATTTGCAAGTCCTAAAATCATTTATATTTAAATGCAAACTTTAGCATGTTTACTAGCGAGTTTTACGTGGAAACATGGGCAAATTTCATCCAAAGGTTCCAAACACACGATTGACGACTGAATGCATGAAACTAAAACGCAACAGATCAACATCATCACATTTATACACTTCTTCAGGTATATTTATGACTCACGGACTGAAATAATAATGCAAACATATAGTTGGACACTTATAATAACATTAACTTAGGCTGAGAACAATCCCTCTTTGTCACTGTTTTATTATATTGCTCCCGACAGAGCGAAGCGGCAAAAAAAAATTAAGTACACAGTGCACCAAACATAGCTGTGTTTGTATTACAAACGTAACTGTATTTGGACCACAAACACACGTATTATAACATATTAATCATTGTGTCTTAAACATGTAATATTGAATAGCAAACACAATGTGTTTGGACACAAGTATAATATATTTGCGACAAGTTCCAAACACACCTTGTATTTGCATGCAAACAAGAAAAACAAGACCGATTTTTCAGCGTGTAAATATCACTCAAACGTATTTAAACCATTGTTTACTCCCAGACATATATAGCTTATATGTACTTTCATTACACTCTACTCTACTCCAAGTACCAAGTCGAACAGCTGTTTCAGCGAAACCCCCTGGTAAGGCCAAGTACGAAGTTGTGTCAGCTAAAATTCTTTGCTCAGGATATAAATAAAAATACGCAATTCGATTCTAGGAAAAAATAAAAATCTCCAGAATGTTTGAAATATTATAAACAATTCCAGCAATTAACAATTATTATTTTTTTTTGGTTGATATGTGATTTCTCCAGACTAATGCTAATTGAATTCTAATTCCTTTCGAATTCCAATATCAATGAATTGAAAAGAACCATTTGTTAGCTGATTTCATTTTACTTGCGGGGTAATCATAACTCTTGGTTCTACAATAAAAGTAATTGCAGTACAACTCGCTGCTGATGCTGAGGAATTCGGGGATTGCGATAAATTTCGTTGTCGACGTCTGGTGATATATAAGGCCATTTAAATTAACTGACAGCGGCATTATTTCTAGGCGTTTCTTAACTTTCTGAGGGGTTTTTGATTGTTTGAGCTCTTGGAAATATTTCATATGAATACGAAAAAGTACTCGACATCGAGCAACAGCAAAAAAAAAATATTTTTTATAATAAATTGCAAAAGAATTTAGTTGGACGTATTTATTTCTTTGCTATTTGCTGAAAGAGCTCATGTGCGAAATGACTACGACAAACGGGTGTAGAAAAAAAATTATATAAAAAATAAATGTATTTATTTGTTGTTTCATGTTGAGAGATCTTTTGGTATGTAAGGTAAGTAAGCACGGACTGACTCTGGCTGGGCTGGGGATATAAATGCGAAAACTATTCAAAATCATTGGGCGGTGCAATGGGGCACACCTTGCTACACACAGCAATAGCAATAACGACAGCAACAACACCAGCTACAGCAACGGGTCTCTAAAATTAATAAATGACAACAACGAAACGGTATGTGCCATAAGATATGTAATGGACTCGTAGTTATACTCGCAATTATACAAACATATCTAGGTTCCAATGTGCGATTTCAATGTATGATTTGTACTATTGTGGATATGTAGTAAGTACGTACTCACATGTTCGATTGTATGTGACTAACAACTATTGACTTAACTTACATATAGATAAATAGTTAGAAGGACGGACAGCCAAAACGGCATACGGACCAGGGCACTTGCATACATACATACATATGTGTGTCGTATGCCCGGCACACAGTGTTTAGAGAACGTTCATAACAAGTGCAACAATTCACCGTTGTTCGGAATTGGGTCAGTCGATTGCCTCCTAACATTTGATTAAATCTTTTCTTTATATAAAGTAATCAAAAATATCATTAAATTGATGAACATTTTAATGATACTTTTATTGCCACCCTGATTTCTGTCTACCCTTATTTTGAGGAATAAAAATGGATCGATTACACTACCACGTCATACACATTGTTTTTGTCAACAGAACGAATGAGTAACTTTTGTATCCAAAACATACCGTACAAAAATATCACTCATACGTAGAGTTACAACTCAATTTATGTGAAGTACACAGAAAAAATATGATACTCAAATCAAACACGAAATTTGTCAACTCAATTACTATTATATTTCGATTTTACCTAATGAAGAATAATGTTAACAGAAGTATACAAATTGTTGGTCGGTAGTTGAATATTCCTAACATTTGATTAAATCTTTTCTTTGTATAATTAAAAAGGCCATTAAATTGATGAATATTTTAATAATATTTTTATTGCAACCCTGATTTCTTTCTACCCTTATTTTGAGGAAAATACATATTTTTTTGCCAACAGAGCGAATGATTAACACTTTCATCAAAGATATACCGTAAAAATATTACTCATACGTAGAGTTGAAAGTAAATTTATCTAAAGTACACAGAAAAAAAATTAATACTCAAATCAAACACGAAATTTGGAAACTAATTTACTTTTATATTTGGATTTTAGCTAATGAAGAAAATTTTTAACTCAAGTTCACAAATTGTAGGTCGGTAATTGTATAATACTAACATTTCATTAAATCTTTTCTTTATATAATCAAAAATATCATTAAATTGATGAACATTTTAATAATATTTTTATTTGATTTCTTTCACCCCTTTTTTTCATATTGTTTTTGTCAACTCATACGTAGAGTTGCAATTCAATTTATGTGAAGTACACAGAAAAAAAATTAATACTCAAGTCAAACACGAAATTTGTCAACTAAATTACTTTTATATTTGGATTTTAGCTAATGCAGAAAATTATTAACTGAAGTATACAAATTGTACGTCTGTAACGTGACGTCATGATCCGTCCGTACATAATAACAAACATCCATCAGTCGCACCAACCACCGCGAACAATCACACTCACTGACAACACACTAGCTCTGTCGACGTTGTGTACATATTAGCAGCGAACTAGTTCTAGTGGCCACACGAGAATGAGTAATTGGATGCAATTCTCATTTACGTCACTACAGCAATGGTACTTAGTGTTAAGGTTGACTAAACTCAAGTCGTCGCCTCCGAGCGAACAACCAGACAAGATTATAGCATTTTGCCTGGGGCTCTAGTTCTGTAAAGGACAGGAGCAAATTTTGGGATCCGTTCCTTAGTAAAGACGGCAGACTGTTCCTACACAGGAGTTTCGGCTCACTTTCCTATACAGGAGTTTCGGCTGACTGTTCCTACACAGGAGTTTCGGCTCGCTGTTCCTACACAGGAGTTTCGGCTCACTGTTCCTAAACAGGAGTTTCGGCTCACTGTTCCTACACAGGAGTTTCAGCTCACTGCTCCTACACAGGGGTTTTGACTCACTGTTCCTACACAGGGGATTCGGCTCACTGTTCCTACATAGGAGTTTCGACTCACTGTTCCTACACAGGAGTTTCGGCTCACTGTTCCTAAACAGGAGTTTCGGCTCATTGTTCCTACACAGGGGTTTGAGCTCGCTGTTCCTACACAGCAGTTTCGGCTCACTGTTCCCACACAGGGGCTTCGGCTCACTGTTCCTACACAGGGGTTTCGGCTCACTGTTCCTACACAGGAGTTTCGGCTCACTGTTCCTACACAGCAGTTTCGGCTCATTGTTCCTACACAGGGGTTTGAGCTCGCTGTTCCTACACAGCAGTTTCGGCTCACTGTTCCCACACAGGGGCTTCGGCTCACTGTTCCTACACAGGGGCTTCGGCTCACTGTTCCCATATAAACCAGCCGATGATAACCGATACCGAACCGTTCTAACCGGACATGAAAAGCACATACCGAACCAGCATATCCTATACCGATCACCTTAGAATCTACCAGTCCGCAACCTGCCCCAGACGATTTCTCAAGCCAATGCTAATAATCCCTGAAGGGTGTTGTCAAGCCGAGACAAGTGCCCCCAGAAGATTGTTGTCAAGCCGAGACAAGTGCCCCCACAAGAGTGTTTTCAAGCCAAAACAAGTGCCCCCAGAAGAGTCTTGTCAACCAAGCCTAGTGTTCTCAAGCTAAGAGGAGTGTTCTCACCGAGTGAAGCAGTTGATGTTATTCCTGTAAATCAAATTACTTTGTAAATTAAACATCATTAAAAAATATGAATTCGAACCCCCAAAAAAGGGTAAACTATTCTGTTCTTATTTCGAAAGGTTTGGTGGATCCTAACGAAAGACTCTGGATATGGCTGAGCTTGCCTCAGCAATAGACAAACCACGTTACAAGTCGGTAATTGAATATATTTAAATTAAATGTGCAATCAGTTAGAGTATATAGTTAATGAATCCTTTAAAATATTTTCAATTAAATGTGTACTTGCATTCGGGGACCGGAAAATCTGCACGTTGTCGAGGAGAAGCCGATGCACCCACAACGACTGACTGTTTGATGCAGTTGTTTTTGGCATGACGGTATTATAGGCCTATTGTTCTGAGCGAGGAGCAATGGCTAGCGTTACCGTGCCATGCTCAGCGATTTTTTGTTTCCAAATGGTGAGGAGGATTATATGGACGACGTATGATTCCAATAGGATGGCCCTATGCACCACACAGCGCCAACGGTACAATCGATCTTTTGCGCACTGTGTTCGAAAACCGCATAATTAGTCGGAACTCGGAAGACCATTGGCCGCCTCGCAGTTGCGATTTGACCTCATAAGACTAATATCTCTAGGACGGCGTAAAAGATAATTGTTACGTGAAAAATATCGAGTCCATTTAGACCATAAAACATGAAATTCACGCTGTGGTTTACTAGATAGAGACCTCATTAATAGAAAACGTACTGAAAATGATTGGGTATGTCGAAGGAGGAACTGTAAATCAAGTCGTGGAAGTCCTTACCTTACCTATAAATCATCCCTCATAAAGCGAAATTAAATTCCAAATTTTACATTGGCCCAACCTTTATAAAGAGGTTTTCAATAAGAGCGCTACAAAAGTTTTTTTAAATAAAACAAAACCGGTTTAACCAATGAAATTCTTTATTCCTGTGAAAGTACGTTCGATGCCATTATGTATGGAACACGATTTCTTTTGCATGGCCACCACGGGCACGCTTGCAGAAGTCCAGACGCTGAACCCAATTTTCGACGGTTTTCAAGCATAAATCGGCCGATACTGCTTCAATTTCACGTTCGATATTCGTACGCAGTTCATCACTCGTCGCTGGCTTGTTGGCATAGACCATAGACTTGACGTAGCCCCACAGGAAATAATCTAACGGCGTCAAATTCCATGACCGAGGCGGCCAATCGACTGGGCCATTTCGTGAGATAACACGTTCACCAAACTTGGTTTCCAATAAATTGATTGTGACATTCGCTGTGTGGCTTGTGGCGCCGTCCTGTTGGAACCACATGTCCTCCAAGTCCATAATATCCAATTGGGACCAAAAATATTCGGTTATCATTGAACGGTAGCGTTTCGCATTCACAGTAATGTGCCGATCTTGATCATCACGGAAGAAGTACGGCCCAATGACGCCGCCGGCCCATAAACTGCACCAAACCGTAATTTTTTCGGGATGCAACGATGACTCATGGATTACGTGTGGATTGCTGTCTGACCAATAACGCATATTTTGCTTATTGACGAAGCCATTCAGCCAGAAATGAGCCTCATCGCTGAAGACCATAAATTGGACGTATCGCTCTTAAAGTTGAGGCCACTGACTCCAAGTTTCGGTAGTAAATTTTAATAATTTCGACTCGTTGTTGGCTCGTATATCTTTCCATGATGAAAGGGCAAAAGAGCGGGAAAAAATATGGCGTCGTTTGCTGTCCCTATCGATTTACTTTTGTAGCGTCTCTGTTGAAAACCCCTTTATCAGACTCTTGTATGTATTGCTATATGATGAAGAAACCTGAACCTAAGCAAGCAGATTAAACAAAACTGGTGGGCTTGGAGTAAATAAAATCCGTGAATCTATGATCGGTATATATATCCCGACTTTGGAGTATTTAAGCGAGTCAAAGTAGAGCGAGTACGGTGGCTAGGTAATGCCAGCAGAATGGATAAATATGAACAAGCGTATTCCAAGATGTACTCCAAAGATGCCGAAGAACGGCCGCTTGCCGGCCGTTGGTGGTGCAATGGTTGGTACGTGCCTATCTTTTATTTGATAATGTGGGTTTGAGCTCTACTCTGACCACCTTGAATTTCTTTCAACGACGGTGACCTCGCTTAGCGATGCCGACAGTTATTGCGACAATGTGCACAACTTCTGTTACAGATTCGCAACCTACGTGTATTCTTACTCTATACTTGTAATTCATCAGAGATTTAAATCACATCTATTGAACTTCACAGTTTATTAAAATGTTTATAGCGGCAAATTATTCTTCGGCTCGAAGGACCATGTGTTAGGCTTCATATAATATGTATCAGATTGAAACAATCAAATTAGATATATAATAATTTCTACTAAATTTCTCCATCCTCGAAACACTGTGCCCACTTTGGCTGAATTTCAAACATTGAATTCAACAGTTTGTTTGATATTTTTTTCTCAGTTCAACACTAAGTTCAAAAACATAGCGAAATACAACAAAAACAACAGTAACACGGGGAAACAAAACATTCAAATAACGAGAAACAAAAATCCTAAATGCTTTGACAGACAGACGGACAGCAGACAGACAGAAAATAACAGCAAACTCTACATGGTCTGCAAAAGCCAAGCTATGAAATATAACAGAGATGCCAAAGAGCCACCAGATATGTCCATGTCCAAACGGGTACAAGTAGGAAAACGCCAACTATTTAAGCTTTTGTACTCATACATAACTGTGTACATACATGTTGTGTACATAAATGCGAATATGTTTGTCTTTAATAAAAATCAGCGACATGGTATGCATCTTAAATAAACGTGCGAACCGAAAATGCGATTCCTATACTTTTTACACAGCACCGCGCCGCGCCACATATGCGGCGTACAATCCGCGCGCGCGCTTTTGGCCTCCTAGTTCCAATTTTGAAATGTGGCTGCTGCTGCTGGCCATCGAGCTAGTGAGTGTCGGCGATGGCATAAAAAAATATAAAGCTTTAACAGAAATATGCGAAATGGCCTACAAAATATGTATGTGAAAAAAATCAACAAAACAAATAAACGGCAAAAAATATCCGTCATCAAAACACAGCTAAAGGCAACTAACGCGGCTAAAAACGATAACGATTATGATGGCTCTTAAGCGATTTTAGTTAAAATTCACAAAAACCCCAGCAAGCTCAAATAGTTTCTCATAACGTTAAAACAATACATATGGACTGTGAATACAATTTTTTCATAGGAATTCTCATATCTACGAAACTTTGTTAGGTGAGGAAAAATGTCCAATTACTTTTGCAAATTATTGACAAATCAAAGCAGCAACAATACAATTGAATCAGTTAAAATAAGTGGAATTTGTAATAAGCGGCAGCTTTTTGTTGTTAATTTTCATGAGAACGATCTTGTTACCCTGTAACTATTGCTCTTGTTTCTGCACCATAGACTAGTTCTAGTTCTTCTTTTGCAGCTATAGAAATTGGCATTACCAAGAGAAATTATCCTCTATCTGTAGGTTAGGTTAGGTGGAAAGGGAAGCCCGTCATTTGAGTTAAAAACAAATAACGAGTTCACCAGAGGCCGTAAATGCAGTCCATTATGGTTCCCTTATATAGAGTTGAAAGGAGAAAGGAATAGTTGTAGAGAAGAGGAAGATTGCAGGAGAGAGGGTAAGTCAAAGAAGAGAGTCTAGCGCAAACATTTTTCAGTTGTTCTCTTGTGCTCTGCTGAACCAGCGAGATTTCTCTTTGAATTTGATGAGGGGTTTAACTAGTACGTCTGATCTGCTAGGTCATTGAGGTTTTCGAAGAGCCTGCCCCCAGGAAGGCTAGAGGATACTCTTGCAATCCTCTACATGAACGAAGAAAGTGCTGCACTGACTCCTCCTCTTCTTCAACTAAACAGCTTCTGCAGAACTCTTCATATGGAAGTTTCACGCGTACAACCATGTGGTCTATCACGCAATGTGCCCAGTTATGACTCCTGTCAGATTGCTGAGTGTGTTCTTTCCAAGGTAGAGTAGACCTTTGGTACGTGTTCCATCAATGGTCGGCCAAAGAGATTGAGCTATCCTACAGTTCTGTACCGATTCCCATACCGACTTGGGTAATGCTACTCCCAGTTCGTCGACTTTGTTCATCAGTTCCACGAACGGAATATAGGGTCGCAGCGTCTTCTAGCGCACAGGAGTTCCACATCAGTTCCATGAACGGAATATAGGGTCGCAGCGTCTTCTAGCGCACAGGAGCCCCTTCTGGCACATTCGTCTGCTAATTCATTGCGGTGAATGTTGCTATGTCCCGGAAACCAGCAGAGCGTGAATTCGTGCGCCTAATTTTGGGTTGAAGATAAGAAGCAATCCTACGTACAACGTGATTGGCGGATTCTTGAGTCGAAGGCCTTCAGGGCTACCCTGCTGTCGACGTAGATTTTGAGTTTCGCTGGAGATAAATCCCGTTCCAAAATCCAAACGTTAATGGCATACATCTCTGACTGAAAGACAGTATATTTGTTCGGAAGTCTGGTGGAAATCCTGAGATTTAGGGATTTGGAGTATATTCCCGAACCCGTGCCCGCTTCCACTTTAGATCCATCCTTGAAGATTGAGATTTCATCGGTCTCTATCTGTAACTTTGAATCTAGTTTTGATAAATTTCAGAGTTTATTTCACGAACTAGTGGCGCTGGAACTAGTTCACATTTCACTAGTTCCTAAACCAGTATAGTAGTTCCACCGTTTCCAACAGAGGACAGTAACAAACCATGAGAAACCCATCAAAGCACAACTTGATCTGCTACATAATTTTAATTAAAAACTTTACGCATGGTATGACATTGTTCATCAACGGTATGAAATACTTCATTGATATAATGTTTATCTTAGACTTCATGAAGTTCTTATGAGCTACATAAATATAAATTGTATACAATTTCGAACCTCATACACTGACACACTGCATTAGGCAATCTATGACGATCTAATTGACATGGATCCTTTATAGCATATATACTTAATAAGAAGAAGCTTGCTAGTTAGTCATCATTTCTATTGGCACTAATTAGCCAGGCCTCTAGAAACGAAGGAGTTCCTCCAAGCAAATAAACAATTTCGTTCGTCACAAACAAACTTTTAGACAACTAAACTTAATAAGGGTATAGCTGCTCACAGTCAGTAAGCTTTTATAGTTACTGATAGGGACCTACAGTTTTATATCGGTTCCGAACGGATTTTTGAGCAGCGCTTTTCATTGCTAGACGCTGAAAATTTTGTCTTTTGTTGTTTGGAAGCAAATATAAGGTGTTTGTAGCTTGTTCCAATTATAGTATACTTGTGTCCAAACACCTTGTGTTTGCTATTCAATATTACGTGTTTGAGACACAATGAGTAATATGTTAAAATATATACGTTTTTATGACCCAAATGTAGCTTTGTTTGTTGAAAACTGCTGAAAACAAAAACGTGACAGACACCATAGAATCCAAAAAGCAGGAAACCTTCACTTCATTGGCACAATGCATGCAAACATATACATGTTTCCTGCAATATGTTTCTGGGGAAGTCGCTGCCACTAAGCAAGTTGGGCGTCGTCGAAAGAAATGGAAGGTGGTCAGAGCAGGGATTGAACCCACGTTGTCGTGTACAAGACCAGCGGCGACTTGGTCGTCCTATTCTTCAGTTTCTTTCGAGTTGAAATGCGCGCTGGTTCATCGTTTTCTACTGACATGCCCTAGCCAACGTTTATTTGCTCGTGGTTCATACGGTGTCGATACTCTGGTATAAACTTTGCACAACAACTACCAGACCATTGTACTATCTTTCAGACAGAATTCATGGCAATCGGAGAAGTTGCCTTTTGGCTGAGACGAAATGTTACGGGATGTTAACATCTACTGTGACAATTAGGCTGCTATGAAATCTCTGCAATCTATATTCCAGACTTCAAGAACATCCAAACATCAAGAATATGTCTAAATGAGATGGCCAAGCAATTCGGTATCCACCTTAAGTAGATGCCGGGGCCGCAGCAACTTTCCTGGGAACCATAGAGCGGATGGTCTGGCGAGATTAGTGACTATCTTACCTGTTCCAGTGGATATGGAGCATGTGACCTTTTTTGCATGTAAGCTCTTGCCTAAGCCGAATGCATCAGACATGCAAATGATTGCTAGTGTGTGGGCACAAAATGCTGGATCACCAGGCAAGCATGCATTCACATAACTAATTGTTTCGAAAGAGCTTGCAACAATTGCAAATTTGGTTGTTGCCACCGAATATCAGTTCACTTGCTGCAAACTAATTGCGGTTGTCCCGATTGTATTTCGTCCCAAAAACTAAAATACGGTTAAAGCCATCCTTTCTAGCTTGTGGCAACCTCTAATAGGTTGTGACAACCTCCAATAGGTAGTGGTAACCTCTAATGCGGTTGTGGCAACCTCTAATGCGGTGTTGGCAACCTCTAATAGGTTGAGACAAGCCCTAATAGGTTGTGATATTCTCTAATAGGTTGTGACAATCTCAAACAGGTCGTGACAACAAAAATAGGTTGTGGCAACCGCTAATAGATTATGACAACCTCAAATAGGTTGTGGCAACCTCTAATGCGGTTCTGGCAACCTCTAATAGGTTGTGACGGCTCTAATGCGGCTGTGACAACCTCCGGTTTGGTTGTGACTACCTCTAATGCGGCTGTGACAATCTCTAATGCGGCTGTGACAACCACTAATGCGGTTGTGACAACCTCTAGTTCGGTGGTGGCAACCTCTAATTTGGTTGTGACAACCTTTAATT
Organism: Phaonia tiefii; assembly: GCA_963931995.1. NCBI lineage: Eukaryota > Metazoa > Arthropoda > Insecta > Diptera > Muscidae > Phaonia > Phaonia tiefii. The sequence continues at coordinate 296,522,153 of OZ008368.1, forward strand.
CAGTTGTGCAACCTCTAGTTGTGGCCGTCGGTGGTGCAATGGTTAGTGTGCGCGGCTCTTGTACATGAGATCCTGGGTTCGAACCCTGCTCTGACCACCTTAAAAAAAAAAATTTTCTTTCGGCGGCGGTCACCTCGCATAGTGACGGCAACACTATCGAGTATATAGCCATGAAAAAGCTTCTCAAAATTCCGTTCGGAATCGGTGTAAAACTGTAGGTCCCAATCAGTGAGTGAAAACTGGAAAGCGCACACCTCAGTGATTGTGAGAAGCTCTCCCCTGTCCCTTCATGGGATGTAATGGGAAGCCATATATTTATTTTTTTTCAACCTCTTGTTCGGTGGTGGCAACCTCTAATTTGGTTGTGAGAACCTTTAATTCGGCTGTGATGATATCTAATATGGGTGTAACAACTTCTAAATTCGGTTGTGGCTAATTCGGTTATATTTCCTGTCAGCGTAGGACTACCGCGGTGGCTAATTAGTACGAAATTCACCTTATATGGCTGTCAGAGCATAATGGATATTCCGCGTATCTGCAGATCAGATTTGCTGGTATTAGCTAAGACTACTTTACAGCTTCTACAGTAGTAGAAACATGTTGGCATGCAGCTAACGCCTTGTAAAGTACTGTGTGATATCACAGGAAAGACGGCCGCGGACAGAGATTGTATATGCGGAACTGAGTATCTGTCCGAAATTAGATAGGGAGAGATCTATGAATCGTTGCCTCCAAGTTGCAGTTTTCAATACTTGTATTAGTCATGACGTGGCACCACTGTGTGATTGCTAGGTATGCGGCAAAATTGAAGTTCGGAGCTAATGACCTTTGGAGAATTTGTAACAAATGCTAAGAAGTTTTATCCATATGAAATATTCTCTTCGAGTGTCCAAACACTAGTCGACAAAATGATGTATACTATGGGCTCCATGTTATTTCTTGATTTAGGTGATTTATCTTTTTTAGGCACAATTTTGAGATTGTTGGATCGATTTAAATGTTTATACGGTGCATTGACTACCACTGGCACCTAGCATAACTTAATAGCTTATAAATTCTGTATCCACTATAGTGAGACTATAACATTCCCACTTTCCGACAGGCACCTATCCGAAAGCCCAACACCGTAGACCAATTCTTTTCCAAAAATTCCAATTTAAATTGTAGATTTAATATGAAGTATTACGTGTCGGTTGACCTGATTTTAATACAAATCAAAATTACTGCTTTAATTGTATTTCAAGGGAGTGACCAAGTGACACACTTTTTTAAAGTGGTACAATTATTGGATTTGACCCCAATAAGAACATCTTCTTTATGATTGTCAGTAGATATTTTTTAAATTACTCATGAAAATTTTCAAATTACAATATGTTAACTGAATTTTAAATAATGTTATTTGAATTTCTAATTTGTCACATCATCGTACACATATGTATGTATGTAGTTACTAATTCTATGAATTTATCTTTTGTACAAATCGCGTGTCACATGCCTAAAACGTATAAGTCCAAATGTATATAATCTATTTTAAAATGTTTCATGATATAAAATGTAAAACGTATATCATAAAGCGGGTTAGTAATTGCTGTCGTTACTAAACAACATTCCAATTGTTTGCTGTATGAACTTTGAACTCCGTAGGGAGATAAATAAAAAATTAAAATTATTAATTAAGTAAGATGAGAAAAGGAATAGAATTGAAATCAAGTCCTTTATATTGTAGATATCCCTTAATTAGCCTGAACATTCATTTGCACGCTAATGAAAACAAAATGCTGGCTTATCTACATACACCCTTGAAGAACAACAGGTGTAAAGTTCCCAGTCCCATCAAATATTAAAGTCCATCGCTAACACATTTACAGTTGTACCCATGACAATCAATATGCTAAGTTCAATAATGACCTTCACGGTTGTAAACATATGTAGTACTGTACACACTTTATGTACAGTAGGGTGAGTATGGGATGGTACAAGTTTCTTTTTCGAAAATAACGCATGTATATTTGTTAGGTTATGTTTTTATAACCCGATTCGAAGGACCAAATATAAGTATTTGCTTTTCTAGTGACAAAAATTCGTAGTTTTTTTAAACGTTTGTCATAACAACAGGTATAGAAAGTATTAAAAAAAAGTTTTTTTATATATGTATTTTGCATTTACTACACCATTTCCATTTAAAATCATACTATTGAAGGAGTACGAATTTGTGTTTCTATGTAAAAAAAAAAGAAATTAATTTTTGTAAGAACCCCAAAAATCGGGACTAAACACGTTGATTTTACAAGGTGGCGCAAAGTAATGTCATAATGTGAATGTGCTTTGACATCTATGTTGTAGACAGATATTCAATATTACATGTTTGAGACATAATGATTAAGTGGTAATAATACATGTTTATGTGACCCAAATGCACTTTGTTGGTTGAAAACTCTTGAAAAAACTCTTGCGTGACAGACAACAAGGAAAGAAAAAAACAGCAGATCTTCAAATCATGCAAACAATGCTTGCAAACATATACATGTTTCCTGCAATATGTTACAAGGACCAATTTTTATCAGCGTGTACTAGAAAACCAAATAAACTTCAATACAATTTTGGAATCTTCTCTTGTGATAACCAGATGTATTTTAGATCCTAACCGTTTTTTAACCATGAATAGCTTAATATCTAATGATGAGGGAAAACTGTTTAAATTTTTAACATTTTTGTATTTAAAGTTTAGTGTCACACTGTAACCTATATATATGTGTTACAGTTTTAATAATAAAATCGATAAAATTTAAATGTCATATTCATATCCACCGCAGTCAATAATGCCTCCACATTTGAAACTATTCAGGAATACCCACTTTCAATTGCCGGCAATGCATTCAATTGTTGTGGTAGGGTTACAAACATTATTTTCAATAAAATTGACCTACAATTTTAAATTTGTAACACATTTTTCTTTCGTCCCCCTAAAAGGGTTCATATACGAGTACATATGTATATTGATTTTCGAAAAATCGACAATTGGGTACAAAAAGATGGAAAGACTGAGTGCAAGTTTCTCGATGTCGAACAAAAGTTTTCGTTCGCATTCTATTCGAAAGAAGTTTGATCTAGATTCCACGAACGAAAACGTATAATTTTTCTATTTCGAAAGGGCTGTCAATTGCAATCAAATATAAACTTAAAGAGAGCCACAACCAAAGGCTTGTCGCAGGAACAAGTGCATTTACCCATTGCGAGAGAGTAGTAGACACACATCAAGAATTTTACAGTTAAGAGTCCAAACATAATCAACCACGCTACAGACGACGACGTTTTTTTCACATAGGTTCCTTATGGTAGCGAAAAATCGTCACAAAAATCGTCAATCTGCTGCGGTTGACGACTCGGCGCTATAGAATAGAATATTTTCTAATTTCTTGGCGGCGTTCTCACGAAATCTCTCAATTGAGAGAATGGAGTTGCCACATTTTTATAAAAATCATGAAATACAAAGGAAAATTAAAGAAAGGGTTTCAAAATTATTTATATTTAAACACAATACAATAAAAGCGAATATGTACAACATTTTTAAAAACAGTAAAACAATTTAATTCTTGTGCAACTACAATACTATTTTTCCAAAACTTTCAAACATATTCCAGCAAAGCCGAAAACATATACGACGCAGAGGGAAACAAATCAACAGAAGTCGCCAGACGCCCGCCCTCTCTCTTATTTCGTTTAGACACTAGAGATTTTTTCCGCCGTCATCTGAAGCGTGTCTGGTTCTGTTTGGACTCTGGTTCTGTTTGGACTTGGCGAACGTAATGTTTTGAATTATGGCTCGATTATGGATGATACTCAAACGACAGTTGCGTTGTCAACTGGGAACGCCACTGAAATAAAAATTAGTATTATTTACGGGAACTTTTGCCAGTTGCCGTAGATAACAGTGTTTTGCCACTTCGGCAACTGTAAATATTGTAAACAAACAATAAATCTAAACTGAGTTTGAGAAATAAAAGTGTCTAAGGAAAGAAAGAAAAACTTTTTTAATAGCAAAGGTGAACAATTCAGATGAATTATTCTTTGATGAGGAAGACAAAGGACAAAACGTGGCATCTATTAGAAGACAGTTAAGGGACAACTCTAAGCCTTTAGGATAACCGGCTAACTGTAAGTAAGTGCTATTGCTTAGAATAACTGTTAATAAACAATTCCCTATTTTAGCTTCAATGCTTATTTTTGACTTCCAAAGGATACTTTGAAAAATGACTTCAAACGACAGCAATACCTCCGCTATTAAAAGTTTGTACAGCCTTAATATCGCATTTAGACCACAGTTTATCGCGGCCAGGTTAACGATAACCTTGTTCTCTAATTTTTGTCGTTGACACCACTCAATTTGAAATTAAATTGTCATTTTAGGTGGCAACTTTGTACTTAAACCAATTTGGAGCAACTCCGTGCCATGACCAAATTATCGAAGACGGCTTCACAACAGAAAAATCAAATTAACTGCTCTTGGTTTTGCCAGTTTTGTACAAATTTGGGATGTTTTTGAAATAAATGAACCTTTAAAATTGCATCAGTCGGTTAAATCGGACCAGTGGTCCAATTGGAACATATTTTAAACCGATGAGAGTCAATTATGTCGGCGGTGGCGTGAGCTTCAAAACACTGTTGGTGGCGGCGACGCGTCGGAAAATTGTCCTTCAGCTTCCGTCTGTGAAACAGTTGATTTTTTGTGTATGTTTTTATTATGGTTGCATTGTTTTAGGAATTAGCAGAGTTGCATCAAATTGTACACCAGTATAAAATGAGGTTAAAAATTAAACTACAGTTTTACAAATTAATGGCCTTATTCATTTAAAGGTGTGGGAGATTTGAGAGACGTTTTTTGTATGACAAATCGTCTCCCAAACCTCTCATAACTTTTTATGAATAAGAGTCCAAACAGAACCAGACACGCTTCAGACGACGACGGGAAAAATCTCTACCGTCTAAACGAAATGAGAGTGAGAGCGTCTGGCGTCGTATATATTTTCTGCTCTTTTGTGGAATTTGTTTGGAAAAATAATATTATAGTTGTATAGGAAGGAATTAAATTGTTTTTACTGCTTTTAAAAATGTATTCACTTTTATTATGTATGTGTGTGTATATGTGTTGGTTTCTCTTATGATTTTCATGAACATGTGGCAACTTCATTCTCTTAATTGAGAGAGTTCGTGAGAGCGCCCCCAAGAAATTAGAAAAGATTCTATTCTAGCGGCAAGTCGTCAGCCGCAGCGGATTTTTGTGACGATTTTTCCCTGCCATAAGAAACCTATGTAGAAAAACGTCGTCGTGTGTAGCGTGTTTGATTATGTTTAGACTCTAATGGCCAGTTTTTCAGTCAGTGGTGATCTTCGCTTCTTAGTTAAATTCTGGTTAAACATCGAATTGTGTTTTTTAGTCATTGTTTAACTATGATTTAACCACCCAATATTGGTTGGTTAACTTATAGTCAGAACCATATTATTTTGGCAATCAAATTACTGACTGTCAAAGTGAGAAAAGAAAATTGTATAAAATACATGCTTCAGATTTGCGTATTTGCGTATTATACATACGTTGAGTATAGATCGTTAAATTGTTGCGCCTATATAGTTTTTTACACATTTTTGTTGAAATGACTTCGATTTTATGCATCTATTTCTTATTTTACATAATTCCATGTTGTTTTTTCCCCTTTGTTGTTTTGGTATTTATCCCAAAACACACGTTTTTCCCAATAAGAATACAAGGGTTGCCATATTAGTTGACAATATGGCGACTTACATTAACTCACCACTGAAAAACAAAATGAAAAGTTAACCTCTAATTAACTTAGAATTAAGAGTAAGTAATCCGATAGTTAACTACCCACTTAAAAACTGGCCATAAGGGCGTACAATTGTATGAGTAACCTTCTGGGTTTGCATGGGTTAACGGAGTTAACCTACGCTAATCTTGGTCGGTGTAAATGCCATATAAGGTTTTTTGCGGAGAGAAGTTTCCAAGTCCATAGCAACGACTTCAACCTTGGCATGGCTCAACCTACTACATTGAACAATAAAGTTTATTTTATTCCCAACCAAACATTCGAGGTATATCAACCAATATAACTACTATTAAGCAACTGAAGTTGCAAGCTGGCAGTTGCCATATGTAATAAGTTTTTGGCAGCAACGCAGCTGAGGTTCGGTTGCTAACGATAGAAGTGGCTTTGGTCACTCACTGTCACTATTGACACACTTAGTCCAATGTGAACCATGGTGATACCATTGGACGTCACATTTAGTTACCATCATAGAACCTGTAAATTGATCTGATGCTGTCCACCTGTTAAGTTAGTGAAAGCTAATTTTAGTCGAACAGGGCCAAAGTCAACTTCTGAACGAAACTATAGTATATTCAATTTGGTTTTAAAGTTAATTTTCTCATAAATCAAAGGAGCCATCATTTAGGTTTTTAAATTTTTCACAAAGATAAAGTCAAGAATTATTATAATAATTTGTCATTTCCAAGATATCGCACCCTAACTACAAGAGTGTAACAACTCAAAAAATCAGGTGAAAGTATATAAATTTAAAATGATATAAATTGATATATAAATAAAGAAAATAAGGAAATTATTCTAAAAAAATAATAAATCTATAAATTCAAAATAATACACAAATAAAAAATAAATTTATGAAATCATTTAAAAAAAAAGTTAAAATTTAATTTAAAGTAAAAAAAAAGTTATTAAAATAATGAAATAATTCAAAAAAATATTAAATCTATATAATATCAAAACAATATAAAAATAAAAAATAGATTTAGGACATTGCTTTAAAAGAAAGTTAAAAACTAATTTAAATTAAAAAAAAATTAAACCAAATTCAGACATTAAATACAGTTTATGAATACATAGAAAAACAATAAAACATAGATATTATGAAATATTATCAGGTGCCACAATACAATTTTAAAACTAAAGTATTTCTTATAATAACACTGTGTATAATTTTTTAAGTCATGGAAATATTATCATATACGGACACCACTACGTGATAAAAGACCAAAAAAAAATACCCGTGTCTCCCAGTTTTGCCCAAAGTCATGCACTTTTTTTGGGCCCCCAAAGATTTGGGGCCACGGTGGAATTTTTGCAAAAAAGTGATAATTTTTTCAGGCTCATATCTTGCAATTCGTTCGGAATTTTGATTTACTCTCTGAGGGAAAGTTTTAGCTCTTGTCACAAAGATTAAAAATTGTGAACATATAAAATCAAAATAACTTCATCTTCAAGGTCAAAATCGTAAAACACTTTAAAAAATTCGATTTTTTTTAATGCGTTTTTCCCCCTGTTCAGGTCCATAGGTAGCAAACCGCTCAAAATGCAAGTGAACAATCAACTACAAAAATTTACCAAAGATCTCAATAAACAACTTTGTGGAACATAGTATGAACTTCCTAGGAATGATTCTTAACACCGTTTACTTCAACATTGAGATACTATGCTATCTCACCGACCGCAGCAGCACAGGCAAAGTAGTAAGCTCAGCACACGCAACAATCATTTCTGTTCTAAAAAGTTCTTTATTGAGATCTTAGGTAAATTCTTGTAGTTGATTGTTTCCTTGAATTTTGAACGGTTTGCTACCTATGGACCTGAACATTGGAAAAATGTAAAAAAATCGAATTTTTTAAAGTTTTTTGCGATTTTGACCTTGAAGATGAAGTTATTTTATATGATCGCAATTTTTATTCCTTGTGACAAGAGCTACAACTTTCCCTCAGAGAGTAAAACAAAATTCCGAACGGTTTGCAAGATATGAGCCTGACAAAATGGTCCCAAATCTTTTTGGGCCCATAAAAAAAAGTGCAATGACTTTGGGCAAAACTGAGAGACACGGGTCTTTTTTTTTTGGTCTTTTATCACGTAGTGGTGTCCGTATATGGTTATATTTTTTCGTGTTGCACTGTGTAATAAATAAAAACAAATTATGCACATTTTGTAAAAAAAAGAACTCAAATTCAAATTTAGATTTATTAGTAAATTTAAAATAATTAAATTTTAGAAAATCGTTAAGAATTTATACTTTTTTATTTTAATATTCAAGTTCAAGAGCATTCCATATTTCAAGTAATAGTAATATAGTTTTTTAAAAGAAGTCATGCACAATGCAGTCTTATGATTCCTGGCAAACCGTATAGCTATTTCAGATCTAGTCACAGATCTTCCTCAGCGGTTGTTAGAAGGCCGACTAAATAAAATCATCTATTATGAAATTTTTGTAAAAAGGAACTTAAATTCAAATTTATATTTATTATTAAAGTTAAAATCATTTAATTTTAGAAGATCGTTAATAATTTATAAAAATTATTTATCTTATTTAAAAAAAAAATAAATAAATTTTTAAAAATTTAAATCAAACTAAAGGCCATAACCACAATATCTAGTTAGAGCTAACTAACAGTTATAATTTTTAAATGCCATACAAACTGACAGCTAAAACTTTTAGTTACCTTTGACTGTATGAAAACTGGAGATGGTGTGATAATGGGGGTAAAAAGCAACAACAAAAATACAACTAAAAACAAACAGGTAACCAAAATATCGAGATGTTTTGATATGACTCAGATGATACGAGTAGTATGCGTGATTCCCATTAACAAAAACGTAGCCAGCTTCAAACTCGATTTAAATTTTAAACATCTTAACTGGTTTTAATTGAAATAACCAAATAAACATGAATTTGCTTAACTTTAGACATAAAAGAATGTTACGAAAAATTCTTTTAATATTTTTTGGGAAAAAAAGAAGGTAATAATAATAAAGCTCAAATTTCAAAACTCACCTTATGCAGTGCCAAATATAGCACTCGTTTGCATAAATTTATACAAACATTTCGATGATAAAATAAACATAATAATCCACTGATGATGACTGACGACGATGATGATGAAATAGAATTTTTTTTTTAATTGAAATCCAATAGAATTTTGCGAGATTATCCACTTTAGATGATTAAGCAACAACTGTTTTACAGTATTTATAACTTGTATTTGAATTACTTGAATTTATGATTTGTTTATATCAAAACAAAAAAAAAACACTGGAAGCATAAGAAATATAAATTTTATATTATTAGGATGCGAGTATTAAAAAGAGACTATTAAAAAAAATAAATTAATAAAATTTAATTAAATATTTTCGTTAAAGGCGAGATTTTTTGTTGATTGTTGTTTTTAATTTGAGGCACTGTCATTCTGGTTAGCTAATGATCACCACCAAAAATTCTTTTTACTTTTTTGTAAATCCACGTTTTTGTTTTTTGCTGATTTGGCGTTTTTCTTGTTTCTTCGTCACTTTGTTCACTACGATATAACACACATAGTTGGCAACGATTCATTTTCATTTCATCGTTTTTGTCGAAGAATTTGTTTATTATTTTATTTTTTTTGTCGTTATTTTTTTTTTGTCAATATTTCTGCGTCAACAATTAATATTCATAAGAATTTTTATTTTAGTGTTCAAAAATCACGGACACCACACGTTTTCATCAGCTCTGAAACTCGCACAAACACACACGCTTATGTAGATACAATTCGGAACAGTTGTAGTCAAACGTCATTATGTCGTAGTTGGTTAAGAATGAATACGTCAAGAATTTTTATGACGTTTGGATTTGAAACATTTTATAAGTTTTTTTTTAACCTAAAAAATGTAAGCAATGGAATAATTCTCACAATGGGGTTGTAAGGCAAAATACACTGGCTTAATGACCACTGGCTTCATGAACCAACCCATAATATTTCAGATAAACCGGGGTTTTGCATTCGAACATAATAAAGCTAACATTTTATATTAGTAGCAATTGAAAACCCGAATATATTATTTCAGGACCGTTACTATTTTTTAGTAGTTGATTTTGAAAAAAAACACAAATTAACTACGTTAACCACTTGTTACTATTAAAACTGTCGCAAATATTATGTTGTCACAAAACCGATATTAAGAGGAATTTAAAATACGATAGAGTCATCAAAGATTATACGTACAACAACGGATCAATTAGTCCGTGACTTTTCGAACTTCCCTCGTAGTTATATGAAATGCAACACTGCTCCCATCATGTACCACCCATGGCAAAATAAGTAAGGTAGAAGCAGTAGGAATTGAAGGCATTTTGTTTTTATTTCAGGAGCCGACCTTGTCAAATTCAGTCTCTCGAAATTGTCAAGATGTATTTATTTCAGATTATATCAGGAGGAATTGTTGTAATTTTCGGCAACAACCATAGGACAAGAAAAAATTTCGTCTGCTACTTTAACGCTACCACCTGTACTAGATACATCTTGGAATTAGTATAAACAATATTTGACAAGGTCGGACCACGACAACAAGAAAAAATTGAAATCAGCTGTTCTAACGCTTACACCTGTAATAGATACACCTTAGTACCACCTGTTAATAGACTACTGTCAAATTGTGAGCAAGTTCCATCATTTACTTTGCGTTTAACAGCTATTCAAAACATACAACATTGTGCATTTTGTTAAAAATGGAATGAATTTTGAGCGCTCATTAAACATTATTTTTTCCAAAAAAAAAACCGTAAATCAAACCAAGGAAAAGCTTGATAAATACTATGGGGACAATACACCCGTATTGTTTTTCGTGTCGTAGTCGAAATACGGGAACGACATTCGTAATAAGGCAGAATATTCGCCGTTTATTGTTTTTCCCTTTTGAAGGTAATCGATGTGGATTATCCCGCGTGCATCCCAAAAAACTGTTGCCATCACCTTATTGGCCGACAAACTTACCTTGGCCTTCTTCGGAGGCCGGTTCACCCGGAGAAATCCATTGTTTAGATCCACGATCCATGTTTCATCCACAGTTATAAAACGCCGCAAAAACACCTTCAAATTGCGGTTAAACAACTCCAAACAATCCTTTGAAGTTGTCACACGATTACGTTTATGGCCAACTGAGAGCAAACACGGCACCCATCTTGCAGACAGCTTTCTTAAACCCAACTGATCATTTAAAATCGAAACCTCACTGCCATATGAAATGCCTGTGGTATCAACAATATCATGCACTTTTACGGTTCGATCGGCCAACACCATATCGTTGATTTTTTTTTCGAACTTTTCAGGTGTATTGACCTCAATTGGCCGTCCAGAACCCTCAGCGTCATTTGTACTTGTGCGACCACAACGAAAGTCAATAAACCACTTTTTACCATTGAAATCGATGGTGTAGATTCCCTATAGTATTTTTGAAGCTTTTCCTAGGTTTGATTGACGGTTTTTTTTCGCAAAAAATAATGTTTAATGAGCACTCGAAATTCAGTTTTTTCCATTGTTTAAAAAAATGCACGAGGTTGTATGTTTCTAACAGCTGTTAAACGCAAATAAGTCACGGACTTATTGATTCGCCCTCGTATACACACAGTGGTATAGCGGGTTGTAGATAGTTCTTTATATTTTCTCTTAATCATTGAGGACTAAATTGGCTTACACCAGGTGGAATTACCAAAATTGTTGACTTAAATTTTTCATGTCGTTTTGTTGAAAAACTGTGAAATTTAAACATATTTTGCACTTTTTTTTGATATATTTTATTGTTGGTATATATTTGTGGTATATTTATACAAAACTTTTAACGCACAACCCCAAATGCCGTTGCTGATTTATTGTTGGATGGTTTGAGCCATTGCCTCTATCTGGTATTATTAAAGCAATGATTTCCAACATTCAACCGCCCATGTGCAACACATCAAATGTCATCAATTTACTGCGAGAGTTGGCATCTCTATACGTTATTACTCTATGGGTAAGTGAAGATCACAGTACCCCTGCCAAGCTTGTATACTATACGTATGCGAACACGTATACTATACTGGTCCTGCACTCGATATCTAAAACCATCTTAATGCTGCACTCCAAATTTAGACGTTTCTTGATTTCGAAGTCTAAGCACCCGTTTATTCATACACAGGTCAGCTATTCGAGTGAATGGAATGTAGAATTTTTAGAATTTTGGTTTAAAATTCAACAGTGACCTATTTGAAATATAAATCTCAGTAGAAAATCAGAATATTTAATAAAATTCAAACAATTTCTACAAAAGTTTAAAGTTGTAATTCCTTTTAGGCTAACAGATCCGGTTAGTGAATAAAGTTTGGGAACAATTTTTTTCTAAATTTAGGAAATATAAGTTGAAATTCTGAATTTTAATTTGTCGGTACAAAATATATTAAATTCAATAAAGACCTTAATTTAAATTTCAAATTTGTTTCAGCAAATACTACAACCATATTAATGCAGCACTGAAAATCTAGATATTTGTAGATTTCGAAGTCTAAACATTTGTTTTTGAATACAGCTCATTTGTTCAAGTGAATGAAATGTAGAAATCCGAGATTTTGTTTCCAACATAAACGCGGTATAATTGAATTTAGAATTTTACTTTAAAGTTCAACAAAAATCTATTGGAAATATAACACATCGGTATAAATTCAGAATATTTAATAAAATTCAAACAAATTTTACAAAAGTTTGGTAAAAAAAATATTCTAAATTTAGGAAATATGAGGTAATATTCTGAATTTTCATTTGCAGAGCAAAAATACTAATTTCAGTAAAAGAATATCAATTAGAATGCAAATTTTGTTAGCAAATACTACAACCATGCTTATGCTGCTCTCGAAATCTAGATATTCCTAGATTACGCAGCCTAAGCACATGTTAATTCTTGCACAGCTCAGCTCTTCGAGTGAATGAAATGTAGAAACCCGAGATTTCGATTGCAGCATAAACGCGGAATAATTGAATTCAGAATTTTACTTTAAAGTTCAACAAAAATCTAATTGAAATATAAAACAGCGTTATAAATTCAGAAAATTTAATAAAATTAAAATTTTTTAGGAAAAATATTATTCTAAAATTAGGAGATATGAGTTGATAGTCTGAATTTTAATTTGTAAGTCAAAAACATTAATTTCAATAAAGACCTTAATTTAAATTTAATTTTTTTTTAGCAAATACTAGAACCATGTTTATGCTGCACTCTAAATCTAGATATTTTTAGACTTCGTTTCCCAAACATCTGCTTTTTAGTACACAGACCAGCTGTTCGGTTGAAAGAACTCTAGCAAATGAAAATATCGACTGCAGCATAAACGCAGTATATGTTTCTCTACTTTTGATTTAAGAATTGCCGTTTAAAGTTTAATTAATATCATTTTGAAATAGAAAACATCAATAGAAATTATGAACATTTAATAAAATGCTGAAAATTACTGCAAAAGTTTGTTCAGCGATGAGACCCATTTCTGGCTTAATGGCAACGTCAATATGGAAACTACCCGATTTTGGGCTACAGAGTAACCCGAAGAGGTGCAAGAGCTATCATCAGATCCAGACAAAACAACGGGTTGGTGTGATTTGTAGGCAGATGGTATCGACGGTTCGCATTCCTTTAAAAATAAGGAAGGCCGTAACGTAAATGTGAATGGCACCCATTGGCTCCATGATAACGAACTATTTTCGGCCTAAAATTGAAGCCCGTGATCTCGACAACGTTTAGTTTCAATAAGACGACGCTACATTCCACACGGCCCATGAAACCATGACATTATTGCGATCACAATTAGGAGACTGGTGAAATGATCCCGTGGTTACGATTGAGGAATTCGAAGGACTCGAACGGGTCATCGAAAACTGGAACCTTAAAATGGACCACGGTAGCCGCAGTGGCGTCAAAATTTGAAGGAAATAATCATTGGTTTTCGGTGGTGCAATGGTAGTATGCGCGGCTCTTGTACATGAGTACGTGGATTCAATCCCTGTTCAGACCAACTAACATATCTTTCGACGGCGGCTACCTCGCTTAGTGACGGCGACACTATCGAGTATCTAGCCACGAAAAAACTTTTCAAAATAACTTTATGGGATGTTATGGGACACCATTTTTTTATTTAGACATAAAAAGACATCCAATCGGGTGCCGCGATTACTCACACTCGACCATAAACACTGCAAAAGAGTGTTTCGCGATGTTTAACCGCTACCCGATGGAATTTTTGCACGGTGTCGTAACCATAGACGAAATATGGATTCATCATAACACACCAGGGACCGAGGAACATTCAAAGCAGGGGACATCTCTGAGTGAACGTGTACCAAACATGTCAGGATGGGTCTGTCAGCCAACAATGTCATGGTGACAGTTTTTTTTTTGGATTCATGCGGTGATATTCACATCGATTATTTTGAAAAAGGTAAACTAAACGCCAGTGAATATAATTCACAGCTATTGGACAGATTAGACACAAAAAGGCAAAGCAAACACGGCAAAATTTGACGTAGAATGAAGTTTTTTTTCCATTAGGAAAAAGCACCTGCCCCAGATGTGTAGTCGCCATGGTAAAAATCCATAAATTTGGCTACGAATTACTACCTCATCCGCCATATTCTCCGGATTTAGCTCCTAGTGACTACTTTTTATTTCTAAACCTGAAGAAATGCCTCAGTGGTAAGAGATTTTTGTCAAATGAAGAGGATGTCACTGAAACAAACGCCTCTTTGTTAAGGACCTTTAACAAATCTATTATTTAAAATGAATAAACAAATTGGAAAAACGATGAACTAAATGTATCGAGCTAAATGGACACTATGTTGATTAATAAAAGAGTTTTTTTTGCCGAAAAAAATATATTTTATTCAAAAGGTCCCAGAGTTGTCAAACTGCCCTCGTATCTCATAACGGTCAGCCTTTGAAGTTTGTAACATTTTAACGATACTAATCGGTAGTTAAATTGTCAAAATTTAAAAAAATTCGAATTTTGTGACTTTAACTACCGAATTAAAAATTCCACAAATTTTAATACAAAATTTACGAATTTTGTCAATTTAACTACCGATTTGTATCGTTAGAAAGTTAAAAAAAAACTCCGGTGCAGATACGAATTGATGTGCATGTATACAAGCGATATCAGACCCAAACTTTTAAAGTCCATATCTTGGGGATCAGATATCAAACAAAATACTGTTGCTAAACGTTTTTTTTTCTAAACCTCAAGCCAAACTAAATAAACACTGATAATACAAAAGGTGGCCGTCGGTGGTGCAATGGTTAGTGTGCGCGGCTCTTGTACATGAGATCCTGGGTTCGAACCCTGCTCTGACCACCTTCAAAATTTCTTTCGGCGGCGGCCACCTCGCATAGTGACGGCGACACTATCGAGTATATAGCCATGAAAAAGCTTCTCAAAATACCGTTCGGAATCGGTGTAAAACTGTAGGTCCCAATCAGTGAGTGAAAACTGGAAAGCACACAGCTCAGTGATTGTGAGAAGTTCTCCCCGGTCCCTTCATGGGATGTAATGGGAAACCATTTATTTATTTTTTTTAATACAAAAGGTCAATAATCAACATCATAATTTATAAATCTAACAAAAATGGTGTCCCTTAACATCCCATGAAGGGATGTCACAATCAGTGAGATGTGCGCTTTCTAGTTTTACACTCACTGATTGGGACCTACAGTTTTACACCGATTCCAAACGGTATTTTGAGAAGTATTCTCAATTTATAAATTTAATGTATTTTAAATCGTGCAATTTTCTTACCACGGTGATTTCAATCCACGAGTGTAATAAATCCACTATATAACAGAGTTGTTAATTTAGTCCTTTAGTTACTTTAACTATTCACATACATTTTTCGACTTTAGAAAAAACCGATGGGGCATTTCTAAATAATTCAAAATATATTTTAAAAAAAAATTTAAACACATTATTGTATTTTTTATTTATTTATTTTTTTCAAATTGTGTTTTTTTTATAAAATAAAAATATGTACCTATAAGACAAATTTCGCTGTTTCATGTGCCAGAGGAAAATATTTTTGAGGGACTGATAATTTTTTATTTTTTTCATTCAATTTCAAAACCATTCCTATCTTTAATAATAGAGAGTGGATCCTAGTGATTCCTGGTAAACCGTATAGCTACTTCAGTGTACATATTATATCTTTAATTTAAAATATTTTCAATAACAAATTTCGTTTTAGTCAAAACTTTTTTCTTTTCTCTTATCTATTTTGGTTTAAAAGCTTTTTAGAGTTTTAATTAATTTAAAAGTTTGTTATTAAATCAAATAATTTGATTTATTTTAAAACATTTTTATAGGCGGTAGGTACGTATTTTATTTAGTTTTAACAATAATTCCTGGCAAACTGTAAAGCTATTTCAGTGTATTTTAACTTTCATTTAAAATTTTTTCAATACCAAATCTTGATTCAGTCAAAAAAGTTTTTATCTTGTATATTCTCGTTTACTAGTTTTTGTTTTGTTCTTTTAATTAATTTAAAAGTTTGTCATGAAACCATATACTTTGTTTTTTTATTTCAAAACATTTTTATAGTACAATTTTATTTAGTTTTAACAATTTATTTTAATGTTTTCTTTCGCTCCATGACCTTTCTATAAATTATTTTTGTTTAACACATTTTCTCTTATTCTCTCTGATTTGCTTTGGTTTGCTTTGCAACCAACCATTTCATTCTTTCACATTTTTCATGTTTTGACGACATTCCACGTTTTATAACGTTTCAGTGTTTCATTAAATTTATTATATTTTTGTTTATAAAACTACTGTGTATTTATTTGCTGACATTAAAAATTCCTCACTATATGTTTTTACAATTAGATTTTGTATTTTATATTTTAAATAAATTTTTAATATTTTTGTTTAATTTAATCTCATTTTTATCTCTCTCTCTCGTTTACACACAATTTTTTTTTACGAGAATACCAATCACTTGTAGATGTGTGTAATTCTGTAATTTCGTTCTAAATGGAATGGGAGTTTTTTTGTTGTGTTTACCGTGTGTGTGAAAGGGGGAAAATTGTGGGAAGTGACAGAGAGGGTGGCATGATTGCGGTTGGAAATTTTTTTCTTTAAACATCATCAAGAGGAGCACGCGTTACATACAGCGAAAGAGTGATAGTAAAGTTGAGAGATAGAGAGAGAGAGAGAATAAAAGAGTTGATAGAATGTGTCATTGTCAGAGATCGAGTGTATGTGATAATTCTTTATCGCTCTCTCATTAGTTTCTTATACATATTTGTTTGTGTGTTTAGTCCAGATCGTTTTGTATGAAATGAGTTTCATTGGCCTCTTATTCACATATTTCGTTATTATTATTATTTTTTTTTGCTTTTCTTCTTATTTTTCTATACATATAGAGTTGTGTATGCCCATCGTGTTTGTTCGTTTGCGGCAATAACCTGATGATTGTGTGTATAAATGTTTGTGTGTGTATGTGGGTTTGTGCGAGAGCGTGTGTATTTCTTTGGGTTTGTTGCTGGAATTTTGTTGTATATTTAACGTCGCCAAAGTTGTTGTTATTGCCGTTGGTATTATTGTTGCTGGTGGTATTATTGTTATTTTTGTTGTTGGGGCAAAGAATGCCATATATTTTGTTGCTGTCGCACAATTTTTTTTCGTTGTTCGTTTTGTTGGCTTTTGATTTCTTTGCTTCTGCCTCTTCTTCTTTCACTACCACTTAAAACATTTAAAATGATCTTGTTTTTTCTTACTCTCTCTCTCTCTCTCTCACACACACACACATTGGAAGGGAGAGAAAGAAATCTTATTTTTTTCTTTTTGGTTTTCATTTACAATTAATTTATTTTGTTTTAAAGAAAAACCTTAATTTTATAGGTTTCAATCGTTATAAAATATAAATTTTTTTGAAAATATCATACAAATGCATAATTTTTAACCGTAAATTATTTTTAACAACTTTATAATCACCTTTCTCACGTTACTTCACAATATTTTTCCCAAACACCGTTTAGTTTAACATATTTTTCTTTTATATTTTGTTTGCTATTAAGACAACCGTTTTGATTTGTTCAATATCACTGCGTTTTTATTTTCCTCACTTTTTTTATTCGTTTAAAATCGTAACTACTTTATTGTAAAATTTGCGTTTTTCTGTTGTTTCATTTGCACAAAAGTTACAGTGCCAAACAATTTGAGAATCTTTTCTAAGTAAGAAATATTTTTCTTTTAGCAATTTTTCAATCTCTTAAATTCCACAACACTAAACAACTTTTCCACGTAAGTGTTGTTCAACCGCTTCGCTCAGCACCGTAAACTAAACTAAACTCTAGTGGCCATACAACATTTGGTTTTCCTCCATCAACGCAGCGCGACACACGAGCAGCGACCAAACGACCGCCACCGCCGCACTCAATGTAGCTGTTTAGTATTGAAAAATTCCATCAGAGATTCATTCCATTGGCCTTTTTTTTCCTCCATCGTTGTTGTCGTAGTCGTAGTTGCTGTCGGGTTTTCTGTACACTTTGCAATCTGTATCTCGCGCTATGGCAGTAGTGTTGTTATTGTTGCTCGATATCTTTAAGATACTCGCGGGTTATGTCTTTTCAATTCTCATTCGCTGCCTCTCTCTCTCATGTCCGTCCGCCACTATTTTGTCTGTCACCTTATTATCAGTCGCCTTATGGCTTGGTATTTGGTTTGGCTTCAAGAGTAATCGGTTCGTTTGTTACTAGTGTGAGTATAAATTAGTGAGGATACGTATGATGTTGTTGTACCTGCTATTATAGCAATTATGGTTGTTTGATGTGTGATTGTTGCTTCCATGCCTTCGTGTGCCCAAGTGTAAGTGTGTAAATTGGGGTCTTTTTGTTCAGTGATTTCTTGTTTTGGGAGCGAAGGAGGAGTGTGTGTGTGATGAATTTTCTCTCTTGCATACTCTAAGTCTTCTTCGTTACAGAGAGTGATAATTTCCATATGTTCTATATGGGGATGATGTGTGCGTGTGTGTATTGCATTGCATAGCGATCGTTTTTAGTAAATTCTTAAGCATACAGTGTTACCAGATTGTTTGGTAAAAACATCACCGGATACGTGTTGATGATAAAGTTATGGTGGTGAGAAGTGATATAAGTAATATGTATTTCAATTGGACAGTAGCAAACTACTTTTTGTTATTTTAAATGAATAAATTGAAAACAAGTTATTTAATACCTAACCCTGCGTTTACACGTGACAAAGTCAATTGAGAACATGTAGTAGTTGTTGAATTTACTGTCTCCGAAATATCAAGAGACAGTGACGAAAACTTGCAGAAGTGTAAAGTATTAGTCAATAATTGTGAAAACATTCCTATTATCTCCGCAAAACTGTCTCCTGTAAATGTCAAGTTAGCCCTAATAAAAACTTGTCATAAAAATATGAGAAACAGATATTATGGCGTAGTGGGTTCCTGAACCGCTACAGACTTCATCTTTCCTCCAGCTCTCTACAAGTGAGCTACCATCATTTAATATATTCCAGGAAGGCCATTCTTCGTCGAATCGACGACGATTGGCACACGAATCTAATTACCTTTCAGGTTTAAATACTCAGTGACCGAAAACTACAGTTTTACACCGACTCCGAACAGGTTTCACAAGTAGTTTATAGCACGCTAGCGATGATGCCACTAGGTAAGGCAACCGTTATCCATGTGTAACTGGTCAGAGCGTCGTTGTCGCCGTCATTGCCGTATTTAGCCATTGAACCATCGGCGTTCATATTTAAATAAATTCCACTAAAAAAATAAACTACCTTTTCTACCAATGCATCCAATTCTCACACGTGTATGACATACACGACATTTTATAAAGATGTGCGAGAATGTTAATTTTGGTAAATATGCAATCGACAAGAATATTAAATATACAATTTATTCATACCCCCACCGACTTGTATTTATTAGTTTTTCAATTAAAATTCACAAAAAAAACCTATAATTTTACTACCGCGATACGCTATCATCATCTCCACAAGTCAACCAGGCAGGCAGGCAGGCCGTAATGGTATGCAATGCATGTTGTAGTATAGAATTAATCGCCGTTTTTTGTTCCTGCAAAGCGAGCGAGCGACTCTTTATCAAAAAAAAAACAATCTTAAGACAAAAGTCTTTGTTTTGTTTTTTACGAGCGTATCCCAACATTTTGTATTCAAATTGTTTACAAAATAATGTGTTATTTTAAAGTTGAAATCTTAGCTCTTGAAAATGTTTAAAGAAAATAAAGATTTCGCGACTCTTTTGTCGGCTTTCTTCAGAGAGCTGAAGATGAAGAGCCAAGGACCAGAGTGACCAACCAACCAAACAACCAACCGCCATCATAGCAACGATGCGGTTTCGGCTTTTTGATGTGTGATAATAAAATAATTGCGATAAACTATCTATTCCTCTTCGGCTGCCATCCATCCGTCTTACTTTATTCCATTGAATGTAAAGTTTGTTTTTTCCTTCCTTGTGGCGGTAGGGTTCCTTTCTTTTCCTTATTTCAGTTTGCGTTTAATTTTTTC